>OY992501.1:8276226-10676226 GCA_963921215.1 Scoparia ambigualis
TAGGCAATGAGAACAGCAAAAGCAGTCCTCTAAAATAGCCCACTCTTCACCAATAGCGACTGCACATGTGCTCAGCGTACCAGGTGGTGAGCCCAACGCCGCTCTATGCTGTTAGTTGTATGTGCAGTCTTTAGTCCGTTAGTCGCCTTTACGACACCCAACGGAAGAGAGGGGGTGGTAGTATTCTTTCACCGCTACGTGACAAGGTTAATCTTCAACAATGTTCGTAAAATTCAATAATGTGTGTCGACAGAGCGCGTCTACTAGGCCCCCTTTGCTCTGACGTCACCACCCCTGGATTAATTACGGAGGTGCCATAACGCCCCGGTTCGTAAACCGATCGCAGTTGAAAACACCACAGCTGAAGGCTCGTGAATGCGTTATTTCCGATCTGTCCATCCATATACGCTGTGTGTAGGGCGCATCTTCGCTAGCATACAGTTGTGGCACGGTAATATCCGTGGTTGTCGTCATATAATTAGGAAATGGGTAGTAATTCAATTCAATTCTGTGAAATCTAGTTCAATTAACTTTTGCACTGATTTATTATCAATTACTTTTAACCACGTAAAAATGAACTATCATGACTAAAGTTCCAACTTAGAATATTTTATACACATCAATTCGAGGCAATAAACAAACATGACATGTTTTTCCAATGTACTGACCGGTGGACAAATAATTAGAAACGCAATTTATCATTTCGTATTCTAATGGTTCTAAATTCAAAATTTTAAAAAGTAATTTTTATCCTTTAATCATGGACATAATTCAGAAGTGTTTTGGCGCCATTTTTTTAAGTCTACAATTACAAGTTGTTAAATATTGTTCATTACTTACATAACATGGGAAAGTAAAAAAGTTGCGATTCTTCGATAAGAAAAATTATAATTGCAATTTATGAATGTGATTGTACTTACAAAAGATTGCTTATCATATAAAATGTCTAAAACTAAAGTTATTAACGCGGTCAATCACTTCAAGAAATTTTCACACTACTATAATAACGTATCTTTTTAGGATTTAAATACAAGAACATTTTGAAAGAAACATGCTTCCTTACGCTGAGGAGACGTTACCAGTGACCTTGATATTTAAACATGATAATGAACCCTTACACACTGCCCATTTTGTTAAAAATTTTCTTATGGAGCAATCAGTTTCGATGCTAGACTAGACTGGCCCGCAAATAGCCCAGATCTCAATCGTATCGTCAAGAGGAGCGTATCCGCTAAAAGAACAAGTAATACGATGCGTTTGTGAAATCGTGGAACGCCATTTCTATTGAAACTTGCCAAACTAGCCTCGATGCCTCTTCGATGCAGTGGTTATCTCACCAAATATCATAAATTATTTTTATAAACTATAGTGATACCTCTGAGTTATTTAATTCATTAAATTTAATTTAATAATATAATTTTCATTTTGTGTTCTTAATTATTTGTCCAGTGATAAACGTATTACAACATGAGTCATCGAACTTTTTATTACATAAAAATACTTTAAAACGTCATATCGTTTAATAAAGCGGGTAGGTGAGTAAGTATGTTAGTGACGTTCATGGCATTAATGAAATATAATAAAAAACTAGATTATTAAATTATTTATAAATAGATTTCATACATTGTTTCCGGTACGAGCCGTTCTTAATTCTATGACCACAACTGTATACCTACTTATTATATTATTATCCATAAATTCAAATGACATTAACAGTTTTAGCATAAACTTTTACTTTTCTTTACTAATATAGAAAAGTACAGCAGATAATTATGTTCATCACACCTCGTGGTATAAACAAAAAACATGTGTTAGGTACTGATTGATTCGCTCGGTCTGACATCTTCTGATGGTTCCAGCATAAAGTTTTTTCAAATAATAATTCATTGGCATACTGTTCATCATCAGCCTACAAACGTCCCACTGCAGGGCACAGGCCTCCCACGTGAACAATAGCACGTGGGGATATTGGGCCATAACCCACCACGCTGGCCCAGTGCGGGTTGGTGGGTTTTAACGGCTGCCATCTTACGACAACAACCGGGACCAACGGCTTAACGTGCCTTCCGAAACACGGAGGAGCTCGAGATGTTTTTAAATTTGGTCACCCATCCAGCGACCCGGCATTGCGAAAGTTGCTTAGCGAGCAAGATCGCAAGCCGAACGCGCTAGCCACTGCGCCATCGAGCTGCTCGGGCTGTTCAGGGCATAATTATTACTAACTCTAATTTTCATCTGTATAACTATAATGCCCATAACTAAGTAGAAAAGGCATACTTTTAGTACATCTAATAATGACTTAGTGATAATGTAAAACGCTTTAATATTCAACGTTCTAAGTGTTATTTACGAGTAGACTAGGTAATACTTTTCACTTTGACATACTTACTTACGAGTAATAATAAACTTATATCTAGTGTTCAATAGGCAGTAGGTAGTATATTATTTTATACATTTTATGCTTAACATAGCATAGACAAATAAGAATAACAAGGTAATAGGTAGGTATGGTTAAAAACTTATGCATAAAAATTATAGACAATTTCTTTTCGTATAATAAATTTACGTAATGTCAATATTAATTATGCCTTTCCCTGCAACTTGGATTCACACTTTCACTTCATATATTTATAATAGTGTATAATTAGTATGCAGGTTGTGTTCGCAGGTAAAAAAGGTCGTACAGCTAACTTATGCAACCTTAATTTTTCTTAATACAAAAACAATTAAGGGGGAGTTCCACCCATGAAACTGAAAAACTTTCCCCAGGAAACTGACCGGCGAGTCAGTATGCCATAATATGGCACTTTTTTTATATCTTTATTTGTTTAGAGGCTTTTACCCATTAATTATATGTATGTCAGCCCCATCGTATCCTAACCTTTACAAATAACAAAAAATTAAGGAATCATTGTTTTGAATAATACAAGATAAGATCTTTGAACGCCGCCGATTGCGGGTCTGCCAGTAAAGATTGAAATATTCCTACCTCAAATCTATTTATGTTATATTTTCGCATCAACGACTCCCTATCACTACTGTATTTAGTACAATCTAATAGCATATGCTGGACATCGTCAACAGTACCACAGATTTCACAGTTAGGCGAATCCAATTTTTTCATAAGGAAACCGTATTTTTTAGATGGGTAATGTCCTGAACGAAGTCTGAGAGCTGTTACTATGAATTGCCCATTAGAATAATTCATATTGGCAAACCACGGAATCTTCAGAGGCTGACCTTGGATAGTTTTATACAAGATCCCTTTTTCTTTACTTCTATCATCAAAACATTCTTTAAATTTTTGCAAACTTTTTAATTAAAATTTATTTAAGATTTCCGAATAAAATGGTAAAATTACTGATTCTAAACCTTCATACACTGCTAATTTAGCCAACTTATCAGCCTCTTCATTTCCTCTTAATCCTATGTGGGACGGAATCCATTGCAATCTAAGGCTAATATTGTGACAATTCAATTGGTAGAATTTATTTAAGATGTCATAAGCTATCGGTACACCTCTGCTGTGTCCAGAAGCGCATCGAGCTAAATGCTGTAAGGCACTTTTGCTATCCGTGAGTACAACAAAATTATGCTCTTTTAACCTATCAATATATTTTAAAGCTTCTGAGATTGCCAATAGCTCCATAGTCATAATAGAAACTTCTGCGGTGGATTTAAACATAGCTGATCCCCCTTTAACATCACAATATGCAGGCCTGAACCCAAGGTACCTTTGGAACCATCAGTAAAAATTTGCAATTAACCTGAATATTTCTCACAGAATTCCACTATTACTTCAACTCTTAAAGCGTCGGTTATATAATGAATTTTAGGTTTTTTAATACATTCTAAGTAATCTATAATAATTCTCTTTACATTTATATATGAGGTAAAAATAAACATTTTAAACATTTCTAATGAATCCGAATTATGGATATTATGGTGTTTACATTCATTATATGCAGTCACAAGTAAGGGTTCTTTTTTTGGTTGCCAACATCTTTCATTAATGTGGTCGAGTGTTTTGTACACCGGTTTTCATGGTGTCGCCATCTCTGAGGTCCCGGGTTCGATCCCCGGTCGGGTCAGTTTAGAAATTATTGTTTTCTAAATTGTCTCGGGTCTGGGTGTTTAATATTAATGAGCGAACTGAGTGCTGTTATTAATAAATAAATAAGTAAGAAAGTTTTATTTATTTATTAATAACAGCACTCAGTTCGCTCAGTACTTTACTTTTTCTACTAGAATATCGTTATAGGCATTCTCAATATCCAAAAAACAGGCTGACGTGGACATGTTTTTAGAGAAACCTAACTGTATATAGGAAACGAGTCGTGCTAGTGAATCCAAACATGATTGTGTTCTTCTGAAACCCGTTGTGCAAGGGGATAATATTTTCTGCTTTTCAACATACCACTCGATCCTCTTACACAGCATATAGTGGAAGATTTTACACAAACAAGTAATTAGCGAAATTGGTTTAACTTTAGGTTCACATTCTGAATAGTCACCACTGGCTTTAGGAATTGGTACAATTAAAATTGTTCGCCACTGATTTGGTACTACATTAAGATTAAATATGGCATTATATAAATTAATTAAATATTCTTTTCCAGTTTGAGGCAGATTTAAAATCATGGAATATGTAATTCCATCAGACCCCGCTGAGGTGTCTTTCTTCTTTATACAATTCTCCAATTCTTGTAACGTGAACACTGATTGCAATAACTCATTATTTGATTTAAATTTCGGTGGACAATTAATAGCAGAATCTGGAGTAAGTGACCTTAACAACTCGCTATGTTTGTCTTTAGATACAACAAAGTTAGATTGCCAAAACCCTTTATACCAGCGCATTTTTTTCCACATATCCGTAATAGACATAGATTCGCTAAATCCGGTACAAAACTTTTTCCAGCAGTTAGATTTAGTTTTTTGTAATAAGTTTTTACATTCTTTAACTTTTGCTTCTAATTTTTGAAGATTGAAAGGTGTGGGATTTGTTCTAAAAAAAATTTAAAGCAAGTCTTCTCTCAGCTACTGCTTTTGACAACATTGGACTCCAATATTCCTTAGATTTAAATGAACTCACTGGATTCGTACAAACTTTTATAAAGGGAATATTTTCCTGAGCTGATATTAATATCTGATTTTGAAACTTATCATAGAGCCCTTGAATATTATTAGATTGACAATTGGTGAAATCAGAACTTGAAAAAGCATTCGCTAATTGGTTACGGAAACCAGCCCAGTCAGCTTTCTTAAAATTTCGTCTTATAATGATATCTCTATCATCACTAATTGATTTGAACTTCAATTTAATTATTAGATTTTCACTGCCTAAATTTTCATTAATAACTTGCCATTCGAAATTAACACAAATGTCTGATGACGCGAAAGTTATATCAGGAGAAGACTTTTGTAACTGGCCGTTAACTAATTTAACTCTTGTGGCTTGACCGTTATTTAACGACATTAAGTCATTCTCAAAAGCTGAATCCAATATCTGTATGCCTGTTTGATCAGTTTTATAAGACCAATTAGTATGATGTCCGTTAAAATCACCTAATATCAATGTTTTTGAATTAACTAGACTAAAAATTCTATCCCAGTCCGATTGTTGAGTACGAACTAAAGACGGTCAATAAATAGCAATAATATTTTCTAAAACTTTAATATTTAATATTTTTACATGTAATACTTCTATGCCAGAGTTAATACCATGAACAGGACAAACAAGTGCTTTTATTGATTTATGTACGATAATCGCTACTCCTCCATACCCATCAAACCTATATTTTCTATAAATATTGTAAACACTAAAATAAAGATTCTTATCTGTGTCCAACCATGTTTCCAAAATAACAGCTATATGTATTTTTTCCTGATATAACAATGAATCAAAATCTGTTTGCTTAGGTATCAAACTTTGTGAATTCCATTGAAATAATTTTAAATATTTGTCCTTATCCTTTAAAGAAGTTAAAAAGCTTTTCAGATAAACTTAAACCAGTCAAAACATTTTCAACATATACCTTAAGTTCCTCAAATACTACCTTCAGAATCAAAATTAATTTATCTTCAAATCTTCCTTCAGATATAATAATTCTGTTCATCCTTAAAATAAATCTCCAAAAGTCTAATTTTCTCTCTTCTTTTCTATGTAACATGTCTGCAGGTAAACTGTCTTCTTTTTCACTATTTGAAATTTCTTCACCTTCTGTGCTCAGGCTCTTGCGGTTGATTTTTCGAAAATTTTGACTTCTTTTTCTTTTCTTTATTTTTAGGCTGAACTTCTAAAGTTTCTTGCCTTCTCATTGTTTCTGAATCGTTACTTCTGCTTTTGTGAATAACTGCGGTTGCTCTTACAACACTACTGTAAGTTTTATTTGTACTAATTATTGGACTTGTTTCCCTATGAAAATCATCAAAAGAAATTTCAATTGTTTTTTTGATTCTGTAAATAGATATCTAGTGCTCTTTTTACGTTACATTTAGATCACTCATTAGAGAACGAATTTTCTTTTCTTTACTAAAGATAGGACATTTTTTGTCAAGTGCCATATGAGCACCGCCACAATTTGGACACTTAAATACTTCTATTTCACAGTTGATATGCTCACCACCACATTTAGGGCATATAATCTTATTCAACTTGCAAAACTTCTTTACATGACCATATCTCTAACAATTAGAGCACTGAGTAACTGGGAAAACCTATTTTTCTATTTCAAATCTGCACTTATAAATGTATATAAAACGAGGTGCACAAGTACTTTCGAAACACAATCACTTTCACAATTCACTGTCGATCCGAGTACCGTCACTGTTTAGCCTCTTTAATCTTCTAACCGAGACGATATGACAAGAAGATTCTAACTCCTTCATTAACTCTTGTTCACTTAAATCTAAGTCAACACCTCTAATAATGCCACATGACAAGTTACCTTGCTCGGTAAACTGTGCCCTTATGTCTTTTTCTTTTAAATTTTTATTTGTAATGAGTTTTTCCGCTTGAATCTTATCAGCAAACTGTATTGAGAGTTTAAATGCACTTTTGTACTTTATTCTTATCACGTTTAAGATATTCTCATCTCTCAAAAACCTGGCTAAGGCCATTTGTTTTGGCAGGGGTTGTACAGAAGATAAGGTTAATACATCTAAACTATTAATATTTTTTCCACTATGGCTAGTATTATTATCAACAGACTCACTTCGGATTAGTCTTTTCGGCTTCCTCCTCGTAACTGTTATAAAACCTTCCTCGCTACTTCCTTCACTTTCCCGCACCCGCTTCGTATTTGTTACCGATTTTTCCGTGCTAGTTTCATTCGTTACACACAACTCGCTCATATTTGGGTTTGAAAACTCACGTAATGTTCGCTCACAATTATCAATAACAGCAAAATCCCTAACGTCTTCTTCGTCCATTTTTATTACACGCCGGTAGGTAGTTAACGATAAGCACTACGCAGCGTGGAGTAGGTATCGTATTTACTACGTGCGTTCGTCTACACGACGCGCGCGCGACTCAATATGGCACTTAAAACTTAAAGATTTTCTTCTCTCCACCAGGCACCAACGTCGCCTTCCGCAAGCCAGCGAACCAGTCTACCACGGTGCGGGGCGGCGCTGCTGCCAACGGCAACGATGGTGAAAAGACCACCGAGCACGACGGCAAGCGGTGCACGGAGACACAGCGGGAGGCCTCGCCCTGGTGGCAGGTCAACCTGCTGCGCCACTACGCCGTCAAGGTGGTCAGGGTCACCACGCGAGGATGCTGTGGTAAGTCTTTTGTGTTCTTCTATTATTTCCCCTGCCATCAGGGGCGTCTTTAACCTATTATGGGGCCCTATGGGCACAGATAAGGGGCCCCTATAAAAAGTCTGTCGAGGGACAGAGAACTATTTTGTTAGGATACCTAGACAAAGAAAACAGGATCTGTATACCAAAAAAACGTATATTTCGACACTCGCAAGGGAAACAAAATTTATAGGGTATTTTCCGTTGACCTAGAACTATGAACTTTGGCAAGTATTACCGTCTTATATTACAAGTATAGGAAAAAATCTGAAAACTATGCATTTGTAATTAAATCATTAAAAAACAGGGTCTTTATGCCTAAAAAACATATATTTCGACACTCTCAAGTGAATCAAAATTTATAGGTTATTTTCTATTAAACTAGAACTATGAAATTTGGCAAGTATTACCGTCATAGACTACAAGTATAGGGAAAAGTCTAAAACGTATACATTTGTAATTAAATCATTAAAAAACAGGGATTTTATGCCAATAAAACGTATATTTCGACACTCTCAAGGTAATCAAAAGTTATAGGATATTTTCCGTTGACCTAGAACTATGAAATTTGGCAAGTATTACCGTCTTATTGTTCTAACACAGATGGCGCTACGACACATCTAAGTGAGTTGAACAGAGAGAAAAAAAAACTGTTCTCAAACTACAAAACCACGACTGGGTGGTAGATTTTATATGTGCCTAAATAAACGATTAAGACGATTTGTTAGAAGGCTGTTTTTGTTGGAGTGTGCAAAGTTCATGTAGAGCTTTTATTTTCCGACCTAATTTTGTTTGCAGCACGTGTTTACAATGATTTTTGCATGTGATCAAAATCTTAACCTAAAAATGCCAAGTGGGGTAAGAGAAACTACCACAATCGGAAAAAAGGAACATCTGTTCCTCTTTCCCGGTTTTAGGGGCGACAAACCTTTTTATAGGCGATGAAATATTAATGTTATTAGGTTATTTATAACCGACATCAAAAACCGTATGAATATTCGCGAATTACTCAAAAACTGCTGTACCGATTTTTGTGATTCTTTTACATGCATAATTTTCATTTGTCTGGAAAGGTTTTAATGTACAATACACTAGCTTTTATCCGCGGCGTTGCTCGCAAAGGTGTCTCTTAAATACCGTTCGTTTTTAAGAAAATAAGCCTACCTGCTTTGTACCGATTTTAGTAGGTAATTGTTAAAAAAGTTGTATTAGTAATAAATATACTAAGTAGATAATATAATATTTAATACTTATGTATAAATAAATATACATAAATTAAAATATTTCTTAAAAAAATGAACCGGCTTAAATGATATAAACACTTTAAAGTATAAATTAAATTAAAAAATTATAATTTATATCTCTAAATCTAAACTTAACTTATTCAGTGCAAGCAGAGTTAATATTTATGATTTTGTTTTTAAAAAGTTTGTAGATTTTAGAAGTTTCGTTTGTAAAATTTAATGACGTTTGCCATATTTAGTCATATTGTAATATGTGCTCATTGGCAAAAGGTACTTATTTTTTTAATACACTTCAATTGATTTTACTTTATTAAAAGCTAATTCTTTTGTTTTTATTTTTAAAATCGTTTGCGAATTTGCCACCTCTGACCATACCATATATGTTCCACTTACCCCAAATTTAAATTTTCTCGATATTACGCTAAACTAAACCATATTTTTACTGCGATTAACTCTCAATTCATTTGACTTGACAATCACATTTAAAATATGTCTAGACAAATCAAAAAAGGTCAGTTTTAACATGAAAAGTTTAGGTTGTTCCTCTTTCCCCATATCTGGGGTAAGTGGAACATTTTGAAGACTCAACTTCATTGACAGATTTGTCCGTAAATACTCAAGGAATCGATTTGTATGTTAAAATAATAGTAAGTTAACTTTTATATATTTATATTCTATATACTTATTTTCTAGTAATATTAAAATTAAATTGTGTGTTTACTGGCTGGAGCTCATAATGTTAAAATATTAGTAAACTATGTTCCTCTTACCCTACCTTACCTACAAGTATAGGGAAAAATCTGAAAACTATACATTTGTAATTAAATCATTACAAAACAGGGTCTTTATGCCAGGGACGGCGGCGGTGGTCCAAATTTTGAATTGAGTTAACCGTGTCATGTGGGGTATCGTATGTAAGGGCTTCATTGGCACAAGCTTAAACAGATTTTTAATTATTTTTATGATAAGTACATAGTTTTCGATTTTTGACAAAGAATGATAAAAAAAAATTTGCACCTATTTGTACGGAACCCTCGGTGGGCGAGTCAGACTCGCACTTGTCCGGTTTTTTTTGTTCACTTTATAGAGGGATGCTTTTGCACTTAGGTGAAAAAAAGACTACAATCGTGGACGGCGACCTTTCTTCTACGTCTGGACTGAAACATGCCCAAACAACCTCGGACGTGTTTTCTTAGGGCTTTCCAACGGTCCCAGATCACCTCAACGGGAAGTGAGGAGATGCACTACGGTTATCAGTAGGACACGCTACATACTACATGTATTATGCATGCGTAATGCCATTCCCTTGAAAGCCTCCGGGGAGCACTGTTCGGTCTCACAGCTTGCAACCATACATCGCTACATTTAAGCCGCTCTCTGTCACAACAAGAACATTGGAAGACCAAACAAAAGCCTTTTTCTAAAACAGCAAAACATTTGGTGCAGCCACCATCTCTACAGCTTGATCCCGATTTCGGCATGACCTAATAAAACACCGTTAGCGAACAATAAAAAACACGATATCGTGAGAAAAGACTTAGATAAATAACCTACACTGTTCATATCAATTGCCACACAACTGTTTGGAACAACAAGTGATTGGATACAAGCAGTTAACAAAACAAATCGGAATTTGAATACCCTATTTGGTAATGGGTTGCTGCCAGCTGTTCCATTGTTCACCATTTCTTTTGCAGTTACAATTTATAACAGAATTCAGTTTTACGATACAACCATTAGAATTCAATATGGTTATTTTTGGAATATCTACCATTTTGCTTACTTAACTGACTAACGCAATATCTACTTCGGATGCAAACTTTCTATTTTCATCGTATTACCAACCGCATTCGTCGATATAAAAAAAACCGGCCAAGTGCGATTCGGACTCGCGCACGAATGGTTCCGTACCATTATCTATTAAATATTTCAAACGTCTACCTATTGCCGTTTTTAATATCGAGCATAAAACGGCAAAAAAATCACTTTGTTGTACGGGAGCCCCCCTAAAATATTTGAATGAATGAACGAATAAAAGTTTATTTGACATAAATATACAACAACCAATAAACAAAATAAAAATACAGAAATAAAAACATGTCAAATAAGTCCCCGCTCAGTTTAAGCCGAAGCACAAGTGCCACGACGAGACGCTGGTATTCTGCGGATACCATTTATAAAAAAAAAATAAAAAAACAGATGGTGTCCGGCCAATACACTCACAGCAAATTGCTATCTTTTGTGCACAACAGCTACAATAACTACATTAATGAATCTTAACAAAATAAGTTAGATCAAACCCCTGCTATAGATACAGTACTCAAGCTTTCGTTAGCTACTTAATAATAGTAACATTATTTATTTTATTCTGATTTTGAAATACATCATGGGTGAAAATTCCAACTGTCTAGTTATCACGGTTCATCAGATACAGCCTTGTGACAGACAGACGGACAGTGGAGTCTTAGTAATAAGGTCCCGTTTTTAGCCTTTGGGTACGGAGCCCTAAAAAGTATCTAACATCCGTATGAGACAAGATAGAGTATTTACTGAAATATCTATATTATTTTTTTGAAAACATGTCAAGTTAATTAGAATTATAAATAAATGGCCACTGTAACCTCCCCCCCCTCTTATAATTGCTACACCTTTCTATAAATTCTCTATACCTAATCTAAACCTAAATCTAATGCCTTTCACACCTATATGCCTAGCTAGCTTATAATACATACACACATCCTCGCCGCTTTACCTTAACTTAAATTATTATCTAATTCTTAAAACTAATTAACCTAATTTATCTACAATCTAATGGTTGTGTCTGGAGTTTTGTAGAGTGTGTAGCGTTTGTATGAAGATGGAACCTTAGCATAGCTTAATTCTATTTGCAGTGAATTTCAGTCAAGCAATGTAATATTATAATAACTACTATTTTGTCCAGATCGTCTAGTGAACCCTCCGTTGTTAACCGCATTTAAGTAACTCAAGTTCTTTCGTGAAAGTTTAGTAATTGGCTTATCCCTGTGTTAAATTATTTTCTCCTGACCTAATTACCTACCAGTCTATAAATCATAACATAAATATGTGTAGCCTAGCAATGACTCCGTCTGAACTGTGACCTAAATCCTTCACTGCAGCTGCGGGGAAGATTTGTAACCACTCAAAGGTAATCAGATGATAGCTTAGCTTGTAGGTATTATTATTTATTATCAGTAGCATGATACATAAGAAGCCTGGTGCAATTTATATGCCATATTAGAGGATTCTGGTAATTTAAGAGTCTTGAGGAAATATAAAAGTCTTGTAGAAATATAAAAGTCTGGTGGAAATATAAGAGTCTTGTGCAATTTAAAAGTCTTGTGGAAATATAAGAGTCTTGTGGAAATTTATGAGCTCCAACCGCCGCTCCATAGCGTGCCATTACATCTCATTGTTTAATTATGGCCCCGTCCACTTTGGCTTTAACTTTAATTATTAGCTTGTGCCTTTAATTCTTTAAACTGAGAATTTACATCTCTCCTCAAATTTAATTTCATTTTACATTATGAACTATGTGTTAGCAATTTAAATTCTTATTTTTCCACATAAATCAATAAAGTTTATCTCAAGGCTTGCTATCATCCAAATATCCTTTTCACATTAAGAACTTAATTATTCAATGCAATAACTTATATTCAGTTCCGTAAAGGGTGGATAATTTAATCAAACGCCACTTCAGGCGGTGGCTAAAGTAGGATGCTATTAATACAGGTAAAATTACTTTATTTACTCTTAGTATTTATTATACAGGTCTTGTAAAGTTCCAATATGACTACATTGGATTAGCTGCATTGGCAGATTATCACATCTTAAGTTTATTAAAGGATGTTTAATTCATTCAATATCCTTGACTTTAGGAAGTGAACTGAAATAGAATACTATCATTTGAAGTAAATTACTTTGGGTTACTCTTAGTGTTCATTATACAGATCTTATAAAGTATAAGTACATCTCAAGTTTATTGTAAGATGCCTAATTTATTCAACATCCCTGACTTTTAGGGTAGTGAACTTAAGTTAATTATTTTTTCATTAACTTCCACCCTCTGTCTCTCAGACTGAGTGGTTAATTTGATAGACTACTAAATCATAGTTAGTATACCTTTAGTAGGTAGTAAATTAGGTAGTTAATTATCACTGTTAATCATTAAATAAATTACATTTAGAAGTTATCTTTTACTCACTTTAATAAGTATAAATTAGACTGTACTAGGTATTAGTCTGATTGATTAGATTGTTCCCATCAAATATTTCTATGTTTCATATTATTAGAAGTAAGTACTTGCATATCTTAAGAGGTCTATTCGAATGGTATTAGTAGACCATTGTCAGGCTAATTAGCTGGTTGTTATCAATCAATTATTTCTATGTTTCAGATTATTAGAAGCTCATAGCTTGCAATGTCTTCTTTCAACGACTTATCCTAGGTTCTAAACTGGTTTTAGTTGTTCAGTTTGTATCAGCTTATTTTTGCTAAGGTATCGGATGTAAAACTTTAACACCTTGAAGAGTGTAGCGATATGAGATCGTATTGCATCCCAGGGAAAGCTAAAAAATGCCTGTTTGGTCATTTCAGTATTAGAAATCAAACATCACAGTACGGCTAAGCTTATTTGCTATAACTTTTTAGTATTTTTCTTGTAATAGGAAACCAGTCTAGACTTTTAGGTACTCCAAAGTAATGATGGTACGATATTATCATACTTCTGTTAATTATTTAAAATGAATAATTAATTGGTAACAACTTTAGGAAAACAATTAGAATTTTACCGGCCTGCGGTAACAGATTACTTGCCTAGCTAGGACCCACATCACTTCATCATAATTTTATTTAGCGCCGTAACTTAATTATCCCTACCTTATTAGTCTGAATTAATAACTAACCATATATATATATCCGCCTACCTATAGATTCCTACAACTTTCCTCACTTGAAAATGCCTATATTTTGTCGAACTAACAGTCCCTTTTGTGTACCTTGCAAACTAGGCCAAGCCACATTTAACTTAAATTCGTGATGTGTGGTGAGAGTAGCATTGCCCCTGAAAGCAACTAACTCCTAAATGTTCTATCAGTCGAGCCAGTATACTCAGTGTGTTATTTTCCTATCACTACACTGTATGTACGGAGGTAGACTCGAGATTGGACTGGGTCATACGTGTCTACCTCCAGCTAAATGGTGTCTGACCTATCTTCAACTTTCACTAGGGAGACAACTGTCTCTCCCCCATTACTCCGTCGAAGATAGTGTATTGTTTAGCGTAATGATGTAAAACGCCGATCTTATTAAATACAATCAAAGATCATCCAGACCGAAGTCTGTTGAAAGGTACATAGGTTTTCGTTGCCACCGTTATGCGTTTCCGCCGATGTACCCCGGAATACTTCATTCCGTTAACGGATTCGAGTTGCGACCGCAATAGTTTTACTTTATTAATCACTTTCAATTTCACAAATCTTAATTAATATCGCAGCTCGAATATCACTTAGCGCACTATCAAAGCTCGGACACTATTTTCCCCGTATGAGTAGTACCGCACTCTTAAGTTGGACCGCACCGCCGATGTCCCAAAATTGAATGTCCGCTAATTTTCCGCCCTTTTCCCAAGCATCTTAACTTTCGCGCCACGCGCGCCTAAGATTTGCCCGCGCGAGTCCGCTTTTCTTCCCTTCAACCAATCGCTAGCCGTTTCCCCGATGCCCCCCCGCCTTCGCGTCGCGCCACGTGGAGCTATCATCCGACCTCTCTTTCTGTCTTTTTCTCAACCTCTCGCTCGCTCATTGCCGCTTTCGCCGCGCAATTCTAAAATTTTTCCATAATCTAACCAAATCTCGTCAGATAGCCAATATTACATCTTTGAATATCTAAATGTAGCCTTCTATTAACAATTCCCTCTCAATAATCATCCACTTAAGCCAATAATCCTGTATTTTGTGAAATTATAAAAAGTTCCGTATTCCGACCATAGGTGGCGCCCGCCCGTATGTCTACCGGCTTGCCAACCTACGCCTATGTCACAAGGCCACACAGAGCAGTCCCCGCGAAATTCAAAATAAAGATAAAGCCCGTTGCCAACCTAACACGAAGCTCAAGTAAATAACTCACGCTAGACGGCGCCTATGTCGCAAGGAGCACACAGAGCAGTCCCCGCGAAATTCAAACTAAAGATAAAGCGCTAGACCACTGACCATTATTCTGAACTAGTTTATTATTCCCTTTTCATGCTTATTATTAATGGTGCTACGCATTAATATTTATTTTAGTGCTACTCCCATGCATTCCTTACTAACGGACGGATACCATTCATTCTGTACCGTTACAGCCGCCCCCGATAGAATTTAAGCAGATAAAGTACCACTCTTATCTGCGGCGAATTATATCTAAACCCTGTACTTAATTAAGTACAAAATAGCACCTCCTTCCTTGCCAACCTCATTGTCATCCTAGCCCTCAAAGATATTCCTACTATTTATAGTTCCTCCCCAAATCCCTAATGACTCCTTCCTCCATAAGCTTTCTTATTGCAAAATAGCCCACACCCCTCATTCTATTCAACTGACACAAAATCATAATCGCATACAGTTCTCGTGTTCGAAACGAAATCCCAGTAAACTTAGTCTCGGTAAATATTTCCCAATAACTTAGACATCTACCATTTCTTTAATCATACACAACCTCCGAATAATGATTTGCCTTTTGTTTACCATTATAACAACAAATCATATTATAATATAAATCAATATAACAGTCTCTTGCTCTGTCTACTAACGCCCCCTAGCGAAAACTCTTCAACTCTATGACGATTCCGACGTAGGTTTATAACATCTTCCGAACCATTCAATTATTCTATTCTTTAAATTATTTTCCTAGAATAATTTCAAGTACATCTGTCATCATGGCCTTCTTTTAACTTACGTCTCTTCTTACAACTTGTTCCGCATCTAAATGTTGCAACCTAGGGATCGAACCTGGGATCTTTCGTGGGTGAAGCATCAACCACTTCGCCGTCATGGTCTTTTAGTTCCAACTAGGTTAATGAATAATAATTAATAATTTGAATTAAAAACTTTCCTTCATACTTCAACGCTACCAATCTCATCTTAGCTTATATAATTACCTAAGATAACGAAACGTCGGAACAATTGTCTACCTCAGGCAGGGATCGAACCCGCGTCCTCCACAATCCCTAATTAGCTACTTCTTTCAACGGAAACCTATTTTCCTCTCCGCGGATAAGAAATCTTAACCAAACCCCCCATATCAACCAAAACCAGTAGGCATACCATCATCGCCCAAGAGTTATAACTTTATTTTAGATGAGATACATCTAATGTCTAATCCTACAAATAACAGAGATAGAATACTAGACTCGCTTCCGTCCGGTACGCAGTGACACCCACTCACCGTGCATACAAATAGAGGTCTTAACGCCTTACAATAAGGTTGTCGATCGTAAATACTTAGGGAAAACTCATTCACTCTAAGGGGGTACGCATCTCGAAACACGTCCTTGAGTTTTGAACTAGCTACCCCGTAGTTCAGATCTATTAGAAGTTTGTGTGCTATGTATATCCGTCTAACTGTCAATGTATGCGTCATCGATAAATACTTGTTAATACCCCGGTACGTGTTGGACATTGTATACTAATTGACAAGTACTGAGCTTATACGTATAAGCAAATACTTATGCCAAAACCTATCTAGTAACTATGTCTCATCCCTAGTTATTACTATGCACGAAAGACAACATTTAGTCTCATTTGCTAATATATAATACGTCAATATCCCCTTACTTTCCTATACCTTTGAAAAATATCATTTTCTTTTTAAATTAAACAGACCGGTAACTATCTTATCCGCCCCCACAACTCTACTTAACTTCCTACCTTTTATATTACTAACAATCGGTCAAATCGGTAAATAATAAGTCATTAAAGGTGACACTTCGTCTTAGTATTCATGGTAATTAATATCGTAAGTTCCTTCTCGTATTTACTGAATTCCAAACTGCGTGATTCAATAGTGCTAGTTTCTTTTTATTTTTTATTTTTATTAGATGATTTTAATTTTACACTCGCACAAGACACATTATTAAGATGGTAATCTCCCGAATGTTTGTAACTCTAATTGGTTACTCCTTAATTACTCTACTCTACTTTCAGCCTTCCGTCCAGATTGTAAAATTCCCCAGTAGCGCGAGTTCCACTGATAACGCTAAAATGAAATGCTATCAATAACCTCATTTCCGCAGCTACCGGTAATATCTCTCTGTTGTTTAGTCAAGCATATTTACCCTGGTCCACACTCCATAAGGCGTCCTCGAATGGAATTACCCTACAGCAGAATTCTCACAACTTTTAGAAAGGCTAGTTTAGGAAATGAAGCTAAATGGAAACCACTTAATTTTATTGTGTGCTGAGTAATTCCCACTTCTACAGCACAGTTCCGAAACTTCGATTCAATTACTTCACCAGGTAAATCAAAATAAACCCTACACGCTTAACTAAGTTCTATTTGTGCCCAGTGCGACTAAAAATATTCGAACACCCTAAACAAGCTACTTTTACTAATTTAACAGTGCCAATTAAGAATGCTCCCTTGTGTCATCTATAATTTTATTGTGTGCATAGACGACCAAAGACCTCGCTTTCAGCATGCCTTCTTCGTTGGACCCGCTTAGTTAAATACTCTAATCAAAATTCTAAAGTTACAATTGAAAATGTCAAAAGTTCGAATATTATGCAATAGAGAATTTCTCTAACATAGTTACTCCACCTATTCGCACTATTTAGTCAGGCATATTGCAATTCAAGTATTTATTTTAATTTA
Organism: Scoparia ambigualis; assembly: GCA_963921215.1. Taxonomy (NCBI): domain Eukaryota; kingdom Metazoa; phylum Arthropoda; class Insecta; order Lepidoptera; family Crambidae; genus Scoparia; species Scoparia ambigualis. The sequence continues at coordinate 8,294,145 of OY992501.1, forward strand.
TAATGACCTATCTTCTCCACCCCTGTTCACATACTTTAGCCATCCCTATCCACAGCTGCGGTGAAGATAATTAGTTAATGAACAAAACATCCTATAAACACTCTATGTTGCTACCGCTATCACAAGAAATATTTACTAGGAGGATTATCTATCATACAGCTGACTATAACAAAATGAGTCCCCCTTATCTTTCTCCGTTCCTTCTCTAACGTAGAAGACAGCAACAGACAATTAATATTTAATTACTTATAATTTAGAACAACCCTAGGTAAAACGCTACCACAAAACTAGTATAGAACAGAATAATACTAACCGAAGTAAACTTTTGTATTCACACTTGCAAATAAAATATCTTTATCTTTCCGTGATGAATGATTTTGATAACACTATTTCATCAACTCAATGTCCCGGCCTACATATGTGAAACTGTCAATTAATTAGTTTGTATAAAACAATCTAGATGCAACATGCAGTTCACATTAACTAACAATTTTAAGGTTGTGCCATAACTTCGACAATAACCTACCTTAGCACTAATTTTAATCATCTACAATTACATCACGTACATATTAGATGCCAATAATCTAGATTATTTAAGAATTCTAGCAATTCTAATAAATAACCAACAAGATCATCCCGCTGTGACAGTCTGCGCTGACCTTCCCACAAGTCAAAACCGCGTTTCGTTCGTCCTATCATTTCTAAACCTGTAGACATTTACTTTGTACTAAACAAATTCTTGAGTTAATAATTATTTGCCAATTGTTAAGCAAACCTATTTAATTTCATAATAACAATTTTAATATAGCAGTATTAGAATATTATTATAAATCCCGAACATCTTTATTTATTATAATCAACATTACCGGTTAAAGTATTTGAATGGCCTAGTGTGAACTAGGTTTCAGGTCGCACCTCGGGAAAATAAATTTACTATTGACTTTAAAATCTACTACTTATAAATTTATTATTTTCTTCTGACATATAAAGATAGGCTATGACTCTAGGTCGGGTTTAGTAAACTTTGAACTATGGCTACCTCCACAATAATCTCGATTAAATATATATATCCGCAAAACGAATTATGTCTAATTCGGCCGATTTTATTAAATTTAAATTATGCTACTAAACAGTACGTATCCTAAGAACGTCACACATCCGAAACCCATTTCAGTTCTAATTTCTTTACCCATCTAAATTAAATTTTGTACCTGTCGACGCGAGATAACATCTAAATAATTACTTTGTATGATTCGAATTGTGATAGTTGATTTTGTATTGTAATCTCGATAACGCAATATAAGGGATTTACTTATTAATAAATTTTACACTAAGAAATTTATTCTCAGCTCGCAATATCATCGCTTTATTTCCGGCTTGAATGTTTCTGCGGACTATGAGTTTAAATTTATCCTACAACTTAAAATTGTGGTATATAAAATCGATCACTGTTTTATAAGTAGCTTGCGTTAACTTTTAAAATAATAAAACGAGTTAACTATTGATTATGACGTGACATCCGCCCGCAACTCGCCTTTATAATTGATGTGATAACATACGCTATTGTTATCCCTATAGCATAACAGTGCTATAACTCGTTAATTTTGCAGTTAAATCTCGACTTCAAGCCAGTCAACTATATATATATTTTTTTTCTACTATTATTATTTTTTTTTTTCAACATCTTAATCGTTCAACGGAGATAGACAATTGTGCAAGGTACCCTTCTTAATAGGCTAATCCAACCCAGTGAATTTAATGATTTATCTATCTCTACCTATCCTAACTAATTAGTCATGTAGTAAGGTCTTTTCTTTTCACCGCTCTCCCGACTTAGATACCTCTAGGTAACTCACAACTGATAATATTAGGTAAGTAGGTATAGTAAGCTGTGCCCAGCGAGCTTTACTTCTGCGTACATTAACCTCATCTTAAGCTAATAATTATCCTTTATAAATCTTCATAATTAACTATTTATCACGATTTCAACTATTCGGTAAGAAGCAATGATTACCGGTAACGACTACTTACAACGCTGCAAGAGTATTACAATTATACATATTATTATTAGACAGCACCCTTTTACCATCATCCAAAATAAAATCTTTTATTGGTAACCCAACGCCATCTAGCCTCGCTAATAGGTAACCTCCCCACAATAGAGTAGATATTAGATAGTTGTTTCCAGACGGTAACGACTTTTATCGCCTACTAGACGTATTTATCCGTTTATATTATGCATCCCAAACTACGTTGCTTTTAAACCAAAATTCCTACTAGCAATGAATAGTCATATAATTCTATCCCCTACATGACATCCCTGTTACTTGTTATTACTTATAATCGCGATTCCTCATCAACGCGTGTATTTTGAACCGTAATACTATTTTATGTTACTTTTCCTAGGATTTTAGCGAACTAACAAAATGAAGCGGCATTTCCCTTGTGCAGAGCAATTGTCCCCATCTACATGTCACATAATAATAATTCCACCACAATGTCACTGCATTCTAATCTACTACGTGATAAGTATTAGGAAAATCTCTTCCAATGTAAAAATCGCAGGTATTAAAAATAGCAGGTATGGAAAATAACAGGTGATTCCGCTTGCTATAACAAAATCATATGATTACGCGATAAGGAAGTTTCCTCTCCGATTGGTTTTATGACGTCATGTTTTATAATCATTCCTAATTCTAGATTGTTTATGGTCTAGCTAAATCATATGTCTATGGTCCAACCATAGACAAATGATTTAATAGTCCCTGACTAGCCTAAAACTACTCTATGGATTTCAGATGTGAGACTCAAGTACACTATTATAATTTTTTTTCTCTAACATAACCAACAAAATAAATTATAATACGTGGAATAGCACATCAACTAAAAACCGCAATCGCTCAACGATTATTAGTCAAAATATAATTATTATTAGTTTTATATTATGCTGTTAGCGTCATAACTTTATAATATTGTACAGCATATCGCCGTCCTATAATATAAATTGAATCCAGCAATAATTAAGTTGGTTACCTCTGTCCAATCTCGCCCCCTAGCCTTCCCATCCGACAGCAATAATAATTAAACCGCCCCCTATTCTACAAATCTTTATAAATCAATAAATGTTGAACTATGTCACCCTATCGACCTTTTACGATCCTAAAAATAACTCAACACAAGGCTGAATGAACCAGTTGCCTATGCCTATATGAAATCTATCACCAGGAATAGAAACAAAACTACAGTTACCATAACTTTTAACGTCAACAATTAACTTAGCGTCCTATCAAAATCGAATACAAAGTTTTAGTACTACAATCTTCAATCACCATACATTCAACCGTAGTATTTTTCTTGTAACAATCTCAACCAAAACAAAAATTACACCCGAAGCAATTTCATTGTCCCCTAAAATCGAGTGCCAAATCGACAGATATGTCATTATCTTACATTGCCTCTCGCAACAACGGACATCCCTGAAAGGTATTATATTTCAAATAATACTCATTACGCTATTGTTTTGTAGCTTTATCTCCTCCTTTGACCTTTAACCTAACCTGAGAATCTTTTTGTTACAGATTTCGTACAACAAAATTTTAGCTCCAGCTCTCATTGCGACTGTCTACAATATTGGTCTTAATCTATTATCAAGAACCCGTAATACAAAGTGTATGAATCAACTTTAGAAGATAACAACGTTTATTGTGAAAAGTGTCAAATTATAATTCACCCATTATCAAGAGCCCGTAATACAAAGTGTATGAATCAACTTTAGAAGATAACAACGTTTATTGTGAAAAGTGTCAAATTATAATTCTTCAATATCTCTGAATTAATTAATCTTCATTGAATTATTCCCTATTAAGCCAATTCTAAACTCACGCATCGCAACACGACAACAATTTGTGGGAAAAAAAATCCCACTTCTAAATTAAAGTATTACCGCTTGACTGAAATCCAATACAACTATATTAATGATAATTTATAACTTAACTTTCTAATCCTGGTAACGGCTTACCAAATTTGTAACCTCCCCCCCCTCTTATAATTGCTACACCTTTCTATAAATTCTCTATACCTAATCTAAACCTAAATCTAATGCCTTTCACACCTATATGCCTAGCTAGCTTATAATACATACACACATCCTCGCCGCTTTACCTTAACTTAAATTATTATCTAATTCTTAAAACTAATTAACCTAATTTATCTACAATCTAATGGTTGTGTCTGGAGTTTTGTAGAGTGTGTAGCGTTTGTATGAAGATGGAACCTTAGCATAGCTTAATTCTATTTGCAGTGAATTTCAGTCAAGCAATGTAATATTATAATAACTACTATTTTGGCCAGATCGTCTAGTGAACCCTCCGTTGTTAACCGCATTTAAGTAACTCAAGTTCTTTCGTGAAAGTTTAGTAATTGGCTTATCCCTGTGTTAAATTATTTTCTCCTGACCTAATTACCTACCAGTCTATAAATCATAACATAAATATGTGTAGCCTAGCAATGACTCCGTCTGAACTGTGACCTAAATCCTTCACTGCAGCTGCGGGGAAGATTTGTAACCACTCAAAGGTAATCAGATGATAGCTTAGCTTGTAGGTATTATTATTTATTATCAGTAGCATGATACATAAGAAGCCTGGTGCAATTTATATGCCATATTAGAGGATTCTGGTAATTTAAGAGTCTTGAGGAAATATAAAAGTCTTGTAGAAATATAAAAGTCTGGTGGAAATATAAGAGTCTTGTGCAATTTAAAAGTCTTGTGGAAATATAAGAGTCTTGTGGAAATTTATGAGCTCCAACCGCCGCTCCATAGCGTGCCATTACATCTCATTGTTTAATTATGGCCCCGTCCACTTTGGCTTTAACTTTAATTATTAGCTTGTGCCTTTAATTCTTTAAACTGAGAATTTACATCTCTCCTCAAATTTAATTTCATTTTACATTATGAACTATGTGTTAGCAATTTAAATTCTTATTATTCCACATAAATCAATAAAGTTTATCTCAAGGCTTGCTATCATCCAAATATCCTTTTCACATTAAGAACTTAATTATTCAATGCAATAACTTATATTCAGTTCCGTAAAGGGTGGATAATTTAATCAAACGCCACTTCAGGCGGTGGCTAAAGTAGGATGCTATTAATACAGGTAAAATTACTTTATTTACTCTTAGTATTTATTATACAGGTCTTGTAAAGTTCCAATATGACTACATTGGATTAGCTGCATTGGCAGATTATCACATCTTAAGTTTATTAAAGGATGTTTAATTCATTCAATATCCTTGACTTTAGGAAGTGAACTGAAATAGAATACTATCATTTGAAGTAAATTACTTTGGGTTACTCTTAGTGTTCATTATACAGATCTTATAAAGTATAAGTACATCTCAAGTTTATTGTAAGATGCCTAATTTATCCAACATCCCTGACTTTTAGGGTAGTGAACTTAAGTTAATTATTTTTTCATTAACTTCCACCCTCTGTCTCTCAGACTGAGTGGTTAATTTGATAGACTACTAAATCATAGTTAGTATACCTTTAGTAGGTAGTAAATTAGGTAGTTAATTATCACTGTTAATCATTAAATAAATTACATTTAGAAGTTATCTTTTACTCACTTTAATAAGTATAAATTAGACTGTACTAGGTATTAGTCTGATTGATTAGATTGTTCCCATCAAATATTTCTATGTTTCATATTATTAGAAGTAAGTACTTGCATATCTTAAGAGGTCTATTCGAATGGTATTAGTAGACCATTGTCAGGCTAATTAGCTGGTTGTTATCAATCAATTATTTCTATGTTTCAGATTATTAGAAGCTCATAGCTTGCAATGTCTTCTTTCAACGACTTATCCTAGGTTCTAAACTGGTTTTAGTTGTTCAGTTTGTATCAGCTTATTTTTGCTAAGGTATCGGATGTAAAACTTTAACACCTTGAAGAGTGTAGCGATATGAGATCGTATTGCATCCCAGGGAAAGCTAAAAAATGCCTGTTTGGTCATTTCAGTATTAGAAATCAAACATCACAGTACGGCTAAGCTTATTTGCTATAACTTTTTAGTATTTTTCTTGTAATAGGAAACCAGTCTAGACTTTTAGGTACTCCAAAGTAATGATGGTACGATATTATCATACTTCTGTTAATTATTTAAAATGAATAATTAATTGGTAACAACTTTAGGAAAACAATTAGAATTTTACCGGCCTGCGGTAACAGATTACTTGCCTAGCTAGGACCCACATCACTTCATCATAATTTTATTTAGCGCCGTAACTTAATTATCCCTACCTTATTAGTCTGAATTAATAACTAACCATATATATATATCCGCCTACCTATAGATTCCTACAACTTTCCTCACTTGAAAATGCCTATATTTTGTCGAACTAACAGTCCCTTTTGTGTACCTTGCAAACTAGGCCAAGCCACATTTAACTTAAATTCGTGATGTGTGGTGAGAGTCGCATTGCCCCTGAAAGCAACTAACTCCTAAAAAACTCTATCAGTCGAGCCAGTATACTCAGTGTGTTATTTTCCTATCACTACACTGTATGTACGGAGGTAGACTCGAGATTGGACTGGGTCATACGTGTCTACCTCCAGCTAAATGGTGTCTGACCTATCTTCAACTTTCACTAGGGAGACAACTGTCTCTCCCCCATTACTCCGTCGAAGATAGTGTATTGTTTAGCGTAATGATGTAAAACGCCGATCTTATTAAATACAATCAAAGATCATCCAGACCGAAGTCTGTTGAAAGGTACATAGGTTTTCGTTGCCACCGTTATGCGTTTCCGCCGATGTACCCCGGAATACTTCATTCCGTTAACGGATTCGAGTTGCGACCGCAATAGTTTTACTTTATTAATCACTTTCAATTTCACAAATCTTAATTAATATCGCAGCTCGAATATCACTTAGCGCACTATCAAAGCTCGGACACTATTTTCCCCGTATGAGTAGTACCGCACTCTTAAGTTGGACCGCACCGCCGATGTCCCAAAATTGAATGTCCGCTAATTTTCCGCCCTTTTCCCAAGCATCTTAACTTTCGCGCCACGCGCGCCTAAGATTTGCCCGCGCGAGTCCGCTTTTCTTCCCTTCAACCAATCGCTAGCCGTTTCCCCGATGCCCCCCCGCCTTCGCGTCGCGCCACGTGGAGCTATCATCCGACCTCTCTTTCTGTCTTTTTCTCAACCTCTCGCTCGCTCATTGCCGCTTTCGCCGCGCAATTCTAAAATTTTTCCATAATCTAACCAAATCTCGTCAGATAGCCAATATTACATCTTTGAATATCTAAATGTAGCCTTCTATTAACAATTCCCTCTCAATAATCATCCACTTAAGCCAATAATCCTGTATTTTGTGAAATTATAAAAAGTTCCGTATTCCGACCATAGGTGGCGCCCGCCCGTATGTCTACCGGCTTGCCAACCTACGCCTATGTCACAAGGCCACACAGAGCAGTCCCCGCGAAATTCAAAATAAAGATAAAGCCCGTTGCCAATCTAACACGAAGCTCAAGTAAATAACTCACGCTAGACGGCGCCTATGTCGCAAGGAGCACACAGAGCAGTCCCCGCGAAATTCAAACTAAAGATAAAGCGCTAGACCACTGACCATTATTCTGAACTAGTTTATTATTCCCTTTTCATGCTTATTATTAATGGTGCTACGCATTAATATTTATTTTAGTGCTACTCCCATGCATTCCTTACTAACGGACGGATACCATTCATTCTGTACCGTTACACCACCCAATAACTTTAATTCGTAGGTCAAATGCAGTATACATGCAACTGTGTATTATGTCATTGCATGTAACACTCTATTAATACTATTTCGAAATATTTCCTATCTCCGAAGTAGGCCACAGAACTATTTTTACATAAAGTATTATTATTTATAATAAAAAGGTTTAAGCAAACTGTTGCATTCATTAAAGTTCTAATCCATCTATCCATTACAAATGTACGAGACACTTAGAGATGATAAATTATTATGTTTATTGTGCTTATTTTTATGCTTTCTGTATTTTGTGTGTGCAATAAAGCGTTATATATATCTATCTAAATTACCACTACATAGTAGAAAATCAAAATGCCATTAAAATGATAAGTTATTGTAGATAATGATGAAACTTAATCGCGATATGAACGGTAAAAGACATCCGTTCGATGCCAGCACATGACATCGAGGTTAATTGTAAAGTTACTTCCTACAAGATCATTATCATTCGCCTGCCCTGTTCCCATGTTATCTGGGGCCGACGCAGTATGTATTTTTCTTCTATACAACTCGGTCGTTCGTCATCAAATCATCCAATCCCTTCTCATTCATGTCATCCCTCACTCCCTTTTTTATTTCCTACAAGATGAAACGTTATTATATAAATAGATCATGCGTTATTAGAACCACAAATGTGGTAAACTGCAGTTGTGTGGAATCCATATTGTACGGGAATCACGAATAGGAAGAATCGCGTTTGTGTAATCGATTATCATTGAATCGATCGCATAATTCATATAGATATATTATATACTAGCGGCCGCTCGCGGTTTCACCCGCGTGGTTCCCGTTCCCGTGGGAATATCGGGATAAAAAGTATCCTATGTGTTAATCCAGGTTATAAACTATCTGTATGCCGAATGTCATCTAAATCCATTCAGTAGTTTTTACGTGAAATAGTAACAAACATCCATCCATACTTACAAACTTTCGCGTTTATAATATTAGTAAGATGGCTAATACTACCAACATGTATCTTCCCTTTAGTAGCGCAAAAGGCGACTAACGGACTGAAGACTGTACATACATGCAACAGCATAAAGCGGCAATGGGCTCACCACCTGTCACGCTGACCACATGTGCAGTTGTTAGTTGAAGAAACGTGGACTGTGGCAGTGCACTAATTTTGTGGTCCTCTTTACCTAGTCTCTGACTAACCCTTCGGGGATAATAGTCGTGATTTTAAGTATGTATGGTTAAAATATTACTATATCCATACATAATTGCATATCTCCGTATGTCCCTGAATAATTTGATTTAGGAATGTATTGCAAGGTTACCATGAGCCATGAGCGCTAGTGGGAACCAAAATTCAATACATAATGCATAAAGGAACAATAATACATAAACAAGGAGGTTATGAACTCATCCTTATGACCTCTTGCAAAGCATCAGTGAATTTAAATTGGAAATTAAAGCATTTATCATTAAATTACTGAAATAAGAAATAAATTATCTTTAATAAAAAATGTTTCTTTTTTTATTTTCTTTTTGCATCATGCATAAGTTCGGAAGTCCATGGAAATCAATTTAGTAGACAAATATATGTACTTACTTATGTATATTTATTATACTAAAGTACTGTTTTATTCAGGTTTTACTAACCAGCGACTACGAGTATATTAGATCGTGCAATGTCTGAAGGCATTCTTGCTTGGATGAGCTATGGAATCATTGTTTTCTTACTGTAAAAGGACTTACGTTTAATCCAAATATTTATTTTCAATTAGGGCTATATTATTGTCAATATTACAATTAACATTATTGTAAGTTAAGCATTTAATATTATTATACAGCCTGCCCTCATTCATGTTTCATTCCGCCTTCACGTATGTTGCGTAAACGTAATGCCTTAACCATAGATACCCAATTATGTCACAACCGTTTGGCCATGCGTGACATATATGCACTATACGTTATGTCGCCAGATCGGATATGCGGTTGCGATTCGATCGATAGATCTTAATTAAATGCAACTGTAAGCTGTATATTGTCGCAGGGATATAGTTATAGCCGTAATGTTATATAGTTATATCCCTAGTTATATAATTATACCGTAAGATAGTTATACGAGAGCGATTCATTACTATCTTACTAGGAATATAATTATAATACGGTTCAAGTTTAGTGACATAATTATATTACTGGATTAAGTTTAGTGAAATAATTGTAGGTCACGTGATAGGTTACAAATTTAAGACTTTCCTGAATTTCGAGGTTATTTTTTTTAATACAACAATAACAATCATATTATGACCTACAGGCGGATATTACAACAAGACGAAAAAAATCAGACAAATTGAATACAACTAGGGTCACATGATTTATTTAAATGTAATTGATTACTAATAAACATTCATTTATTTAACGATACCTTATTTTTTTTATTGTATTAAGTGTTGTAGTAAATGACTGGCTATGTCAAACTCAAAATGTGTAGGGTTATAAACAATTTAAATACTTATCTTTCCAGCTTTCTGAAGAACATTTGCCTAAATGTTATATATCTTTGAATTGTAATAACAGAAGCAGAAACTAGTAAATAAGTTAAAGTTTTGGTACAAGATAACATTAAATTGAAGTAAACCAGCAACAATATCAATTGATGGCTACGAATCTTCTTCATACTTCTAGTACCTATATTTAATTATTGAAATTGGTTAAATAACTGTTTTAATAAAATACCATAGATAGTACCTACATAGGTACTGGAACTGTTTTAGCACTACAAGACAAGTCAAACAAAAGCCTCTCTTCCCCCTGGCAAAGGACAAAAAAAATATTTTTTATATGTTTTTTTTTTTATTTTACCTGCAGGTCACCAGCCGCTGCGAGACCTGGAGATCAGGGTGGGCAACAGCAGCTCGGACCTGCAACGGAACCCGCTGTGCGCCTGGTTCCCAGGAACTATTGGTACGTAATATACTTTTTAGAGACTTCATTGTAAAAGTAAATCGTAATGGTTTTTTTTTCCATAAACCAAAGGTATAGGAAGCGATCGTTTCTAGCGACAAGACCGCCTTTGCTGATACAATCTTTAAGATTAATCCTATAAAAAATAAGCTTCTCATGTCTAAGCAATAAAAAATATCTATCTCCTTATCTATTTAAGGAACACGGAAAGTGCTCGCGACCCGATTGAAAATTGTGACTGACTTTAGGTAATAAGATTGTATGTTTATTTAGGTTTTTCATTAATCTATAATCAAAGACATTTAAACTATTTTTATCTCTTTGTCTCTAATCACATTCCTCTTCCGAGTTAGAATGTGAATGTCACTTTTTGTAGTCCGTCAAAAGTAAAAACTTTGTTAGGGTTGGTATTTGTATACCACAGACTCCCGCATGTATCGTACTCCTACAATATCTAGGTAAATAGGTATATGTTACGCGAAAATGTTAAGCTATGGCAGTCATACGCGGTGACCGAAAAACAATTAAAATATTTCAATTGTGTCTGGTTTTGTGGCAGTTAACGTTTTTAAAAATATCATCAAAGCCTCTCTGGCCTTCACATCTGTACAATATAAAACAATATATTATTAATAAACATACAAAAATAATGCCAGTGTGTACCTACTAAGTATACCTGTTCTGTAGCAGCCTGGTTGCACTCTCAAACCTGACCGAATATGGAACGTCGTCAATTTCACGGCCATTCTAGTTAAAAATAAATATTATATACCTACATACAATACTATAAATGCCTCGCAGGTATGCTGCAGGGAACTTGGCCTCGTTACACTTCCGTGCGTCTACTTAATCGAACTCTTGCCATCTTTGTTCATAAAAATTTAAATGTATAAATAGTTAAAAATATAATACTTATATCTAAAGAAATGATATAGATAGATATAAATAGATAGATAGCAAAAAGAATAATATCTCTGAAAAACCTTTAGTGTATTATGCCGATGTGTCAATCTCTCAAAGCTTGTCAAATAAATAATGTTTGATTTTTCTCCATCACCTCTGTGCCCGAGTGTTAGCGCTTGGCCCGATATCCTGAGGCTCCGGGTACAATTTCCAGGTTTGCCCCAGGCGAAAGTGTGTTTCACATGGCGCGTCATGCAATACCAACCCGCATTTGACATGCAAAGTGATTAAGCATCATGTCCATCATGATTTCATTGATGGAATTAAGCCTTTGCCCTCAATAGGTGCTGTTTTTAACTTTACTTTTCTAAAATGCCCTCTTTTTTATAGTTTTAGTGACGAAAAAAAAGAAAATAAATCAAAGAAAAATTATTAAGTTAATTACTACGCGAACTCGATCTTTCCCATCTCTAGGTTCACTGAAGTTGCGTGAACATCCTTTCTGCATCATAGACGAACAGTTAGAGCATAGGATCACCATATTATTATGAAGCCGGCATAAAGTCTGATTAAAACTACTAAGCCTGGAGCCATATCTTTAATGCTAAGCTACAAAAATACTGACCAAGTTTGCTTTGTCAAAAGGCTAGTAGCCTTAGTTCACTATACAAAATGATTAACAATAAAAGAATTGTTCCCATCACTCCACAAGTCTCACTCTAACTAAGCGCTTCTGAAACTTTCGAAACTGGTTTACAAACCTTTCACACCTGTTAGATTTTTAACGTACAGTAAACTTATACTAAATTCTATTAGCGTCGATACAATCACAAATTAAGATTACCAATATACATCTCTTTATTTCATGCGTATGAAGAAAGATGACCCACCGACCTATTTACGTTAAAACATATTAGGTACTTATTACGCCAGACGACACACTTCGGACTAGAGCAAGGAGGTTTTCATAAACTATTGCCAGAATTGCAAGTGAGCTACCTATTTTTATGGGCTCAAAGGAGGCCGCTGACGAAACAGCGAGCTCGTTCGAGAGAGATTTTACAGCTTTTTGTAAACTTGCCCCCGTTCGGCGCAAGTATCCACCGCGTTATTATTGGGTATTATCTCACCGAATGAGAATAGACAGATGGGAAACGGAGTGCTGGGAAAATTTCACGAAACGACTGTCAGTAGAGGTGACATAAGACAATTCAGTTATGTACAATTACTGGGTACGAAGATTTTAAGATTTGTTTCGAACACAATTTTAACAAGACGTAGGTACTTAATTTAAGTATAAACTGACATATGCATAATAATATGATATGACATAGTATGATGAAGTGTAACAGATCATTTACATGACCTGCAAAAGAGACCAACTAAGAAAGAGCCGAGTTAAAAATGAGACAAGTTAGGAAATTGTCAAATTTAAGAAAATGACGAAGTCGTCCGGAGGGCAGTGTCGTCAACACGAAAGCATCTGGAATTCCTCAATTATTTGAGTAAGCAATGCTATCAAATGCCGACGACCTCCGTGGTCGAGTGGTTAGCACGCTGGGTGTGGCGTCGCGCCATCTCTGCGGTCCCGGGTTCAATTCCCGATCGGGTCAATTTAGAGAAAAGCTGTTTTTCTAAATTGGTTTCGGGTGTGGGTGTTTTTTATAAGTTTATGTATATTTATCCTTTCATCATCAGCCTACAAACGTCCCACTGCTGGACACAGGCCTCCCACGTGAACAATAGCACGTGGGGATATTGGGCCATAACCCACCACGCTGGCCCATTGCGGGTTGGTGAGTTTTAACGACTGCCATCTTAGGACAACAACCGGGACCAACGGCTTAACGTGCCTTCCGAAGCACGGAGGAGCTCTAGATGTTTTTAATGGTCACCCATCAGGCGACCCGGCATTGCGAAAGTTGCTTAGCTACGCCATCGCTGCGCCATCGAGCTATATATTATCCGTTATCTTACCATATTAACAAGTTTCAAAAGAATACTCGTCATGCGCTAGATAATTGGTGTGAGGGTAAACTTTAATTTAAATTTAATATAATTTTAAATGCAATTGTTCGCGCAATGTGCAAGTATTAATGTGCAACATCACTTTTCGAATTCTCACAAGAAGTAGAAATCTCAGTAAAGTCCCGTCTTTACCGAAAGTCAAAGGGTTTGAGGAATATCTTTTACCATTAGGGATGAATTATGTTAGACCGGGCCGTGCCCGGACGGGGCACTGATTTGTGACGTTGCATACATTTTGTATGAATCAGTTCATACTACACAGTGCGTGATGCCAGGACGGGACACGGCCCGGTCTAATATAAATACAAAATGTGTGTAACGTTTCAAATCAGTGCCCCGTCCGGGCGACGTACACGGCACGCCCCGGACACGGCCTGGTCTAATATAATTCATCCCTTAAGGGGGTGCCGCGCGAATGCAAAAAAAGACATAAGTATTAATAATGAACTTCAAAGCAAAATCAATCATATTGACTTTGTTAATAAGATCAATTCTGCTTTGAAGTTTCAGGCCTAGTAATTTAAATATAGCAATGATTTTATTCTGCGAAATGTGCAAAACGATCACGCGCTTATGTTAAAAATAAAAAAAATACTTTTAAAGAAAGGGGTGCCCTGCGAAATATCAATACAAATATTTTCATGTAAGAATTATTATTTCATGCGTAAAATTAAAAGAGTTTTCCAAAGTATATGTTTTTAGATGTCATTCAATTGCTGTACCTATTGTTTGACAAATTTTTAAAGAATTTGTTTCGAATTTCTTCAAGGCCATCACCCTGTGCAATGATCAGGCTAACTTACATAAGTGCTTTTAATGTATTTAACTTATTCAGCGCTTAATACGTACAAGTGACTTAAAAATACGTATCTAAATTTTCACAATTTCGTGCAGGACCCCTTTAAACATTCATATAACACGTTTACTATCATCTACTGTATGCACAGAAAAAAAATAGTACTACTGGCTAAATGTGCTAACAGCGCCAAGCCATTAGGTAAGTAAAAAAATATAGTTTGACGGAGCTATGGGGATTGGATCAGAATTTCTCGCTTTCAACCTGAGTCTATCCGTTCCGCTACCGACGACGCTTCTTTGATCTAACTATACTTTGGGCTTAAGTTGACAGAATCGCTAGTTACCATATCATACTTGCATACACTTCGTCATCGTCTCTGTCAATAAACATCGTACTTTTGCAGATATCTGTTTGACTTTGAAACTATTCAAGTAGACTTTTTTGCTTACCTTTACTTTCGCCGAGCTGCAAATCTAGTCAGCCAAGCGAGGTATTGTATAATGATCGTCAGAAATATTACCATTATTATTTACATAATATTATTTTTGTATCGTCTCGCACTATGGGTAGGTAATTAGTCCAAGTAAGTACCATACACACCTAGTATGAATGGAATAGAATAGGATAGACTTTAATTGCCATTACTGTGTACAATTTGCGGTTGGAGATGCAGTACATTTTGGTTACAACCACGGAATAATAATAATTATTATTATTATAATTAATTATTAATTAATTAATTAATTAATAATTTTACTTTTCCAACAAAGCATAGTCTTATTGCTAGTTACATTTTGTAAAAATAAATTAAAATTAGATATTAAATTTATAGAAAAGAATACAACAGTGTACCCATAACGGCGGGCTTGCATTTTTAAATAGTTACAAAAAACAATAAAATAACTACATAACTACGTTAAATACAATTTTCCAAAGAACATGCATCATTTCTTAAATGCATAGCATTCATCTAGATCTAGAGTGTAAAATACTTTATTTAACAACCACTTTTTCAAACGAAATTTAAATTTTGGCATTTCAAGAGTTAATGTGTCTAATGCAAGGTGATTGAATACTATTGTAGATAATTAATTTGTAAATCATCTGCATACAAATGATAATTACAGTGTTTAATAGAATTAGGCAGATCCGTGCAATATATATAAATAATAGCGGGCCCAGTATTGATCCTTGTGGAACGCCACGGTTTAAGAGGGAGTAATAGTATTGTAGGCACTCATAGAGCACATGTGATTATTCATTCTTGAAATACATAAGTCATATCTGTATTTATTGCGAACATTTGGACGTGCAGTAGATTTATTTTCAAAGTACCTACTCTGGATTTTACTTAACAAATATTGTTGATTCAAGGATAAAGATACTAGTTAATGTAAGATAGCCTTTTTTATTCAGAACCGGCAATTTCCATAGAAAAAATGCTTAATTTGTATACAATAGAATTTGATCATAAAGTAAAGCTAATATTATTTGCTACCTAAACCAAGTTTTATCTTATTTTTATCGAATCGCGGATAAGAGTTATTTAATTATTAATATTTTTATATGGAAACACTAAGTCTTCAAAAAACAGACATGTTACTTTAAAAATGTCTAACTTGGCTGCATAAACCTAATATTTTGTTGCTTTTAAAAAAGAGAAATGTCAACAAAGCAGTCACGTCATGTTTGATTTGACATGTAGCGGCTGTCATTTGTCAAAAACTGTCATTTGTTGACAGATGTTGCCAGATAAATAATGAATAACAGATTAAAAAATTAAAAAAGTGTACAACTTTAGCATAAAACGCCAGGTCTGCTTTCTTACTGTTTCATCCGAATACATATTGTAGATATTATGCGTAATCATCTTTTACTAGTAACATATAGGTGGATAAGTAGGTATTTGCCTTATATAAAATTAATTAATTGATACGAGACGAGCAACATACATCCTTATACCTACGACAATTATACCCGAAGGGTTAATCATAAACTAAGTATAGGCAATGGGGACCGGAATCAGTCCACTGCCACTTAGTAGTAGGTAATCATTATATATTTATTGACAGTTTTTAAAATTTAATATAGTATCTAATCGATTGGAACTTTTGCTTAATTTAAAATAACAACTGTTTGAATAAAATAAAAAATGTTTATCACATCTGACTTGGGAGAAGACTAACAAACGATAGACTTGCCTCGATAAAACTGATAGCCTTACCCCACTTGTATATTTCTAGGTTATGTTTTTGTGTAGCTGAATATTACAATAATCCCTTTGTTTAACGTTCAAATGACACAATAAACATAAATCTCTATTATTATTTATGCTACTTACGATCAGAACACTTTTAATGCTACACTTTTACTGGAAAAATTTAATAAAAACGACGACACAACAATCTACGGTTATTTTTTTCACACCTGTCAAAATTTAATGTCGTTATGTTGGCAAAACTGACGAGTATCAGTGACATCTACATGTTGAATTGAGATCGTTTACATGTTAACTGTTTTGTCGACATTAATAACTAGACAAAAAAGCTATAACTAACGAGATATCTTAAAGTGTCTTAGTCTTTCCCCGGTGATAGTGTTACCCCACCTCACCTTATTTTTTTTTTTTCAGCCTATATTGTCCCACTGCTGAGTAAAGGCCTCCCCCAAACCCTTCCACGCATCTTTATTTTTGGCGCTTTCCCACCAGTTTCCCAAAAAAATAAATAAAAATAATAAATATCACATTAACAAATTTAAACGGCCGGGTGGTCGAGTGGTCAGCGACCCTGACTGCGATACCCACGGTCCCGGGTTCGAATCCCGGTAGGGGCAAATTGTTTGTGTGATGAGCACGACCGTTTGTGACCGAGTTATGGATGTTTATTATTATTTATGTATGTTTATCCGTTATTCAGTCACCATAATTCAGGCTATGCCTTGTTTAACGCTGAATGATTAGTGTAATAGTTGTGAAATTTATTTATTTATTTATTTATTATTATTTATTTAAAATGAAAATGAAAATAAAAATCTGTATTTTTTTTTTTTGTGGACTTTAGTCCTTTAGTCGCCTTTTACGATACCCAAGGGAAGAGATGGGTAGGTTGGTACTGGGTAGTATTCTTTTAATTAGCTGCCACCACAAAGCTCGAGGCTATTAAATAATGTGGCAATAAATAATATTTTCAATGGCTCAGCTCTGATGGAAAAGCACTTATTGGAGTGAAAATGAAAACAATAATGCAATCTCGGATCCCGTGGCAGCGATTTGATCTCGCGGCCGACACTTTCTAACCAGTCAATTCGCTTTCTAGGCTGCACTCTGCTAATTGATACTACGAGCTACGAGTTCTCACGATCGCGATGATTGTGGCTCGTGTTCAGTGTTACTTTAAGTACTAATGTTAAAAAGATTGTGGCTCGTGTTCAGTGTTACTTTAAGTACTAATGTTAAAAATGTTACGAGAATTTTAATTAAGAGGCCTACTACATCTCGACTGTGATTTTTGCGTAAAATAACCATTTTCGCAATTTGTAGTAATTTTGCAGTTGTGTTTATCGTTTTTATCGAAATAGGATAATAAATTCATGCTTAATATTACCAATCTCCACTCTGCGAGAATAAGCTGAGTCCGCACGGCCGGCGCATCGCATTTTGTAGAAATTTTGCAGTTTTATTTATCGTTTTTATCGAAATAGGATAATAAATTCATTATCAAAACCATTATTCTTTATGAAGTAACAATTATTCTGGTATAAATCTTTCTCTATAATAATATCGTAGATAGGAGAAATTCACAGTTAACTTAAAGCAATTTTCAAAGTTTAATAAGATTTTTTTTCTATATAAAATCAACGATATCTAATAATTCCGCGCCCGCTACGAATTTTACGACTATACTCGTTTAAGTATAGGTTTTTTGGTCTAGAATAAGATTTTTTTTATTTAAAATCAGTTATATTTAAAATTCCGAAACCGCTACGCACTATACTCGTATAAGAGATAAAATTCTTATATTTCATTAGTTTAGAACAGTAGTTCAATCTAGGAGCTCAAAAAAGTGCCTTCGCGCATTTTATGAAATCTTTCTCTGCAATTTTGGGTTTAATTAAAAAATTAAGCAACATTTACAAAAGGCGAGGCCGCTACGAACTACGCTTATAGCTATTTAAGACTATCCAATAAGTCAAAATTGTTAATGTATTTTTGTTTCGGAGATCAAGAACGCCAAAATTGGACATTTTACGCAAAAATCACAGTCGAGATATAATTTCCCTCTTAACTTCTTTTTCCAGATTTATAATAAAACTACAGCCTGTATAATGCTGCCCACTGCAGGGCAAAGGCATCATAGAAATTAAGCCACCGCTACAATTGATGGATTATTGACTGAAACTCGGATGGGTGATCACAAACCCGGGCTAGGTATGCATCGACAAATCCGAAATCACACTTTGCCCGACCTGGGAATTGAACCAGGGACCTCCGGATATCGAACTGAGCACTTAACCACTCAGCTACCGAGGCGTTTGCTAAACCTGTTTACATAAATTAAAAAAACTGTAGCTTACCACTCTGATTTGATCAGGCATATTATTATTATCTCCGTCTAATGCTGAGTGAATACCGCAGTCCATGTTTAAGGTTTCCTTGAAATGAGTATTCTAGTTGAACAGACAATGTCAGAATATTGTTATATATTCTATTTTAGTATTAGTTTAAGGTTCAATGATTCTGTCTTCACTATTATTGCAAAATTAGAACTTCAAAATCAAGTCTAGCTTTTACCCACGCGATATCTATTTATGTTATTGTCATATCTCCTTTGTGACGTCTTCATGCATTTTGAATATTGGACCGTCTATTCCAAATTAGTGAAAATCAAGACATTGAAATGCTATTTGGTAAATGCTTTGATGCACAATCTGCAAAGGGGCTAGTAAATGGATGTTTCAAATTCACCTCCGCGACTAAAGTAACTCGACGGTAGAGCAAGTGCTTAAATTAAAATTAAAGTGCCCGACCTTGCATTGTCTCACGACAGTTTACAGAATGACGTCAGTCTTTCATCAGTCATCAGTGCTCAGGCAGAGACTGGGTGAGATTGCTTCATTTTTCTTTTATTGGTTCACTTACTTGTGCACTTTTTATCTGGCTTATCACGAAAATACACATTTAGACGGGGATTAACGCTAACTATATATTTAAAAAAATTTATACTTTTCCACAATCACACCAATTATCTAGCCCAAGAGAAACTTCGAAGAAACTCGTTAAATGGTTACTGGACAACGGATAAACATACTTAAAATACTTAAATACATACTTATTATACATAGAAAACACCCAGACCCGAGACAATTTAGAAAAACAATAGTTTCTAAATTGACCCGACCGGGGATCGAACCCGGGACCTCAGAGATGGCGACACCATGAAAACCGGTGTACAAACCACTCGACAAAGGAGGTCGTCGATTCATACCACGCATACCTTTTTATACCCTACGTTTCGACCGAGTTCCATCACCGGTCGTGGTCACGGGCGGACTCAGGACGACAGGTGCAACTCAGTCGAAACGTCGGGTATAAAAAGGTATGCGTAGTATGCCTATAATATGTAGGTAGTTAGCGTTAAGAGGGTTTACGCATTTCGGATTCCCATACAATTTTTCAAGTCAAAATGTTTAAAGACCAATAAGTCAATTTTAATGAAACTTTGCATGCTAAAGTAAAATACAGGGATCTAAATAGTTTGTTGATAACATTTAAAAAAAAAGGTTTATGTGGCTGAGTTATTGCGATTTAAAGTCCACTATAGAAAGTTTATAATCGCAATAACTCAGTCAAATAAACGTTTTTATTAAATGTTTTCAACAAACTATTTAGATCTTTATATTTTACCTCAGCATGCCGAGTTTCATCAAAATTGGCCTACTGGTTTTTAAAAATTTCGACTTTGAAATTTGTATGGGAAACCGAATTGCGTAAAGCCTCTTAATCCCAGTCTAAATCAAATCCTACTGACTTGATGTAGGTATGGCAGTAAGGTTCCTTGTGTATATCAGTCTGCTGAGCAACAACTAATTTTAGACATGTATCATATGGAAGAGCGTGGTGGCGAAGTGGTTTGGCCAGCGTGGTTTGGTGTCCCAGTTGTAGTCTAAAAAGCAGTAATTAAGACCTAGACTATTTTTTTTTTATCACAACGTTCAATTACTGAACAGTCGAGAATGTTCCCGGTTGACCGATTTGACCACTTTTCGGCGATAATCGCTTGCACACTATCTACGCGCACGCTACTACGTCTTTATGATTTTAGTATAAGTATATAAATAGAAAACTTTATAAGTATTTATTTATGTAACTATATATGTATATGATAATGATAAAATTAAGCATGTTTATTTATTTTTATTTGTTTAGCTAATTCTAATTAATTTAAATTGAAACACCAGAACTTCCCTTTAAAATTTCACTTTATATCCAGTCCAACACGGTTGCCTGGAAGAAATTGCTTTTTAGCGATAAGGCCGCCAATTGTATGTTACTTTGTGTTTGTCCTTTTGTTGATAATTTGGTGTACAATTAAGAATATTTTATCTTATCTTACGCGTGGTCGGAACGGAGCGCAAACGAATGTCACTGAAAAGTGTTCGACCGGGAACTTTGACTACTTTGATATTAATTACAACGTTCAATTACTGTACAGTCGAGGATTTTCCCGGTTGACCACTTTGACCACTTTTCGGCGATAAAAAACGAATGTCGCTGAAAAGAGATCGGCCGGGAACTTCCTACAGCTACGGCCGGGGTCACCGTCGCTTTACCACTTTGAAGCGATTTTCGTATGTAGCGCACCGACCGCCCGGGTGCGTGCCCGTACCAAATAGACGACGCGGTGGGCAAGAGATTTGGCTTTAGTCCATTATCGTATGTTGACTATCAGTTCAGTTCAGCATTTATTTATCACTTGACTCTTAACGCGGCGTTCTATAAAAACCCTTTTTAACAGTAATAATTATAAAGACTGGTAAAGCGACGGAGTGCGCCATTGTACGTACGCGCTGTCGGAATGGCCTATTCCCGCCCGCTCCAAGATTTTGGTGCCAAGCGCTCCAAGATTTTGGTGTCAAGCGCTCCAAGATTTTGGTGCCAAGCGCTCCAAGATTTTGGTGCCAAGCGCTCCAAGATTTTGGTGCCAAGCGCTCCAAGATTTTGGTGCCAAGCGCTCCAAGAGTAAAATTAAGTTATATTATTTTGTAAAATCATTCCCAAGGGCTCCAAAAGCGTATGTAAAATTTATTTCTTTAAAACCTCTTCTTCAAAATCTCCATACATTGATTTCCAGGAGAGAATGTTTGTTTTGTATTTTTTTTGTTTTGGAGCAATGTTTTGGCAATGATATTGGTAAATGTGGCGATTCGCGCACTTGGACGTTTTGCTGCTTAGACCTTCTGATCGTAAAGGGTTTTATTTATTATTTTAATATAAAAATCATTGGAGCTCTTGGGAATGAATGTATAGAAGTTGAGTTTTGGAGAACAATAGATTTGGACGAAAAGTGGCCGACCGGGAACTTCCTCGATTGTACATAGTAAACTAGATAATAAAGAAAATGCAGATGATAACAAAATTAAATCATTCACAAAGTTGGTCTGTCTAAATGAGAAAGGGATTAAGCTCCGCAATATAGGCTGAAGATTTGTAGACCTAAAACTTAATGCTTAAAATTTAGTTGTGTTTGAATATGTACAACACTGTGCACCATACTGCCACATCACTATCCTTGGCAGAATTCGTAAATGTTTTGCAGTAATAATAAAGTTATTCCTGGTGGCTTTGCTGCATGTAATGGAAATGAATTAATTAATTAACGTATAACTTGCCCTGGCCAAGTTCATTAAAGTAAGAGACGGAGTCTATTTGAAGTCGCTACAGTGCCTGTTTACCTCTCCTGTAAGATTTTAGTTAGTTTCCAGTGCTCCATGTTTACCCTCCTGCAGTATTTTAGGTTCATTAAACAAATTAAAAGGTATACGTTACAGATTTCAACGATTCATACATTTTACTTGCAATTAGAAGGGTTTCGTTAGCTTTCTATTACTTTGATATAATGTGGAGTTATTATATTATTTGACCATTTTGATCCTGACGTTTCGAAACATTTACAGGGTCCGTGGTGAGAGATACTGAGGGGTTGGTCGTCTCGTATCATAATAAATAGTTACTTGCATATCGTCAATTATTTTTCTTTACATTGCTAAATGAGCTGACAATATTTTTAGATTTCAAAGGCCTCCTTTGCCCACGTGCCAAGGCTGTACTTTAATTTTTTTGTGAGTTTTCGTTTAATGTTATTACATTGTGCACTAAAGAATTCACAGTAAGTATAACTAATTACGTGTTCTAAGTTCTAACGTCACAGCTCGGTAACGTCACGCCACAGAGCGCACTGTTTATAAATAAAAGAGCAAAAAACGCAAATTATGTATGGTAATTAACATCAAACTCGTAAAAAGATAAAGCTGATTGTTAAGTTTTGCTTTTTTTGCGATCAACTTACGTCTATGTATGTGCAGGCTACCGTGACTTCCTAAAGCTACCACGTTATAACTTAGGTACTAGTTAAGAGGTCTATTACATTTTGAATGTGATTTTTGCGTAAAACGCCCATTTTCACATTTTGTAGTAATTTTGCAGTTGTATTTATCGTTTTTATCGAAAAAGGATAATAAATTTGTGCATAATATTACAAATCTCCATTCTGTGAGCATAAGTTGAATTCGGACGGCCAGCGCATCGCATTTTTTAGTAATTTTGCAGTTATATTTATCGTTTTTATCGAAATGGGATAATAAATTCATTATAAAATCTTTATTCCTCATGAAGTAACAATTACTGTAGTATTAATTTTGCTCAATAATATTATCGTAGATAGGAGATATTCACAGTTAACTTATAGCGATTTTCGAAGGTTTAGTATGAGATATTTTTCCTATATAAAATCAATGATATTTAAAAATTCCGAGGCCGCTACGCACTATTCGACTATATAAGAGACAACATTATAATTATTTTATTTCACTTGTTCAGAACAGTAGTTCAATCGGTGAGCTCAAAAAAGTGCCTTCGCGCACTTTATGAAAATCTTTCTCTGCAAATTTGGGTTTAATTAAAAAGTTAAGCAAAATTTACAAAAAGCGAGGCCGCTATTCTACACTATTCAATAAGTCATAATTGTTAATGTATTTTTGTTTCTGAGATCTATAACGCTAAAATTGACCAATTTACGCAAAAATCACAGTCGAGATGTAGTAGGCCTCTTAAGTAGTTAAATGGTAGAGAACGCTGGCAAAATATCCTGAGGTACTGGCTAAATTCCCTGGCAGGTATGATTCGGGGTTTTTGATGCTTAAGCCGGATTCAAACCAACCCGACTTAGTTTTCGAACATTCCCGGAGGTTTTTTAGTGTGGCATCTCGCAAGCGAGTCCGGTACTAGATTCTTTGAAGAGGTTTGAGGCAGTTGACGTTAGTGGAAGACCCAGAGCGCTGTTCTTTGCAATTTTTAGCGTCCATTTCTATCTACAGCAAAAATAGACATTATGAATTGGTGGTTGGTTTATAAGTGATTATCAATTAAGTTTCCTTGAATGAAAATAATTTTAACTTTGACTTTGAAAGGCACCTCGGCTCGTGTTAACCGACAACCGTGTTGTAAAGGTGCTAGAGTGCAGGCATAGCTGTATGCATGCATAGTGTGATAAATATCGGTTGGTCTATCTTGTCTATCTTACCACAAAGGCTTTATAACGGTTTATTAACTGCTCAGTTCATAAGCTATTTCATCACGAAATGTATAAGAAGATTCCTAGTGTAACTGGCCTTCCATTATTATTATTTTTTTTTTTATATAAAAGAGGGTGGCAAACGAGCAGGCGGGTCACCTGATGGAGAGTAATCACCGCCGCCCATGGACACCCGCAAAACCAGAGGAATCGCAGACGCGTTGCCGGCCTTTAAGGGAGGAATAGGTTTAAGGAAGGAATAGGAATTGGGAGGGGGGGGGGGGGGAAAGGGCCTCCGGAACCCTCACTGGTCGGACGAAACACAACAGCACCAAGTGCCATTATTTCACGCCGAATATTAGTGAGAGGGTGGTATTACGCCGGGCGAGCCGGCCCAATGTGTGCTGCAACGCAGCGTGGCTCTACCACTCAGTTGGTGTCACTCATTTAGCACCACCCAGGGATCACGTGTAGGGTCTCAAGGGTAAACCTACGGACGCGAGCAACTTTGACCCCCCATTAGCCGTATTGTCATGGTATCTTTATAAACTTTTAATTGCTGACTGCGTGGCAGTCGCACTAATTAGAGTTGCTAGCTGTCTGTCTTTAGACCGACATTTGGCTTTGTATCGTCGTGGCAAATACTAATTAGAGGGTAAACGCATTAATATAGCAATATAAATAATTAGGATTGATATTATAAATAATCTTCACATGCAAAAATTTCGTATCCCGCTTTTTGATGACATGACTTATTATTGATGTTTGTTGTAATTGGTTAATTTTGTTACCAAACTATGATTAATTTGTGTGTGTAACATCTTGAGCCCCGGCAAAGACCTGCCCGGCACAGGGATAAATTGAAAAACAGCGCAGCGTGCACATAACAATGTGAGCGCAGCAAATGCTGAATTTACCCCTTTTGCCCTCCGAATAACATACATATAAATTTTCAATAAATTAGCAGCAAGTATTAATAATATAGTTTAAGTTCGTTTGTATATGTGTATTCTTTGAATTGTGCCGCTTGTAAATGTATGTTGTGTGTTTTTTGGTATGGAAATAAATAAGTTTTTTTTTTTTTTGAGTAGAATCAAAAAGTGTTGTTGAACTGTTTTATTTAATTTGCCAATACCTACTCGTGCACGTTCACGAACACTTAACAGTTACTATTATACACCACCAATTCACATTATAAATCAACAAAGCAAAAATTTTACAAAACAATACAAAACTGCAAGCAATATGACGCCTCATCTTTCCCGCCAAGAAGTCTCCGTAAACACTTTAATATTTATAACGCTCAATGGTATACAAGGCAAAACGCCCACAAAGGGGGAGTCTACACAGCCTTGGCTGTAAATATACAAACCAATTATTTTCAGATATCTAATGCTTTAATAACGCCTAGGTACCAACATTTGCAATTAAACAATTATTTCGAACGTTTCCAACAATTCCATAAAGCAAGCAAACAATGCAACGAATATTGCGATCAAATATGAAACGACAGAAACCCTTAATTTTAACAAATGAAAGGCAAGAACGGTATTAGTGAGCGTTTAAGTTTTCAATATTTAACGAAGCTTTGTGGCGCTGCGTTTGCTGCGAGTCATGTTCATTATTTCAGCTGCACTGTATACCGCAGGGTTGACTACTTATAAGTAGTTTACTCTAGTTTATTTATTTATTTATTTTATTTTATATGGGTTTAGATACTTATAAAATTCTTGGGAAGTAGTACAAAATCAAGCTAACATAAATAATACTATATGATTATCATAATATTATTATTTACTAGCAAGTAAGCCCGCCCGCAACTTCGTTCGTCCACGTGAAAAATTCCGTGACGTAAGTATATGTCCAAAAAAATCTTTCATGCAAACCTTGTCCTGAAAATGACAAACGTAATAAATAGGACTTAGTCAAGAAAATACATTTGTGCAATTGATTTTATGTAGAAGATTAGTATCGGTAATTCAAGTCTTCCTTGCAAGACACACGAACACACATACACTGCAAGCTAAATAAAAGCGGAGGATTCCGGGTGAAGCGCGGTTCCACGTTCGGCCTTAGCATCACTTACCATCAGTTGAGATGAGGGTAAAGCCGGATAGTTGCCCCAATTATCAAAAAAGCTCTTTTAAAAAAAAATTATGTACTTAATAGGAATAATACAATATGTCTATCAAAACATAGGTCTTTGATCTATTATAGTATAGTAGCCCATTTTTGTGAACATAATTAATAATGGTTTTGAGTAAATGCTGATTTATTTGACCTCTCAAAAAAAGGATAGTTGCCTTCTCTAGCGGATAGTTGCCAAACGTTAAAAATGCTTCGAGGATACTTGTTTCGTGCGGAGATAGACGCCTCACAATGTTTTTTTAAATAAAAACAAATTTATATCAGTTACGTAATCAGTCTTTATTATTTTCTGCAATATTTTATTAATTACTAGTCAATATTATAATATATTCATGAACTTTTTTATGCTTTAAAATCAAAATAAAAATGTAAAAAAAATACACTCCAAATTTTAAGTTAGATAAGTTATTAATAAAATGTTATTATTTACCTTAAAGGTAAAACAATATGGCACAATTAACTTTGGCATTAGCATTAATTAATCATCAGAAGCCAGGGTACATTCGCGATATTTCGTTGATTCCTTTTTGTTTTTTATCCAACTCTCTGAACGCAAGTGCTAAACAGCGTATCCAGCTTATGTTGCGCGACACCACGCCTGATTTACGCTGATAGGTACTTGCGCTTCATTTTAATCACCTAGAATGAATGCACGAAACAGTTAAGTATTTATTTTATTCAAGCTAAATTATAGTCACAATGAGTTAGAAAAAAGACCAAAAGAAAAATCTGTCTTTGCTCGTGAAAGAAATTATAGTTGCGGATAGTTGCCCCTAGAGCAACTATTCGCTAAAGTAACTAGGGCGAGTATCTTTTTTGATACGGACTTGCACTTTTAATTTTCAATATAAATAAAAACTAGTCTAATGTTTTATATTTTAGCGTTTTATTAACGCTTAAATATACTTAAGTAAAATCTTTTTTAAACACTGAAAAAAGACGACAACCTCAGGCGGGAATCGAACCACGCACCTACCGCATTTCGAGGTTGTCGTCTTTTTTCAGTGTTTAAAAAAGATTTTACTTAAAAACTAGTCATCAATAAAACTTAATAAACAGTGTAATTTAAACTCTGATACATGCAAAGAAATAAAAAGTGGACTGAAACCACAATCAGTAATAAAAATATTCAATAGTTTTCTATAGTTTTTAGTTTTACCATTAAAGTTTCAACCCCTGTCGAAGTTTTGCCGCGAAAGACTTTCGCTCGCACGGGCGAAACGCGTGCATCTATACTGACGTTTCACATCACATGACACTGAGGTCCATGGGAGGGGTACTTACAATTATAATAAAGCGCTAACGCCACTAATCTCCCTAACATATTGTATTCAAAACCGGGACAAGTATCCCACTGAGGCAACTATCCGGCTTTTACCCTACCCTTTGTAGAAAAAAAAGCTTCTAAAAAGTCTGCTTACGTAAAACACTGAAAAAAGACGACAACCTTAGGCGGGAATCGAACCACGCACCTTCCGCATTTAAGCGTTAATAAAACGTTAAAATATACATACGAGTCTGCTTACATTTTATGTCCCCGCTGTCGCAGCTTTTGGCAGCCCTCGGTACATTGAGTTGTATGATTACTATTGATTGCAGACAATGAAGTGACCAAGACGGTCTGCTTACATTTTCTGTCCCCGATGTCTTACTTTTGACAGCCCTCGGTACCTACATTGAGCTGTATGATTACTATTGATGAAGAGTAGTATCGCTTACTCAAACCAAAGCCAACTTACATTTTGTGTCACTGTCGTAGCTTTTGGCAGCCCTCGGTGAATGGTGGTTGTATGATTACTTTAATTGCAGACGAGGGAGTGACCAAGACGTTTACGTGCGCACGCCCCCTGGTCGGCCAGCACGTGTTCCTGCAGCTGGTGGGGGTGGAGGGGTCCCTCTCCCTTTGCGAGGTGGAGGTGTTCACCACGGAAGGTTGGTACCACTGCGTTGTGTCATCGTTATGTTATTACTGGAAGGTAGGTACTACTGCGCGGTGTCATAATTATTACATGTTATTACCCCAGTCACTGTAGGGTACAATGTAGAACAACAATTATTTTTTAGATTACCTTATTAGTAGTCGTACAACAAGTCATTACAAAATTCAGTTGAAATGTAACCGATTACAGGTTTTCACACAAACTTAAGATTATTAATAATGTAATTTTTAATTGAAATAAATTGTTAATGTGTATTATGCGTAACCTAGCAGTGCGATTCTGTGAGCGAAAAGTCCAATTTAGAAAATACTGATTTGATAAGAACTCCGCAGTCTACTCTAAATTCGACTATACTCTAACGTCACAGAGGTCACTTTTAATGAGAACGACGACGAATTTAGTAAGGGTCGTAGTAAGAATGCGAGTTCACGATCGATATTTATAGAATCAGCATGCTTGCAACATCAACTTATCAACAAAAAAAGGGAGAAGAAAGGAGGAAGGAAAACAAAGAACCTGACATGGATTGTCAAAAGAGTGCAGGTTCGAATCTAGCTTGTGAATGTATTGTCCAATTTGTGAAAAAACCTGACATCTGTTTCACATCCAGAGTTCTCCAACGACCGGTGCGCCCCAGCCGGCGCGCCCGCTGACATCGAGCTGGCTGCCTTCAGTCGGAACTGCTACGAGTTCAATGTGGCCAAAGGAGGCTCCTTCGACGAAGCCCGCAAGCAGTGCCAGTCGCACGGCGGGGACCTCATACACGGATTCCAGGTAAAAGACATACATACATATAATCACGACTATTATCCCCGAAGGGTTAGTCAGAGGCTAGGCAATGAGGACCGCAAAAGCAGTCCTCTACCATAGTCCACTTTTCACCAAATAGCGACTGCACAAATGCTCAGGAGGTGATGCTATCGCCGCTCTATGCTGTTGGAAGTATGTGCAGTCTTTAGTCCGTTAGTTACCTTTCACGACACCCAAGGGAAGAGAGGGGGTGGTAGATTCTTTCACCGCCACGCGACACTTTTATTATTGTAAAAGAACTACACTTATATACTGCCAGCTTACTACTACCAACGACGACATTTGGAAGGCTACTGTTGACGACCCGAGTAGTGGTACTCTTCGTACAACGAGAAGTGATCGAACTTGCCAGCTTCTGTTAAATAGGCAGTGATCTTTGTATTCATAGGGCAACTCTCCTGAGACATTATGATCACTCATTATCAGATGATAAGCATAATAAATGAACTCTATTATTTCCACTGAAGGACTAGTATCCATGGTGAAGAAACAAATTATCAAACAAAAAAAAAGCTGGATAATCTGTGACGCTAGTCTTATGAGTACTCAATGAAGAATGCCCTTTGGCAGTTGTGATTAGGGCTTTGCCCAGCAGTGGGACACAATTTAGGTACCTAATATAAATAAATATAAAATTGTGTAAAGTTTTCCACTGAGACCTTTTTGTAGCTTTGCAAACCCTACAATGTAGACAGACATTGTACCTGTAATGATAAGAAGCTTTCAGAGTCTGGGAAAAGGCTATTTCTGCCTCCTTTTTTAGTTATGTTACAATTAATTGTTTTTCGATGGCATACTATTTTTTTTCATAACAGCACAATTACCCTTACGTTAGCGATAGGTCTCCGTAAATATTTTGGAAAAAAAGGGACATTAGATATTTGTGTGGGGGAATATTTTTAATGTAGTTGAGGTTTAGTTATTGTTATTATTATCCATTATATTGAATGTAAATATGAAAGTATTGTTTTGACATAACTAAGTTGTCTTCTTAGTTTCATTCTTATGGAAAAACTATGTATACATTCCTGCAGATCAAACTTTTACAAGACTGTCAAACTCCATTATTTTTTTTTGATCCGCACTTAGACGTCATCAGTCGTATGCAAACCGCTGAACGTCACTCATTGTGAAGAAAATGCCGATTGATGAAATTCGACATTTTGTGTTAGGTTCAATTTCAATTTATTTTCGCTCACACCAATTATCGGATCGGTAAGATAACGGATTAATATATACATAAACATAGAAAACACCAAGACCCGAAATAAATTTTAGAAAAACAGTTTTCCCAAAATTTTCTCGCCCGGGAATTGAACCCGGGACCTCAGAGAAGGCGCGACGCCAGACCCGGCGTTCTAACCACTCGACCGCGGAGGTCGAAGTGACGGCGGTTGGAAAAACTAAACCTAGCTTGTTAATATTGTAAACTATAGAGCTTGTTTTCCAAAACAAACAATAGTAATTACTAGGTAGCGTTAATCTCTTCATAACAGTAGATACCATTTAAATAATTATCTTCAGATAACACTTTTCCCTCGCACTGCTAGAAACGAGAATCATTCATCGCGACTGTGAATTGACCTTTTCTCTCATTGTAATGCCGAATGATGATGGGAGAGTGATCACAATGCTGCCGATGACAATGGCTTAATTAGAATATAAACAACGTACAATGAGAGCGTGCTAATCAGATGCGCCGGGCGAAGCAAAGGTGGAACAGTCATTGATGTTACACCAACTAGAGACGTACCGTATAGAAATATTGTGCGCACTAATTTGCGGCCGTTGATTTGGTTTGGAGAAGTGTATTATAGCAGCTCGCTGGAAGAATACTATCGACCCCTCAAATCTCTTGGGTGTCTTAAAAGGCGACTAACACACTAAAACAGCACATACATCCAACATCATAGGGCGGCGATGGTCGGAGAGACCATCGCGCTGAGTACATCATCATCATCATCATCAGCCTATACTCGTCCACTGCTGGACATAGGCCTCTCCAAGAACACGCCACCGAGCACGATCCGCGGCTACTCTCATCTCAGAACCGATGACCGTTAGCGTAGGACGCCCTCAAACAAGGTGGAGCGACGATCATCGCAATTAAGGTGGCTGGCAAGAACTGGATGAGCACATGTGCAGTAGTAATTTGGTGGAAAGTGGATTATGTCAGAAGACTACTTCTGCTGTCCTCATTGCCTGGTCTCTGCCTAACCCTTTGGGGATAATAGTCGTGAGTCTGTATGTATGATTTGCAGCCGCCAATCGCTTGGATCACTGAGGCTCGTATTCTAAAACCAAACTCAAACTCAAATCTCTGCCTGAGTGCAGTTAGAAAGGGAAAGTTAATAGCACCAGCTATTAATCGCATATATCGCCATCCCCTTGCTATTTGTATTCAAGCATGGATTCGATTTTGTGTTTGATTTTAGAATACGAGCCTGATAATCACTGAATCATTGGCAGCCTATAGGCAGCAACTCGGTGCGCATAAACTTGTTTTGCGGTGACATCTCTAGTTATAATACATCAATAGTATCTAACGTTCAATGCGTCAGCTGAAAATGCGAAGCAGTTAGTAGGCCATATTTAAAAATCTACAATTAAAATAGATACTTATCTACCTACATATTATTGAATAATTCTTTCATATTACTTACACATTCAATATAGCGCAACATTCTTGGTACCGTACCTGCGTGCCCGCAGTTGGAGGGCATTTTTTATTTATAGTTTTAGTTATAAGTTAATCATTGTGTATTTATAGTTTTAAGTTAGATTTTTTTTCTGAATTCTAGTGTTACGGTGATAGTGAATTTCAAACTTTAAAATACAATTATAATTATATACTTAGGAACTTCTGCAATAATTTTTTCAATGTAGTACCTACTTAATTATTTAACTGTATTTTCAAAAACAACAACATAACTTAATAAGAAAAAAACATAATTAGGTACTACTTAAATAAAATAAACTACCTAAACTTAACTAAAGTAAAAAAACAGGGGTGCGGCGCGATCGCAAAAACTGACATAAGTCTCTTAATAAACTTCAAAGCAAAATCAATCATATTGATATTAAAAATTAGAACAATTCTGCTTTGAAGTTTCAGACCTAGTAATTTGATTAGAGCAATGTTTTTATTCTGCGAAATGTACAAAACCATCTCGCGCTTGTGTTAAAAATTAAAATTAACTTTTTTTTAAATGGGGGTGACCTGCGGAATATCAATACAAATATTTTCATGTAAGAATTATTGTTTCATGCGTAAAATTTAGAAAATTATCAAAAAAATTATTTTTAGGAGTCATTACATTTATGTATTGTTAGTTATTGTTTAAATAATTTGTTCCAAATTTTAACAAGGCCACGACCTTATGCAATGATCAGGCTAACTTACGTAAGTCCTTTTTATGTATTTAAGTAACTAATTCAGCGCATAGTACAAGTAACTTAAAAATACGTAAATTTTTACAATTTCGTGCAGGACCCCCTTAATCACCACGCTTGCCAAAAGTGTGTCGGTGACCACCATCTCCGGCTATGAAGCTGAAAACGAAAAAGACACCGGTCCGATCTGGGAATTGAACCCTGATTTCTTGATATAGGGCCGAGCGCCACTTTGCTACTCAGCTTTCTAGAATAGAATATAATATAATGTTTATTTGAATTTGACTGCAGCACAACATATTTTTTTTTTATTCGGCAACGGGTAAGCGCTTGGCCTTCATCTGACTTTAAGGTAAGTAACGATAAGGCCGAAGGTGGAAGCGCGCTTCACCCGGAATCCTCAACCACTGAGGAACTGGCTATCTTATCTCAAACTGTCGGAACACAACAATGCTATAAACATCGTTGTTATGGCGACAGACTTAGATAAGATGGTGGTAGCTAGCCAGGCGGACCTAACAACCTTACTACCAACCAAACCGAGCACACAAAGATGTACCCCCCTCTGGGAATCGAACCCGGGATCTCTGGGTCTGATACCAGTGGCTCAGCCACTAGACCACAGAGGCGGTTAAATATCGGCATTTAGTAGGTATAAGTAACTTTATAAATATAAATGTTAGAAATGAAGTTAAGTTACGTAAGTTGTACGTCACATTTCAGTTGTTCATCATTTGATTGATCTCCTGTACCAAATGTTAATACTATACGTGGCACTAGATTAGTTTGTAGTTATTACTGCTCCAATACCACACATAATTAGTTCGCAATTAAACTCAATGATCAGTTTGATTTGGTAATTATTCTAATCATGTTTGCTTCCATGGCAACAGACATGATTAGAATATACGATTTGATTTAACGGGTGAATACCAATGATATTATAATTGTAACATCATTGGTGAATACACAATTTGTTGCACCATGATTCTATTAGATCAAAATGAAGAATAACTAATGTGTATAAAAAATTAGCAATCACAAAATTACAATCATCAAAACTGTATCCTGTGTGTCCTAGATGCAGTTACTTTCACTCGTACTGTTTGTGTGAGCATCACTTCTAAACGGTGCAGCCGTTTAGAAGTGCCTATTTGGCTGATTCTTGTTTTTTTGTTTGTAATTATCGGGACAAAGTTTGCATGAAACAACATTTTTGGAAATTTGGCACGGGGTACATCATTGGGGTACGGGTGTCTATGTGCCTATGCGGACGAAGTCGCGGGCGGCTGCTAGTATTCACTATTTTTGCTGAGTATCTATCTAAGCTATAAGATTTTATACTCTAGATTTAACCTTAAAGTAATTACCATGTGACTATCATTGTGTTTATCTCTTACACGACAAATCCGAATAATTAGTAAAATACTATGAGTTCTTATTTCTAAGGTTTACACATTGATACCCCCAACTTAATTATTTAATAAAACAACCTGTTAACTTAGAAAAAGTGTAAACTTATTATCTTATTGTATAATACAATAGTATAGCTTTGAATGTAAACCAAAATTGTTCTACTTTTGGTTTACATTGTCATAAAAAATTAACATGAATATAACAATAATAAAATCTACGATAAGAACTGCTAAGCTTTTTGCACAGTATAAATATGAGCTAAAGCAGTAAGAATTTCAGCCCCCGCAGCAGGCCGGGTTTCGAGGAGGATACGGCACCATAGACCACATTTTGACAGTGCGGCAGATTATATAGAAGGCCGAAGAGTATAATCGGCCCCTGTGCCTTGCATTTGTGGACTATGAGAAGGCATTTGACTCTATCGAGACCTGGGCTGTTCTTAAATCCCTGCAACGATGCCAAGTCGATTGGCGATATATCCAAGTGTTGAGGTGTCTCTACAATACCGCCACCAT
Source organism: Scoparia ambigualis (assembly GCA_963921215.1). Taxonomy (NCBI): domain Eukaryota; kingdom Metazoa; phylum Arthropoda; class Insecta; order Lepidoptera; family Crambidae; genus Scoparia; species Scoparia ambigualis. Next base: position 8,328,606 of record OY992501.1, read on the forward strand.
GGCCGTCCAAGTACAGAACCAGCAGACAAAACATATCCACTTACATCGAGGTGTGAGACAGGGGGATGTGATATCCCCAAAACTATTTACAAATGCCTTAGACTCTAAGCTTAGAGGATATGTTTAAAACGCTGAACTGGAAAGGACGTGGCATCAACATCAACGGCAAATACATCTCACACTTGCGATTTGCAGACGACATCGTCATTATGGCCGAAACATTGCAGAAGCTACCACACATGCTGAACGGCCTAGCTGATTCTTCTCGACGCATCGGTCTGCGGATGAACTTGGACAAAACCAAGGTTATGTTCAACGAACGTGTCGTCCCGGAACCGATTGCAATACAAGGCAGTGCTCTCGAAGTTGTTAAAGAATACGTATATCTCGGGCAAATTTTACAGATGGGTAGAAACAACTTCGAGAAAGAGGCCAACAGAAGGATACAGCTGGGCTGGGCTGCATATGGGAAACTACGTCGGGTCTTTACGTCGCCAATTCCGCAATGTCTAAAGACGAAAGTCTTCAATCAGTGCGTCCTACCCGCCATGACATACGGAGCCGAAACGTGGACACTGACGGTATGGCTGGTTCACAAGTTTAAAGTCGCTCAGCGGGCGATGGAAAGGGCTATGCTCGGTGTTTCTCTGAGGGATCGGATTCGAAACGATGTGATCCGGCAGAGAACCAAGGTAATCGACATAGCCCACCGGATTAGCAAGCTGAAGTGGCAGTGGGCCGGCCATATCAGTCGCAGAACCGATGACCGTTGGGGTAGACGAGTTCTGGAGTGGAGACCGCGTATCGGCAAGCGTAGCGTAGGACGCCCTCAGACAAGGTGGAGCGACGATCTTCGCAAGGTGGCTGGCAAGAGCTGGATGAAAGTGGCCGCGGATCGTGCTCAGTGGCGTGTTCTTGGAGAGGCCTATGTCCAGCAGTGGACGAGTATAGGCTGATGATGAGTAAGGAAGCTACGTACAAACGCTCGAATCGACGCACGCCCACAGACGCACGTCTTTACACTATTTTACAGGGCCCCTAAGCGGACATCGCAGTGCTCTCAGTAGCGCGTGTGGCGTCGAACCGAGTGTTCACTGTTGCATTTTGCGGGCGCTGCCGCTGTGCGCGCGATTTTTAAAAATGCCACGAGTGTATTGCGTAGTATACGGTTGCTTGAACTCAGCTGCTTCAAAACCGGAGCTTTCGTTTTTTAAATTTCCTGCTGATGTTGAAAGAAGAATGATTTATTATTAATAAATAAATAGCTTTTTCTTTTAAGTAAATCGTTTGGTTGTTTAGGTGATATTTGGAGTACTTACGTATATTTTTTGAGCGCGCGTTATTTTAATGGTTAAAAATAAAAAGAATTCATACTACGAAACTTCATCGTTAATAAACTTTGCTTTAAAAATCGATATCTGAGGATCTGTGTGGTTTCTGACAATGAATCCGTTATTAGAATGAGAAAAAGTAGCCGCCATATTAAACTTTTTAGTTTTTTAACTGATTGCTTTGAAAATCGATATCTGGGGATCTGTGTGGTTTTTGACAACGACTCCGTTATTAGTATGAGACAAAATAGCCTCCATCTTAAACTTTTTAGTTATTCGACCGATTGCTCTAAATATCCATATCAGATCTGTGTGTCTAACCGGAGTTTACTAATTGTACCACCGGATGATTTCGTTGAATATATCGAGAAAATGGACGAAAGTTTTCGCTGTTGTTTTCAAAGAGAACACATTAATTGTAAAGTAGCTGTATTAATTTATTAAGAAGTAGACAAAATCAGTTTTATAGTGCCGTGTCCATGTTTACCGATAGTTAATTTAAAAAAGCTATTCATTAGAATGAGAATTTTTTACACTATAAAATTTAATAATAAAGCTTTTCGAACGTGTCGTAGCAGGTGAAAGTATTTTTCAGTAAGTAATTTATAATAACTAACGAAAAATAAAGACTTCTTAAAATATTAAAGATTTTTTAATTACTTACACAATTTTGTTTGTAAACTAGTCAATTCATTCGATTATTTGATCATTATAGAACCCAAACAAACGGTTTGAAATATAATAGAAAAATTACCTTTTAATTTTCTAAAATTAAAAGTGACAACCCATAAGCTTTGCTAGTTATCTCAAAAAAAGCGCTTACTAGCTGAGATACATCGCTAACTAAACAAAAACTTTATCAATTTTACAAAAATAAGAGGACAACCCTAACGCTCAATTGGCGCGTAGGTATATAAAACAAGAAACAGGCCCAGCTTCCGTACTGCTTTAGCTCATATTTATACTGTGCTTTTTGTGTGTGGAAAGATATTTTGTTATCATTGTTTGTATCTAATATTTTTGCTGAGTATCTATCTAAGCTATAAGATTTTATACTCTCGATTTAACCTTAAAGTAATTACCATGTGACTATCATTGTGTTTATCTCTTACCTACGACAAATCCGAATAATTAGTAAAATACTATGAGTTATTATCTCTAAGGTTTGTTTCTACACATTGATAAGAATGCTCTGTAGACCTACGGATAATGTTACATCATTAATATATTATTATCAATTATGCATAATCGATAATAATATTATTACATCATTTCATCATTCAAATTAGAGTAAAAGAGACAAAGCATGGAATAACTATTCCGACCTTATTGTCTGTTTATTTGTAAGCAACATTATACCTGGACACCACACCAATTACACTTTCCCAAATAAAAGAAAAACAATTCCTATCAGAAAGGTGCGGCGACGAATCCTGCTCGTTTGCAATTTGCAATTTGTTCCTAACAAAATTTTAACTCCTATCTAATTCAGCACTCAAAACAAATGTTGTTTGTTCTATCCCTAAGGGTGCTACGTCCAGTTTTCTGATCCAAGAGTTGGAGCGAAGGAAGTCCAAGCTGAAGACGCAGCTGGTGTGGATCGGCGCGCAGAAGGAGCCCGGCCTCACCTCCAGGACCTGGAAGTGGGTTGACGGTGAGTTTGGCACCATGCTTCCACTATGGTCGGAGTGCTGGTAACTACATACTTAGATACTTCAAAATCAAAATATTTATTTCATCACAACAACAAGTTTGATATACAAAATTTTAATGCTTTATATTTTAGCGTTTTATTAACGCTTAAATATACTTAATTAAAATTTTAAACACTGAAAAAAGACGACAACCTCAGTCGGGAATCGAACCACGCACCTTCGGCATTCCGGGCGGCTGCCTTAACCACTTGGCTACCGAGATCTGGCTTACTACCGAGGTCTGACTAAAAACATAAGCATCAAGCACTGACAAATATCGACGGTTAAAAGCCAGACCTCGGTAGCCAGCCGCCCGGAATGCGGAAGGTGCGTGGTTCGATTCCCGCCTGAGGTTGTCTTCTTTTTTCAGTGTTTAAAATTATACATAATTTTACTATTATTATTATTATGAATTATAATTATAATATAAATAAAAATTATAGTAACGCAATACTTAGTTAAACGACTATTATACCCAAAGGGTTAGTCAGAGACTATAGGCAATGAAGACCACAAAAGCAGTCCTCTACCATAGTCCAGGTTTAACCAAATTTCAACTGCACATGTGCTCAGCATGAGAGGTGGTGAGCCCATCGTCGCTCTAGCTGTTGGATGTATGTGCAGTCTTTAGACCGTCAGACGCCTTTTACGACACCCAAGAGAAGAAAGGACTAACGGACTAAATACTGCACATACAGCAGCATAGAGCGGCGATGGGCTAACCACCTGTCACGCTGAGCACATGTACAGTCGCTATTATTGCCTAGTCTCTGACTAACCCTTCAGGGATAATAGTCGTGATTATATTATACTAGCGGCCGCTCGCGGTTTGATCCGCGTAGTTCCCGTTCCCATGAAAATATCGGGATAAAAAGTATCCTATGCGTTAATCCAGGTTATAAACTATCTGTTTGCCGAATTTCATCCAAATCCATTCAGTAGTTTTTACGGGAAAGAGTAACAAACATCCATCCATACTAACAAACTTTCGCGTTTATAATATTACTAGCGGCCGCTTGCGGTTTCACCCGCGTGGTTCCCGTTCCCGTGGGAATATCGGGATAAAAAGTATCCTATGTGTTATTCCAGGTTATAAACTATCTTTATGCCGAATTTTAACCAAATCCATTCAGTAGTTTTTACGTGAAAGAGTAACAAATATCCATACATACAAACTTTCGCGTTTATAATATAAGTAGGATAGTAGGATATGTAGGTACGTATGCAGGTATGTACATACACAAAGCTCGTTAAATCCTGACACACTTCCTACGATTAATTTACTCTCATAACATTAAGAGTAATAACATGTTGTCACCAGGCGAGGTGGTATCCAAACCCAACTGGGGCAAAGACCAGCCGAACAACTACAATGGCGAGCAGAACTGCGTGATGCTGGACGGCGGACGCGCCTGGCTGTGGAACGACGTGGGCTGCAACCTGGATTACCTGCACTGGATCTGCCAGTACCGTGAGTGTCGCCTATAGGTACATATCCACTCTATACTGTTCGCCAAGCGACTGTTATGCCCGAGCGATTGTAACTAGGGTGCCACCTTTTTTTAGGACAAATAAAGTATATTTTTTTTAATAAAAATATAGTACACTAGCGGTCGCTCGCGGTTTCCCCCGCGTGGTCCACGTTCCCGTGGGAATATCGGGATAAAAAAGTATCCTATGTGTTAATCCAGGTTATAAACTATCTGTATGCCGAATTTCATCCAAATCCATTCAGTAGTTTTTACGTGAAAGAGTAACAAACATCCATCCATAGTTACAAACTTTCGCGTTTATAGTATTAGTAGGATAGCATAAAAAAGAGTATTTATTTATTTGTCTTTAAAAACGTATTTTTTGTTGAGACATTTAACAAATATTAGTCTTTTACGTAAATAGTTTTACGTAAGTAAAGTATTTTAGCGTACACTTTATTGGTGTCGTAGATTATGTACGCCTACATGAGAAAGAGGACAATGATCTATTATAAAGTTCGTGTGGCAACCCTAATTGTAACACCGCCATGGACAGCACAATGATACGACTGATGCCCGCCTTCCACTAAGAGTGGATCTTACGGACTCCGTTTAACTCACAACGGCAATCTTCATAGAAGTTTCCCAGTTCCCAGTGGAAGCACTTCTATGGAGATTGCTGAGTCCGCTCCGCTCTTAGTGGAAGGCGGGCATTCAGGTCTACTGTCACCTCTTAAAGCAGTATTACTTTAATCTTATTATGTAAATTCCTATACGAATTTTGCATTTTAAGAATAAAGTAATACTGCTCTACTAGGAGGTGATAGTAGGGGCCGTATGACCACGCCTACGTATATCATTGGTGTCGCAATCTCAGTTGGTAGCGGTGGTAGAAGACCAATTAGTCATCGACTCCATGCAATTACTGTAATATGAGTGTGGAATACAAAGCTTGAGCTGGCGAACACACCCTGGGACAAGAAACCCTTCCGAAATTTATGTGTATTTTGTGTGTGGCATAAATGTGATTTAATTATGTCACAAATTAATAGATAATTATTTATCCCATAAATTTATAATAGATAATAGATAAATTAATAGTGATCTGCTTTACTGGACCAACTACATTACATCTACACAGGAATGGCAAAGATACGTCCGTCATTCGCGCAAAGTGTCTCATAAAATTACTGAAAACTTTTACAAGAAATATTGATGTAAAAAGTCACGTTTATCTAATATTGATACTTTAAGGTCACGAAGCATTATTTCCCGCAGTAATGTTATACTGTTGTTTTATTACTAAGTTTTCATAAAGTTCTAAAAGTAAAAAAGTTACCAAAATACTCTGTGCTATTTTCGTGTGCCAATTAGAAAGTAACCTTGAGCTCGCGAATTTCAAAAACAGCTACAGCCCGTACGTACCTATTTGCAACGCAATATCAGATAGGAAATTGCAATCAAATCAACAATCGTGCAATCGGAACCAGGAGAGAGATGGACAATTGGCAGCGCAAACAACCTGGTAAATCATTTATCGGAGGCTCCGCAAAATTTTGCTCGAAATTTGGGCCGAGCTAAATAAGCTAATTATTAGAGGGAGCAGTGTTAGTGCACTCGGGCACTCTTTTAAATATCAAAACTATTACAATTATTTTGTGGCCAAAAGTGTCAAGGCTATTGCAAATTTTTAATGGCTTGCATTAAGCATAGCGTTTAAGATCACACTAATTTAATTTATGAGCAAATGTTCTCGCACACAAAAATAAGTAGGTAAATATTCACCAAAAAAAAGTACATCTTGCACTAAAGGTTATACAATGGTTCATCATCATCATCAGCTGGACATAGGCCTCTCCAAAGGCGCGCCACTGAGCCCGGTCTTCGGAGAGCCGAAGCATCCAGCTGCTGCCAGCCGCCCTGCGCAGATCGTCGCTCCATCTGGTTGGGGGGGCGTCCCACACTGTGTTTGCCCGTTCGCGGTCTCCACTCTAGAACTCGTTTACCCCAACGGTTATCGGTTCTATGACAGATGTGACCAGCCCATTGGCCCTTTTGCTTGCTAATGGCATGAGCTATGTTGGTTACTTTGGTTCTCTGTCGAATCTCCTTGTTTCGAATTAGATCTAACAAAGAAACTCCGAGCATATGATAGCTCTTTCCATTGCCCGCTGAGCGACCTTGAACTTGTGAACTAGTCGCACTGTTCTGGCCACGTCTTGGCTCCGTAGGTAATTATGGGTAGAACGCACTGGTTAAAAACTTTGGTCTTTAAGCATTGTGCTATGAGCGACGAGAAAATATGGCGCAAATTTCCAAATGCTGCCCAGCCCAGCTGAATTATTCGGTCGGCCTCTTTCTTGAAGTTGTATCTACCCAATTGCACAATTTACCCAAGGTATGTGTACTTATTAACAACAACAATAACAACTTCGAGAGGAGTACCATCGACGATTATCGGTTCCGGGACGACATGATCACTGAACATGACCTTAGTCTTGTCCAAGTTCATCCCAAGACTGACATGCCGAGAAGCAGCACTGAGGGAGTCCAGCGTCCGTTGCAAGTCCTGCAGGATGCCAGCCATAATGATGATGTCATCTACAAAGCGTAGGTGTGATATGAATACGCCGTTTACATTTATACCTTGTCCATTCCAGTTCAGAGTCTTGAATACGTCCTCCAAAGCGCTTGTGAACAGTTTCGGGGATATAACATCCCCTGTCTCACTCCCCTTCGCAAATGGATTACTCTTGTTTGCTGATTTTGAATTTGGACAGACATTGTGGCGGCGTCATACAGGCTTCTCAAAACTTTGATGTACCGCCAGTCAGCTTGGCACCGCTGCAAGGAATCCAGAACAGCCCAGGTCTTGATGGTATCAAACGCTTTCTCGTAGTCCACAAAATGCTACACACAATGGCTCATTATACTCCTCCGTCTTCTTTATAATTTGCCGCAATGTGTGGATGTGGTATATAGTTCCATAACCACCGCGACAACATACAATGGTTGCAATTTATATTTTTTGGTGAACATGTTACTATTTTTTTCAAGGAATTTTAAGATATTTTTCGGCCTAATGAAAAGGGTACTTTCATCTAATCTTTAGTTTTTATTAGTGGACCCGATTCTAATCTCGAATTTGATCAAAATAAATAAAGGTTTTGTACTATTTATTTAACATATTGTATAAATACAATTTAGAGGATGAATGTATAACCTATGTGCAAAAGCGAAGAAAATGTCCCTACATATATTTTCATAATTATATCAATAGAATTATGTATTATTAACTCATATTATTAACTTTTTTAGATTTCAGATTAAATAAACGTTCCAATATGATAAAAAAACCTATTGCGGTAGTACATTTGCTAAGTTAAATACGTTTATAACGTTGATTACTTTTACGATTAAAACGGACTAAGAATTAGTTTTAACTTTATAGTTAACATAAATTAAATTTTGTTCAGGGTATACTCATACAATTATAATTTTACATTATTCATACCACTAATTTGGCATTCAGATACGGGCTGTCTGATGATAAACGGTTATTCGTAGTCTATAGAAGTAATTGCGACACCAAAAATATCACTTACGTCTGTGTACCTGTATCATAACTTAAGTACGTATGCCTACCTACTTTGGAACTTCTTAATGTTTTATTAATTATGTATAATTAGTCAATTACCATTATGACTATTGTTCTTAGCGCAAGTATGTTCACGGGACGGTCGTACTGAAAGTGCAATGTTGACATTTGGCTGGCGCAATACTACCTCACGCATAAACTACCCGCTGATTAGCTAGAGCACACTGAGAAAACGTCAGAGGAACAGTAATTGCATTATACAATTTCTGCTCAGTTGGGTAGATATTTATACTTGAAGAAAAACCGTCTTTGAGCTATGTTTGTGTATCTAATCGGATTTAAGAGTATGATTTAGAACACGATACCAATTCATCAGTAGAACAATTGCAATTTTTTTTGTTAATTGCAATTTCGACAATAGAGCAAGGCAAGGGCAAAATTACAAATGTAGTAAATTGCAATTTTCTATCATTGTGCCCCTGTTCTACTAATACATAGTGCGAAATTATATATAATGCTGGCGTGTGTCATTTTTTCTTGTGAAACTACAAAATATTTGGTATCAAGGATTTATTTGACCAACTTTTTTAGCCCCGCGCAGCTTTTAGTTAAAGTGCTCAAGCCACATTTTTTGCAAAGCGAAAAACTATTACAAAAATTTCAAACTTGAATCGACTAACCGTCTTCCGTTTCACAGTGCCGCCATCTTGCGGCAGCCCGGACAAACTGTTGAACACGACCATAGAGGGCAGCAGTTACAAAGTGGGCGCCTACATTGAATACAAGTGCCCTGAAGGTCACATGCTGCTAGGCGGCAAAGCCCGGGAGTGCAAGAACGATGGCTTCTGGTCGGGCACCGCACCCAGTTGCAAATGTAAGTACTTACCAAATGCAATAATACATCATCATCATCATAATCAGCCTATAAACGTCCCACTGCTGGGCACAGGCCTCCCACGTCGACAATAGCACGTGGGGATATTGGGCCATAACCCACCACGCTGGCCCAATGCGGGTTGGTAGGTTTTAACGACTGTCATCTTACGACAACAACCGGGACCAACGGCTTAACGTGCCTTCCGAAGCACGGAGGAGCCCGAGATGTTTTTTTTTTTAATTGGTCACCCATCCAGCGACCCGCCATTGCGAAAGTGGCTTAGCGAGCAAGATCGCAAGCCGAACGCGCCAGCCGCTGCGCCATCGAGCTCCTCAATAATACATCATATACCCTTAATTTTTATTAGTTGATCAATGAACCCCATGAAACTGAACAATTTTCCCCAAGAAACCAAAAATGACAAAAAAATTATGACCTCGCACCTTCGATCAACAATACCAACTAGATAACGCGTCACGCACAAAATCAAAGCTAAATTCTGTAAATACAAAAAGTATTTACAGAATTTAGCTTTGGTTTTGCCAAAGCAAATAAATACTTCTGTTACTTATAAAGAAAAGACGTCAATAACATTTAGCGGTAAAATCAACCTTAATGGGCAACAAATAAAGTACGTTTTCCTGTTATGCCTTGCGAGAAAATAAAAGCTCACTTCTCAAGTGCGCTCTTATTTACCGAGACACATTTTTAGCGCCGACCTGATATCTAGTTAGTTGTATTGTTGATCGAAGCCTCGCACACAAAACTATCCGATCAGCTGACGACAATATGGAAGGCCGATTCTATTTTGTCATTTTTGTAATTTTGGTTTCTTGGGGAAAGTTGTTCAGTTTCATGGGTGGAACCACGGTGGAACTCACCCTTAATTTCATTTATACGAATAAAAATTAAGGGTGTATATTCACGACTATTATTCCCAAAGGGTTAGTCAGAGACTACGAGGAATGCAAAAGCAGTCCCCTGCCATAGTCCAGGTTGCACCAACTTCCAACTGCACATGTGCTCAGCGTGATAGATGGTGAGCCCATCACTGCTCTATGCTGTTGGATGGATTTGCAGTCTTTAGTTACCTTACAATACCCAAGATAGGACGGTTATTTTTGTTTTGACGTCAATAAATATTTGTAAAGGATATATGACTTGACTTGACTCGAGGTGTTGATAGTATTCTTTCAGTGAGCTAGTATTCTATACTACACGGCCAAATGCAATAATGTACTAATGTAAATAAGTACTTCCATTATTTAGTTACAGTATTTTTGGTTAAATTTTTTATTGTTTTTCTTAGAATTACTTACTTGAATATTTTTAATTATTATAATTATATATTATTTTACGTTGGTATTTCCAAAAGCACTTTATCAGTATGTTAGTTAACAAGCTTTATGGAACTATAGATCTATAGCAAATATATATTCGGCTTATGTCAATATTTATGTACAAGACTGTTTGTTTCCTAAATAAAATAAAATTAAAATAAAATAAAATGTAAAATATAAAAAGAGAAAGCCTTCACAATATCCGGTCGAGACACCTTGTCAAGTTGTCATGGCGTGCGGCGGCGGCGGCGGCGGAGCTTTTATCAAATCTTAGTAGATTTACACTGCTCAAATGCATAAACATTTTGACTTTGATTTGGAAAAGGATTCTTCTGACTACTTTCTGGCTGCACACATTTGCATTTGCATTTTTTCTTTAAGTATCCAACTGCCGTACTTACTCAGAGTCGTCATTTAAGTTTTAATGACAATTAAAATGTCTTCCCTTCTCTATTTAGCACTATACCTACTAGAAAGTGACAGCAAGAAACTTAATTGTCATTAAAACTTATCTAATTGACGTCTCTGAGTACGGCAGTAGGAGAACCGACAAACCGCTATTTATACTTAGTTAAAAAATAACTCCGAATCTAAGATGACAAACGCTTCCGTGGTTGAGTGGTCAAGTGCTCGGCCCGATAGCCGGAAGTCCCGGGTTCAATTCCCAGGTTGACAAAAGTGAGTTTGTTGCACAGAATAGCATGCAAATTTGCAGACATATACAAACGGGATTTAACGCAAAACTACTTAGTAAAGGCATCCATTTCATACCTTCCTTCCTGTGGACCGGTCGACGCAGTTCCGGTCCGTGGTCACGGATTGACTTTTTACTCTCGGCTGACACGTTTTAATCTGTATGTAAACTTGCAGACGTCAACTGCGGTGGTCTGACGCCGATACAAGACGGGGATGTGACGTTAGTCGACGGCAGGACGACTCACGGCGCTCAGGCAGTCTACTCCTGTCGTGAGAACTACACGCTGGTAGGGGAGGCTCGCCGGCTGTGCGGCGACGGGGGGGTGTGGAGTGGGGAGGCTCCTAAGTGCCTGTTCGACTGGTGCCCGGAACCGCCGCCGGTGTCAGGAGCAGCTGTGGAGATCAGCGGGCATACAGCTGGCTCTCTGGCCACGTATACCTGCCAGAACGGGTTCATACTCTTCGGACCACCGGTAAGTTGTAGCTGTTAGCGTTTGTTTTCGAGATAGTGAATGCCATCTTACGTTTTTGCCATACCCAATGCCTGAATTAAGTTGTACTATCTAAGTAGCTTGACCATAATATTGTATAGGTACTTACGTTATACGCAAATAAATAAAAATTAAATATGAAAACGTTAAAAAATGCGCACGCAGCCGCTTGGTATGTGGAAGACGTAAGTTTGATTCCCACCAGAGATGACTGGTCTTTATTTCAATGTTTCACCTATCTTTTAATAAAAATTACATACTTATATTAAAAATAAAATTTACTTTTCAATTTGAATATGGCACACAAAGTAGAAGGCTCAGCAAGAATGTTTTAAAAATTACCAACTTCAAGCAAATTCCCACAGAATACTTTTGATTTGCTTAGCCTGAATGTGCATTGTATACGTTTATAATATCAAAAGACCTTTTTAAAAAAATACAAGGAACGTTAAAATGTATAAATTGGTATCGTAAACCTCGCAGTGGAGGTTTTGTTCCGTGATGAAGCCGTAGAGAAGCAAAACTCAAACAGTTATTTCTCGAACACTGTTGCATAACAAAAGCTATTCCCGCACAGAAGTCTGTATGCCAAGCAATTCAACGGAAGTTTTTTCTAAAATGGTAAACACATTTACCTAAGAAGGATCCACGTTTTTATGAAGCCGTTCACAGGCTTTACAACAACGTCAAGTTTATTTTTCTTACGAATGTTAAATCTGTGTAGGTCTCCATTTTGTACAAACGTTAATACGTATATTAAGATGTTAACATTTCTTGCCAATCAAATTGTTATCGAGTAGTTTTCAGTTTCAAAATAATATTGGGTCGTAACAGCCACGCATCGGACAATAGCGTTCATACTCATATGAACCAATACGAACTTACATTCAATCGTCGAGGCGTCTGTAGCCGAGCGGATAGATGCTCGGGTTGAACGCGAGAAGTCGTGGTCCAACCCCCACAGCTCCGTCAGACTACTGACGTGAACCCACTCCGACAGTCATTTAGATTAACAGGATGGGTTAACAGGACTATTATTATTGTGTTAAAAGCACATTAATAAAAATCTTGAAAAAAAATCACGTCAGTTATCCCTGAAATGTTAGTCAGAGACTATAAGTTGTCAATGGGTACCGCAAAAGTAGGGCACTGCCCTAGTCCACGTATCCACAGTCCACAAATGATAATTGTTCATTTGCTCAGCCTAATAGATTGGACTCGATGGCGCAGCGGCTAGCGCGTTCGGATTGCGATCTTGCTTGCTAAGCCACTTTCGCAATGCCGGGTCGCTGGATGGGTGACCAAATTTAAAAACATCTCGAGCTCCTCCGTGCTTCGGAAGGCACGTTAAGCCGTTGGTCCCGGTTGCTGTCGTAAGATGGCAGCCGTTAAAACCCACCAACCCGCATTGGGCCAGCGTGGTGGGTTATGGCCCAATATCCCCACGTGCTATTGTCCACGTGGGAGGCCTGGGCCCAGCAGTGGGACGTTGATAGGCTGATGATGATGATGATGAATAGATTGGGAGCCCATCACTACTCTAAGCTGTTTTACACATGAGCAGTCTTCAGTCCGTTAGTCACCTTTTACTACACCATATAAAAGAGATAAGTTAATAAGATCCTTTTAAAAATGAGCCGCTACCACACAGCTCTATAGTATTCTGAATGCTCCACACAGCTCTTTAGTATTCTGAATGCTCTACACAGCTCTATAGTATTCTGAATGCTGCTCCACACAGCTCTATAGTATTCAGAATGCTCCACACAGCTCTATAGTATTCAGAATGCTCCACACAGCTCTATAGTATTCAGAATGCTCCACACAGCTCTATATTATTCTGAATGCTCCACACAGCTCTATAGTATTCTGAATGCTCCACACAGCTCTATAGTATTCTGAATGGTCCACACAGCTCTATAGTATTCTGAATGCTCCACACAACTCTATAGTATTCTGAATTGTCGTGATTATCATCAAGGACTTAAAAGTCTTACTATTTCTCGTATCTTGCTTCCCTGCCCTGCTTGGTTCTGTAGCGACTGGTCAGGGGGGCGTGCCGAACAGATACTAACGATCGAACTGCAATCTTTTTTTTTTATAGGTATAGCTACTTTAAAGTACTGTTTGTCCGTCACAGACCGTGAACTGCACCCTTGGAGGAGTTTGGTCCGGCACTCCCCCGTCCTGCAAGTACGTGGATTGCGGCACCCCCGCGCAGGTCCATAAGGGGTCCTTCCGTCTACCCAACGGTACCACCACGTTTGGGTCCTTGGCCCAATTCAACTGTGAACCGGACTACTGGCTGTCGGGAGACGAAACTCTCGTCTGCAACCGGGACGGGAAGTGGTCCAACGATATACCATCTTGTGAACGTAAGTTGTTTTCTTTTGTGAGACTAAGGTGACAATTAAGCATAACGCTAGGCTAAGCTTAACCTTAGGCATAGACTTGGCCTACCGACTTGGTCTAGCCTAGACAAAAAGCATGAAAGCTTAAAATAGATTAATTAATGTAGGTATGTAGCTTAGCGATTGTCTTGAATTTCGAGGTTATATTTTTATTAGACTACAGGAATACTATCTATTTAACTAAGTAGTACATAAAAATAACCTCGATATTCAATTCAAAACCTCGAAAAAAACCTCGAAATTGTCCTGTAGAACAATCGCTACGCCTAAAGGACAATGGCGAAATAATTGCTGAATGAATTCTTTAGCGTCTATAAATTTCATTATTACAAATACGGATGAAATAAATTCGTAAGATTTTTGAAACCATTGGAAAAACCTGTGTAAGTCTCGAAATAAAAACAAGTTTAAAAGACAAGTAAATTATTAGATAATGCTGTTCTGTCTATGGCAATGACCAATGAATGAGAGCTTCGAATTGTTGATCGAAGAATGAGAGACAATGACGACGTTTTTTTTTCTCTTAAATAACGGCTTCGTGCGGTCAGCACATTTAGCCAGTGTCAGGTAAGATATTAAAGTGAATATTTTCTTTGCTAGATGATAATGAGTGATAATTAACATTTAATGGTAAATGATATTCCCCCAAACCCCTTGAGACTCAATAAAGCTGTGGGACTTCATTGAGATTTCACACGGACTTCTTGAGAGAATTTGAAAAGTGATGTTACACTATTTTGTTTTATTTGCCAACACTCATTCACGTTCACGAACAACTTAACAGTAAATAATCCACATTATTTCACATTAATATCTAACAAAACACAAATTAAAGAAAATAAAACTAAACTGCAGACATGACGCTTCACTTTCCCGCCAAGAAGTCCACGTTGGTTTTTATTTTTATTTTGGCATAACGTATTTTTTATAATTTGTCCTTGAAGGAACAGGCTAAGGTCAGAGACCATACTGCCTAGTCATTAGTTAGTTAAAATCACATTATTATTATTATAAGCTTATATTTTCCCACTGGCGGGGAAGGGCCCTCCCTCCCCTCTTTCCGTTTTTCGCGGTCTGTTGCTTGTGCTGGCCAATCCTTGAAAGGATAACACAACTAGATAGGTAACTACTTGTTTTATCCAATTATGTACCTCCAAAACTTTTAATTGGAATATCTTTAATTGTTTTACTTCTCTAGTAAGTCTTTACTGACCATGTTGTTAGGAGTAATCCTAATAAGTTTGTAAAAACTCTATACCAAAATATATTTTTTATTTATACGCTTAAAAAAACAGTCGAAAACAGTTTGTATGGGCGTTCGCCAATGTCCTTTCTATTCTATCACGTGACCTACAGGAGTAGGGCATATAATATAGGTAACATTTAACCAGAATTATGGGTTTAACATTTTTAGGCAAAACTATGATATATTAGCGAAAACAAATGTTAGGTTAGACAATTATTGTTCGTTAAAAGTTGAGGCCAACATAGTTCGGCCATATGAAATTAGAACTAAAAATTTTAGGCGAACCGAAGGGCACCCCTAAAAGTGTTACTATGGAAGGGACATTTCATTAGACCCCTAAGATGAGATATAGTATAAGATAAGGATAAGATAGTACTTATTAGTTTTAAACTTTCGCGTTCGACTTCGCACACTTATTAAAACGGGATTTAACGCAAAAGTACTTGAAACGTTAAAGATTTGTTTAACGTTTCGTTTTCTTTGACTTTATTTCGGCGTTTTTTGAACGCAAATAATCAAATATTACGACGCAAAACTACTTAGTAAACTACTTACTTATGCCCTACGCTTAACTAGGACATAATTATATACGACGCGTAGGGAACTCTCTCGAAACGTCGTGCACCGGCCCTAAATTGACTCAGCCCGTGACGTGACAACGGCCGGTGCAACTCGGTCGAAACGTCGGGTAGGATGCCTTTACTAAGTAGTTTTTGTTAAATCCTGTTTTTTAATTTATATCTGTATAGACTGTCTTATGATAGTGTTTGCATTTGTTAAGACCTTTCTCCTCCGCAGTGATATCGTGCCCGAACCCCGAGGTGCCGGCCGGTGGGTACATGGAGGCCTACGACTACAATGTGCACTCCAGCATCGACTACCACTGCGAGCGCGGCCACCGGCTGGTGGGGGAGCAGAGTCTCGTCTGCACATCCGACGGCGAGTGGTCAGGGGAGGCGCCCAAATGCGAATGTGAGTACTCTACCCTATACTCAGACACCTCAATTAACTGTGGTTGACAACTAGCAGCAAACCCGCGACATCGACCTCGTAACCAGTGAAAAATTTAAAAAAAAATTCTTTCATACATACCTTGTTCTGACACTTATATAGATTAAGTTTCTTGCTGCCGGGTTCCCTATATGAAATCGAAAGTTATCACACCGAATGTCGCGACATCGAACACGATGCGTTGAACGGTCATCAAACCGATGGTTCACCACATCGAAAGTCGCGAAATCTAAAGGGCTCACGTCGAACAATTACTGCATCGAATGGTTAGCACAGCGAATGTCTTGATATCGAACGAAAGGTTGTAATTTCGATTAATCGTAACGGCGTGGTAATTAATAATTAGGGAGGTTTATATATGTATCTTTGTTTGTAATGGGTTTCTTAACACATAATAAAACAATTCTATAAAATATTACGTTAAATGTGGGTAGTTAGAAGTATATCTTGTTATTGCGTACATAAAAAACTCGTAGGTGTGGATAGAGTTTATTTTGTCTATTTAAACCTACCTTTGTATTATATTTTGGCCGTTATGCTAATCGATATCACTACCTTTCGATCGTTGTCACAAGACATTCGCTGTGTTAACCATTCGATGCAGTAATTGTTCGACATGAACCATTTTGATTTCGCGCCATGCGATGTGGTGAACCATCGGTTTGGTGACCGTTCGACGCATCGTGTTCGTTGTCGCGACATACGGTGTGACAACTTTCGATTTCATATAGGGAACCCGGCAGTAAGAGTTCACCTGTCGAAATAGCAGACATATTAGAAATTCAATTGTTAGCAACCTCTAGGAGTCCTCGTGACAGACAGGGAACTACATACATCATCATCATCAGTGACACATGAACAACAGCATATGGGGACATTGGACTATAAACCACCGCGCTAAACCGACGCGGTGGTGGGTTTTAACGACTGCTTATTTTCGAAAACAACCGGGGCCAACGGCTTTACTTACTTACTTTATAGAGGAGCCCGAAATGTGATACCTACCCATCTAGTGACTTGCCATTATGAGAGTTGCTTAACAATATCGCAAACCGAACGCCGCTGCACCATCGGCCTACTTTAGGGGCTTTGGCGGTGAAAACGGAAAAATTGGCTGTTTTCTATTAGCTGTTATTCATATTTTTTACATATTTCGCACTGAAATTTTCAATATGTATTACAGAACGTATGTGTGAGGGGATGACTGTTTCCAAAACACGATTGGACAGATTTTGCTCGATAGAAAGAAATCCTGAAGTTACCTCTAAAGTTTCATATAAATGCTCATTACTACCGTGTTTTACAACGATGATTTCCATAAAATCATAAACACATAGGTACGATTTCTTGACTTATTTGGATTCCCAAAAAACTAAACATTTATATTATCTTTTTGATAAAAATGTGAATGGCGCTTACGATTTACCGCGGACCCCGCGCCGCGCAACACCCGCGACCGCACGGAAATTTCGGCAATTTTCGCTAACCGCCTAATCCCCCTTCATCATCATCAGCCTATAAACGTCCCACTGCTGGGCACAGGCCTCCCACGTGAACAATAGCACGTGGGGATATTGGGCCAAAACCCACCACGCTGGCCCAGCGCGGGTTGGTGGGTTTTAACGGCTGCCATCTTACGACAACAACCGGGACCAACGGCTTAACGTGCCTTCCGAAGCACGGACGAGCTCGAGATGTTTTTAAATTTGGTCACCCATCCAGCGACCCGGCATTGCGAAAGTTGCTTAGCGAGCAAGATCGCAAGCCGAACGCGCTAGCCGCTGCGCCATCGAGCTCCTCCTGCGCCATCGAGCTCCTTAATCCGAATCCGAATCCCCCTTAATGATTATTAATTGAGACTTTAAATGAATAAGTAGTACTTAATACTCTGCGGTTATTTCTTTATTGTCATTAATTATTATATTATATATGTATACCTATAAATAAATTCGAAAATGTAAATATATATAAGTCATATTTAACTTTTAGATTTCTTAACTGATTTGAATTTCCAAAAAACTAAACATTTTTATTAACTTTTTGAACTTTAACTTTTTGGGCCCGGAATTTTCGCTGACCGCCTAACCCCCCTTAACATAGGTCCCTAAAATATTTAAAGTCAGACCATCGTTTTGCTGTAGGTATTTTTTTGTTGTTTGGATTGTTCTAAGGTTTCACCTATCATCTATCATGTTGACACTACATTAGAGACATTAAACAGTACAGCGCAGCGCTCATGGAGGAAATTAAAACATGTGTTCAACGTCTAACAACTTTGTAGGCGAATAATTTAGTGCAATTTCACTGCACTGCAACTTTTGAAGTGAGATCCTGTAATACAGTGATAAACTTTGAATACGTGCTTGTTAAATTGAACTAAGCTTTAACTAGACTGCCACAATATCGCAGCAGTCTGAGTAACCCTTGTTAGCCCGACCGCGACCTTTACGAAATTTCCTCGCCTGTGTCGTGCCAGTTCTAAAGCTACTAGAATGTAGGGTGAACTAAACTTACCTACAAGTTTAGTTTCAAATAATTTCTACCTGCACTAATGAATGCTTCTGAATTTAGCAAAGCTTTTGTAAAAAAAACATTAAGGGCGGACCCGCCTGTGTTGTAAATGTTGTAATGCAAAGCACACAGATGCAGCACATTACAGTAAGACACAGAGCGATCGCGGTTTTGGCGCGGAACATTTCTGCCGCGGTCTGTTGTGATGTGTATAAGCCCTTTTCAAGGAGGAACTAATACTAATTGGCCTTCTTCTTCTGTCAGTATATACTCGTACACTATGCTAAGTAGGTACTTACTTATTCCTATAAAATTTATAATGTGTGGGTTAGGTAAAATACAAAATACTACCCACATAAAAATCACTTTAATGCAACTGCCATTTCTGACACGACTCTGGCTCTGCGCCACTTCAAAACTGGACTGAACGTAATTGTGTTCTAAAGCCCCCTCTTCACATAGGCAGACGCATCCGCAGACGTCATCAGATGTCTGCCGACGTGTAGGGGGGTGATTTGCGCGTCTGTGGTAGGTATACAGAGTCTGCAGAGGCTGCAGAGGTTAAATACCTACCACAGACGCGCAAATCACCCCCCTACACGTCAGCAGACGCAACCGCAGATGACGTCTGGGGATGCGTCTGCCTATGTGAAGAGGGGGCTTAATGGACACAGCGAATCACACACTACGCAGATACGGTAATATTTTATCTGCGTATAAAAACTTATTTATCTTAAAGCATATCACACACTAAACAGATACGATAATATACGAGACGATACATTCACTCGGAATCCTTCACACTGAGTAGACTTGTTTTTGGTAAGGATTGTTAATACAGGGTGTTACAATGAGTTCGCGTTTTACGGAAGAAAACACGTTTATTGCTTTTAGATTTATTAGACAGCTCGTCAGAAGATGATTATAAATTTGAAATTGATGCACGTCTTGCTTCACGTATTAAAACGCGAAAAATTTGGATAAAACGCCATATAAAGTATCAAAAGGACCGAGGCGAATTTAATATCTTTCAGGATCTATCAGATTACAAACTTACAACCTATTTCCGAAACCCAAGAGCAACTTTTATGGCAATTCACGATTTGATTAAAGAAGATATAAAAAAGAATACTAAAATGCGAAAATGTATTTCTACCGAAGAACGACTTGCTGTTTGCCTAAGGTAGGTACGCAATATTTATATTTTATTATATACTTGTAAAGTCGTGGACTTATCATGCCATATTCTTGAAAGTGAAAGTACGAGTAATCTTTGATTCACAGACATAAGGATGTTACAGGAAGTTATGACTTGATCGATCCACGACTTTATTAGCCAAAAGCGTATGTGCGAGAAAGCGGTTCGTGTGTGCAAGAATAGAGATAGAGATGTGTGCGTGTGCATAATTATTTAGATTAGGTTACCTAACTTCGTGAAATTATAATATAAAACTGAACAAATATTTATTCTTTATGCCATGGCCCTATATTATATCCTATCGTATCGGTTTCCTAGAAGAGATTGCTTGCAGCAATAAGGCCGCAAATTACACTTTTAGCTCTAAGTTTCTTATTGATATATTTTATGTGTGATAGGTATTATTTAAGTACAATAAAGTATATATTCATTCATACGAATTAGTGATGGGCCGGACCGGGGGATTCCCTTTCCTCCCCTCTGTCTCACCGGGGACCTTGCCCCTGCGCATCCACCCTGTATTTACATGCAGATAAAATAATATGCCATGCCGATACGGCAGATGTTATCTGCAGATATATTTGTATACGCAGATAATAATCTCACCATCTGTCGGTATATGTCGGTGCTCACAGATACTGTACGATAAAATATAAAATATCTGCGTGTGTTGGTTCATATGATTTATATAGAGAGCGATATTGAAAGATATCTGCTCAGATACAGATATCTTACCGTATCTGCGTAGTGTGTGATTTGCTTTACAGAAGTCTCGTCTGTGTCGTGATCCATTCGCATTCTTCCCGAAAACAGTATTCATTTAGTCAGCGCTCTGGCCGCGTTTAAAATGCACGACACGACACCGTGATGAATATAATGAGTATTTATCAATTTAATAAATTATAACCACTCCATAATAATAATAAGTAATTTCTGATATCTGAATTTAAAATGGAGGGAACCAATGATATTATAAACTTGAGAGGTAACGGAATTTTGGAAACAGCTTTTTATTAGCGATTGTTAAGAGGAAACACTACGTGGAAGTGGCATGCAAAATTCTCATACAAAACACAGAAAAACGACGTTTCGTAGTCCCCTGTTTCCTCCTTCAGAACTGGACCAATTTTTATTACTTTTTCAGCATCGGTTGAAGAAAGATTTTTTTTTATGTCGGTATGTTTGATTTTTTTGCATTAAGTTATTTATTTAATAACCAGGAGCCTTCAAAATTTAGCGATGTTACTATACAAGCCTACAAGGTTTATTAATAATTGGTTACTTGACAGTTCTCGGAAAAGTAAAAAATTACAAACACTTATTTTATACATCTTACAATATTATTTTTCTCGAAAAAGCTTTATTTACCTAATAAAAAACTTATTTTTCTTCATTAATTTCAAATTTCCCGCGAAAATGGTTGTTCACGTGACATTTTGCCCTGTCGACGTCACACTTCACTAAACAAAGAAAATCTTGAAACCTGACAGATAGTTTTTGTTTAGTGTTTAGTTTGTGAAATGTGATGTCACACGAAGCTCAATCATGGCCGCCCCCGTGTTTCGGGTCTTTTAATTATGTAATCCACAGATAAAAAAATCGCAAATTTATGTTAATTTATACTAGGTAGGTACTTACCTATTTACTAAACTACCTTAACCGACATATTTTATTGTTACAACTGTCAAATAGCCAATTGTATTTTGTTTATTCATACATCACTTCCGTTTCACACCTTTCCCTTCTAAAATTGTGTATATTTTACATTAAATAGCTATAAAAGATTAATTTTAAAATATTACATTAGTATAAACTTATGTTGATATTGCAGTAGAGATAATTGATACCTATTTACATACAATATAAAAAACTTTAGGTAAGTATACCTACCTGCTACAACTTCATCAGTAATTTATTAGCTAATGAAAGAGCATTAATTGCAAGTTTGATGAATGATTAACACAATACCCCCCCATCAAAGTTTCCAATAATGGATATGCTGCCCAAAAGTGGCACAATAAGAACACAAATAATAAAGCTACTACTTTTAATTAATAATTATCACAGAACGTCGTAGATATATAAATTACCTACGTACGGTTTTAAACGAGCTAGCGCGTTCCTGAAAGTTTTAAACTTCAGCTATCCCTGCAGCCCGGATGGCTGAACAAATTTAATTATATCGTGCTCCTCCGAGCACTGACACCTTCAGTACACACTCCCCAATATGCACACAATTGCATGTTTTACATGTTCATGCGAAATATTTAAGACTAGCGGCCGCTCGCGGTTTCACCCGCGTGGTTCCCGTTGTCGAGGGAATATCTGTATCCTATGTGTTAATCCAGGGTGTCAGCTAACTCCATACCAAATTTTATCAAAATAGCTCCAGCCGTTTTTACGTGAAGAAGTAACAAACATACAAACTCACAAACTTTCGCCATTATATTATTAGAGTGATGTAGGTACTTTTTGTCGGGTTTGTATGCGTGAGATGGGACGATGTTTTTAGGCTACTCTTCCTACATGTCAAGTACGCGAGGTTAAGCGCTCGGCCCGATATTCGGAGGTACTGGATTCAATTCCCAGGTGGGGCAAACTGTGTTTTCGGATATTTCGACGCATAGCGCGCGTTCGTGATCTCCAACCCACATTTGGTATGCGTGGCGATTTTACCAATACGCATCAAGTGTAGCAATTATTTCATTAGGTACTTTGCCTATTAGTGGGACAAGTATTAAAGGCTGTTATTTACATATTTTAACATTGAAAATGTTTTTTCGTTCGCTCCAGTAGGGCCCCCATTTTCGCTGAAAGTGCGACTCGCCCGTGATACCCTGAGGTTTAAGGCCACGAGGGCGTATGAGGGCTCAAAAGACGCGGAATTTGAAGGGGTTTAAAATTATGTAAATATATTTTGGAAAAGTCAAAAACTATTTTTGGAAATTGAAAAAAACCTACTTTTTTTGACCAATAAATCGTGTGTTTTCCCAGAAAATTCCCGATATCTTGAGAACGGGGGCCGAATTTAAAAAATTAAAAAAGCACATCGGTATTGAAATAAAAAACATTTTACCTTATTACACTTTTTTTGGTATTAGTAACGGTTGAGGCTGTAGAGGTGCCCCTAGCCGCAAGTTTGCGCGGCGCAAGGTGCGATAGTAAAAAAATTTTTTTTATTGTTTCTGAAAAAACTTAAAATTATCAAAAGAAAAATAACGCGTTCTTACTGAAAATTGCATTCGATAATCTATAATAAGTAGGTACATTTTCAATGCCCTTTCAAGTCGTGTAGAGCACGAGATCTGTGGATTTTTAATACATATAAGTACTGTGGGGATTAGTTGTGAGTATATATACATTCTGTGTACTAAGTATCTGGAATTGTTCAATAAAGCAAAAAATACAAATTATTCATCTAAATTTAATTTATCGCCTTCAAAGTAAGCACCATTGCTTGCAATACAACATCTCCACCGCTTCACCCAGTCCTCCATACATTTTTCGTAAGCTACTTGCGGTATGGCCTTCAGCTCATTCAGCGAATTTTCTTTTATGGCTTCTATCGACTCAAAACGTTTTCCTCGAAGTGGTAATTTTAACTTGGGAAATAGAAAAAAGTCAGACGGAGCCATATCAGGTGAATACGGTGCTTGGTCGAGAACTTTTGTTGAATTTTTCGCTAAAAACTCTTTCACAATAATGGCTGTGTGTGATGGTGCATTATCATGGTGCAGCATCCATGAGTTGTGTTGCCACAAATCTGGACGTTTTCGGCGGATACTCTCACGCAAACGCTTCATGACGCCTAAATAATATTCTTTATTCACTGTTTCTCCCTCTGGAAGGAATTCGGAGTGAACCACACCACGGTAGTAAAAAAAAACTGACAGCATCACCTTGATTTTGGAGCGACTTTGCCGCGGTTTTTTGGGTTTCGGCTCGTTTTCGAGACGCCATTCTGAAGACTGTTGGCTTGTTTGCATGTCGTACTCATAATCCCATGTCTCGTCGCCAGTTATTATACGTTTCATAAAGGTAGGATCCGAAGAAGCTCGGGAAACCATGTCTTCAGCAACATGTATTCGCTGCGCTTTTTGAACAAAATTGAGCTCCTTTGGAACTAATCGAGCGGCGACGCGTTTCATGCCTAAAATGTCAATGAGAATGTTGTGGACGGACTTAAAAGATATGTTCACCTCACTAGCCAACTCTCTCAAACTCATACGTCGATTTTCGAGCACTAGCTTCTTGATTCTGTCGATGTTTTCTTTGGTCGTAGCGGTTGAAGGTCTACCAGAACGAGGCAAGTCTACTACTACGTCTCGGCCTTCTTTAAAAGCCTTGTACCATTCATATGCCCTTGTTTTTGATATACAAGATTCGCCGTAGGTTTTTTGCAACATTTTGAGCGATTCTCCACATGAAATATCATTCGAAACACAAAATTTAAGGCACACTCTTTGTTCAACAATATTTTCCATTGTAAAAATCGCCGAGGACTCAAAACTATGACCAACAAAAAGTGCAGTTTTAAACAAAGTAAATGACAGATCCCACTCAAATTTCGCGCGGTAAATCAGTACAGTGCTACCAACATGCAGTAAAAAAATTAAAACGAACTCTTTTACGCGGGTCTTTTTATTGACATATTCCCGATACTTTTTACACAGAGTAGTATACTTATGTATGGATTTATTTTATACAGACGTCGACTGCGGCAAGCTACCGCCAATGCCGTACGGCTCCGCTGAGCTCCTGAACGGTACTACCCACCTGGGCAGCGTGATCCAGTATTCGTGCACCACAAACTACCGGCTGGTGGGGCCCGTCAGGCGGTTCTGCACCGAGGAGTACCAGTGGAGCGATTCCTCGCCCAGATGCGAAGGTAAGGCGGCTGAAAACAGTCCACCCCTTCTTGCATGTAGGATAGACTTTTCCCTCCCTTTAATACAGTAGGATATGCATTTACACTCAATAGATACGTGTGTACCTGCAAATAAACAATTTTTATTTGTTTATTCTTCTACACATTCATTAATTCAATCTTCTTTTTATAAATTCATTATTGAGTTATTAAAAAATCGGCAACAGTAATTTGTAACAAAAAAAAACAAATATCAATAACATTTCCTAGTCTTACAACATTTAAGTACTGTAGGTAGTTCCGAATGTGAGGGTAGACTTCCCAGTGACGTAATACCGCTGGCTTGCAGCGTATCAACTACTAGAAAAAATTCAACGAGTCTTCTGGGGTCTCGGTAGCTTAGCGGTTAGAGCAGTGGACCGGCAATCCAAAGGTCACGGGTTCGAATCCCGTTCGAGCTTTCCTGAGACTGGTTGTTCTAGTAAACATTTTATCCTATATCTATATAGCATTGTGAATGCAAAATTTCAATAATAAAGATATTTATAAGCAATTACGACTTTATCGATTGTTAAATACCTGCAATTCTTCTTCAAGTATTTCTTCCGAATGTGAGGGTAGACTTCACAGTGACGTAATACCGCTGGCTTGCAGCGTATCAACTACTAGAAAAAATTCAACGAGTCTTCTGGGGTCTCGGTAGCTTAGCGGTTAGAGCAGTGGACCGGCAATCCAAAGGTCACGGGTTCGAATCCCGTTCGAAATTTCCTGAGACTGGTTGTTTTTTTTCTAGTAAACATTTTATCCTATAGGTAGGTATTTTTATTGGATCTACTCTACACACGAATAGGTACCGTGAAAAGTGGTTAATAAGTATATAGATATACCTACGCCCAATGTATTGAACATAAAGTGAAGTCATGAATTATATTCCCCTAATTATTTACTTATATTTACCGGGTAATTCATTATATTAAAGAATATCATAACCCAAGGGACTAAAAAGATTCTCTGTCGACTCACCGTGTGAAACACTTGGGGTCCTTATCGACACGGGACCGGATATTACAATGTCTACAAGGTAAATTGCATATTCACAAAGACACTCGCCGTGCGTCATTCCGTTGCCGTTTGAGCGCAATAACTTGAGGAGTGCACTTACCATCCAATTTAATTTTGTGCCCTTATCGTTATGTTTTTGATGTTATACTGGAAACGTTATATTACATAATATTGCTGTCTCGCATAGAATACTACCACCACCTCTCTTCCTTCGGGTGTCGTAAAATGTCACCACCTGTCACGCTGAGCGCAAGTGCAGTCGCTGTTTGGTGAAAAGTGGACTATGGGAGAGGACTGCTTTTGCGTTCCTCATTGCCTTCTGACTAATCCTTCGGGGATTATTGTCGTGATTATATATTTGTATGTATATAATGGTTTCATTTGCCTTGCACACCACATAACTTGTGAAGCATAACAGAATGTTTGTTTTGTTATTGACTCTAGTCATAAGTAATAAGACGTATCCGTTGTCTAGCTCCCATTAAAAACAAGTTCCAAAAGAATCTTTTAACATGGGCTAGATGTAAATACAGTACATATATGTTGTACATGTAAGTACACCTAATTGGTGTGAGAGGTGTAAAAAAAAATATTTTAATATTTTTTATCGTTACTTGTAAGAGCCGTGTGTAGCGTAGCGGGTCACTAAAAGAATACTACCACCCCCTCTCTTCCCTTGGGTGTCGTAAAAGGCGACTAACGGAGTAGAAACTGCACATGTATACATCCAACAGCATAGAGCGGCGATGGGCTCACCGCCCATCACGCTGAGCATATGTGCAGTTGTAGTTTAGTGAAACGTGGATATAGCAGTGGACTACATCTGCGGTCCTCATTGCCTAGTCACCGACTAACCCTTCGAGATAATAGTCATGAATATTTATGTATGTATGTAGAAAAACATAGATATACTTACTTAATGGCATTTATCAACAAAAAATATTAACCCACATCCATACAATACATAAGGCTCTATGTAGATTCGATCCTATTGCATCCATGTCCAATTGAAGCATAGGTATATTTCGGTTACATTTCAGAAGCCATCTAACATCCGTACCTACGTGTTTTTTATTTTTTATAGATATTAAGTTGTAGGTATTTGTATTCTTTTTTTTTGTTTTGACTATTGTGTAGGTAATAGTTAACGAAACGCAGAAAAAAAACATTTTTTTTTCACTGTTTTATTAACTTTGAGTCTAAGAGGGTTTACGCATTTCGGTTTTCTGGATTGGGATTTAAATAAAACATTGCTAAAAAACGTTTTTCTAGCTGAGTTATTGCAATTTAAAGTCCACCATAGAAAGTTAAATACCGCAATAACTCAGTTAAATAAACATTTTTTTTAATGTTTTCAACAAACAATTTAGATCCCTGTGTTTTACTTCAGCATGCAAAGCTCCATCAAAATTGGCTAACTGGTTTTTAAAAATTTCGACTTGGGAGTTTGTATGGGAAACCGAATGGCGTAAACCCTCCTAACGCAAATAATCAAATATTACGAATAGGTAATAGTTGCCAATGAATGTTTTCATTTTATTTCATTTGTTTTCAGAGATCCGCTGCCCCGACCCGGTGGTGACTGAGAATAGCATCGTGTCGGTGACCGGCAACGACCGCATGCACGGACGGACGCTCATACGCACCTCGGTCAGCGCCAACTCCGGGAACACGTACAGGATCGGGGCGCTCGTCAAGTACAGGTGAGGAAGCTGTGCGAGCAGTCAGCACTTAAACTAAGTAACGTTCCTTAGAACATATAGGTATTGTACAGGTGTGTGTGTGCGAAGATTCAGCGAATAAAGTCGCTGGACACCGTATAGCTGCCTCTAGGCTGACATTTTTTGAATCCAGTCGCTGCCACCATTCGACTAAATTACAAAATAATTAAGAAGTGTTTGGTGTAGGCGACTGGCATCTAAAAGTCGTCATTTGACGACTCAAGCAACATGAAATTTCCTTACAGCGCGGACATTACCAACTTCGGGAACACGTACAGGTTTGGAGGGCTGGTCAAGTGCAGATGAGGAAAATGTGCGAGCAGTCAAGCGAATGAAGTCGCTGGACACCATGTTACCGTTCTGTCTCGAGGCTGTCTTCCGTTTGGATATCATACGAGCAGAAGGCTCGCTTGATGGATTGACCAATTTGTTCAATACATTTTTAACTTTGTCACTAGGGTATAAAGATCAATGTCGATTAAAGAACTTTGACAGTTATGGATAGGTTGATTTGTAGGCGTGTGGACGTGTGGAAGGACGTGAGGAGGAGTGGACGTGCGTTCTTTTTTAGATTAAACGATCTACTTCTATGCCCTGCATCTATAAAAAAATTTGCAGAAATGCGGTGGTCGCCATATTTAATTGTATTATGTAAAGAATTATCTAGAATCTCAGTATGTTTTTCTGTTTCCCAGATGCGAACGCGGCTATAAAGTGGTGGGCGAGAGTTTGTCCACTTGCGAAGACAACGGGCAATGGAGTGGAGTCACGCCAAAATGCACATGTGAGTAACAGCCTAGTACGTTATACAATCGAGAAGCTTTCCGGACGACCACTTTCCGGCGATATTCGCTTAAGCTCTATTGCGAGCGCGCGTACGTAGGTACAGTATCGTTCGCGTAGATCGAAAGTTTCTTGATTGTACCTACATAGGGTAAGATGGGAAATGCCGGTCAGTGGGCAATGCCGGTCACATCAAAACCTAATACTTCCAAACATATTAAACAAACGATACCGATATAGCCATCTAGTATACACCTGAGTAAACTAATTTACGAAGCGCCGCCATGTTTCTTTGCGTGCTGTGAGTTTAACAGCTGGTTCAAGTTTCGGACGCGCTTGGTTAAAAATCCTTTAAAATTTTTGCTAAAGGTAAGTTTAAAGTGATTAAAACCATTCAATATCTTTGTACAAGTCATTTATTACATAATAATATGTTTTAATTTATCATAAGTTTTTGTTGGATTTTATGTCTAGTAATAATCTAGTAGTAAAATACTAATGACTAATAATACCCCAATAGTTGACCGCCATTACCCGCACGTTGCGTGCAATGGCGGTCACCGAAACGTTTTAAAAAAAATATCAAACAATTACAAAAGCTTAATATATTGAAAGTTTGTATCATATACAACTTAAGTCCACTGAATAAGCTATGTAAAAGGTCTGTTATTTTTATCGTAAGTCCTTCAAGTACGAAGATATTTCCATTCCTCCATCTTACCCTATAGTCTAAAATCCGAGTATAGTATAGAACGACCTTCACCGGGCTGGTTAATGGATGAAAAGTATTTTATATCAAATTTAATATCTTAAAAAATATATCGCGAGTGGGTTGGCTGAGAAATTTCAGTCGAGTACCTATAATGATTAATTTAATATAAAAAAATATTTTATTTTTACATTGCACTGGTTTGCTGTGTGTTTGTAATGAGATTATCTTTATATAAACATAAATTTTATTTTTTTAACCAGACGGTTTCAAATTACTAATATTGACTTACCTGTTTACACCTGCCTACCCAATGTTATACCTAACGGGAAAAAAATAGTCAACCTAACATGTGCATATTCTATAGGCTTCATACCTATGTAATTTATCTATTATCCAAACCAGTGCTGTGCAATGTTTAAAAAAATTTTTTTTGATTATTTATCTAATCATAATATACTGAACTGAAATTTTTCAGCCAACCCACTCGCGATATATAAATTAAATTTGATTACTTTTCATCCATTAACCGGCCCGGTGGAGGTTGTTGTATACACGGATCCTCTACTCTACTAATAGTTGGCTGTGTGTTTCCTGTTCTAAATCACATCGTATTATTTTGCATTCAATATAAATTTCCTCAATATGATAAGATAAATCGCATCTTCATTATTTTTTCACCTACACACAACGGCCTACAAAAAGTGGCCCAAAATATCTACACTCAAACTAAAACTGGATCATGAACTCGCCTTTCACTTCGACACTCACGTTTTCTTCGATTTCAATCAAGAGTGACCTTTTTGACGTTCATGTAGCTAGAGTCGATTTTAGAGGACTCTTATTTGATAACTCACTGCGGATTCGAGTTTTGGATCGACCCTAAAACGTGCGCCATCTTTCTGCCAACAATTCCAATGTCGTGGCACTTGTGCCTCGGCTTAAACTTAGCGGGGACTTATTTGACATTGTTATTTTTTTGTTTTTTCATTCATATTCATTCAACAGACGTGGACTGCGGCAACCCCGGCCGTATCGACAACGGCAAGGTGACCCTCGCGACCAACGCCACGTACTACGGCGCGGCGGCGCTGTACGAGTGCGAGGAGCACTGGCAATTAAACGGGGTCTCAAGGCGGCTGTGCCAGGACGACAGCACCTGGAGTTCGGAGGCGCCCGTCTGCGTTGGTGAGGAACTATGCTTTTAATTATGAACTCAGCTGTCGTACCAAACACAATTTTTAGCAACCTCTAGGAGTCCTGACAGCCTGAAAACGTCAGGCGGCTAGGCCCAACATATACTGAGAGGATCATTGGCAGTTCTATGGTGTGTCGCTACATCTGTGCCTGAACGACGACACCTGGAGCTCAGTTTGTGTTGGTAAGGAACTATTATCTTACTAATCATCAGCCTAGAAACTTTTTACTGCTGTGCAAGTGTGAGGAGCATTGGCGCCTGAACGGGGTGTCAAGGCGGCTATGCCAGGACGACGGCACCTGGAGCTCGGAGGCGCCTGTCTGTGTTGGTGAGGAACTATGCTTTTACTCATCATCAAAAGAAACTTCTCGTTGCCGTACGAGTGTTAGGAGCATTGGCAGCTGAACGTCACGGTGGCTGTTCCAGGACGACGGAGCTCGAAGTCACCTGTCTGTATTGGTGAGGAACTATGTTCTTACTCATGATCAGCCTAGAAATTTCTCACCGCGGTACAAATGCGAGGAGTACTGGCAGCTGAACGGAATCTCGCGGCGGCTGTGCCAGGACGACAGTGCTCGCTCAAAAAATCATTAGCAGCTATATGGTCCCTATCTTAGTGGCTGTGCTAGGCCGACAGCACTTAGAGCTCGGAGGCGCCCGTCTGTGTTGGTGAGGAACTACGCTATTATAGACAGCCTATAAATGTGAAGCTGCTGGGCCCTAAATAAAATGACGAACGGCATTTGGCAGTCCTATGGGGTTGGGGTCACGCGGCGGATATGCCAAGAAGGCGTGGCGTGGAATTTGGATGCATCCCTCTGTGATGGTGAAATAACTATGCTCTGACTCATCATCATGCCTTGCGTCCTTCCCCTGCTGTTTAATTTTTTTCATAATTTTAACATTGTGTTTCAGAAATCACGTGTCCCGACCCAGCGGTGCAAATCAAGGGCAGTACCGGGCTTCACGTGGCTACCTCGACCCTCAGCATAGGAGGGGAAGCACACTATCGCTGCGAGAGGGGTTACAGCCTCAAGGGCAACCAGACCAAAACCTGCCTGCCTAAGGGCCAGTGGAAGGGCGCGCCGCCAGTCTGCATACGTAAGCTTTCTTTATATCTAAGGTAGAGACTTCTTGTCGGGATAGCGAAGCGTCATGTCTGCAGTTTTGTTTTATTTTATAAGAATTAATGTGAAGTAATGGTGGATTATGAATCGTTAAGTGTTCATTCGTTTTGAATTATAGAGCGCTTTCACATAATTGGGTGTTTTAGTCGACCGGCTCTCTCTCTCGCGCTGCAGCCGCGCTACTTGAATTCGTATGGGTACATGACTAAAACGCCTTTATTTGAAAGCGCTTTATTGTACTATTTTGTCCTTTTTATCACGATATCAACACGTTACAAAATATCCACAGCAATCGACTGCAAGCCGCCCGGGCAGATCGAGAACGGCCGCATCATCATATCGAATTCCTCCACTCTGTTCGGGAGCTCCATCGAGTACCACTGCCTGCCGCAGTTCCAGCGCGTCGGACCGTTCCTCAGGAAGTGCATGGACGACGGCAGGTGGTCGGGAGATGAGCCCACCTGCGAGCTGGCGACCAACGAGGCTGCGGAGAACGGGACTTTGCCTCTCAGCGTAGGCGTCGGCTGCGGTGTGGTGCTGTTCCTTCTAATGTTGCTGGGAGTCATCTATTTGAGACTGTAAGTGGTTCTTTTATTATTTCTACTAAGCTATTTAAGGAAGATATGGCCCGTCTGAATGAAAGCAGCAGCTGCAGCCCATGGACGCTTTCAATATCAAGGGGATAGCGTACACTTCAGTTGTAATGCCCCTAAGCCCTGTAATTTTAGTGGATCTAGAACCATGCAAAAATTATGCTGCTTGCCGGCAGAAAATTAACGGCTTTTCCTACTCGACTTCGACTTAAACTTACTTTCTTTTATAACCAATAAGAATTTTAAAAATACGATAATTATTTAACAGACGCAAAGCTACCCCGGTGAAGAACACAGAGAACATTGAAGGCGCCGAGAGGAAGGAAGACCAGAATGCGGCTGTGATGAGCTACGCGACATTGCACGACACCAACGGCCGCCACATCTATGACCACGTTACCGACAACGTGTATGACTCGCCATACAGCGAGCGGATCGCCGACAACGCCGCCTACGGCAGGCAGGGCGACACGGACTCGGCTTACGAGCCCGAGCCGACGGGCCCGAACGCCGTAGTCACCATCAACGGTGTGGCGGTGCGCTGATCACCCCCAATTATTATCTAAAACAAGTGAAGGCCGAAAAATCCGGCTCGAAGGACCAAGTGTAAAACTTTCAGTGCGGTAACCGGTGACCGACCGAATCTGTGCGGAATACGTCTTCAGTGTCATAATAATCAGTCAGCAATTTGTTTCATTGGTTCACTGTGTTCCTGTTGAAATGCTGCATAAACAACCTAATTTTTACACTCACTTCAAAATTTCTGTCACAATGGTTACCATTAACCCTAGACTCGAGTGTTCAAAACAATGCAATAGGTTAAGCCGTAGGTTAAGCTGAAAGGAGTCGACGATTACATAAAAATCTATGTTCGCAGTAATCACCAACCCTTACTAGGTATTGAACCAAAGATGTAAATGAGTTGGAATTGTACGGTATTTAGTTTAAGAGTTTTAACTGCTAATTTTAATTTTAATCGTTATAAACCTTTTGTAACAAAAATGCAGTCCTTTGCGATAAAGTTAACAATAATGCAAAATTACAAGGATATTACGAGTATATAATAACAGTCGAACGACGAACAGCTGCCCAGAATTATAATAAGTATCTTACCTAATTATCAATTTAAATTCAATACTGGCTCTATAGTGATTAATAACTAATTAATACGTAGATACCTATGATATCCGCTTGTGTAAATAAAAATAACATTTTGCAAAGGACTGCCAGTCTTGAAATAATACTTTTTGTTTAAAATAAGCTTCTCGTTAAATCGTCCTATTTTATATACTTTTTACATACTATGATACGTCATACACTTTGAATTCTGGCTTAGACTTGCATATTTTTTAATTCATTTCCCAATGTGATCCTCTACTATTTTCACCTAATTTAAGTTTTGAACCGAAAGTATTAACAAATTACATAACAAAAGGTATGTAAGGAGATATTATTGTATTTATTGTTGTATATCATACTATAGTTAAGTGAATAGTAGGATTGATGCCAAAATTATGTGTATGTGTACTGCTGTTGCTTTTTACGATATCTAGAGTAACACTAATATAGGGCGGGTAGATTTATAGAAAATGTTCCTTGACACTTGGATTCGCTTGTTGTCAATAAATTGATGTCATGAAAAATATGTCGTAAAACATCAATAAAACTAACTAGGTACTTTTCGGAATTGTTACACGGCCATTATTTTATAAAGTAAAGGTAGCTCTATAATTAGAATTTGAAATGAAGATTGTTATCAACTCTTTCTATTTAGTGTGGCATCTAAATTTCTAGTTACGTTATTATGTGTTAGCTTTGCAAGGAAAACCGTTAAAATAAAATAGATAAATATTTTTATTACAAACACAGGTGCATTCTGTTTAAGAAGCACCGAAACTATGAATTTTTATGAAATATAAGGTTAAGCGTAAGGAAATAATGGCTTAGAGAACATTAATCCCTTTTTTCAAGACACGATTTGTGCATTTAAAAATGTGTTTATAAACTGACGGCTTGTCAGAACAAATGAAATGTGTTGAATGAATATTCTAGTAGTTAAAGGTACCTACATATTACTTTAGGTGTAAGTACCTTATTATTAACCCTTACAGATAAAAGCCATTTTGCTGCCTAATTAAACATCTTATGTGTTATTTTGTTATACGTTTAATATAACACACAACTTCGTTGTGCTCTTGTAAATACAATTATTTTAGTTAGTAGATTAATTATAATTTCTTTTGCCAATCCACCACTGCCTAGTACACTTAATTTTTCCGGAGATTTTTCCAATGTAAGTAAATACCTACGGAATTGTAACTGTGATAAGTACATCGACAATCTCAATAAGAGGTACCTTTTTTTTCATCATCATCATCAAATGGTACCTATGAAAGTACTTAACTTTAAACGTTTTTAATAATATAATTTTAATTTAATGAAACGATTATCAACATTAGGTACTAACATAACAGTGCCACAAAAATGGGTACCTTTAAAACCGTTTGTAAATCAGAAATCACCCAATGTATGCAAATGCACACATTTCAGGCATTACCTTACCTGGAATCTTAATTCCCTGACATTTATTTTGTTACTTTTTATATTATGTACAATAATAATTTTACTTTGTATCTAATTATTACGATTCGTTAAATAAATATTTTAAAGTGACCCCTTTTTTATTTACGTTGCAAAACCTTTATAGAGCTAAGTGAGAATTGTAGGTTTACAATCACGATCGAGCGAGAATTTGTATAGCAAAACTGCAACTTGCCTCGTTTGTCACCAGGCGGCGCTTCAATGCCATACACCTCGTTTCCGTGGACGTGATGAATTCGCACTTTTCACTCTAAAATATAAAATACACTCCTCAAAAATATCTAAAGATGTTTCTTTAGTGCACTAGTAGCATTTTTTGTGAATTTGGTTCTGAATTCATTATAAATATGGAAAAACTTAATGATAAATATAAGGGCAGCACCGTCGTGACTGCACATGCAGGCACATCCCTAACTGCAATAACGAGCTTCTCATCACATCCTTACAACACGCAATGAGATTTTGATCGTATAGGGTATAATGTGTGCGTACATTATGCGTAGAGTAGACAGTCGATAAATAAATAAATAAGTGTTGCACTGCATTTCACCATATTAAATATTTTTGCACATTGACCCAATGGTAAATTTTTCATTTAATAAAAGTAAAATACAATTATTTACTTACTTCATAAAGATAGCGGATTATCATATAAGATAGCAACACAAAACGGCAAAAAAAAAACATTGTTCGTATTTACCAACTCTTTATTGTAAAAAAATTACAGGACACCATTATGACAAAACGTAACAGATACCATTTTATAAATTAAATTTTTAAATATCTTTTTTTTTAATACTAAATTAACATAATATTATAAGTAAGTAAGTATAATACATTCATGGTTAAAGTAACTCGTTCATAATCGAAAGAGATAACGTTGATAAAAATTAGAAAATGAAAATTAATTATTATGTTTTATCATTTTGTTTGAATTTTAATTTAACAGGATACAATGTGTGATTTTGTTTTGCCCGGGATACATCCTAATATCATTTCTATCCTTGTAAAATGTTACATTTGATTCATAATTATTCCCCCCCTTCTACTATAAACATAAAAGGCCTTTCTATTATTATATACCTACTCGTAATTATTATCAGTTCAAGCATCTGAAGCTTTTTTACCCTTTTCGGCGTTTAATATACTTGAATAAAGATAGAGAAGACTCGAGTCGTTCACACTATAGAACTACACACTTTAAAACTCTCGCTTTCTATAGATATATTTTATGTATTTAAAACTGATCCAGTAATCTTATTCTGATCTTACGTTTAAAAAGCGGAACATTATGTAGCGTACTGCGTACCTACATACCTATATCTCAGTATGTTTAGCTAATGCATATTATAAATACGTCGCACAGCTTGCCTCAGAAGTCAGTCTCACGTCCTGCGCGGACACACAATAAAGACATTGCAAGAACACGCATAGTCTCTCATTCCCTCACTGGGATCGCCCACCACAAGCGTAATAATACGCCAAAGTGGTGACCCCGACGCGCATTGTCCGCCTCAGTATAGAGTACGGTGACTCCGCGAGTGAGCGTCGAGCAAATTTACATAAACTCCTCGCGTAACAAGTGAACATTTCTTGTTTTTATAAATTATAACTTAAACTTAACGAACAATTAAATGGCAAACCCTAGTGACTTTAAACTGACGGTGGTTCCTGAAGGTGATGTCGCCGGTACTTCTCAGCATAACTCCATCACTGTGAACTCAAGAGTATCAGAGTTTTGGACCACGCAGCCCAGGTTGTGGTTTCATCAGTTCGAGGCCATAACTACTCCACAGAAAGCAGGTGATCTCCAACTGTATCAATTAGTTGTAGCTAAGCTAGGTAGAGACGAGTTAGGGCAAGTTAGCGACATTCTCGAGA
Organism: Scoparia ambigualis; assembly: GCA_963921215.1. Classification (NCBI taxonomy): domain Eukaryota; kingdom Metazoa; phylum Arthropoda; class Insecta; order Lepidoptera; family Crambidae; genus Scoparia; species Scoparia ambigualis. Next base: position 8,365,024 of record OY992501.1, read on the forward strand.
ACCCACCAGAATGTAACAAATACCAAACCTTAAAATCACGGCTTATATCGGCTAACGAGGAGTCAGAGACGAAACAACTACAAAAATTATTAACCGAAATAGAATTGGGTGACCAAAAACCTTCCCAACTCCTACGCAAAATGAGGGAGCTTGGAAGGAACAAGGTGCCGGAAGAAACAATTAGGATTTTATGGGTCGGACGCCTTCCCCAAACAGTACGCGCCGTTATTACAGCATGCACCGTAGATTTAGACGCTACCGCAACTATCGCAGACAAAATTATGGAGACGACGCGTTCATCCGAAATATACAACATAAACAAACAAATGCAGGCAAATACCTCTAAATCAATAGAACAGCAACTTGAAAACTTATCACTAAGCATATTAGAAGTAAATAAAAAATTAAAGAGTTTGGAGAACACGCGCCGTGACGATTTCCGCGGTTCGCGCTCGTCGCAGCGAGGAGTTGAAAACCGATCCCGCTTTAGGCCAAGGTCACGCTCACGGTCACGTTATCTAAACAACCAAGAAAAATTCTCAGCAACAGCTATCCAGCGGGATGACAACTTGCCGCTTACCACTATGCCCATTTCAGCTGCAAGAGCCTCCCTTTCGGATGTTGTGAGAACTTTAGAATTATATGAATTCTCCAAATACTGGGCGGACACTCTAGCTCTCTCTTCGGCATCCTTGGACTTCCATTCCTTGTTCCTGGAGTTGATCAGCTCAGAAACCATCATATAAGGTACCATTATGACATCTAGTGCCATGTCCACAAACTTTACTCCCACTGTGTCGGGAATTATGCACGCACAAACCTGATGCCTGGCAACTCGGGGGAATTCTTCATGAATTGTCTTCTTGAGCGCCTCATGGCTGATTGCCATGGGAATGTCATGCTTGTTCATGATCTTACACACTGCTTCAGGGAAGCTTGCAATGATCCTTGACAGAGTCACAGCAGTGTAGACTCCGCCCACTTTGGCTCTCACGCTTAGAGCCTTGACTGCCAAGTCGAACTTCTTCTTAGTGACTTGGCTCCTCATGATTTCAGATATCCTGTTCACATTGTTTCCTCGCACCAACCCCACTATCACCAGCAGGAATATCTGATCCACGTTGGCCTTCTTTACGACACGCTTTCTCATCTCAAGGGCATCAAACCCTGCAAAAGCAACGCTTCCGTTGATCCAGTCTACAAGATCAGTCTCAGTGTCAGCTATTAGCCTAGATAAGTGCTTGTTTACATCCTCCATAGTGCTTAAAACTCCATGAGCACCACCCAAAACCCTCTCTACCTCCGATGCCCTCACCTCTGAGTCCGTCTGCTCCATAGTGATTGGAGAGGTCCCTCTAGATGATTGTGGACTTTCAAAAACCTCAGTCAGGCTCCTGACTGATCTTCTGGAATCTACAGAAGACTCTCTGAGTCTTCTAGTTCTGATTATAGACCTGCTGGAACGCAAGGATGTGTCTGACATTTAACTCTGCCAATCAAAAAGAGAGCGTGCTTCTCAACTTGATCGTTTTAATTTGTTTATTTTAAATCACTAGAGCCGTCTTTGTGAGGGGTTTTCAATGGAACTCACCACTCACTTTTGCGTTATCGAAAAAGGAATCTAAGTCAGATTCGCCCAGACGCATTCGTCAACTAGACTTTATTGCACAATTTTGCAATAAAATCGAGTACGTCGAAGGCGAAATCAACAAAGCAGCTGATTTTTTTTCAAGAATAGAAGAGATCCAATTACCTCATATTTTCGACTACGAGCATTTATATAAAAGCCAAATCGAAGGTAAGGAGTTGGAACATCTCAAATCAAACTCAAAACTGCAATTCAAATCTGTTTTTATGCCATACGCAAATCGTGAACTAATTTTCGAAACATCAACATCGCAAGCTCGACTGTTCATACCATCACAGTTCCGAGAAAAAGCGTTATCAAGTATACACACACTAAGCCACCCGGGAGTAGCCGCAACGCGACGTCTTATCGCACAAAGGTACTTTTGGCCTAATATGAATTCGGACGTTGCAAAGTTCGTGAAACACTGCATAGAATGCCAGAAATGTAAAATTCAAAGGCATACTATCACACCGTTAGGAGAATTCGAAAAATCTGATCGTTTTGCACACGTTCATATTGACATAATTGGAGCGTTTCCACCATCTCAAGACTATATCTATTGCTTAACGTTAATTGATCGTGTCACTAAATGGATAGAAGTCATACCGATCAAAAACATAACAGCGGAAACAGTTGCAAATAAATTCGTCGAACAATGGATATCGCGCTATGGCTGCCCCATCAGGATAACTACGGATCAAGGCAGACAGTTCGAATCCCAGTTATTTACACAATTAACTAAGCGACTAGGCATCCAAAAAATACACACCACAGCCTATAATCCCAAGGCTAACGGTCAAGTCGAGCGTATGCATCGCACACTCAAAAGCGCGATTATTACGCTATGCAATAACTCCAATGATTGGATTAAAGTGTTACCGTTAGTACTTTTAGGCCTTAGGTCAACAGTCAAAGAAGACCTTGGTTTCAGCCCCGCGCAAATGACATTTGGAAAATCTATACGTTTACCAGGAGATTTTTTCGTCCATTCAAACAGTAACATTAACGATGCAGAATACACCATTAAACTCATGGATTCATTAAATAATTTACAACCAAATCCACGTAAAGACAGAAATCATAGGAAAGTTTTTATACACGACGATCTAAAACATGCCGATTACGTATTTGTAAGAAAAGAAGTAAAAAAGCCGTTAACACCGCCTTACGAAGGACCGTTTAAGGTTATCCAACGGAACAATAAACACTATACCTTACAGGTCGGTTCTCGAAACGTCGTTATCTCCCTAGATAGGCTCAAACCAGCTTATGTTATAAACACACCGCCATCAAACAGTTCGCCGGACGCAGCAACAACAACAACGCAATTAAAACCTGAGCCAGAACTAATTTCGGCGAAAACAACACCAGCACCCGAGCCCGAATCATTTCAAACACAAACAACATTAAACGCCGTGCCGAAATCACCACCGGTCGTTACGAAATCCGGTCGCATCATCAAGAAGACCGTGAGATTTGACATGTGATCCCGAACTCACAGTTTTAACTCACGGTGATTTAGATAGCAACCCAACCTAGAAGTACTGCAAGTACGTACCTATACTGCAAGCGTCGTGTGTCATCGGTGGTAGACGACCGCATATGGAGGCACGTGCAGTCACAAGCTCCGGTTCCGACGGCTCCTCCGACGATGGTGCATATTCAACCAAAACACATGGTGTAGTGTAGTGAATAACAAGACAATGTAAATAACAGTGAAGTGCGCGTAAAACAAATCGCATCCGATCGAAATCGTGTCGCAGCGTGTTAACGGAACTATTCTAAAAATAGACTCTAAGTTAAAGAACATTTGACAACACTCTCGACTTAAGCTCATATAATTTTGTAATAATTGTATTGTATATGTCACACACAAAAAATTTTTTTTTATGTCATTTTAAATTGATTATGCTTGTTTGTTTGTTTTATTTGTTTTATATTTTTGTAATTCTAAATTTTTGTACTTTACAAATAATTGTTTACTTGTATTAGAACTGGAGCTCCATACAAAGATCAAAATTAAGTAAATTCGGCAGATTGTTCTCTGGTTAGGTACAGTGTTTCAGGCCTGCGAGCATTGTGCGGCGACCACTGTAACTACTTGATATACACTAGCTCTCAAAACTATGTAAATTTCCTAAATAAGGATTGCTGCCGTCTGTATGTAATGTTCTTTGTTACATAAACGTTAATAGTTTAAGTATGTTTATAGCTAGTTTTGTCATATTTAATATATTTAATATTTTTATTATTTTTTTTTTCCTCCTATGTTTATTCTTGGAGGGGGAGTATTAGGTAGCGTACTGCGTACCTACATACCTATATCTCAGTATGTTTAGCTAATGCATATTATAAATACGTCGCACAGCTTGCCTCAGAAGTCAGTCTCACGTCCTGCGCGGACACACAATAAAGACATTGCAAGAACACGCATAGTCTCTCATTCCCTCACTGGGATCGCCCACCACAAGCGTAATAATACGCCAAAAAATGATAAACAGCACGAACAATATCGCTAAGGGTGTATTTTTAAGAGGCGTATTACATCTCGAATGTGATTTTTGCGTATAATGCCCATTTTCGCATTTTGTAGTAATTTTGCAGTTGTATGTATTATCTTTATATATATCCTTTTTATCGAAATAGGACAATAAGTTTGTGCATAATATTACAAATCTCCATTCCGTGAGCATATAAGTTGAACTCGGACGTCCGGCGCATCGCATTTTGTGTAATAATTCGACTATATAAGAGATAACATTATAATTTTTTTATTTCACTTGTTTAGAACAGTAGTTCAATCGATGAGCTCAAAAAAGTGCTTTCGCGCACTTTATGAAAATCGTTCTCTGCAATTTTGGGTTTAATTAAAAAGTTAAGCAAAATTTACAAAAAGCGAGGCCGCTACGCACTATTCCAATAGCTATTCTACACTATTTAATAAGTCATAATTGTTAATGTATTTTTTTTTTGAGATCCATAACGCCAAAATTTGCCATTTTACGCAAAAATCACAGTCGAGATGTAATATGCCTCATAAGGTACCCGAAACTTTTTAGGCATTGCGTTTGGCACGTTAGCATACTTTGTACAAAAGTAAAGGTTGCTTCACACATATCAGTGAAGCCACAGTTCCGGCACAGTACCGTCACAGTGTTTTTCATACATTCTCTATGAACGCATCCCCACCTGTCAGTGATAATGCTCTTAGTGTCAGTGCCGCCACCGGCAAATCACGGACGTATTCGTTTTGACAAAATTCATAGAGAATGTATGAAAGAATATTTTTCACTTTGCCGGTACTGTGCAGGAACTGTGACTTCACTGATATGTGTGAATTGACTTTTATGCGTCACAGCACGCGGATGGTTTCAACGTTATAACAAATGGGTAAGTAGCTAGGTATGCATAAAGTTACCGATGAAAATCATGGATGTGCTGGGCGCTGCTGCATAATTATACTTACAGTAACAAACGATTTACGTTGCGGATCAATGAACTTGGAATAACTTTCTGAAAGACGTAAGAGCGTAAGAGTCACTTTTGTAGTGCGAAAAAAGCTATCGTTTAGGGTTTGTGAATGACTGTCATCTTCCAACATCGCGCGTAGATCCTCTTTTTATTGTAACATCATTGCGTAGATAGGTATAATTTGAAATATCCACTGGAGAGTTCATCATGTGTTAACCAAGCCTTTACGTGGTAAAGTCGCCAAAGCGAATGAAGGTTTCTTACTGTTTGTAGTCCGAAATAGTATATACACAATTAAGTAAGTAAGAAATTAATAAAATTGTATAAGGTCTTATGCCAACGATGTTTTAGTTTTATATCCATGAACACATTCAGTAGAACACAACAACAATTACTATTTAAATAAACTTCTTCTTCTAATGAAATTAACTTTTTATAAAATATCAAAGACCTTTACTGCTTTTTAAAAAGTGTCCCAAAATATTAGTCGTTTTTAATTCAAACAATAATAGGGAATCGACACCAAGTGTCGTCGGCGTGGCACCTAAATAAACCCAAAGTATCTACCATCTAACCAATTGTTGCTAAATTCAAAAGCTCTTAAAATACAGGAAGTTGCTGCTTATAATTTTACGTAATTATGGTTACGTAAGTATAATTTACAATAATTAAAGTAATGCTTCGAAACTATTTATTACATAAAAATATATTTACGAAAAGTATTTTGAGACACCTCATAACTTGTGAAACAACTGCAAGCCATATTTTCTTAAAACTAACTAACTAAACATCAATTCTATTAAAAGTTCTTAAAATATAGTTATAATTTAATGAATTAATTATATGGTAAACTCAAATTGACTTTTTATGAGATATGTGATCAATCGTATAGAAAGCAGTAGGTTAATTTTCAAATTAAATGAATAATATTATATAAATGAAATGAAAATGAAAAATATTTATTAAATATTTAATTTTATTCTAACAAATAACAGCAACCGAGCATCTCTCTTTTCTCTTTCCTAATAGTCATAACCCCACGGAATTGTATTAAGTAGTAACCACTTTCTAAAATACAGGGTATAAAAAGACCCGTAAAGAAGCCGAGAGATATGCATTCAGTTCATGATTACAAACATTTTTCTGTACTGAGCCCACACCTAAGAACCATGGTTACAAGTGTCAAAGTTACAATATTTTTTTCCATGTTTTGCTATAAGTACCTATGTAAAAATTTTAATATGATAGTTACTACACTATTTTCAACAGAAACCTTTGCCGGCTATTAATTACCTGACCCTTTTACACGCGTAGAACAGTCTGTGAACACAGCTGTTCAACAATATCTAAAAATAAAAGTGGTATCGGGTCGGGCGCGGATTCCCTAAATCGCTGCCTGTTTAGCTAAATAACCAGTTTCTCACTTCGTACACATCGCAAATCGTCTTAGTCGCAAAATGTCTAGATTTCAAAATAAGTATGGATCGGCTCGGGTCGGACTGGATTATCCAAAACCTAATTTTCTGAATTATATTTCGACTTTTTCCGGTAAAATTATGAAACCTCTTTTAAACAAGCTTTTATTTAAATGCGTTAAAAAGAAAAAAATAAACTTTTACTATCAACTTATAACGTCGTTACCGAGCGTTCCCACGGCGTGCCATTTGGCGCGCCCAACCGCGCCAACAGGCCGTGGGAATCAACGCATCCGATGAAGCCTGCCGCGGCGTGCCGTCGCCTGTGCGATCCATTCATATGGGCGCACAATTAAGCGTTCCCACGGCGCGGCGCGGAGTGGCGCGGCGCGGATTGTCTTAAGACACGCCGTCGGAAAGCTCCATAACACAATTTATATGATTTAAAAGGTTGTCGCGAGATTATGTAAGTACTCGTATTTAACTATACTTAGATTGAAAATTTTAATCAATGACATCAAGTAATTTAATTTACTTTTTTATTTACACAACTAAATCGCGCGACAACCTTTCATATCATATAAATTGTGTAACGACGTTCTAAGTTGATAGTAAAGGTTTAATTTTTCTTTTTAGCGCATTTAAATAAAGGCTTGTTTAAAAGAGGTTTCATAATTTTACTGGAAAAAGGCGAAATATGAGTCAAATATAATTTAGAAAATTAGGTTTTGGTAATCCACGCCCGACCCGACCCGATCCATATTTATTTCGACGACCTCCTTGGTTGAGTAGCTTGTACGCCGATTTTCATGGTGTCGCTATCTCGGAGGTCCCGGGTTCGATCCCCGGTCGGGCCAATTTAGAAATTATTGTTTTTCTAAATTGTCTCGGGTCTGGGTATTTTCTATGTATACGAGTAATAAGTATGTATTTATGAATGTTTATCCGTTGTCTAGTAACTATTTAACGAGTTTCTTCGAAGCTTCTCTTGGGCTAGATAATTGGTGTGAGTGTAGGATTTTTTTTTTTAATTTAGACATTTTGCGACTAATACAATTTGCGATGTGTACGAAGTGAGAAACTGGTAATTTAGACATTTTGTGAAAAGACGATTTGCGATGTGTACGAAGTGAGAAACTGGTCGAATTGCGATTTAGGGAATCCGGGACCAACCCCTTTTTACACCCAACTATTTTAGATTTGTATTACACAACCGTTTACAATCAAAACTAATTAGAATCACGCATACGAAACTCATACAATTTATTTAAATAAATAACAGTTAATGTTTGTGTGTTGTCCTCTACGCGTTCCAAAACCATTGATGAGATTGTGATGAAACTTCGGTAGGGTGTTCTTGGGACGTCGCAAAAAAAAACGTGCCATTTCAACGCATGCCGGGTACAGCAGCTGTACCCTAGCTGCTAGGTGGTAATACAAATTAAAAAGTTAGGGAAAGCATTAGTAAAAAGTAGTCTTATTAAATTAAAAAAGGTAATGTTCTTAAATGTCTTAACAACAAACAGAGGCGCATGATGCCTGTGTTTTTTGATCCATTCATGTTTCATGTATCATTCAAGATACACGACACTACATGTTGAGTATTTCTATTACGAAAGCTAATTTAAAAATAACCATAATAATTACGATATCTTACGAAGTAGTACTTTAAGGCCGGCATCTCACTAGCAACTCACTTAATACTAGTGCTGAATACAACTTAAAGAGAGAAGTCCAAAGTTATAAAAGACAGAATAAAGAAGATGTTATTTTCACCTACTTTTTTGTAAACCTAATGTAACATCTATACTAATAAAATCAATTGCCGAAATGTTTGTACGCGCATCACTTCAGAACGGCTCAACTGATTTAGATGATTCCTTTTTTGTTGTGTTTGTAAATAGCCAGGGACGAGGTGTGCATGAAAGATTTTTTTTTGGAAATTCGTCACGGGTTACGGGGTCCACGCGGACGTAGTCTCGGGCGGGCGGGCTTTCAAATAAAAACTTCATTGTCAGAGACTTTTACAATGAAAATCTTACGTGCAAAGTACCTTAACTTAGCCGCCATTAGGCTCAGAATAAAGATGCAGATATCGCGTTATAATGCTAAACGTTCAATAATTAACTTTTTTCTAATGATCTCTAAGTGCACATTTGACTAATTTGAATTTTGTTACCAAAATATATTTTCAAAATTCCCAAAGCTGTTACTCGTTGCGACTTTTAGCAGTGCGTCTGCAGCGTTTTAGTCGCGATACAGAAGAGATACATCAAGTGACAGTGTTAACATTTACTAAGAATCAATGTTAAAAAAACTCAATGTTAAGTTATTGATGGCAGTATAGCCATTTAACCAATCTAACTAACATATCATTCCGATTTTGATAAATATATAGATTTATCGGACGACGCGCCTGGAAAGGCCTAACGTAGGATATTCGCTATCAGTATTTTGGACCTTACAATAACATACAGCTCGCATAGAAGACAGATCGTTTCAATGAAGAGAATATATACATATCTTCTAATAAACTTACAAATAATTAATATTTAAATGAATTAAGTACCTACAGGTATTTTTGTATTTATTCATATTGACGTGTACAGTAATACCAGGAAAGACATCACGTCCTCAAAATTGTTCAAGTTCAATACGAAATCATATACTCAAAAATTTTATCTAAAATCTGAAAAACGACCTTAGGAGGGTGTACGCATTTCGGTTTCCCATACAAACTTCCAAGTTGAAATTATTAAAAACCAATGAGCCAATTTTTATGAAACTTTGCATGCTTATGTAAAATACAGGGATCAAAATAGTTTGTTGAAAACATTTTTAAAAAACGTTTATTTAACTGAGTTATTGCGATTTTAAACTTTCTATAGTGGACTTGAATCGCTATAACTCAGCTAAATAAACGTTTTTTAAAAATGTTTTCTACAATCTATTTAGATCCCTGAGTTTTACTTTAGCATGCAAAGTTTTATCAAAATTGGCTTTTTAATTTTTATAAATTTCGACTTTGAAGTTTGTATGGGAAACCGAAATTCGTAAACCCTCTTAAAGAACATGTGAAATTACAAACCAACTCCTTTTCTACAGAATATGAAGAGAATTATTAAATACACAAATGGCGAGGCGACTGACGCCCCGCTAACTTGCGTGCAATATACAAATCTGTCAAGTTATATGTATGATGTATCAATAAAAATATACAGTACTGCCAGCAACAAAAGCAAAGCAGAAATGCACTAAAATCACTGGCTACATTACTGAAGTGGTAGGCTAATTTTGTTGCTAACCTTACGTCAATCTAATAATATTGTCATCGAACAATATTCCCTAAATATTCACCAATGTACACGTTATGAATGCACTTACTAAGGCAATCATCAAATTTCAATATAAATATTGCGTCACTGGATAGACACACGACTGACACGACCAATAGGAATCTTGACGTAATCCCGTCGTATATGAAAAGTCCTAAATCAATCAAGAGCTACTAATATCCAAGCCAATTTCAAGTACGTGATGCACTTTTGTTCCTACAACTACAGATACTTAACCAACTGTATCAATTTCCGATTGACCGTCAATTTTAATTACAGCGTTACTGTGTTTTTATGGGTAGAAAAAACTTGATTCCTCACCGACCGTCTAAACTCCGGAGTTTGTCCAAACCAGTCCAGTCCATGTGAAGTACCTTTTATTTTTTTACGTGTCTTCAGAACAGTACTGGAAGCGACTTGTCTCCATCCGTGTATTCAGACCAAATCAAGCATTTGCTTTATTTTTATTAAATAACGAAACCATATTGATATATAGTGACATCGCTTCGTTGGGCAATCATGTTCCCAAACGTTTGCTAATTTGACATACATACCTCAACGTAGCGTGCCTTAGGTACAATGGCGGACTCTGTCGCTTTATCAGTCTAAAGGTCAAAATCCCTTGCACACAGCGTGGTCTATTGGGTACGGGCACGTACCCGGGCGGTCGGTGCGCTTTATACGAATATCGCTGCAAAGTGGTAAAGCGACGGTGACCCCGACCGTACATTGAAAATACTTTTAAGTGCCTAACAATTTTTACTTTTAATAAATAAATCATAAAATTTATTTAAGTAAGTACACTTTATTTTCCGCAGCTGCTTTTGGAAGCATATTGTGATTCAATTCAGGCCTACAAGTAAAATATATTAGACCTAATATATTTAAACCAGCGGCCAATAAAGGTTGGCAAACGCTAATGGATGGACACTTTCGGCGTAGGTACAGTCACGAGCAAAAATATGTAAACAATTGTAACTCTTAATACAATGGAATAAGAGTCAAAGTGTATACATATTGGTGCTCGTGACTGTACTTGAAATATGAATGAACGAATACAATCTAAAAAAGTTAAAATTTTTGCTATATTATGCTCTACAGCAAACATGCAAATAGTTATATTAAAACATTTCGAAATAGTAACATAGAATGTTTAGTGGCTCTTATACATTTTGTAAAATAGTTTATCAATAATCTGCAACACTCCGTCAATAGAGTGTAGGTATCAAAAACTACTTAATTATGTTTTGCTAACATCACATCATCAAAAGGCTGACATTTTGCAAAAACACATTCTAAATATATGGACAATATTATGAAACCTATCAATTACTAATGTATTGTCGAAATGACGGGAACGACATATAGGCTTCCTGGAAAACGTTGAAGTGACCACTTCGATCACAATCATCATGTAATCGAGAGTGACCATAAAGAATAAAAAATCACTATATTCTCGTTTCAATTGTAAACATATTATATCATTTAAATAGTTACAAAAGCCCTACTAGATTTAAGAGATACGATTACTTACTTAATAATTTAAGACTGCTTTAATTCCTGACATCATCGGTAGGTACAAAAATGGAAGAGATTTAAAGTAATTGCAGAAAACACATCTTATTTGTCACTTACAGCCAAACGACTTATTTTTTTAAATATTTACTTTCATAAATGGAAGCCCCCGTATAGATATTGTTATTATAACTGAAACTTTAAAAAAAATTAAAATGATATCTAAATAAATGAAATAATAATATAAAAAATAAGGATGAAATAAAAACAAACAAATAAATTAATGAAGAAATTTATTGTATTAACTCTTACCTCTGGAAATAAATAAAACTTCAATGAAAAAAAAAATTAAACCGATAATTTAAAAAGGCTACAATATTAAAACATACAATAGTTTTCGATTTCATTTGACGCCTATTTTATAACTTTTGCAAACATCATTTAATATTTAATTACAATCAATAAATATTTTTCTTAGGCCCATTACAAAATTGTGATTTTTACGTATGGAAGGATATTTATGAACATTACGTATTATACAAAACAATTCTGATATATTATTATAGTCACTAGTCGCAGACTCTGTAGAGTCATCATAATGACATTGAAGCTTATATTAAAACAAAAAGGGAAGATACGGCATGCGCCTACTTGTAGTCAATCAAAATATAGTCCTACTCAACTGACGCGCATTGACGTCTCGGTCGCTTCGCAACAGACGAGTACGTACACGACCGATTCCGACTGAAGTGAATCTGTGCCTTTAGGCCTAATTTTAGCGGCTCACTTTCTAGATGCTCATGCCGCATCTTCCCTTTTTGTTTTAATCTAAGCATTGAAGACGTCTTAGTAGCCAATCACCAATAATAATTATAAACATACGCAATAATGACTTGTCCCATGTTCACTACGAAACGTCGCAATTATTTTGTTGCCAGTAGGTAGACTACATACGTTGTCATTACATTAAAAAGGTTTCCTGATATTAAAATCACACATTTAATTGGTATGTCATTGATAATAAACTCCTCCACTTCATATTTCGCGTTATGTCATTTTATTATTTAAAAAACTTGAAGTGCGGCCATTTGTAACATTGTAATGGCAGCTTACAAAGTGCGCTGTGCCCAGTGTGTCGCGGCTAGTTTTCTTTTCATTATTCCCACGAGTCAAATAACTACAATTCGTATGGCATCGTAAAGCCATCTAGTTACGAACATGTATAACCATTCGTGACAGCTTTGATGCCGTACAAATTCTACTCGTCTGGTATAAAGCTTGCACTAGGCACTAAGTACAGTCATCTTCATCGACACGTTAGCAAACTCGTTGACGTTTAATTCGTAAACAAACATAATTAGACGTGTGATAAATGTGATAATTTATCAACACACTAATGAAGTAGACCGCTCAGTTAGCAGTAAGCGGAACCGTGACGATTTCTTTCGAGTACTCAACCTCATGCCATTGCCGTATGGTTCATTAAAATCGATTAATTCAAAAGCTGACTGTTTTATAAATAAATATTTAGTGTTAAAGTTTCGTGTTTATGGCACATAAAGAACAATTTGCCGTCAATGCGATAAGATTCTCAGATCTTAATAAAATTCATAATAAATATAGTTAAAAAATAATAATGTCGACCGCAAATGTTTACACATTTGCGGTCGACATTATTTTTTCCCACAGAAACCAGTTTTCTCAAAACATTTTTATAACTTCATTTAGCAATAAATAATTTTTTTTATTGTTATAACAATTCGTACTTTGATAATTATGTATGCTATACTTTAGACTGATACGGGCGTGATATATTATATAGACTTGACAACGATTTTAGACAAGAATTAGTATCCATTATAGCTTGTTTATGAACTGCCCACGAGACGAGCGCGACTTGAACCAACCACACTTTCGCTTACCTCTAACATTAGACATCAGTGTCAACTGCATTGGCTGGCCAAATACTTGTGGCCCAATGCTACAAACAAGTCCTAATAACATTAAATACGCAACAACATTTACCGAGAAACGGGTTACAGGTTACAAGTTCATTTTACAAAATGTTCACAGGCGTGCAAAGTCGATTTATCACATTTCCAATACGTTCTACTACTGCTTAAAAAAATCTATACATAATATATATTAGTAATTCGAGATACATACTACACAAAATAATAGACGCGGCGTTTGCTGCGCCGCAAAACAATTCATTACGGGCTTAAACTACTTTACACTTACCGCATTTAGGAATACATCGAAATATCAATACCTCGACAACAACATGGTTTTTAATGATGATAATTTAATAATAATAATAATAATAAAACTCAATCCGTACATTTGCTTTCTAGTGCTAATATGAAAGTACACTGAAATTCTTCCACTCATTGTCCGCTGTCCACATAAGTACATCAGACGATATTGAATAAGTACATACGACTTATACAAAACAAACCACATCACCTGAAACTAGACGGAGATGGTGATATACAAAAACTAATAAGCTGTGCCATATCGCAGGGTCACAACAAACTATGGAGGTCGACTACCAACTCTCAAACGCTGTCGACTGGTCACAAATCTCAAAACAATATCGGCAACACGGCTGTGTACGAATAGCTTGTATGTTTCACATAGGAAGCGTATCTTTGCATAGTGAGTAGAAATATAAAGGCCCTTTACTTGGACAGTTTGCTGATGACTCTGATGAGCGCTCCGTTCTCGTCTTTTAACCGCTGATTCTCCGCTTGCAACGCTTGCTGATACTGAAAATTCATGAAAACAACACACTGTTACTATTTACTCAATGCAGTGTACAGTTGCGTGCAAATAAATCGATCCACCGTAACATTTTCATACAAACGACGATGAAATCATGTTACATTTCCATTAGTTTGATGAGAGTGATAGTGTGATGAGGTTCAGAACCGTATTTTGGCAAAAAAATTTTTTTTGCTTATTATTTACGTGAAATAATAGTGAATTATTACCCTTTAAGTGTTCGTGAACGTGCATGCGTGATGGCTGGAGTGATAGCATATATCAAACAGTGCAACGTCACTTTTTAAATTATCTAAAGAAGTTTGTGTAACATATTAATGTAAAGTTCAAAATCTTTAGTAAGACCTTGAGTTTTAGTTAGGATGTGGGTTTTGTCAATCATTCTTATTATCACACATCATCATATACTCTTCAACTTAAAAATGTGCACCAAAGCTATTAGAAAAAGAAGAAAAGTTGGGGGTTGGGTACCTAATCTAAAAAACTCCACGAAGTGTGGCGTCTAAACTGCTGACTATAGTGCCGAATTTGTACAAAAGATCCCCACGGATCGATGTGCTACTGAATAAGATACCGGCAGGCTCCACTAAGATAACATAAGATGGGGTCTGATTGTAGGGGAGAACTTCGTTCGCTCTGTTCGATTGGTATAATTTCCAACACGTCCTAAAAAATCTCTAAGCTGAAAACGAAGACTTCAAAGTAAGTTTGCATGAAAATGTTGCGGTGGGTCGCTTTACGTTGCACTCAAGTGTACGTAAGTGCGTTTAGAATTAAATCTTCAGTTATTCACTTGAACTGCCCTTTATTTGGAATAGTGTCTACTATTGGTTGTTATTACACTGTGGGATGAATATGTCACACCGGGCATAACAAAGGAAAACCCACTCAATGCAATCTATACAATTTTAGTAATTTTCACAAAACAAACAAAAGTTGATTTGTTTAATTTACATTTACCTTGCATTTACGATATAAACATGAGAAAATATAAAAAGGACACATAAATATACTTAGGAAGGAACGCATGAGTATGTACAAAGCAAACTAATTTAAAAACGGGCAGAAAAATATGTTGTCATAAATTCTTTTGCGAGTTCATACTAAAACTGTTAATCTTGTATTGTTATTTGGGGCATATCCACTAACAAATGTGATAGGAAGCTCTCACTCTATATACAGTCGAGGAAATCGAATGCTGACCCGCTTGGAGGCACGTAAACCACCACGTCATAATAAGCCAGGCGCCTTGCCGTTTACAGTATATTAACTAGCGATGGAGCGAAATGTCAGATTTCTTTAGAAATGGCTGTTTAGTGACTCGCGGCGGGTCATATTTCAATTTCCGTCACCGTAGAATGGGTGCAAATGCAATAACTGATGTTATGGTAAACGCGAAACACCATAAATACACATTTTTATGACTTTAAAATGATAAGTGTTCGATAATTGAGAGCTCAATACTAATCCAAACAATGATATTTATATTAAATTGAAAAAATAAATTATCAATAATGCAGAATGAATTATAAAATAAAAATTAAAACAGTAGTCCAAAACATTAAACATAATATTATAAAGTGATAGATTACTTTTATGCTTTTTTTCAGTTTTATTGGACACTGAGCTTCCTGTACAGTGTACAACCATGTGTTATGTACAGCCACGTATGCAATAAAACTCACAAGTTTTCAAAAGTGACTGTACCACATAAAATGACTTAAATTGTCATTCTATGAACTTTTAGATTTTATGTGAGCTTCGAAGCCACACACTTACACATTAAATTCAGGAATCACATAATCAGTTTCAGATATATATATCGATTATGAATTTAATGTTACCTAATAAACAATTTGGTATTTGTACATATCTGCACCGTAAGCCAGACATTGTAC
Organism: Scoparia ambigualis; assembly: GCA_963921215.1. Taxonomy (NCBI): domain Eukaryota; kingdom Metazoa; phylum Arthropoda; class Insecta; order Lepidoptera; family Crambidae; genus Scoparia; species Scoparia ambigualis. Next base: position 8,381,072 of record OY992501.1, read on the forward strand.
GCATGTCTGCGAGTGTGAGTGTGCGCTGTCGGTATGAGACGTGTCCGTGACAGTGTATCCGTAAATGAGGTGCGTTCACATTGCGTTCCAACATTAAATTCCACGCCACAGCGTAGGTCTTGGCGTAATAGTATTTTAAACTTTTCTCCTTTCACGACACCACACATTTAAGCACTCGGTTTCTTCATCAGCATTCGCTATAAATGCATTGCATTAGAGGCGCATATTTCGAGAGATACAAAGTTTTGATTACGCATTGGTTATTGTGTTGAAGCCATCCGTGTCATTACTGGCACATGATGTATTATTACATTTGTATGTAGTATGCAGAATTCCTGACGCGTCAAACGCAATGCGCGTAATGTGGCGAATGCCACAAAAAGGAATCGCGCGCTTTAAATAGTGTAATGGTCAAACCGTGCAATGTGCATGTAAAACGACAACGGGCTTTAGAAAAGTTTGTATCAATCCGTATCTTTTACAAAGTCAATTTAATTTAAAGCTATCTAGGTTGGAAGCGTACGATGAAACGAACTTTGTAAACGCACCCGATGAGTGTGAAGTGCCCTCGCCGCTTTGGTACACGCATGCAGCAAACAACTGCTGATGATGCGAGCGCCATGTTTTATTCAGTTTCGTTTATTTTGTTTAGAACCGACACGTTTTTCACAACAGTTTGATGAAAAAGGCTTATTGATCCATTTTTCATATAAAACTTATCCATCTGACAAAGTACTGTCCAATCAAATAAAAATATCACATGTAAATGGCAACAACAGCATATTATTTTATTGAATTGGCTGCATAATACGGTATTACACTAATAAGTATCATTTTTAATTTCAATTATCGGATATAAGATGGTAATTTTTTAATACCGACAACCATTTCTAATAGCAAAATCGTCTAGACAATCTTTTTCTCTAAGTCAATTGACTTTGCTTTATAAATAAAATATGAAAATCCATAAAAGCACAGTAAATTGTCTAAATAACCAATTAAAATCAATAATAGTATTTATATTTCTTTTGAGTATGATAGTTATAGCAAAAATGTAAGTTATTAATAATATTCAAATAGTCACTGATAAAACACGACGCGCGACAGTGCGCACGCGCCGGCGCCGGGCGCAAGTTAGACACGTACCAAATCGGGTACGCATTTGATTGTGAAAAAAATGTTGTACCGACAATATTAAATGTTGAAATTCATCATAACAAAAATTGCTTTAACTAATTACCACAGTTTACAATATTAAATCATTATAAAAGGGTATGAGAAGTATAAAAAGACCATAGACTAATCCAAAACGCCTCATTCCATAATTAATTACCTATAGATTTTTATGTAATAATTTCGTGTTGACTTCGTCGCTCTGCCCGCCCTTGAGTAACCAATCTCGAGCGAGAAAATACGCGGAAATTTGGGTCATGTCAACAAGATTCAATCACATTTATTTAAAAAAAAAAGCATAACTATACAGTTTTTTTTAAATTTGTATTTATTTTTCATTACAGTAAGTAAGTAAGTATATTGAAAATATTTTGCACTTATAAGAACTAAACATAGTTATTTTGAACTTCAGCATTTTAACAATAGGTATATTATTTTGGACAATCAAATATGTATCCACCAAATCATGCTCACTGACACACGGTTAGTGTTACACTGCTGAGGCGCGCATACTATTGGCTAGTTTTCTTACGCTCACACAACCGACAACTTCCAAATTAAAGTTAAAAATACATAACATAGTATTGACTTCAAGTTATAAACTGAAAATCATAGAATATTATATCAAGGCATCTTCATCGTGCCTTACGCATACGTCTCCATCAACAATTTAAATTACCAGAAAGGTGCTTCCGTGCCTCTATCAAAAGGTTACGAAGTATTAAAAATAAGCGGGGCAATGACAAAAAAGCATCGTGAAACCCCCCCAGAAGCATTATTGTTGCGAAAACCTCGTTGCACACAAATTACATTATCTACAAGTCGTGTTACTGTTTATTAACATTGAACGTGCGACCAAATACTTAGTCAGTGGGTGAGCTCGAAACCACAAGCCAACAGTACACGGGTGCGCCGCGCCGCGCCGCCACTGAGCCGGCGCCAACTATGCACAGTTACCTATTTTGCGGCGGAGTTGGTCAGTTTGCTGACGACCCGCGTTAGCGCACGGTTCTCGGCTCGCAACCTTTCGTTCTCGGCTTTTAGCTTTTGCAATTGCTACAAAACGAACACCAACATTATAACTCAGTCGTCATTATGGGGGCGGTCGTGCGCCATCTTGTGGTTCCGCCATTTTGTGACAACTATCGGTCGGTCGAAAATAAATAGAATGTACGAGTGTTATGTCTGTTTTTTTTAAAATAATGTAATGTGTAGGTACAGCGTTTTTCTATTTGAATTTACTAATAATTGTTAAATACCTTTAGTTCCTCTTCCATTTCTGATAGTTTCCTTTCCATGGCGCGTTTCTCCCTCTTCTCGATTTCAGATAATGAGTTTTGATTCTGCAAACAACGAGAAATTGCTTCAACATAGTTCTAAAACGTAATTTTGTAGCAGTCCTCATAAATAAAAACTAGCATAACATAATTACAATCGCATCTTCGCATTTAAGTAAAAAAGCAAGTGCGAAATAACCACGGCCACGGTCCGTTAAAGGCACTGTCAGAATAATGAGTTCAATGTCTATTAGCTTCAGGTAATTAGGAAAATTTTTTATTAACATGATTATTTATATCATTTTTACGACTAAGAGCTCGGTAACTTTATATTAATTAACATTCTTTGCACGCTATTTTTATTGGTGCTTTGATGTCCATTTACTGTTACAACAAAAATATATTCTTCTCTATCATGAACTCATATTTTATAAATTAAAGTAGGAACACATTCTAGCGCAAACAATAAAATCGCCATAGCAAGTCATATAAATACGGAAACAAAGTACTAATTGCCAACATAGTATATCATAAATTCGCAAATTTAACAAGAATAATAATAAAAAGTACTCGTAACTGTCCAATGCAAGTCGGTACAGAAACATCTTTGAAGGTTGCGTTAACGACAGCTCTTGATGACGCCTGCATAAGGTCGAGTTTTGTGCGTTGCGCGTCAACGACGAGATGCTCCGTCAACAGGTGAGGATAATTAGTGGGCAAGGTGGGCGTGGGTTAGTCAAACGTTTAAAATAAGGAAACAGTCGCAGCTGACAAGATCATATGTCATGGCCGCCTCCGTACATGGGACTTGAAACATTAATAATACGAGTGAACCAGCATTTAAATTTGATAAGCTGACGTTTTTTTTTTATTTTTATACAGTCCTGGGGGCTTTCTTAATATGGATATGTTTTGTTTTCATTTAACATTAATTATAATTTAATGACTCATCATCTAATAAAGTCATGTGTACGTTGATGCCAACTAGCAATTTAAATTAGAACTCCTGTAGGCATAAAATAACAATACTTTACCAGCCTTCTTTGACGAGGTTACTTACACAATTGCAGAACAATTATGATAAAAAGTTTCAGTTTTAAGAAAATGTTTTCAAAAAGCGGGATGGTAAAAAGACACACAGAAAAGAACAGTATTAATTCGCAGCACAGCTAATAATTAACTAATAATACTAATACATTAACTAATAATATAGAGGTACTAAAGTTGTTAGCCAATTCTTATCTCTAAGATCCATTATCAAAATACAAAACAAAGGCGTAGACTTAGGAACCGATGTGACTTTTACAGATGCTCGAAATTTTGGTTTTTATTTACATTCATTATACATTACAGCCTATATTTTCCCAGTGCTGGGCCTTGGCCTCCCTCCATTCATTCCACTTTTCGCGGTCTGTTGCTTGTGCCAGCCAATCCTTTGCATGGGCATCAAGCTGGTCCCTCTACCTGCGTCTAGGTCGGCCTCGCTGTCGTTTCACCCCACGTGGGAATCCAGTCGGTATGAGCATTCGCCCACAACTCGTCAGGCATGCGGCAAACATGTCCTGCCCAGTCCCACTTAAGAATGACGACTTTTAGAGTTACATCGGTGATTTGTGTCTTGGAACGCAGTATCGTATTCCTTTGCGGTCTGTTAATTTTACCCCTAAGATACTACGCTCTATCGCCTGTTGGCAAATTTATTTATTTACGGCAAACAATAAAATACCACCCGATTAAAAAAAGCTGTGGTTTAACTGTTCATCAAAAATATTAAAAAGGTCACCAAAAATTGTAAATGTTCATCAAAACAAATAAAATAAATTGCTAACCTAACCTAACCTTTAGTGAAATTTTTCTTTTTTTGGTGAACATTTACTCTATTTTCGTGGGCGCTAATTTTTGTTACCCTTAAAAAGATTGCCACAGATCATCCCTATCAGACAGACTATCAGCATTAGCTCGCTGAAAGGGAAGGCTTACGCGTTGATACAGGTAGTGGTATTGGGTGCTACGGAGTAGTTCTGTACTATCGGGTGGTTTTCGGCTGTTTTTTAGAAAAGTTGAAATGTAATATTAGTTAGCTACGCGATTATAGCGGCGAAAGATTACTACTACCCCTTCTCTTCCCTTGGGTGTCGTAAAAGGCGACTAACGGACTAAAGACTGCACATACATCCAACAGCATAGAGCGGCGATGGGCTCGCCACCTGTTATGCTGAGCACATGTGCGTCACTATTTGATGAAAAGTGGACTATGGCAGAGGACTGCTTTCGCGGTCCTCATTGCCTGGTCTCTGACTAACCCTTCGGGGATAATAGTCGTAAATATTTGACGTAAAAATAATGTATGTTTTCTTTCTTTAAATACAATTATTTGCCTGCTTTTTAAATGCTATATTTGTAGGTGCGTGCGCTCACCCTCGCGGTCAAAGCGACAGCGCGCCGTCATTGGTGCAAAGGGTGAATAGGTAGCAGACGCGCGCTAGGTGACAATCATTTCAATTTCCAAGAGTCGAGACAACAATGTGAAAAAAAAATAAGATTTCATTATTTGGTTGTACTGCTCCTATTCGATCACGTGAAAAAACCAGTGTATCCCAGTAGTCCCCTCTAGCCTTTCCCCCATGGGGGACAATTGGAATTTTTTAATAAAAACCTTACAGTTGTCCCCTCTACCAACGACACGGGTGACAACGGGGACTTTAATTTTTAAATGTGCCAGTCTCCCCCACTTAAGATGTTGCCGTATATTTTTTCAATTGGGGGAGACTGGGATATTTAAAAATATAAGTTCCAATTGTCCTCTTCACCAGTGACACGGGGGACAACTGGGAGATTTTTAAAAAAAATCCCAGTTGTCCCCAAGGGGACAAACGCCAGAGGGGTCTACTGGGATACACTGGAAAAAATTTGGCGGGGTGGCCAAAATGGACCCTGTATTGTATGTAGCCCTGTATGTATGTATGTATGTATGTATGTATGTATGTATGTAGTTAGCCAGTTAGCCAGTTAGCACGCACCACTTGCGTGAGCCTCGTGATGGTGGCGCGCGCGTCCCGCAGCTGCTGCTCGGAGGTGGTGAGCAGCGCGCGCAGGCGCCGCACCTCGGCGGCGGACGCCTCGTACAGCACCTTGTAGTCGCGCTCCTCGCCGTCCTCGGTGCGCTCGTTGCCAGACTGGAACAGTTACATCCCTATTAGAATATTTTAATTCGAGTACACTTAGAGCGCCTTCACATTTATGCCCGATTTACACGTATTAAGTAATTTAGTAGTTAACTAAATTTTAACTAAATTTTAAGTGATTAAGTGCATGTAAACACAGAATTTAGTAGCAAGTTGCAAGTTAAAATTTAGTTAACAACTAAAGAGCTAAATTAGAATTCTGTCTATTTTTCGGTTAAGTTGGTGGGCGGGGCTTGTCACTTGACACGTTTGTACAGGCACAATTTAGTTAAATGCGTTATATTTCGGACTTCTTGGAGGGAAAGTGAAGCGTCATGTGTGCAGTTTTGTTTTATTTTCTTTTATTTTTTGTCGTATATTAATATGCAATAATGGTGGATTATTTACTGTTATGTGTTCGTGAATGTGCATGAGGGTTGGCAAATAAAACAAAACAGTGCTACATCACTTTTCAAATTCTCTCAAGAAGTCCGTGTGAGATCTCAATAAAGTCAAACAGCTTTATTGAGTCTGAAGGGTTTTGGGTTTGGTTAATTTACCATTAAACGTTCATTATCACTCATTTTCATTATCATCTACTTTATGCAAAAAAATATTCACTTTAATATCTTACTTGACACTGCCTAAATGGACTGACCACAACAAATCATTATATAAGCACAGAATTTACGACTTTATTACGTTGTTGATCGTCCATCTTGAGTGAACTAAAGAGCTTAACTACTTAAATACGTATGGACACCTACTTAAAATTAAGTCACTTAAAATTTAGTTAAAATTTAGTTAACTACTAAACTACTTAATACGTGTAAATCAGCCATAAGGCGCGTCCTCACTGAGAGCATTCGCGTGTAATGAGCATTCGGCATCGAATATTAGAGTGGTGTGGACGTTGAGCCAAGCGTTACAAAGTTTAAACGCGAGCACGAATTTCGGCCGGTGTGGACGTCGCGTCGCAACGCTGTTCGCGGAAATAGCTCACATTCGAATGTTTACGCAAACAAAACGCTCGAAAGCAAATACTCAGATAATGAAATGAATGAGTATGTATGTAGGAATATTACTGGCCACTTGTTATCAAGGAACAGTTCCTTGATCGTGACCTACTTGGTCTATCGTATTATCGTGTTATTGTCAATGTCAATTTATTATAACAATAAAAATATATTGCTTTGACTATTGAAAATAAATTAATGACATTTAGTATTCGAATGCTTCAAGCTCGGATGTTCGACTCGAACGTTTATAGTTTTGCACGAAAGTGAATGTTTAGTTCGCGGGCCAGAATTTGTTGCTTGCCGGCGATTGCTCGTTTACAAATGTTAGGGTAAGAATGCTCTCAGTGAGGACGCTCCTTTAAGCGACTTAGCGCGAATTCGCAGCGAATTGTCGCCTGATGTGAAAACGTTCTTACTATCTATCTTTTGTTTTGCCAGTAGGCAAATCCCTAGTGAGAATGAGAATTTAGAAATAATTTCGTAAAATTTCATTATTTCCATTAATAACGCTCAAATAAACTCAAAAATAACGAAACGTTGATAGATTGCGCTTGCATTGTGGAGGACGTGAGTTCGATTCTCACCTGAGGTAGACATTTATTCAACATAGACATAGACATAGTTTGTCAAAAATGTTACTTTAGTAAACAAAACAACAGATCGATAGATTACAGATAAGCACTTTGAATTTTCTAAAATCCTCATTTAGCCTACCAGCATACATTTGGTATGTCTTTTTTTAGATGTGGAGAAGAGTTGGCGCAAGAAACTCCAGATGAATGTAACAACATTTAAAAAAAGTATAATAAATGTCGTTTACCGAATCATATAATACACAATAAGTAAATACATAATAAACAAGTTCTGTTGTACATGCACCTTTGCACAATTAAATATCCATACATATTTGCCATTAACCTCTCGGGTACTAACAGTTGACTTTCTATTGTGTTCTTTTACTGCGGCAGCTGATTGGTTAACATAATCTTCTACTTAATAATAACCTTTTCTCGTGACTTATATTACACACTGGTGTAACTAGAAACTTATAAATGTCACGATGCGATATCATTTATCATCCTCAGACAATTCTGATTATTATATAAAGTGAAAACAAATAAATAACAATTTTAATAAGAACAACTATAACAACGTAATCAGCGAGAAAAAATTAAGCTACTTTATCAAAACTTGAACTTTTACGTACTCCAGGTGTCGGACGCGTTTCTGTATCATAAAACGTTGAACGAGAGCGCTTATTATAACGCTTAAGAATAATTCAATTAGTTAAAATTGTTCGTTATCTTATTTAATTTTATCCTTCAACCCATATATGCCCAGAACTCTGCACAATAGCGATGTGTAACTCAGGAGTGACAAACGCAAAAGATATAGTATCCCAGGCAAGGAGTGATTAACTCCGTATATCCCTTTAACTCCAATTATATCTTTATATCCATGTAGCTAAGATGTATTTTGGTCAAAACTCATTGCGAAGAATAGAAAGATACAGAGATGTGTCTAGGTTGTGGGTAAAAAAGAGATAGAATATTTCGCCCGCGCATGCGTAGTGCGGGATATATAATTATATTATACGGTAGTTTTGTTATGGTAAATAAATCTTTCACGCAATAAGGCACAATTTCGCTGGTAGGGAATTTGTAAATTCGGTGTGTTCAAAAGAATAACAAAAATACATGTTACACGTACATCAGTTAACTTTCCACCAATAGTAATAATTAATTAACAGCTAAACAAATTCTCGAACAAAGAGAGTAAGTACAGACGTAACAACTAGCATGAACAAAAAAATAGAATTAAACAATTACAAATAAAATTTTATTAAGTTTATTAACTCACTTGCTTCTTAAATTGAGAAGCAGAGGTGTGGAAAATATCTATGGTTGTTCTAATTCTCTTTCTTGTCGTACGCATACCTATTCAACTAAGTTAATCTTTAACTCCCTAGCTCATTTGGTTCATATCTGAGCCAGGGAGTTAAAGAGTTAAAGATATAAAAGAGTGATATAAATCTTTGGATACAAAAGATGTAATCACTCTTTTCTTAACAGTGAGTTATTCTGCGCATCGCTACTGCACAACAATGGTAACGCATCCGCTAATTGATTCGAAAACTAATCAATAATTAAGATTCCTAATTCCCGTAATTCGTTAATGATCTGCATTCTTGCGCCATTTATGTCTAGTGTAAGGTACTTTCTTGAATGTTTTGGTGAGGTGCAATAATTTGTCATCTAATCAATTAGTGCAAGTTGTGATTTGATTTCGACTTGCAAAAATCATGGCGGCTTCGAGAAAAAAAAGTAAGTATTTACACAATTAACAATTATTTTGAGAATTTGTGCAATTAACAATTAAGGTATCTACCTTTATTGTTAATTGTCTAAAACTATCTAGTTATATTTATATAGAGTATATTTATGTATAACTTTAAAATACTTTTTTTCACGTTTTATACCAAAAATTACTTTATTATTTTCGTGTTTCGACAACGGTACATTGAGAAAATATACCTCGTGCGTTGTACTAAGTGTGTTTTTGATTTCTGATTGTGTAAACCGTTGACAACCAATGACATCGTAGATATTGTCAACGATTTGGAGATAAGCAGATGTTGCTACTGCTGCAGATATTTATATTGATCTCCCTGGTGACGGATTAGTTAGACGGGCGTTGAGACGAATGTAAGTTTTGAGAACTGCGCAATAAGCAGACAGCTTTTAGCACCCGCTGAATTAGTTCTTCATGGTGTTAGTAACAACCGCGATGACGACAGTAGCGACTTCGAAGATGATACTCCGCTTTCAGAGCATCGACCAAGATTTAGCACAACACAATCGGATTGAGAGATCGGCTGGATGAGAGTGGCCGCGGATCGTGCTCAGTGGCGTGTTCTTGGAGAGTCCTATGTCCAGCAGTGGACGAGTATAGGCTGATGATGATGATGAATCGGATTGAAGTGTCCATTGAAGGACAGAAAGTTGTGCAAGAAAGAACGGATTATCGGCTGGATGTGGACGATAATAAATTGATTATGCTGTACGCTGCTGGCATGATAATGGGGTCGTGACGTTGCTATCTAGTGAGCTTGGCGTGAATCATATGCGAACAGCAAAGAAGTAATCATCTGCACAAAAATCAAAAGTGGATGTGCCACAACCCACAACCCGGCGTAGTATTGCTCGGGCTTTACTTCAAAAGTACGACTTTGATGAGCAGCGGCCAAGACCTACTAAAAGAGTCTGTAGCACTGTTCCTACTTCGGTGCGAAAGCATAATACTGAGCACAACACTAGTAAAGCTCCGAAATGACTGCGTTGTGCTAACTGCAATAACTTGACAGTACTTCCTGCCAGAAGTGTCAGGTTAACTTGCTTGCAAAATGCTTTAAATATTTTCATTTAAAAAAAAATATTTATTAATGTTATTAAGTAGGTACCTTTCATTTGTTTTTATAAAAAAGACACACAAGGTAAATAAATATTTAAAAATTCGTTTTTTTTATTTGGAATAAAAGTATAGGATTTGACTCATGATTAGTTTTTGAACACTTGAATAAATCTTACTTACCCAAAACCGATGGCTATAAAACGACTTAATAATAGCTACAAAAATATCCAAAATTTACAACTATTAGAAATCCAAAATAGTTCCGGGCAAACAAGGACACAATTCATTTTTGAATCAAGAGGCAAATATGGGTTAAGTTGATTTATTTATCTAATAATTGTTGTTAACTTAGCAAAACATGTATGTTTACATAATTTATAGCTTATCGTGACGGATACTTCAGACGAATTAAGAACCTGTTAATTTTTAAAGTCAGTAAAAGATATTGTTATAGCATAACAATATAGTCCACTTATTAAATGTTTGCCCGCGCCTCTGTGGTATAGCCGTTAGACTATTCTCGGGGTCACGGATACGATTCCCAGCAAGGATACACGTTCCTACATTCGGTTTGGTTGCTGATAGAGTTTGGTTTAAATCTGCCTGACAGTTAGACATATTAAACCAGCCGCAAAATGTTAATACTTTAACATTGACCAACTAACTGACTTATAAATTCTAATCGGACACAAGGAAAGGCACAAGTTTCCATAACAAGAATCACGTTAAGCATTCTCAACAACTTCTAAGATAACTATAATTGGACTATGTAAGGTTAACGTAATTTCGTTCCCAAGGCTTTATATCTTGGTGATTACAAGTAAGAATTATGATATCTTTATTATTGAAATATTTGCATTCACAATGCTATATAGATATAGGATAAAATGTTTACTAGAAAAACATCAACCAGTCTCAGAAAAGCTCGAATGGGATTCGAACCCATGACCTTTGGATTACCGGTCCACTTCTCTAACCGCTAAGCTACCGAGACCCCAGAAGACTCGTTGAATTCTTTCTAGTAGTTTGTGATTTACGCTGCAAGCCAGCGGTATTACTTGTCATGTTGTTGTTTGATTTTTTTAGTAAACATTTTATCCTACGTCTATATAGCATTGTGAATGCAAAAATTTCAATAATAAAGATATTTATAAGCAATTACGTCTTTATCGATTATTAAATACTTGCAATAGTATTTCTTTCGACTGTGAGGGTAGGTAAACCTTCACAGTCACGTAATACAAGTAAGAATCAACGAGTCTTCTGGGGTCTCGTTAGCTTAGCGGTTAAAGCAGTGGACCCGCAATCCAAAGGACATGGGTTCGAATCCCATTCGAGCTTTCCTGAGACTGGTTGATTTTTTCTAGTAAACATTTTATCCTAAGAGTTATATTTTATGCCCGTGAATTTGCATATAATTAACTATTTGCTTCAAATTAGCAGCATGTGCGATTCGCGAGTGCGTCCTTGGTAATGAAGATGAGTTATTGCTCTCCCTAGAGTTATTAACGAGATTAATCACAAGTCATTTAATAGATAATGAGTTTTAAACATCGCGATGGGATCATAATTTTTTTTATAAAAAAATCCTTTTTTTTAATAAGCAAATTTGAGCCGCACTCTGAAATCTCGATAGTGTATATCGAAATTTCAGGGTGCTTCTCAAAATTACTATTTTATACTTTGTAGTTTGTTTGTTTTTTCATATAGAAAAGACATGTCGACGTCGGCCTTACCTTATGTTCATCAGTAAAAATGTAGCTTACGTTTGTTTACTGATTTTATAAGAACCATAGCAAAACAGTTTCTTAATAAACATTACATATTTTGATATACTATTTAACGTACACAATATCCATCTGACGCGAGCGAATTCAAGCTAAGTGTCCGTGAGTTGAGACCACCAGCCATCTCCAAGGAGTTGAGGGAGCGGGACTTCTCCTTACTGAGGCTGCCGGCCTTGCGGGACTTGCGCTCCGGCCTCACGGGCGGCGCCTCGGCCTCTGAAGGCACCTCCCGCACTAAGGCCTCCGCCGGCGCCGGCGCCTCCACCGGCCTCACAGGGGCCAGCGGCACCGGCTTCGGTTTAAAGTTCTTTTGACTCGCTATTAACCTCTTATCTAACTTTTTCAGCACTGGCGTCATCAAATTCAAAGACCCTAGCGTTGCACCGCTCAAGTAAACCCCACCGTAACCCGAACTCGTCCCTCCGTATATGCCCAAGTTCGACGTTGATCTCCCGAACCCAGCGGTATACGGGTTGTAGTTTCTGTACGAGCTGCTCGGGTTCGAGTAGTTGGAATAATTGTTCGAATACGAAGGGTTGTACTGGCTGCCGAGCATGGAGCCGAGCATGCTGGGAGACGAGCCATAGTGCGAGGTGAGGCTCCGCGGCCGCGAGCTGTACCTATCCTGCTTACGACTCATTCTGAATCACATGTCACGGATACGCGGGAAAAACGGGGCCGGTGGCCGGACGCCTCGCGACATAAAAACACACTGACTATATTTCGAGTTTTAATTCTACGAGAGTGAAAATATTGTTGGCGCCCACGCGTGCAGGGCCGCGGTCCGCGCGAGCGAGACGCCTGTGACGCACTGCGGCGTGCGCGAGAGGGAATCATCCGCGCGGCCACGCGAAGAATCACCTGTAAATATAAATCCGTAACGGAATCATTGTCTTGTAACACTCGTGACAATTTATAGGTGTACAACGACGTCATACTCTAGTGTGCTGAGCCAAACGAAAACTTTGAACGCATTATGAGGTTAATAGGTTTTAGATGTCAACAACATTGTGGTGTTGTGCACGAAAACTGTTTCAGGATTGGTATCACGAATGTGGCTCGTCCTATCGGTGTGGTGGGTCGTGCCATCGGTCACTTATGGGCACCCCCGTCACTGGCAAGTGTTGGGAGGCGAGACCGCCCCGCCCCGCCGTGCAGGTACGCGTGAGGTATTCTAAATATACACGAATGCACAAACAGAACACTCTAATACACGCAAAACAAAGTGTTTTACAGAATGGTTCATTGATGCATTGATTCATTGCTGCATATGATAGGACAACACAATACACAGGACCAGTGTAATAACGCGCATTCTTTTCTTGTAGTTGTAGTAATAATATAAACAATGTTCAAACCAATGTTAAACCATAATTTTGTGATGGCGCGCGGAAGTGGAACATATAGATACAATTTATTCATTTATCATAACAAATGACAATAGAAACAAGAAGATAATAGAGTCGTACGCCTGCTAAATCATCAGAGCTTTAGGTGTTTGTCGCCTATAAATATAATCTATTTTCAAGTTTACGCGGCTGCGTTTCGGGAGCGACCCAGATAAAAGTGTTGTGGACCACTCTAATGGATCTGACTGGAATTCTGAACTACGCGCGCCAGCGCAACCGGCAGTGGATTCCCCACTGGGCCGGTTAAGAAATCGACTGTTACAAAACTTATTTATTTTTATGCATCGCTCCAGTATTTTGTAGCAAAGGTTCTGGTTCGGTGGATTTCAAGAAATGTTTATACGACGCAATGTATTAACGTATTGAATATAATATTGTTATTCACCGTAAACCGCTGATACTTTTTCTTCTATAGATTGTTTGAGAACACCATAACTATATACCTACATACGTAACACTAAATAACTAGTATTTAATGTTTAGATCTACACGCTAGTGAAAATTTAAATTATGCCACAAAGAAAATAGTCTTCAGATTAACCAAAAGCCGCTATTGTGGATAGACCTTTAAAGCTCTCCACAATGTAGGAAGCCTGTGTTATGAGCAATGACGTCATACGGCCATGTGTGCATCGTACACGACCGTCATGGCAGATACGCTAAAAATAATGAACTCCCGAAACTCATGAAATTCGCTGACGGCCCATTACATGTGATGATATAATAATGAAATCAGATAACGTGGCGGCTTCGAGGGATCTACGCCGAGCAGCAAGACGTGTCGTCGCCGTAAAAAAAACCTCTCGACAAAAGACTGAATAGGTATTCACTGCGCACGAAGTTGCGAAGCTCTTACCAACTTGAGGCGTCGGTAGCTGCTCGGCTTGAACGCGAGAAATCATGGTGCAAACTTCATAGCTTCGTTAGACTACTGACGTGAACCCACTCCGACACAGTAATTTACATTAACAGGACTATTATTAATGTATCAAGCGCACATTAGCAAATTTTAAAAAAAAAGAACACCAACATACTGTGCAATTCATATTGCTCCTAATAGACTATGTGTATAATCAAGAATTTGTAAAACCACCCCAAAAAACCTACTATTGGGCTCCGGAGAAGACTTCAGTAGCTGTGCCATTATGCATGGCCCAGACGTATCACTACACTTCCAATATCATCATCACCGTCGCCTATAAACGTCCCACTGCTGGGGACAGGCCTTCCCTTATGGACAGCACCATAATTCTTATCATTTAGACTTAGTAGCATTGCAAAAGCTAAAGAGCACAAGGAAAGTTTCTAATAAAAATCCAATACTAAAATAGACGCAGATATTAGATGGTATATCTGAGAGCTGAGTGTAAGTTTTTAAAATTGCAAACGTTACTATCGCGTTTGAGTTAAGTTTTGACAGATAGATCTTAATGCCAAGTAAATAAGATCGAGAATCAAAACTCTTAACACAAACGCGACAGTAAAGTTTGCACATTTACAAACTTACACTCAGCTCTCTGAAGCCCGCCCTGTGCACTGTTTTCTTATCAACAGAATGTACGTAGTTGTGAACGGCACTTTCAAGATACATTGTCGCTAACGACCTGCTAGTTGGAACAGTTGAAATGTTCACACGAATATCTGTCGTTGCTTACAGCTCGTTCCCTTATAATGGACGTATCATTGACGACGTATGAAGTAGTAAAAAAATTAACAACGGTAAAATGGAAATAGAATCGAAACTTGGCAAACTTGCACGTACACGTTTCAGAGAAACCCTACAGCACTATACGGCAAAGGTACCATATAAATAACGTGTATGAATTTTACAGGAATATCGATCAGCGTCATTGCTCTGTAATGTAACAACTTGTATAGCATAAAATGTTATTTTCGTACCACTAGCTCAAAAAAGTGACATTCTATGCCACAAAAAGCAAACTTAACAATAGTCATTTTTTTATAAACAGGAAAAGAAAATTGTACTGAATTTCATTCATCTTCTAGGGGGAGAATGTGATTTAAATTTTGAATACTTACCGAAATTTATACTGAACTACATCTGTGTTTACACCATTGAGTTTGTATATAAAGCATTATACATCTTTTTGAAAAGGAAATAAAACAAAAAAAAAATTACAAATCAACTCATCAACAATAAATGTACCAAACAAAAATGTAACTCTCTCTATCAATAATTGGACCAATGTTTCGAATGTTAACTTTTACTTTTAATTGTCATTATTTTTAATATTTGCTTATCTCATATTATTATTGTGTTAATTTTTTCGCAAACGGCACGAAAAGTAGAGTATTTTCCTCGGTGATAAAGCTGTCTTAGTCTTGGGTGAACTTAAATCCCTCGCTACACTCAGGACTCGTCTTAAATCCCTCACTTCGCTCGTGATTTAAGTTTTTAACACCCTCGCTGCGTTTGGGAGTAAACCTCCGAGCCCTTCGTTACGCTCGCGATTTAAATCGTCACCCGCGACAGAAGACACTGCTTTATCCCCTTGGTTAATAATCTACTATTTTATATTCAGTCAGAAAGTTATTTTCTTATGAATTGCTCATAATGTCAACATTATCGTTAATCTCATCATCATACATTTTTATTTATTTATCACTAGCTGACCGCTCGTGGCTTCGTCCGCGTGGACCCCGTACCCCGTGACGATTATCTGAAAATACTATATAGCCTATGTCACCCGGAGAAAGTGTAGCTTCCCAACGGTGTAAGAATTTTTCAAATCAGTATTTTAGTTTCGGAGCCTATTCAATACAAACAAATAAACAATCAAATTTTTCCTCTTTATAATATTAGTAGGTATAGATAATTTACGCCTGTTTCCCCGAGGGTTAGACAAGCATCACAGCTTGCACTTTGCTACGCTTATAACACACTTTTTACGCAGTGCATTAATTACTACAGTTTCTTTCATAGTTTTTTATAGTAAATTTTTAACCTTTCAGTCTTGGCCTTATTACAGTTTTTTATAGGGCTTGCATTTGGCTACTATCTCACCTGATGGTAAGGGATCATGTAGCCTACGGTGGGACATGACATACATGACATAGTGATTAATAAACCAAAACAAGACGTGAAAGAGTGGGTTAAACGTAATGGATGAATCAAAAAATAGATTTGAAACGGCAAATCGCCCCCAATTTGTGCTCCGATTATAAAGCTATACGTACACTGGATGTCAGCCAATTATAACACGCTAACTAATCAAGCTATTTATTTTCGACACTCAAACAATACAGTATAATGAAAGGAATAATTCAAGGCAGTTTGACATTTTGTATTGCTTTTAATACTGTCTCGAGTCGTAGCCTAGATTTTTAAGACATTGATAGTAGACGACTTCTGCGAAGTATCTTTTCAGCATTCTGACGTAATATTCTCGCATAGGTTTTGGAGGGACTGATAAATGGAGATTGGTAATCCGTTACAAAAAGACTATTCTAACAGACCATCGCGTCATATAATGCACTATTTAAAAATATTGTCAAAGAACTTTTTCGTATATCATTGTTTTGATAACATCAATCACCATAATATTGTCATTTGTTAGGGTAACAAAGACTGGTTTTTAAGTTATATTATTTTACACCAACTCAAAAAAAATGTAAACTTTAGGTAATCATTAGGTAAATCTATAGATCATTCTAGGTGAAAGTTTAACACAATAACCATCGCCTAAAACGAATTAGTTATCCATAATATATGTCCATAACACACAAGGATCGTCGGCGAAAGTGAGCATTCGTATGCTTAACCAAAAATAATAACATCTTATAAAAGATGATCAGAAGACTTTTAAATTTGCGTAGGAAACCCTTTTCTCTCCTGCAGTCTACATTTATTATCCCCGTCGGACTATTAGTGGTCCAATTGCATTACAATGTTGGTTACAGTGGTATGCAATAAATATGTCAAAATAATAAACAATATTCACTTCCATTCAACAATCCAAAGCAACATCTGCTTTTTAAACAAGCAACTAGACATGAGATCTTTCAACTGCGTCAAACCTGTCGCAGAGATGACAAACTGTGAAACACGACCGCGGTCGGCGGGCGGACGTTGCCAGACAGACATAGACAGACGGAGGTGGTGGTAGCTGAAACTGTCGTTATATCACCTTCGAAAAATTATGCAAACATGCTATTTATCATTACATTTACGAGCCGTGTGTAGCGACTCACTAAAAGAATACTACCACTAGGCTTGCCAACCGTCCCGGATTTTCCGGGACGTCCCGCTTCGGGGTCAATTTTGGCCCGTCCCGCCGTGACCCCTCGCGGGACGCTTTTTGTCCCAGAAATCAGTGATAATAATGATATAGGTAAGTATCTATCTCGCACCAACTCCCTCGGGTTAGGTATTTTTATTGATTTTTTTATTAAATGATTAAAAAAATACATCTTAGGCTGATTTCACAATCACGCGTTTGATCAGCGCCGGCCACGCGCGCGCTCACAATTATTATTACACTACATAGTAGTTGCGCGTTTTAACTGCGTGCGTAACTATAAAACGCAACTACTATCTAGTGTAATTGTAACCGCGCGCGTGTGGCCGGCGCTGATCAAACGCGTGACTGTGAAATCAGCCTTAGTATTTTTTTACTAACTGTGGTGTGTTGTATCCCGCGTAATATACCCAAGTCCCGGATGTCGAGCTGGGTAATCCCGGAAATGCCTTTTTTTGGAGTTGGCAATCCTAGCTACCATCCCCTCTCTTCCCTTGGGTGTCGTGAAAGGCGGCTAACGAAAGACGACACATACATGCAACAGCATAGACCGGCGATGGGCTCGCCACCGGTCACGCTAACCACATGTGCAGTTGTGGCCTATGCATGCCAGAGGACTGCTTCTGCGGCTCTCACGGCCAAGTAAATACAAGTAGGTACTTTAAAGTTTTTTGAACATTTACTACTTAAAATATGTTTTAAATGAAAAAATAAATGTAGGTTAGTAACACCTTTATTTTTGAATGTTGTGTCACTTTTAAAAGTTGTGCAATTATACTTTTGTTACAATTCATGTAGGTAAGTAATTATTGTAATATATTATCTTCGATCAGAAATACCAACTAGATAACGCGTTACGTACAAAATCAAAGCTAAATTCTGTCCCCGTGAATAAATACTTTTTCAAAGCAATAAATCGCTCCTGTCACTAAAAAAAAGACGTCAATAACATTTAGTGGTGAAATCAACATTAAGGGGGCAACAAATTAAAAACTTTTTCCTGTTATGCCTTGCGAGAAAATAAGAGCTCACCTCTCAAGTGCGCTCTTATTTACCGAGACACATTTCTAGCGCCGACCTGACATCTACTTGTATTGTTGATCGAAGTATATTATCCATAAAACAAACAGTTTGTAGCGTGGCTATTGCAAATAGTATTGCACAGTCGCCTGTACAGTTTTGAAATATGATTTAGCAAGTTGTAAAGCATTAAACATAGCCGCGCCGCAATGCCAAGAAGCAATCCCTTCGGTGCGCACCACCGACCTTGCGCGCACGCATAAATAACCACGCGTGTCACTCGCGCGCTGACGGATCACGTTAGTCGCGCCGTGCACAGCGCGCGGCTTCTTTTTACAATACTAATCGGCACTACCTGTGTCAACCGCCAGTCTCAGATATAGATCTCAGATCCGGGTTCGATTCATTCATTTTAATCACTTATATTAACATTTTGCACGTCTGCACGCAGGCTGACTACAGTGAAACAAATGTTAATCTTATATTGTACTTTACCTGTAATCTGGCAAATAAATTATATGTATTTGTAATTATTTGATACGGAATAGCAAGTACTGGCACGCTACTACCATTTAAGTCTGTCGTGATAACAACTATGTTAGAAGTATTGTTGTGTTCCAACCTTCGATCAACAATACAACTAGATGTCAGGTCGGCGCTAAAAATGTGTCTCGGTAAATAAGAGCGCACTTGAGAAGTGAGCTCTTATTTTCTCGCAAGGCATAACAGGAAAAAGTACTTTATTTGTTGCCCGTTAACTGTTGATTCTTTTTTTAAGTGACAGGAGTAATTTATTGCTTTCAAATAGTAGATTGTTATACAAGCCTGGGGCAAAAATGACCCATTATATACGAGGTAGTTTTACTCCCAAGCTTTAGCGAGGGAGTAAATAGAAACAGAGTTTTAATGGGTTTTTAGCGCCGTGTGTTACACTCTGATTTTCACTACGAATGCGAGAAAAAAAACAATCCAATACAATATGAATTGGTTTATTTTATTAAAAATTAACCCGTTAGTTGCTGTAACGACGCCCAAGGGAAGAGAATGGTTGGTAGTATTATTTTGATGAGCCCATCGCCGCTATATGCTGTTGGATAGTAGGTATGTGCAGTCTTTATCTCTTCCCTTGGGTGTCGTCAAAGGCGACTAACCGACTAATGGCTGCACATACATCCTACAGCATAGAGCGGCGATGGGCTTATCAAAATAATACTACCAACCCTTCACTTTTCTTCGATGTCGTAAAAGGGGACTAACGGACTAAAGACTACACATACATCCAACGGCATAGAGCGACGATGGGCTCATCAAAATAATACTACCAACCCCTCCCTTCCCTTGGTTTCGTAACAGGCGACTAATGGACTAAAGACTGCACATACATACAACAGCATAGAGCGGCGATGGGCTTATCAAAATAATACTACCAACCCCTCTCTTCCCTTGGGTGTCGTAAAAGCGGCTAACGGGCTAAAGGCTCACCACCTAAGCACATGTGCAGACTGTGCAGTTTTTTCTTGCTGAAGCGTGGTCTGTGTTGTCTATAGATTCAAATGATTACAAATTTTACCATAAACTTTAATGATAACTATCTCAAAAAAGTTGTTGATCTAAGTAAACAGTAATAAGTCGAGTCTTTATTCATGATTATTCTACATAACACTAAATACTTTTTCGTTTTTGTAGGCTCATTGTCATGTGACAGACAAAAATTAAAAAAATATATATTTTTTCCCCTAAGGCAAGAAAAGCTATTTTGGCCCCGCTCTAGAACGCTACAATGACGTACTTTTTGAGCAATAGGAGTGAAAAAGTATTTGTATATTGTTAATATGACGACCTCCATGGTCGAGTGGTTAGCATGCCGGGTCTGGCGTCGCGCCATCTCTGAGGTCCCGGGTTCAATTCCCGGTAGGGTCAATTTAGAGAAAACGGTTTTTTTTAATTGATTTCGGTTCTGCGTGTTTTTCTATGTTTATGTATATTATGTATTTATTTATCCGTTATCTTGCCATGTTAACGAGTTTTAAAAACAAGCTTATCTTAAGCTAGAGATAAATTGGTGTGAGCGTATAACAAATTTGATTTTATTTATTTATTATTTTATATTTAAAATGTATGCTGTTAACTATGCTTTTATAATGCGAATTGTCAAACACAAAAGTATTGTTTACCTATATAAAAAAACTTATTTTAATGTTAAATGGTAAGACGTAACAACTTACTACAAAGCATATGACAATTTTTTATAAGAGGGTTTTAACAGTTGTAGCAGTAAAACAACAGTTTATCATTCCCTGTTTATTTACACTGGCTAAGCACGCGCGCCTATCAACATAAAACATCTGAGCATGTATTACATAACATGGTAGAAAAAAGGTCGCCGATCGGAAATATCCATCGAATATATCTACCATCCAACTGCTTCGTAACAGAATTATTAGTGTAGACTACATAAACCACTCGAGCACGCTCATTCATAACTGAATTTATATTTCCTTTGAACGGATTTTAGTGCTTTGATAGAAAACGTGCGGTAGTCTTCAATTTTGGGGGCTGGCGCAGGCATCGAGTATCTTGCGCGGAACGTTCTCACCGCCTCAACAGATTGCTTTGCCGCCATCTTTAAAACGACGAAAAGAGAGTTACGAGAACTCATAACTCATGTCAACAGCGCTCGTAGATAGTGTTGCTATATTTTAAACTTTAGTTTGGTGGTTTACCACTACTGAGCTTTTACAGAACAGAATTATAATCTTGGAAAATTATGACACGTTGGATAAGTTTTGAGGTCATTTTCTGATGATAGTTGGTTCAACATCTGATAGTTTCCATTGTAACAACAATAAGAGCATCGTGTCTAGCCAACATGATGAGCTTAAAATATTTGGTGTGTTACTAGAAACTATATTAGAATCTCTCATAGAAGAGAATGATTTATCCAAGAAATATAATTGTGGTTTTATGACAGGAACACCTATAAAGAGCATAACATCAAAGTAAGAAAATAACTATATCGGGTCAGTCAGTATACGTTTAACGCCTCTACTAGCTCTGGCATCGGCTCCGCTCGCACACGTCTATAATTATACCTTACTTATACGCGCGATATTACCGTTTCTTTACTCATGTGATATTACTGCG
Organism: Scoparia ambigualis; assembly: GCA_963921215.1. Lineage (NCBI taxonomy): Eukaryota > Metazoa > Arthropoda > Insecta > Lepidoptera > Crambidae > Scoparia > Scoparia ambigualis. The sequence goes on from OY992501.1 coordinate 8,402,735, forward strand.
TCACGCCACGCCATATCAAACGAAAGATAATTACATCTAACTTTTTTTTTCTCTTAAATTATGGCTTCGTGCGATCAGCACATTTTGCCAGTGTCAAGTTTTTAATAGTAATTATTATTTTCTTTACATTAAGTGGATGATAATGAGTAATAATGAACGTTTAATGGTTAAATGGTAATTTTCCCCCAAACCCCTCGAGAGTCAATAAAGCTGTGGGACTTTATTGAGGGTCTCACACGGACTACTTGAGAGAATTTCAAAAGTGATGTTGCACTGTTTTGTTTTATTTGCTAACACTCATGCACGTTCACGAACACTTAACAGTAAATAATCCACCATTATTTTACATTAATATTCGACAAAACACAAATTATAGAAAATAAAACAAAACTGCAGACATGACGCTTCACTTTCCCACCAACTAACTTACGATGCCATAATATTGAAAAGCTGACAGCATCCACGGCGCAAGGTTGAGGTTTGCTGCTATTCGTATGAATGGTACCTAACTGTGTAAGTACATTAGTGCAGGACAGAAATACATTTACACGTCACTGTGAAGAGTGCTGTAAAATTGTATGTATTATAAACATAACAACACTTGTAACTGGCAAAAATAAAATCGGAAGTCAGAATTAGTGTTCGTTAAAAGCTTCAAAGCTTGGTCAGACAGAGTGGCTTTCCGAGTATTTCCGAGACTGAGAGTCTTTTCACTTTTTGGTAGAATTTAAGCTCACGACAATTTGAATGATATTGCACAACGCCATCTTGTGGATTGATCGTCGACTTCCTCATAGGTTGCTGCTTCAAACCGAAGCGAGTGATTATTGCGTTCTGTTTTACTGTCTTTAGGGTCGATTTCAACTTCAGTTTTGAGTAGCAACGGGTCGAAATGGAAGTATTTCAAGAAAAGGATTGCAAAAAAAAAGGCAAACTAAAAGTAATAGGTACAGCAGGCATAGAATCTTATGGCTTTATTTTTATCGCTTACCACTTTTCTGCCTCGCACAGATTTAGTGGGAGCTCAGCCTTACTCAATTATTCGTTAAAACTAATGGTAGTCAATGTACATACCTTGACCGTGATTAACTTTTAAACGTGGATGATCTTTCGCATCAGATGATTAGTTTCTATATACCAATGGTGCTGTAATACATTTATTTAACAAAAACCTACAAATTTTTTCTCCACCACTATTCACATTTATTAGCCATGATGTTTGTCAGAAGGCCTTGTACAATCAAGATAAATTATAAACAGGAACTGTTAAATCCAGTCTTCATAAAGCCGGCCACACACCTAAACATATTTTTGCACAACGTATGCAGTTTTGGAGTTGAAACTACTAGGTTTGCTCAACACCTAAACTATTATAACCTAGTACTTTATATTAAGTATTTTAATTTTATTTTTTTTATTTCATATTTGCTTGTTTCTGGTGCACTGCTTGTCATTATTTTTCTGTTGTCCTATACCGCAAAGGTTGTCTGGAAGAGATCGCTTTAAGCGATTAGACCGCCTTTGCCCACATTAGTTTTAATATGCTTATTTTATGCTTTCTGTATTTTTGTATATGCAATAAAGCGTTTTATCTATCTGTCTATCTATCTATAATTAGAGTAATTAACGGGATCATAAACATTTTTATGATCATTAAGTCAACACTGTTGCACGCGCAATGATCTTGTATGTCAGTACTTCCGTGTCATCATGATCCTCAAAGACAACAAACACATAATAATAATCTCATTAAATACTAATTAACAGGCGCAGAAAGTTTCGCGCCAAAATGACGAGTTACAAACACGTCTCCTACCCCACTGGGTTCATGTAAACAAAAACACTGGCCTGCAAAAATAAGTATCACACTTTAAAAAAATCATTTTTTTCTAAACTATAGAAGTTAGAGATTTAATATAAAAAACGTTTATAGCAATTATATCAGCTTTCTTTGAAACTATAGTAAATTATACAATAGTACCTAACATTTTTAAGTACTGTGTGTCTTGTTTATCTTGTGTACTTTAAAAGTTATTACAATTTTAAAAGTGTGATACTTATTTATGCAGGCCAGTGTCTATTTATTAATAAATATCTAAGGAAGACAAACATCTCATTTAAACAGAACATAAAATGTATTAACAACAAATAGCCAATTACAGTACAAGTAAAAGTTGAATTGAGTAGTTTTGAAAAAAAAACCAACTATTTCCATAAACTTTACTTTCAGTTAGGTGTGTAGCCACCGCAAACCAGACGAGCAAAGCTTCCTGTCCCGAATTTAAATTATGAATAGTAAATGTCAACGTGGTCAGACAAAAGTAACGCGCCGATATAAAACTTATTTTGTCAGAACGTCACAACATGCGCGCAATTTATGGGCGCGCATGCTTTATGTCTCAGCTGTAGTCGGCATTTACAAAGGTTAGGTGCAAACTTCACTGCGCTGTCTGTTTTCTATATCATAATCAGCCTATAAATGTTGAAATGCTGGGTACACACATCATCATAAAAACTTTAAAAGCGCGTACCCTTTTGGATTTCGAGAGACTCAATTCGAAAAAGTGCACTTTGCTCTACCTATTAAAAACATTGGTTTTCTTGTGCAACATTAAAATTTTGTAATATTTGTAATTTTTTCAGTTAATATCGCTCAAATATACTTTAGGATATTGAAACAAAAAGTTCCCACCAGACAGTGGTAGTCAAGATTTTAATATCTCAATGTTTAAGTGCGTGTGCTAACGCTATTCAGCTAGTATTGCTTTGCTACATTAGTATTTGGGTAGCCTTTGTAGTTTAACTGAAAGAGCAATCATCCGGTATGCGACATGTAAGTCATAACTTCCTGTTTTGTTTTTTTTTTTTTAACAGACACCAAATTTCTTTGCTGTCTGTATATACCAATGGTTTACCGTGCGTGTGGTAGACCGTACGCTTGATTAATGGAACAGCAGCTAAATATATGCCCGCCATTGTTTTGATGACGTCAATGCGGTGTACGCTTGCCGTCAGAGCGCAGCTCTAAAATGGGCGTAGCAATATGTTTTTTCAGACGAATGCGGTTGTTGTCACCCTGTGTGAAGTTACGGTTGCACTCTTTTTAAGTCCTATGCGGTTGGTGAACGAGTGCACAAAATTAAATCTTTTTTTGGTTTTTGCTGTATTTTTTCATACAAGTACTTATTACATTTCATTGACGAAACTTAACGTTTGGAATATTAGGTATATTTGAGTGATTTTACGTCTGCTAAAATGAAGTATTTTATATTTTTTTTATTATCAACGAATTTTTAAGGCGATGATATTTAGAAAAATAAATGTCTGAAATTTGTTACTAGATAGTATAATTTGTATTATTTACACATAAGTAAGTTTGTTAAATTGTTTTGTTTTCAAATATGATAGTACAGTACTGTCATCAATTATCATTCTCTAAAATGCGTCATTTTAGCGGCCATTGCAAAGAAGAAAGCTCGCAGGTGTGGCGAACCGTAAGACGTCTCACAAGCTCTAATGATTCGATGTCAAAGAGTTAATATTAACTAATAGCAATTAATACGTTAGTGGCTAGCCACTGTCATTAGCAGTTGTGCAAAGGCTCATTTATATTGCTCATGTACCATTGAAACAATAATCATTGCACTCTTTCGCAATTGCTATTGTAATTGGTTCAATTATTGCAGTTGAAAATTTTTCATTGTTACATGTACATTACAATGTACATTACAATTACAATGACAAATTTTACGGGTTGGATATACGCAAATATGAATTAGTAATTTATCGCATGGACGTATTGACACTAAAGTCGTTTCATAGGTTATAAGTACTAATAATTTCGATTCATACGCAAATATGAATCGAAATTATTAGTATACATAGGTAGGTACCTATGTTTACAAGAGTGGAGTGGAATACGTTGTCAGAGTCTGTATTTACAAAAGCCTACAGCCCCTTTGTGGAAGCGGTGGTGGGCCGACACCCGTGGTACCTTCTGTACAAGGTCATCGTATATTACAACATTCTCAACTTGTCCTGGCGGGCAGATTAAAATAAACAGCACCATAATTTTAAAAAAATACAAGATTTTGATAAGGGAGATATAAATGGGTTGCCGGAGACACCTGGCCAAATTATTCTACTAATACTATAAACGCCAAAGTTTGTAAGTATGGATGGATGTTTGTTACTCTTTCACGCAAAAACTACTGAATGGATTTAGATGAAATTAGGCACACAGGTAGTTTACAACCTGGATTAAGAATACTTTTTATCCCGATATTCCCACGGGAACGGGAACCACGCGGGTGAAACCGCGAGCGGCCGCTAGTATACGATAAGATATACCTGTGATGAGTAGGTAGGATAACATTGACATCTCTCCCTTGCTAATTTAATTAGACACTAAACCAAAGGGTCATAATTTAATTAGGCCATAACAAAGGCCAACGAAAACATTACGTGAACAGATATAACACCAAACAAAATGATGGAAGGGAATAAACCCATCAAGTTATTAACAAAGAACCACTGACCAGTATGATTCATATAATGGCTAAGATTACCATACATGTCGGATCTGCACCGTTGTGAAGCGCGTTGTGGGCATATCCTAATTGTTTATGGCTTCATAAAACGGAGCCGCGTCCTTGTGTGCCCACGTCTTTCTAAAATGCTTAAAAACAAGATGAGCGAACACACTAATAAGGTTTTATTAGTAAAACAACAGAACTTTTACACGCAAAATTTTCCGTTATGACTGAATTAAAATTCAAATAGAAAGTTTTAAAATCTTGCTATGCCTCTCTAAGTTATAGAAATAAATTTTCTGAAATCTAATCTAAATAATAATATGTTCATATTGTAATAGTTACAAAACTTTATTACGATTAAGCTTCGATCATATTATATGAACAATAGACGCACGGTCTTATGAAAATCAAACTCAAATAATGTTCCCGCGTCAATACATACATTTCCATGGATCCACATCAGTAGCTAAATATTATTAGTAACTAGCGGCCGCTCGCGGCTTCACCCGCGTGGTTCCCGTTCCCGTGGAAATATAGGGATAAAAAGTATCCTGTGTTAATCCAGGTTATAAACTATCTGTATGCCGAATTTTATTCAAATCCATTCAGTAGTTTTTACGTGAAAGAGTAACAATTATCCATCCATACTTACAAACTTTCGCGTTTATAATATTAGTAGGATCTAATAATTTGATTTATTTAAATTTACACCTTATTTGGTTAGTGACAGGTTTGGTTTAAAGTCATTTTATGTATGCTTCCTACTTATTATGTTATGACTCCGACAGTAAAATGAAGAAGTACTTATAATAAAAAATTACCTAGAAACGAAACGCGATATATAGATAACATTTATTGTTAAGTAAACCTTAAACTTTATGCACTAAAATACAAATTCTTAAAAATATTAGTGGAACACATCACTTTGGAACTAGGCTCGCTAGATTCAAATAATTCTGTTCTAAATTAGAAATATTATTTCGCTTTGATTATAAGCGATAGAAAGTAGTGATGGAAATGATTGGTATTTAGAAATCATAATCATATGATCATATGATTTTTTTTATCACAGTGAAATCACCTGCTATTTTTCACACATGCTATTTTTCATTGAGAGTGATTTTCCTACTATTTATCATTGAAAATATTAAAATGAAATGACATGGTAATTGAATAATGATTATGATGTACCAGGACAGTTTGGCGAGGACGACCGGCCCCGCACACTGAATGTCACTTCATTTCGTTAGTTTCGATAGAAACCATATGAAAAGTGAAGTAAAATTGTATTTCATTTCATTCATACACGCACTAATGAGAAATCATAATCGCTGTGATTGCAAATGGTAATAGAAAGAGATGTGTGCAAAGTATCTACGCGCACGCTACGGTTCGTAGGCGCGGTCGGAATGGAGAGCGAAAAGTGGTATACCGGGAACTCCCCCGACATGCCTTGTTTCGTGGTCAGTGTTGTCAACTTAGCATATTATATGCTAGATTTAGCATATTTTCATTTGGTTTAGCATGTCTTTTTAGCTTTTGGCATATAGCATATTTGATTGGCATATTTTTATTAAACACAAAAAGAATGTAAATCACAATTTTTGACAAAAATCGATATCGAAAACTATATCGATGTTCCCACTGCACTAGCATTGTGAACAGGCAACCCTTTTTTCGGGCGAGTATTCTCTATTTAGCCAAATAAGTCTGGTCAAAACTCCGAAATCGTTTAGCAGTGAAAACCCTGAATACCATTTTTTACGTTAGATTTGGCCTAAAGAGAGTAGGAAAATGCTGGCTATTCTGACACTGTTCCTGGCGATGTACTCTGCTTTATAGGTACTAAAGAGAGTTATGGCTCTGGCTTTCAGTCTTCCACAACAGCTGCTGTTGATGAAGATGAAGAAGATATGGATATTTCATTTCGTTGATTTTATTTCGTATTAAATACTAACTCAGAATTATGTAGGCATTTTTTTTGGCATTTTATAAGGACAGTTAGCATTTTTTAGGCATATTTTTTCCACAACTCTAGCTTAATTTGAAGTAGTTGAGTTGGCAACACTGTTCGTGGTGTCGTTTTTCAAGCAGCAATCTTGTACCATATATTATTGTATGTTTATATGATCAAAGCGGTAAAGACTAAGTTTTCAGTGGAGGAACAGCTTAATAGAATAAACTAAAATTTCACAATATCGATTCGATTTTAAGTCATAATTACTCATGTATAAAACCCTTATATAAAATTCAGAGTAGCCCAAACGGTAACAAAATTTTTTTTTTTTTGTATTCCTTGCATCCTGTTGTACCCGGAAATACCCCATGTATGTTCCGCGATTTTTTGTAGTTTTCGAGCTATATATACATACATGGGGTATTTCCGGGTACAGCTAGATGTCAGAAATCCAAAAAAAATGTTTGTGTCACCGTTTGTGCCATCCTGTATAGAAAAAAATAAATGCTGCTATAATCATGTCAAAAAATAGCTCATGTTCTTACAAATAAGAAAAAATGGATGTCATGAGAAAACATATACAAACCAACCTAATCAATTGCACAAAAAATCGTTTTACGGTCAATACGTTTAAGTAGCAAAATGTCCAACTACCATAAACGTCCAATTATCAAGATATGAAAGTGTCAACTTTGCAAAAGAGACCAACTAAGAAAGAGCCGAGTTAAAAATGAGACAAGTTAGGAAAGTGTCAAGTTTAAGAAAATGACGAAGTCGTCCTGAGGGCTAAGTAGCAAATCGTCTTTGTACCAAAACGTCTAACTATTGAAACATCTATGTAGCAGAAAGCCTAATTATCAAATCGTCTAAAAAGAATGAGAGAAGTCGTATGTTTACGACTTCTATTATTTGTTAGAAAAAAAACGTATTATGAATTTAATATTTTTTTATTCATACTTATTTATTACTACTTTTTTTCTGTTAGCAAAGATATGATATAATTTCAGTTGTTTCTGGTGTTAGGACAGCTGAGCTCATATAGGCTGAACGTGATGTGTCACAATATATTTTTGTGTCAATTAGTGTCAACGTAGTTACTTTGAAAAAAAAGTTTTATTTTTAATAAGTAATTGCATAAATTTTATTTACGAAAACTATTTATGCTGCATGCATTGGAATTGTTCGTTTCATAGTTTCACTGATGCTAGTTGAAAGTTCTAAAGGTTTAAGTGCGCTGGCGTCTGTAACCCTGTACGTTCGCCGAGGTCTTCCCTTTCCATCTATTCCATTCACTCTCTCTCTCTCTCGCCTCATGCACTTTTTAATAATAATTAAAATCTTTTTCACCTATCTGCCAATTTTTATAGTAACACAACTAATAAGCTTAGCCTACATATCTTTGCTTTCTTCGGCCCTTTCAATAAGGGCAGTCCCACAAACTCTAGATTCGCATTCATTTTTAGCTAGGTGACTCTAGTTCTTGACTCAGGATGTGAATAATTATAATTTCCGCACTAAAGTGTGTAATGTCATAACTAATAATAATTATCAAAGAAGTTTTTTATCCTCATGACAACTTCAATACTGCACAAACATCCAACAGCCCATGCTGTTGTCTAGCGGCGATGGGCTTACCACCAGTCACGTGAGCACATGTGCAGTCGCTATTTGGTGCGCTGTGGACTATGGCAGAGGACTGCTTTTGCGGTTCTCATTTCCTAGTCTCAGACTAACTTTGGGTATAATAGTCGTGATTATATGTTTGAATGAAGGTATGACAACTTCAATGTTATATTTTATATCAATAAACCTATAAAACCTACTTGCTAACTTAAATCTGAAGAAAAAATATTGTACCTTTTTAGGTAAATCAGATCTAAATGTTTTTATACCCAAGTGTCCAGGCATTATGAGAATTGGACAATTTACTTATTGGACGTTTTGCTACATAGATGTTTCAATAGTTAGACGTTTGACGTATTGAGAATTGGACGTTTAGGGTAGTTGGACATTTTGTTACTTAGACGTATTGATCGCAAAAGCGAAAAATCATTGTCGTCTGCAATAGTTCCACTAAACTTTTGGGTATTATAACACAGAATCGTAGAAAGAAATAGCCCTTGCAGAGTTTCTTGTAGCCTTCTTCTTATACGAGGTCCACTCCACGGATGTATTTACGACGCTAACTGCCGTACTACAAAACCACGTCTAAAATAAATGCTCGCCCTTTTTCGCCAAAATTTTAAGAGAGGTTCAATATTTAAAAAATACTTTAAACACGACTAACATTAAACAACGTTTTGTAGAACAGCCCTTAGTATTTAACTATTAAAAATACTTTGTAATAAAGTTAATATGTACTTAACAGATCTACTTATATATCTCTCTACTTATATAACTCTATCTTATCGTAAACGATTCAAGAGTGTAACTCTAGTTGGGTAATACTGTAGCATTTTTACGTCCTACCAAATCATAAAACAACTTACCTGGACCGTTTCTGTGTCTGCATCACCCTCGCCGCCTCCGCCGCGGTCATTCACGATATCCTAAGAACAGATAGAAAGCGCTATTCAATTTGTCATCCATCGTGAAATGGTATTTGTAGAGCCCGGAAAAAAATTGAAAATATTTCGATCGATACATATTTAAAAGTCGATTTACTAAAAATGGGACAGTTTTTATAGTAAGTATATTATTATTGTTGTGGTCGTTCTGCAGACAAAAGAAAACCTGGTTAGACCAGACCAACATTTCAAACCCGACTATCTAGCTACCACAATTACGTCGGAAAGGGGGTACTAAGCCGAAAGGAGGGTAAAGTATACATGATAGCCATGATGATAGTGAATAACTTTTGTCTAACAACTTTTCCTTAAAAATGGATAATTTTAGATTAACAGTTTTATTTTAAGATTTCAAAAGAAATGACGCTGTGGTAGCCCTGGCGGTCAGCTGCTTTGAGAGAGAGAAAGATTTGAGTTCATTGCCGGGGCGGGGCTTCTTGCGTTGGCTAACATGCGTTTACCCCGTCCCTATTCAGGGTTGTAATGTACATTTTTTAAATTACGTAACCAAAAGTTTATTTTGCATGGAATTAGCTTATATTTGCAATATAATAGTTGATAGTAGCACTTTCAGTTGTCCGCGGCTTAGTACCCCCTTTCCGACTGACGTTGTATTATTAAATCTGTAGTTATCAACATCCATCCCTTATGCTATTGGTGTTGCTGTATTCAGACTAATAGAGATAATTTAGTCGGTTTCCCAGTAAGCACGCCACTTACCGTCAATACCAGGAGAAATGAGCAGAACAATTTCACTTGAGGAATAAAAATACTAACTAATGAGGGCTCATTCTGCATTCAAAATTTATTTTTGTGTCACCCCTATAAGGGCACAGGAGATGCGCAGCATATTCAGGCAAGAACGACATTTTCTAATGAAAACGGAGCAAATGCAAGTTGAATTTTCAAACTCTGCATAGACATTTTGAGGAATTGTTTAATCAAATTAACAAGACAACTTGGAAATAAGGTCTGAAGTTGAAAAGCTACCAATTTATTGGACACCTGCTCCTTTGATTGACGTCGGTGGAAAACGACTCATTAGCGTAGTAGGTAGCAGCTCGTGTACAGTTTTGATCGGACTGTTTTTGCGTATGACACGTAAGCAGGCAACGTTGCCAAAATCTGATTCGCACTTTTGCTTCTTGGTAGTTTAAATGCGTCTTCTATTTAGTGATGTTATTGAAAAGCTCATTTCTTTTTGGAATTAAATGTTTAGGTAAAAAAATACATAATTTAATAAAGCAAATGTTTCTTATCTGTAAAGTTATTTTTAAATTATTTATTTTGTATAAATCTGCATACATATTTTAAATGTGGCCATTTAATGTTTCGGATGGCCAAATCGATTTTAATAAAACTTGATGTGCGTCATTAACTTCATTACATTTATATTATATTATATTTATACATTAGATTTAAAAATAATAAATTTCATAGTCCGGATTATGTCAAAGCGTAAGATAATGGAAAAAACACATTACAATACACCAGCTGACAGTTCCGGAAGTCTCTTATTTACGGTAGTAATGTTATTAATAAGACTATAACATTTGAGTTTCGTTTAAGACATTCCTATTTCGCCACTATTAAAGAAATAATAATTTACATTTCTTTTACTTTATTACATTTTGAAATAAAAACTAAATTGAATTTAACTGTAAAATTGAGAGAGAGATTGATGTCAGGCTAACTAGTTTTAATTAGATTTTCTAAAAAAAAACATATTTAGTGAGTGTTTGCATAAGTTAATAATTGCGGTGGTGATCGGCGATATTTCTGGTTTATCGGAAGAACATTACCGGGATCGCGCACAGACCGATTTAGACCAGCCAATGTGGTTCATTGTCCTAGTTCAAACGGAACATGATGCGATAATACGATTTTAGATTATAGCGACGATATTTAGAACTAGTATGTAAACATAGATGTAATTATAATTGTACAAAACGTTGGCTGACCTACTAAATAAATAAATATTTCATTAGGATTTTCAGTGGGTCTAGAACAAACAATTTTAGTGTCGAATTCGTGTTGTTTAGGCTCCTCATTTTCAAGTGTTTCTAGCAGTGCGGTTTTCGTCAAAGTCGTGTACCAAAGAGTTAATTATGTAGCCGAAATACATGTTTATTTGTTGAAATTTTTTATTTTACTTTGCAATGTTATACTGTTATTAACCCTATCAATTAAACAGCAAAAAACTTCACTATTTAAATAAGGTCACAATTGATAGTCCTCAATAAAAATAAATAAAACAGGACCGTAGCTAATGACAAATGTGGTAGTGTAAGCCCCTTCGTACACAACGCTACGCAAGTCTTCGTTACTCGGCGATTTCAGTCTCCAAGCGACTCCGCCATACAAATCCATTGAGGTTCGTACACTAGTCGCGTCGCCTACACTCCAATTTGTATGGCGGAGTCGCTTGGAGACTAAAATCGTCGAGTATCGAAGATTTGTGTAGCCTCGTGTACGAAGGGGCTAAGAATCATACTGACTCACTCAGAACCGTTAATTTTCATTGTAATAACGTTTCTAATTATAACGTCCAAAGCACTCAATAAATCGGTACTAAATTGTCGTTAATGTTAATTGGCATCACTAAGCGCTGCAGTTAAACCTTTATAAAGCTTCAATTGACTTTTTTATGCCAATAGAGAAACTATTGGTTGCGGTATGTATTGGAAAAAGCCTATTTAAGGAAATGTTAAGTAAATATCGGCCTTATCGTCACTTACCATCAGATGCGAAGGCCAAGAGGATTAATAAAAAGCATTATAGCAATGAAATGGGCGCATCTGACGATTTAAATCTCTTTGGGTACTCTGTTGTGGACAATGTCAATATCTCGTATCTCTGTTGTGAACAAAGTTGCTGGTCACAGAATGACCTAAAGGAGATTGACCATTTTGGACCAAATGCTGCCTAAGCATAGAAATACTTTTATTTCTTTTCTTACATGAAGAAATATAAAAAAAATTTTTTAAAAAAACATCCACATACATTGTACCTAAAATAAAAACTTATCTTATGGCTTTATATGATTGATTGATTAAATGACTATCCTTAACTACGTGTGGTTCCATTTATAAAATCCATTGTTTATAATACAGTAAAGTGGGGCTATTTGGGAATTGAGGGGCTATTCGGGCCGAACGGTGCACAAAAATATGTTTTTATGTAAATCTACTTACCGCAAATTGGGCAACATTTTCATAAGTTAGGGCAAAACTTTAATAGCTAACCTTTAATAAAAAACTGTTAATTGACATTTGTGTCTATGCTTCGCTACAATAAATGTCGACAAAATTTAACGTGAGAAAATTTCAAAATAAAGTTTGGTAAAACTTCTATACTGATATTAAATTGTGTTAATTTCTATCTAACTATTTCGTAAAACTCTTATTCTATGACGCATATTTGTGCTACAATTTAAGCATACATTCTTGTCAATTTAAGTGTTTCTCTTGAATGCAGGAGCAATTTTTTGGGAGGGGGTATTTGGAACACCCCTAGGAGGTTATTCGGGACAGTGTCAAAGAAAGACGAAACAAACCAAAGAAAGAAGACGTCAATATTGTAGACATTACAAAGATTTGTGACTTGTTAGCTATAAATGAACAGAGAACTAAATTCGTGTATTTTAATGATGATGACCTTTTTTTTTTATTATTAAAATAGTTGTTGTTGATTTAATTTATTAAGGTATTTGTTCCTAAACAAAGTATTATAGCCCTTACGATAATTGTTATACTTAGATTATAAGAATAATTTGATTAGTAAGAAGAAGAATTTGTAAGTTTTTACTACATATTACCTACATATTTTGATAGTTAAAAGATCCTCTAAAATTGTTTGTTTCTTTGTTTAGTTTTTGTTTGTATTTTAAATTACGAATTTCTCAATTGTAATATGGGAATATGGTCAAAAAGATGTAGTATTATAAACTTTGTAAACACATTTTAAAGTTAATTAATAAAGAAATTACAATATTGAAAAGTTTTTCCTGTAGGTACTACAAAAAAATATCTGGCCAAGTTTCAAGATTTTTCAATCAGTATATCCAAGTTAGATGTCCCGGATAAGACGAAAAGGAGTCTATGTGGGACTAAGCCTTATATTAGGCTATGTTAAAAACGTGTAGGTGTCCCACAAAGCCCCATCAGGGGGCTATTTGGGACACAGAAGCTACTTTATCGAAAATGTGAATCAGTAACTCCGTTTTACATAGAGAATAAAACACGGCATAATCAAACATACTATTAATGAGAAATTAACCTTTTTATCCAAAATTTGGCCCGAGTGGGGCTACCCACTTTACGTCTCTACCTAGAGACCACAGATTAATTGGCTTTTTCGTCTTGCCATCCAACTATTTTGAATTATATAATTACCGTCTTTTATTTAAAAATAAGACGTTTGTTATTATTTTCGTTAACCCTTAACTACCTACCCGGAGTCTCTCAGACTCCATCAAAGTTGTTTTTGTTTATATCTTTGTCCTTCGCGCGTCCGTGTACCTCCGCCCCGCTGCCCGAAGTGCCGCGCCTGCGCTCGTCGAGGTCACACGCGCGCCCGCTGCATTTTGGCATAGACAAATAAGATAATAAAGACTGACAGTCTCCATACAAAAGAGCGTAGCGCGGAAATAGGTCAAAAAAGTACGAGTTTTGTAGATGGCGTTAATAAATTTAGACACTTCCGCTGGAGGCGCCACCACTACTACTTAAAAGTACTAAAAAAGTCCGCTAGAGACAGAGCGCTTGCTTTGGTTGCTTTTAGTTTTTTTATTCATGTATAGATGGCGTTGATGTAAGTTAGTATTTTGGGCATCTTTGTGAGTCCACGCGCGTTTGAATTTGAATACCTACTTTACATTGATCTAATACTATACTATACACCTATCGACCGCGGCTCATTTTGCTACCCCCTTTACTGCACCCGCTGTTCGTCCTCGTCGTCGTCGTTGTCGGCAAAATATTTTATATCACAGATTTTTCAAATTAGAAATTCCTAACTAATTAAATTTAAAATTTATTTACGCTCACACCAATTATCTACATCAAGATGAGTATTCCTTTGAAACTCGTTAATATGGTAAGATAACGGATCAATTTAGAAAAACAGTTTCCCACAATTGACCCGACCGGGATTTGAACCCGGGACCTCAGAGATGACGCGACGACGACGGCGACCCGGCGGGCGTGCTCACCACACTCGACCACGGAGGTTGTCAAAAATCGGCAATTATGTACATATTATGTAGGTAAGTGTAAAACTACATGTCATACTATATTAACTATAAATTAATATTAAATGATAATAAGTACACGAACCGCGGTGGTTGGCTTGTTTTCTATCCCGTCGCCGCCACGGTATTGTCATAGGTAGGTATTGTAGTTTTTTGCAATAATAACAATAATAACAACGGTTTTCATGGAGTCGCCATCTCTGAGGTCCCGGGTTCGATCCCCGGTCGGGTCAATTTAGAAATAATTTATTTTCTAAATTGTCTCGGGTCTGGGTGTTTTCTATGTATAATAAGTATGTATTTAAGTATTTTAAGTATGTTTATCCGTTGTTTGTCTAGTAACAAGTTGACGAGTTTCTTCGAAGCTTCTCTTGGGCTAGATAATTGGTGTGATTGTAGGAAAGATTTATTTATTTATTTATTTATTTATTACATCTACATTACCTATGAGTTTTTGTTTATTTTTAACTGGTTATGGAATGAAAGATAGGCTTATCTTGTTGGTGGTTGGCTAACCACCGCGGCTCGAAATACCTATACTTTGACAAAATAGCGTTTAATTGCGATATGATGCGATTTAGTAGGAAAGTAATTATTTAAGTGCTTTGTTTTGGTACTAGGTTGTGCTGCCTTCTAATAAATAGTTAAATCAACCTGGGAACTATCATTTGAATGCAATGGAATGCGTAAATATACGTAATTAGTAGGTTTTTAATGATTTTCTCGTATGGGATCTTTACCTTCAAATATCTCGGGAACGTGACACTTTAGGATAACATATTACTTGACATTTTTTGTTTATTAAAGTATCCTCTATCCATATACTACGTAGTACGTACACATACCTTTCTTATCGTGTGCGGAAACTTTAGGAAAATATCAAAATGGCTGCATGTGGATATCACTCAATGTTCTATCATGTAGACGTTATCCTTTTTGAGACTAAAAATATTTGCGCCTCGCGTACCTACCAACAATTTTTGTTGTTATATTTATCACTTTTAATTAAGGACAAGGGAGAAAAAGGAATATCTTTTACTTTGTTATAGATACACACATCAAAAGTGTCTAGGGATCAAGCATTTTTATGCGGATTTCTTGAGATTGAGATGTGGCTTTGTAATAAATTTATGATTTTATAAATTTATATGGATCCTTTTTGGTGCATTTCATAATTTGAAACAGGAACTTTCAATCAATTTCTAGTAAAAGATGAAAATCAGCTGTCAATATTTTCCCTATAAAAACATACAACGCATTGAAGACATTATTAGTGCTACTGTTTCCCTACTACTGATTAAAACCAACGTTATTATGGAGCGGCGACGTCATTTAAGCAGGGAAGAAATGCTCAGAGCCGTGGGAATGATAGAAGCTGGTTCCCGGCAACGTACTGTGGCTTTAGCTCTGAATACAAGTCAGAGTGTTATCAGTCGACTTTGGACACGTTACCGAAGCACTGGTACCGTGGCTGAGCGCCATGGAGGACGGTATCGCTGCACCACACGGAGACAAGACCGATACATTCAAATCACAACTCGAAGAGCTCCAACAATAACCGCCATGATGTTAGCCGTGAGGCTTCATCACTCTTCAGGGAACTTTATTAGCGACCAAACAGTCAGAAACCGCTTGCATGAAGTGAACCTTCATTCCCGAAGACCGCTAAGGGTACCACCTATAGCAATGCACAATCGTAGGATTCGATATCAATGGGCTCTTGAACACAGAAATTGGGCAGAAGAACAATGGCGTTTCGTGTGCTTTTCTGATGAGTCTCGTTTTGGTATGAGACCGGATACAAGACGTATACGACTTTGGAGAACCCCTGGACGCCAACAGCGATTAAAATCCTGCCAGGAAGTCCATCCTTATAGTGGTGGAACCATCATGGTATGGGCGGGTATTTGGATCGGAGGAAGAACTGAGTTGATTTGGATCAGAGGCAACCTCAACGCTCAAATTTATGCTGAGACGATTGTATCAGACGTCATCGTTCCTCTACAAGTGCAAATCGGTCCCTTATTTCAGTTAATGCATGATAATGCACGACCGCACACCGCAAGAGTTGTAAGACAGACTCTCGCCGCAGCTAACATCAATGTCATGCCCTGGCCTGCTCAGTCGCCAGACTTGAACCCGATTGAGCATGCATGGGATATGCTACAGAGAAGAGCTCTGCCGAATAGGGAGGGTATCCAGTCGCAAGAAGACCTTTTTTTGTTGTTGCAACGAACATGGGCGGCCATTCCACAGCGTGATTTGGATGAACTCATTTTGAGTATGCCAAACCGATGTTCTTGTGTTGTTAGTGTTCGCGGTAGAAACACGGATTATTAATTGTTTAAGTTACCCAATAAAATTTTAAAGAAAACTGTTATTTCAGTCTTTTTTTCGAACTTTAATGTTAGTGGTTCATATGTCAAAAATCCCTTTATTAGGAAAATGGCAAATTTCTTTATTAATGCAAAGGTGACTTGGTTTATCGTTACTGTAGACAAACGAAAACACTTTATTTGATGAATCCTTAAAGAAAATTTAAATTAATATCAATCAGGAGAAAAGTTATTGCAAAAATATATGTTGATCCCTAGACACTTTTGATGTGTGTACTTACCTACCTGTTGCTACCCACTTTTTGATATGTTCCGTTTTTAAAGACGCCTTTTGGTACACCTACATGTATGTGTAGGTACACTAACGACTCACGAGCTTCTGTAAGTAGGTACAACTTGAGTTTTATCAGGGGGCCGGGGGGTGTCACTCTGCAGTTTAGGTAGGTACGTTCAGCTCGCGCGCCTCCGCAGCACAGTATAAATATAAGCTAAAGCAGTAAGGAAGCTACGTACAAACGTTCGAAACGACGCACGCCCACAGACGCACGTTTTTACAGGGCCTCTAAGTGTGTCGCAGTCTCGCAGCACATGAGTAAATACATGTGCTCGCTCGCAGTGCTCTCAATAGCGCGTGCCATAGAATAGTTACATATTGTATATGGCGCGTGTCGCGTCGAGACGAGTGGTTACTGTTGTGTAAGTATTATTGTATTGTATGCGCGGTCCGCGCGATTTTTGAAATGCCGCGAGTGTATAGCGTAGTTTACGCCTGCTTGAACTCGGCTGTATAATTAACTAAATAAGTAAGTAGCTGTATTAGTTTACAAAGAAGCAGACAAAATCAATTTTATAGTGCCGTGTCCATGTTTTCCGATAATTTATTTAAAAAGACAGACCTTTTATACAAACAAACAGATAATAAGGTCGGAATAGTTATTCCGTGTTTACTCTAATTTGAAAATAGGTTTACATGACAGGAACAAAATACGGAATAACTATTCGTAGCTTATTCTTTGTTTATTTGTAAAGCACTTGGTATATAAAATTTAATAATAAAGCTTTTCGAACGTGTCGTAGAAGGCGAAAGTATTTTTCAGTGAATAAGTTATAATAATTAACGAAGAATAAAGACTTTTTAAAATGTTGAAAATTTTTAATTGCTTACAGAATTTTGTTTGTAAACTAGTCAATTCATTCGATTATTTGATAATTATAGAACCCAAATAAACGTTTTGATAAATAATAAAAAAATACCTTTTAATTTTTATTAAATTAAATGTGACAACCTAAGGGTTGTTAAGCATAAGTGCTTTGCTTTGTTATCTCAAAAAAAATCGCTAACTAGCTGAGATACAGCACTAACTAAACATAAACTTTTTAAATTTTACAAAAATAAGAGGACAACCCTAACGCTCAATTGGCGCGTAGGTATATAAAACAACAAAAAAGCCTAGTTTCCGTACAGCTTTAGCTTAAATTTATACAGTGTCCGTAGGTTGCCGCCGCTGCCGGCCGGCGCGGCGACAACAAAACAACAAAAACAACCAACCATAAGAGCGCAAGAAATACGTACCTACCTACAACCAATCGCGTGATGAAAGTGGGACAAATGACGTGTTTAAGACACTTGGTCATCGACATAGTAAGCGGAGCGGATTCATTAACAACTTCTACATATCACGTAAACTTGCGAATTATTACACGTACTTTTTAATAATATCTCATTAAGAGGGCACCGCGCGATCGCAAAAACTGACATAAGTCTCATAATGAACTTCAAAGCAAAATCAATCATATTAATATTTAAAATTAGAACAATTCTGCTTTGAAGTTTCAGACCTAGTAATTTGATTAGAGTAATGTTTTTATTCTGTGAAATGTACAAAACCATCACGCGCTTGTGTTAAAATTTAATTTTTCCGCGACCTGCGGAATATCAATAAGTACAAATATTTTCATGTAAGAATTATTCTTTCATGCGTAAAATTAAAAAAGTTGTTAAGAAAAATGTTTTTAGGAGTCGTTACATTTATGTATTGTTTGTTATTGTTTAAACAATTTGTTTCAAATTTCAACAAGGCCACGACCTTGTGCAATAATCAGGCTAACTTACGTAAGTTCTTTTAATGTATTTAACTAATTCAGCGCATAGTACAAGTGACTTAAAAATACGTAAATTTTCACAATTTCGTGCAGGATCCCCTTAAATAAGTACCTACTTATTTACAGACATGTCGATGACTCAATAATCCAATTTAATTGGTAAAATCATTTGCGTTCGCGTCACAACAACACTTTGCACATTAAAAAAAATAAAAAGCGCCGGCAGCTATCACTTTAGTCCATCTAATTAAAAATCAGAGTATACTGCCTACTTTTTTTAGGTAGGAATACCTTACGAAATTATTGTTAATTGCGCGCTACGTGAAATGGCCACTAAGCGCTCGGCCAGACTGCACACGCGGGCGCGGGAGCGGGCGCGGGCGCGGCGCGACGTACAAACATATGCCCCGCGCCGCGTGCCCACTATTATGGACACTCAAATAAGAATATGTACCTATGTTAGAGTACGCCGCGCCGCGCCCGCCCCGCGCCCGCGCGTGCAGTCTGGCCGAGCACTAAATATTGTCAGAATGAGTGTATTATTAACGCCCCATAATTATAGTACGAAGAACTCAGTATCAATAAAATTGTTTTGGTCACCCATCCGATGTCTAACCGTTAAACATTGCTTAACATCAACCATTTTATCGCGCGTGCTAATGCTAACCACCCCGCCCGCCGCCGCGCGCCGCGGCCGCGGCCGCTCATTCATAAATCATAATGATGCGAGCCATTTCATTTATGAATCAATTATTATCATGAAAGCACATAACATAAACTACCTAGGTACAATTTAAAAAAAAAAACAAGTTTTAGTTGTTTGTAAAATAAAGTTCGTAAAGAAACGGACTGCATTTTCAACGATTAACTTGAATTATTTACAGAGCGCCATCTAACGTTATTTCTGTAGTATTAATAAGTTCGTTTGATGTAGTGACAAATGGCTGCTGCAAGAAGATTACATAATTGGCACGATATTACAATTTGAAACTACCGGAGACATCTAGCGTGGTAATTTATAACTATATTAAAAGTTACGCTCGTTTGTATGGAGAATGACAGTCCTTATTATATATCGTCCTTGATTTTGGTAAGTAAAAAACTTTTACGTGGAGTCTGAGAGACTCCGGGTAGGTAGTTACGTAACTTATTAAGGAAATTTATTTATTATGTTTTAGTTGAAAATGACATCAAACGAAGAAATGAAGAAGATGCGTTTAACGAAGATTGTAGTGATGTGGAAGCTGATATCGCTAAAGATTTTGCACTGCCTTTTGACTCCGCATCTGACTCCGAGATTGAGGGTGATGAAGAGGCCAATTTAGTGGAGGAAATTGAGGAAATGCACCAGAAAAGTTAGCAATAAGCAAGTACTGCTATTTATGTAATCCAAAAAAGAAACGTAAGGCTCAGTACTAATGTTTCATGTGCAAGAAGCCCATTTGCCTGGAGTGCTGCCACAAGACATGCATATACTGTGTTAAAGAAAAAGGTAAACTTTACTTACTTTCTTGACAGAGTAGAATGTGTCTGGAATTAGGTGTAGGTAGTCAAGGGTTAATGTAAAACCTTTACAACAATTTTTTTTCTCAATTCTCCTTGGATATATTCTGAAGCGTTTTGGGTTACATACTTTCTTATCTTATCTTATCTTACCTCCATGTCGACGTGCCCCACGCCCGTGGAGCGCCGCTTGGGCCGGCGCCGGCGCTGGATGACGTTGAGCGCGGCCTGCGTGCTGGCGGGGGACACGTTGCTCGACGACTTGCTCTCTGAACTGCTCTCACGCTCCTTCTCATCATCCGCTGGAAGGGAAGAGTCTGTTAGGCGTGTGACTCTAAAAAAAAACAGCGTCCATTTTTTTGTGCAGTGATATACCTATCTGCCCCCTTACTCTTGAAACCGATCGCTATTGGTATTGTGAATTTTCGTACTCCTCAGTTACGACACCAGAGCTAATATGGATTCATATTGCGTGAATGTTGAGTGTAAAAATACAAAAGTCAACGCCATTTAGTTCACCCAATACGAATCCAAATTAGCGCTGGTGTTATAACTTAAAAATACGAAAATTCACAATACCAATCCGATCCAATAGCGATCGGTTTCCAGAGTAAGGGGGCAGATCGTGTGTGGGGCCCTTTAGAGTCACTTCGTTTCGATGAACTATCCGCGTAAAACGGGTGGTGCATACCATTGTCCCGGTCCTCCTTGTTAGGCGAGGTGGTGTTGGCGGTGGAGCCGGCGGGCGGGCGGCGCAGCGGCAGCGTCACCGTCGCCTCCGCCGCCGCCGCCGGCGCCGCTGCCGTCGTGACAGCAGCAGGCCGGGGTGACGATCGCCCCGCGTCCTCTAGCTCGAACTGTTACGTCACAACGAGGTCAGAAACGGCAAGTGAAGGATCCAGACACAATGAAAGCTCAGAGGTAGCGCAATGTTACTTAAGGCGAGTCCTTTCGAGCGCTTCTCTCTCGCTCTCTCGACGTACCGGCGTAGCGGCGCAAATAGGCGCGTTTTGTAGGTTTTTTTAAGTTTTCTTGCCGATATAGACTTTATAGGATTTAATGAATTAGCAGGTTCTCTGTAGTACTTCAGAATAAATATTTACATGTAAAAATTGACAAAATTTTAAAAATATATAAGAAATCATCCGTTTTAGACTTTTATTTTGCCTGTTTTCGGGATTTTTTATTATCTAGTAAAGTACATCTAATCGCGTAACAAATTAGCACATTAGGCAATATCCTTTAGTGTATTATATAATTTTATAAGAGCGTAATTGAATAGTAAATACATAAACCATTTGATCTAGCAAAACAGTTTTGCCCGCATTTACCGGTGACTCGCTTTAAAAGTGTGCGTTTATATACGTT
The DNA here is from genome assembly GCA_963921215.1 of Scoparia ambigualis. Taxonomy (NCBI): domain Eukaryota; kingdom Metazoa; phylum Arthropoda; class Insecta; order Lepidoptera; family Crambidae; genus Scoparia; species Scoparia ambigualis. Next base: position 8,424,355 of record OY992501.1, read on the forward strand.
AATGTACACACGCCTGCAGATCAATCTACCCAAAACGATAAAATTCCTCCAATCGATATCGATCCTTATACGCCTAGTGGCAAAGTTCAAAATGTATCGAAGGAATTTGACATTTTGTTGTAGTTGAAGTGCTGGTGTCTGTATTGAAAATCATACTCGTTTTAAATGGGTACGTATTATAATGCCGAATTTCAAAATACCGAATTTCATAAGACCTATGAACGGAAGGCCGAATATTAAAATGCCGAAAGTTCAAATCCCGTAGATTTATATACCTACAGTTGATATGCCGAAGTTCAAAATCCCGAACCGTGTTTTTACAATGTAACTTAAATTTCTAACCTATCACATGACCTACAGGAGTAAGGCAGCTAGTATTTCTGTTGTTTAATAAAAAACATAACCTCGAAATTAGGACTTATAAAATTCGGTAAGTATTTTGAATTTACGGGATTTTGAACTTTCGGTATTCCGAACTTTCGAGATTTTGAACTTTCGGTTATTTGAAAATCGACATATCGTCGAGCTCCGGTATATCAATAGGTCAAGGATCATAAGACCGCCGGCGGTCGCGAAACAATTGATTTTTAATTGTGTCTGGTTTTACGATCCTCAAGGGGTATCGGGCATAGGTATTTCATGCGTTCGGTAATTTTGATTTTCGACGATTTAGACGTAGGTATTTTAGTTGTAGGTATTATGAATTTTCGGGATTTTAATACGTACCTACCCTTTAAAATTTTGTACAAGCGCGTTGAATAGAACGCATGATATATGCGTGTATGCAGTATGTAGACGCACTTTATAACGTTCCCAATAAACGAATGGACGTGCTTTTATGAGGTCATGCAGGGAGAGGCCCCTTACTGCTTCTGCGCTTTCATTGTGTCAAGTCTTTATAATGGAGACTCTTGGGTTCGAGATAATAGGACGACACTCTAAGGTTTTTAATGTGCAATAATAAGTTGCTTACAAGAATAAATATTGCTGAATATCTTATAACTACACTGGACGAACAAAAATACTAATTTACACCTTACAACTCTTTTGAAAACGTAGATAATTTCAATAAGTGACAAGCTATAGATAAATAATTTATATATATAGGGTATAAAAAGAAAATAATAACACAAACGTAAAATTTTCAATATTACCAACAAAACATGCAAATAACGGTAGGTACAAAAATTACAATCATGCAAGCCAACGCCACCGAAAATCACATAAGTAATAATGATTATTAATTAACACAGTCATGCACAAGAAGAAAACTATGTATTAGAAACGCAGTAAATATTCGACGAAGTAGTCTCGTAGACGTAGAAATAAGTACACGGACGACATACAAAGCAACATTTACTACAAAACCTTCTCAAAGCTCTTTGTCAGAAACCCCCCCTTTTATCAAATATTGAGCTGTGATTTCCATATGCAGTCATTATGCTGTAGAAGGACATTCTTATAATAATTTCTATTGTTTTATAATTAACTTTAATACAAAAGTTCAGTGAATAACATTGCATGAAACATCTTAAATATTTTTCTTTAAAAATAAACGTAGTTGTGTAAAACGTCATTAAAGCTATAGTATGGGCAAGACACTGCCATTTAAAAGAGACAGGTACTCGACACGGCCTGCCTCCACGAGCGAGCGCGACTATAGTCACGATAAAAAGATTAGTCATTCTAGTTCAATACAACACTTTACAACTGTTGTATTGAACAGGGCTTCAACGCTGCCATGACAAATCAAACGGGCGACTCTTTACTTTTCAACGATAAAACCGACTTTGCCCACACTAGTATTTTTACACCAAAAATTTATCGTGAAACTTGTTAGTTGTGCTAATAGCATTAGGTGAAGAGACTTGATTGTGTCCGCGTGTTTGACACTTAACGCTTATGACATTCGAACTTTATAAAAAATGCTAAGTATTATAATTAGAAGTTGCCGAATCTCATACTATAATTTAAATTGTCGCTACTAGGCAAACCATGCCGATATACAATTTAGAAATGCCCATACATCTGAGGACGCTATTGTCAACGTTTCTATTAGGACCAAACTCACATGTGCATTGTTATTATTTATGTGTTATATGATAAAACATAAAAATTAAGAGGTGTAAACTGAGGACCGATCGAAATAGAAACAGCAAATAAAATAAACCGGAATTCCATAGAGAACATTATTTTAGTATAAGTTAGGTTAGGGGGAATTGGTGAATTACTGGCAGCAATAATCTTTAGCATAGTTTTTCGTACGTGGTCATTTAAATGAATTTTATAGACGTATTGTAGTTATAAAAGTCACTGTAAAGCGAGCCCCGTGACTTAAAACGCATTTTTATAATAAGTCACTTTTTAAAGATTATGGCAAAAACACGATTTCTTGCGAGAGGGAGGGATAACAGACGAGTCAATTTACTATTTATTTCAAAACATTTTGGTAATTGCAAACGGTCCAAACAAAGTAAGTCAATAAGTCAACAAGAGAAGATCACTAGCAAAACGCTCGCTCTAAAATAAAAATGAAAATCATTCAAAAATATTACAAAGTAGGAAAGAGGTTTTAATTAGAAAAATAAACATTCAGGAAATTGTCAATTGGTAGTATATCGTTAATCGAAACGGTTTTAATTAGAAAGAAGAGAGGTGAGGAGACAAGAGAGAGACTAGAGGTTTTAATAAGAAAGAAAATAAACATTCAGCCCCAGCGAGGAACACTAGCGGATTGCGACGAGGCAAGTGAACTTCTAGCTCATTGCGCGTTATACTGCGGAAGTTGTACCGTTGTCTGAGACAACGGTAATAGAAACTACGCAATGTGCAAAGAAAACTCGCGCCGCGACGCAAACCGCCTGCGTTTGTTGCCGGGTGGTCAAGGAGTTGACAATCGGAGCAACTAAGTGCAAGTTATGATAACCATTCGATCCCGTTAACGAAAAGGAAAATTTGAATGGTGTTAAAGCAGCGCGGTGAGAAACGAGGCGAGATACTACTTTGCCATACTAAAACTTTCCCACACTCACCAAACCCAAGTAAAGTTTCTGGATTGATAGTTCATTATTAATTAACAAGATAACTGATTTATAAACTTATGATACATAGGAAACGTCCAGACTCGAGACAAATAAAAGAAATTGGTATTTCTAACCCACCAACCAGGTCCTCAAGAGATGGCGACTCCAAAACCGGAGTACGGAGATAGTCAAATTATCGTTTTCGCTAACGCAATCGGAATGGTGCAAACGTACTCGCTCTATGCGTGCTGTAGTGTTTGTATCGGATTTAGGCGCGATCGGCCCAAAACGCGATTGGTCGAATCGGACTATGTATTTATAATTTATTTCACCATTGTACCAATCGCGACTACAGTATTGTCAAACAGTCGCAATAAAATGTGTGAACAGGACAGCGCCTACGACTCTCTGTGACACTTACAAGCCCAACGGGATGCATAGTGACGAGAGAAGTAGGTGCTTTCCTATTCCCACACTTTATTGTGTGGCAGCTAGTGTTTCACAATACTATAATTGCTAATTTATTTGGAGCAATCGCGCCTATAGTATTGTCACTCGCTGCCCGCGGGGCAAAAGAATATAAGGACAGGACAGCGCCTACGTCTCTCTCAGTGCGTCACTACGCCTCCCATTGAGCCTGTAAGTGTGACAGAGAGAGTAGTAGTAGTAGTAGGCGCTGTCCTATTCCCACATTTTATTGGCCCGCGGGTAGCGAGTGTTTGACAATACTACAGGCGCGATTGCTCCAAATAAATTAGCAATTATAGTATTGTCAAACAATCGCTACCGCAAAAAAAAATTGTAAATAAAACAACGGCCCTCTCTCACACTCACAGGCTTAATACCGCCTACCATACCAGGCTTCCAGTACCACAGGATTGTTTCTGTTTAAATTGTCCTGTTTGTATTGTTATTTTCGTTTTTCTATCTTTATCTCTAAGAACACTTGAGAATCGTAAAACCAGACACAATTAAAAATCAATTGTTTTGCGACCGCCGGCGGTCTTATGATCCTTGACCTATTAATAGGAAGCGTAATGACAAAGAAAGAGAAGTAGACGCTTTCCTATTCCCCCATTGAATTGTATGGCAGCGAATGTTTGACAATACTACAATTGCGATATTGTTTATTTAAATTAAATTTTACCAATCGCGCCCAATCGTTTGTGTCGCTAAACGAAACGGACAATAGGTCGGGGCCTAGCCACCTTGTTAGCCGGGTCGAGCCGCAGCCGCCACGAGGGCCGCCGCTCGCTGTTGGCCGCTATAGTAGCGGTCGCGGTCGCCGACGCCGCCGCCAGCGCGAGCGACACCGCTACGTCGCCGCCGCCGCGGGCCTACGCGACAATGGCAGGACGGTACCATCAGCAAAATGTGACGTCACGCGGTAAACTAAAGTAGGTACCTACCTACTTTTACAAAATGAAAAATGTTTAAAAAAATTCTACGAGCAGGATTCGAACCTGTATCCTTCTGACAATCCGAGGCAGGTGCTCTCTCAATCAAGCTACCGTTGACCGGCACGCCGCAATTTATCAAAACTATTTCCTTTTTTACTTTAGTCGGACGTGCCCTTATGCCCAGCTTCATGCACGATGGTGGATTTGCTCGAGGCCAACTAGAGCGCTGACATGGCAGCTTTCTGGTTAGGAAAAATGTCGACTGTCGCTGACTCGAAAAGAAGAAGAGCACTCTTGGCAGGCCGTGGCTATCGTTGGACAGTTTTGCGGCTTTCTGTCGCCGCTCTCTTCCAGGTCGGAAAATACAAGCAAAGTACTGTCATTTGTGTCTTATCTTAGTGGGGCACGCCAAGGTCTTGCACTTGCAGTAGCACCTCGACCCATTAGAAACTACCAAAAGACCCCTTTTGTGCAGCTACAGCCATAAGTAAAGCACAGCTATAAACTGTCTCACTGCTGGGAAAGGCCCCTATCATTGAAATGAATTCAGGGCATTAAATGCATTATTGTATTAGAATTGGATAGCCTGCTGGCAAAGGTTTAATGTCCGCCTTCCATTAAGAGCGGAGCGGGCTCCCTACGGACTCCGTTTAACTCGCAACGGCAATCTTCATAGAAGTGCTTCCACTGGGAACTGGGAAACTTCTATGAAGATTGCCGTTGCGAGTTAAGCGGAGTCCGTACGGAGCCCGCTCCGCTCTTAGTGGAAGGCGGGTATAAGGCTAAAGTGAATAAGCATTTACTAGTTCCGCACATCTTCAGCCTGATCTTCGCATATCACCATGTGAGATTTAGATTAAACGCGAGTTTACTTTGTACTGTTCTGTAGTTTTAAGAACGTGTATATGGTCAAGACTACAGTTCGAAATGCGTTATAGCAAATTTCAAAATTAATGACCAATAAACACCGAAACCACCACCAGACAACTGATATTGTCCTTGAATTGATTCAGCGGTTGGGCTTGTTGTTCGGCTGACGAGCTACCACTATCTTATTCTGTCACCATAACAAAAAATTGTCGATCCGCCTCATATGTTATAATGTAGCAGTATTTGCCATGTTTAATAATACTGATCTCTTTCCACCGGGCGGAGCGTATACGAGAGAAACACAAATAAATATATTAAATAGATAAAACACTTTTGCTGATGATAGCGTCTTATGGTTTGATTTTGATCGCGGGTGTAGCAGCGGATGGTCTCAAAGGCCGCTGCACCCAACATGGTGATGTTGGTAATATGCTATACGCGACATAAACAAATATTTTTTTTACTTGTCGTTTTTAATGAAATTCTTACGGCAATGTTAATGTTAAAAACTTAACTTAACTAGTCTTTCTCTTTTGAATACAGCAAAACAAGTAATCGATTTCAAATATACTACAAGAATTTGTGTAGTCAGTAAAATTCTGATATGTAAGAATACACAACTTTATCTTATTAACATGATTAATACTAATAATAAAATCATGTTTTTTAATTAAAAGGTTTAATTTAAATAAGTATATAAAATGACCCGTACGCCAATTAGTATAATACTCATAATGAAGCATGGACACGCTTACACTATGGTATCGGCCGTATTAACAAGAGCGTCACACAGTTCGTAAACCATCATTAATTACTATAAAAAAACAAACATAATAGTGAATGGTGGCCAAACCAACAACACATACAGTAACAAACTCAACGTATGTACAAGAAACCAACCGCCTGTCGTGAAACGATTTGTAGCAGATTTTGAAATCAACAAAATCATGTATATTATAGTATGAACTGCCTACAAATGTCAATAAATTTTATATTAAGCATTAGATAATTTAATAACTACTTCCCATTACCAATTAATTGTACAAAGAAGATTATTTACTATAAGCGTAATTTGTTACCTAAACAAAGTTGGAATGTTCAAGCTAACCCTTCAACCTCTGCTAATAATTATGTAACAGAATTAGTCTTAAGTCTAAGAAAGCTTACCGCGCCGTTGTCCGTGCTGGCAGGTACTGTGTTTTCTTCCGTCTTTTTCAGACTGGTGGGCGAGGGGCTCTCCGCGGTGCCGTTACCCGTTTTCTTCTTGACCAGTTGCTCGGCGGACTTGATCTCGTCTAAGGTCACACCTTGCGTGGAGCGCCGCGTCTCGCGCACGCGCTTGGCGTGCGCTTTTCTCTGCGTTTCGCTCTCCTCGTCCCGAACCGGCGGTACAAACGACCTGACGCAACGCAACACTTCATTAAACCCCCGCTAATAAATGTACAAAAAAAACACAAAAGCGAAAATTGTTAACAATAATACTGTCATCACTGCAAGAACGTCACTCCATGCAAACTAAATTCTCACAGCGTACGCTACAAACGTTCATGCGCGATAAAAACAAAACTGCAAACGAAATGCATCAGAGCAAAATAAACTGAAGAAGCCGACTAAAAACACAATTACGGGAACAAACAACATTACTTGGAGAGCAATGTTGTAATTAAGAAAGTACTGTAACAGGTCCAATACGGCTTCTAAAACGCAAATAAAATTGTTTCAGGAGTTCCGAAATTAATTTATGTAAATACCATTTTAGTAGCTTTAATAGTTTCTTATTCAAAATCAAAATCAAAATAACTTTATTCAGTAAGCTTAAATTAAGCGTTTTGAATCGTCAATTTTTTTTTTTTATATGGTTGGATGGATAGGCACAGGACTTTTACATTACCTACTTGTATTTGTACTTATATGTGATTATTTATACTTTACAGATTAATCACATTTTTAATTATCGCTCTCCTATGGGTGGACGCAACACGCAGCCAAGCGTAGCCGAGGTCTAATGTCGGGTCCAGACTTGTGTCACAGTGGAGAGATTTTAGAACAGGGTGACGGAAGTTCTCAAATTATGATTATTAATAAGACAGTAATTTTTTTTAACAATGATAATTCTAAATCGGTGTGCAGCGGTACAAATTATAAATACTGCATAAATTATTATTATAACGGTATATTTCATACTTTTTCTTATTTCAGGATATTAGTAAGATTCATAAAATAGCACCCCTGTATATATGAAATATAGGGGTGGCTGCTCTGAATAATAAATAATAGCATTTTTGTTGAATATACTTTTTAAAATTACACAGACATACGTATATTTATTACACGGTCTATAGAAGAAGGAAAGAAAGTGTTTCCCAATATTGTTCGCGCGAACAGCTGTTCCAAGTATTTGAGTAGTTATAATCTAAGATCTGCAGAATTCGCGTTGAGATCGTATGTGGTCTACTGTATAGGTATCAAAATCACACAAGCCTAGACCCTTACAGGTGATTCAAGTTCGTAATAAACCAACGGACTAAGGCGCGGGTGTTTTATTAAGAAAGTTTACGCAAAACGATGTCCCATACATACTTTAAAGTTTCATTTCTTTTAAATCAATTAGCCAATATTATCACACAAACATACAAATACAAAGAATTAGTGACTAACTAGACAATAACATTTTAAGCAATAATTCAACAGAGTTCATGAAATATCAAATTAGCTATGGCAAGTTTAAAAATGTACCAAATTTTGTAAAAAAAAGTAGGGAAAGACCAATGAGGATTACAAATATTACAATTTAGCTAATTGAACTTTCACTACTTAATCTTATTTAAAAGATATTGAACCTTAAACATTATGGACCATCGTAGAACGTAAACTCTTCTAAGAGAGAGGCCTACAGCGACAAAGGCTCCACAGCTCGTTCCAAGCAAGGTGGTTAAATCCAAACTACACAACATGTATGTACTTGAAAAAGTTCTTGAATATGTTTCCGGGCGACAGTTTGGTGGGCGTGGCGCCGGCGCTCGGCGTCGAATCGCTACTGTTCGACTCTACGCTCTCCGGCGCACTGTCCACCAACACCACATCATCATCATCACCATCATCATCAGCCCATAATTGTCCCACTGCTGGGCACAGGCCTTTCAAAATAGCACATGGGGTTATTGAACCATAACTAGAGATCGTATATTCGGATGCATATTCACCTAAAGTGTTGAATAATATAGAAATAACTTTTTTTTCAAAAAAATCTACTTATTACCGAATAATAAATTTAAGTGTTTACGAGTTTATTATAACTCACAGAGTATACGATTACCCGATTTGACACAAAATACAATTGCCTTGTTACAACGTAATATGGTAAACTTCAAGGATCAGTGGTTTGATTGTTGACGAAGCAAATACAACCTTTTAACGTTGTAACAAGCTCACTGTAGGAGTGGGATGTAACAGGTAAAATAGGGAACCTATTCCGCCTTTTCCAGTTCCAGTAAACTAACAGTTCTGAAAACCTGTTCCAAAATAACAGCCTGTTGTGTTGTAACATAGTATGAGTACTCAAAACGGTTTCAGTGTGTGTTCCTGAAATTAAAACCATCCTTCATGCTTAACAGGCTTAGAATTAGGACGGACAGCTTGACTTTAAAAAGGAATTTTAGGAAAGTTTCCAAAATACATTAATTATTTAATTTAATAAATTTGTACATTTTATACAGTTATTTCTTTACAACAATGTGACTATTAAAAATAAATATTTTAACTGTAATATATTATAACGTATTACGGTATTAGATAGTATGTATGTCTTACAATCTAACTATTTCTACATGGCTAGTAAGGAATTGTCAGTTAACAACAATTACTTATATTTGTCAAAAAATGAGCGCAACGTTATTTGTCCGAACTAACGAATGCAACAGCTGTCTGTTCAGTGCTTGGAACAGGCCTAACAAGGGTATGCTGCGTAAGCTAGAATAGAGAAGAGCATGTTCCGAAGCGTTATATCTTTCTAACAAAGGTAACATCCTTAAGCTGGAGAGAAAAGCATGTTTCGGCCTAGATTCGGGCTGTTGTGGAACTGGAATAGTTTCGGATAGGTTTAGAAAACAGTTCCATGTTGTTATTTAATGAAAACCTGTTATTTTTATCTGTTCCGATATATACGCCTCACTCCTAGCTCAATGTCAAGTCTAAAATGACCAATAATCCATGCCACTGCCATCTTACGATAACAACCGGGACCAACGGCTTTTACGTGCCTTCCTAGTCCACAATCACACTTCACGGTTACTATCACCAATAACATAACAAGGCCTTGGTCAATAAAGGTAGCGGAAGAAGGCAGACGAAACACAGAAAGATAGATAGTCACACATAGATATACACAGTCTAGGTCGCGTCATTCACTAAACCATTTAGCTGTTAATGGCCATCGTAGATTGAATTTTATATAATTGCAATTAGAGTGAAACCAAAAAAGAAATAAATACCTGTGTAATTAAAGGGTAAAAAAATAACCACTGTGTTTTACCATATCCTAGTACCTACTTTATGTTAGATAGCAATTTTTTTTTAAAACTATTTTTACCATTAATTTAAACAATTAAATGTTTTTCCTTCTCTATTATGCACTTACTTGAATGAAATTGATTTGAAAATGAAATATGAAAGTGACAGCAAGACACTTAATTCTCATTAAAACTTAATTGACGTCTCTGAGTACGGCAGTCACTAACAAATATAGTGCTTATTAAATACAATAATACAGTTCGTTCGCGTTAAGAATGCAGTGACGTCATACTTGTAAGGCGGCCTAGCCACGCCCCCTAACTAATCAAATCGTTCCTAATTAGAAAGTCAAGTTCACAGTGACCAGTTAACTCGCATACTTTTATTGAATTAAATTTAAAAGATGAATATCTCACTTAATCGTAAAAATAAAAGTGGTTCGGCAATTCAAAGCGGAGAAAGAAAAGTAATTTAGAATGTTATTAAGTACTTTAAACAGTGTGATTTAAATACCACTCTGGACATTATAGTACAAAAAACAGCAACTGCATGCGATGTGTCCGAGAGAACAGTTTATAATATTCTGTCTGAGAGAACAAAAGGAAACTAGGTAATACATTAAAATAGCCAATGAAAAAGAGAGCCCACCTGTCAATAATTGATAAATTCGATGAACTAGACAAATGTGCTGTAAGGAGAAAAGTAAATTCAATATATTTAATTTGATTTTAGACGGTTAAGTGTATAATTATAAATCCATTAAATTTAATGTTTAAAAATATAATTTGTTTGTATTGTGAACACCACGGTGAATACACCTCTACCTTGCCTTTCACTGATGACGTCACTGCATTATTAACGCGAACGAACTATATAGAGTATAATAATATTAATTTAAAATATGTATCGATACGCTAAATTATCGAAAACTAGTGGTCGTAAATCATGAGCAATTTAATCACAATACTTTTCAGAGAACTTAGAAACAATAGATACAATACAATACTATCATAAACTATACTAAAGGGTTTTGGTCCAACTACATTTTACCGATTGTTAAATTATGTAGGAGGAGGTTTACAAATTTTGTATAGAGTAACATCTACATACCTCCTGACTGTCGTCTGTGATGTGGTGTTGGTGGTGGTGGTGTTCGCGTTGGAGGCGGTGGTCGCGGGCGCCGCCCACGTGTTCGCGTCCCGCTCTCTTCTCTCCGTGGGATTTATTCTGGACGAGGAAAAGCTACGTTAACATACATAGAAATAAAGATAGAAATCCAAGAGCCTTTTAACTTTTAATACCAATACATACTTTGGTGCAAAAAACATAATTAAATGTCAAAAATATAAAAAAGTGGCTATTTAATTGTGTGAATTTATAAAATACCAAAATAAAAATAAAAAATATTTAATTGTATACACACCTATGTATTAGTGAATGTAGACATAAGTATAAGAACACAAATAACCATAACAAATAAATGAAAAATATAACATCAAAAGCATACATTGCAGACAAATCAAAGGAAAGTAAATGGAATATCTAAAGATAAAAGTTATTCTAATGATAATTAGTTTGTATTATTATAATTGCGAGCGTCGCTTTGGGAATGTGTAGTTTAGGCAAGCTGGCAATAGTTTAGCGTAATTATTTATTTTTATTGTTTATAAATCAAGCGATATTTTAGTTTATCCTTATAAACTTTATTATTTATTATGTTGCTTATGTTGTGTGTAGCAGCAAACTGAAGTTATGCCACATGACACTGAATATTAAGTTTCGAACTATTAGTATCATTAAGCATGTTTTATCATCTCTGTAGGTCACTTTAGCGTAAGATAATAGCGATAAATAAGATACTTCTAGAGATCTTGATAAAGATATTGAATTATTATAACCTCTAAGAACTTGTTTTCTAATTATACTAGCTTTTTATTCAATACAACTTAGTTTTAAAGTCAGTGCTCGTCATTTTGTATATAATAAATTTTATAAATATATATAAATGTGCAAATAGATAATCTAAGTACCTAAGTCTTTTTTTATGAGTAGGTATTTCATTGTTAAAATAACCAGGATTAAATAAGTTTGAAAACCATTGTTACACATTACATCAATCAAGATTTCATGATTATTAAAAGTACTTTTGTGTATATTTAACTTTTAATTTCAATTCAATGTTTTTGAATTGAAAGTACCTACTTATAATTACAAGCTCTTTTGCTTTAATTAAATTTTTTATATTATTTTCAGGGGCGATTTGAACTGTTACAATTATAAATTGAAATGGTTCGTTATTGTTTACTACTCCGCCATTTAATTATTAATTATTTAGTCCGCAACAATGGTCATCGCCATTTTACTTTAACGCATTTATCAACAACAAATACATACCCATTACAAAAATACTCTCGTTACATTGATATTTATAATATTCAGATAACGAGTTTTATTTACCATTCACGTTCAATTCACGAAAAAAATATATGGCATCGAAGCAGCGCCTTCTAACGACAAACGGCGTGAGTTTCATTTTTGTTTACGTTACTCGTTCAAAAAGGTGCGATTATCATAAATACCAATCAACTGTAGCGATGTCTTGATTTGTATGAACCGAATGGCAAATAAAACTCGCACCCGGCATCTTATCGTATATCTGCAACATCTATCGCAATACCTTTCAAGTTGAAGTACACACGGCGTCAAATTAACCTACCCTAAACTAAACAATAAATTTCTCCAATGAATATTGATCCTTAGAACCAAACAATAAAGTTCAAAACAGATTGTAGAAATTTGAGTTTTGGGTAGGTTGATCTGTACCCCAAGCACGAACCATTATGGTACTAATTAAGGTAATCGTAATCGTATTATTTTGTATGAAAACCATAAAGTTTTTTTCATACAAAATACTACTGGGTACTGACTGATACTGTACGTACGTGCGATCGGAATGCAGCGCAAGCGAATATCGCCGAAAAGTGGTCGATCGGGAACTTGCTCGACTGCACTTGTACTTAGGGTTGCCATTGCCACCCGTACTCTAAAATAGAGTATTGTCCTCTTTTTCATGTAGGCGTACTTTATCATCTACGACACCAATAAAGTACGCTAAAAAAATATTTGTTAAATGTCGCAAAGAGCAGCAAGCAAATAAATGAATACTCTTTTTTACGCTATGTATTTTGTTTTTGTTCTAACAAAATGAAAAAATACTTTATTCCTCCTAAAAAAGGTAGCAACCCTACTTGTACCTGAAAGGAATTGCCATAGGTGTTCGATGTTAGACAAAAACCCTTAGTCTGTAACGCTAGTAGAGCACTGTTTCTACACCCTATCCCATCCCAATAGTGTGGAGGTATCGCACACCTGTTATGCGCCTCGTTAGCGGTGTTAGTTTCCCGCGCGTCGGCGGGCACCGGCGGTATGGAGGGGCATGAGGACGCCTTTATGCGCGCCGTCACGTCGCGGTACCGCTGGTAGAAGCTGTACAGACACAAGCATGCGGGCTGAGGTGGCGAGCTGGTGGCAAATGCCTCTTTAAAACGGCTGCGGGGGGGACGGAAAGCGTGGCGACATTGCGTAATACGAAACAACGAAATATACTGCACCCCTAAACGAGTCTATTCGTAATTCATCATACATTTAGGACCTTCGTACACAAGGCTACGCAAACCTTCGATACTCGACGATTTGTCTCCAAGCGACTACCGCAATACAAATCCATTGAGGTTCGTACACGAGTCGCGTCGCCAACATTCGGTATTTGTATGGCGATAGTCGCTTAGAGACTAAAATCGTCGAGTATCGAAGACTTGCCTAGCCTTGTGTACGAAGGGCCTTGTGTATTGTGCCTATTAGTAGCTAGTGAAAAGTACAGCAGCGCGCGCAGTGACGACGAATTACGAATAGTCGAGACGGAATACCGTTTACCCATAATGATGTACGCAGGTTTTACAGGGGTGAAGGGCTAAAACAATAGGCGATTTACAGAGACAAAAAAAAAATTGTTCCTAATGACTTCATAGGTGGCGCTTAGTAAAAGGCAAGTCCATTGGGCACGTGCATGGCTGCGTAATGGAATCAAAAAATATCAATATTGTGCAACTGTCAAACTGTGAACAAAATTATGGAAAATAGAATTAGGTCCCGAAATGAAAATACAAATTATTTTCGGTTGACAAGCAAAAGTGCACAATTTATTACAGCCTTTGTGTACGGCTCGCCTTTCCTGAAACGCCATCTATCGAGTGTTTTTGAACTAATTTTTATTTTTTATTTTGAGCTCTCAGTAAATTGCCCATTATTTTGGACGATTCTAAAGTGCTTATCAATTAAGTTTACTCGAATGAAAATATTTCGTTTTTACATTTATGTGTCTGTAGATATTATTTGTACCGTACACTGAACGAAACAACATAGTATTATAAAGAATTGTGCTGATTAGTTTACACTGTAGGAAAAAAGCGCGGCGCGGCGGCTCCCAAGCCAATTAAAAAGCGGTGTTAAAATGTAACCGTTTACTAAAGCTTTCTTGTTTGTGTACTAAAGCTTGTTTGTTTCTTTCGAATTGATAAGCAATGGAGTTACATAAATGAAAATTTAATTAAATGAATATTAATTATTTACTTAGTCAAAAACAGTATTTTTGCGCAGAGACAGTAAATGTTATACTTACACACCTTGTGACTCTCATACATTGGTAAATAACATGTGAGTGACATTGTTAGAGATTCTTTCATTTCATTGTCATTAAAATTTGTTTAAAACCACAAACAGAATAAAATAATGTTTCCGTCCTCCCCACCAGTGACGAGTTATTGGTTCTTACAGAACTGTCAAGCTCCAACCACAATGAAAACACGGCGTCCGGGCGCGACCAATACTAACGAAGCAGTTCCGAATGTGATATAATTCTATGTCGCTCGTTAAAATAGTGTGCTATTTAATTTCTAAAGTTCAATTATGTATTATGAAGTCGAAGATTGGGCTCAGTGACATGCGGTAGGAGAGGCCAAAGAAAATAGGTAAATTGTATAATTAATTAAAAGTGCACATTTCAGGAAATGGCAAATAGAGGCAGTAGAAAATGAAAGGTAAATTGGGTAACACCCGAATAGCTATTTTGATAAGTGTGAATTTTGGGAATTGATCATCAGACGAGTCAGGTTTAACGTGCACCAAAACGTAATTAATACAAAAAATTGAACAGGGCCACTCGATGCACGCTTACTACAAAAGTTAGATGATGCTTGTAACAGTCAGTTACTTATTATGATAGCGCAGCGACTCAAAACGGGTCTTAGCCTCCGATTATAAGAGTCGCCATGATGCCCCCCAAAACGCATGTGTTTTCAATGTAAGGAAGCGGTTAGATTTATTAGTCTTACAAATGACTATGTTTTGGTTTGTTACATTAATTAATAAAGGCAAAGAAGCTTGAGGTGAAATGATTGTTTTTATTCGGTAGAAAAGGCTAAATTATTAATTATAAAAAAAATTCACAAGTTGCTTCAAAGCATGTACCTACTAATATTAAAATTGATACTTGAGCACAAATCACAGTCATTTATATTTCGAACAAATCGCATCAACCAATACACATTATAAAAAAAGAGAGCTATTCTCGCAACCTCAGCTTTGAAAATAAGGAAGTACGAATGACACATACAAAAAGAAAACATTCAAAACGTATGTACAATGTGTAAGGCCTGCCGTGAGTATTCTAATGTAACCGCTTCTTATATAACCACCTACACCGGTCGGACGCCACAGGACTGTAACACACTAATAGACTAGACACAATATCAACTAACTGGTCCAAAGCACTTAGCTCCTTATAAACTCCTGTCTCTCTTGATTTATCGAATCGGCTTATTAACAAACTCACAACGCGTCCTTTGTCCCTTCTGAAAGCAACGTCAGATACATTTAGAGGGTGAGTTTGGTAGCCGGCGTTAGCACATTGTTACTCGCAAAGTTATGTATATTAAAATGATTGTTTTTTCTTTTGTTTTAGTTTAAACTTGCTCCTGCGATGGTTATTATAAAGTTGGATGCTCTCGCTGTACATACAAACATTTACACAACAAGTACACATTGTTTCATGCCAATTCAAATTGCATTTCAACATTCTTAAAATTCCTTTTAGGTAAGTAAGTATATTAAACTTGGAAACAAATCTCTTTTATATGATACTTGGAAAATGATACGTAATTGACAATATTTCATTTTTATAACATAATCAAATTCGTTTTGGACGTCGTACCTGTTAATATAGTTTATAAACGGAAACTATATCCGATAACAGGGACAGCCTTTTTCATTAATATCACGGTTTTTCTAGTTTCTCAAAAAATGTAACGCTTTGTGATCTTCATCATTAGGGACGAACAATAACACATTATCTGAACCTTTATGACAATTTTTTAAGTACCTAAAATAGTTTACTTTTAAGTTCATGTTAGATACTTTCAAAACTATTTATAGGTTGACTTTATTGAGCCGTTCATGTGACATTAAAATGAAAATTATTCGTTCTATGACCTAAAAAACGTTTAAATATCATTCTAAAACAAATTATGTAAAATATGTTAATATCATAAACATGAAATGTTGTCAAATAGGCACTTTATTACGCAGTGAATAAGGTTGGCACTCACGTTTTGTCGTTTTCGAAGCTGTGCGTCCTCCTCAGTATCGTGTCGTTATCTGGGGTGTTGTTGGCTGGCTTGCTATTATCTCCTAAAGTATAAAAAATAACAAAACGTTTAGAAAATATGACTACACGAAAATCTTTAAAATACATACATATCAACGTATATACTTAGACAGATACAAAATTAATAATACCAAACAATTTGTGTATAAGCAAACGGTCACTGAGAACGCAAGCCCATTCTAGCTTGTACTCAATAAATACCATTGGAGTATTTTGCGCGTGGCTGCCCTAAAGTCTACTAAGGCTCCAAAAATAAAAATATTATTGTGAAAATCAAATACCATTTATTGGTGCATGCGTAAGTTATTTTTTAATACAGTTGCTCAAAAAGTGGCGCAGGGACGTATAGCGTTCGGGATGTGGGCTATTACAACATACTCGAGCTTTTTCTTTACCTTTTCCGAACTCGTGCGTTCAACTGTCAAAATAATGTCTATTAAAAAGAAAAAAAAATCATAGAAGTTTTTATGATTCATGCAAATATTTCTAAAAAGAAGCTACTATTTTTTTTCAATATCAGATTTAATTCAATGAGTTAGGTTAGGTTTCATTTCATTTCATCTCATTAAAGGAGAAGGTTTTTTTTGTATGGGAGCTGGGCTTAAAATAAAAAATCAATGATCAGATGCAAATGATATGTTAAATTAAAGAATAAATTATAAGAAACACGATCAATCTATTTCTAAAAATAAATCGATGCCCATTTTAATTTAATTCAAATTCAAAAATACATTACCTGGTAAGTTATCACTAATGTTGCAATATGTAAAATAAAAAATGTTTAATGACATTTTTAAATGACTGTGGTCATTGCGTTTTGTTATTGATTAATTTTCAACTAGAATTACGGTTGCTTTAATATTAAAACATTGTACTACCTCTGAAGTTACGTAGTAAAACAAATGGAACTTTTTATTTATTTAACTATTTATTAAACAATAAAAATAATTATCGACACAACGTAAATGTTAATAGCGAAACGCATCGAGCTCGTTGACAGTGACAGATGACGCATGTCTTGTCATGCCACTGTCATGTCGTGATCTAACTTCGTTTCGTCAGACGGATCTCGCCCTCGCCTATGTGCTGTTGTGATGTTTCGTTGTGCTCTCGCTCTCGTGTTGTTTTCTGTTTTACGACTTCTGCTATGCTTTCTGGACCCGATTTTTGCCTTTCGACTGTGTTTTGTTGACCCGGTGTTTAATACGACGACCTCCGCTACTCTTTTGGACACCTTTTTTCTTCAACGATTATCAACAACGACGCCTCCTGCTCGTGCTATATCAAATGTAAGTATTTTGTTTGATTACAACAGTATGGCAGTTAGTTAAACTCTTTCCATTCGCAGAAAGATTCAATTTCGAACTTTGTGGCTTTCGAAACACTGACACCCATTTGCACTAAACTTAAGAATCACATAAGACTATTCATATCTAATCCACTAAGCCTATTCTTAACTTACGGGCCCAATATCGAGCCGTTAAGGCTTACTATTCTCTATTAAACGAATGTCATAAAATAATATGATAGATAAGAATTGCCTTGGGCGATTCTTAAGTTTAATGCAAATGGGTGTGAGTTTTTCACATTGTACCATACCTAAGTGGGGCCTAAACTACACTGATTATTATATAGCTGGTTAAAATGTCATAAAATAATATGATAGATAAGAATTGCCTTGGGCGATTCTTAAGTTTAATGCAAATGGGTGTGAGTTTTTCACATTGTACCATACCTAAGTGGGGCCTAAACTACACTGATTATTATATAGCTGGTCAAATAAAATGTCATAAAATAATATGATGGATAAGATTTGCCTTAGGCGATTCTTAAGTTTAATGCAAATGGGTGTGAGTTTTTCACATTGTACCATACCTAAGTGGGGCCTAAACTACACTGGTTATTATATAGCTGGTCAAATAAAATGTAATTCATAGTCAAGATGTATTTATATAATTATGGAGATTAACTTTAACTATCATTGACCATGTTGTGAAACTATTTCTATTATAATAACCACATTTGCCAGCAATACCCAATGGTGATAGAAGTATGAGTGTTTTGTCAGTGTTTTATACTGTAATTTTTTTTTTCAGATATTTATAATGACTGCGCAACTGCAATGTTTTAATTGCAACATATGACTTTATGCCAATCGTCAGTCTTATGTTATACTTGACATGAGTCCAGATATTGTATCATTGCTGGAGGAGTGGACTACCAGACAGGTATGATACACTTTTAATAGAGATTTATGGCAAATGTTTTTCAATAATTCTACTAAAACAATCTTAAACTTAATATAGGTTACTTAAACTCAATGATCTTGAAATGTTCATTATATTTGTAAATAGTTTCTGCTCAAGAAAGCAAAATGGATTGTTTATAATGTAAATAATTTCTTGTTTTAGGTGGCAACCATAGACAGATTGTGCCAGGAGTGTTTTGACTTGGTGATTGCTGAAGTTGTTGATGGTCACAATAGACCTCAACAGCAATTGGGACATCATTCACTATGTGTCAATTGTGGCATATCACTGGCACAAAGAAGTGGAAGACTGTCTCGACCATTGCTTGATGGATGTCCTGAGAGAGTGTATATAGCTAGAACTATATTTCCTCGACAGGTATGTAATATATCTTTGCCTCAAATGACTATACAAAGGACAAATAATGTCAATACCTAATATTAAAGATAGTACAACAATGTATTTATATATTTTACAATTTTACAGATTCCTGTTGATGCTCGAGTGTGCAATTCTTGTTGGCTACGAGCTCGCTATAGAGTTCAACGAGATGCTGAGGTTCATGACCTTCCTATCGAACATGGGGACGAACAAGATCCTGACAATGCAGATCTACAAGAACCTGACATAGAAGATGAGTTGCATCATGAACTCATCTCTACCATAACTCTTCCCGGCTATAGTCGCACTTCAGATACTGCAAGTCACTGCTTTGTACCAGAGTGTATAAACATGGAGAGATTCAGAGTTCCCAAATATTTAAGAAAAAGAATATTGGCTGACTACAAAGTTTTTATACCTGCTAACTCAAGAGTTTGTGAGCAACATAGTATAGTGTACAACTGGGATGTACTCAATGATTATGAATATATGACAAACTTCACTTCACCTCAAATCATAGATATGTTAAATATTTTGAGCGAGTCCAAAACTGACTCTTTAAACTTTGAAAATGTAGAAAACATTGAACCAAGTATTTGTCACTACTGGACTGGCTTGTCTATTGTCAATTTCCTAGTATTGTTTAATTTGATATACAATGGACTCAATAATTGCAAGAGAAAGAAGACTGCTCTAGCACTCTACTTAGTAAAAATAAGGACAGGAGAGTCATACGCTCGGATCGCAAGCATTTTTCAAATAACAACTTCTGTAGTTCGATCATATGTAAAAAACGTAAGAAATTGTCTGACATCTGTATATGTACCGTTACATCTGGGTGTGGGACATATATCACGTGAAGCATTGAGCGCAAGAAATCTTATTATACCTCATGGTTTATTTGGTACAGAATTGAACAACCCTATTGTGATCATGGATGGAACTTACATTTATGTCCAAAAGTCGTCTAACTACTTATTTCAAAAAAAATCCTACAGCCTTCACAAATTCCGCAATCTAGTGAAACCATTTTTGATTGTAGCTACTGATGGTCATATTGTAGATGCATATGGACCTTACCCAGCAACCACTACTGATGCTGACATAATAAAACAATTATTTGAAAATGAGAGTTCCGACCTCAGGAGCTACTTTACACAGAATGATGTGTTCATTTTAGATCGTGGATTTAGAGATGCTTTAGGGTTACTCAATTCTTTAGGATATTCAGTATATAAACCAGAGACACGTTCAGAAAACGAAGGTTCACAGCTCTCGACCATAAAAGCCAATAAATCAAGATTAGTGACAATGTGCAGGTGGGTAGTGGAAGTTGTAAACGGTCGGTTTAAACGGGATTATAAAATATTTAGAGCGAATTACTTTAATAATATGAGCGAGAATCTAATGCAAGACTTTAGAATTGCAGCAGCAATAATAAATCATTTTCATCCCGTTATAACCGACCGGCCTGACGCTGAGCCTATTTTGCAAAGAGCCTTAGAAAGATTGGATATGCCAAACCATTTAGCTGATCATGTGCAACAGCTGCATTTAAATAGGCACAGGGCTAATTTCATAAGAATAGATGGCCAAGTACCTCAATTGGATATGTTCCCTGTAATGGAAATGTCTGACTTGGTTCTGTTTGCATTAGGGACCTACCAAATTAAGCAGGCCAGGTCTTATTATGGGGAACATATCCGAACAAATGGTACGTTTGTAATAGAAGTAAATGACAGTGTAACTGTAACAAACGTACCAGTAATATCGTCATCACATGACACATTATTAATTAGAGGAAGGATTAGGTCCCGTCATCATAGTAATACAGTTTATTATACATATATATTATTAAATTCAGGAGAAGCTAATTGGTGGGACCAGATCTGTGGCTATTACTGTTCATGTATCATAGGCAAACGAACAGTTGGTACTTGTGCTCACGTTATGACGATAGTTTGGTACCTTGGCTGGGCTCGGCATCAAGATTCCATATTGGCACCTGCTACATTTTTAGATGGTGTTTTGGTAATGGAGGATGAATAAAGAAAGTTAATAAAAAAGACATTGTTTTATTTATTAATTAAGTTATAAACCCAATTATACTTATGCATTTTCTTCCATGTAACTACAGGTGATGCTTACAGAACATAAATTATTTGCATATATTTGCATTATGCATTTCTACAGATTCACATCTCTGATTCTCGTTTCGAAATCTCATTTCACTATACATTTGTACAAGTGACGCAAAAACATAAGTAGTAGGTATTACTTGGTATCCAGCCAAAATTATTTTTATTCATTTCTTTATTAAACATACATACATATAATCACAACTATTATCCCCGAAGGATTAGTCAGAGACTAGGCAATGAGGACCGCAAAAACAGTCCTCTGCCATAGTCCACTTTTCACCAAATAGTGACTGCACATGTGCTCAGCGTGACAGGTGGTGGGCCCATCACCGCTCTGTACTGTTGGAATTATGTGTAATCTTTAGTCCGTTAGTCGCCTTTTACGACACCCAAGGGAAGAGGGAGGGTGGTAGTATACTTTCACCGCTACGCAACACGGTTCAAGGCTGTGTATCTACAAAGCCGTCTACAAAATATCAGGAGCAAAATGAAATAATTCATAAATGCATGCATAACAGGAGATAAACCATTCCTGTGTTTATAACTTTATTAGGTATTTGTTTGTAAATCTGTGTTATTATATTTTATCGTTTGTATGATATTGTTTTAAATGTTTCGTTTTTAACATATTCGCGTTTTGCTATAACTGTACTCTGAATAACTGTGATTCCAAAGAAACAAGAATCTGAAGAGATGCGAATCTGTAGATATGCGAACAATTCCGACATCTTCTTTTTATGAATGGCTTCATCAATAAACTCCCTAAAAATCAAGTAAAACGACATTGAAGATCTCGTCTCTTCCACCTATCCCTACCAGGCTATCTCCACTGGTAGGGATTGTGTGCAAACAATGCTAAAGATTGACTGCTTGTGAAGTCATAGAGTCCACTACGGCTAGTCACTTTTAATTTCACGTTTAGAAAAGCTGCCGTAGGTACTGGAGTTCTATCTATATTGTTGATTTATGTAAGTATTGTATTCCTAGGAAACTAAGTGAAATGGTTCCGGATATGGAGACGGATCACCCGTCCGACTTCGCTGGCGTCATCCCCCCTCCAAATAATAATAAGATATATACATTTTGTTTAGGAAAGACAGTTTTGATCAAAAGCGATTAATCAAAACAGAATTCTCTAGGAACCGAAACGGTGCCCTTTTGGACTTCGCGGATGTCAACTTTTTAGCTAAAATTAATAGGTAGGTATCAAAAGTCTTCAAAACAGAATTACTGAATTGGAATTGATTATAAATTGTTGAAAACAAAGAACAAACAGCTGGATGGATCAACGATCAACTGTCAGTTTATGTCACATTACTTATAGATGTCACGCAACTGTCAAAAAGAGAACTCGGACATCGTTCCTTTCGACGCATTTTTCTAATAATGATTTTTTTTCCAAAATATTAATGGGCATCTCTCAAAATCTGCAATTAGTGTAGATTGAAAGTATTAAATATTTAGAGTATTTATCAACTGAAATGAACTCTGATCAATTTTCACCTATTTTAAGCCCAAAAAAAATCTTCTCCTTTCATTTTCATTTCATATCAATAAAAAAATTCTACTGAAGACTTGGCTGTATGAGCATAGTTCCCTTTGCCTACCCAGAATGGGTGAAGAAAACAAAAATCATTTACGGTTGGCGCCATTTTTAAAAATGTTCTTTATTAAATTGCTTTATTTTTTCGCAACTGTATTAAAAATAGTTGTTCAGTACACGTGCGGAACCGTCATTGACCGTCAACTTGTTCCGACTTTCAACCCTCACCTTCGGCCGTGCCTCGGCTCGGGTAGACATTTGTCGGAACTCTTTGCAATGACAGGCTTTCCGCACTCGTAATGAAATATACTATTTTGGGCCGACAAGCAGCGGTATACCGTACCTAAACAGACACAGAAGCATATTATTATTATGCTTCTATGTCTGTACGTTACTGGATATCATCCTTTTAAACCAAACACTGCTGTTTGACTGCACAAAAAATAACTTACGCTTGCACCATTATGGTAATCTATTTTCACAAGAATAATATTCATTTTTGAAGCCTTTATATGAGTGTGGCGATGACTTTCCGAAAACCGAATTTTACTGCAAGCGATTTTTGTAATCGTATAATTTTCAATTTTTTTTATTTTCAGAGCGTTTTTTTCCCGGGGGGTAAATTTCTGAATATTATTTGTAACTTAAAGTAATAATATATCCATTCTCAAATATTCCTAGTCACGTAATTTACACATTCGCTTACGTGAAGGAAATATCACTATAAGCAATTTTTCCTATCTAATTTCTATGCTATTAAAAAAAGTAAGTAACATTAAAAAAAATTATAATACTTTTTTTTATCAACGTCTGGAAAAAAAACTATCAGAAAAAGATTAGATTGTGAAAAAAATACGAAAAGAAAAACCTTTAAAAAAAATCGACTTCTGGAAAAAAAATATTAGAAAACGATTCGATTGGGAAATTATGCGAATGCTTGCAGTTAAATTCGATTTTCGGAAAGTCATCGCCACACTCCTTTATATAACATTATATTCTAGCTGCCAATGAATATAAAAGTTATTAGGGACAAACTAGCTTCAGACGGAGGTCAAAGCTATTTTCTGGTGACTATTTAATTAGTACAGACAAATAATATACTAAAGTAGGTATAGTTACACCGTTATTGCATTAGATGTAAAAAAATGAAGTGGTACGTTAATACAACCGGATGAGGCGACCTATCCCAGTTAATTACTAAATGAAATTAATGTAAATTAAACGTGATGGAGTTCCATACCCGCATATTTGTCCAACATTAAGTCTATAATAAATAATAACAAACAACCGGTACCGTCGAGTTCAATAATATCTCAACAACATTATAATATGAAACTTGTATGCGAAAAATCCTGGTTATACAGAGTGTTCGGTAATAGGTATGTAATCAAGCAACTAGGCCATCCTACTAAGTGCAAAGAACAATTTTGAATGAGAACAATTTAAAAAAACGAAAAAAAAATCATCTTTTCCATACAAAACTGCAAATACTTTTAGACCTAATGTATGGAAGAGCTCATTTTTTTCGCTTTGATATGCTCTCATACAAATAGTTGTTCATTGTACTTAGTAGGATGGCTGGGTTGCGGGATCATACACCCTTAATTTTTTTTCTTTTTAATGAAATTAAGGGTGAGTTCCACTTATGAAACTGAACAACTTTTCCCAAGAAACCTATGTTCAAAAATGACAAAAAAATTTCGACCTCCTATACCATATGTATGAGAGGTCGAAATTTATTGAAAAGTTGTCAGTTTCATGAGTGGAACTCACCCTTAATTTCATTAAAACATATAAAAATTAAGGGTGTATACCTATCACTAAACAACTTGTATAATACTAATACCTATAGCCAAGATAAGACTGCTGCCACGAATCCAATTCTAGCAGAGTTTTCTCGAAGGGCTGACAGTACTATTATTAAATAACGAATGTGTTAATGTGCTGGGCAAAGGCGTTTTCTAAACGCTTCAATATTTCTAGATCCAGTGCGGTTTTCACCATTCTCCCTTTAGGCATCAAGATTATCCCATAATACTACGTTATGCGTTCTACTAGACATAACCTTTTACATTACGCGGATCTTCAAAATAATAACTACTAATAGAAAGGCAAGTAATTTAAAAGGCATCTTAACATTACTACTGCGTTGTCCTGAGAATTTAACTTCCTTCGACCTTTAACTGTCACATACTATTTTGACTTTTGGCCATTTGAAAAGGAGTAAGGATAAATCATAAAAAATATGTGTGCCTTTTTGTTTCAACTAGGTAAAATACTGTGTTACGCATACACCGAGACCCGAGGTGTCTCTCCGCCTTGTTTTGAAAAAACTTAATGGAGGGAGGAGGCCTATCTCCAAAATAATACCTACACTACGGTCAAATTCGATAAAGAATATTTGTAAACATATAACTGTGATTTCTTTGTGTAAATATCTAGTTTCAAGACCTACTTCCGTACTCAGAGACGTCAATTAAGTTTTAATGACAATTAAATGTCTTTCCTTCTCTGTTTAGCACTATATATAAGATAGTGACAGCAAGATACTTAATTGTCTTTGTAGCTTAATTGACGTCTCTGAGTACGGCAGTTAGTCTGCGGGCACGAGATTGGCGACGGCCGAGCGATGGCGACGCGACGCGACGGCGGAGCGGGGCGACAAGGCGCGACATCTTGCGTGGGCACGAAACTTGTCGCTCTATGTCGCTCTAGAGGTAGTGTTGTGAGCTCAGAATTTAGTTATTGTTCTGAGGTTGTGAGCAACATGTCACGTCATCATAACACAAGTTTACGTGAAAGAGAAAAATTGGAGCCAAGTCTATTAATGAGAACGGAGTTATTATTACCTAGAGATGGTGTTCATCCAATAAATGAAGGAAGAAGTACTTTGGGCGAATTTTCTACCCTTTTTACGAGCTAAGGTGCGATCCAACAAAATTTTACAACTATACCAGAATGAGTATACACACATTTGATAACATTTTAAATAAAATATAACATATTTACAACCTTTTTTTTATGATGAACATTTTTACTGTTCCAAAGAGCAGGTTTTGACAACATACACGAGATACCTAAATTCTTCAATATCAATTTCAATTTCCATTACGTAGGAGGTTTCTTTAATATTTTTCAACACAACACTACTGTAATCGCGAGCGACCTAATCAAACTAGTTTGTTCATTTGTTCTCGTCGCTTCCGCGCCGCCGCCGTCGCTCCCGAGTCGGCCGTGCATCGCTCGATCGCATCGCCCCGCCATCGCTCGTTTCGTGCGCGTCACCATAGATGTCCATATTGTTGATGCATCGCCGTCGCGGTTTAGTCGCAGAATGTCCAATTCGCAAAATGTCCAGCGGTCGCAAAAAGTTCAATTCGTCATTATTTATTTAATTTGTCCGGCACAATAAAACGGTATCCACGAGTTATTTTTATTGTGCCGGACAAATTAAATAAATAATGACGAATTGAACTTTTTGCGACCGCTGGACATTTTGCGAATTGGACATTCTGCGACTAAACCGCCGTCGCGTCGCGTCGCCCGTCGCTCGGCTGTCGCTAATCTCGTGCCCGCAGACTTAGTGAACGCGTTCTACATAGCTACTAAATTCTGTAACTGCCGATTGCCACAATATTGAACTCGACCGCGACTCACTGTTTGGCTCCTGTTGCCGCCTGAACGAGGCGGATCGGCGCCACGACGGCGCCTCCTCCGTCGCGTCGGTCGGCTGCGCGTCGGGCGAAGGCGCTCGGGCTTTGGGCGGCTTGCCCTCCGCCTTGGGAATGATCTCCGCCGGCGGCTTGTCTGTTACGTTCATGACCAATGCCGAACTTAAGGCTTGTGACGATTATGAACCTTAATGGTAGGAATTAAGGTTGGTTGGTGGATTATGAATGTTAATGATGTAAGGTTTGTGGTGTTATGATAAGCGCTTTGGGCGGCTTGCCCTTCGCCTTCGGAACGATCTCCGCGGGGACTTGTCTGTTACGTTAATGACCAATGTTGAACTTAAGGCTTGTGGTGTAACGATTATGGACCTTAACGGTAGGAATTAAGGTTTGTGTGGTAAGATTGTGAACCTTAATGATATAAGGTTTGTGTTATTTAATGATAACGGATTTTATAGACTGAGCTTACGGATGTTTTTGACCTTATAGACTGACTTAAGGTTTGTGTGATATGATAATGGACCTTAATCCTCGTGTGTTATTAAAAACCTTAAAGGCAGACTAAAGAAAATGCCAAACCTCGTAATTGGACGCGCTGTTTAAATCATCTTTTATAGATGTAAGAGGCCTATGATGATGATGAAAGGCAGACTAAGGCGTGTTGTGTTATGATTAGAGAACTTATTGACTGACTTAAAGTTTGTGTGTTACTTTATTGACAATGATTTTAAGGCTTGTAGTATTCCAACAATGGACCTTAATGCCAGAACTTAGGGTTTATTACAATTATAAACGATAATAACAAAGTTTACGTTTGCATGTTTGCTTTGCTTGTACATTAAATAAAGCGGTTTAGGGTTATGTGAACTCAATAGCGAGATGATTAGTGTACGTAGTGTGGTAAAGCGTGATTTAGTTTCGGTAAAGACGAATAGAGCTTTTTAATTATATAAATAGTTCTACAATTACTGTACGAAAAGTATTTATGTAAATATAGAAAAAAAAAGTTTTGATTTTATCGGATATATCACGAGCAGTGTTGATAAAATAAATGCTGATGCATTTATACTTTTTAACACTGAGAGAAAGCTGAGGGAAAGCCTGAATCCAGCAGTGATCTAGACTAGAGTCAGGCTAGACTACGACTTTTCCACAAAAACCATAGCACATCAGGAGATTGGGCTATAAAGCTCAAGATATTTACAATTTAGTAGCCTATTCTGTAAACTTACTAGAAACTAAATCACACTACAACCAATGATGAGGAATATAACTAATATTGCCAAGCATTATACCATACAAGCAACGACATGTATCCATTTTAGTATCCAGTTGTAATACTTTCGAAACACTTAATTACTATAAAAACTGCAATTAAACGTTGCAACCTTAGGCATTTTATACTAAAACATGTACGATATTTTAACCAAAACTAAGACCATTAATTTCCTGTAAAAAAGGCAGAAACAATCAACATCAGTCTTTTACTCGGTTTGACTTCAGTCAACGTTCATTTTGCAAAAACAGTCACAGAGCCAATACGACCAGCATGTATACACTTAAATGGGTACATTATCTTTTTAACTAAAACGACTGGATGTATAAATAAACATATGATATAGGTACACTACAATGCTTAAATGACTTATCGTATTCAAAAGCACTAAGGGGCGTATACATATACATAAAATGATGAATACACACTAAAAATGAGTACCGCAGAATAGTGTTCACCGAATAACTTAAACGACATGTGTTTATGTATATATATACATCCCGTATACACACGTAGTATAAGTGAATGATGTATTATACACACAATAATGCGTATATGAGTTAACATCATAAGACCTACTGCCGTACTCAGAGAAGTCAATTAAGTTTTAATGACAATTAAATGTCTTTTCTTCTTTATTTAGCACTATACATAAGAAAGTGACAGCAAGAGACTTAATTGTCATCAAGACTTAATTGACGTCTTTGAGTACGGCAGTTCACCTTTCAACTGAAATGCGGTAGATGAGTTAGTGTTACAAGACTTAACCTATCAATTGAAATGCATTACCATTGATGACAGTGTCGTTTTGTCCGGTGATGTGAAGCTCCACCACCCGCTTCGCGTCGTGGCGCGGCGGGGTGCGCTTGCGTTTGTTGTTGTTGTTGTTGTTGATGCGGCGGGCCTTCATGACCGCCTCGGTCAGCCACATCGATATGCTGGGGTCAACGAGGTCGATACACGTCTGCCCCTGGAAATTAACAATTAATTGGCTATTTGACAGTTGTAACAATAAAATATGAAATATGTCGGAAATGGTAGTTTATGATTTAACGATAATTATCCAATAGTTTTTTTTTTATTAAGATAATATGTAAATATTTTATTTTAACAAAATAAATTTGCGTTTTTATATCTGTGGATTACAAGACCCGAAATACGGGCGACAAGGGGCGGCCATGATTGAGCTTCATGTGATGTCACATTTCACAAAATTATCAAAAACTATCTGTTAGGTTTCAAGATAAGTTTCTTTATTTATTGAAATGTGACGTCAGAGCAAAATGTCACGTAACCAACCGTTTTCGCACGAAAATTGAAACCAATAAAGAAAAATATGTTTTTTTTCTGTTAAATAAAGGTTTTTTTGAGAAAGATAATATTGTACGGGTTATAAATAAGCGTTTGTAACTTTTTAAATATTTTTTCGAAAACTGTCAAATTTGTAGCCAATTATTGAAGTGACTTTCGTCTCGAGAGCCTTGTCGCGTAGCGGCTCCTTATAAGAATACTACCACCCCCTCTCTTCCTTTGTGTGTCGGAAAATGCGACTAACGGACTAAAGACAGCACATACATCCAAGAGCATAGAGCGGCGATGGACTCACCACCTGTCATGTTAACCACATGTGCAGTTGTAACTTGGTAAAACGTGGACTATGGCAGTGGACTGCTTCTGCGGTCCCCATAGAATAGTCTCTGACTAACCCTTTTGGAGTAATAGTCGTGAATCTAGCTATGTATGTATAGTCACGAGCATAAATATGTAAACAATTGTAACTCTTATTACAATGGACTAAGAGTTGGAGTAAGAGAGTGTGTATACATATTGGTGCTCGTGACGACTGTATGTACGTTCTCAAAACTCAAAGTTAAACTCAAAACAAATTTATATGATGTAGCTTATTAAAATTAGGCTTAATTTCTAAACTTTATATTAATACATTGTTACAACTAATAGGGAAACGCTCGCATAGTACTAAATTAAATGAGTTACTAAGCACTCTTTTTTTTAGGGCGATTTCGTTTTTCGTTTTCGTAATCGAAGGTAAAATGCCATAAATGTGAAACCGGAACACATTCTATAATATAATTCTTCAACTCTGAGCTACAAAAATGTTTAATGAAATAAAATAAATATAATGTTACCAATAAACGATAAGACAGCCTTTTCCCACATTCGTTTTAATATGCCTATTTTATGTTTTCTGTATTTTTGTGTGTGCAATAAAGCATTTTATCTATCCATCTAAACAAAGAGAACAGAAATTCCTTAAATTTCATAATAACATAATAAACAATACAAAGCACAACACAAATATTAGATAAATTAACTAATTCTTCTCTACACACCGGAGAACTGTTTCACTTCAATTGTTTTCTGGTTGAATTTCTCTTGGTCTTCTATGTTCTCTTTTCTTCACCAAACCAATAATCGTCTCCCATGTTTTCAAGTCCATTGTTGGTGCGACGTATGTATCCCCCACAGTCTCTATAGCAGAGCGACTTGCGGGATATACTACCGCATGCCTCTACGCTTTAGGGTCAGTAGGGGACAGCTTTAAGGTCAGTAGGGGACAGATTGTAGTTTGTAGGTATCATGGAGTATTCCAGTGAGTAGATTTAGATGAATTCCGCATTTTATCAAGACTTATTTGACGATATATTTTCTTTTTTTAAATCGTGTCGATTGATTTTCCTGTTAGTTCTTCAAGCGATGGATGATGCTACCAGACATTTGAAGTAAAATATATCATGATGATTATGATATTTTTTTTTAAATATCGTATCGAATTATTTTCGATACGCGACGCTACCAATGTACTGTCAACACTAATTTAACGTTTTCTTTTTGATAATAGCGTCTCTTTATATCGTCACTCATACACTTAATAATTTTACTAGTTTGCCGATTTTTCTATAGCATACTAGCGGCCCGCCCGCGAAAACACCACGTACACGATGAAAAATTTCAAAAAAAAATATTTGTTCACGCAAACCTTGTCCTGACAATAAAATACTAAACACAACAAAAAAAAAAGAAATAGCCAAATATCTTTATTATTGAAATGTTGCATTCACAATCCTACTAATATTATAAACGCGAAAGTTTTTAAGTATGGATGCATATTTCTTACTCTTTCACGTAAAAACAACTGAATGGATTTGGATGAAATTTGGCATACAGATAGTTAATAACCTGGATTAACACATAGGATACTTTTTATCCCGATATTACCACGAGAACGGGAACTACGCGGGTGAAACCGCGAGCGGCCGCTTGTGCTATATAAATATAGAATAAAATGTTTACTAGAAAAAAATCAACCAGTCTCAGGAAGCCCGAATTGGATTCTAACCCATGAACCCATGCCGGTCCACTGCTCTAACCACTAAGCCACCGAGACCCCAGAAGGCTCGTTGAATTCTTTCTAGTCGTTGATGATTTACGCTGCAAGCCAGCGGCATTACGTCACTGTGAAGGTCTCGTTGAATTCTTTCTAGTAGTAGTTAACGAGTCTTCTGGGGTCTCGGTAGCTTAGCGGTTTAGAGCAGTGGACCGGCAATCCAAAGGTCATGGATTCGAATCCCATTCGAGCTTCCTGAGACTGGTTGATTTTTTTCTAGTAAACTTTTTATCCTAAATAGCCAAATAGGTGCAGGCGTTCTAAAGTGATTGATTTCTATTTATATATACTCATTTCGTTGTTGTCGTAAGATGGCAGTCGTTAGAAAGCAACCCGCATTGGGCCAGGGGCCATAACCCACCAGGTTATGGTTCAAGCTTAGGCCACGTTTTTACGGCAGTCTAGTTCTGAGGGATCACTGCATTACTGGATCCCGCAGAAAGCACTTGTGTGTTCACACGGCAATATCCTGTTTTTTGCAGGTACGGTTTTTTGCGGTACGGGAGTTTGCATCCTGCTCGTAGCAGAATAGACTGGAAATTGAGACGTGATGGACGTAAACACGCTTGTGATATTGTATTAGTATTATCGCCGCCGCCGGCATTGTAATAAAGAAGATTTTGGTTTCACCCAATTCTGAAACAACGATCTAAATTAGGTGTCTTTCGTAATCTAATGAGCGATTTGAAAGGATATGAATCTAAAATTCGTAATTATTTTAGGATGTCCTTATTCTCGTTTACAGCAGAACTGTTGAAGATGACCCTAAAATAATACGGCTCTTTTTCCTTGTATCGTATTTATTATTACACTGTCGCTTTTTTATATCTAACGTCACATTTGAAGTATAAATACATATTTTTAAATATAAAAAACTATAATTTCGTAAACGGCCAAAAGGCGGTACAGGTCGCCAACAACAACCTTTATAAAAGGTGAAGAAACAATTAAAAAAACAGGATACCATTATGAGAAAAAGCATCATCCCTGAAAAAAAGTATGCAGGAAGCTGCTAGTGGAAACACTTCTATTAAACAGTACTTGTAATCAAACTGGGTCCTGTTTTTTACGGGTCCAGTTTAATGACAAAACCGAATAGCAAATTCGAACGGATCGATTTTTTGCGGGACACTGCAAACGGGATATCCGTGTGAATGTTAGCATTAAAACGCGTATACTACTAAACGGTATGCTGCAAAAAGCTGGATGTCTCCGTGGGAAAGGGCCCTTATTGGTGTAAGGCTCAATCACCCCACAAGCAGTGCATGTGGAAGGCGTGTGTTCAGCAGTAGGGCGTCTATAGGCTGATGATAATGATTTGACGACCTCCGTGGTCGAGTGATTAGCACGCCGGGTCTGGCGTCGCGCCATCCCTGAGGTCCCGGGTTTAATTCCCGGTAGCGGTCGGGTTAATTTAGAGAAAAACTGTTTTTCTAAATTGATTTCGGGTCTGAATGTTTTTTCATGTGTATATATATTTATCCGTTATCTTATCTTACCATATTAACGAGTTTCAAAAGAATACTCATCTTGGTCTAGATAATTGGTGTGAGCGTAAACAAATGTATTTATTAATTATTTTTTAATGACAAGCGGCCGCTCGCAGTTTCACTCGCGTGGTTCCCGTTTCCGTGGGAATATCGGGATAAAAAGTATCCTATGTGTTAATCCAAGTTATAAACTATCTGTATGCCGAATTTCATCCAAATCCATTCAGTAGTTTATACGTGAAAGAGTAACAAATATCCATCCGTACTTACAAACTTTCTCGTTGATAATATTAGTAGGATAGGATGATGATTTTATTGGTGTGACATACCGAGTAGTTCTTGAGTTGGGGGTCGGCGCCGTATTTGAGCAGCAGCGCGGCGGCGTCCTTCTGCCCCCAGAGCGCGGCGGCGTGCAGCGGCGTCCAGCCCTCGTAGTCCACGCAGTCGGGCTCTGCGCCGCACTCCTCTAGAAGGGTCTTCGCCACCTGCACAAAACAGGAAATTAATGAAATATTAAAAAATATATAATATACATGGTAATTTAACAACTTCCCTGTCCAATGAGTCAATATATGACTCACAGGAACGTATTAGAATACGTTCATGAGTCTTTCTCTATACAATTTGAGGTACATTTTTCGGTATGAACGTAACGTGATATTTTTGAAGTCATACGTGGACGTATAGCAAAAAACCTAACGTTTACAATGACAAAAGAAAATTTTGCGATTTTTTTTATATTTGTCATTTAACATTTAAAAAACCTGTGGACGTGGGGTATTATCAAAATGAGTTGTATGGGGCAGGGAAGTTGTTAAGAATATTTATTAATAATATTCCCTTTCCTGCTCCGGACTACACGTGCTGGTCTTAGGAACCACCATCCTACTGTGCAGACTATAAGCACTCGCACCAAAAAATTTGGCGAGTCGTTCTTCTGTAAGACCATTCGGCTTTGGAATTCTGTACCGGCGCATGTGTTTCCCAGCTCCTATAGTCTTGGGTCTTTTAAGCGGGGCGTGAAACGGCATTTATGCAGGCCGCCATGAATAAATAGGTTGTTACTGTGTCCTGCTACTCTAACTATACTCCAGCCAAACTCGAGAAAGAATTTATGTAAACATACCAAATTAGAATCATAACAAATCTGGGCAAAAATGTATTCGTACTTTTCATATTATTTCCTTGATTACTGAATTTTACATAAATATTATAAGACTAATTATTCTCCCTACACATCTCACTCAAATCACTCACGAAACGTCGGTATAAAAATTATACCATAAACGTTCTACGAAGAACGTAAAAAAATGTAAACTATTTTCACTTGATAACCCTATTTTACAAATGACATTACAAAACAGTTATTCAAAACATTTTCGCTATTTTATACTAGCATTCCAAATGAAGATGATACTTATATTTTTCTAAGGTCTCTTATCTAGTTCTGAAATCTGCAGCATATATTGTGCATTGAAAGCCGACCATGTAAGAATGAACCACATTCCATTCCAACAAAAAAAAATATTTTTCTACATCTATAAGTACACAAAATACATTTAATAAACCATTATAATACTACTAATTTGAAGCTTTTAGGTTAGTTTGCTTTAAAAAAAATCATACAATATTTATTAAATAAACATTTTATGCAAAATCTTTCCCCTTGCCAATTTATTGGAAAAGGTTGTTAATATGTGCATATGGTTGCTAAGCAACGCTTTGTTGGTAAACATTCTGTCTCGAATTTGGCTGGAGTATAGGTGCTTGCTGTTCGTGGTCTGGAGCTTTCCCAGTGTCATAGAACAGATAGATCTTAGTTTTTAGTGGGAGGGTGTGTGTGGTAGGCTACCCCATTTCCCCCTATAACTGGGCGGAAGACGGGGAGGAGAGCCCCTCGTAACTCGAGGTCGGCCTGGCTTTATGGCCTCGGTGTATGCGTAAAGGCGGGTCTCCTGCGACACTGTTAGAAAACACAAAACAGAGTCGCAGGAGACCCGCCTTAAGACGGAGACGGCATTTTACCTATTATATCTAAGATTATAAATGCGAAAGTGAGTTTGTTCTTTTGTTACGCTTTCACACTTAAACCGTTCAACCCATTTTGATAAATTTTGGTATGTAGATAGATGGGGGCACTAACGCGCTGCGCAAACGTTTTGCCAACACTGGATA
This sequence comes from Scoparia ambigualis, assembly GCA_963921215.1. Taxonomy (NCBI): domain Eukaryota; kingdom Metazoa; phylum Arthropoda; class Insecta; order Lepidoptera; family Crambidae; genus Scoparia; species Scoparia ambigualis. Next base: position 8,459,210 of record OY992501.1, read on the forward strand.
CTATCACAAGAAACCAAAGTTGCTGTATCAGGAAGCGGCGACCGGACACAGTCGTAGAGTCACAGCACTTTCCATTTGTAAGGAAAATAGTTAATTTAGCTTGAGTCGACAACTAACGACTTTTAGATGCCAGTCGTCTACACCGAACACTTTTTGATTAGCGATCGCTCATTGACAAGTTAGGTGGTAATGATATTACATTTTAAAAGGAAGTAGATATGTTACCACGTGGCTTCAGTTGAAGACTCATTTATACCCCAGTTGTCTCATGTCGCAACCAATTTGCGTCAAACAGTCGTCCGTGACAGTTGGTCGTCACACTCGAAGCGCAAAGGCTTAGAGATAGCTATCTCTTTTACTCTCGAGCTCACTGTATCTTTGTACGTCATTCATTAGTGAATCACGTGAACATAGTACAGTTTTATAGCTATTTATATGCAGAACGTTTTGGAAACGCAAGAAGAGTTTTTCTGTGTTTTGTATAAGATCTTATACAAAACACAGAAAATCGACGTTTTGTAGTCCCTTATTTCCTCCTTCAACACTGGACCAATTTTTATTACTTTTTCAGCATCGGTTAAAGAAAGCGATTTCCTATGTCTGTATATTTGATTTTTTTTCAAACCAGCCACTTATTGTTTCTGAAGACGCCTTAAAACGGAGTGATTTCGCTAAATTTTAAAGGGCTCCTGGTTATTAAATAAATGACTTAATGCAGAAAAAATCAAACATACAGACGTAGAAAATCTCTTTCTTTAATCGATGCTGAAAAAGTAATAAAAATTTGTCCAGTTCTGAAGGAGGAAACAGGGGACTACGAAACGTCGTTTTTCTGTGTTTTGTATGAGAATTTTGCATGCCACGTCGACGTAGTGTTTCCTCTTAACTAGGAACGTATCATGTCTATAAGTACAAGAAATATCATTGAGCGAAAGCTAGTATAAAACGGCAGGGGCGTTGTCACTCACGTCGTTGTACCCCTTGGCGGCGGCGACGTGCAGCGGCGTGCCGCCCGTCTTGGGGTCGCGCACCTCCACGTAACCAGTGGCCGCCCAGCCCTTGGCGTCGTTCAGCAGCGTGTTCACCTCGGCGTTGCGCGACTTGTCGCAGTCGATGCCTAAGGGAACAACATCAAAATCATTAAAATCAAACTATAGCCGTGCTGCGTGTGTAGCGGCCTTAGAATAATAACGCTATAGAAAGATAGTCTTCATACAAGCGCTCTGTCAAAAATGAAGCACTAAACCGATTCACACACGCGTGACGTGCGCGCATGGCCGTGATCTGCTGTCTCCAATTCTATGAATATGAAAGAGACAGCACTGCGGCAGCCGCTGCTACCGAGGCTTTAATTTAGAGAATCACACTGCAGTACGTTTATATTTTGACCTAATTAACTACAAGATACTATGAAATACTAAAAGCTTACCTGTGAAAAGTCATGTTATTACACTTCTTTTGTTTTTCAGATGTGTTGTGACACAATTTAACTGCACAAACCGTCATTTTTTTTTTGTTTTCGCGAGACACGTTCGGCGCGCTGTGACATTGAACACTACGGAGCGGTCCGGCGTTTGGTGCCATTTCTGGCTCCAATTAATGTGCTTCAAAATAGGCGCGCGAACTTGGTTTCTATAGCGTTATTATTCTAAGGTAGCGGCTAACAAAACTACTATAATATAGTGCGGCAACTTCGTGCGCGACCGTCCTGTAGGGTACAGACGTTGGCGGGGACGAGGTAGCACGTCATTCTAGAACACGACCACACACAGTTGCGCGCGTCCCCGCTACACCACCCGCCACCCGCTGACAACTTGGGTACCTCGTCCCCGCCACCGTCTGTCACGCCGCGGGACGGTCGCCGGATATAAGGAAGGGATATAGTTGCCGGACTATAAGGTAACCCCTCTATTTCCTTTCCTCTTCTCCTTTCCGTAAAAGGCGTCTAATGGAATAAAGAACGCACATGTGCGTTTGTGGATTGTGGCAATGAACTGTTTTTGCGGTCTTTATTGCCTATGACTAACTCTTTGGGGATTCTACACGTGAGTGAATATGAAGAGCTGAATGGCGCAACGGCTAGCGCGTTCGGTTGGCGATCTCGCTAGTCAGGCAACTTACGCAATACCGGGTCACTAAATGGGTGATAAAATTAAAAACATCTTGTACTCCTCCGTGCTTTGGAAAGCACGTAAAGCCGATGGTCCTGGCTCTCGCCGTAAGATGGCAGACGTTAAAACCCACTAACCCAGGGCCAGCGTGACAGGATATTATTTTTTATTTTTAAAAGTGACTCGTCATAGTGGCCCACAACCTGATGGTAAGCAGCCGATGCAGTTCAAAATAATGAGAACGCCCGTGGAACAAGCACGGTAACAAGCGCACCCGTTCATGACGGCCTGCATAAATGACGTCTCACGCCCTGCTTAAAAGACCCCAGACTATAGGAGCTGGGAAACACATGCGCCGGCAGAGAATTCCAAAGCCGTAAGGTCTTATACAGAGGAACAATTTGCCAAATTTTTTGGTACGAGTGCTGATAATCTGCACAGTATGATAGTGGTTCCTAAGACAAGCCCGTGTAGTCTGGAAAAGGAGATGCCGGGATTAGATCAAAAAGTTCTTCAGTAGTAGTTCCGGTAGAACTCTTTTTTTTTTTACGGGTAACGGGTGAGCGCTTGGCCTTCATCTCACCTGATGGTAAGTGACGATAAGGCCGAAGGTGGAAGCGCGCTTCACCCGGAATCCTCAACCACTGAGGAACTGGCTATCTTATCTTTAACTGTCGGAACACAATTATGCTATAAACATCGTTGTTATGGCGACCGACTTAGATAAGATGGTGGTAGCTAGCCAGGCGGACTTAACAGCCCTGCCACCAACCAAACCGAGCACACAAAGATGTACCCCCCGTTGGGAATCGAACCCGGGACCTCTGGGTCTGAAACCGGTAGCTTAGCCACTAGACCACGGAGGCGGTTAAGAGACTCTGAGAGAAGCAATGTCTCTACGCAACTGGAGGTCCTCAAGAGAGGCTGTAACCTCAGCATCTCCAATAATGCGTACCGCTCGGCTTTGCAGTTTATCAAGTCTGGAGGCGTCGAGGATGTATTTAGCGAAGCCGTCCCATAGATGAGAACAATATTCCAGACTCGATCGCACCTGAGTCTTCTATAGCAAACAGCGCTGCTCGGGAGAGAAAAACCGCTTCATCTTAGTGAGAATACCCAACTTACGGGAGGCAGTTAAAATAACACTCTCGATGTAGCATGTCGGATTAAGTTCCTGGCCGTTGTCCATGCCAAGAATGCTGAGGTCCACCGTAATGGGTAAGGGAGAGTTCTGAAGAGAGGGAGGTGTAAAGAAGGGAGTTACCTTGGACGAGAATGCACAAATACGATACCACGATATCGGCTTGCTTTGCTGCAGGATGTCCCAAGGACCGCTCATGCACCGTACTATCATCCGCATAACAATGAATATTGCCCAAGAACAACATGTCATTAATATGCAGAAGAAATAGAGTAGGTGAGAGCACAGAACTTTGCGGCACTCCGACTTTGTAGAACTCGGAGTAGCTACCCTCACAAAAGACACGAATCCTCCGCTCTTCTAGAAAGTCTGCTACCCAGGCGTACAAACAAGGGCGACACACCGAAGGCCGGCAACTTGGAAAGAAGGGAGCGATGTCATACTCCATCGAAACCCCATGCGTGAGTAACGTACGCAAGAAGATCACCCTTTGATCGCTTGGGTCTGAACCCATACTGGCCATCATGGAGCAGCGAGTGAGCTGAGATTTAATAATCCGCTCAAACACCTTGCACAGCACAGAAGTTACAGCGATGGGTCGATAGTTGGCTGGATCCGAGCGATCCCCTTTTTTGGGGATGGGTTGTATGTTCGCTTCCTTCCAAAACACCGGCACAAGCTGATACTCCACATTACTAACCGTTTAATAATTATATGTATAATATTAATATTTTACTAACAATTTATATATTATTAAGTACATATGTATCTACGGTGTATATATGTATTTGGTGTATTTGTACCTACGTTGTATATATTTATATAGTGGTCACCTATTGAAACGCATAAAGTTTTTCGCCATAAACTGACAATGCATCATGTTAATTGCCATAATCGTCACTTGCCATTTGTCTATATAGCATAACATAAATAAACAAAATTTAGGAGGCATAACCATAGAAAGGCATAATTTGGATAAGCATAAGTAACAAAAGACATATTTTTTATTTGCCATAATGATCAGAAGACATAATATTCAAAAAGCATACATGCAATAAGAATAACTGACAAAATCCCTAAACTCTTACAGGATAACACTTATTTTGTTTACCATAATTAATTTCAAATAGCATACATTTGGTGCATTTGATTTAATATACATTTTGATAATTATTATAATAATCTAATGATATAAAACTTATTGATATAATAAGCAAACAAGGGTGCAGCATGCAGGCAAGCTTGCAGCATACATGCAAGCATGCAGTATGCAGGCAAGCATGATCAGAAGACATAACATTCAAAAAGCATACATTCAATAAGAATAACTGAAAAAATCCCTAAACTCTTACAGGATAACACTTATTTTGTTTACCATAATTTCAAAAAGCATACATGTGGTACATTTGATTTAATATACATTTTGATAATTATTATAATAATCTAATGATATAAAACTTATTGATATAATAAGCAAAAAAGGGTGCAGCATGCAGGCAAACATGCAGTATGCAAGCAAGCATGCAGCATACAGGCAAGCATGCAGCATACAGGCAAGCATGCAGCATGCTTGCAAGCATGCAGCATGCAGGCAAGCATGCAGCAAGCAGCAGGCATGTTTTCTGTCACGGCTCCGGCGCTGCGAGGCTCCGGCGGTCGCCGCTCACCACCGCGGCTTCGGCTCAGTCACGGCGGTGAGCGTTAAACCCACCTGCTCCTTAGCTCGCCGGCCGCCTCGCCCCTCCGCCGCGCCTACGCGGGCTTGAATTACACTCTAGCGTAGGGCAGACAAGACTACGTGGAGTCGGTTTTGCCGCGATTCGTTTCTGTCACCGACTTTTTAAGCACAAACATACTGCTTAACGTATTTAAGTATGCATCATAGTAATAATAGAAAAAAAATGTATGGACATTTACAATTATGCTTTATAAAACTATGACTTTTATGAATTATGCTTTGTAAGAGTATGTCTAACAAAATTATGAATAAAACAATTATGCGTTTTAAAGTACCTATGCTTAATAAAATTATGACAAACAATAATATAGATTTTAATGATTATGGTTTTTATTAATATTGTGGTGAAACCTTTTCCACTTCCTAGGTATTATTTCATGTAATCATCTCATATTTTAACTTCGTCTTATATATTTGCTTTTATTTTTCCTCGCTTCTGCAACGATACATAATGTTTTAGTAACTACACACTACACTACACACATCGCAATTCCTTTATCTAAACACATTTACTTACGTGATCTAAATCACGAAACTTCGGACACTATTTTTCGACACTTTTACGTATCCCACAAGTTTCGGATCACTTCGATAATCTTATTATGCGTTTTTCCTTGTAATATTTACATTTATCTCACTTTAATTGTTTTCTATTTACTAAATATTGTATTTTGGTTACGTTTTGAAGTATCTGACAACTTATTTTTGCTTCGTTGCTATGCAACTTATCAACATAATCCAATCAAAACTTTTTGACTTTCTTATTTATACATTTGGCCATCTAGATTTCTCGTTTTAAAAATATTATTTTGAAAATTATGCAGAACTCAGAAACTGAGGTTTCTTTATAAAGTTCAGCCGACGACTAATCATTACATCTCTAGCTTTGGATTCAAAAGGTTTACTCTACTGAGACGATCACCAGCTTCCGAATTGGAAGGTCAAGACTCCTTACTTGCCTCTTCCAAATTGGAAGGACTAGTCTTCAAGTACAAACACCAGCTTCCGAATTGGAAGACTACGGCCTCCAGACATCGCGCGCGCCTACGCCTGCCTGTGCCTGTCTCGCCTGTCAGCCTGCACCTTCGCCTGCCTGCGCCTGGTGGCGCCTGCCTGCCTGCACCTTCGCCAGCCTGTGCCTGCTGGCGCCTGCTGCCTGCGCCTGCCTGCGCCTACCTGCGCCTGCCTGCGCCTACCGGCGTCTGCCTGTCGGCGCCTGCCTGTCGGCGCCTGCTTGCCTTCGCTTGCCTTCGCCTACCGGCGCCTGCCTACCGGCGCCTGCCCCTTTCGGTCCATCTAGTCCACTCTATCAAAATGTCCACCGTATCAAAATGTCCATTGTATCATAATGACCACTTCAAGATGTCCTGTTAGTCAAAAAGACCACTGTATCAAAAAGACCACTGTATCAAATTGTCCACTGTATCCGACCGAAGGGAACGTTTACTCTATCAAAATTTGTTATTCGTTTATACAAAAAAAAACATTAAACATGCAACATTTAAGAAACATTTATTAACTTAAACGACTCAAAATTAACACAAGAACATTACTCATTTTACACTTAACCTTAAGGATTCAAAATTAACACAAGAACCTTACTCATTTTACACTTAACCTTAAGGATTCAAAATTAACACAAGAACCTTACTCATTTTACACTTAAACTTAAGGATTCAAAATTAACACAAGAACCTTACTCATTTTACACTTAACTTTTTAACAAATAAAAGACTATCGGAGATTGATTTTACAAAAAACAAGTAGGTATAGTACAAGAGATAGCGATACCCTGTTTGATTCTGGGATGCGACCCTGATTAACGCAAGATGACATAAACTTAACATTTCAGTCTTAAATAGATAATTTTCCTTAAGAACTGTAAGGGTAACAAAACTTCTGACTGTAGCTTGGTTAAATATCTCTTATATTTTTTGTCGAAATATATATCTCTGTTTCGCCTATTTTTTTTCGGCGGATTAAACAAAATGTATTTAATTTTATAATCGTAGTGTACAGATTCGTGTAACAAACATTTAATAAAGTAAAATAAATTGGGAGATTTTGATATTCTCGAGTTTAGCCTTCTGTGCTTGCTCAAGCGAGTTAGTTGTACGGTGGTCATCATATGCAGAAGATACTATGTCAGTTAATAAAGGATACCACTGCCTATTAAAATATGCTTTGAAATTGTTCATTTCCGATATCTCCGGTGCAATTTGTACTATTGATGACCAACCTTCTTGTATGTAATTTGTTGGGAGAAGCGGCAATAGGGAACACAAATTTGTAATATTTCTTCCTTCTCTGGTATCATCTAAACCCAATTCTCTGCTTTTTTTAATTATCGCCTCATTGTAGTGATGAAAACAGCCTGAAATGCTTGCATTCGGAAACACATTTCGAACAGCATTTATTTGCGCCCTTTCATAGTCACATTTATAAGTATTTATGTTTAAATGTAATTTTTCTTTTAGCAAAATAAAAAATCGAGTGTATGTTTCTTCAGTCTTCGATGGTAGTAAACCGTAAATTACAGGGAAGACATTTATGGACTTTTCTGAAGATTTTATATCTAAGTGAACTGAAAATAACTGAAAAAATGGCTTCGGGCACGCTTTGAATGTGCCATCTCCATAGAAAGATTTGTTATTGGCATTTTTAATAATTTTACGGCAAAGAAGAGAAGAAAATATCAAAATTTTGTTAGTTGTACCATCTTCGAGCACAAAAAAATCATTAGCAAATGTTTTTGATATCTGTACGTCTTCTAAATTTTCGAATCGTAGCTTATCTGATTGACAAAAACGTTTGCGTATTCTATACAGAGTATTCTTTACTGACTCGAATGGCGGTATTTCTCGTATATAATTGCGCCCCTTCTTTCTCAGCGGTTCAAACATATCCTCGAATATTTTTTGAATCGGTGCTAAGTTTTGACAGACCATTTTTTTACACAATGCGAGAACCTCGGCCACTTCACATTTAATTATATTTGCACTACATCCGTGACTTTTTTCACGTAGCACCTTCACTTTTCTTGCATCTACTGCTAAAGTAGCCAAACATGAATCTCTATTCACACATCTCCATAATGTGGAATCGTCGCGATTTTTTCGGTGTAAGTTGTACTTAAAGCCGCAACGAAGCAGCGTTTCGCCCCCTTTTTGGTTTTCAATAATTTTAAAACACGCCATGCCAAAGTAGGTAATAAATATTATTGCAATTCTATTGTAATTACTTAATATGGAAATCTAGTTAATGTCAATGAAATACCTATGACATGCGTCATTATCATTACGATAAAATAATAATTTATCCTCTTTGTACGTGACTTAAGGAGTTTGGATTGTCCAGTAAAAACCTTTTTGTCTCAGAAAAACATAGCTTAAAAATACGCTTTCCGGGGGTTTCTAAGAACTTTGTAACCGAAAGACGAAGAAAGAAAAAGATTATCCGTAAATCGGTATTTTAGACATAAAGATGAGTTTGTTTATTTTAAATATTGAAAATATTTTCGTTTGTTTTTAACGATATTCATTTGTTTTTAACTATATTCATTTGTTTTCAACAATTTTCACTGGTATCAGAAAAGTGGTCGCTTTGGGAAATGGCCGGGTTAGTAAATGACGATTTAAGAAAGAGACGAGTTAGAAAAGTCACAAGTTTGAAAAAATGACAAAGTCGTCCTGAAAATCGCTTGCACCATTTTTTTCAAGCACTTTGGATGATCGATCACTTTCTGATAGTCTTTTGTTTTGCCGTCTTTCATTTGTTTTGTCAGCGTTCATTTGTTTGAATTTAAAAATATCGAACTCGTAGACATAACACTGTTGACATTTTATTTATTTATTTTATTTTGTAAAACTGGGCATTTTGACACTGTGGACATGTTGTAAGACTGGGCATTTTGACACTGTGGACATGTTGTAAGACTGGGCATTTTGACACTGTGGACTTTATGATACAATGGACATTTTGATACGGTGGACATTTTGATAGAGTGGACTAGATGGACCGAAAGGCGCCTGCCTACCGGCGCCTGCCTGTCTTCACTTGCCTACGCCCTTCGACGTCTGCCAAGTTCAGCGCTTGCCTCCACACCTTCGCCTGCCTCCACGTCAGCTGCACCTACCCCTTCACTTTTTATATTATCATCCTACATTTTAACCATTATCACCTCCATACTCACCATCCTCACTCACCTTTTTATTTTAACTTTGTTTGTAATTTTATTTTGACTTATAAATATTTGTAAATTTCTTATCATTTTTTCTTTTATAAATGTCGCTTCACGACAATATATCTTTCAACGATTCTGCATTATTATGTTTATGCGTAATAAAAAACTTGCTACAAGCTATTATGCTTTTTGAATTGTATGCCATATGATATGTCAATTAAAATTATGGCAATAAACATTCTGCGTTTCAATGTGTCACCGTATGTATTTAATTTACAATATATCCATTTTAGTTGTGCACCCTACCACATATTTCTCTGCACCACCCTATGGTTGACTGGGAGAAAATGCGTAAGGCATTAAGTCCGCCTCTGTACAGTTGTGCATAAAGTATTAAATAAATAAATAAATAAATACCCGTATCGTAAGACACCCTAAACAATCCGTTAACGATTTGTTAGCCATAGGGCCAATACGCAGTCCGTCCAAATTGTATTTCAACGCTCATTTTAGTTATATCGGCAATAGAAATATGTACATCATCTAAAAATTTAGATTTGTTAGCTGTAGGTTCAAACTGTCTAGTTATCACAGTTCATGAGATATAGCCTGGTGACAAACGGACAGACAGACAGATGGACAGCGGAGTCTTAGTAATAATAGGCATAGGCATAGGCATAGAGAAATATAGTAATAGGGACCCGTTAAAAATTACAGCGGCTGGTTTAAAGCCTACTGCAGGATTAATCAACGAATTCGTTTCACGACTAAGCTCCTCATTGACGAACTGCGTAATGACGATTCACGAAATGGACGAACTGCTTAATGACGATTCACGAAATGGACGAACTGCGTAATGACGATTCATGAAATGGACGAACTGCATTCATGAAATGGACGAACTGCATAAAGACGAATCTCGAAATGGACAAATTGCGTAATGACGATTCACGAAACGGTCGAATCAAATTATTGACGAATTGAGTAGTAGGCGAACGGCAAAATGCGAAATGGACGAATTGCGTATTGAACCTACGGCTAACAAATCGACAACTCAGCCGGGGATCTGAGCTGTACAATCGCCGGTACACCATCTCTTTGGCCATATGGCCCAATTTATATTCATTAACATAGGAAAAAACCGAAAGCAATACAAAAAAAACAGTTTTTTGTAAAAGACCCGAACGGGAATTGACCACTCGACCACGGAGAACGTCAGGAGATGAGACATGTTACCTTTCTCATCGATGGCCTTCTGCAGCATCAGCTCCATGGCGTCGCTCTCGGCGATGTCGACGGGCAGCTCCCCGTCGTAGTTCACCGCGCCCACGTCGGCGCCATTCTCCAACAGGTACCTGGAAATGAGGAACATTCATCATTGACATCGCGTTTACTTATTTACATAATTTTATGTTGTGCGTGATCTCCCTTCAACAGAAGCACTTCGATGTTTCAGGATTTTTTGGAACAAGAAATATTCGTAAAATTTGTTTTTGGCGTTAGTAACGCTCGAATAAACTCGATTATAAAACATTGAAAAAAAATTACTATCCCAGGTGGGAATCGAACCCACGTCCTCCGCAATCTAGACTCTTTGGAAGTAAACTCAAAGAGGTTCGATGCGACAGTATTGCTATTAAAATAAAGTAAAAGCGTTGAAATATTACGACAGGTCTAACCAAGGTACTTATTCATTTTTTTTCAACGTTTCGCCAAATAATAGTCAAAGAGTTTTACAAACATATATAATCACAACTATTATCCCCGAAGTCAGAGAATAGGCAAAGAGGACTGTAAAAACAGTCCTCTACCATAGACCACTTTTCACAAAATATCGACTGCACATGTGCTCAGCGTGACAGGTGATGAGCCCATCGCCGCGCATATGCTGTTGGATGTATGTGTTGTCTTTAGTCCGTTAATCGCCTTTTACGACACCCACGGGAAGAGAGGGGGTGGTAATATTGAGAAAAAACTGTTGTCTCTGCCTACTCTGCCAGGAAACGTGAACTTTTCAAATCAGACTACATAATAATAATGGGCACACATTTCTACAATATACACGATATAGTCACATTTAACAAAGCTTATACACCGAGATTTTTCATTGGTTTTGAAGCCGAAACCCTGTTCATGTTTATCATATGTAGAAGCTATTTAGCATGTAAAACTAAAAATATGAGCATAAAAAAATTATTAAAAAAATATTCATAAAAAATGTAAAAACCCTTAGCACCGGACGATCTTACGAAAGTCTATGACCGAGGCGCTTCAAACGCCCCGCCTACCCCCCGCCCCGCCGCCGGCGCAGGCGGCCGGCCGGGAAAGTTCATAGGGGTCACGGTGTAGTAAGTAGATAAGGAGAACGTTACTACGTGTTTTCGACAAAAAGTCACTTTTACAACTTTTTTTACTTAGTTCGTAAAGCGATTGTTATTTCATAAATAGGTACAACACTTTTTTGTAATATAACGTTTTCGACTCCAAAATCAATGAAAAAATTCGGTGTATAAGGCGACTGCTAGAAGCCGCAAAAAACTTCAAGGGCTGGTCTCAGCTAATTGTTTTAAGCGTGACAAAAATTATAAAAAAAAATTCGTGCTTTTTTATTTTTAATTAAATAATTCATTTTGTGAATTTTAATTAGATTGTCTTCAAGTATCTTATTTATTTTAAAGCAATAACATAAGAAAAATAAAATAGATAGAATATATAAATAATAACATAAGAATAATAAATAGATACTCAAAGGCTACCCAACTAAAATTCTCAAAATAAATTATTAAATTAAAAATGAAAGAATAACGAATTTCTTTTTTGTCATATTTAAAACACTTGACCTGACTAGCCCTTGAAGTTTCTTGCGGTTTCTAGCAGTCGCCTATATAAAGGAGGCACAGCTAAGGAAACAATTACTTAGTACTGTTTATACGCCATAAATAAACATCATAAGGTCTGGAAGCAAAACAAATTACATGAAAAAGCTTTCATAAACCACATCAAGTCTTGTGAAACCTAGGAAACGTTTACAACTTTAATAAAAGCTAAAGAGTATTTCTTAAAATTAACTGCTTTTTGTTTACTTTTATTTACATTTACATACAAAATATCAAACCTACGTTATATGGTTTTTTGTTGAGAAACAACAGGAACAAAGGGGAAAAGAAACCTACAGGTAACAAAGTTGTAAAAGACGTCATTAAATTTTACTTACAAAAGCTAGCGTTTCTAGTTTTTAGCCGACGAGAAAAGAAGTACTTATACAACAAGCAAAACAAAACTTCTTTCAAAATTTCTATTATAATTTTTTTCTTTCTATTATTATTCCAATTATTTTACATTTTCTTTGTTATTATTATGCAAAGAAAAGCTTTAACTTCTGATTCATAAAAGTTTATTAAGCATTCTTTATTTAAAAAACCCAGCTTTATTATGATATCAAAATGAGAGAGACATTTAATAATAAAAGGTCATTTAAGGGTTCCCAAGTAGCTACAGAAAAACAACTAAAATGGTGAAACCTAAGTAAATAAGAAGTAATTGTAAAACTATTTGAAAGTCATAGAGTTCAATATGGATAATGAATTTGTCACGCATGATATAGATGGAAGTGAGCATCGTCAACTCGGACGACCTATTTAGTGTAGTGATAAATCAATGAGTCAGTGCGCAGGGCATCTCTATTCATATTAGACTGACACAAATCGAATAATATGTATTGCGCTTAACAAGTTTATTGAACGTTCAATACAGACAATAAGAAACGGCCTTATCATCGGCCGTACGGCGAACAATAAGCATGAGTAGCGAATGACAGGCACCCCCGGGCGCCCACTGGGTCACTCTGACTCCTTGTAAAATAACACTGATTTTTTGTATCATTCACTAGCGGCCTGCCTCGCGCCTTCGTCCACGCTAACTTAGAAACACTGTCACATTTTAGCGATTTTGTACAAAATTATAAAAAAAAAACCATTCTCAGTTATCGCTATTTTTGATATTGAAAACCGCTTAAAATCCATTGCGTGATAAAGAAGAATAAAGCGGACTCACAGACACAGGAAAACGGCGACTTTACTTTATAATATGTAATAATAATGATTACAAATGGATACCCCATGTGATTCATTCGTGAAGAACAAATTATTGAGAATTTAAGAGTATCATGGACGTAATGATGGCACAGTGTAGGTCTATCTCCGGTCGTAGAAGCGAATAGCGGAGTAACACTAGAAAAGCCTGGACAACTGATTCAGTAGCAAATGTTTGCAGACTATGAGCAAGTTTAGGATATATTTACGATCATAGGCTGATGATGAGTCTCATCAGATAACCGGATCCATTCTCAGGCTCTCAGAGCAAGGCACCCCGGCTTCATTTGCGTGAGAGCGTGAATTTTAATATACTCGTACAATAAAGCACATACGTTTTGAATAAACGGTGATCTGTGTCTAGCCTGAAGCGCACAGAAGCGCTTACAAATATCAATTAATATTAGCAGCAGCGTTAATTAGACCGTTTGAGCTCTCATGAACCCAGTTGGATGTCATCTTATATTATATTACAGCTATTTAGTATTTCGTTCCTTTCTTCTTTTCATAGTTGATCTGATTCTTGTAATTATTAAAACTATACTGCCATTTATGGTCCCTCATTTAAAAAGAATACTTAAACGATATTTAAAACACGATTTTACACAAATATCTCAGTGCCTAGTCTCTGACTAACCAGTTGGGGAAAATAGTCGTAGGTATTTATATGTATGTAAAAGGTATCCAACTCAGCATCTGTCCGATTTCCCAGATAAACGACGCTGGCCTTCCGTGGTCATCTCATTTTGAGAGCACTATTACTATGACGCCGCTATATGCGAGCATCACAAGACCAGACGTGTTGGAGAACCCTTGGGGAGGTCTTTGTCCAGCAGTGGACGTCTTTTAACTGATGAAGAACTAATTAACTTATGGAATTGGCATCCACAGTCGATGAGCTCACTAGGCTATGCTGATGAAGCCGCAGGAGGCGGTGGCGTGCAGCGGCATCCAGCCCTCGTTGTGGAGAACCTTTGGGAAGGCCTTTGTCCAGCAGTGGACGTCGTTTAACTGATGAAGAACTAATTAACTTATTGGATTGGCATTTACATGCTATTAGCTCACCTGGCTATGCTGATGAAGCCGCAGGAGGCAGTGGCGTGCAGCGGCGTCCAGCCCATGTGGTGAACCTTTGGGGAGGCCTTTGACAACACTGGACGCCTTTCGGCTGATGATGAATAGTGTTAACATATTGAATTGGCATCTACAGCCTATTAGGTCACCTAGCTATGCTGATGATGAAGCCGCAGGAGGCTGCGGCGTGCAGCGGCGTCCAGCTATCGTTTTGGAGAACCTTTGGGGAGGCCTTTGTCTAGCAGTGGACATCTTTCGGCTGACAATAAATCGTATTAACTTACTGAATTGGCATCTACATCCTAAAAGCTCACCTGGCTATGCTGATGAAGCCGCAGGATGCGGTGGCATGCAGCGGCGTCCAGCCCTCGTGGAGAACCTTTGGGGAGGCCCTTGACAACACTGGACGCCCTTCGGATGATGGTAAATGGTGTTAACATATTGAATTGGCATCTACAGCCTATGAGCTCACCTGGCTATGCTGATGAAGCCGCAGGAGGCGGTGGCGTGCAGCGGCGTCCAGCCCTCGTTGTCGCCGCGGTTCACGTCAGCGCCGTGCGCCACCAGGAACTCCACCATGTCCAGGTTGTCGTCGATGCACGCCTGCAAACGTACGGCGCACATATGAAGCGTGAAATGTTTACGTGACGTTATTTATTTTATTTTTTATTGATGGCTGTACTACAAATTATGATTACGGGTAATAACAAAAAATCGGGACGAATTGGCAAACAAAATACGTTGGAATCACATACAAGTATTCATAAAAGATCTCAGTTAGAGAGTTGCCATGGGAACATGGATATGTTATTTAAAAGTTGATAATATGTATGTGATCTACAAGGCGAAATCAAAGTCAAAGCATTTATTCACAGTAGCATATTTCGACTAAGGTTAGAACCTAGTCTATTAATACTTAATTTAGAGATAATATAGCCAGTTCCTGAGTAGGTTAGAGTTCCGGGGAAGTGTGCTTTCATCTTTGGCCTTATCGGCACTTACCATCGGTCGATAAGCGCAAGTTTTCAGTATCATATCTCCTGTTCTAGTATCATCACATATTATACTAGAACAGGGGGTAGTAAGTAACAGCCACTAAGTCCAAATAAATGGATATTCCCCTTTCCTTATTTAAGACATTCGCTTATATAGCTGTTCATACAGACATAACATTCGCATACACAGCTCAATCGCATTAGCATTACACATTCGCCATTTTGCCATGAATTTGGAATTATAAGGTATTATTGCATAGGAAGTAACAATATAAAAAATTCGCAATATCGCGCAGAGCTTCCTATTTCTAACCTTATTGCTAAATGACAAGTAAAAAAAATTTTCCTCTCTAATACTTAATTAGCCCACGCTAAGCTTCTTTTTAAACTTGGTTAGATAGGGGATAAACATATTTATTATACATAGAAAACACCTAGACCCGAAATCAGAAACAGTTATTTCTAAATTAATCATACCGGGAATCGAACCCAGGATCTCAGAGATGGTGACAGCAGAACCGGCGTGCTAACAAGTCTACCACGGACGTCGTAAAATCTGGTTTCCATTCCACAAGTTTGTATCCATAAGCTAGTTCTCAAGTGGTGCTCTTGTATCCATGTAAGCCTGTCATTGTCTGTACTGTACGCAAAGCCTTTCAAGGTTCTGCACTTAACCTTACACACGAACTCTGTTATAACAATGCTGTATGTCATACAGATATCTTATTTTATACTGAAATTATTATTAATTTTGCATTTTCATTGCTAATTACAATTAAGCGATGAATTTCCAAAAAAAATCTTGTCAGCACAAAGATTGACCCGACAATTACAAACACAACAAAAAAGAATTATCAAAATAGGTGCAGCCGTTCTCAAATGATGCGCGAACATACATTCGGCAATTTATTTTTATTTATATAGATGTAAAGATAAACAGATGCAAATACACTCAAAAATAGAATTCCAATTCACAACCTTTTGTGATTAGTGCGACAGCTCTTAAATTATGTTTGCTATTTTTCTGTGTTCTGTAGTTCGATTCCTACGAGGATTACATTATTGTACTTGGTGTAGATGGTGGTAATACTTGATATAAGTCCACCTGTACAGTAATCTTTCATAAGTAAGTCGCTATTACAACAATTGAGCGGCTTTGTTATATTCTGACGATTTCAACGCAGGCCTTAATCGTCACTTATCATCAGGTGAGATATTAAGCCAAGATCTTCCCCGTAGAAAAAAGTGGTTTTTTTGTTAGCTTTTTATATATTTTTTTAAGTCAGTATATTAATACTTTTGTTCGTGGATAAGTCATACACAGCCGCCAGCAAAATTAAAATGCGATACACAAAATCTCGTCAACATTTAAATTTATACCACTAAACTTGTATTTTTTTTAAATATATATTAGCGTAACCACATGGCACCCGCAGAGTCCATTGACAGCTGCCTCGCCGCCCCGAGAGATTGATAAAAATATTTAGCGTTTTTGGAATCGAACCAAATGTCAACGGCATATCAGTTATTTCACGAGACATCGACATCGGAAACATTGACGAGAAACGGGCGCTGTGCAAACAAATGGAGCTTCTTAAAATACTTCGCATTTGAACGGGAATAAACATGGCGATCTTATTGGTTACATAAAACCAGGGGTGCTAAAACTTTTGCATAATCTGCGCCGACCATGGCGCTTGACGATATCAATGTCGGTACTATAATGTGAATAGATGATTTTATCAAAACCTTTAACTGGCTGCTGACCTTTTCCGGATGTGTGTGGGCGCTTATTAAAAGAATACTACTAACTACATCTCTTCCCTTGGATGTTGTAAAAGGCGAGTAACGGACTAAAAACTGCACATACATCCGACACCATAGAGCGGCGAAGTCACCACCTCTCGCGCTGAGGTCTCGTCGCGGTTCCTGCGTCGTCGTCAATATTTAGTAAAGTAAATTAGTCGAGATTAGTGCTATTCGAAAATTTAATAAAAACTGCCTTAATGTAACAGTCGCGTTTCGTGCGCCCAGTAATTTTAATTTTCTTTGATGGTCGCGACTTTATATTTTTTGATATTTTTCGAAACGCACGAATCGCGACTAACTTGCTTGTTTACTAAAAGTTGACGACGCACGTACCGCGACCAGTGGGCTTACTCTTGAAACACAATTGCATTAATCAATTTCCAATCACAAATGTAAGAAATGTCAAATGACACTTTTGTAAGCGACAATAGCGCCACATTGGAATTAAATTGCGTGGAAACTGATTGAACAAATTATTATCGAGATGGCGTTCCGGAATTATCTTTACTTATCCCAATATCAATACATATTAATCGCATTGGAATTGTATTGAGATTGAGTTTGGGTTCAAAAGTAACCCCCCTGACCCACGCTGAGCATATGTGCAGTTGTGATTTCGTGAAATATGGACTGCGGGAGGACTACCTTTGTGGTCCTCAGCCTAGTCTCTGACTAACCCTTAGTGTTATTTGTCATGATCATGAGTGTATGCATGTTTAACTGGTTCAACAGTTTGAAATAACAACAAACAGACATGAAAAACGGTAAAACATAAATAAAATGTGGTGATATGTATGACCAAGATAAGAGAAACAAATTGGTAATGGGAATAAATAATATAGCACACTACATAAAATCTAGACTTGCACATATTTGCAGGAGTTTGTGCAATTTACCAGGTATGCGCAAGTTTCAATTTGCGCTAACAGAATTTGCACCGTTTTATTTGAATCTACATTATTTTAAATGATGACCAAGCAACGGTACAGGAATTGCATTTTTTAGGTTATAAATAATAATTATTGAAAAAATCAGCCAGTAGTAATTAGTTTATCAAGAATGTTTGATTGATATTCAGACTTATGCCACTGCCCACTTTAACCCCCGTGTGACGTGAGTTTTTTTTTATGTACATAATTATGGCATTAATTAATGCCATGCCGTCCTTCAGTAATAATTAAGTACTTTGAATGACACTCAAATATGTTTGAAAGTATTTTCTGTTTGGCTAAAATCATTAGAATAATAAAACTTGAAATAAAGAAGTAATCTGAGCTAGAATTAATTATTGGCCAATGATTGTGCGCAATAGAATCTTTCGTATTAAGGCTAGCGCACACGGTATAACATTTACTTACTTTTGCTTAAAGGATCTAAAGGGGATTGGTTCCCTACCCTTAATGCTAATCCTAGTTTACAGCCAATTAGCTGTCAGTCTTCATAAAAGCAAACAACCTTTATACTGTTCCAGAAATGTCAGCGCGCCAGACAAAGAGACAAAACAGTTGATGAGTATTTATTGGCTTATTCACCACAAATGAATGCGGGTGAGTGATGCTGATTACAAACTCCTAGCTTATGACGAAGCTTAATACCGTTACTAGGAGAAGATAGTATTTGCCATGGAACCGAAGAGAGGTCCAAGTGTTTTAGTCAGAACTTGGAATAATTTACCAGTGTGGTGGCGGCTCAATAATAAAAGGACACTACTAACCTATATCTTCTCTTGGGTATCGTAAAAGGAGACTAACGGACTGAAGACTGCACATACATTCAACAGCATAAAGCGGCGTTAGGCTCACCACCTGTCACGCTGCTGTGCAGCAGTTTTGGTTTGCCGCAGAGTGGCAGTCTGGCAGTGCCCTGCTCATGCGGTCCTTATCGCCTAGTCTCTAACACGTTGGGGATAATGTTTTGAGTGTACAATATGTATGTACATAGGCTTTACTGCATCGGCGCAAGCGCAGCAGGGCGGAACAACACGGACACTGCCACGAGGACTACATAACAATTGCTAAGCAACTGAAGAACGGTGTCAAGTGTTTTGGATAGAATTTGGAATTGGCTACTTGACAGTTTTCGAAAAAGTATTACAAACGCTTATTTTATACCCCGTACAATATTTTCTTTCTCGAAAAAGCTTTATTTAATAGAAATAAACATATTTTTCTTTATTAATTTCAAATTTCGTGCGAAAACGTTTGTTTACGTGACATTTTGCTCTGTGACGTCACATTTCAATAAATATATAGTATTTTTTCTTGAAACCTGGCAGATAGTTTTTGATAATTGTGTGAAATTTGACGTCACATGAAGTTCAATCATGGCCGCCCGTGTTTCAGGTCTTGTAATCCACAGATAAAAAATCGCAAATTTATTTTGTACAAATAAAATATTTACGAATTATCTTAATAAAAAAAAACTATTGGATAATTATCGTTAAATCATATACTACCATTTCCGACATATTTCATGTTTTATTGTTACAACTGTCAAATAGCCAATATTGTTCTTTTCTTTGAATTGTTGAGCTGTTTGGTGGCGGCTCATTTCCTTAATGCCTAGTCTTACAGGTAATAGTCTTATAGTCGAAAGCAATAGACGCCAGCACTTCGACATACCACATAATGTAAAAAATATTTAATAAATTTTGAAAATTGTAGCTAAGGATATAAAGATCAACGCTGATTGGTGAAATTTGACAGTTTTGGATAGGTGTTCCGCAGGCGTGTGCACTAGGCTTTACTGCATCGGCGCAAGCGCAGCAGGACGGAACAGCACGGTCACTGCCACTGGCGGCGGCGCGTGTCCACCGGCCCGCGGACCATGGAGGAATTATAACTGGTAAGCTATTTTTTGCGCACAGATTTGCGGCCGCAATGCCTCGACCACATATCTATACTAATATTATAAAGAGGAAAGATTTGTTTGTTTGAATTGAATAGGCTCCGAAACTACCGGACCGACTTGGAAAATTCTTTGACCATTAGAAAGGTACATTCTTCCCAAGTGACATTGGCTATATTATATCCCGATATTCCCACGGGAACGGGTACCACGCGGGTAAAACCGTGAGGATCCACTAGTATTATATAAACTAGATGCACAATAATTATTATTAAAGCTCTCAAAGCGTCTGTTATAATAGCTCGTTAGATTAGTTATTAAGTCTTAACTATAAGTTAGTTAACTGTTTTTTTATTATTATTAGTATTGACGTCAATAAGTGCCTGTAAAGGTTTACATTGAATAAATAATTTGACTTTGACTTTGACTTTGCATATAAAGAGTATAAATTTATAAGATGTTTATTAGGTACGCGTTTCGTTATTATGACAATGAGACACATACGTCAAATGTATATGTCATCGCTACCACTATTCCGCTACGATTGAATATGGGATTGTGTAGCTAGTTTCTATAATGTGATCGAAGCCGCAAGGTCTACAATCCCTTGGATCACTCAATCACTGAGACGTTTGCAGCCCATGAGCCGCAACTAAGTGCACAAAAACTTGCTTTGCGGTCGTCTCTAGTTATAATACCTCAATGCCGCGGACGCACGGATAATTGTATAAAGTTGCAGTACCTCGTCTGTGGTCTAGAACAAACGACTTATGGATTCTGGGAATACATCATTAGTTACGTGAAGTAGGAGCTTCAATGTTTTTCACGAAAACCGTTGTTTAATGGCAGAGGTTTTCTTTTATAATTATGTGGAAGAAAGAAACACTTGATATACACTCGAGAGCAATTAATCCGGGTCAAGGGCGGAAGACTAAGAATGCTAGCTTAATTAAATAAATGTATTAAAGAAAAAATTATTAAACACGATTGTGTTTAAAATTATTAAACACAATTGTGTTTAATAGACAATTAAATACTCCTTAAATGGAAGTAATAAAATTGATAAGTCACTACGTTTTATTTATAAAAAAAATACATAAAGAAAAAACTGCTGATCTCGCCTTAAAACAAAAATAGGTGACAGGACATTTTTGAACAACATTACGATTTTCTTGAATTTTAATACTTCGTATTGCCTCCTCGTGCTTCCATTACTGCGTTTGCGCGGTTTGGCATGCTGTACAACAAGTTCCATAAAGTCTCCTTTTTGCGAATTTTTTATGATATAACTTTACAATAACTAAGAAGTTTTAATACCTTCATTTAAGGAGTTTTTAATTGTCTATTAAACACAATTTATTTAAATAAGCCAGCATTCTTAGTTCCCCAGATTAATAAGTTTCTTTATTAGGTTTGTTAAAGTGACTCGGATTCATGATGCTCTCGAGTGAATAGAACATTAGAGTCATTACTTTCATCTTAAGCATAGAAACATACGGTATAGGTATCTATTGACTATCAGTGTACGACGCATTAAGTATAGAGTATATACTTAACAGTATAGAGTGGTTAGTTTTACTTAAAAAATAAAGCTTATCATTATACAAAAAAAGACTCAAGTATAGCCTCTATACTTAATTCGTCGTACACTGATAGTCAGCAGATACCTATGCCTAAGATTATTATTTTTCTATTAATGTTATATACACTCGAGAGCAATGAATCCGGGTATCAATAGATACCTAATGACAGTGGAAGCGTTTTTCACTTGTCTAGATGGACTAAGCAGAAAAAAGGCCAATGGATATTCAACATCACGGCATTCACAATTTACCACTGTACAGTGTAATGCCACATCGTCAAAATCTAGGTGTCATCATAAGGGGGCCGGACGCGACGGTCGTTAACTGCGAGCGGTTCACACAATTATGCACCGCGCTCTTATGTCACTTACACAACGAACGGTGCGACTCTACAATGGCAACTTCTTTCGTTTTTAGTAGGTAAAATCTAAAATTTTACCGCCTCTGGGGGGGTCTTCCCCAGTCCTCCGATCTGCCCCCTTACTCTTGAAACCGATCGCTATTCGATCGGAATGGTACTGTGAATTTTCGTACTCCTAAGTTACGACACCAGAGCTAATATGGATTCAGATTGCGTGGATATTGACTGAAAAAAAATACCAAACTCAATGCCATTTAGTTCACCCAATATGAATTCAAAGTAGCGCTGGTGTCATAATTTAAAATACGAAAATTAACAATACCAATCCGATCTAATATAATAGCGATCGGTTTTGAGAGTAAGGGGGCTGAACTCCGATTGGTAGGAGGAGCGGAAATATTTTTCCCATTCCTCCGATTAAGCATCTTATAAACATTGTATAGTAATAGTGTAAAATAAATTATATAAAACAAGTGGCCGCTCGCGGATTCACCCGCGTAGTTCCGTTTGAGACTATCGGGATAAAAAGTATCCTATGTGTTAATCCAGGGTTATAAACCATCTGTATGCCGAATTTCATCCAAATCCATTCAGTAGTTTTTACGTGAAAAAGTAACAAACATCCATCCATACGTTCCCGTGGGAATATCGGGATAAAAAGTATCTTATGTGTTAATCCAGGTTATAAACTATCTGTATGCCGAATTTCATCCAAATCCATTCAGTAGTTTTTACGTGAAAGAGTAACAAATATCCATCCATACTAACAAACTCGCTTTTATAATATTAGTAGGATTATTATTTATTGAGGTGAGGTCTAATGGCTAAGCCACCGATTTAAGATCCAAAGGTCCCGGGTTCGATTCCCAGAGAGGGGAGTAAATCATTGTGAACTTGGTTTGGTGGGTGGTAGGGCTTGTTATTTCCGTCTGGCTAGGCTAGCTACCACCATCTTATATAAAGTCTGGCGCCATAACAACAATGCTAATAACATTGTTGTGTTCCGACTAGGGAATGCAATCTCGATCTCGCGAGATCTCGAATCTCGCGAGATCTCGACCTTTTTTTCGATATTCAATCTCGACGATCTGTAATCTCGATGTATGTGATATCGATCGAGATCTGGACAATATTGATCGAGATTATCGAGATTTTGGGTCATGAGAGTGTGCGAATCATGCGTCATGGGTCATTCGTGCGCGGCGACTGGTGGCCAGCGTCATCAGCCCAGCGAGTCCAGCGCAGCGACGCGCGGGGGAGCTTAGTCAGTGTCTTGCGATTTATGGTTCGTAAGCTTGAAGACCTGAAGACGCCACTCTCAGAAAAGTTGGCCATAGCCATGAAAAAGCGTATTTCCGAACGTCGAATCGATGCAACTGCCACATTGCTATACCTTAATAATCCGGCATTGTATGATGATAATTTAGAGAAAAATGCACTTGACACAACATTTCGGATGCCTGACAAGAATGTCGTAAGAAAATACATTCAAAAATTAGTCAAATGATTATATTGCAGTCCTGGTCAAGAATCAGATCCTCTTTTATTTTAAACGGATGATGATGAAGACGATTTACCCCGCTCACATATGCAACAAGCCCTTAATTCAGTCCCTGAAAGTCCGGGGACTGAATCGACGGCTTGTTCGCTTCAGAAAGAGTTGGAAGAAGCTTTAAAGACCAGTAAAGATACTCAACCCCAAGCTGTGATAACAGACAGGTTTGACATTGACAGACTTTTTAAGAAAGAAATGAATCTATACGAGTATGGTGGCGAAAGAGGGCAGTTCCTTAAATTTGCTTACAACAGCTTACTTACCGTAGTCCCTACAAGCGTGGAGGCCGAACGGGCTTTCTCAGCTGCAGGCTATTTAGCTACCGATATTAGGTGTCGCTTAGCAGATGATACTTTGAAAACGCTGTGCTTCTTAAGAAGCTATTTCCAAAACCACGATTATTAATGTTTCAATTTCATTGTTAATTTTTTTTAAATTATATTTCGTTCCCTTAAATTAAAGATTTACGTGATTTAATAATAAAATATCTTGTTTTATTTACAAAACACCACAGCAATATCATATTAGTTTCATACTTCGTAGTTGTTAATATGAGATTTAGTATAAAAGTAACATATTTTTTTTACAAATCTCGATAATATCGAAATCTCGCGAGATATCGACTCGTTTACGATCGAGATCTCGAATGGGTCAATCTCGACAATATGATTATGACGCGAGATCTCGATTTGTCAATCTCGAATCGAGATTGCATTCCCTAGTTCCGACACCTTACAGATAAGATAGCTAGTTGGTGGTTGATTCCGGGTGAAGCACCTTTGGCCTTATGATCACTTACCATCATGTGAGATATAGGCCAAGCGCTTACACGTAACAGATAAAAAAATATATCTTACTAGGTATAGCTACGTCAGCAAAGCGTTCTTCTAAGGCACGGAAGAAATGTAAGATTTTTTTTGTTAACTTTTACTGTAGCCTTGTACTGCGATCGGGTGCACCTTTACGACAATTTTTTTTTAAGTCTGCAGTATTGGACGAATATTGACGAAACATATAGTAAACTCTCCCGACTATAAGGTCTTTGGTAGCAATTTCTTATTTATACTTCTGAATAATCGATATAATCAGTCTATGAACATCAACCGGGACCAATGATTTAACACGAAGCACGGAGAAACAGGAGGAGGAGGACTTTATTAATTTGGTCACCAAACCTCTGTAATGGCATTACGAAAGTAGACAGACAGACAGACAAAGACAAAATCGTAGGCGGTCGCTAGTACTAACTATAATGATGATTTAGACAGCTGAAGGCGCCCGTAAAGAAAATGGGTCGAATTAGCGAGAAACAAACGAACGATGAGCGCTAGTGATTTATCTGGCGAGAGAGCGGTGCCGTTTAACGAATGCTATAAATAAAGGAACACGCTTTGATAAATATGCGACGACGATAAAAATGAGTGACACCACCATGACGTGTGCATCTGTGCAGGGTAGCGTTATGTTGGAGTCATAAAGTTACTATACCTAACGGAATAGAGCAACAAAAATGAGCTGTCAAACGAAACCGAAATAGGATGGCATTTGTGTATGTCAAATTGTTTAAAAATGCGTTCAGTTGATGTACGTCATGTCGCTTTTCACATTAATATCGATATCGATAATATTAATTACTAACAGTAATAATATTAATAGAACCAAAATAGGATGGGATCCTTCCGTCGCTGCATAGCATAAAAGCAAAACATGATGTTCGCAAAATATCATATTAGCAAAACGCCATATTCGCAAAAAATCCTAATCTCAATTCACCACATTATTACAATATCATATTCTTGAAACATCGTATTAGCAAAGTAACATTTTCGATTATCATCCTACTCGTGAAATAGGTCAAGGATCATAAGACCGCCGGCGGTGTGTCTGGTTTTACGATCCTCAAGGGGTTAACAACATTTTCTTAACAAAAAGTACAATTATGATAAAATTAGTGTTTTTATTTTACATTTTATTATTTATTTAATCTTCTTTTATATAAAACTGCTCATGCACTAGTCTTTTAAACACTACTTTGCTCTGTGCACGACGGCTATACAATGGCAGAGCATTCCAGAGACGGATAGCGGTTAAAGTGAAAGAGCTGGAGAGGAAGTCAGTGTGATGAGCAGGAATTTGGAGAGTAAGGTTGCTACTGAAGCAAAGGTCACCCTGATGAGAGGCTTTAAAAAACTGAAACCTAGATTTCAGGCATCCGGGGAACGTGGATCATATAAAATATTAAATAGAGGTAAAATATATTATTAACAGGTTTACTGTCCAAAAATAAAACAACAGGGTAATCAATTGTTATGGACCATATTATGTTGTCTGCGGGACAGTGAACCGGTTAATAACTAGCGACCTGCCCGCGACTTCGGCTTTGTCCGCGTCGACCCCGTGCCCCGTGAGGTAGTTCCAAAGTTTTTCTTTCACACAAACCTGGCCCTTTTTTTTATTAAATAAGGAGGCAAACGAGCAAGCGGGTCACCTGATGGAAAGTAATCACCGTCGCTCATGGACACCCGCAAAACCAGAGGAATCGCAGACGCGATGCCGGTTTGTAAGAAAGGAATAGGCACGATAAATTAAAAAAAGTAAGAAAATAGCGAAGAAATTGTTAATTACAAGAATTATTTTGACTTTGATATCAATAAACGGTTATTACATGCTATCGGATTGTTTTTTTTTTTAAGTATTTACTTAAACATTATGACATTAATTGTACTAAAAATGACTACATCTAATCCTGCTAATATGTTATTTTGCTAATATGATGTTTCAAGAATATGATATTGTAAGAATGTGGTGATTTGAGAATATGATTTTTTGCGAATATGGTGTTTTGCTAATATGCTATTTTGCGAACATCAAGTTTTGCTTTTATGCTATTCAGCGACGGAGGGGTTGAATGTACGAGGGGCGTTCAAAATATTCTCGGTATTGATACGTTACAACCTCTTTTATATATATATTTGTTACTGGCCGCTAAGATTCATCCATTGACATTAAAAAAAAAAAAAATTGGAACCGAGATGTTCTTTTGTTTTTCTGCAATTGCCGAACAAACATGAACACCATGAGCGAATTAACAATTTTAACGAAATTAGAGCACCGATCCGTCATAAAATTCTTGACAAAACAGGGTAAAAATCAAAAAACCATAAAAGAGGAAATGGATTGTGTTTACCGTGAGTCTGCTCCTTCTTTATCTACTATTCAAAAATGGTCAAGCGAATTTAAGCGTGGAAGGGAGAGTATTGAAGATGACCCTAGACCTGGCCGGCCTGTAGTGGCTACCTCACAAGAAAATATTGATAAAGTGGAAAAACTTATATTGGAAGACGGCCGAGTGAAGGTAAAATCTATAGCTCAAGTAACCAATCTCTCTATTGGTACCGTACATGACATTATACATGACCATCTTAATATGTCAAAAGTAAGTGCAAGATGGGTTCCGCGAATGCTGACGCTTCTTCAAAAGGATATGCGTGTGGCTTGCTGTTCAGATTTTATCGACCTGTGTGGTGAAAATCCCGATGAGGTGCTGCAAAAAATAGTTACTGGAGATGAAACCTGGGTTCATCATTATGACCCAGAGAGCAAACAGGAGTCCATGCAGTGGCACATTAAGGGTTCAGCTCATCCCAAGAAGTTCAAGGTAATCCCGTCAGCTGGCAAGGTCATGGCCACAATATTTTGGGATTGTGAAGGAGTTTTGCTTATCGATTATAAAGAAAAAGGTGTAAATATCACAGGGCAGTACTACGCTAACGTTATACGTCAATTAAGAGATGCGATCAAAGAAAAGAGGCGAGGAAAGTTAACCAAAGGTGTTCTGCTTCTGCATGACAACGCCCCTGTCCATACTGCCCATATTGCCAAGGCAGCTATTGTTGAATGTGGGTTTGAAACTGTTACTCATCCACCCTATAGTCCGGACTTAGCCCCAAGCGACTTCTTTTTGTTCCCCAATCTTAAAAAGGATCTGCGTGGAAACAAATTTTCTGACGATGAAGCGTTGAAGACGGCCGTGGAGGAGCATTTTTACACCAAAGATAAAAAATATTTTTATGAGGGATTAAAAAAAATAATTGATCGATCTTATAAGTGTATGAACATAGGGGGGGAGTATATTGAAAAATAAAAATATCAAACTTTTCGTACTTGTTTGTTTTTATCCACATACCGAGAATATTTTGAACGCCCCTCGTAGGTACATGGTGCTAAGTAGACATTACTATCTAATGAAACATCAACAGAAGAATACTATAATTTTATTTAAACTTACCGAAACTAACTTAGTTGGAATTGCAGATTTCATCAAAATTTGTTTCGCTCCGCGCGTCTGTAAATATTTTTCTTCGAAATGCTTACATGAACTGGAACTTTTGAAAACATGAACTTTTCTTGTGAATCCAGTTTGGACGATCAATTAGCCTAAGCCATGTATTTCTAGTATCCAAGTTAGTAGGAAATCTAAAAGATACATAAATTACCTACTAATGTTATTACCTATTCTAACAGTCAAAAACTGATACCTATGGATCGGCTAAGTATCTTAAATGTAATTACATTCCCAGGTAATTCATATCTAAACCACATATAGGTACTTTAATAACAATAATACATATTCGTTTACGTGATAGACAGTGGACACGAAATATCGATAACTTGATACAGCCCTAGTGCAAAACGAAAATTATTTCTTTACACAAATTATTAGTAAATTCTGCATTATGTATATTCTATCTTTGCTTCTTACATATATAAATGTTTATAGAAGAGAATTATCACATTTCGTGGTTAAAATCCGAAGCGCATTGGCATAAATAAATCCTAGGTAAGAAAGTGTCGGTTTGAATTATTTACCTGTGAAATGAACATTTTATGGGATTATTTCGCTGTGTTGTACAACAATCAATCACTGAAAAAGTCACCATGTTTCTAAAGCACTATTTCTCAAAAATATTCACGATTTTGCGTTAAATCAAAAAAAATCACAAAATCCAAATTCTCAGTGTGCTGATAAGTGCGGCCACCTGTCAAACAGTAGCCAAAAACGGTTCTGTTACGTCGCATCACGCATCTCTTTTTATCCCACAGTGTTGTTGCTAATGACATCCCGCTCCCTCAGCCCTTTGTTTCTCTATTCCGCTAGGTATAGTAACTTTATGGTTGGAGTAGGCTGTGAACTTACAGTGTTAGGGGGGAGAACCTCACACACCCTTCCTCCCCGGGAGCGGTTGTTTAGTCCACGGCACACCAAGTTACAGCTGCACATGTGGTCAGCGTGACGGGTGGAGTTATTCCGGTTAGCCCCCTTACTCTTGAAACCGATTGCTATTGGATGGGATTGGTATTGTGAATTTTCGTACTCCTAAGTTACGACACCAGCGCTAATTTGGATTCATATTGCGTGAACTAAATGGCATTGAGTTTTTTATTTTTTTTACTCAATATCCACGCAATATGAATCCATATTAGCTCTGGTGTCGTAACTTAGGAGTACGAAAATTCACAATACCAATCCCATCCAATAGCAATCGGTTTCAAGAGTAAGGGGGCTGATCCAAAACCAATCCACTGCCAATTATTGTTATTACCAAGCTTTTATTTGACTTCCCCTGTTAGTTATGTGTGGGACAAATCTTGCAACTCAATTTTGATCAACTTCCCGGTTACCGATTGAGCTGAAATTTTGTATACAATTGTGTAAATCGTGTGGCAATGCAATATTATGATGACATGGTGCTGATCTGATGATTGAGCTGAAAGGTGGCCATAGGAACTTCGCAATGAAACAATCTCAAAATCTAAACAATCAAAAACTCATTGAGTTTGGGCTCGTTTGAATCGTATTGACGAGTAGTTTGTCTTTCAATGGTAACCAGGGTCTGATGATGGAGCTGGAAGGTGGTCATAGGAACTCTGTAATGGAACGACGCAACCCCATCGAGTTTCAGCTCGTTTCATTCGTCTTGACGAGTACCTACTTTGTTTTTAGATGGTTACCAGGGTATGATCTGATGATGGAGCTGGAAGGTGGTCCTAGGAACTCAGTAAAGAAACGACGCAACCCCATCGAGTCTCGACTCGTTTGATTCGTCTTGACGAGTACTTTGGTGCTAGATGGTAACCAGGGTCTGATAATGGAGCTGGAAGATGGCCATAGGAACTAAGTAATTAATAGGTGAAGGATCATAAGACCGCCGGTGGTCGCGAAACAATTGATTTTTAATTGTGTCTGGTTTTACGATCCTCAAGGGGCTATACGACATAACCCCATCGAGTATGGGCTCGTTTGATTTGTCTTGACGAGTACTTTGGTTCTAGATGGTAACCAGGGTCCGATGATGGAGCTGGAAGGTGGCCATAGGAACTCAGTAATTAAGCGACAAAACCGCGTCGAGTTTCATTCGTCTTAATGGGTGGACTGTTTGTGATGCGTGGTGAGTGGTGGTGGTATGGTGGACGTGAATAAATTTTATATACATAAATATTTGTATTTGGAGATGAACAGATGAAAAACGTGTCCAGCCGGCCTAGCATGCGCAACACGAGAACTTTTCTCGACCCGTTTTCTCGTGTTATATTCATTTATCTCTAATGTCTATCGACACTAAAGATACATGTATGCGCTTAGAACTCTACATGATATGTCAAAAATAGACTTAATAGTAGTTATTGCATAAACTGTGGTATTTTTGTCTACAAACCTTAACATGACAACCTAAAATGATTTGTCGTCTCTCGTCCGCGACATATCTCTTGTTGCGCATGCTAGGCCTACAGGGATAACTAAAAAGTAAAAAAACCTTTTTAAAAAACAAGCATTTATTTAAATACGCTAAAAAGAAAAAAAACTTTTACTATCAACTTATGACGTCTCATTACACAATTTTATATGATATAAAAGGTTGTCGCGAAACTAACTATACCTACTTTATATGTCTAAATAAACAAATAAATTAAATAACTTGATGTGATTGATTTTAACTCTTAAACTTTTCAATCTCCCACTTATTAAGAAAACTTCATAAAGTTGTCAACATTAATCAAGAATAAGTTTTCGATTTGTTTGATTTTTATTATTCTACATTCTATGTAAGTATATAGTTAGTTAGTTTTTAATTGAATATTAGTTTTAGATTAGATAAACTTTAACATCCATGGACGCTTATTATTATTCGTGTTGTGTACATACTAGGGCATGCTCCCGGGGAATTCCCGGTACCGATTTTTCCCGGTATTTCCCGGGAAATAGATTTTTTTACGCAGTACCGGTACTGAGAATTCGTTTCCCGGGAAATTCGGTACTTTCGGTACTTTTATTAAAACTTAAAATTACTCCAATATTAGCCTAGCTTTACCTTCGAAATGACCTCGAAACTGAACGTCACTCGATATATCGACGCCAAGTATTCCAATAGTCGGATTGATATCAAGGAGAGCTCCCTCAAAGTTCAGAGGTACGACGAAGGGATGTTTTTTCGCGGTAAATGCGCAAACTTGTGTTTTGGAGGGGTAAAAGTGGACTAGGTTATGTCGGCCCTAATTTGAGACATGACTTTAACATGTTCTCGGTGTCAGTAACAAGTTTATTCCGCCTCTCGATGACGCTTTCCAGAGAAATATTAGCTCGTCCGGTGTAGAGCGCTACCCCCGTACTGTCCTCCGCATAGCAATGAATGCTGTTGTTATGCAACATGTCATTGATATGTAGAAGAAACAGAGTAGGGGCTAACAACACACACCCCTGCGGGACTCCAGCATTTACGGGTTTCATGTTAGAGCACGAACCGTCGACTACGACTCTGATGCTACGCCCAGAAAGAAAGCTGGCGACCCACGAACACATACCTTGGACAGCAAAACGCACCAATGCATCGATCTTGACCCAGCTCCAAATAAGGACTAGCTTATCCACTATATGCCAACAACGTATTCTGTCATATTTCGGACACACAGTACTCAGAGGCGACGAAACTCTGGAAAAACTGATTGTGGTTAGGAGCACCGAAGGCAAAAGTTCGCGTGGTCGCTCACCAACAAGATGGACGATCAAGTAAAGGACTCGTCCTCCTCCAAATTCTGCACGGTCGTAAGAGACGCGCTGGACAGGAGCCGATGGAGGCAGATCATCCGCTCCAGATGCAACCCTGATGCTGACCACGTTCCTTCGACATGAGGGACCGACATAGATGGGATAGGGCCTCCGCTCATCGGTGAGTATTGACATTGCCTAATGACTTTGCCAAGGCAAAGTCATCAGGCAATGTCCTTAAAGGAAAGTTGTACCTCTTTCTGAGTTCCCTGGTGTTTGGATCCTTTGATGACACCGCATTAACCAAGGTTTGGTAATGTTGTCGCTTTTGGCGTGACGCCATTTTGCAGCAACGTCCAAACCATGGTTGGGACCTGCCGCCAATGGGAACCACCGAGTTTGGATTGAAAAGTTCCATTCCCTGCAGTATCACATCAACGACAGAGTCGGCGGCGACATCAAGATCATCCAGCAAGAAGCAAACACGCCACCATGGGTAGGACGCAAAGAATCTTCGCATTCCATCCCAGTCCGCTGACTTATAATGCCAGACTCGATGTTTTTGAAGTTTCTGTGAGAGACACAGTGCTACAAATCAGACAGTGGTCTAATGAGCATAGTGGTGCATCAACAGAAACTTGATAGCCGTCTGGGTGCGGGGTCAGCAGAAGGTCTAATAAGGAAGGTGCATGGCCATCCACATCTGGAACCCGCGTAGGGTCGGTTACCAATTGGGACAGACTGTAGGCCAAAGCGAGGTCATCAACGGCTCTACCCATGTGGTCAGTTGTGCTTGACCCAAGCCATTCGACGTGATGGGCATTAAAGTCTCCCAATACCACAATCTCGGCCGAGGGAATTCGTTGGAGAAGGGAGTCTGTCGCCGTTTGAACGGTCTTGCTTTGGACGAATTTATATTATTTAATCACCTTAAAATACTCATGATAAAAATCCATTGCATAGACCCTTTTAAATTTAAAACATTCAACTCGGATGATCTCTAACCAATTCCATTTAACAAAATGATTCCACAGCTAGTACAACAATTGACATATCATTTTTTTTATAATAAACTTATTGTGTAATATTTTATTTTGCTCAATGATCCATAAATCAAACGTTAGTTACATTTCGGTTAAAAAAAATCTGAGTACCGAAAAGTACCGAAATTTCCCGGTTTTCCCGGTACCAGAGTTAGCGCAGTACCGGGAATCCCGTTTTCTCCACAGTACCGGGACTACAACCCCTAGTACATACATATGTTTTAGGTAGAAATTTAGCTCTTATTCAATTTGTGATGCTTTTTTGTTATTTTTTAATTTCTATCTGTTTTGTGTAAGTACCTAATAAATAAATAAATAAATAAATAAATACTTAGGTATAAGAAAATACGAGTACTTACTTAAATCACGCGACAACCTTTTTTATCATATAAATAAAAGATTGTTTTTTAAAAAGGTTTTTTACTTTTAATTAATTTTTTATTCCGGTCTGATCCACTGTAAATTTTTCCATTTCGGTCCGATCCTCTTAATGAATAAGTACAGTCAATTGAAAAATAGTTATTAGGTAGTGTGAAAATATTTTTCATTTATATTATAATTATTACGTTTGGCCCTATAAAATAAACAGTAAACTACTAAATAATATTATCACAGTAATCACAATATGGCACAATGATGTATTATTGTCCTTGGATTTGGATTTGTCCACATGATATTCTTTCTAAGTATCCCAAAAATGTGTAAATAGACAGTCGGGGGATTAGAACGGAATATATAATAATTTAAAATATATCTGATCCACACACACAAAGGCACAATGATGTATTATTGTCCTTGGATTTGGATTTGTCCACATGATATTCTTGCTAAGTATCCCAAAAATGTGTAAATAGACAGGTCGGGGGATTAGAACGGAATATATAATAATTTAAAATATATCTGATCCCCTAGATATCCGTTCTTGGGGATCCGAACGGAATAACTGGATAGGTGTCAGGTGTCACCCATCGCCGCTTTATGCGATGTATGTGCAGTATTTAGTCTGTTAGTCATCTTTTATGACACCCAAGGCCAATGATAGGTTAGTAGTATTCTTTTAATAATGAGCCAAACAGCTTTAAATTCTAAACGGTAGAACTTTATGTTAGTCATAAAGAAGAATGGGGAAAACTCCCCCCCCCCCCCCCCCCCCTTGTAACACTTCCATCTAAGTATGCATCAAATAAAAGTACTTGAAAAGTGAAGCATTTTATTGTATGACAGAAAATCTGTCAGGTATTGGAGAAAAAAGTTTCTATATATAAAAATGAAACCCGTTTTCCGTTGTCACGACATAACATGTAAACGGCTTGACCGATTTGGCTGATTTTTTTTTGTTGTGTTTGTTATTGTCAGGAGAAGGTTCTTATGAAAGAAAAAATTAAAATAAATTCTTTTTTATTTTTAATATTTTTTGCAATATTCATAATTACGACAGGACAACGTCTGTCGGGTCAGCTAGTGATAATATAGAATTGAAGTCAAGATTTTTTTCTTGAATTTAAACTCCTCCCTCGCAGATTCCTTTGATTTATATGAGTCGTATAAAATCAGTAGTAGTGGTATAAATTAAAAAAAAAAATTAAAAATGTGGCACGACCAAATTAAAAACAAGCAACACCCTCATTTTTAATTTTCCCTTTTCTTTCTTTTTTTGTCATTCATTCATTCATTCGCTCGTCTATATTCGCTGTCCTTACAACAAAATACACAATTTATTTCGAAACTAACCATGTGGGAACTTACAAGGGGTAGGACAGGTTTCATACAAAAACGCTCATTTTTCTTTGCTTTCAAATCCAATAGATAAACATGGACAAGGTCCATTAACTGAGAGTGGATCAACTTCTACAGTTGAAATGCGAGTGCTTCGCCCATGACAATAGAAAAGCTATGATGAGTGCTAATAGGTATTCACTACTAACGCCGCCTGAGAATTACGTGAATCGACTTTCTAAAAAAAATGTCATTTAAAACTTGTCCTGACCTTAACATTGTAAACACAACAATAACGAATTAGTCAAATAAGTGGCAACTATTTTTTATTTATTTAAATAGATTACTTATTTAATTTGCTTCCAATTGAGCTTAAATATTGAACTAAAGCATTAATCAATACAATATTACCTTACCTTAAAAAAACACGCAATCAAATAATAAAATATACTTAGTAGTAAAAGCATGTCGGTAGAAGCGTGCATCCAGTTTTAAATATGTCACCAGACGCGCCACTGTCGCGGCCTGACCTCGAAAAATTATCACTCACCTAATTTTAAAATAAAACGGAGTTCTGTCATTCAGCATAAGCAATGTACATCATTCCGCCAGAAAAAAAAACATTATTTAGGTCGGTCAATGGCAGCGCAGAAATTATAGTACCTACGTATTATAGTCTAGTCTAGCATTAGGACAATAATTGGAACGCACATATCCAGCCCAATAAACTTTTTAGGCCAATATTATGAACGGCATCCGTACAAAGAATGACATTAGCTTCCATCAAAACGGCTCTACCGCTCTTCGTAAACTTTTGAAAATGTGCTTTTGCTTTGCTTTGGAAGCCAAAGAATAGTAGACTAAGTAGTGACTTACAAAATTAAATAGTCAATGGTTTAGTAAGAATAGGTATATAAAGTTAAAATGTGCTCGTTCTCATAAGCTAGCTTATTCGGAATAGATCAAATTACGAAACAGATCGGATAACTGAATATTTATTTTTAGACCTTGCAGTAATTACTTAAACCTTTATCCTATATTATAATTCTTAAGTGAGTTTGTTTGTTTGTTACGCTTTCACATTTAAACAGCTAAACCAGTTTTTTAATTTTTTTTGTATAGGTAGCCATCTACCTGTACAAGAAAATCTTCAATAAACTACTTTTTCCTACAAAATATTAACGCGAGCGAAACCGGGGGCAAAAGCTAGTTCGAAATACGCATGTGTACATAACACAGTTCAACAGACAGGAGGTGATCGACCCAATTTAATCCGGACTATCTATTGTGATGACGCTATAAATACTGTTACAAAACACAAGACAAAACGCATCCGCGGTCGTCCGCTGCCAAAATAATAACTCGGGAAGCAATAAAGAACAAGGCAGGTTGCAAAAAAAATGTTTAAAGAATAATACGTCATCATAAATGACGGGAAGCGCTAAAGCGTGTGCATACTACGATGTCGCTGAGACAGGCCGCAGCGCATCAAATTTACGCCTTGTAGTATGTATGCCTGCTTTATAATAAAATTTAAAAAAAACCATCGACACTAAAAAAGTTCTGCCACATCAGCAGCAGTCTGGTTGGCCTCGATCAAATCTTTGATCGTGCATGAAGTAATGCGTAAGTGGTAGGTAAGCAGGTGTTGCATCGACTTAGGGGAGCTTCCACACGCGATACACCAGCAAGGACTGCTTACAGGAACCGACCTGGACCCTCAGACGGTCTAAAGTTTTCCAGATTGGCCGTGGGAGTTCGGCACCAGTCAACAAAACCTCTTGGAGGTGAAATAAGACTTTTTAAAAACCTCCTTCCAGGACGTAATGTGCGCGAACCTTAATGCAACTATAATGAGTTGTAACCGCATAAACAAAGTAGTGCATAATCGTCTCGGATGGGGCTTAACCGATGATTAATATGAAGTGACCATAAACGGTACTGTGAGTCATATCATCTCGCAAGACGAGACGAAATCTTATCGCGTTCATGGCGTACTCGTGACGTGTGCAATATAACCTATAAGTGGTGAATTATCTATTCCATACCATATTTATTATTAATTTGACATTTAGGTAAAAACTTACTGCATGGACGTAATTTACGTCCATGACTTACTGATACCTGAACTGAGTCTTAAAACCACCGATAATTTAGCAATTTTTATAAATTTTACTAAGTATAAGAAATAATCGCTTTGTCAGTAGTCACAAGTAGACGAAACATCGACCAATCCAATATCTATAGGTACTTTACGACAAATGCGATTAATTCTGTATAGTATTCCATTACAATTAGCGATTTGTCTTGATAATCTGACGAGTGAATTCTGCTATACCACTCTGGATTTGTAGACATGACACCGGTTCCCTGACGATTGGTGCCAAAAGTTTCAGACAAGCGCCAGGTGGCGCCTGGCTCGCTCACAAAAGCGACGATAAAAAGAGAATTGTCGTAAACTGGTGGTTTACGTAATAATAATTATAAACGAACGAATTTTCAATACTTAGATAAAGTGGTCAGTGGCAAAGCGCTCAGTCCTAAATCACAAGCGAGCTAGGCTAAATATCTGGGTTCAATTCACAGATCAATTACTTAGAGAGAATATCGGTACCTACGATAAATGTATAAAACCTATAATATAAGTAACATTTTTATAGTAACCCGAGAGGTAACAACCGCCCGCACTACTGAAATCGGGCACACAGACCTGACCAAACGGAGCCCCCTCCTTCCCTTCGATGAAACGATCGCATGAAAAGCCGAAGGCGTAAACACGCCGACCGCCGTGGATGGTGAGGCCACCGACCACCGCAACTGATCCCGGTGGAAGGTCACGCACCGCGCTCCAGATTCAATGTTACCACAAATACCTGCCATTTTATTGGATACTAGCTTTTGGCCGGCAGCTTCGATCGATTTAATGGAGATTTTCGACAATTAAAGGGTACTTTTTAGAATAATAATTTTGCAAAGTTGGATGCAAATCGGACGACGCAATAAAGTATCATACAACTTCACCTCCTCCTCTTTCTCTCTCTTCAGTGTTATTTCCGCGGGAATCAGTAGCCTATAACCGCCTCAAGAGACCTATCTATCTCTTAAAATTAATCAAAATCGATTAAGCGGTTAAGGCGTAAAAACGTAACTAATAAACAAACAAAACTCACTATCGCATTTACAATATTAGATAGGATTTCATGTAACAAGCATCTGGAGTACGGAGTGTGTGTTATCTATGCAATTTACTGGTGTTTTCATTCTGGTATCTTGCGCATTTGAACAACTGTGAGGTGTTAGGAAAGTTCGATGTTCTTGCGCGTTGTTTCAATTCTCTTTAAGACATCTCACATGAATATTTATATCTCTACAATCTTCTGACAGCTGGAACCAACAGCGTAACTTGCTTTCTGAAGCCACAAGAAAAAAAAGAGCCAATTTTGAAACCAATATCCAAGTATGTACCGACCGCACCCAACTATTACCAGAAAAACAAAATACAATGAATACTAATGATTCCGTATCAAAACCCACTAAAACACCAGTCTGCCACTATCAAATTCCACTAAAATAGAGTTGGCTAATAGCAGAGCTTTATTATGACACGTAACTTACTTTAAAAAGAGTATGTCGCTATTGGGCGTTATTGTTGTCATCGCGAACGATGCTTTATGCGGTTAAGTATTAAAATTATCAAAACATGAAGTATCATCGTTAGTGAAATAGTTCCTTTATGATTTGCGTGTGGTGTGAGGGGGCCACTTCGTTAAAACTCTTTAAAAATTTTTTTAGGATTTAGTGAACATTCCCAAAGAATTGTGAAAGTTGGAATCAGATTTTGTGAAAGTCAAATAAGCGAGCTATGGACTGTATAGTTGGACCCTCAGTTCTCACATAGAGGATTGAGGGCCCACCTGTACCGGATAAACTATGGACACTACAGAAAAAGTCTTTATGCCAAAATCTAAGGTAATGCCAAACAAAATTTGTGGAAACAAGATGTTACTTACTGTAAAACGCTGTCCTACTTTGTAAATAATCGTTCAAAATGGGCCCTCAATACTCATACACGTTCAAGTTTATTTCGCAATTAAAATGAAACCATTAACTTACAGCTACTGTTTGCTTATCCTATATGCTACTAAATAATTTGTGAAATTTTGTGCAAGCAAGATCAGGTCTCCACTTCCTGTAGTT
Organism: Scoparia ambigualis; assembly: GCA_963921215.1. Lineage (NCBI taxonomy): Eukaryota > Metazoa > Arthropoda > Insecta > Lepidoptera > Crambidae > Scoparia > Scoparia ambigualis. The sequence continues at coordinate 8,497,698 of OY992501.1, forward strand.
TAAAAGTTATGACCTTGTTTAAATTCGGGCCCTCGTTCCTCCATTTCTTTTGTTTACATTTTCTTACGCTTAACCTATGTAAGATAAGACAAGACAAATTTATCTCTTTTTATGAAAAAAAATGTGCATCAAATTGATGTTGTTTGTTACTACTACGAATTACGATAAAACTACAAATCTTAATAGATACCGAAATCAACTTAGTTGTGTAGCGGGTAGGGTGACAATAAAATCGTTTTACCCTCATGTTATATAGGCGATCTGAGATTGATTAATCGAAAAATCAATTTAACGGAACCAAAACAAAAATCGATTATTTGGATCGATATATAGTACTGAATCGATCCAAAGAATCGATATTTCAAATTAGGAAATCAATATTCGATTTTTCCAGTTTTAATAAGGACCATAAAATGATTTACAGTTAGTTAAATGTACTCAAACACATGTAAAGAAATAATAGATTTCCACGAAATTACTTAAAAACTGACGGAGATAGCTGTGTGCTTAGTTTTCCTCGCCTCTTCTTAATAAATAAAAGCAATAAAAAAAGTTACGTTTGTAATCAATGATTTGTTAGCATTGTAAATACAAACTCTAAAATAAATCGATTTTTGAGAAATCTATCTTTAAGAACTCGATTTTTTTTGTAAATCGATTTTTAGAATGCGATTCGAATCAATTTAAAAATCAATATTTTATTAAAAGAATCGCCATTCCTAATGTTTTATACTTTTTTAGTAAAACGATTCTTAGTAACGTTTTAGTTGCTTCTGCTGTTGCAAAGTAATCATACCTCACAAGCTGTTTTACGGTTTACAAATGCACCATAGTTGTAATATTTAGTGTAGTTATGCTAAACAATAGTTTATGATAGTGCAGCGGAAGTTGTAGGTGATAAAGCATTAAGACAAGATATTAAACATTTTATTTCAGGTAAGTTTTTTTTTGATACGTAACTACTTGTAATTTTATAAGTACCTACCTAATATTTTAATGTCAATGGTTTGCTCTGCTATTAATCAATATCAATAGTAATGCGTTTTTAATCCAACCGTTTAAAGTTCCTACAACTAAATTATTACGTACTCCAGAAAACATTTTTGTTATTGTGTAAGTAGGGGTGGGTGCCCATATTTATATAGAGAAGTAAATATAAGTTTAGACTATTCAAAATGATTATTTTAAGCTTACTGAATAGAGAAATTTTGATTTTGAGTAGTAACAAAGATGTTTCGCGCTATTTCTCGCGCGCAAATAATAAAAATAAACTTACCTACATTCACACCAATTATCTAGCCCAAGAGAAGTTTCGTAATGAAACTCGGTAAATGGTTACTAGACAACGGATAAATATACATAAAATACTTAAATACATACTTATTTTACATAAAATAATAATAAGGCAAAGGACAACTTACAGTCAAACAGCGTATAGATATTAATAATATAATAAACTAAACAATAACGTTACGAATTAAGATTAATTTATATACAAAATAATAATTTGGTGAAATTACTCCGTGTTTATTTATCTAAAACTGTTTATTTATTCATATTTTAATCAAAATATTTAATTTATTTACAAACATGTTTGCCTTTAAAAAAATCTAGTTACTTAAATAAACTCTACGTAACAAAAAAAACTTACCTGAAATAAAATGTTTAATATCTTGTCTTAAGGCTAGGTGTTAGTGAAAAACTAAAATAACACGTTCTTAGAATTACTTTTTGAAGTATTAAACAGTAAAATTAAAATCTGCGAAAATTATGAAATATTGTTGAGGCTTTATTCTGTGAAATACACCCGATGGAAACACGATTTTATAAAGTTGGCTCGATAGAATAAATTCACAAAGTTACATATTTTTGTGTCATTTTATCTTCTTTTCCAGGTTTTATTCGTGATTTGATATTATGAGTCATTTATTAAAATGAAGCTCGTAAATAACTTGAGTTATTTAATAACCGATGGTTTTTTATTTATTAATTCTATCAATTTTTTAAAATATAAAACGCGATTATTCGCGCCGCTTAGCTGTTATACCCGTCCCTTACCGTTGTACCGTCGAGAGAACGAGAGGGAAGCGCTCGAAATACCTCCCCTTAATGCTTTATCACCTACAACTTCCGCTGCACTATCATAAACTATTGTTTAGCATAACTACACTAAATATTACAACTATGGTGCATTTGTAAACAGTAAAACAGCTTGTGAGGTATGATTACTTTGCAACAGCAGAAGCAACTAAAACGTTACTAAGAATCGTTTTACTAAAAAAGTATAAAACATTAGGAATGGCGATTCTTTTAATAAAATATTGATTTTTAAATTGATTTGAATCGCATTCTAAAAATCGATTTACAAAAAAAATCGAGTATTTAAAGATAGATTTCTCAAAAATCGATTTATTTTAGAGTTTGTATTTACAAAGCTAACAAATCATTGATTACAAACGCAACTTTTTTATTGCTTTTATTTATTAAGAAGAGGCGACGAAAACTAAGCACACAGCTATCTCGTCAGTTTTTAAGTAATTTCGTGGAAATCTATTATTTCTTTACATGTGTTTGAGTACATTTAACTAACTGTAAATCATTTTATGGTCCTTATTAAAACTGGAAAAATCGAATGTCGATTTTCTAATTTGAAATATTGATTCATTAGATCGATTCAGTACTACATATCGATCTAAATAATCGATATTTTTTTTGGTTCCGTTAAATTGATTTTTCGATTAATCGATCTCAGATTGCCTTTAAAACATGAGGGTAAAACGATTTTATTGTCACCCTACCCACTACACAACTAAGTTGATTTCGGTATCTATTAAGATTTGTAGTTTTATCGTAATTCTTAGTAGTAACGAACAACATCAATTTGATGCACAATTTTTTTCATAAAAAGAGATAAATTTGTCTTGTCTTATCTTACATAGGTTAAGCGTAAGAAAATGTAAATAAAAGATATGGAGGATCGAGGGCCCGAATTTTAACAAGGTCATAACTTTTAAACTACAAGAAGTGGTGACCTGATCTTGCTTTCACAAAATTTCACAAATTATTTAGTAGCATATAGGATAAGCAAACAGTAGCTGTAAGTTAATGGTTTCATTTTAATTGCGAAATAAACTTGAACGTGTATGAGTATTGAGGGCCCATTTTGAATGATTATTTACAAAGTAGGACAGCGTTTTACAGTAACATCTTGTTTCCACAAATTTTGTTTGGCATTACCTTAGATTTTGGCATAAAGACTTTTTCTGTAGTGTCCATAGTTTATCCGGTACAGGTGGGCCCTCAATCCTCTATGTGAGAACTGAGGGCCCAACTATACAGTCCATAGCTCGCTTATTTGACTTTCACAAATTCTTTAGGAATGTTCACTAAATCCTAAGCACATTTTCAAAGAGTTTTAACGAAGTGGCCCTCACACCACACGCAAATCCTTTATGGGGTTTTGAAAGTGGACGCCTCACTGACACAGACGCGTGTAAAGCTGTGACATTTGAACAGACAAGAAGTGGTATAATTAATGACATTATAATAGATATATATATATAAATTGATGACATGTCACAGAATAATAACTAAAGCATAGAAGGAGTGCAACAGCGTTGGTTTCATTACTATTCTGTGCCCAAGGAGTCAACATAACTAGCATAGGCTGATTATTATTATTCTCAGTTATTTTGCCTAACTGCGGGCCAAAGGCCTTCCTACATTCTTCCACTTTTTTTCTGTCCGCTGCTAAAGCTTATCGTGCGGATATACATTCTGTCAAAAAAGTTTCAGGAACGGATGATTTGCTTAAGATTCCAAATTTAATTTTTTGTTTTTTTTTTGTTGTTAGATTGGCACAACTGTTATCCATTTTGGCACGGAGTTTGAGATGCATCTGATAATAAGATTAAATACAGTACTGTTATTAGTTAGTTTAGATCTAGTGTGTATTGCGAATTTCATAATGGATAAAAACATCGAACAAAGAGTTTGTCTTAAATTTTGCGTCGCCAATGGAATTTCGTGTTCGGAGTCACTGAAAATGTTACAGAAGGTTTACGGTGAATCAACTTTATCAAAAAACACGTGCTTATGAGTGGTACAAAGCGTTCAAAAGCGGTTGAGATGTGATGGAAGATTTGCTTTGCTCTGGTAGGCCATCAACGTCTTCAACTGAAGATAACATCGCAAAAGTAAAGGAAATTGTGACTGAAAATCCTCATTCAAGTTTGAGAGAGATAGCCGCTGAACTTTTTGAGTCTCACGAGTCCACCCGTACCATTTTAAATAATCACTTGGGTATGAAACATGTTGCCGCTCGGCTAGTCCCAAAAGACCTGAATTTTCTTCAAAAGCTAGAGTCGCTGAGGACATGCTAGAACGAGTCAATTCCGACCCAACATTCATGCAACGCATTGTTACTGGTGTGGTGACGAGACGTGAGTTTACGAATTTACATGCAAACTAGTCAACAAGCTTCTGAGTGGCACCTTCCGACTGAAACGAAACCGAAAAAAACACGCCAAAGTCGATCAAAAGTGTTGACTGTTTTCTTTGACTATCGCGGTGTTGGCGGTGTTGTGCACTCGGAATTCTTGCCGGAAGGTCAAACGGTAAATAAAATATTATTTGAGCGTTATGCGGCGTTTAAGAGAGCAAATTCGATGAAAAAGGCCAAATTTGTGAAAAGACAATTCTTGGATTCTGCACCACGATAATGCGCCTTCGCACAAGGCCATCATTGTAAACGAATTTTTGACCAAAACTCAACAAATGCCATCAAGCAACCACCTTATTCACCAGATATGACTCCATCCGAATCCTTTCTTTTTCCTAAACTCAAATTACCACTTCGTGGCACCTGTTTTCATTCGGCAGAAGACATAAAGGAGACTTCGCGGCGAGAACTGAACTCAATTCCGGAAAAAGCGTTTAAAAATGTTTTGATGATTAGAATATTCGTTGGCGTAAGTGTATCGTTTCTGAAGGAGCATACTTTGAAGGCGATAAAATAAATTTGGATGAATAACTAACATTTCGTTCGTGTATCATTGATCTTTTCCCGGTACTTTCTTGACAGAGTAGTACGTCCAGATCACTTCATCTTCGCGCTAGATTTGGGCGATGGCGATGGGCTCAATAACTATCACGCTGAGCATTATGTGCACTTGTAATTTGGTGTATGCAGGGCTAGTGGTGCAAAGTGCTGGTGGAATGGAGACCATGGGGCGAGAAACGCCCGCAAGGCTACCGCAGATGCGTTGGCACGACGATGTTAAAAGAACAGCCGAAGTGAAATGGATAGAAGCTGCCCAAGATCGTACACGACTCGTGTATACTCGTCTCTCGAGTAACACGAGGCCTACAACCATGCGGTTGAGAAAGGCTAAGAAGAAGAAGGATTTGATGAAACGTGGACTATGGCAGTGGACTCCTTCTGCAGTCCTCACTGCCTAGCCTTTTGGGGATAATACTAGTAGAAATGTTATGAAGATTATGTATATTACGTATGTACACACGGCGTCAGATCAACCTACCCTAAACTGTCAAATTTCTCCAATGAATATTGATCTTAAGAAAGCCTAAGAATAAAGTTCAAAATTGATTGTAGAATTTTGACAGTTTTGGGTAGGTTGATCTGACGCCGTGTATACTACTATATTTGCAGCTGTCGAGAACTAATGAAGAAATAATACATCGCCCAGAAATATACACAGTAGGTAAGTAACGCATACCACAAATACTCGAATGATATCTGTGGTCGAAACCCGTAACGCACATTTTTATAGATCGTAAATAAACGATACAGCGATTACTACGATTCCGTTAAAGCATGTTAAAAATATCTACTGCATGTTACAGAAAGTAGTTTTTGTTTTGAAACAAAACCGAGGAAAACATAATTCAAAAATACCAATACTATTAACATTTCTTAAGTTATTATGTATGAACGGATGGAAGGAAGAATTCATTGTATCGATCGATTCAGTTATCAGCTCATCCTAAACACTAGCTATATATATACATATATCGAAAATCCACAGGAAAAGTTGTAAAGGACAATCTCTTTAATAGATAGTATTGAAAGTTTAAAGGGCTGCTCGTGGTATTAGGCGTTACGGCTCGGCCGCGGGCGTCTTACGGAGCGTCGAGCGGAGCGTCCAAAGTCAAAGTCAAAATGTATTTATTCAATTAACTTAACTAACAAGCACTTTAAAGCGGCCAAAACATGTTTTTACCTACTACCCATTCGGCACGTAATTTTTTTGCTGTGGTGTGAAGAATGGGCACAAGAAACCACATCTAGAGTGTAACGACATTAAAAAAAAAACAAAACATATGTCGTCACCAAATCATTAAATACTATAACTATAAATACTAATTATCATAAAATATATGTACGAGTATATGTAAAATACAAAATATGAATTTGAAAAAAATTATAATTATAAAATATAATTTATCACACTAATATTATAAAGGCGAAAGTTTGTGAGTGTGTATGTTTGTTACTTCTTCACGTCTAAACGGCTGGAGCGATTTTAATAAAATTTGGTATGGAGTTAGCTGATACCCTGGATTAACACATAGGATACTTTTTATCCCGTCACACTAATATTATAAAGGCGAAAGTTTGTGAGTGTGTATGTTTGTTACTTCATCACGTCTAAACGGCTGGAGCGATTTTAATAAAATTTGGTATGGAGTTAGCTGATACCCTAACACATAGGATACTTTTTATCCCGATATTCCCACGGGAACGGCAACCACGCGGGTGAAACCGCGAGCGGCCGCTAGTAAAATATATTTTTAAAAAACTAGAGTCCGCTCCAAGCCGAAAGACGCCCTCGGTCGTGGCCGGGCCGTAAGACTAGAGATATCTCAGAGCGCACTCTGCGCCTCGCACGCGCACTGTTGGCAGACAAACGTATATTGAAACGCTGCCGGTGACGTCACGTCTACACCTGCACTAAATATACGCCTCTGACGTAGGTACTGTGTCGCATTTTACATTAGTTCCGCTTTCCTGACCGCTCTGTGAAAAACTGAGCAAATCATTATTTGATATTTTATCATCATCAGCCTATTAACGTCCCACAGCTGGGCAGAGATCTTCCCACATGGACAACAGCACTTGGGGACACTGGGCCAATATCCACCACCCTGGCCCACAGCGGGTTGGATATATGAATTCGAAACTGTTGGACAGTACTTGACACAAAGACAGAAGCTCATAATTGAAAAAGTATTTTTTCATACAACTAAGATGGTGATTACCTGCTGTAAGTGGTAAGCTGTTGCCAATAGTCTATAGACGTTTCAAAGAGGTCCGAGGCGAGTGAGTCACGCGCCCTGATAGAGGTTTTTTCTTGCTCTTTTTGTTTTACTACGCCATTAAAAATAGCTCGCCATGTACCAGGTACCAATCCACAACCAGAGCGGAGAGGAAGCTCCTCTGAGACCGCACACTGGGCAAACATTTCGGTTCTAAGATGTAGGTAGGTACCCCCACAAACAATTAAAAGATTTTTTCTTTTATTTCATAACATTATCGTAACAGTTCGTCATACCCTGTTTTATTGTCTTTTCACATATGAACTCGTTAAAACACACAAACACAAAAATATAACGGTGCTGACGTACGCAAATGTGAACTGTCACGTGAAAAAATATTTCCGTCATTCCTAAGCTCAGCCCCCACAGAATTAACCTTTTCACCGCCAACGACTTCTATAGAAGTTCTTCATTATACCTACTTTGATAAAATACATTTACGATACATAAAACATTTGTTTCTTTTGTAATTTTGTAAGATGGACACAGCTGAAGCCCTATTTTTTATTTTCCTAGGCAAAACAGGCTTTTTTGAGTCTTAAAATGGATAAAAACAAAAACGTCTCAAATATTTTGATGTCCCGCACGCCAACGACTTCATATCAAGTAGGCCAGTGATGTGACGCGAAAGTTGCATTCACTACAATCCTCCATATTTACTATGTTTTATTCCATCCAAATGTTCATAAATTCTATGATTTAAAATAAATCCCGGTCAGGAAATAACGTATTACATAATACATTTTAAAATTAATGTACGTATCAAATCACTTTATTAAAATTAGTTAAGTTTACTGAGGATTTTCGATATTGCAACACCCATCTCTACGTAATGGCAAGATGTCAGTGCTACCTGCGCCACCGACTATATTTCAAGTTAGCTCGTGACGTCGTAAGCGCACAGGTGTCAAGGTCATCGTGTCATAGTGCTGGGCGTTACAAACAAAACAAACGTGTGCCGTGTTTTTTGCCCGGTTCGGGAAAAGTGCAAATGATGAGTGACAGTGAATGTTCTAATGAGTTGTTACGGATTTTACAAGGTGTGGAACCTGATTCAGAATTTGATTGCGAAACGGAAAATAGTAGTACTTCGGAAGAGGACGATAATGAGGTAAGTTTTAATCAGTAAATATTATCTTGTTTTATTGTTAGCTAATTATTAAAGTGCAAAGAAAACACAAGTTATCTTGATATGTGGATATAGTTATGTGCTAATTAAACTTAGGAAGATAATTAATTAAGTTGCGAATCGCGAATCACTTACAATACAATCTCGTTCACAAATTCATAAATACAGTAACTAACACAATACCTACTCAACTAAGTTCAATCAATATTGCACTGAATATCACTCGAATTTATTTAAACAGTTTCGATACGCTTGAGTTTTTAAATACCATATTATTTTATGTAGTACTGGTAGGTACCTACCTACCTACATAAAACGTCGAAGTATAGACCAACAAAACTCTAGATTGAAAAAAAGCATAGACAACCCTTTTCCTTAAGAAATTTATCGTGCTACGAGCGCCAAAGACTTGATATGAAGTCAACAGACGACGTTATGAAATGAATAGTGAAGTGCCTATTATAATATATCTCTAGCAAGTATATGCATGTCTTTTTGTCTCTGATAATGGATTTTCATTTTTCTTACTAAAATTGTTCATAAAATAAAACCAACTACCATTATAATGTATCAGTGTTTATTTATATTTGTAAATTTAGATACAAACTTAAATTTACACGTAATTTTTTTTATTATCGATATGACGTTACCGCCATCCTTGCTTTCGTACTATAGAATTTGTTATACATATATACGTTGGCGTACAGCGGGACATCGCGTGCAGGATAGTTGGGCGGTGAAAAGGTTAAAGGAAACAGTATACACAAAGTTATTTTTTCACTGTTTGACAAGGTCGGTTAATACAGTTTTTATTACAAAAGCAGTATCAATGAATGTGAGAAAACTCAAAACATATTTTAATTTTTAATAATATGAGTTAGTAATTATTAGGTTTAAAGTATTTTTGATTAATCAAACATAATATTTATCGGAATTAGACAACCCTTTAAACAGCGCATAATTTATCCAACAAAATTTAAAATGTATCGCGCAAGTTGCTGTATCTATTATTACACAAACAATCGAGTACATAATGTTCTATTCCTATCATACGACCTTTACGGTTGAGCGAATCGAAAATCATATAACAAGGCCATATTATTATGCTGTGACAACTGAGAACTATAAAATATACCTACCTTATAGTAAAATAACACTAATACAGCTGTGTATGTTACATAAAAAACAAATTTAATAAGTTAAAAATACACCCAAATTGGATTTATTGGTATTATACACAAGAGTATTAGCAAATACAACCGTATTTAGGACAACATCACCCAAATTGGATTTATTGGTATTACACACAAGAGTATTAGTTTATACAATCGTATTTGGTACAGTGTGGTAAGTTGGTAGCTAGGCAGCACTAACCAAGCCGTGTACAATACCGCTGGGAATCGACACTGAAACATCTGGACGCGAGACCAGTGGTAAACCGGCAAAGTCAGTTAGTTTTAGTTATGTCGTTGCAGTTTGTTTGAGGTTGATTTTTCTCAGGTCGGCCTAGATCGTGCCACTAGTAAAGTCTTTACCCTGCTCTAATATCGACAGTGTAAAAAAGGCGATTTTGGCCGGGAAGTCGGTCACTAGGCAGAGCAAGGACTCCATCTACGACGCAGTAGACCAAATCGAGATATGTCTGGACGTGCTGGAGGGATTGCCGGAGCTGAACCTCCACCCTGGGCAACTCACTGAGAATAGTGTACGAGAGCTAGGCCATAAATTGGAGAACAGCACGGAGGCACTAATTAGTATCCAAAATGAGAAGGCGAGTTAAAGCAGAATGAAAGACTTGAGGACCTTGTGCGCCTCTTAGGAAACATGCTGACGGCCGCACTTAAGGACTAACATTCCTTAGCTCACAGCTCGTTGGCCGAATCCCAAGTCGCCCCAAAAGCTCCCACCTACGCTAGCGTTGCAGCCAAAACTCTGCCACTGCCACACCCGAAACTTATCCGGCGATGAATGTATCTTCCTACGATTGCACCCTAAAACCTCCGGAAGTGATGTCCCTTTGGAAGAAGGAGATATCCTTTCGGAAACACAAATATGCACCAGTAAAAATATTACCGATACCAAATGCCAAACTGAGGGTTGGATTTGAGCGCAGGGAGCAATGCGAAGGACTATAGCCCGTCATATCAATAGCCCTAACATCGCCACCGAATGGGCGAAGCGACGACCACCACTACTGATCCTGAAGGGGGTCTCTAAGGATGTCACCCGTGAGAAGTTAGTGGAGGTCCTCGTGACACAAAATGACGTTGAGCTGTCCCGTATCTCCTTTCTGACCTCAAATAAAAACCCGGCACTGTACAACGCGGTTGTAGAGGTGACCCCCGAGATGCGTAAAATCATCCACGTTGAGGACTTCAGCCGCTTTGTGCAGTGCCACCAGTGCCTGCAATATGGACACACCAAATGGAAGTGTAAATCGGAGAAAAAACCCTGTGCCCATTGCGCTATCCCGGGGCACCGAATAACTGAGTGCCCAAACAAGACCGAGAAGGCTAAGTGGTACAATTGCTCAGCGCACAACCTGCCGTGCGATTCTCTAAGCTAAAGCCTTGATAGCTGCGGCTGCCGCAGCGCTGAGAAATGACTCTGTCTCTTTCATATTCATAGAATTGGAAAGAGACAGCAGATCACAGCCATGCGCGCAGCGTCTATGTGTCGCTTAGAGAATCGCATAGATACGCATGGGCACAAGGGTGAATACCGAACACAACGCTACGGACGGTCGCGAGTGCCCCCGTATAAAGTCTATGGTTCTGCGCTTGCAGAACCAGACCGACTATGGGAACTAGACTAGAATTGCCTAAACTAAAATTAAAATTAAATTTTTCTAAAAACTTTAAATAGATTAACCTAAATAATTATACACAAATTTATTATATAAAAATAAAACCTTAAAATTAAATTTTCCTCAATCCTCCCAAAATATACTAGGTTTTAAAATTTGTATAGGTTCCATCGTTCCCTCTAATGTTCTAAGCAATCCTTTTTCTTCCTCTTCACTTCTCTCTATTTTCCTTCCCTATAACTAGTGCTCAGCAATTAATGAAGAAAGAACCCTAAGTCCATTTATATTTTAAGTAGATTTAAATAGTATCAACTTCGTCATTCGCAATGTACACCCTAAATCTCCATAAAACGGCCTTATCCTAACATGTTCCCATAAAACCTTTTTCGTTTTGTCCCAGGTTCATCCAGTATCTGAGGAATCACCTGTTGTTACGTTAAGGACATCTATGTTCTATACTGAACCTTTATAGGAAAATGTTAGCCCTACCTAAGTCTCAAAACAATAAAAAATAAATATCGCCAGTGTTATTGTTAATACCACCACTATACAGCTTAAGAGCCCTATTACAAATTTCAACTCTGCGAGAATAGGTATTTTAAGCGTCCCGCCCGACAACTCATTGAAGGTCTCGAGTCCACCCACAATACTATGTTAAAACTACGACCAAGCGATTTTGATACTTTTCCCAAGTTTATATTTTTTAGTATTTCTATGGAGTAATTTTTTATCGCTATACCCTCACATTTTTAGTGTGCCATGGGTCTAGTATGTGAATATTTGTTAGAAACATTTTTTTTATTTACCTAGTCCTTTATAGCAAAGGACGTTTTTCGTTTTAGATTAAAATTATAGCTTAGATTAAAATAAAATAATTACAATTTACATGGGAGTATAAAACACCATAAAAAAAACTACCTATTTGCCAAATTTCAATCAAATCGATCGAATGGTTTAGGTGTGAAAAAGCAATAGAAAGGTAGAGTTTTTATTTCAGATTTATTATTACGAGTTAAACGAGGTAAGAATCAAACGAGGCCAAACATTAGTTAGGATTAGAATACTATATGCCATAATGGCAAGAAATACCTTGCTATATTTGCATTTCTTCATGTAGATGTATATCTTAACTTCTTTACACATTGATACCTTTTTCGACCAATGCTGAACTTATCGAAATTAATATTAAGAATAATTCAACATCATAGTAAGCTTTCTAGATTCCATCTAAATAAAATTAAAAGAAAGAAATACTTTTTAAAAATAAGCTTTTATTATGTTTTTGTTAATAAAAAAGAATAAAAAATTTAAAATAACAATTTAAACCTGATTAGAAAAAAAATATTATACATATATAGGTACATAGGAACCTACATTGCAACCTTTAACGATAATTTATCATATTCGTCTACGTCACAATAATCCCATATTGTAAGTAGGTACATACCTATTAGACATTTTTATTAAACCATAAAACTTTACAGCTTGTATTAAAAATCTTTGCGTTTTTATCACATACCAAATTTTTTTATTAAAAAAAAGCGCATTACATTGTGATGTGGAACATTAAAGAACATTATTTTAGCATAACTACACTTTCATTATTTTTCCTTTGCAATCACAACGTAACACGCTTTGGCCAACGAAAGGTTGACATACGAAATGACACCTCAGATAGACACATAGAGACAAAGCGTTGGCAATCAAATAACTTACTACGAGGTTCAGCTTTCGTTAGCCAGACTCTATTTATAAAAAATGTAAGGTGTAAAGTTTTATGGTTTAATAAAATGTCTAATAGGCATGTACCTACTTACGATATGGCATTATTGTGACGTAGACGAATATGGTTAATTTTAGTTAAAGGTTGCATTGTCATCAGCGAACGTTTAAGGGCGGTATCTTATTAGTTAATTCTGAATACAATGACAAAAAATGAGCTCCAGTTATAGTGATTTTTCAAAGTTATGTTTTCTGACAAACTAAATCAATTAAAATAATGCACATCATGAAACATGCTGTATCTTTACTAACACGCACGCAAGCGTCAATAAAAAGATAGCTCAGTGTTTTCCGAGTTTAGTGTGCATATTCGGCTATCTTTGTGTGAGTGTAGTACAGCTGTACGGTTTGGAAAGGGTGTATTTTTTGGTGAATTATGATAATGTTTTGTTGATTATCTCGGTAACAAGCCTGTAGTTTTGGACAAAATTTGGTGAGCATGCTCAGTGTGATGTATAGATGCTCCCCTTAAACGTTCGCTTATTGATATTGTTAGACCCTATATAATTATATTTTTCTTTTCGGGTTTAAATTATTATTTTTAAATTTTTAATTCTATTTATTTAAGGACAACCAACAAAACAAACACCATGTACATTTATAAAACAACAAATATTGGGTTACACTCTAAGGCGCTGTCTTAATTAGAGGTTGCAACGACATGCATAAACTAAATTAGAGTTATTAGGAAGCGTACTATGCACACACTATCATTCACACAAACAAAGTACTTAAGACAACAAGATTTATAAAAGAAACCACAAGCCGATTTTGTATCAATCACCTTGTGTTTGTGGCCCCTCCAGGCAATCTTTTAATTCGGTTATTAATATGGATCTAAACTTACGTACAGGATAAGACATGTCAATGTTAACTGCATGCGAGCGTAACAAGTGACTACATTGTGTTTGCATTCTGTTAATAGAAGATTATTATTAACAAGAACAATAATAAAAGCTTGTTTTAAAAAAGTATTTTTTTCTTTTAATTTTATGTTTAACTTTTTAATATTATTTTAATAACTTTACATATCAATTAAAACGGTTCACCCATTAAGACAAATCGAACTCGACGCGGTTATGTCGCTTAATTATTGAGTTCCTATGACCACCTTCCAGCTCCATCATCAGACCCTGCTTACCATCTAGCACTAAAGTACTCGTCAAGACGAATCAAACGAGCCCATACTCGATGGGGTTATGTCGTTTAATTACTGAGTTTTTATGGCCATCTTCCAGCTCATCATCAGACCCTGGTTACCATCTAGCACTAAAGTATTCGTCAAGACGAATCAAACGAGCCGACTCGATGGGGTTGCGTCGTTTCTTTACTGAGTTCCTATGATCACCTTCCAGCTCCATCATCAGATCATACCCTGGTAACCATCTAAAAACAAATTACTCGTCAAGACCAATGAAATGCGTTTTTCGAAATTTTTTGGTTTAGAATAAGATTTTTTTTCTATATATAATCAACGATATCTAAAAATTCTGAGGCCGCTAAGCACTATACGACTATATAAGAGATAACATTCTATTTTTTTATTTCATTTGCTTAGAACAGTAGTTCAATCGATGAGCTCAAAAAAATGCCTCCGCGCATTTTATGAAAATCTTGCTCTGCAATTTTGGGTTTAATTAATAAGTTAAGCAAAATTTACAAAAAGCGAGGCCACTACGCACTATTCCAATAGCTATTCTACACTATTCATCAAGTCAAAATTTTTTCATTTTACGCAAAAATCACAGTCGAGATGTAATAGGCCTCTTAAGGAGGCCTAAACGCTGCGTCTCGGGGCGACGACCTGCCTCCATCCACTTCGTTAAAGCAGAATTTGAAAATTGGCGGACAAATGTACTTCAATCTTCGAGCAATATACAGCACCGGTTGCCGGCAATTTGCATTCAATGTTTGGGTAAAAGCTACTTTAGGTTACTTTTGAGTACTTACTGCACTAAGAGTTTATGCCATAAACCCAAAAAAAAACACCAATAATCGTCCTTCCTAGATATTTTCATAAAGCTAAAAGTTAACGCCAATTTTTTGATATGATCCTGCGATGAACTTTAAAGCTTTCTTTTTTAGCAACCGGCTACAGAAAATGTACAGTAAAATAAGGAGATTTATCAAGTTGTAGCTTAAAGACAATACAATACAATACCGAATTCAAAGCACTTTCGGTACTTACATCAGAAAAATAATCCATGAAATAAATCTGGAACGGCTGAATCATTTTTCTATTACTGCCAAAGTGTACATATTTACGTAGGTAAACCTAGTTCGTGAGTGTATCTACGATGACGTCACAAAAGTGACAGTAATGAGAAGGCTCAGTGCTAATGTGGTTCCGTGACGTCTGAACAAAGACGTAGCGTCACATTGTGAGTCCCATTGTTATCCTGCTGACGCCTTATTTGCTAGACGTCTGGGACGATGGAGACAGTTTGTTATTGTACTTGGATAACCGAAGCTTGATTGCCATTGAAAGATTGTAATCGGAGAATTATCTACACGTTTTGTGAGATTAACTGAATACATTCTTATTGTCCACCTACAAAATTATATTAGGGGGTGTAAAGCGGGCAGTTTTATTCAAAATGACAGTTCTCGTGTTCGAAATACTAATAAAAAGAAGACTATCGATTACTTTTCCACTAACAACCGCTGAACCTGAAGCTTATGAAGATAATACAGTCGACATAGTCGAACAGTTCGACTCGAACTCTAATGGAGTATAATGTTAATTTACCCACCAACTAGGGTTGCCAACAGTTACTATACTGTCAAAAACAGTATTAAACCTTTTTTTCACTACATATACTTTTTACTGTTGAACAAAAATAAAATATCCAAAACACTGTTTTAGTATCACTGTGCACTGGTAACCATATACTTACCCGTTTAAAAAGTAAAAAAGTTGCGAATGTTGTCCGCGCGGTGCAGCGCAGACATATTTATATCTTTGAAAAAATTCAATACTGTCCATTTTTCGAAAATACTGTTTTTTTTTTTATTTACCTTAAAACACTTTTTGTTTAAAGTTGGCAACCCTACCACCAACCTGCATTGAGCCAGCGTGGTGTTATGGCCCAATGTCCCCGTGTTCTGTTATCTATGTGATAAGGCCTGTGCGCAATGGAACAGACAGCCTATAAACGGCTGACGATGATGATTATGTAAATAAATAGGTATTCACACGAGCATAAACAACTAACTGAGTCGCGTAGCGGTGAAAGAATACTACCACCAGGGGGGTGTCACTCCGCAGTTTAGGTACGTTCGGCCGGCGCGCCTCCCAGGCAGGCCACCTAGGCGTATGGCAGTAAAGGTTGCCGCGAGCCGACGCACGCTCCACGTCGCGCGTCGTCGCTTAACACGTAATCCCTGCGCGCGCGCGTAAACCCTACGCTCTGTGACGTAATGACGTCAAATCGATATCGAGTCAGCGTTGCTTAACGGAATATGAACGCTCGGGTTCCACGATAAGTTTCAATTTCGCGTGTGAAAGTCGTTAGAAAGTGAACCTACTGTACGTAGAACTATTACTTATTCTGTGCTACCACCCCCTCTCCTCTCTTGGGTGTAAGGCGATTAACGGACTTAAGACTGCACATACATCCAACAGCATAGAGCGACGTTGGGCGTACCACCTGCCACGCTGAGCACATGTGCAGTCGCTACATACATATGTAGTGGAAAGTTGTACTATGGCAAAGGACTGCTTTTGCGGTCCTCATTGCCTAGTCTCTGACTAACCCTTCGGGGATAATAGTCGTGATTATGTGTATGTATAAATAGCTAGGTGTCTGACCGCATCCCCCGAGATGCCTCGATGCTAATGGAGTTAGCGGCGCAAGCATCCGGTTGCCGCGAGGTGAAAAGCTTAGTTCAGTAGCTGCCTACTGCCTATATGTCGCCTGCCAGTCTAGTAAAGTAGCTCTTCATATATTTTTGACTGGGAACCGTTTACTTTTGAGCATCCAATTTTAACGAAACACCTCATTTTTAGACAGGAGAAAATTACGCCTCCTTATTGTAATTCGGGACCTAGTTTTCTTGTTGCAGGGAAAGTAAAACCTTTGGAAGACAAAATACCTCACTAACTTTATCTTTCGTAGCAGTACTTTTTTTACATTTTAATCATATATATTTGGAGAATTTTATCCATTATCGAATCATTCCCATCATATCCTTATCTTATTACATCTAAGTACTACATAGCGTACACATATCAAAGAGACTTTTCTACAAAAAAAAGTGATAAGATAACTATTTGATTTCGATCTGCCAGTCGGCAGAAAATAGAATGTTTAGGAACGTGTTGTGTTAGTAGATCCTAAGACCGTTACCCTACTTCTAGAAAGCATTGCGAATCGTCTACATAGAAGAAAGGTCGAACTTACCTCACTCATTTTATATATCAATTTTTTCCAAACTTTTCTTCACGTACCTATTCGACTGACGAAACATGGTTTGCGCCAAATCGAAGTAAATATATTCGGCTATAAATCTCTGCGGCTTTACAGCTTGCCATCTGCGAGGCTCCCCGTTCTATTCTAGATGCCCGTCGTTTACGTAGACCATCGTGTTTAGGGCATTAAGAGGAAATATACGTGGAAGTGGCATGCAAAATTCTCAAACAAAACACAGATCTAAAACAGAAAAATGACGTTTCGTAGTCCCCTGTTTCCTCCTTCAGAACTGGACCAATTTTTATTACTTTTCAGCATTGGTTAAACAAGGAGATATTTTATGTCTGTATGTTTAATTTTTTCTCAAACCAGCCACTTAATGTTTCTGAAGAAGCTTTAAAACGGAGTGATTTCGCAAAATTTTGAAGGCTCCTGGTTGTAAAAGAAATGACTTAATGCAAAAAAAATTAAACATACAGACGTAGAAAATCTCTTTCTTTAACCGATGCTGATAAAGCATAAAAATTGGTCCAGATCTGAAGAAGGAAACAGGGGACTACGAAACGTCGTTTTTCTGTTTTAGATCTGTGTTTTGTATGATAATTTTGCATGCCACTTCCACGTAGTGTTTCGTCTTAACATACATACATACACTCACGAGCCCACAGCCCACGTTTCACCAAATACCCACTGCACATGTGCTCAATGGTCCGTCTAACAAGGATAGTCCAGCCCGTCTCTCCCCAATGATGACAGACGAGATAATGAGTATGCGCCCGTCCAATCCATACGAACATTGTACCGAACAAACAGTACGCTGTTGCCTCGTACGTTTATTTATGTCCGTTGTGGTCAAGGAAATATCACGTAATCGCGAGAAAACGGAAGCTTCTATTAGCACATAGGCCGTCGCTTTGGCACGAGGTTGTGTAAAAAAAAGCGTATTCATTGCGATCAGTATGTTTACGCTGTGTTACGTGGCGGACGGCTAAAGACAAAATCGCCATTCGGAAAGTTATTAACTATTTTTAGCCCCCATTTGTGCAGTTTCAGTTCGTTCGTAGCCATAATATTGATATAGTCGGAGCAGTCTTTGGCACGAACGTGAACTACTTCAATCTAAAACATAGCACAAGAAATAATTAAATAAATATAAAAAATAAATAACTATCACATG
This sequence comes from Scoparia ambigualis, assembly GCA_963921215.1. Classification (NCBI taxonomy): domain Eukaryota; kingdom Metazoa; phylum Arthropoda; class Insecta; order Lepidoptera; family Crambidae; genus Scoparia; species Scoparia ambigualis. The sequence continues at coordinate 8,516,342 of OY992501.1, forward strand.
CCGAGATCGGCTTAAAAAATATCATTAAATTTAAACAATTTAACTGTTAATTAAACTAATTACGAAAGCGACAGCACAGGGGCACCTTAAAATTGCGCATCGAAAACCACTAAACAAATTCCATGATTTATTCAACGACCTGTCTAATTGCTTAGAATAATCTATATCAGCACTTCTTCATTTTAATTACCGATAGAATTTATGTTGTCTAGCGTGCCTGTCTAGATAATTTAGTGTGTCTTATTGGTTTTCTACATATAAAGATTTTATACTTGCTAAAGACCCGAGAGAAGTGACCCTACACAAAATTACAAAAAATATATCGTGATATTTTTTTAATTTTTAAAAATCCATGCTCTATTTTTTCAGGTACTGATAGACATGCTACTAAATAAGTATGCTTATTAGCATGATTATTAGAAGCGTATACGTAATAAACATGCTAATTACTAGCAATGCTTTGACACACATACTACTAAGTAGCAATTGCTCAATAGTGGCATGCTTTCGTGCTAGTAATGAGCATGTCTATCGGTACCTTTAACTTCACAAAAATTGCGTGTTTTTATTTATTGTTAAAACTTTGCGCTAGGTATATCTTCACCAGAACATTACAGTATAAATCTCAACATGTCATTGTGTTTCGTAGTCGCTTCGAGTTTATATTCCACACATCACGGACGAGTCTCTCGCTCGGTTCAGGACCAGTTTGCTAATTGAGGAAGAGCCCGGCAATAAATAGCCTCTAGCCCTTGTCCAGCTGTTAGCGGTTAATCGGGGGTATGTTACAATACGATTTCATAAATCCTCTTTATTTATAGCTTGCGCTCCTGACCCCACGCTAATTGTTTCCTTGTCGAAGAACAGAACGTTTAATAAATAATTGTAGCCTTAGTTAGAATGTAAAATGGTGGTAAGGTTGTTTGAGGTTCTAATATGAGCGACTTATTATTATTTATTTATTTAATTATTACGTACATATAATAACATAAAACCGCCTAGGCGGTTTGACTGCCGAATCAAGTTTAAGTAAACAAATTAAAATACATTATTTAAAAAAAAACCTAATCTAAGATAAGAAAACATCATCATCATAATCTACATTAATAAACAAAATTATTGTACAATATTACTATACTATTTTATAATACAACTATTTTTAAGCTTAATTTTGAATTTGTTTTGTTTGGTTTTTGTCTAATTTCTGATGGCAAGCTGTTTAGTACATAGGGTAGGCGCTTTTTGATGGTTCTATCTCCAAAATAGTTAGACTTTATTGGTTTCTAAGTAAAGATTTGTAAGTCACGGGTAAGATCCCCGTCTTCCGCCAAGCTTTTCTTGGGAAGAAGAATATACAGAACTCGGGGTCAGCCCCGCCCTGGTCCAGGTGTATGCGTAAGACAACATTATTTGGTAAAAAATTGTATGTAATATTAATATTTTTATCCAGGTTATAAACTATCTGTATGCCGAATTTCATCCAAATCCATTCAGTAGTTTTTACGTGAAAGAGTAACAAATATCCATACATACTTAAAAACTTTCGCGTTTATAATATTAGTAGGATTATAGAAATTATAAGCTAAAAATTAAATACCTGGACAAGAACTACCGCCGCGAAGTGCCGACAAACTGAACTGCTATGCACTTTGGCAGATGATACTTTGGAACTAAACTTCTAAATAAAAAAAAACAAATAAAAAAACCTGAGCCTACTAGTAGGGCATACACAAACCAGCAGTCGTTAATTATAATAACTGAGCCACACCAACCCTGCATTAGGCCAACGTGGTAGGTCAGCTAATCTCATGCCATTGTTCTTGTGGGAAAACAAGCTCACTAGAGGAAGATTCATTGTCAGCTTTTAAAACACATTAGTCATAACTCATATAACACTTAACAAAAAGTAAGCAACAACAACAGCTTGTTCCGCAGTCGGCTCCCGTTTCATCTGCGCATACGCATAGTGCTATCGTGTGCGCATGCGTCATCGACGGCCATGATGCAACAACCATGGACGTGTTTAATAAACTAAATAATGGCGGAGATTATTTTTGAGTTCGCTTATGAAACATGCACCGTGTGATGTACGCAGTTCTATTTTCGGTTCAAAATGGATTTATCACTATGACTAGGATTTAGAGCGCTTATACAGAAGTACATTACTAATAAACAATGTTTCAGAGATGTTATCATCAGGTTAAAACTCACTTGTGAAACCTTAGTTTGTTCCCCCGATAGATTTTATTACACAAACAAACATTCTTGTTTAAATAAGTAAACTTGGTTTATAACTGCTGCTGTCTCTTGGTTAAGGAAGACTTTATTAACAAAACTAAACGATCAGTTTTAAGACAGGTTTAAAGGAGATTGACTATTATGGACCAAATACTGCCCAAGCATGGTAATACTTTTATTTCTTTCCTTACATGTAGATATATAAAAAAAATATCCACGGGGTTATTTTTTTTAGGTACAATAATTGTACCTAAACACGTATCTTATGGCTTTATATGGTTGATTACATTACATTGATACAGCTGGGCTGGGCTGCGTATGGGAAATTACGTCGAGTCTTTACGTCGCCAATTCCGCAATGTCTAAAGACGAAAGTCTTCAATCAGTGCGTCCTACCCGTCATGACATACGGAGCCGAAAAATGGACACTGACGGTAGGGCTGGTTCACAAGTTTAAAGTCGCTCAGCGGGCTATGGAAAGGGCTTTGCTCGGAGTTTCTCTGAGGAATCGGATTCGAAACGAGGTAATCCGGCAGAGAACCAAGGTTATCGACATAGCCCTCCGGATTAGCAAGCTGAAGTGGCAGTGGGCCGGCCATATCAGTCGCAGAACCGATGACCGTTGAGGTAGACGAGTTCTGGAGTGGAGACCGCATATCGGCAAGCGTAGCATAGGACGCCCTCAGACAAGGTGGAGCGACGATCTTCGCAAGGTGGCTGGATGAGAGTGGCCGCGGATCGTGCTCTGTGGCGTGTTCTTGGAGAGGCCTATGTCCAGCAGTGGACGAGTATAGGCTGATAATGATGATGGTTGATTGATTGAATGACTATCTTTAACTAAGTGTTGTTCTATTAATAAAATTCATTGTTTATAATACATACCGTCTTATATTTTAAAAATAAGACGTTTGTTATTATTTCTCGTTATTGTAAAACCTCTAAAACAGATTTTTTTTCTCAATACTCCTCGGATAGATTCTGAAGCGCATTCGGTTACATACTAGTATTAGTTTATGGAACATTATGCAATATGATTTAATGTTGGGCAGCACTGTTGGTTCAGCGTCCATACAAAAATGGTCAATCTCCTTTAGTAAATGTTTTGGAATGACAGCTAGGTTGAAAGATGAACGCTAGACTTGGGGGCAAAATGCCTATTGCCGTTTGTAGCTCAAGCTGTGATAATGATTTCAGATTATACGCGCATAAAAGACGGCACAAAATTGTAAAACTTCTAATTCTAATTGTAACTAAATATTTACGATTTACTCGCATTAACTTTACATATTATTTTATTCTAACGTTTGCAACCCTTTATAACTTTCCAAATTTTAAGTTAGCTCACTAGCAACCACCGTCTTATCAAAACTTGTCGACATAAGATCAATGCTTATATATAAGTCTATATATAGAAGAGGATCCGAGTATACAACGACCTTCACCGGGCCGGTTAATGGATGAAAAGTATTTTATATCAAATTTAATATGTTAAAAAATATATTGCGAGTAGGTTGGCTGAAAAATTTCAGTCCAGTAATGATTACCTAAATATTTTAAAATTATTTTTTTTAAACATTGCACTGGTTTGGATAATAGATAAATTACATAGGTACCAATCGAAAGTATGAAGCCTATAGAATATGCAACGTTAGGTTGACTATTTTCTTCCCGTCACAACTATTGGGTAGGCAGGTGTAAACAGGTAAGTCAATATTAGTAATTTGCAACCGTCTGGTTAATAAATAAAATTTATGTATAATATATAATTAGTCATAGTAGGTACCTACTGGACTGAAATTTTTCAGCCAACCCACTCGCGATATATATATTTTAACATATTAAATTTGATCACACTAATATTATAAAGGCGAAAGTTTGTGAGTGTGTATGTTTGTTACTTCTTCACGTAAAAAGTACTGAATGGAGTTGGATAAATTCGGCATACAGATAGTTTATAACCTGGATTAACACATAGGATACTTTTTATCCCGATATTCCCACGGAAACGGGAACCACGCGGGTGAAACCGCGAGCAACCGCTAGTATAAAATACTTTTCATCCATTAACCGGCCCGGTGAAGGTCGTTCTATACTCGGATCTTAGACAATTACTAGCATTGTTGTGTTTCAACATTTAAGAGATAAAATAGTCAGCTCCTCAGAAGTAGAGGAATCTGGGTAAAGTACGATTTCATCGTCGGCCTTATCATCACATCGAGTGAGATGAAGGTCAAAACTTACCAATAGCAGATTAAAAAAGAAGTCCTTACGTTTACGGCCAAACGGAACTCTCGAGGACCCAAGGGTGTCTAAGTAGCTTAGCAATAAGGAAGGCGTTACCAAAAAGCCACAGAGTTTGTGAATAGAACCGGTATTACCGTAAAATAAGAATCACATACGGCCTAAATTAATAACCGATCCTGAGATAGAGATATGCCTATTTTGGATTTGTTACTAGGCAACTGTTGTTATTTCCCGTCATATAACAGAAATATTTAGGCAACAAATCTAAAGTAAGCCTATCTCTATCTCGGAATTGGTTATTAATTTCATCCGTTAGACGGCATTGCACGATCATCTGATCATCGTGTAACACAAGATAATTTACAGTTGAAACAATCGCTTTTATTCTAGGTAACAACAATGGACGACAGGCTGGTTTACGCGGCCACAATTGTGTTTACAGAAGGAACGAACACTATCAATATTGTTTTCGAAAGCTGATGTAACTCTTTTCCAGAATAGCGAGGTACGTTGTTAATTTTTTCTAGAACACAATATAAATTTTCTTTTAGAAGCAAAGTTACTTACCTAAAATTTTTATTTACAAGAGAACTTTCATGAATCAAGTAGTGGGATTTAAGATGTTTTTTAATCTCAATCACTACAGGGGGGTTACTCTTGAACGCAAACTCAATCTCAATACAATTCCAATGCGACTAGTATGTATCGATATTGGGATAAGTAAAGATAATTCCGGAACGCCATATCGATAATAATTTGTTCAATCAATTTCCATGCAATTTAATTAAAATTGACAAAAGTGCTTACAAAAGTGCCATTTGACATTTTTTTAGATTTGTGATTGGAAATTGACTAATGCAATTGTGTTTCAAGAGTAAGCCTACAGGACGTTCACGCACAAGTTTTAGCTTCAATTATTTCGTTTTCGTCAACCAACTAGGTATATTTTTTTGGTATATAAACCGTAAAATTACCCTATGTATTATTTGTGTAAGAAAGCTTGATTTTGTATACTGTATAGCGCGGTAACTATTCTTCAGAAAATTAAGCGCTTGGAGAAGAGCATGAGCGAAAAATATATGAAACAGCTGGATTAGTTAAATTGCTAGTGATTTATAAAGTGTAACATTTCTCCCCATACACTTTGCTGAGAAAAATTATGTAGCGCATTTGCACGGGTTTGTTACTAGTAATAATAATTAATATACATTACTTTAGAGTTTTACTACGTGAGCTCGTACGGTTTGTATTGGAATACAAATACATTGACAGCGTCAATTTACTTGTTTTTCAAGTCAAGTCAAGTCAAATTATTTATTCAATGTAAACCTTTACAGGCACTTATTGACGTCAATACTAATAATAATAAAAAAACAGTTAACTAACTTATAGTTAAGACTTAATAACTAATGTAACGAGCTATTATAGTCTGTGCCAGACAAATGCGCATTGCTACCCCCAGTACCACTGCACGCCGAAACAGAATCGCGTCGAACCGAAATATAAGCCGTGGTCATAGAATTGTGTAATATGATTTCCAGTTATCGTATTGATACTGTGGTAAGTAATATAAATTGGAGAATTTTTGAAGTAAAATAAAGTAGCGGCTGAAATGAGTTTTGGAAAACATTAGTACCTAACCAATAAAGTTGACATTTTTAAAAAAACTATTAACTTATGTCAACCTACAACATAAAACTTTGAAAATGAACAACAACCTTTCAGTGTAGACCACCAACACATTAAAAAGAACAATATATTATAATATCCTCTGTCCATATCACAGAGGCAAAGGCCACGTAAGGTCGGGTCACATTAATTGCATCTAATTATGTCTCGTTAATACTTTCCTGCGAGCTTTGCACCGGTCAACCTTACCGACGGGTGATCATGATTTACCGTCTCATATTTTCGATAAATGGCCCCTTTCCTTAAATGGCACTAGGACGCATTAAAGCTCGGTACAAAAACAAACCATGTACCTACATGCTTTAGCTACATACAAAACATAAATAATCAGTTATGGATGATAAAGAAGAAAAGTGTTTTATTAAAAAGGTTCGCCGTGTGTGTAGCAGTGCAGTTCACTAAGAGAGAGGGCTCGTAAAAGGCGACTAACGGACTAAAGACTGTACATACATCGGGAATCTATGTGTGTATGTAGGTACTTAAAAGGTACAGTTAATTAAGTAACACAGCAACCCCCGTTAACATAATTATGCATAATTATATGAAACGCGGACGTGTTATTCTATGATGCCGGAGAAGCAGTCCACTCCCATTGTCCACGTTTTAAATTACAACAGCATAGTCATGTGCTCAGAGCGTGATGGCAGGTAAGCCTGTCGCCCCTATATGCTGTTGGATGTATGTGTAGTCTTTGGTTCGATGATGCGTTTATATGAATAAGACATTAGACAGGGTCCATAATTTAGCTCACCAAAAGTTTTTTGAAGGAGCTCGATGGCACAGCGGCTAGCGCGTTCGGCTTACGACCTTGCCCGCTAAGCAACTTTCGCAATGCCAGGTCGCTGGATGGGTGATCAATAAAAAATAACATCTCGAGCTCCTCCGTGCTTCGGAAGGCACGTTAAGCCGTTGGTCCCGGTTGTTGTCGTAAGGTGACAGTCGTTAAAACCCACCAATCCGCATTGGGCCAACGTGGTGTGTTATGGCCCAATATGCCCACGAGCTATTGTCTACGTGGGAGGCCTGTGCCCAGCAGTGGGACGTTTATAGGCTGCTGATGATGATGATGATGAAAGTTCTTTAGCCGAAATTGATCTTCCTACCGATTTGTAATCCGAATGAGCACTCTTCCTAAAATTTTTCTTCCTAGAGTTTTAATTCACAATTTGTAGTACCTACTACCGATGATGTACTATCGCTCATATTATGTTTCCGAAAATTGTAATTAATAATATCACTAATGTGAATATAGTTAAACTCCTCCTGTTGTTTTTCATAACGCTTTTATCCCTAAACATAATTAGGGCAACTACTATCCTCAATTTGAATAATAGTGTAAAAAAACGGTTATGTTGAGAAAATATTGGAAAACAAATAATAGTAAGTATAATAGATGTTTATTGCTACTGACATTATGAAGTTGAATGATTCGGATTTATGAACATTAGAAACAGAGTAGTAATTAGGAAGTCTGACTGATAGGAAGCAAAATGTAAGGAAGAACATTTTCGGAGTTCCGATTGTCAGAGTTAAAAAATTTAGGTGAACTTTGGCGCACCCCATTAGACAAACAACTAACAGGCAAAACAACAGATATAATGAATTTCGGTCGCATAACCGCATAGAGCTTGTCTAACGTCAATGGACGTAACCACAGATATATATCAAGATATATTTCTGTGGATCTAACCACACAACCAAAATCAAGAGCGTTGCGGTCGGCTGCAAAACGAATAGATGTTCGGGATAAATTCAAGAAATCTTGGTTGCGAATTCTGACGTGCACAATTCAGGACGCCAATACAAGCGTACCTACTGGATGGGTTGAGGACTAACGTTAATGCTATATAAAAACAATCAATATTAATTATCATCATATCAGCCTCCTACCAACTCCTACTAGCTCCTTTAATATGTGCCATTCCCTTCTGTTCCGTGCCGGTTTCATCCCGGCGCTGCCAGCGACCCTGACGATGTCATCAACCCAACGTGCCTTTAGGACGTCCCCGATTTCTTTGGCCACCACCTGTCAAAGCTCCATCGGCCATCACAACGTATTAACAATATTAAAAAGTTTTTTTTTTATAAACGCTGTGGAAGAAATGCGAGTGCCTTTTCCCAGCAGAGTGAGGACTAATAACAAATAATAATAATATAATATTTTTATTGTATATAAGGTGACTGCTAGAAACCGCAAGAAACTTCAAGGGCTGGTCAGGTCAAGTGTTTTAAACATGACAAAAATGACAAAAAAGGAATTCGTGTTTTTTCGTAGGTACTTATCGCCCAGCTGACGGGGGCAGCGGCCGGCCGGTCGTCCGTCTGTTGACCCGTCAACGTAGGTACTTATCGCAAAGCTGAAGGCGGACGGGTCAACAGACAGCCGTATGCTTTAAAATAAATTAGATACTCAAAGACTATCCAATTAAAATTCACAAAATGATTAATTTCATTAATAATTTAAAAAAAACACGATTTCCATTTTTGTCATGTTAAAAACACTTGCACTTTATCTTAAATAATCTTAATATTACGTGACATCATTGCGCAAGGAAGGAGCATAATATCAGGGGAGCGGTTGAGCGTCAGCGTCCGCGCCCGTTTCACAATCAGACTGTATGACAGACGGTACGTGTCCCGCCGGACTTTATATGCACATCTTAAACGAGGCCATATCGCTATTTTGCAAAACAAAATTCAAACAATCGCAATGCACTACGACTTACGGAAAAGAAAAATGACACTGCCTTTCCAATAGAGCTATGCGAGGCAGCCAAACGCTGCGCGAGGATCTATTCCTTTCCAATAGAGCTATGCGAGGCAGCCAAACGCTGCGCGAGGATCTATTCCTTTCCAATAGAGCTATGCGAGGCAGCCAAACGCTGCGCGAGGATCTATTCCTTTCCAATGCCAATAACTAATACCAATGGCATTTGTTTGCAATCTTAATTATTTTTCTATTCCGGACGAATACCAACTCATACGTTAAATGTAATGAGATACAGTCAGTACCTAATAAAAATGCCTTTTAATGTGATTTTAAGTAGTGTTTATTTATACAGAATCAGTCTTATTAGTGGCCCTATTACATCTCGACTGTGATGTTTACGTAAAGTACTCATTTTCGCATTTTGTAGTAATTTTGCAGTTGTATTTATCGTTTTTATCGATATAGGATAATAAATTAATTATAAAATCTTATTCCTCATGAAATAACAATTATTCTGGTATAAATTTTGCTTAAGAATATTATCGTAGATAGGAGAAATTCACAGTTAACTTAAAGCAATTATCGAAGTTTTTTGGTTTAGAATAAGATTTTTATTCTATATAAAATAAATGATATCTAAAAATTCCGAGGGCGATACGAACTATACGACTATATAAGAGATAACATTCTAATATTTATTTCATTTCTTTAGAACAGTAGATAAAAAAGTATAGGAGCTCAAAAAATTGCCTTCGCGCATTTTATGAAAATTTTCCTTTTCCTGCAATTTTAGGTTTAATTAAAAAGTTAAGCAACATTTACAAAAAGAGAACCGCTACGAACTATGCCAATAGCTATTCTACAAATAAGTCAAAATTGTTAATGTACTTTAGTTTCTGAGATCAAGAACGAAAAAAACATTGGCCATTTTACACAAATATCACAGTTGAGATGTGATAGGGCTCTTGAATTTGCTCGTAAGTAAAAATGCCGGAATGAAGTGAATTTGTTGAGATTTAGGATTGCATTATGATCATATTATTAATAAGCAAATTAAACTGTTTCTGTGACTGTACCAAAAGTTATATTATCTTTCTTTACAGGTGACGTTTATCTTTGATCGTGTTATACTTTATCAGACGGATAAGTTTAATCCGAGTTGAAAAATCAGCCCTAAGAGTAAAGAAAACTTTTGTTTCAAACAAAACTCATTTCAATACTAATAACTAAATTTGCTAGCGTACTCTGGGGGGTTACTCTTGAACGCAAACTCAATCTCAATACAATTCCAATGCGGTTAATAGTTGTCGATATTGGGATAAGTAAAGATAATTCCGGAACGCCATCTCGATAATAATTTGTTCAATCAATTTCCACGCAATTTAATTCCAATGTCGCGCTATTGTCGCTTACAAAAGTGCCATTTGACATTTTTTTAGATTTGTGATTGGAAATTGACTAATGCAATTGTGTTTCAAGAGTAAGCCTACAGGACGTTCACGCACAAGTTTTAGCTTCACATATTTTGAATTTGTGATTGGAAATTGATTAATGCAATTGTGTTTCAAGAGTAAGCCTACTGCTCCGATCTATACAGAACCGCGCCTAAACCAAATCGCGGCTCCTTGAGCAGTGTAGCTTGTAAGCGATCTGTCGCGGATTGCTCCTTTGTACTCGGGTAGCCCGAAGGCGAAATTAATTTGGCTCTCTATAAGGACTACTACAATCGAGACGTCTCAAAATTTAAGATAATTTCAAGGTCACTTAAAAGGACACAAACATACTTTGATAGTAGGGAGTGAAACTAAATTGAAGCTTGTAATCAATGAAAGGATTTATATTCATTAAAGAAAAGGTAGAAAAAGGTACATATGTTGTTGTAGACTTCAAAAAAGAAAACTGAAATGGACATAAATGAAAGAACACATTAACGCTTCCCGTACATGTATACAGAACTAACATGAATAATACACCGTTATTATCCAGACGAGGGACATTCACGTACAGAATGCAAGATATCCCTGCGAGAACCACTGGCGCGATGACATAACGGGCGTTTGCATCGAGAGCATCGCGCCCGATGCCTTCCATCGCTAGCTTATTAAACGAGTTGCGTACGAGCGTGTTCAGAAGCGGTAATGCTACCATTGCTCTTGGAATAGTACGTCAGACAGACGGGTTCTAATTCCGTAGAGTGACGCCGGGTTGGACGAAACAATCGAGAGTTATTCCGAGTGCTAATCTGGCTACACGTGACTGCTTATGCCGCATTCTGATCGGAGCGTATTCGCGGAAGCTCATTGGATGCGGTTGATGAAATTTCGCGGTTGCAACGCAATCGGCAGCGGCAGATGTATGCAGATGTAGGGAGATCGACGGGGCGAACGGGCTCAACGGTGAATGGCACGGGTTTTATTTTAATCTGTATTCTTTACAATCGATTCAAAATCAAAGGGCGTGAGAGCAAATGAATAAAATCTTTTTGTTTTGTTTACTGAAATGATAATCGAGCAATTGTGTATTCAGTACCTACCTACACATACTACTGAATTGAAATATCGTAAATGCATGAATAGTGGCGCTGGCGTCCTTCTTGCTCTCAGTTCACAAGAAACAGAAATTTATCACTACATTTTATTTACTTAATGTTCTATAAATGAAACCATCCGAGAAGTATGTATAATTTTGAAGGCTGGAATTAGAGATGGGTTAATTGCCCGATTGTTTGGATTATTAGCGATTATACTCCATAGCCATCCATTGGCTAATAACCCCGCTATTAATAGTTTCGTACAATTTAATTGATTGAACCTTGAAATTTTTCGAAACCTTGCTCTCCAAACTTAGAAATTGAAGAAATAACCTGTGACATGATGAACATCTAAATACACAGAATAAGGATCTGACGGACCCATTGCAGTCGGATCAAATGTCTCATAGGGAAATATTAACGAACCATAGAAATGATGATTCTAGTGAATCTAGCAGTAATGAGAATGAAAAATATTCCCTTACTTTAGTAATTATGTTTGATTAAAAATGTAAAAAAGAAAAAAGAAACATAAAAACGCAAAAAAATATGATACTTACCTAAAAATCATCGCAAATGATTGACAATTAGAAAAAAAGAAAATCGTTGTACATTGTTGTTGTTGGGCCAGGTTAATTTTAAATTACTTTTTTATATTTGTAATGAATAACTAAGAACGACGATAATAAAAAGAAACTAACCTGACAGTCCTAACACTGAAAACCATGAAGGGAAATTTTTAATCATTACTATAACATTAATAGCAGGTTTACCATTCCAAATCGGCTATTAATGACTATTAACTGCTTTTAATCCATTGTTATCCAAATGATATTAATCGGATTATTAGCACTACCCATCTCTAGCTGGAATGTTCGAAGGCTGGTTTTAGTTTATTACAACACATACATAGATCGCGCCCGATTTTACTCAAGGGGTAGGCACAGTATTCTAATAAAGCATTTATACGAAAGAGTGCGTGCGTGTTTTAGTTTGTCATTGTTTCGTTAATTCGGAGCTGAACAGAGTGTTTTTGATTAGATATAGTTGATGGGCCTGATCAGCACTTTACACCCTGAGAAAAATTGTCGCATTCCTTCGGGAATTCTTGCCAAATCTAATTTCACATGAGGGAAACTAATCCAAAACACTATTTAGTTGGACATAATCTAAAGCAATTTAAATAATTAGAATTAACTGCAAGCCACACAAAGAAATCCGGAACTATATCGGTTGAATTAACTCAACAGCTAAATGGCATGTCTTACTAAGCAATGTCAAAGCGGAGCTGAGACAAGATGAGAGCCAACGAAGCGTCACGGTGAGCAGCTAGAGTTACCACAAGTGAAACTGAAAGACAGGCGCAAGGACTTATTTCTATATACTTAGCCCAAGATAATTTTGTCGCCAACACAATGCTACTTCATGTAACTTTATCTTTAGACTTCTGACTGTATGTGCATACATCCAACAGCAAAGAGCCGCGATGGGCTCACCACCTGTCACTCTGAGCACATGTGCAGTCGCTATTTGGTGAAACGTGAACTGATTTTGCGGTCCTCGTTGCCTAGCCTCTGACTAAACCACATGAAGCTTTAGTTTAATCTAAAGCTATAACTCTCGAAATTAATCTGAATATGTTAATCTGATTTCACGTCTAACACTCTGCCATACACAGTCACTTAGAACAGACGAACACGACTCCTTATAAAATCATCATTATCATCAGTCGAAATACGTCCACTGTTGGACAAAGGATTCCCCCGAGGATCTCCACCACGACCGATCTTGTACTGCTCGCGTCCAGCGGGAACCCGCGACGACTCCTTTAAAAAGTATTAGACCTAATTAATCTGACAGCCAGAGTTCAAAATTATTAAGATAATTACGCTTCTTTATAATTATCCGATAACTATCTGATAATTATCCGATAATTATCACCTTAACAAAACAATGACACTCGAGTTTTCTCAACTTTGCTTAATCCGAAGTGATTTTCTTTCATTCATCACGGCGCGGCACGTTGACATTGACACTTTGTACGTTCGGATATACGCAAGTGCAGAAACACACGTTCAAATACTTCGAATACACACGTTCAAACACTTTAACGAGTGATTTTTTTTGTTATTATCAATCGATAATTATTCATCTGTTATTATCACGGTAATTATTATAATAATTCTCATAATAAATATCATTATCCTTTCGAACCTTGCCGACAGCGGCACCTGTATAAATTATTCGTTGGTGCCGAAAGAGGAGTTCCTCGGGTGTCGGCGACGTGCAGAAGTGGAATCCTGTTGAGTACTTGCGACCATTTCGAGGCAGAATGGTGTGGGGAGGTCGCGAAAGGAATCGGCCCTCGGAATGAGAGAAAGAACTTTTCAATTGACAATAAAAATTGATATTTATTTTAGTAATCGAGTAAGTACATAATTGTCTAATCAACCCTTAATTACTCGCGTGGAGTATATTTTACCCCAGTGAGTTTTTGAAGCCCTAAAACTCCACCATTTTAAAATTTAACTTGGCGGCGTTCACAGTAGCTGCCTAATGGAGTGCCATCATGATATGTGATGGATGTACTGATTAAAAAGGTCCTAAAAACATTTTGGATTTCTATAATAGTTTATGTAAAATAATGTTACTCTTAAGTTTAAAGTTTATTATGTCTACGTTTGTAATAAATATAATGCAAAGTTGTTAAAAGCTATTTTTATTTAACTTAAAATTGGGGTTATATATACCACCCCACGCGAGCATAAGTGTAACTTTTTTGACGCGAGTAATTAAGGGTTAATAATGCAATAAATTGTCTAATATTTTTTTATTATTATACTCCAAAGTTTGTAAAAAACATGTTGTTTAAAAAATGTTAATAATGAGCATAAAAAAAGTATTAATAAATTTAGAAAATATTAATAAAAACACAAAACCATAATTTAACCACTTTTTAATTGTTTCAAAGGGGAAATATTAATTTGTCATTATCTGACTTATCTTTGGTCACTATGTGCAACAAAAGTTGCATTGCACCTACATCAAAATATTTTTTTAAAGTTGCTACTAAATTCAAACATAAACCTAGTAGAAGAAGCCAGCTAGCAGCTGTTTGCAAAGTAGTCTGAGAAACTAAAGCAACATGTTACACAAGCCTTCAAATAGTTTGTACGGAGAGCTTAACCATTAGCAATTCCACATGTTTAGCACATTCTGCACAGACAAACCCATCGAATCCCTTTTATTGCAAACTTACATGCAGTGTTGACCAGAGCTCATCATTACTGTGCCTTCCTACTCTTGGTTCAAGTACTACCAGGGTCACCGTTGGTTTAACAATTTGCAGAAATTTTCGTATGAAGCGCACCGGCCGCCCGGGTACGTGCTCGTACCAAATAGAAGACGCTGTGTGCAAGGGATTTAGGACTTTAGACTGGTACAGCGACTGAGTCCGTGATAGTACATTCACCATGCCACTTGAAATTGATTGGAGACATCCAAAAACTTTTGTATTGTCGAGCAACCATCTGCTTAATATTTTTCCAATGTTAAACCACTAGTGGAATTTCTTCTTTTGTACAATCATCGTCAGTCTATACAAGTCTCACTGTTTTTAGATTAGGCCATCATAACCCACTATGCTGACCCAATACTGGTTAATCTTTTATTGATAAGACAATGAGGCTACAACTGTAACTGCGATTTACAGCTAATATTTCTGCAACGGGGAGGAGCTTGATAGGGAAGATAGTAGAGCCTTAGATAGAAATATCCTACACACAGAATTCTCAACTACTAAGGCACTATCTTTGCAACAATGTTACTAAAACCGTTATTAGGGTGACCAAATTAAATAAAATGATCTGAGCACATTATGTACTGCACTATTTTACTACAAGTGGCTGACAGAAAATTCAAAGGCTATAGTTTTCTGATTTAGTAAGAATAAATAAGAAATACCCATTATTATAAAAAGTACTAACTAATCATTTACTGTAGTAGCGAGATCATATTGATAATAGGATTATAACAAATATGAAAGCACATTGGTACATATTGTTAATTAACATAGATTTTGTTTATTAAAAACTAGAAGACCGCCGGCGACTTCGTTCGCGTGGACCCCGTACCCCATGAGCAATTTTCAAAATACTCACGGGGTACGGGGAGCATTTTGAAAATTGCTCACGGGGTTGCCCCTCCCAAGAACACTTATTGTGGCGTAACTAAAATATATCGCAACACTTTTTGTAGATAATAGTGTATTCTGCAAAGGCAAAGTATATTATTTTATTCTACCATCAACAGTGTTCTTAGCGCACACGATTTAAGGAATTAATTTGAGTTTTAGTAAGCATCCCTAATTTTTTAATAGTGTAGCTTCCCAAGATGAAAGAATTTATTAAATCGGTCTAATAGTTTCAGAGCCTATTCAATACAAACAAACAATCAAATGTTTCCTCCTTATAATATTTGTATAGATAATAGTAGCTTGAAATAATATTCCTATATTTAACTCGGCAAATTAGATTGCTAATGATATGATATGTGAAACGTTTTAGGTGATTGCTTTTAAAACTTTGCTAGAATTGAACGAATTAGAGTGACCATAGTTCACTCTAATTTGTAGTGCAGAAATTTTTCTATTATTTCAGTTTGATCTGTCAATATTAAATAAGAATACTAAAGTGAAAAATGATTGGGAAGGTAGTTGAAAGCTTGCTTGAAGGTATTACAAAATGTTGATCACAAAATTTGTAAACATTCTTTATGTACCTACATTCAAGTATTTTATATTTTTCCTTGCTAACTTCAAATTTATAATTGTGCATGTGGGATGCTGTTTACCGAGATTGCTATCATCTTGCAATTCATTAGTATGTAAAATAGCAATGTCATCTCGAACTGTTGCCACCTAGCAGTATCTGTTCAAGAAAAGATTTCCTTATTTGGTAGATGAGAAATAAGAGCCTTTGGTACATACCTTTAGATACAATTTTGTAGCAATATGAAAGGCACACCAATAACATAATGAATGGTCAGAAAGCTTTTGGTTGAATTTTATCTTGATAATATATATTTTTAAGTCATATTATAACATGCCTAGCAGTTAAATGAATTCATTTAATATAAAAAAAACTTTTTAATCATTTAAATAAATAAAAGTGTAATTGATTGATTAAGTAATTGACCTGTCACTTTTTTTGTTGTTACAACAAAACCAATCCTGAATTATCTTAACTCATCATTAAGAAATCTTAGTTAAAATAAAAGTTTTCAGCAAATAACAGTTATTTGCTGAAGTTCGAGTTACAAGTCGAACAGTCCTACTTGTAACTCAGAAAAATCTGAGATAACAATTCCACATTCAATATATTTACTGTTGATATAAGTTGTCATTAAAACTATTAAACTGTTGTGTGTAATTGAGTAACTATGTCCGCATATGTTGTACACAACACACTGCACTTTGCACTAGAGGCAGTGGGATATGATAAAATGACATTGGTAAACAGTTATTGAGTACTGACCTGGTGCAGAGCGGTCAGGCCGTCCACGTTAGCCGTGTTGATGTCGGCCCCCATCTTCAGAAGGCGCAGCACCTCGTCCTTGTCTCCCGCTGTGCATGCCGCCAGGAACACGATCCCTGATGAGAACTGGATCCGCGAAGCACGCTTTGGCGTCGGGGACTGCTTGTTGGTATCGGATTCCTCCCATCGCTTCAGTTGCTCGGCCCGTTTGAACAACGCCGATGACGAACGTGTATCCGTCATTCTATCTCGCGGCATACCACTTGGCACTCAATATGGTTCTTACGAACACTTTTCACGGGGCATAGATTATGTTTTTATTACATACAGTACACAAACGCCGAGTCCACAACTTAATTGCCAAAAAAGGAAACATGAAAGAGGAAACGATCCAGGGAGATTGTGATTATACTGCTTTCATACGATCATTGTTCGGACCACTTGTTGAATTACTCGATTTACACAGACGAACTTTGATTTTATATACATGACATAACCAATAAGCTACACTAGCGTGGCAGCCATTACGAGAATAAAATTTCCGGCCAACTAAACTACCTACCTACCGAAAATGTAAAAAGAAAAACTAGGCAGCGAATGAGAATGACGGGAAGAGAGAAAACACCTAGCGCCACCTATGTGACGTACAAAAAACATAAATGTTGCTATTTATAAAAATCATTGTCTATGGCGGTCCTAAAAGTTACAATAAGCCTTATATCAAAAAAGGTAAGTAATTGTATCATAGAAAACAAACTTGTTGTTCCGAATTTCACAAAAGCGCGGGAAACGGCAAACTTGGAAGTGTCTTTGTTCAAGATTACATTTGTACATAATTAATTACTTTTTTGTATATATTCATTCGTAGTGTATGGATGGTCTAGATGACAAACATGCTATTTACAGTCGACCTACCAATTTTTCGTTTCGGTGCACGTTTCCTAACTCTATGATGATCAAGAACTTTTTTTATTATTTAAAATCTTCTAGATACTATAACTTAAAACTGTACATAGCAAATGTGTATATATACTGCTTATACTTAGTTAGAGTATTTATCTTTATACTTACTTATCATAAATTTGAACATCAATATCCAAAATAATCTATAAAAATATATTATCAAAATAGCAAAAAAGACTTAGAATAATAACGCTATAGAAACCAAGTTCGCGCGCCTATTTTGAAGCACATTAATTGGAGCCAGAAATGGCACCAAACGCCGGACCGCTCCGTAGTGTTCAATGTCACAGCGCGCCGAACGTGTCTCGCGAAAACAAAAAAAAAATGACGGTTTGTGCAGTTAAATTGTGTCACAACACATCTGAAAAACAAAAGAAGTGTAATAACATCACTTTTCACAGGTAAGCTTTCAGTATTTCATAGTATCTTGTAGTTAATTAGGTCAAAATATAAACGTACTGCAGTGTGATTCTCTAAGTTAAAGCATCGGTAGCAGCGGCTGCCGCAGTGCTGTCTCTTTCATATTCATAGAATTGGAAAGAGACAGCAGATCACGGCCATGCGCGCACGTCACGCGTGTGTGAATCGGTTTAGTGCTTCATTTTTGACAGAGCGCTTGTATGAAGACTATCTTTCTATAGCGTTATTATTCTAAGAAAAAAGAGCATCACTTAATACGTTTGTACAAAAACTTTATTTAATACTGCTCACTTAACATTTTCGTGTATTATATATTAATTTAGGGTTATTAAAGATTTTACTGCCTGTTTACTGTATTAAAAAAAGAATAAGTACCTATCGAAGTTTCTTTATAACCTTGTGTTACCTACCAGAAGTGTTAACTTGTGGTTCAAAAGTAGTGCTAAAAGCATTACATAGATCATTAGCTGTGGAAGCGGTTTCTGTAAGAGCATCGGCGTCGGCGAATACTTCGGGTAGCGACAGCGGCACTGAGGCAGTGGAGGCGTCGGCATCGGAAATTTTTGTGGGTAATGCGGTGTTTACTGCAGGCGAAGACGACGGTACATCACCGTCAATATCGGGATTTTCTGTAGTCGGCGTTAACAGTAAAGTTAGCGGGGACAGCGGCAACGGGGCAGAGGAACTGAAATGTGAAGCACCAGCGACATTAGGAACTTCTGTGGAAACGTCGACGTCGGTGTTTGCTAGAGGTGGGGGCAGCAGAGGCTTCTGTGAGAAAGTCGGCGTTCATTCCTTTCTTGGTGGAGACAGCGGCACCAAAGCAGCGAAGATGACATTAGAAATGGGTAACGGCGGTATTGGGTGTTTCAGAAGGAACTTCGGCGTTTACTGCAGGAGGAAACAGCGCTGAACTAGCAAAACTTTATCGTAAAGAAGTCACAAGCACGTTTCTATTTTAGCTATTGCTTGTGAGAAGGATCTTAAAAATGTCGAGTAAACGATCTGTGCACGTTCTCTCAACGTGATTTGGGCGCACTTCTCTCTGCTTTAAATGCTGTAAATATCGTAAGATTATTATTTATATGAATAGCCAAATAGTGGAAAGAATATACACAACTCGAATGTTACCAGTACTATAATAGACATCAGCATGCCATTATTCCACACATCAGCTTCTCCCTAGTCGGTAGAACCTCTTTCATTTAGACTTATTTATTGTAACATAGCAGCGCGGTTGCAGTAACTCGACTCATTGATCGTGTGAGTGAATTCAGCCAAGCTGCGCACTATTTGTGAAAACGCAAGGAGCGATAATAAATGTCAGTATTTTGCCTTCCTATGTTTTTTTTTATAATGGCTCGTCATAGTGACTGCATCCTGCCTGATGGTAAGCAGCCGATGCAGTCCAAAATAATGAGAGCGCTTCCCACCGTGGAATAAGCACGATAACGAGCGCACCCATTCATGACGGCCTGCATAAATGCCGTTTCACGCCCCGCTTAAAAGACCCGGGACTGTAGGAGCTGGGAAACACATGCGCCGGCAAAGAATTCTAAAGCCGAATGGTCTTACAGAGGAACGACTTGCCAAATTTTTTGGTACGAGTACTGATAGTCTGTACAGTATGATGGTGGTTCCTAAGACCAGCACGTGTAGTCCGGGAGAGGAAAGGAGAGGGCGGGATAAGATCAAAAAGTTCTTCAGAACACTCTTCGTAGTAGTTCCGGTAGAAGACATTGAGAGAAGCAATGTCTCTACGCAGCTGGAGGTCCTCAAGTGAAGCTGTAACCTCAGCAGCTCCAATAATACGTACCGCTCGCCTTTGCAGTCTATCAAGTCAAGTGCATCGAGGAGGTATTTAGCGGAGCCATCCCATAGATGGGAATAATACTCCATACTCGATCGCACCTGAGTTTTGTACAGCAAACAGCGCTGCTCGGGAGTGAAAAACCGCCTCACCTTATTGAGAATACCCAACTTCCGGGAGGCAGTTAAAATAGCACTCTCGATGTAGCATTTTGGATTCAGTTCCTGGCCGATGTCCATGCCAAGAATGCTGAGGTTCACCGAAATGGGTAACGGAAAGTTCTGAAGAGAGGGACGAGTAAGGAAGGGAGTTACTTTGGACGAGAATGCACAAACCTGGGTTTTGCTAGCATTAAACTCGACCAGGTTTTTGGATCCCCACTTAGAGACACGATAGAGAGTCAGGTTCACTTTGGCAACCAGTTCTTGCCTTTCACCATGATATCGGCTTGCTTTTGCAGGATGTCCCAAGTACCGCTCATGCACCGTACTGTCATCCGCATAACAATGAATATTGCCCAAGGACAACATATCATTAATATGCAGAAGAAATAGAGTAGGTGAGAGCACAGAACCCTGCAGCACTCGGGCATTGACCTTGTAGAACGCGGAGGAACTACCCTCACAAAGGACACGAATCCTCCGCCCTTCTAGAAAGTCTGCAGCAAATTTTACAGCCATAATGGCAATAGCTATTTGTAAACCTTTCAAAAGTTAGCATAAAGGTATTTCTTTCTTATGCGGAATAAAATGGTTCGTGTACATATTCCCTATATTTTACTTTATATTTTCATTTCAAGGCCTCGTCATTTCTTAGTAAAAAATGAATAAAGTTAATATCTTTTCATAAATTAAAATCAATTCGCCATTAGGTAATAGCAACTAACTTATTAGTAGAGGATCAGAGTATACAACGACCTTCACCGAGCCGGTTAATAGATGAAAAGTATTATTGTGTTAAAAAATATATAAGCACCAGACATTGGTGATCAAGTTAAATTACTATGGTCTCAAAGGTTTTGCGCTTGATTTGATAAAGTCTTATCTCAGTTCTAGAACACAAACTGTCGATGTCAATGGAACTAAGTCATCTGGTTCTCATGTAAGGGAGTTCCACAAGAGTCAATCCTAGGCCCTTTCTTATTTTTGATATATATTAATTACCTTCCATTCTATGTAGAAAACTTTTGTGATATTGTATTGTTTGCAGATGATACTTCACTCAATTTTTATGTGACTAGGTCTAAGAAAAAATATGACGATATTAACAATGCGCTCTCAGAAGTACTCAGTTGGTTTACTGTTAATAATTTACAGCTAAATGCTAAAAAAACCAAATGCATTAAATTAACACTACCAAATGTTAAGACCGAACAAACTGATGTAAGGATAAACAGTAATAAATTAGATTTGGTAGACTCGGCTGTTTTTCTAGGGATAACCCTCGACTCAAAACTTCAATGGAATCCACATAATATCGAAATTGGCCGGCAAACTTAGTTCTGCTGCTTACGCCATTAGAAAAAGTAGGCAGTTAACCGACGTTGAAACTGCTAAAACGGTTTACTTTAGTATTTTCACAGTGTCATGTCATATGGCGCCCTACTGTGGGGAACAGCGGCTGATGTTGAAACTATGTTCATTTTACAGAAACGGACAATAAGAACCATTTATAGACTAAGCTCACGAACTTCTCTAAGAGATATTTTTAAAGAAGTTGGTGTTCTTACAGCTGCATTTCAATATATTTATAATTGTATAGTTTTTGTGCGTTGCAATATTAACTCATTCACTAAATACGGTGACGTACACAATTTCAATACTAGAAATAAGTCAAAACTTATGATGCCCCTGTTCAGGTTATAGAAGGTTCTCGGCTCTTTCTTGGGGCAAGGTATACACTATTATAATAAAATACCAAGTACTGTACTAGAATTACCTTTAGAAAAGTTTAAAAATCATGTAAAATCTTGTTTACTTAAGAAAGGTAAAAGAATATTTAGAAGACAAAACAGCCTGGTAATGATAAAATAATCACATTGCACTTGTTTGGATACTAGATAAATTACATAGGTACTAATCGAAAGTATGAAGCCTATAGAATATGCAAACATTAGGTTGACTATTTTTTCCTGTCATAACATTGGGTAGGCAGGTGTAAACAGGTAAGTCAATATTAGTAATTTGCAATCGTCTGCTAAAAACTAAATAAAATTTATGTTTATATAAAGATAATCTCATCACAAACACACACACACAGCAAACCAAAAATAAATAAATAAAATTAAAACTAAATTTGATATAAAATACTTTTCATCCATTAACCTTCCCGGTGAAGGTCGTTCTATACTCGGATCTTAGACTCATCACACAGCATTCACTCGACTTTTAGCCGATAAATAGAAATGTGGTTTCCATATTACGAATTCTAGGACCGCCATTGCAGTAGTTTAGGGTTCCTTAGCGTAAAATGGTAATCCATTATTTTTAGAGCAAAATACTGTAATTTATCCAAATTCCAAAAGAATATACGGCACAAGAAGAGCGGCGCGACGCGCGCGACACAACCGACACGACAGACGACAGCTCACTCGACCAGTCTCGCCGGCGGCGCGGGCGCGCGGCGCAAGCGCAACCCGCGGGCGGCGCGGCGTGGAACTGCGGTGTTTTGCTAATTCCAAAATGGGTTAGCGGCCGCAGCGACTTTTGTGCATTGCGGCTAACAAATATTCTGTGACGCCTCCGGGCGTCAGCCGCCACCCATTAAAGTGACGCGCTTGCGCGTCTTCAGCCATGAGTGAACATATTTTGTTTTTGTTATGATTTTGGCTTGTTTACACGTGATTACATTCAGTCGGCATCGGATCTCAAACGTGAAGGGTTTGCTAATTCGTTTAGTGTATTGTAAAGTGACTTATCTACGCGATTTTGCTGGAATGGCTGCTAAGTGATTTATTTGGATCAGTGGTTGTAAACCTTTTGTGTATTTTTAGTAAAAGTTTACAAAAGAGTGTGAAAGGAGTACCTTTATTTAGGTTCTATACCGTAGTGTTGCGATGCAGTCACTATAACGAGTCAAAATATAAAAAAAAAATTAAAAAATACGCATGAGTAGGTGTCGGAACTCTTGTTCTCATTGTTAATGAGCAATGTATTCTTCATTTCGTGTGTAACCCAGAACTTCCAAGTTTTGAAAAAAAAACTGCTTTTTTCGCCAAAACGCAGGTCACCAGGCCTATTGAGAGGCAAACCTAATTTTATAAGTTTTTTTTTGCTACCTAAAACTTAACCTTTATTGTCTTTATGATAGTGTTGAAATTTGACTGATAAGTTTGTCTAGAGAGTAGTAGTTAGGGACTAGGACGTTTCTAGAATTAGTTTTTATGATAATCGAGTACTTTCATACTAGAATTTAGTGTATTTTGGGAATGAGACGTTTTGGGAATAAGTTTCAATGGGACTCGGTTCATTTGAAATTGAGTCTTATTGACAATAGTATATACTGTATATAATGTAGAACCGCTCTTTTTGGTAGTAAGTCCATTCGGGTTTCATTCCTTATGAGAAACGGTCTTTTAGACCTTAGGTCGTATTAAGTCATAGGTATTTCGAGATTAGTTTCAAACAGCCCGGAAGGATTTATCTGTTAGTTTCAGGGACTGAATAACCCAAAAATTAAGGTACCTTTATATAGCGGTATGGCGTCATACCGAAAAATAGCGGTTACCGGAATATTCCGATATCCAAATTTATATCGGTACCGTAATTTTGAGTTTTTAAATAATAAAGGTTTATTTCGGTATGAAAGAGACGGCTAACAACCGTTTCAAGCATAAGCGACTACTGGTTTGCTTAGAAAGCTTTAGTTTGGATTGTTCTCGTTGTCAAAACACGTGCGCCGCGCATAGGTGTCTAAGTAATTTTTTTCTTGTGGATAACAATGTCAAAAACACACGAAAAGATATAATATCAGCAACAGGTAAGTAGATACTTAAGTAAATTCCTTTAACTAGATACTTACTGTAATAAACACAACAAATAGTGTAATATTTTCGTTATTTTTCATTAAAATTATGTGATATGTTTTCCATTTGTTTCTGGCTATTGCAACCATCCAGCACAATAGAACAGTTACGTAATTATATTTATTTAAGTAGAACCACAGAATAATATTGTAGAACAATGCAACTGCCGTGCACACGGACTTTTAAAAGTACGCTTGCTGGTAGGTATATTAACGCCAACTCAAGCTAGTGTCTGCTAATAAGCGGACGGACTTTTATTTATCCCATAACCGATTCATTGCGTATCCCACTTTGAATGACTTTTGTGCATTGCGGCTAACAAATATTCTGTGACGCCTCCGGGCGTCAGCCGCCACCCATTAAAGTGACGCGCTTGCGCGTCTTCAGCCATGAGTGAACATATTTTGTTTTTGTTATGATTTTGGCTTGTTTACACGTGATTACATTCAGTCGGCATCGGATCTCAAACGTGAAGGGTTTGCTAATTCGTTTAGTGTATTGTAAAGTGACTTATCTACGCGATTTTGCTGGAATGGCTGCTAAGTGATTTATTTGGATCAGTGGTTGTAAACCTTTTGTGTATTTTTAGTAAAAGTTTACAAAAGAGTGTGAAAGGAGTACCTTTATTTAGGTTCTATACCGTAGTGTTGCGATGCAGTCACTATAACGAGTCAAAATATAAAAAAAAAATTAAAAAATACGCATGAGTAGGTGTCGGAACTCTTGTTCTCATTGTTAATGAGCAATGTAGTCCAATGAAATGGAAAATGGGTCGTGGTGGTTCAACTTCATATTGAATAATCGCTTGAATTTGCGAATAATCGAACTTACTTATAAAAGCAGTTTTCAATCTAGCCATTTTTAATAGTAGATTGATACACAAGTCGCTAAAATGACATATTAAAACGAGGTATTTTAACTCCCGAGCTTAATTCGATTGCGAAAAAATAAAATAATCCAATACAATATTTAAAATAAATAATGTACGGCCACTCAGGGCTTGTTTATTCCCTTCCGGGCTGTTTGGAACTAATCTCGAAATACCCCATTACTCAATACGACCTAAGATCTAAAAGACCTTTTCTCATATGGAATGAAACCAGAATGGACTAACTACCAAAAAGAGCGGTTCTCAACATATACTATTGCCAATAAGACTTAATTTCAAATGAACTGAGTCTCATTGAAACTTATTCCCAAAACGTCTCATTCCCAAAATACACTAAATTATATACACATGGAAATATCAAAACACACGATTCCCATAATGACTAATTTTCAAAACGTCCTAGTCCCAAAATACACTAAATGTTTGATTCAGCAGGTTTGAGTGCAAAAATTGCTGTAAGCACCAGATTAGTTCTCTAAGGCGCGAATTATACAGAGGCGAAGGCGCGGCGCAGGCATCTCGCCGCTTCAAAACGTTTTCATATGAAATGTATGAAGGCGTCGTGTTGTGAATTACACTGAAGCGGCGGCGCAGGTACACCCGCTTTGTTGTTCTGTGCCTGCGCCGCGACTTCGCCTTACGCCTTCTCTGTATAATTCGCGTCTAAAAGTGTCGGATTATGGATTAATAGGTCAAGGATTATAAGACCGCCGGCGGTCGCGAAACAATAGATTTTCAATTGTGTCTGGTTTTACGATCCACAAAGGGTTAAGAAAGGCAAATTGGTTTGATTATTGAAGACCAAGGTGAGCCGGATCGCAGGGCGAATCGGATCAAGTTAGGAATTTACCTAAAATTAGTATATTTCTTCATTTCGTGTGTAACCCAGAACTTCCAAGTTTTGAAAAAAAAACTGCTTTTTTCGCCAAAACGCAGGTCACCAGGCCTATTGAGAGGCAAACCTAATTTTATAAGTTTTTTTGCTACCTAAAACTTAACCTTTATTGTCTTTATGATAGTGTTGAAATTTGACTGATAAGTTTGTCTAGAGAGTAGTAGTTAGGGACTAGGACGTTTCTAGAATTAGTTTTTATGATAATCGAGTACTTTCATACTAGAATTTAGTGTATTTTGGGAATGAGACGTTTTGGGAATAAGTTTCAATGGGACTCGGTTCATTTGAAATTGAGTCTTATTGACAATAGTATATACTGTATATAATGTAGAACCGCTCTTTTTGGTAGTAAGTCCATTCGGGTTTCATTCCTTATGAGAAACGGTCTTTTAGACCTTAGGTCGTATTAAGTCATAGGTATTTCGAGATTAGTTCCAAACAGCCCGGAAGGATTTATCTGTTAGTTTTCAAACCTTGTCAGCAGCCAGTACATAGGAACCGTTTTATTAAGGTTTGGCTCTTTTTTTTTAAACAAGGAAAAATCCTATTTACGGATACACAGCGGGCCTGGGGAAGCCCGCTGGTTATGTGGCGACTCTCCCCCCAACGCCCGCTTCCCTGTCCAGGTCCGAAGGCCTCCACAGGGACTCGGGTCAAGAGGGGCCTTACCCACTAAAACTCCTTGTACCATCCCATCACTTGTCGTCAGGGTGGTTCGGGACCACGGACAGCAGACTCCAAATTCCACTCTACGACGGCCCGCCAGTGGGGAGGACGCCCAGGATAGTTTGGGCGCCCTCCAGACTCCCATGAGGCTCGTGCAATGCAACTATGGGGTCTCCCACCCCACAGTCACGCAAGCCTCACTGCGATAAAAGGAGGTGGGCAAAATGCCGCCTCCTCCTACCGACTCGCCTGCGTCGGATCGGGTCCGCATGGGTTCTGTGAAACAACCGCTTCACTGAACAAGGCCATGGCCCTCCATGATCTGTCGCTGTCTAGCATGGCTTTTACCACGCTAGGCAGCGAGAGGTCTTCCCCAACGACCGACATCAGACTGTGGCGCTGCGCAGCCCACGACCCGCACTCCTCAAGGGTGTGCGTTTCTGTGTCCTGCGCAGCTCTACAGCTGTGGCATTCTGACGTCGGCTTCCTTCTTGCCACTCGGTGCAGGTAGTGTCCAAAGCATCCATGCCCAGACAGCATCTGTACCAAGTGGAAAGATAGAGTCCGATGTCGCCGCTGTAGCATCTTCCCAATTCTGGTTCGGTGGCTCGGCACAACCGGGAGACGTAAGTCGACGAACGCAAATCATCGGCCCATTTGGCCAGCAGCTCTTGGTCAGCCAAATCTCGAGCCCGTTTAAGCTCTTCCCGAGTATGGTTTCTACCCTGTTCTTTAGCCTCTGCCCGCTGTCGGTACAGTTCCGCCAGCTTCACTGCCTCCAACTCCCATGGCGGGATGCCAGCCACCGCACAAGCTGCAGCATGAGACACTGTCCTGTACTCTCTGATGGCCCTCAACGCTATTATCGGCTGTGCGGCACGAAGATGTTGTTTGTTGGTAGCGTTGGGGGCAGTCACCCATAAAGGGGCCCCATAAAGGGCCATCGACCCCACTACTCTAGCATAAAGCCGGCGAGTCAAAGCGTTCGGCCCACCAACATTCGGCATGTTGCATCCCAAAGCGGATGCCGCACTGATGAGAAGAGGGGAGAGTTCGCGAAAGTGCTCCTCGAAGCGCCAACGCCCGTCCAGAATGAGACCCAGATACTTCATCCGGACCCAAACCCGGATCCTATGCTCGTCTATTTCTAGGTGGGTTCCAGGCGGCGGTCCTCGTCGAGGCCCATGGAAAAGAAGAGCCTCAGTTTTACCGATCGCTATCTCGAGCCCCAACATACGGATTCTCTCCACCACCAGAGATATTATGACGGTGGCCAGTCTCCCTGCCTCTGCGCAATTTCCGCCCCGGGCCGTGATCAGAGTATCATCTGCATAACAGATTACATCGGCCCGTGGGCCTACCCAAACCTTAAACAAACCTGTTTCTAAAAAAACAAAATGGGTTTTGAATCAATTAAACGGTTTAAAGATGTTTTTTTCTTTTTATAAGTACCTAAACACAACGGGACAACGCGAGCGCGCGAGTGGCAAAGCGAATAGCGACCTTCCATACGTAGGCATGAATTCTATTTGCCTGAAATACCGTTCTCCCAAAGCGAGCGCGCGAGTTTTAAATCGACTAGCGAGCTTATGTCTACACACGAAAGGTCGCCATTAGCCTAATCGCCTCGCCAGCAGTAAATACATTTCGCAGCTTTGGATTAAACCGGTTTATTTAGGTTTTTGAAGCCCTTTCAAATACATTGGAAGCAGTTTTTGTAAAAACCTTAATCAATAACCGGGATTTTTTAAACCGGTTCCAAGCCCTATCGTCACTAATTCAATTTATAATTAGAAAATATTAATAAAAGAAAGATGGCGAGCCAGTTTAAACCTTTACATCGTTGTTCCATAATAAGTCTTAACGCGTCAAAAACGTATGCCGCATAATCGCGTTTATCGTCCGGCATAGAAAAACGCGTAGCGAATGATTTATAACATCAAGCAAATCCGCAATATAATGAAAGTTCTGCTAATTAGAACTCTCTAAAAAGTAATTCTACAAAGTTTTAGTGGAATTTTCTTTATGACGCTAAGTATGTGGCGTCATACGCCATACACAAAAGAAGTAAAATTAGGGAACAAAAGGTTTGCAACCACTGAAGTTTTTTAACTGGCACTATAAAACGATCAATACAGGCATAATCTACGTGTCAAATAATGTAAGTTCTGTTGATTAGGACTCTCTAAATAGTAATTCTATAGAATTTCAGAGGAATTATTTATGACGCCATTTGGCGTCAAACGCCATACGTAAAAGATATCAATGACGGTCCATGGTGTCATACGCAATGAATCGGTATGCATGGCAAATGGCAACACGTAATGATGGACTTATTATACTAGTGCAGTAAGTTGGTTTTCACAGACGAGTAGACTAATGTAAAGCTTACTATTGACATGAGTTTGTAAATACCAATTTCCGCATTAGTGTAAAATGATGTTTACACGCGCACATTTTTTACACATTTTTGCGCGCGACACGCAACAAAAACAGGTTTTTACTCGTCGCCTCGCAAGCAAAAGCAAGTCTCACCCCTCACCCTGCGCCCCGCAACTGTCAATGCAACGTTTTTCGGTACCGATATCGCATAAAGGTTAAATAACGGTAAAGCCTTACCTTTATTTTATTAAGGTACACTTATTTTTTACCGGTAACGTAACCTTATACCGTAACCGCTTTCAGTCCCTGGGCCGCGTAGACGACGCCGTGTGTGCGTGTGTCGATTCGGGCGCTTAGTATGAAGTCGAACTACTGTATTTTATATGTTATGTGCCTACGGCTAGGCGGAGCGCTAGGGTTGGCACCTACAAAAATAATATTTATGTATTACTTGTGAGATGCATTGTGTTTTCATGCGATGGCCAAGTCAACCGACTTGGTATGACATGGATCTCAGAACTTTTTACGGTAGAAGAACTGAGTTGCGAGACTCGGTTTTTTCACAAGTATGTTTTTGATGGCATGTTTTATTCCTGAGGGCCTGGTCAATTGGCAAACAAATTAAACGCTACGAAATTAACGCTACGATAAACAGAATGTATGGGATTGACATAAGCAAAAGTTACCTACGTCGTAAAATTTACGCTAAAATAGACCTAATGGACAGCTTTGACAAGCCAAGAATCGCTAATCTAGCGATCACTCAAACCTTTAAGATAAAAATTAGCGCTTATCGTCATACAAAATGGCGATTGTTTGATCAGCTGATGAAGGAAGAGTTGTGTTGTGTAGAAAGTTTGGTTTATAATGCTCTTTTTAGGGCTATTGTGAACTGCAATAATCAAAGAATGGTGCTCAGGCGCTTAGAAAGAAATGTTTCCCGACGTTGCTTGGAGCAAATTAACGAAATCCCGAGTTTGTTGTACTTGTGAATAGTTCTCGGAGTTCTCGTTTACGAACTTTCAAATATCTAACTAAGGTCTGCCGGGAATTGCGTGCTAATATCGTTGTTGCGACGTGAGTGACCAAATAATTGTGTGTCATGCCACTCATGCAACATTTTCCGCAACGAAGAGCAAGTCGCTGCATGACAATTTGTGGAGGCTCTCAACCATACAAACATTTTGGCCAAATAAATCCACCTAAGTACCTTTAATCATGACAAGAAAGGTCAAGAATAAGATAACAGTAAGGGACCTTCTGTATAAACCTATCCATAATGTCCATTTATCAATTTATAACTTGATTGCCTATTTGTTTTACAGGTTCCAAGGAAGATTTAATTTGCCAGGTGTAGTAGCTTAGAGCACTAAACGAACGCTCTAAGTGTAGTAAGGTGTACCTATTGACTGTACCCTTAAAGCTGCGACAAGCATCTTTCATAATGGGAAAATATATCAGTCCTTATGTTCAAACGGTAAGTAAATAAATAAATTATTACTTACCTAATAAAGGTTAGTATTATGCCTAATCTTATTTATTTTTTTTAATGGTTGGCTTAACTCAGGGTTATTCTGGGCAATTTATCCTAGGGGTTTGTATGTACATAGGTATTTCCTCGCGGAAACGTAGGCTACTAGGGAAATAGGAGCGAATTTGGTCGAAAAAAGTAAATTTAAAGGGACAGATGGATAGGAGTTTATTTAGAATGTTAGGTTATTTAGGGAATTTAGGGATGACGAATAAAATGAAGCTACTATATAAAATTTTCTTGCTTAGACTTAAGGTCTTTGCCTAATTTATTTAATTGCGGGTCACTATTTGAATGTAAGAAGATAAATGAAGTGAAGAAGAAGAATAGAAAGGAAGAAAGAAGGGAAAAATTTAGAGCGCTGGCGAGAGTTTTTATTGTCTAAAAACTGCAGTGTTTCTATTTTTAAGGGTTTATTTCAAGTTTATTTTTATTTAGGTGCACTTTAGTTTTATCTTATAAATAATTTTAGATATTTATTTAAGCTTAGTTTAAGTTTAAATTTTTTAGATTTTATATAGGGTTTTAATTTAAAATTTTGTAAGATAATGTTATTTTAAATTTTATTTAAGTATATGATTTTAATAGGTTTATGTTTTTGTTATTTTGGATATTGTTTAAGTTATATTCTAGTTCGTTTTTAGGTTTTACGAGTAATGGGCGATTTTCCGAGATAAAAAAAAGAAATTGCTTCGTAAATGACTTCATAGATGGCGCTTAGCATAGATTAGTATGGCACTTAGTAAAAGACGAGTTCATGAAGAGCACGTGTATGGCTGCGTAATATTTATTCTATTCCAAAATAGAAATAGGTCCTGGATGTCCTGAATAAAAATAGGTAAGTACA
This sequence comes from Scoparia ambigualis, assembly GCA_963921215.1. Classification (NCBI taxonomy): domain Eukaryota; kingdom Metazoa; phylum Arthropoda; class Insecta; order Lepidoptera; family Crambidae; genus Scoparia; species Scoparia ambigualis. Next base: position 8,547,714 of record OY992501.1, read on the forward strand.
ATTTTTTTTCTTAGCCCTTAGGTAGGTACGGGTCGGCTTTCATATAACGACATCTATCGAGTGTTTTTGAACTAATTTTTACTTTTTAATTTGGGCTGTCAGAAAATTGCCCATTGTTTTAAAATATTTATTTAATAAATTATTTTAGATCTACATGCTATAGTTTTAAAGTTTATGGTTTAGATTTTAATTGTTTTAGGTATTATTTAGGGGATAGTTTAAAATTCAGTTTAGGGTTTGGCTGTTATTTAGTAAATTTGTACGTTTTTATTTAAGTTAGATTATTTTGTTTAAGGTTTAATATTTAATTTTTTAAATAGTTTGATTTTAATATTTTTTGTTTAGTTTTAGACAAATTTTATTTAGTTTCCGTAGTCAGTCTGGTTCTGCAGGCGCAGAACCATTGGCTTTATACGGGGGCACTCGCGGGTATTCGTGGCGCTGTGGCCGGTGTCGACCTTCGTGCCCATGCGCAGATTGTGAGCCGAGCAATTATAGCATTTTGCCCCAGAGGCCCTAGAGGTCTTGGGGCAATCTAGCAACTGATGGCCCGGGCTGGCACAAGGGGCACAAGGTCTCCTTTCGGCCGTGCCTTAGTGTGGCCGTATTTCAGGCACTGATGGCACTGCACAAAGCGGGAGAAGTCCTCAACGTGGACCCTGTTATGGTGCACGTTGAGCCGCCCGGGAGCGAGGATGGTATTTCGCGTCTCGGGGGTCATACGCTGAAACAATGACCGCTAGGTAGGTTTTGGGCGTAGGGGGTAATTTCATAGCGGCGACACTATCGTAGGAGGGAGCGTTCGGGAGCACGGCTTCTTGGGCGAATCGGACAGTTCGAGCGCCGGTCGGCGGACCCTGGGCAGGAGGAGCCTCCTTCAGTGCGGCTGTGACCATATTAGCTATCAGCCGCACAAGGTCTTCGAGACGCGCCTCGTTCACCGTCATGTAGGACCTCTGTACCACTCCCGGCGTCTCCGGCTCACTCGTTTCACCCGGCTGCGGGCTAGTGATATGCGCCATATTAGGTTAGGTTAGGGATAGGTTGGCAAATGTTACTGGTGCTCCGTGTGGGGAGTTCTGCAGGAGGGGCAGAGGTCGTGGTGGGCCCGGGAAGGGCGGAGAGGCCGGGGACGCGTCCGGGAAAGCGTCCGCTCGGGCTAATCTCGGGCGGCGTGGACCCGGCGGTGCCCGGAGGTAGTGGCGACAGTCGTTACGACTGGGCGGCCGAGGTGGAGCGGGAGCGTGTCCGAGCTGCGAACGCGAAGCCCGCGGAAATGGAGGGTGTAGAGGAGGAGACCCTCAAGCGAGCGCGGAAGGACGTGCGAGCCGACTCGGAGAAGGAGGAGGGTAATTCGAAGAGGGTTGCCCTGCAGGCCTCCAGCGGGGAGGAGGATCCGGAGGAGGAGGCCATCGTGGCCGAGATGGAATACTCCGAACTGCTGGATGCCATCTGCGACAACGTGGAGCGGATTGCGAAATCGGCGAAAAAGGCCCAGTGGCCGAAGAAAGCGCGAGCGCTGGCGCAGCTCCAAAATATCACGGAGGTCGTGCAGGAGCTCAGAGGGACGCTCTCCCTTAAGGAGTTTGTGATCAAACTCAGGCGGGATAACGAGGGCCTCGTGCAGGAAATTGGGTCGATGCGGGCTGAGTTGGAGGCTGCCATGGCCCTCAAGGAGGAAATGGGTCGGGAAATGGTGGCGATGCGGGCAGAGGTCGGGGCCCTCGGGGCATCTCAGAGAGGAGAATGGGCGGCTCCGCCGGGATATGGAGGCTGTGCGGGCCGAGCTCGTGGCGATGAGGAAGGCGCAGCCGGCGTCCGGGCCGCCTACCGGCCGGGGGAGCGAGGACTCCCCTACCCTAAAGGAGGTGGTGGAGACCCTGAGGAGGGAGGTGCTCGAGTCGCTGGGAGGGCGCCTCGATACCATCGAGAGGCGCCTCTCAGCTGGGCCCCCCGCAAGGCCGCCACCGGCGGGCAATGCGGCGAATAAAGGGAGGAGTTACGCCGGGGCGGTCGCCGGACCCCATGGCGCCCCCGGCGCTCCCATGAGGGGCCAGGCCGCGTCGTCGGCGAAATGGGAGATCGCCGCCTCGAAGGCGGGCAAGCGAAGGGCCAGGAGGGCCAAGGCTGCGGCGGACCGGGCCCCACCTGCAGGAGGCAGAGAGCCCAGGAGGGCGAGGCCCCCCCCCAGGTTGGAGCTGCCGAAATCATCCGCGGTCTCGGTGGTGCTGAAGCCGGAGGCGGTGCAGAGGGGGCTCACCTACCGCACGGTGCTGGATGGGGCCATGGCCAGCATCGACTTGGAGGGGCTCGGGTTGCGGGGGGTACAGGTGCGGCAGTCCGCTGCGGGTGGTCGGCTTCTGGAGATTGCGGGCGAATCCAGCGGCCCTGTGGCAGACACCCTGGCGGATCGCCTCAGGAAGGCTGTGCCGGAGGGCGTGGAGATCCGCAGACCATGTCGGATGGCCGAGGTCCAGCTCGAGGGCCTTATCCCTGAGGCGGCGGATGGAGCAGGGCGTATGGCGGAGGTGCTTGTTGCCGGAACGCACTGCGCTCCAGGACAGGTGACCGTGGGGCCGCTGCGAACCGGACCTGCTGGTCTGTGCTCCGCGGTGGTCCGGCTCCCGGTCGCGGCGGCGAAGCACCTGGAGAAGGCCGGCCACGTGGTGATTGGGTGGGTGCGAGCGCGAGTCGTGGTCCTGGATAGGGGCCCCACTCGATGCTACAGGTGCTGCGGCGTGGGCCACCTGAGCTACGCATGTAGCTCGGAGGCCAGCCGCGGCACGCTGTGTTTCAGGTGCGGTGCCCCTGGGCACAGGGCGGCAGAGTGTGGCGCGAAAAAGGCGGTCTGTGGGGTGTGCAAAGAGGCGGGGCTCCCGCACGAACACCATATGGGTGGGAGGAGCTGCCGCCCCCCGGTGACGCGGATGAAGTGGGCTCCTTGGCCGCGGGCTCCACCTGCGGCTAGGGAGAGCGCTATGGAGGTGGCGGAATCGCCGGCAGGGCCGGACGTGGCCGGGCAACCGGCGACGGGCGGGGGAGTCGAGGGTGGCACTAACGCCGCCCTCCTCCCTCATGATCGGGTGGGAGTCGCCAGTGAGGGCGAGTGCCGGGCAACCGGCGGAGAGGGGGAGTAAGGGTGGCATTAGTGCCGCCCTTCTCCTGCATGACCCGGAACATCGGGGGTCTGCGGTCCGGGCTGCGCCCCCTCTGTCAGCATAGGGTCCACGGTCCGGCGGGATCCTTGTGTGGGACCGTGATCCCACATGTGGGGCCTTGGTCCTGCACAAGGAAGAAGCGGTAAGGGGGGGCCATCCTTCCCTGAGGAGGGCCAGCGGTCCAGTGTTGAGGAGTACTGGGCCGCATTGCACGGGCCTCCTCCCGTTTGGGAGCAGTCTGCATCTGCCAGACTGCTCCTCGTGGAGCGGGGGACCCAGGTCCGACTGGGTCCGCGGCGTGCGGCGCTCGCGGAGCATGTCTAACCGACGGTACCGCGGCGCTGCTAAACGTTCCAGGTGGCAGATGTCGGTTCTTTTACCGGGTCGGGCCCATATGTCCTTACTCACCCGTTTCCCCCACGGGGGGGCGGGTGGGGACATATGGGTTCCAGCCCCGGACAGTGCATTGGGTTCTCACCATCCTCAGGAGGCCTCATGCCAGTGCAGAGAAGCATTTTCTCCGACTAAAACAAAGAAAAAGGTTAGGGATAGGTTAGGTTTTATTTCAATTTTAAAATCGATTTTTACGAACTTTTTACTTAGAATTTTTTTGCGAAAAGTTTATTTTTGTGTATTTTTAAGTTTATATTATGTTAATTTTGAGTTTTGGAATATTTTAATTTTTTGTCTACTTGGACTTTTTTGTTTTTGGGTAAATTTTGAATTTTTTTTCGAAAGTAGTCTTTATAATTCTAAAAAAGCTTATATTAGCGATTTGGTGGATATTTGGTTTTTCCTTGAAGGAAATTTAAGAGATATTATATTGGGATTTACCCGAAAATGTCAGTTTTGTTAAAATTGCTAGAATAAAGAGTATTGACATAAAGATAAAACTATTTTATGTTGTTTTGCAGATTTGAGACGACGATTCTTAAATGTTACCTCATAATTTGGTGGATGGACTTCCTCAGAATGGTGAACAAACATGGTTATTTGGTAAAAACAATATCAAGCAATTTTGTATAATAGACAGGTACAATACCTAGTAACTTTTTATCTATGACAATTTTCTATAAGTAAGTACATTGTTCTAATTTCTTAGGAGATTCTGGATACCTTTAAAAAGCATGGTTAATGATAATAACACCAATATTTAATGCTGCATCAAGCTCACAAGAAAGGAGGGGTGTGTGTGTACCACATGTCATATCCAACAATGAAACTGCATTGAACATGGCTTTGGCATCGTTGAATTTAGTTATTTACATGATTTTATTTTATGGAGCTCTTATGTTGACAACGTTTTTATTCTACAAAAAGGAGCAGTCTGTGCCATAAATATATTTAACCCATAAATAGTAATTTGGTTTATATGATGGGAAAAAATTAAGTATAAAGTTAAGTTAGTTCTAAGTTTATTGTGCTTTATTTAAAAAGATTTACTAAGGTACAAAAAAACAGTAAGTACCTTCGTTGACAACATTTTTATTCTACAAAAAGGAACAGTGTGCCATAAATATATTTAACCCATAAAATAGTAATTTGGTTTATAAATATGATGAGGAAAAATTAAGTATAAAGTTAATTTAGTTCTAAGTTTATTATACTTTATTAAAAAGATTTACTTAGACAGGTACTAAAAAAACAGTACCTTCTTATTCACACAATTGGCATTTATTTTTATGTAATAAAAACACAAAGATTTAATACTAGGTGTAAAGTTTTATGGTTTAATAAAAATGTCTAATAGGGATGTACCTACTTACGATATGGGATTATTGTGACGTAGACGAATATGGTTAATTTTAGTTAAAGGTTGCATTATAGGTACCTATACAGGGTCTAACAAAATCAATAAGCGAACGTTTAAGGACGGTATCTATCATTCTGAATACAATGACAAGAAATGGGCTCCAGTTATAGTGATTTATCAAAGTTATGTTTTCCGACAAACTAAATCAATTAAAATAATGCACATCATGAAACATGCTGTATCTTTACCAACACGCACGCAAGCGTCAATAAAAAGATAGCTCAGTGTTTTCCGAGTTTAGTGTGCATATTCGGCTATCTTTGTGTGAGTGTAGTACAGCTATACGGTTTGGAAAGGGTGTATTTTTTGGTGAATTATGATAATGTTTTGTTGGATATCTCGGTAACAAGCCTGTAGTTTTGGACAAAATTTGGTGAGCATGCTCAGTGTGATGTATAGATGCTCCCCTTAAACGTTCGCTTTTGATATTGTTAGACCCTATATAATTATATTTTTCTTTTCAGGTTTAAATTATTATTTTTAAATTTTTAATTCTATTTATTTATTTAAGGACAACCAACAAAACAAACACCATGTACATTTATAAAACAACAAATATTGGGTTACACTCTAAGACGCTGTCTTAATTAGAGGTTGCAACGACATGCATAAACTAAATTAGAGTTATTAGGAAGCGTACTATGCACACACTATCATTCACACAAACAAAGTACTTAAGAACTACAAGATTTATAAAAGAAACCACAAGCCGATTTTGTATCAATCACCTTGTGTTTGTGGCCCCTCCAGGCAATCTTTTAATTCGGTTATTAATATGCATCTAAACTTACGTACAGGATAAGACATGTCAATGTTAACTGCATGCGAGCGTAACAAGTGACTACATTGTGTTTGCATTCTGTTAATAGAAGATTATTATTAACAAGAACAATAATAAAAGCTTGTTTTAAAAAAGTATTTTTTTCTTTTAATTTTATGTTTAACTTTTAAGTATTATTTTAATAACTTTACATATCAATTAAAACGGTTCACCCATTAAGACAAATCGAACTCGACGCGGTTATGTCGCTTAATTATTGAGTTCCTATGACCACCTTCCAGCTCCATCATCAGACCCTGCTTACCATCCAACACTAAAGTACTCGTCAAGACGAATCAAACTAGCCCATACTCGATAGGGTTATGTCGTTTAATTACTGAGTTTCTATGGCCATCTTCCAGCTCATCATCAGACCCTGGTTACCATCTAGCACTAAAGTATTCGTCAAGACGAATCAAACGAGCCGAGACTCGATGGGGTTGCGTCGTTTCTTTACTGAGTTCCTATGATCACCTTCCAGCTCCATCATCAGATCATACCCTGGTAACCATCTAAAAACAAAGTACTCGTCAAGACCAATGAAATGAGCCGAAACTCGATGGAGTTTCGTCGTTTCATAACAGAGTTCCCATGACCACCTTCCAGCTCCATCATCAGACCCTGGTTACCATCTAATAACAAATTGTTCGTCAATTCAAACGAGCCCAAACTCGGTGAGGTTGTATTGTTTCATTGCGAAGTTCCTATGGCCACTTTCCAGCTGCATCATCAGATCAGCTCTATGTCATCATAATATTGCATTGTCACGCGATTTACACATGTATGCAAAATTTCAGCTCAATCGGTAACCGGAAAGTGGATCAAATTTAATTTGCAAGATTTGATGACAAACGGATATCGACTCGATATGGATAACGAATCGATATTGGCGCGAAGTAATTCGACACAGGTCCAACGCTGAGGAGCGCTCGCGCAGTACTGAAGTGCGGACGGCCGGCGCATCGCTTTTTGTAGTAACTTTGCAGTTGTATTTATCGTTTTTATCGAAATAGAATAATAAATTCATGATTTAAAATTATAAAATCTTTATTCCTCATGAAGTAACTATTATTTCGTTATAAATTTTGCTCAATAATATTATCGTAGATAGGAGAAATTCACAGTTAACTTGAAGCGTTTTTTAAAGTTTTTTGGTTTAGAATAAGATTTTTTTTCTATATAAAATTAATGGTATCTTAAAATTCTGAGGCCGCAAAGCATTATACGACTATATAAGAGATAACATTATATTTTTTTTATTTCATTTGCATAAAACAGTAGTTCAATCGATGAGCTCAAAAAAGTGCCTCCGCGCATTTTATAAAAATCTTTCTCTGCAATTTTGGGTTTAATTAATAAGTTAAGCAAAATTTACAAAAAGCGAGGCCGCTACGTACTATGCCAATAGCTATTCTACACTATTCTATAAGTCAAAATTGTTAATGTATTTTTGATTCCGAGATCCAGAGCGCCAAAGTTGGCCATTTTACGCAAAAATCACAGTCGAGATGTAATAGGCCTCTTAAGACAATCGCGAAGCGCAGCTTAGCGATTGTCTTAATATGTATTGTTCATATATCTCATATATATATAACAATAACAATACATATGTCTCATATGTATTGTTATTGTTGTTTACTAAAAAAATAACCTCGAAATTACAAAATACATATTCCAATGACTAATAAGTTGTGGCAGAATAGCTTTTTATGATAGTCTGCCGCTAATGAACTATTGTTAAAATATTATATAATGTATATTTAAAATTAAACTTTATAAGCTCGCGTTAAGGAACAAATTGGAGTACCTAATAACTAACGGCAGAATAACATTATTTCTTAACTTACCACTAGTGGGAGTACATTAATTTTTATTAATTAACCACTGGTGGTAGGCTAGACACTTCCTATAAATAATCCTATGTTTTATTTCTAAACATTATCAACCAACTCATAATTAATGGCAGTGAAATAAATAATGTAAAATAAATAAATATTTTAACATGTCGCGTTGAGACCACGATCATGTCATTGTGTCTGTGAAGGCGTATATTTAATAAATGATTTGACTTTTATTTTCAATTATTTTCGGTACCTACCGCTATAAATAAGTAACAATGAAGCAATCCTATATTAAGGCGATGTTGTCATCATCAGCATCCTATGAACGTCCTGCCGTTGGGCACAGGCCTTCCCACATGAACGACAGCACTAAGGAAGACTGGGCTATAACAGGCTACGCCCTGGGCCAATACAACCGCAGTGTGCTTTACGTGCATTCCGAAGCACGGAGGTGCTCGAGATGTTTTTATTTGGATACCCATCCTTTAACTCGGTAATGTGAAAGTTGCGTAACTGGCAAGATCACAAACCGGGGCGGCGCGCGCGGGGACTTTTTGCATAAGTTGAACCTGTAGCATTACCTTTCAAGTAACAGTACATTGCTTCGATAGTTTGCATATTTTAAAATTAGTTTTAAGCTAACTAGCAAAACAATGTACTTGAAATGTTTTTAATTTTATATTTATATATATTTAGGACAATAATCAATTACTTAAACAAGTAATGTGATAGGTGTTGTAGTTAGACAATTAAACCCGAACGCCTTAGCCACTACGCCATAGAGTTACTTTAGGCGATGTACTCATACAAGATGCAAACGTTTTAATCACTGTACCTAGTGGGTACTCGCATCTTATATCAAACTTTTTAAATGTTCGCGCGGTTTGTAAAATTTAGTGTTATCACTTATTTCATTACAGACGTCAAGTTGATAATATTTATGAGAAATTCTTGGCAGTAAGCGTTTGTTTGTTGTCTTCAGTCTTAATTTATTTATATTTGCTGAAAAATAGGTTTGGTCTCATATCAATGTCATATTATGGTAGGTCAGTCACTCGTCATCAAATAAGTACTTATTTACAAAGGTGCTTGCCTTGCGAACTTCCGGCGAAATAAGCGATTCACTTTTCAAATTGTCTCAAGGAGTCTACCCGAATTTCTTAGTAAAGTGACATTCAATTCACTAAAACTCAAAAGGTGTGGTGATCAGTGTGGTTACTTCCCATTTATTAATCTTACTTATGCGTTAGATTATCATCAAACAAAAAATTACTAGGACAAGCCTGTATGTTCTATATCCCTTAGCTTATCGATATAGATATATCGTAGCGAATTTGATGAGCGTTTTTGTCGCTGTCACCGGTCGAGCGTTTGCCATTTGACTAGGCCCTCTGATCCTAAAACTCCAAACATAGGTACCTACTTACAATACAAAACTACACACGCCTGCTTTATTTTTGTTATCGCCAACCCTAGCGCTCCGCCTAGCCGTAGGTATATAACTCAAGAATATGGCCTAGTCAAACTACTGTATATTATGTGTATTGTGTCTCTGGGCCATAATTTTATTAATTTTGAAGTCATTCTTTTTAACAAGCTTTTATTTAACTTGCAATGTATGAGGAGAGGTTAAAAAGTTCCATTGCTGCTAACTGCTTCTTCTTCAGACGGGAATCTTCCAATACAAATTTTACTACTTTCTTGATGATTTCGGGTGCGGTGGCCTCAATTGGCCGTCCAGAACGTGGGTCGTCTTAAATCGAGTCTCTTCCTTGCTTGGAAAGGCATGCCACGTCTTAACCATGGTTTTACCAGGGGCAGAGTCCCCGTAAACCACTAACATCTCTTGAAAAATTGTCTGAGCGGATTTTCCTTGTTTGGTGACGAATTCAATAACGGCGCGATATTTAATTTTCTCCATACTTGTTGATTTCTTCCTGATTAACTTGTTTGCACGTTGATAACTGAAAGGTTAATGACCCGATTAGGTTCGAATTTGGAATTATTGGACGTTTTTTAAACCAAAAGTTTAATTTAAGAATTGTTTTCTTTTGTTTTTGCATTTGTTTTTCGCACTGTTGTCATTATCAACAATATGTTTCTTTTGTTAATTCTTTAGTGGAAACTTTAAATGCTACTGTATTATCTATAATTTATTGTTTATATGTGCAACAAGGAAGCTGTATGTTTCCTTAAACAATAAAATATATATATATATATACTAAATATCTATCTAGGTACATGAACCTACATTCAGAATGGAGGGCATGGCGGGACCATGCCCTCCATTCCGCGAACTTTTGTATGTCTTTTCTTCGGGTGGAATGGGCGATTTTCTGACAGCCCAAATAAAAAAATAAAAATTAGTTCAAAATTACTCGATAGATGGCGTTTTATGAAAGCCGACCCGTTCCTACCTAAGGGCTGTAATAGATTTTAATTCGCCTCATTTTTATTTTTCCTCGCTTCTGAAACGATACATATTGATTTAGTAACTACACACTACACTACAAACATTGCAATTCCTTTATCAAAACACATTTACTTACGTGATCTAAATCACGAAACTTCGAACACTATTTTTCGACACTTTTACGTATCCCACAAGTTTCGGATCACTTCGATAATCTTATTATGCGTTTTTCCTTGTAATATTTACATTTATCTCACCTTAATTGTTTTCTATTTACTAAATATTGTGTTTTGGTCACGTTTTGACGTATCTGACAACTTATTTTTGCATCGTTGCTATGCAACTTATCAACAAAATATAATCAAACCTTTAAGACTTTCTTATTTTTACATTTGGCCATCTAGATATCAGCGTTTTAAAAAAAATATTTCGAAATAATTTAATAATTTTCTGCAGAACTCAGAAACCGAAGTTTCTTTATAAAGTTCAGCCGACGACTAATCATTACATCTCTAGCTTCTGATTCAAAAGGATTAGTCTACTCAGACGATCACCAGCTTCCAAATTGGAAGGACTATCTTCAGCTTCCGAATTGGAAGGGTCTAAGTCTTCATTCTTTCTCCAGCTACTGAATTGGAAGGATTAAGTAGTCACCTCATAACATCTCCAGCTTCTGATTTGGAAGGACTAGTCTAGACTACAGCCTCCAGTCATAGCGTGCGCCTACGCCTGCCTGCGCCTGTCTCGCCTGTCTGCCTGCACCTTGGCCTGCCTGCGCCTGGTGGCGCCTGCCTGCCTGCACCTTCGCCAGCCTGCGCCTGCTGGCACCTGCCTGCCTGCGCCTGCCTGCGCCTACCGGCGCCTGCCTGTCGGCGCCTGCCTGCCTTCGCTTGCCTGCGTCTGACGGCGCCTGCCAAGTTCAGCGCCTCCACACCTTCGCCTGCCCTCACGTCAGCTGCACCAGCCCCTTCACCTTAATATTATCATCCGCCATCACCTTTTACATACTCACCACATTCTCATTCACTTCTTCTTTCACTTTTTTTTGCTTTGTAATTTTGTTATTATTATAAATATTGTCAAATCTTATCATCTTTTCTTTTTTAAATGTCGCTTCACGACAATGTGTGGCACCAGAGCGGATGCAGTGAGGAGAAACGAGCTTTAAAAAGCTATCCAAAGGGTAAAATGCTTATTGGAGGAATGGCGAAACGCAACACATGCCACAAAGTTCGAGTCACTAACGGCTACCTCAGCTACCAATCACTCATTGTGGAAGTTTACAAAGTCATTTGCCAGACCACAAGCAGCCAAACCACCGTTGAAAATAAACAACAATAAGTAGGTTAGAACAGCACAGGAAAAGGCTATCCTTCCAATATTGTTAAAAGTTTGCGAGACAATAATTCTGAGCAGAATCTTACCCTTGCTGGAAGAGAACAATTTAATACCCTACCATCAGTTTGGATTTCAGCAACCGCACTCAACGATCGAACAAGTTCATAGGGTCACAGATAAGATTAGAGGCGCTCTAGAAAGGAGAGAGTACTGTTCTTCAGCGTTTCTGGACATACAGCAGGCATTTGACAGGGTGTGGCATAAGGGTCTTCTAAGTAAAATGAAAAATAGTCTCCCGCATAGCTACTACGAAGTATTTTGCTCATACTTGACTGGAAGACTGTTCCAAGTAAAGGAATCGGGAGAAACATCCTCTTTAAACTAAATCAGAGCAGGTGTTCCACAGGGCTCTGTCTTTGGTCCTGTGCTTTACACTGTATTCACTGCAGATTTACCCGAAGTGGAACCACAGAAGTGGAAGTAACCACAGCCACGTTCGCCGATGATACCGGAATAATAGCCTGTAACAAAGATAATGCTGCGGCTTCCGAAGATCTGCAGAGAGGTCTCGATGATATTTCGAATTGGCTGACAAAATGGAAAAATAAGGCCCGTGCAACAAAGTCCTTTCATATAACTTTTACCTTAAAAGAGATGATTGCCCACCAGTCCATCTTAGAGGCAAAACCCTAGCCCACACTGAACATGTAAAATATCTCGGCATTCATCTTGATCGCAGGCTGACATGGAGCAATCACATTAAAGCCAAAAGAGAGGAATGCAACATCAAATATAAGACATTGTATTGGCTTCTAGGATGCAACAGTAAACTCTCCATAAATAATAAGCTCCATATCTACAAATCCATACTAAAACCTGTACGGGATACAGATGTGGGGTTGCGCCAGCAAGTCAAATCTAGCAATCTTTCAGAGAATACAAAACATGATCTTGCGTACTATAGCAAATGTCCCCTGGTTTGTAACCAATCTTGAAATCCATGAGGCCCTACAAATGAACACAGTGATGGAAGAAATAAGATCCATCGCTAAAAACTATTAAAGACGGCACGCCTTACATCCGAATAAACTGGCATCGGAGCTGATGAGCCAAAGCTATTCCAATCGCCTCAAAAGGCATGACATCCTAAAACTGCACCAAAGAGTGGAATAGACTATAAGTAGTGTTCTTGATGGAGGACACAGTTTACACATGAAAATCTCTCAACCCATCTGCTCATAGTCTAGGGAATAATCGCAGATGATCATATAAAAAAAAAGTAAATTAAATAACTTGATGGGATTGATTTTAAGAGCGTTGTAACATATTTCCGTGCTCGGTGTTTTGGTTTTTACCGCTTGACCACGCGACGGAGCGTTTTTGCGATTTGCCTCACGCGTACGGCACACAGTTGCAACGCGCGACGACTGAACGATCTTGATCCTTGTCCACTAAAGTTTACGAAGAAAATAAAAATACTGTCCACAATATTATTATTTATGTATTTTAATTAAATTTATACAAATACGGATTATTAAATGTTATTATAATCAATCACATAAGAGTACCTAGGTACTTTTACAAATTAACTAGTTTTACCCGACAACGGCAAAGCAAAATGTATGTTTGTATGTTCATTCATCTCATTTCTCACTACCTTTGAACTACCTACTAATCATAATTTGACAATTAATTGAGATAGGTATCGTTAGAAGCGACTTAATCGTCTGCTGGTTATAGGCTAGGTATATGACGTTACATTAAATCGAATATGGCTATGGCGCCGTCCCAAAGACATAAAGTAGAAACTAAAGAAAATGTTGACGTGTTGCATATCAAATGACAGGACTTAATGAGCACATTACAAAAATATACTTAAGTAGCTGTTGCTTACGGCTTTATTTCCTTTATCTCGATAATCTACATAATTAAAAACAATTGGCCACGTATGTATCTTTGTGCATAACTTCAGAACGGCTGTACTTATTTGGCTAATTCAGAATAACAACAAACAGCAACGTGTCTGCATCTACAAAATGGTGACGCGCCTCTGGCTCGCTCTAACGTCACGTGAGGCAGTTAAAATAATAAATTTTAGAGTACGAAATTTAAAATTGTTTGTTAGGACACTAATGATGATCATAAGTTTTTAATTGTTTATTAAGTTTGTTTTTATCACTATTCATCAAAATGTTGCCTAAATGAATAACCGCATTTAGATTCACTAATAAAATATTTACGGATCAAAATTTTTATATACGACGTAAATGGGTGGAACTTACAAAAATATTTTTTTTATCTTCCACGGGAATTTCTTTATAAAATCAATCTTTTGGGATACATTCTATAGTCTACCTTACTGACAGCTTTTTACAAGTATTTGGAGCATGTTATCTCTTGTAGATTTTGAGTAATCAAGAAAATTTTATTTATTGCCGTGAATGTAATGACATCTACAGGAGTGTAATGACAATTTCATATTGCAGTATTGGAATGAAGGTATTTAGTGGCAATAGGTAGGTATTATGAATACATGTAGGTGTTAATTCTTGTAATTATCTTATTTATCTTAAAAGGATTATACAAACTTAATAAAAAAAGTAACTATCAACTATCGTATACAATAAAAAATTTAAAATAACAATAGTAAGTACCTAAGTAAGTACTTAATATTAAAAGTCAGTTTGAATAACTATAACAATATATTTTTAGGCATTATTCAAATAATACGTACGATTTCGTCGGATAGGCCGATCAGTTTCAGTCTCATCAGGAAACCATGCTCAGGGTTAATGCAAGATAACTACGCCGCCGTAAGGTTCTAGGTCCTCTAAAATCTACTCAAAGATAAACTCAAACACAAATACTACTCAAAACATAATATAGTGAAAGATAAATTAAAAACAAAAAAAACTCGTAGTAAAACTACAACTCGAATCAAAAACACAACTCGAAACAAAAATACAACTCGAAACAAAAATACAACACGAAACAAAAATAAACAACAATATACTTCGTGGAATTAACAAGGCTTTGATTTTTTTATAGTAACAGAACAGTAACAATACTTTATCTCTTAGATAACAATTATGTATTAACTGCAATATAAAAAAGCAAGGAATAATGGGCGATTTTCCGAGATCAAAAAAAAAAAGAAATTTGGATCGTAAATGACTTCATAGATGGCGCTTAGCATAGATTAGTATGGCGCTTAGTAAAAGGCGGGTTCATGAAGAGCACGTGTATGGCTGCGTAATATTTATTCTATTCCAAAATAGAAATAGGTTCTGGATGTCCTGAGTATAAATAGGTAATTAAATAGTATTTTTTATGCTTTTGGTAGACAAGTAAAAGTGTAGAATTTATTACAGCCCATAAGTAGGTACGGCTTTCATAAAACGACATCTATCGAGTGTTTTTGAACTAGTTTTTACTTTTTAATTTAGGCTGTCAGAAAATCGCCCATTAGGTGCTATAATAGGAACATAAATTATAACTTTGATTTACATTTACCCAATAAAAATATTCCAAATCCGTAGCATCTTCGAGATCAAGACAATATTTAATTTGTAAAGTACTTATTTTCAAAATCACCTAAGTACTTTAAGTTCGTAATCTGATTATAAAATAAAAAAATAATCTTAAACTATTAAGTAGGCTTTTTATTTATTTGGCTTTTGAACGTAATGTCTAAAAGTCTATGATCCGAGTATAGAACGACCTTCACCGAGAAGGTTAATGGATGAAAATTATTTTATATCAAATTTAATATGTTAAATAATATATAAAAATTTCAGTCCAGTACCATTAATAATTAATTTAATATTAAAAAAAATTTTTTTTTTTACATTGCTCTGGTTTGGTGTGTGTGTATTTGTAATGAGCTTATCTTTATATAAACATAAATTTTATTTATTTAACCAGACGGTTGCAAATTACTAATATTGACTTGCCTGTTTACACCTGCCTACCAAATGTTATGACAGGAAAAAAAATAGTCAATCAAACGTTTGCATATTTCATACTTTCGATTGGTACCTATGTAATTTATCTATTATCAAAACAAGTGCAATATTTAAAAAAATATATTTTTAAATATTTAATTAATCATATACTGGACTGAAAATTTTCAGCCAACCCACTCGCAATATATTTTTTAACACATTAAATTTGATATAAAATACTTTTCATCCATTAACCGCTCGGTGAAGGTCGTTGTATACTCGGATCCTCTACTATAAGAGCGTAATGACAAGACGAGCAATGTTAAATTATAATGTTTGCTAAATAAGAAGTTAAAAGGTAAAACGCCACACATTTATCGTTGGGCACCAGGGTCTAATAAATGCATAAATTAGAATTTACTTATGGTTGATCCTTTTACAGTTATACGTTCAAACGGAATGACATAAAGTATTACAAAATGCTGCGAACGAAAGTTGGTTAAAAAAATATCAATATCAAACGTCTTTATCTCAGTAATGGGCGATTTTCTGACAGCCCAAATTAAAAAGTAAAAATTAGTTCAAAAACACTCGATAGATGTCGTTTTATGAAAGCTGGGCTACTTATGGGCTGTAATAAATTCTACACTTTTACTTGTCTACCAAAAGAATAAAAAAATAGTATTTACTTACCTATTTATATTCAGGACATCCAGAACCTATTTCTATTTTGGAATAGAATAAATATTACGCAGCCATACACGTGCTCTTCATGAACCCGCCTTTTACTAAGCGCCATACTAATCTATGCTAAGCGCCATCTATGAAGTCATTTACGAACCAATTTCTTTTTTTTTTGTTTTCGGAAAATCGCCCATTACGGTCGACGAATGAAGGCAGGCCGGTGGGCGGGTGTTTAGTGAGGTTTCAGCAGCTCACGGCACGATCAAACATAAATTTAAAAATTTTCACAAGTCGAAATGTCATCGTGAACTGAATGACGGATTTTCGGTGACAAAACTTTGAATTGAATTATTTTCCAAAATATTAATTAATTTTATTTATTATATCTATTAACTTAATGGTACATTCATCAAGTCACAGTGATTTTTTTTATTTTTTGGTCCTAGTAGTAGTTTTTTTTATAATTATTATGTTATTCTAAGGAGCCCAGTTGGCTTCAAGCGTCTGAATGACATTTTGCATAGTTTTTTATGCTTATTTTTTTAAAGAGTATTAAAACACATGTAATTGTTTCTTACCTAGTTAGTATAATCGTGTACTTATTATTTGCAGCTAAAATTAATTTAGAAAAACTGAAATAACGAATGTGTAGGATCCACCCAAATATTACGCTTGGCATTTGTGAGACGGGGGAAGGTCAACCGACGCTTCGGTTGCCCTTCCGCGACGTAGGTCGACGAGCGCTTGAGCACGACTGATTGAGGCTGTTCGATCCGCCCAATTATGTACTAATTTTGAAAAGAGTTAGTTAGGATTAAAACTGTTTTAACGGGACTAAACACGATTCATTTTGTAAGTAAGTACATATCTACTTACTGCTTGACGTTTCGGCCGCGATGCTGCGGCCGTGGTTACAAGCGAACTGGCGGTGCGCGGCGTCGTCGGCTCGGGCGGGTATTTGTTTCTTCATCCACCCTCATACGTTCACTTAAATTGTCACAGTGCAATGAATCTTCAGTAACACGACTCCTGCACACTACACTAACAGTATCGGAGTTTCTTGTTATAGACTGAAGTTGCGGTTTGCATTTGCCAATCACTGGATTCCATGCTGATGATAATTTAAACCCGTCCTCGCGATTGAAATTTTTATACTTCTTGATCTCAATCGCTTCACGTACTATCCTGCTATGATAATAACGATCGGTGGAGAGGATTTTAACTCCATCCAGTGATTAACTCCAGCTTCCAGCAGGTGTTCAGCTACCGCCGATTTGTCTATTTGTCGATTTTTGACAGCTGCGATGTGTTCCTTGACACGTTCTGCGATAGTCCGCTTAGTCTGTCCAATATACGAACTACCACAGCTACAATCGAGTTTATAAACTCCCGGTGTTTGGAAAGGTATGACGTCTTTAGGCGACCGCAATTTGTTAGATATTTGGCATAACGGAGTATATACAGTTTTAATGGAGAAGTTTCTTAGTACTGTTCCAATTTTGTCCGTTACGCCTTTTATGTAAGGTAAAAACGCTGCCTGGAGTTAGTTAGGACCCTTGTGCCGACTTTCCCTGTTTGTCGACTTTACTGAAATATCATACAACGATTACCGTTATGCCGAATTTTCAAGTTTCTTTGAGTTTGGTTCCTTTATTCCGACTTTCACTTGATGCCGACTTTTATAATTAATCCATGTTTAGGTTTAGAATGCCGAAACTATAAATATCTACGGTTAAAGAACCGCAATGCCGACTTTTTGAACAGTCGTGTGCAGTAGTGTCTTGTAAATAGTAATAGTTATATTCAAACAAAAAAATGTTAATTGCTTTTATGTAAAATAACAAAAAAATATTGATCCATTCTTACGGAAATAAAATAAAAATACCATTACTTACATAAAGGATTGGCTTTTGAATCGAGTCGCCTGAATTTGAAGAAACTAACAATGTGGGGGGTCGAAGGGGTTCTTAAATAAAGGTTTATTAACATTTTAGCTGCCGCTGTATTTTAAAAAACCACTTAAAAGTTTTGTCAAAATCGGCTATAATAACGAAAACTTACAAGTTTTTAGGTTATATAGTACCACAGTAACAGAACCGATGAAAAAAGTCTAAAGAGTTAATTAGGTTAGATTAGGTTAGTATGTTGACCAAAAACGCGCGAGCCGAGCGAGTGAAGCGAGCGTGCCGCGGGAGCGGCCGGCGAAGCGCCAAAAAAGACGTTTTTGAAAATTTTAATATTGAAAGAAAATTTACATTAACTTAAAAATTACTTGTCTGCGGCAGGAGGTGTAAGTAGGGGGGTACTCCTCCCTCCTCCCCTCCCCTTCCCCAATTAATTAAGGCGACTCGATTCAAAAGTTTTACCACGATACATAACCTCAAAATACAAAAATTTACATAACTTAAAAACTACTCCCCTCCTCCTCCCTTCTCCCCTCTCTCCCTACCCCCGATTCAGGCGACTCGATTCAATGTGGCATTATTATTGTTATTCTCGTATTTATTAATTTTCTTAAGTCTAGGTTTTTTATAATATTCCATATAAAAATAATAAACGAAACTACTATGAAACATTAAACATTATAAAAAACTTAAACCTAAGGTGCCGCCGGCAGCGGGGCAGGGCCCAAACTACCGGTGGTTAGGGCTGCAGAGAGAGGAACCTCCTGACGAGGCGTGCCGTGTCAAGAAGTACCGCCTTCTGTATATGGTCCTTGATCCAGCCGTCTAGCGAGAGTCTCTTGAGATGTTGGTCGAGACTCTTCGCTATTAGGCCGTTTGCAGATACGACTATCGGGACAATTATTATTATTATTATTTATTTATTATTTTTTAAATTAAGTATAATAATATTATGTATAAGTATAAAAACACTTTAAAAATTACGTTCGTGACTGTATAAAAATAGGCAAACTAAAACAATAACACCTAAATTTTTAAAACTTGTCAAAACGGTAAGAAATTTATGAAATAATTATAAAGTCGGCATAAAGGAACCAAACTCAAAGAAACTTGAAGATTCGGCATAAGGGTAATCGTTGTATGATATTTCAGTATCATAATGTGGCAGCACAGACCAAGAGACGAACAGAGAAAGTCGGCACAAGGGTCCTAACTTTTTGAAAAATTATATCATAAAAATTGAAGACGGATATTTTTTATTTTTTACATATTTATAGTACAATCTTTCTTCTTACATATAGAATTGTTTATGTTGCCTAATGACTTCTAGCTTATGAGATATAACTTGTTTTCTTATAGGATATTTCTCGATTTTTTACTTTCTTAAACGATATAAAAATACAAGTTAATGCAATAAAAATCAAAATTTTCTTAATATTATTTTCAATTTAAGGATATGTTCCTTTTAATGTATATTTTTTTACCTTCTTAGTTCTTACCTAGTAATAATAATTAGTGTAATATTACTTCAAAGTTGTGCCTTCGTGCGTCATCTGGAAATCGCACCTTTGAAATCCGCTGTTTTCGTAGTAAATTATCCAATACAATCGAGTTTTGGTTAATAGAGTTTCAATAAAAATCCATATTATTCCAATTATCCAAGTTAAAAAAAGCTAAAGCAATAAATTATATATTTATACGTACCAAAAATGTTAAAACGCTCTTAACTATAAATACGAGTAGGTACTTACCTAAACCTTTTATTCATATAAATTGTGTAATGACGTTTTAAGTTGATAGTAAAAGTTTATTATTTTCTTTATAGCGCATTAAAAAAAACTTGTTTTTTAAAAAGGTTTTTAACTTTTTTTTTCTTGGAGAACATATAATTTGTATGTAACATGTATACCTACGAAATTTTCAGAAAAATTATAGTTTGAACAAGGGAATTTTAGTTGTAATAATAATTCTGTAGCGAGGACTTGGGTATTTCTTCTATTTAACGTATTTTTACTTACCCATCAAACAGCCATACATAGCCAACCCATCTAAGAGTTTTATTTATGAACTTACTTACATCCCCAGGCCAGGCCAAGCTCAGCTTAGTGTGGGGGCCAGGTAAAACTATAATTTTACGTAACTATTATTGTTTTTATATACTTTAGCGTTTTATTAACGCTTAAATATACTTAAGTAAATTTTTAAACACTGAAAAAAGAGACGACAACCTCAGACGGGAATCGAACCACGCACTTCGCATTCCGGGCGGCTGCCTTAACCACTTGGCTACCGAGGTCTGCGTATATTTTTCAGTCAACATTGCTTCATCAAATCTTAGAAGTTTTCACCTCTGAGATCTGAAAGAAATATTTTTACAAATATTTGAACATTCGGTTAAGATGAAGCTGCGTTTATAGATTTAGGTTTTTTATATACTTTAGCGTATACTGTACTTTGTACTAGTACGCTACATCGACAGTTCACCAAATCGATAGTACGCTATGTCGACAGTACACTAAATCGATGGTACGCTACATCGACAATACACCAAATCGATGGTACTACATCGACAGCACGCCATATCGATAGTACGCTGCATCGACTGCCCAACCCGAGGCAGATTTAAATAAAAAACGGGATTTCAAAATATTTAAACACTATTTGTTAAATTTATAAATTGCTTGATTTTGATGTTATGTAACCTTTTTGTTTTAATCTAAGAATTTTTTTGAATGGTTGAAAAATCATAAATTCGTATTTAGTACTCTTAGTTATTATTACAATATACAATTTCTATGTGTTTTATTATAAACAATAACAATATTACATAAATAACAAATCAATAGTTTTAATGTATTGGATAGTTTTTGTTTATATTTGAAATTACACGAATCAATAGGTTTTTGTAATTATTAATATTTGGAAGTTTTTAAAATTATTACTATCATTGTTACTAAATACGAATTTATGATTGTCCAACTATTTTATGTTACATCAAAATCAAGCAATTTACAAATTTAACAATTTGTGATTAAAAACTTTAAATAACCTACTTTTTTATTTAAATCTGGCTCGGATCGGGCAGTCGATGCTGCGTACCATCGATATGGTGCACAGTCGATTCAACGTATTATCGATTTGGTGTATTGTCGATGTAGCGTACCGTCGAAATAGTGTACTGTCGATATAGCGTACTATCGATTTGGTGAACTGTCGATGTAGCGTACTAGTACAAAGTACAGTATACGCTAAAGTATATAAAAAACCTAAATCTATAAACGCAGCTTCATCTTAACCGAATGTTCAAATATTTGTAAAAATATTTCTTTCGGATCTCAGAGGTGAAAACTTCTAAGATTTGATGAAGCAATGTTGACTGAAAAATATACGCAGACCTCGGTAGCCAAGTGGTTAAGGCAGCCGCCCGGAATGCGAAGTGCGTGGTTCGATTCCCGTCTGAGGTTGTCGTCTCTTTTTTCAGTGATTTAAAATTTACTTAAGTCTATTTAAGCGTTAATAAAACGCTAAAGTATATAAAAACAATAATAGTTACGTAAAATTATAGTTTTACCTGGCCTCCACACTAAGCTGAGCTTGGCCTGGCCTGGGGATGTAAGTAAGTTCATAAATAAAACTCTTAGATGGGTTGGCTATGTATGGCTGTTTGATGGGTAAGTAAAAATACGTTAAATAGAAGAAATACCCAAGTCCTCGCTACAGAATTAGGTCCTGCTTATCATAAAAGTTTATTAACAGCACTAAAAGTGCGTGCATTTCACCTCAATGGGCTGGGTGATACTCGTATAAAATTCAGTTGCAAAATTTAAACTAAGCACACTTAACACACAGGTGATAAAGAAAAGCATATAAATAAACACATTTTTAGATGCTTTGCTTGATTTTTAGATTATATATTCTTTTGTAAATGATGCTGTAAGCTCCCCAAATAAAATAAAATTGATGGTTAAACAAACTTACCTGAAGTGAAGTTTGACCGTAATTGTACGAGACGTTGCATCCCAAGAGATTTATATTCACAAGGTAGTCCACTCTTCAATGTACCAGGCATCCAACACATATTAAGAGCTATCTAAAAGAAATTTTATTAAAAAAAACATAAAACTTTACCCATAGTATAGACACAGGCGCCATCTAGTGAATACCGACCGAGTGCACGAGGTTGTCACCCGCGCTGTCATCGTCATTCACTTTTAGAGCTTTTTTTCAAAATTAATTTGTATGGGGCCAGCATGTAAGGGAAGGGAGGGATCTTTATATAAATCTCTTCGGATGTAACGTCTCGTACAATTACGGTCAAACTTCACTTCAGGTAAGTTTGTTTAACCATCAATTGTACTTCGACGTTGCATCCTCGAGATTTATATTCACAAGGTAGATGTTTAGAACACAAATTTTGTGAAATAATTTAAGTACCTATATGATTTAATTCAACTATTATAATTGAGTATTTACGAGTATAACCGATTAAATATAATTAGGTACCATATAAATACAAACCAGTATGATATATTATGATGAACGATAGGCTAGAAATTAATCAATGTAAATAGCCGCTGCAACGGCATTATCGTCATTCTCAATGGTAAGGGGTCGATTGTAAAACCGTGCAAACACCAGAGAATTACCAGTCCATCCTGCAATTATTGAAAGGCCTTTTCTGTTTGCTGCCGAGGTGGACGTGGACGCGTGTCTTACACGTCTGTGCTGAGAATAAAGAAGTGTCAATACCGCTGTTAAATAGGGTGTTTTTAAACTAACGACTTAATGTAGAACTAGTTGCATTATGAATAGGCTTCAGGTGAGCAATAACCTTTCCGTTCTAGGTTTATCTCTGTGAACTTTAGCTATATCTAAGTAGGACTGTAATGTTTTTGCAGGGCAGATCTCAATCTTATTTAGAAGAAATGGTATAAATAAACAAGGCGGTCGTCGCCCTGGAGCAGATGTTTTAATTAAATCATACACAATGGTTTCGACATAGTTATTATTTATTTTTAAATTAGAAATTCGAAGATAACGTCTGTACTCGTTGTGCGGTTGACAATGCGAGCAGAGTTACTAATTTTTTAGTAATATACTCCAGAGCAAGTTCCTCATTTGGATATAAATTACTAAGGTGATCGATTACAATCTTTGGATCTCACGTCTCCGAATATTTCGGATGACTAGGTTTAGTCCTGTAAATACCTTTAATAAATCGAACAACTAAATCAGCTTCACTATAACGTTTGCCCTAAATAGCTAAAGCAGAACGATGCATATTTAATGAACTACAACCAATTTTTGCTGTTAACAGTTGACCGTAAGGAATTTTGATAGAATTGGAAGTGGGGAGTTATAGAAATCAACTTTATAAATATCACAATAACTCCACCATTTCGTAAAAGCGACATTGTATTGTTTTAGTGAGGATGTAGACAGTGAGGAAATCATCACCTCGATGGTTTCATTACATAACGATTGTCTTTGAAATGCTTTTCTTTCTTTACAAACCAGATTTTTCAGCGGCCTTAGCGGCTTCTATCTTTTCTCCCAAATTTTCTCCAAAAGAGTGTGCGTCTCTTCTAACATCTTATGTCATTGACAAGAATTTTTTATCAAGAGTATGCAGGTAGTGTAAGCATTTTTCTATTCATGGTATTTTCATAGATAGATAGATAGATGAACACTTTATTGCACATACACAAGGAACACACACATTACATAATCTTAGAGCTAGTATGGGCAAAGGCGGTCTTATCGCTAAAAGCGATCTCTTCCAGACAACCTTTGGTTTATGGAACCTGGGAAAGAGGATAGAGGAAGTGCGCAAGTACTAATTAATAAATTAATAAACAAATTAACATAAGATATAAATTAATTATTAAACATACATTTTTATATAATTACTTACACATACTTATACGTAATATAAAATAATAGGTACATATTCAAATAAAATAAACAAATAAAAAATAAATACGAAAAAAGATTACTAAAACCTATAACATGTTACGAGCAGATGACTTAGCTAAAAGGTGTTTGTGCAGTCTAGATTTAAACAAGGACAGGGACTTGGAGTGACGGATTTAAGGTGGTAAGTTGTTCCAAAGGAATGTAGCCTGGACAGTAAAAGAATCCTTATAGTATCCTGACCGTGTAAAGGGAGCCTTTAGCACGTTATCCGATTTGGACCGGAGACCACAATTGTGATCCTCCCCGAGGAACCGAAAACATTCTTTAAGGTAAGAAGGAGTACGAGGATCATACAGCACGTTAAAAACAAGAGTGAGGATATGTTCCTCACGGCGCAACCTTATCGGTAGCCATTCAAGCCTTTGCCTGAATTCAGACACATGGTCGAACTTACGCAATCCGTAGATAAATCTGATACAGAGATTCTGCAGGCGTTGAAGCTTATTAAGCAGGTCTTCGTTCAAATCCACCAGGCAGACATCGGCATAATCTAAGATCGGTAGAAGGAGTGATTGCGCAAGCTCGACCTTGGTCCTAACAGGAAGCAAGTTTCTCCACCTTCTAAGTGACCCGGAGGCAGCGAACACTTTTCGACTCATCTCAGACACTTGAGGAGACCAGGAAAGAGTGCCGTCGAAGAGGACACCAAGATTTTTAACAGTGTTACTATATGTTAATGAGACACCATTGAACATCAGTGTGGGGATAGAGATCTTGTCCAATTTAGCAATCTGCTTATAGCCCCCAATGATGATGGCCTGCGATTTGTTGGGGTTGACCGTTAAGCCATGGGTTCGACTCCATTCATGAATAGTGGCAAGGTC
This sequence comes from Scoparia ambigualis, assembly GCA_963921215.1. Classification (NCBI taxonomy): domain Eukaryota; kingdom Metazoa; phylum Arthropoda; class Insecta; order Lepidoptera; family Crambidae; genus Scoparia; species Scoparia ambigualis. Next base: position 8,572,429 of record OY992501.1, read on the forward strand.
ATCATTGAGGTCGGCGATCATGCTCGCAATATCATCGACGGAGGACTACGAATAGATTTGCAGGTCGTCAGCATACAAGTGGAATTTACATGAGAGGAGTGGAGTCAGAAAATTGATAAATATAGAAAAAAGGAAAGGAGAAAGGACACCGCCCTGGGGTACACCGGCTCTGACATCGCTGGCACATGACAGTTTGTCATTGGCACGCACACACTGCCGCCGCCCAAAAAGGTAGCAGCGAAACCACCCCAGTACCGAGTCTGACACCAGGAGAGACTTAAGCATTGCCAAAAGAATGTCGAAGTCAACAGTATTAAAAGCATTTGAAAAGTCCAAAAGAACAAGCGCTGTCAACCGTTGATTCGACATTCCCAGACGTATGTCATCGGATACTTTAGTCAGTGCGGTAGTCGTACTATGCCCCGGGCGGAAGCCGGATTGGAGAGGGCTAAGGAAATTATGTGAATGAACAAAGGCACTGATTTGGTGAAGGACAAGACGCTCAAGGATTTTAGATAGGAAGGGAAGAATGGAAATGGGTCTAAAATGAGACGGTAAGGAAGGGTTCGAAGTTTTAGGTATGGGTACGACCACTGCCTGGCGCCACCAGTCAGGGAAACTGCCGGTGTTGAGCGAGAAGTTGAAAACGTGACAAAGGATAGGCACAAGAACTTCAAATCCCAACAGAATCATCCTTCGGCTAATCCCATCAATTCCTTCAGCATTGGATTTCACTGCCCGGATATTATTTTCAACTTCGATATTATTTTCATAATGTAAATGCAGCATAATTTGGCCAACTTCAAACAGGTATCAAAGTTGTTGCTAACAGTTCTTTTTTATTATCTTTGTTCATGCCATCTATGAGGATTTCCCTAGCGTTTAGAGACCTCTTCTAGTATTTTGGGTCCCAATGGTACCTCCTTCAATTTAGAAACCCCAAGAACGTCAAGAAAATCCAACGATATTGGATTTACAACTGGCAACTCCTCTGCTGCGCTTGGATTATTACGACTATCCCTAGCGTACTGGATGGTCTGGGTAAGATCCAGACTGTGTACTTGTGCTACGGTCATGACAGATCGTAAGTCTTTTTCAATATTAGATTTATATACGTCCGTCATTTCCGGTTCTTTATTGAAATCGGAGTCACTAAGCCTTATGGTAGGCGAGAGGCCTCGCGCAAACGAAGTCATTTGAAAGGAATGATCAAAGAATAGAATTGCCGTAATCGCGTCACAGCATAGGGTAGGTACCCGTAATATCGATCGTAATCGCGTCACGATACTAGATTTCATATTAGCACTGACCGTAATCAGGTCACGGTACTACATAAGGGTAGGTACCCGTAATATCGATCGTAATCGCGTCACGATACTAGATTTCATATTAGCACTGACCGTAATAACGTCACGGTACTACATAAGTGTGCAGTATGTAAGGCGGAACTGTATGATTTTGTAAAAATCACTTGCACACAAAAAAACACTCCAATAAAAAGATTAGTAAAAAATAAAATAGAAGATAGGTACGGCCTCGCGCAAACGAAGCGTCATTTGAAAGGAATGACCGAGGAATATAATTGCCGTAATCGCGTCACAGCATAGGGTAGGTACCCGTTTTATCGATCGTAATCTCGTCACGATACTATATTTCATATTAGCACTGACCGTAATCACATCACGGTAATACATAAATGTGCAGTATGTAAGGCGGCACTGTAGGATTTTGTAGAAAACACTTGCATACGAAAAAACGCTCCAATAAAAAGATTAGTAAAAAAAAAATAGAATGTAGGTAACTACTGCCTCGCGCAAACAAAGAGTCATTTGGAAGGAATGACCGAAGAATAGAATTACCGTAATCGCGTCACAGCATAGGGTAGGTACCTCTAATATCGATCGTAATCTCGTCACGATGCTAGATTTCATACTAGCACTGACCGTAATCACTTCACGGTACTACTTATGTGCTTTTTATTTTTTATTATTATTTAAAAAACTAAACGTCTTATGTATTCTTGAAAATCGATAAATAGTGAAAAAGTCAAAAAATGTGGGTAGCCACAAAGGCACTAGCGAAAGTATTAATCGAAATTAAGAAGGAAACGTACTATGAAATATATTTCAATAACGTTTCTACTTTGAATGTCTCACTAAGAGGTTCTGAGTCGTATATTCGCTAACGAATCACATAGTTTTTAAAAAATCGTTTGTCTTTGTAATTTAATCATAACATCGACAAAGTGTAATATTTAAAACACTGACTGACCTGATTTACTTGGCGATCGTCGTTTACGCAGTTTTTCCACATGCGTATATAATGATTATCCATGCTTCCTTTTGCACATAGTTTTTTGCTACACAAAACACTTTTAGGGTAACGATGTGCTGATGCCCGAACACGAAAAGCGAATGACGATGACAGCGCGGGTGACAACCTTGTGCACTCGGTTGGTTGGTATTCACTAGATGGCGCCTGTTTCTATACTATCGGTAACGTTTTATGTTTTTTTGACGTGACAACGTCTTAAATTAGGTTGCGGCTGGGAGTCACTTATGAAAAAGTGTAACGCTGGGTAACGTTACGATGAGTCACCGAACGAGAGAGAGGCCCGCCGAATGCCTTGCGTCTCTCTCCCACTCAACTATGATAAATTTGTGCAATTCTTATTTTCATTCAATTCCTTGTTCCTATTGTGCAATTTAATTATATTCATATCAATAAATATTCTACCGAGAAAAAGACGTTGTCACGTAAAATTTTTTTGTTTTTACAAAAAGTGTAGAGGCATCTATTTTTTTTTAATCAAATTTCTTTTAGCTAGCTCTTAATATGTGTTGGATGCGTGGTACATTGAAGAGCGGACTACCTTGTGAATATAAATCTCAAGGATGCAACGTCAAATTACAATTAACAATAATGCACCTAATAACAATAAAAAGCGGAGTTAGAACATCGTGGGTGGGCTTTCATTTATTTATATTTATTTTTTGACGTGACAACGTCTTAAATTAGGTTGCGGCTGGGAGTCACTTATGAAAAAGTGTAACGCTCGGTAACGTTACGATGAGTCACCGAACGAGAGAGAGGCCCGCCGAATGCCTTGCGTCTCTCTCCCACTCAACTATGTTTTAAATATAATTCTTTGTTTAAATAAATGTTTTAAATTGTTACTATTATTTCATCCTTCTTCCTACTATACGAATGAATATTCACATTAAAATTATTTTACCACTCAAAGTCGTTGTCACGTAAAACTTTCGCCCGTATACCGACTTTACAGGCAACCAATTTTTTAAGTTTAATTAAAATCCTACTAGTGACAACTGACAACCATAGACCAAGGCAAAGTTGTGTTACTAAAGTTTACAAAACACTTGCAACTATGCCTACTAGGTTATTTAGCTGAAATTGTGTCATTTTCATAAAAATATTACGCACTACGGAAAATAGCCCTTATATTCTTACCCTGGGACGTTACCACTTGAAGGGAACAAGTATATTTTCGCAGAAACTAAAAATTTTTATGCACAGCCGTCGCATTTGTATACTCAACTGTCAGAGAACGGTTGAGTTGCCAGTAAAGAAAAAAGTAAAATATGATGCCCTAATAATGTAAAATTAGTATCAAATTGTAGAAAATAAGAAACAGCTTAGCAAACGTGAGATATCGTAATCTAAATGAAATAGGCTTAGTTAGCAAAGTTGCAGCATCTTACGGTACTTAATATCGAACAGTTCTCTGAAAACTTGTACCGTCTATAAATTTTTGTGTTTTTTCCAAAATCGTTTCTTCACAGTCTTTTAATGGAAAATTGGGTGTAGCTAATGTTATTATTGTGTTATTTAATATACGGTATCAATAAATATCTACAACACAATAATAAGAACAGTTTTTTCTGTACATGGTTACTATCTGTGTTCAATTTTGTTACTATTTATTTCAACAAAATAATTTCTGAAAAAGTGATTATACATAAAATATTAACCTCAACGCAGTTTGAAGACAATAAACATGGTTTTAAACCGAAAACAAAACTTGAAAATTATTAATTTTAAAATTACATGTGGTGAAGATTAATTTTGATACCGAGGTAAAAAATGTAACCTATTTTTCAATTTACCTTAAAATTTAATATGCTAGGCTAATCGAATATATGTTTATAGTCAAAACTTATCTTTATTGTGAGTTAAGTAATGAGCTAACAAAGTAGGTAATCTAGAAATTCACGTAGTTTTGGAAAAGAAAAAGTCTATAAATATTTGAGGACAGTAACAAAATTAAGTGCGATTGGTAACCAAGGAAAAACTAAGGATTCCTGCATACTGAGGTCTAACTTGTAAATTTGTTTTTATTTATTTATTATAACCTGAATATAGAAATGACTTAAACAATGGGCGATTTTCTGACAGCTTAAATTAAAAAATAAAAATTAGTTTAATAATACTCGATAGATGGCGTTTTATGAAAGCCGACCCATTCCTGCCTAAGGGCTGTAATAAATTCTACACTTTTGCTTGTCTATCAAAAAAATAAAAAAATTGTACTTACAAATTTTTATTCAGGATCTCCAGGACCTATTTCTATTTTGGAATAGGATAAATATTACGCAGTCATACACGTGCTCTTCATGAACCCGCCTTTTACCATGCGCCATACTAATCTATGCTAAACGCCATCTATGAAGTCATTTACGAACCAATTTCTTTTTTTTTTTGATCTCGGAAAATTGCCCATTATACTGAATAAATTCAGTTTGTATTAAAAGTATTACTTTTATTTCTGGAATCATTAAACGGATGTTTAGTTAACTATTTCTTCTACAGTATTTTTAAGTAAAATTGTTAAGACGACGGATTCGTTCCACTAGCGCTGCCGCTTGATTTTTATTTATTTAGGAAGAAATTCAAACGAAAGTTATTTACAATTATTTGGAATGTAGGTATCTTAATCTCTGAAAAAGTAACCAAAATTTGTATTTTCGCCTAAAGTGCTACTTTTAATAATAATACAAATTTTGGTTAGGTACTTTTTTGAGTAACCAGTACATGTTACCTAAGACGTTTTAGTATGAAGCCTAATTAAGTTGACGATGACGAAGATAAACTTTACGTATTTAATTTCATGTAAACGTTTCTTAAAAATTCAATTTGGTTACTAATCAGATCAACTTATACGTTACCTACCGTTTAAAAATAACAAATTTGAAGGCTCAAAATTGAGAGGTTTGGCTATTTCAGAGATGTTTAAAGTATCCACAATTTAGCGTATAATCATTATTATTACGCAAGCATTATTTATTACAAAACTTAACGTAGTTATACTTAGCAGTAAATTGAGTCACAAATTAGAGCACAAAGCGGTACCACAGCCTGACTTACGCTGTTGCCTTGGATTTATACAGACGTCTGATATCTAATTTTTGATGGCGTAGTTTTGGCTATAGAATGATAATTTTGCTATCTTTTAACAATACTCCCCTCAAAATATTTTTGTATCATTGGGAAATAACACGGTAACAAAGATACGCAAATATGAGTTTTTTCTAGGACAGTTTAAAATTGATTACAAAAAGTTAAATTATTGAAATAGTGGTTAGTCAAAGGGTAAATTTTCAACTTGTAATGCAAACACAACTGCTTAATATAAAAATTTGTTTTTTGAAAAGTATGCGCTCCGATAATAATATTAATTTTCAAATTGAATGATAGGGGTAGGACACCGAAAAACCCATACATTGAAATTATCCAACTTTAAGAAAAAAATAATAATTTTAATTTGCTTACTTTTTTAGTGGTACATTTTAACATTAATCTAATAATTGAACCATTCATTAAGCTATTAAAAATGTTTTGGAAATAATTTGCATCCGATTAATTGTCTTAAATTAATCTTGAATGCAAAGGACACGTATTTTCAGACAGGTACAATTTTGTTGAGAATTGCTCTATCACAAAAGTCACATGCCAGGCTTTTTATTTCTTTCTTTGACTTACCAACCGATAAAAATAAAGCGTTGGTAGTAAATAAGAGTTAACACTATTTTTTAATGCTCTACACTCGATGTTAGTCAAAATATATGATCTTATCCCTAATTCCTTTATGAATGTAGAAACAAATAAAAGCGTTGAAAAATAAAAAAATATATATATTTGACTCTATTTCTCTCAGTAGCATAACCGACTAAGGTGTCAACATGACTGGTAGGTAAATAATATTGTATGTACAATTAAAAATGACCACTAATATATTTCATTTAAGTTTTAAGTAATTTATGTTTGGTGTGTCTCGTTCTTCTGTAATGAAAATACGATGAGAAAGACAGACATCTTCTGCATCTTCTACGCCTAAGAAAAATAAACCAAAATAAAAAAATAAAAATAATAGATGGTTATAATGTGCAATTTGGCATAAAATTCATGAGTTTTATGCAGTTCGAAAAGAAGTAACGAGTAATTTTAATGTTGGTGGCGTGAAAGTGATTGATTCATCAAGCAATGAAAGTTATAATAAGTCCAACCATTGGTGCAATCTGATAACGATGAACATGAAAATGTCGTATGACTTTGAATATTTAGATTCTGTTTTTGATGAATGATATTATACTGGGTGGATATGACACTACGACAATAAATGAAAATATTGGCTGTACTAGTTCATAGAAATGATTTAAAACTATCAAATTAGCACTAATCAATCAATACAATCTTAGCACTAATTTTTTTTCCATTTTTCATACAAACTAAATAATTCATAACTTAACTTTGTATGAAAAATAAAAAAAAAATCAGTTTTCAAATTATTTCTATGAACTAGTATAGCCAATATTTTCATTTATTGTCGTAGTGTCATATCCACCCCGTATATTATATGATTTATTATTTAATAATTTTATAATTGATTATATATTTACCTATTGATATTAAAAATCATATTAACTTTGATAATTTTATTTCTACAGGAGCAAGTTAGATTACATCAGTCCTGAATCAGAGATGTTGTTGTTTGGATTTCCAATGACACCTTAATACATAAATTAATAATACTATGTCTTATCGCAAATAAAAAATAAACCTGCACTTATTTACAGAATACAGATTTTTAACGTTTGCCAATGGGCGATTTTCTGACAGCCCAAATTAAAAAATAAAAATTAGTTCAAAAATACTCGATAGATGGCGTTTTATGAAAGCCGACCCGTTCCTACCTAAGGGCTGTAATAAATTCTACACTTTTGCTTGTCTATCAAAAAAATAAAAACATAGTACTTACAAATTTTTATTCAGGATCTCCAGGACCTATTTATATTTTGGAATTGAATAAATATTACGTAGCCATACATGTGTTCTTTATGGACCCGCCTTTTACTAAGCGCCATCTATGAAGTCATTTACGAACCAATTTCTTTTTTTTTTTGATCTCGGAAAATCGCCCATTCACATAATGTTGCAATAAAAAGCCATTGAGGCGCCCCTAGACCCACAGACGTATTATTATTATTATAATATTATTATTTGTTCAGAGATACTCTGAAAACGAATCCAAGATGAAAAACGTAAACAAGGGGGCTTTTAAGCAACCACTACAATTAAATAAAACCTTAAGTAAAAAATGGTACGCAAAAATTATATGCTGCAGGCAGATAGGTTTGATTATTTCAATTTCATTGTTCAATACTCTCTAATTAATCTGGTGAATAATAATTGAATAATAAACCTGTAATTTGTAAAATTATATTCCATTAATAAGCAATTTCCATATTTAATTCATCTCAATATTTTTTTCTGAATTTCGGTTGTAACCGGCATTCTCAAACAATGGTAACACACACCGCATGTGTCAATATGGCGGATGTCAATTTCTAATTTAGAAAGAGAGGGGGGACCTACGTACTATGATGTATTCTATGCTACGGAGCGAGATAGAATATTTATTATAGTGCCTTTATAATAATATTTACTATTATAGTGACTTTGGCTGGTAGTAACCCTGTCATGTGTTTCTTAAGAGTACCCATGATGTTGTAGAAAATAAACGTAATAATGATATGATACGTATTTGTCCCACATAACTAATAAAACTTCATGGTCATAATTTTAGAAAGAGATGTAAAACCACACACGCGTACATCTCGCTCGGCTCGAGTTATAGTCGCGCGAGTGCTCGCTCAGTCCTGTATTATGGCCATAGCTTCTCTTCCTTCGTGTATTCGTGAACTTACTACTCTTTGAAAATGAGTTTGTGATCTTGAATCTGTGTTGCCACTAACGAAATACGAATTATTATTTACCTGTACTCATCCACCATAAACTAAACATTCTAATAAATCTGTAAACGAGAACCAACTTTTGTACGTGGTGACGTAAGCGGCATCTGGTGAACGTTTGCGAGAAACAGTAGTTTGCTTTGCTTTGCTTTCGGTTCGGACTCGCTCGACCAGGAGCAGAGCAGAAATTATTCAAAATTCAAGATGGCCATGTGTCACGATGGGCTCTTGAACGGGTGTCGCTAACTTTATTTGTTTTGTGAGAAAGAAGTGTTTTTCCGCCATGGCTGACTTAAGTGTTGATATATCAAAGTTACCGGACGAGATAAGAGATAAGCTAGCCGAGTTGGACCTGGAGTTATCCGAAGGTAGGACCACTAAAGTCTTCGTTTCTTTAGATCGATAATTCGTTAATTTTGATTATTTTGTTCTTACCAGTCGTACTTATTGTGTAGTTTATTACAATTGTGTTATTTATTTTAAGTTGCTAGAACTTTTTAGAACTTTTTAACTTAATTAACAAGTATTGACGTAATCACTGACAGCTGATGTGATGTTTTCTTTCGGTAAATAAACGCAAGCTGTACCTAGGTACCTACTTATTATGCGGAGATGCGGATTCTTGTTTTCTAAGGCAATAGTGGTAAGGCATCAGTAGATGCTCTAGCTCGAGCTCTTGTACACATCAACTGTTATGGAATGCGACTATACAATAGATGAATTATAAGTAGTTAAAGATTATTTTAAATAGTTAAAAAGAGTTTATGATGCCTCACAACTCCTGTAACCACCGGCGGCGGCACCAATCTATCTATGCCTATCATGCTCGCCTCCTCGCTAACGAAAGTATTACTAAACATAGATGTATTGCTCTATCTAGAAACGTACACACAAGCACTTAAAATACGCACGCACGTAACGAGTCATCGCCACTTCTTTGTGATTCTAAAATACTCTCGTGAGTAGTTGTGGTCAACTTAAAGGCTTACTTGAATTACTCACATCCTTAACAGCAGCAAATTGCAGCAGTCACCAATTTACTTCTGCATGTTTACGTCTGTATGTCTTGTATTTCGCCGGAACGGCTACGAATACGAATATGATAGTTCTAATTAGCTATCAAAGATTATTTTTGAGGCAAACATGAATTGTATTGTATGCAAGATACTTAACCATTTACAAAACATCATGAACACTTATTATACTCCTAGCTATTGTAATTCTATTTCTTTATTAGGTATGTGGTTATACACACACAAGGGATAATTTAAAACTGTGATCACTGTAACCAAAATGGAATCATTTTACAAAAGAAACTAATTAGTGTTTTAAAATCATACAAAATTTTAAGTGCGCTAAATATGTAACATACCAACATTTATATCTTGGTAGCTAAGCTAGTAATTAGATACAGCAGAGAAAACTCATAGTGACTGACATCCTTTTTGATAATTTCTAATGTTTTATAATTTTATGCATGCTCTGATGTTAAATGTTATAGAGTTTTGTATTTTAAACAATTACCCATCCCATGCTACATTTGTTTTAACACCTTTGCGAATGTATGTGTCTTTATAAGTGCATTGAGTACAATGTAATAAAATGTTTGCTGCTATGGCGAATTTGTTGTGCTTAGCTGTGATAATCTTATCCATTATTCCTCTCAACTAAATGGCTGTGCTCTAAATATGAAACTAACAATGATCTCACGTACTTTATGTTATGTAAATGAATGAAACTGGTAGTACACGGTCAATCACCCGTCTGTCCGTCCCTCAAAAGAAATTGGGGTATTTATCTGAATCACCGTAACATTGAAGCGTAGCCTAATTTAAATATGAAAGAAGACTGTAAGTTTCTTTATTATAAAAGCTACCTGAGTTTAATACAGTAGTACTAATTTCATAAACATACATTGAAGTAAAACTAGCATAATCATCTGATCAGTACTGATCTCGAATTGAGAATGATAAGACAAATTTATTTTTGTATTGTATAAGTAGTACTTTAAATTATAATATGAACACTAAACGAAACTGTACCATTATCTGGGAGAACCATGGCCTGTAGCACAGTTATTACTTGCACAGTAATAATTGTTTAGTCCTACTCAATAAAAACATTCTTAGTCTTAAATAGATTGGTTGGTTTCTTTATTAAAGTTGTAGTAAAACTGTTACTGTTTCTTTAGAAAACAATTTTTTAATAAAAATAAAAAACCTATAGTATCATATTTTGTATGTGATTATTCCAGCCTCGGTTAGTTTCACACATAAAGGCTAGGTGTTAGTGAAAAATTAAAATAACACATTCTTAGAATTAATTTTTGAAGTAGTAAACAGTAAAATTAAAATCTGCGAAAATTATGAAATATTGTTGAGGCTTTATTCTGTGGAATAATACCTGATGGAAACACGATTTGATAAAGTTGGTTCGATAGAATAAATTCAGAAAGTTACATATTTTTGTGTCATTTTATCTTCTTTTCTAGGTTTTATTTTTAAAATATGTGATTTGATATTATGAGTTATTTACATAAATGAAGTTCATAGATAACTTGAGGTATTATAACCGATCAAAAACGATCGGTTATTTTTATTACTTCTATTAATTTTTTTAATATATAAAATGCGCCTTTTCGTGCCGCTTCGCTGTTATACCCGTCTCTTACCGTCGTACCGTCGAGAGAGCGAGAGAGAAGCGCTCGAAATACCTCCCCTCAATGTAAATTCTTCATAATTAATTAATTATGGTCTTCAATGCAGACAATTTTTATTGTTTATCCAACCCTACTGCCTGAATTGAAGCCATGATATTCAACTTATATGTATATCCCTTTGTCTGTCACAAAGACTCGCTAGAGGTTACTAATAGGTCTGGTTTTAAGGCAGCTGAGCTCATGATTAGAGTGCTCTATCTTCTATACTTGCTCCTGTCTGGCTTATAGACTATACCTCGTTTTAGCAGTGGTTAAGCGGACAAAGGTCTGCTGCCGGCATTGACGCCGTTTATTAATGTGGCGAAGCCCGAATATTGACACGTCCAACCAGCCTACGCGAAGCCACGACGCCCGGAAGCGTGTGCTACCAATCAATTAATTGTTGTTAGCACATCCCCGAAACTGTAAACATTGCGGTATTGACACGTTATTTCATAATTTCATTTTTAGTATGTCCATCCACCCACGCCGCACTGTATGCTACAAACAGAAAGACGATTACACTGCACATGCCGGGGCGCGGGGCGGTTTTTATCATTTGTTTTTTCTTTTGTTATTTTTTTCGAATGTACTCATATTGTTAGCGCTAATTACAATCATTCTAGGTAATTGGGTGACGTAAAAGGCGACTAAAGGAGTGAACATACAACAGCATAAAGTGGGTATGAGTAATATATCTTTTTTTGTGAATCGAATCGAAACTATATATCTATATTTGATATCGGATTCTGAAACGCAGTGTGAAAGAAAAAAAGGCCGTGGCTGGTGGAAAAGTACCCTTAATATTGATGGTGGCAAATTTTACTGAAAGGAAACATTCCTTTATTTTCAAAAATAAATAAAACTGCATTTAGAGAATTTTGAAAAATCACCTGCTTGACCTGGGAATCAAACCGGTGAAATGTAAAAAAAACCACCTGTATTTTATGATACCAACCGTCTTTCGGTTTCGTACCAACCGAAAGAGTCATTCATAAAGCTCATTTTCTTTTAAACAACACTGTATCTTAAATTGAAGAAAAACCAATTATTAACTAACTATTTTATTAAACTGTAACAAGCACATTAATTGTTTGTTAAAAACTACCGATCAATGATAATTCAATAAATATCAGCGATACGGTACAATATTCTTGAATCGGATCACGTACAATATAGTGATCTCAAACGCACACCGCATTCCTGACGCGATATAGTGTTTTCCAAAATATATAATAGTTTCAGAACGCATCCATGTCAGATTTGACGATATTGATGCAATATACGTTTCAGTAACTTTAAACGATCGCAGGCCGTCATGAATGGGTGCGCTTGTTACCGTCCTTGTTCCACGATGAGGAGCGCTCTCGTTATTTTGGACTGCATCGGCTGCTTACCATCAGGCAGGATGTAGTCTCTATGACGAGTCACATTTAAATAAAATACGATTCATATCTCCCACTCCTAGCATAAAGCGGGGATGAGCTCACCACCTATCAGGATGAGCATATGTGCAGTTGCTATTTGGTGAAACGTGGGATAGTGGCCCTGCTTTTACGGTCCTCATCGTCTAGTATCTGGCTAACCGCGAGTGTATGTACCTACAATGTTAAAGCCTCTACGAAGGCATCTGCAATTGTACCATTATTTGTGAATAATAACATAAACTATATTATACTAGACATATTGAAACCCTAGTCCTTTTAAGTCCGCCTAGCTACTACGACTTATTTATGCTTGCCGACGATTGTTCTGTTCCGTTCTGACTGGTAGAGATAAGATAGCTAGTATCTTGATAGTGTAGTAGTTTGGGCGTTTCCATCTTCCCCTCGAATAAGCCATAAATCGCCAAAGCCAAACGCTTTTCCGCTGTAGAATAGAAAAGAAAGTTGTGTGTTTTAGGGTGGATTCGACCAAACTGGAATAAGACTTACTCCGAGATTAGTCTATACCAATTCGGCGTTTAATCTAGGTATAAGACCTTATTCCAGTTTGGTCGAATCCACGCTAAAGGTACTTGTTTGTTCATGGCATTCCGAACCGATTCAAGTAAAACTTGCCTGTTGATTAGGCTATTCAACTAGCAGTCTAATTTAAGTAACTAGAATTAATATTAGATTAACTACTTACAAAATATACTATGGTGATAAGAATGCATAACTTGTACACCAAATATAATATTGTTCTGGCGGGGCCTCAAGGCCCCAGCATCAATGCTGGATATATGCGGTTTGGACAGAATACCATCGTCTGCTGCTGACACACTAGCTAGGCATTTGCTGTAGTGTTGCATATCGACAGTCCAGTATCGATCGATTTATCGATAGTATTGCATTCGATTGGATCGATAGTATTGCAAATACCTCTAGTTTGAACCAAAAAACATCGATATACTCGTAGTAACGTTAGTATCGTTGTTATCAATAATATTGCTCACAGAGTTAGATAGTACAATCGACCTTTCGATTTTCTGCTGAGTCGGGGTCGGGGCTCATTTACTGCTGTACTGTAACTGCACATATGCCTACTTCTTCGATGTGTACTGTTTTCTTTTAAATTTTCTTATGATTATGTAGTTTTGTTGCCGTTCCCGTTTGTTTTTTGTTATTAATTTAGTTGTAATTGTAGATTTTATCGTTTTAGTTAATGTACTTATGTGTACTCATGTAGTGAATAAATATGCAAAGTCTACAGATGAGTCACATTTCTTTGGCAACCATGCAACTTACAAAACAGTTATAACAGACAAGACTGGATAAATTACAAGCAATTGTAGTGCTTATAGAAGAAAATTGTTTTGCTACATGTGTATTATATCGAAAACGAGAGAATGTTTTAGCAGAACCAAGCCTTCAAAGATCTGTCTAATTAGACCACCATGGTAAAAACATCGCTTGATTGTGTACATACTGATAGTTTGCCGCTCTCCATAAGTGAATATTCGGTCCTCACCTTCCATAAACATCATATTATGTAAAAGCAAAGGTCAAAGTTAACTGAAAAAAATACTTAAAGAAACCACATTGTTTTCCAAGCTACACAACTACACAAAATATCTTAACAATGATAGAAGACATAAAACTTACGTATAACTTTATTTATTTCAGAATAGATATACTATTTACCTCAACGTAATAAGTAAAAGGAAAAGAAGCACGATAGTTAAATTTTGATATTTTTGATATGACGTCGTCACGTCACGTCTAATGTTTACAAGCGAATGTGACTCTTATCACAATGGCCTAGGGCTTTTTATGTGCATTTTGTATAGAGTCCTATGAGCACCGACTACCTGACTTATAAGCAGTGGTCGGAGTAGGTATATTGATTTTAGATACTTGCGTCATGATATCATAACATGGACATGCATTTCTTCCGGAATGTACCGGAGTTTCCAAAAATTTGGTAAATATAGTAATAAAATAAAAAACCATATGTAAGCAAACAAAATTGTTTATTGTTAATACAAATAATCATTATTACAGTTTTATTAAAAATAATTATTTTTAATCCTCATCGGTTACAAGTTCTACATTTTGATTTTCTGTCTCTATACAATTAAAATAAATAACTATAATTTTTTCAATATTTTCTAATTTTAAGCTATTTCTTTTAACATCTAAGATCCATTTGTAAGTGGAAAATGATCGTTCAACATCTGTAGATGTCAATGGAGCGAATTTGAAATAAAGTTTCTGATTATTTGCTACGCTTTTTTCAATACTCTCGCTGTATTCTCTAATTGTATCTAAATCTGGATTTCGTTCCATAACTGATTCTATTTTATTTTTTATATTCTCATTATTGCACTCGTTAAGCGTAGCCCTTACTTGATCAAATACTAAAAGTGAATCAGCTAGAGATAAATTTTGTTTTTGTAACTCTTTTAGGGCTAGTAGTATAATAGAGTAATTTTCTTCAATATATTTTAAATCATTTTCTAAATTTTGTTTTTACAAAATGTTTTTTGCGTTTCTTATGGCTATAGCATCAGAACTGCTCAAGCAGGATAAAACTTCTTTTATTTTATCTAAATGTTGAGCGTAGTAAGATGCTGCCTGTAACCAAGTACCCCATCTGGTAATGACTGGTTGCGGAGGCAACGGTAAGTCAGGATATTTTTCTTTTAAAATGTTTACCCTACTAGGAGCCTTTAAAAATACTTTTTTAACATTTGATATAAGAATATCAACATCGTTGTATTCTGACCTTATCTGCTCACTTACACGATGAAGAGCGTGCGCCAAACATGTCACATGCTTCATTTCAGGTAAGTAATGTTTTAAATTTCGCCCTGCAGATAGCATGTACGCTACACTGTCAGTGCAAAGCATTAAAATATTGTCAACTTTCGCTTCAAAAGTGTTTTGCCATAAATTTTCTAGACATTGCAGTACAAATTGTGTTATTGTTTGTCCATTTACTGCTGTTAGCATTTTACAAGCAATCAAATAAGGCCGGCCTGCACTATTACTAGGATGCAATGGTTTTATTAAGAAATTGACTATGTATCGACCAAAAATGTCTGTTGTCTCATCCAGCGATATCCATAGTTTCTCATTTTTATTAGTTTCATAAATCGAATTGATTTTATTCCTATAAAACTTCTCCAAATAAACTTTTCGTAACTGTGATTCGTCAACCACTTTACGATTGGTACAAACGCAACAACAAGTACTGCACATATATTTCTGAAAAAACTCTTTGAACGCTGGATTTTTCATTTGCGACCAAGGAATATTGCATAGAATCAGGAACTTAATGAGGTCGAAGTAAAATTCCTCTTGCGGTCTCTTAAATTTTCCTTGTTGTACAGCGCCTTCAATGTGTTTGGTAATGTTGCCTCTATTCACAGCTTTCAAATGACTTTCACCCTTTGTACAGTATATAGTGCCACTAGCGTTATCGTAAAGTAGCTCAGGATAGTGCAATAACCACTTTTGCACTGTTTCAGCCTTGACCTTTGCCATATTTATTTATATCTCACCTAAAACAATGATTTAAATTTACAATATATACATACACAACTGTAAAGTCGATAATGAAATTCTGTTTCATATAAAGTGTTTTTTTTAACTGAAGCGGTGATAGCCCTGCGGTGTGCGTACCGGACTCTCATGCGCTGTGATGATTGCTATAAAGAGATTTTTTTAACTGTTTCCAAGTTCTAAAACCTTCTTAAATAGTGAAAATAATTAAAACTTACCCGTACAAAAACAACTTCAAATGGGCCCAATCCAAGAGTAATAAATCGATGTCCGTAGTTATAAGCCAAATTCGTCGTTTTAAGTAGATTTCAGAAGACAGTAAACAAGCCAGGGTCAAGTCAAGATATTCACAACACATAAAATAAGCGCACTCCACGAACCGAAATAAGTGAGTGAGCCACTTGGTCTGGATGTCGGTGCGAGCGCATTGTTTTCGAACAAACAGTCAATGAGTCATCCTGGATACTTGATTCTAATTGGTCAGATGCGTTGAGCATAGAGATAAGAGGACAAAAGACCCTGTTTGCCGGATGTCGTGTGTTGAAATGAATATTATTATTATATCATTTTATACATGCTTAGGCTTTTACTCCAACACTTTTACTACAACAAGGTTTTTACACACCAGTCATTTTTTACTATTAAATTCTGGTCATCTACGCCACTAGCAGTATAGCGTTGAGAGTATTGATACATTTTTAACTAGTTTCATGTAATAATTTCGATGTTTCGGTATTTTTATCATAATAATCCGGAAACTCGGAGGAGTATCCATATTAACATATACGTTTGATGTCAGTGACCTTAATTCAATATACCTACTCCGACCACTGCTTATAAGTGACGCGCGCGCATGAACCTTTTTATGTGGAAAGCATGACGCATCAGAGCAAACCCGTTTGTAAACCCGCCTGACTAAGCCGATTGTGGCCTCAATACTGTTAAAAGCGGCTAAGAACTACTATGGAAATATATCATAGTGCCAGACAATACGACAGAATGCTTTCCCGAAGAAAGGAAAAATTATAATTTTGACAAGCGTAACATAGTTATTATACACTGGCCTGCAAAAATAAGTATCACACTTTCAAAATTTTTTTTTCCTAACTATAGAAGTAAGAGATTTATAATAAAAAACGTTTTATAGCAATTTTATCAGCTTTCTAAAACTATAGTAACTTAATTATACAATAGTAACATTTTTAAGTCTTGGTGTCTTGTTTATCTTGTGTACTTTAAAAGTAATTACAATTTTTAAAGTTTTTGATACTTATTTTTGCAGGCCAGTGTAGTTACCTATTAATAAATTCAGCAGCCGGCTTTGTATATGACTGTCCACGCTCTTGTTACTCGAGTAAATGTCTAGATAAGCTCATATCTTATTCAATTCCTCCGAAATGGATAATAAACCTTTTCTAATTGGATTCAAGTGAATTGTTAATGAAGTATGCCTTCCGCTTGTTGAAAGCGACAGTTTATAACGCCCCCAATGGGTTATCAAAAACTTAAAATTACCTTTTAGCTTTAAGAACACTTTGAAGATACATAAAAAGTAGTAACTTTTGTTTAATCTTCTGATTTCAAAGTTAGTTTGATCGATCGTCCTTGTAAGTTATAAGAGCAGTGAAACACGGCTTAAAGACCCATTGGAAACGATAATTGATCTCGACCGACCAAACACGATAATAAGATGGCAATTAGCATTTTTAGCAGCATCTAATAACTCGGTTACTTTTCTACTATTATGGTTATTATTAGACATACTAACATACATATAATCACGGCTATTATCCCCGAATGGTTAGTCAAAGACTAGGCACTGAAGACAGCAAAAGCAGTCCTCTACAATAGCTCACTTTTCACCAAATAGCGACTGCAGTGTGTGCCCAGTGTGACAGGCGGTGAGCCCATCGCCGCTCTATGTTGTTGGATGTATGTGCAGTCTTTAGTCAGTTAGTCGCCTTTAACGACACCCAAGGGAAGAGAGGGGGTGGTAGTATTCTTTCACCGAACTAACAGAATAAGCATTTTACTAAAACTTTACACAGCCCTAACTGTTAAGTTCATTTCCAACAGTTGGTAATCACCAGTCTTATTTACACTGAGTTAAGAAGAGATTAGAACTTGCAATATTTTAATTCTCCTCTTACTAAAGCTATCTGGAAAACTGTGGATACCGACGACCGCCTTTCATAATATCTGAAAAGGAAACTGTTGGAAATTACGTTTGAAAGAGACTGCGTCTACCGACAGGCGTGAAAAAGCGCTTACGACATTTTAAAGCTTAAATAATATTGAAATTTTAAGTACACTGTCTGCCCTGAACAGCTTTCGTATATCTTTTACCTTCGAAATTGCAACTTGTTGAATTCTTAAATGTTTTTTGCTGGCGGTTTCTCTGCAATATCGATAGCGAATTAGTATTGAAGAGCTAAAGTCACCGACAAAGGATTGTCAATTACTGTTGGGAGTTGAAATTGAGTAGAAATTATTGACGGGAGTCTTGTCTGTCAATGGCAGTATGCGTTTTCGCATGATCTCATCGTCTTCATACTGGTGGTGATGATAAAGATGATGATATACTTTTACGGTTCATCATCAGCCTATAAACGTCCCACTGCTGGGACGCCTCCCATGTAGACAATAGCACGTGGGGATATTTGGCCTTAACCAGCGTTGCTATATATTGTTATTATGAAGTCGGGATTTCACAACTTTTTGAGTGAAAATAGCGGTATTTTTTCATCGAAAGCGGGACATAGTAAAGAAACCGTATTTAATCAGAAGTTTTTAAATATTATCTTTTAATTTGGTTTTTAAATTACGTTTACGATTTGTATATTTTTTACGTGACAATTGATAGCAAATAAACCATAGAAAATGTATTTATTACACGCACGGTCGAGTTATCCCCGAAAAGCGGGACTGAGCCTATCCCGCGCGGGACATTTAATTTTTATTTAAAAATCGTGACGTCGAACCAACGAACGCTGGTTCTTTATTCAATAACAAACAATGTTTGTTAGTTTTTTTTCTATTTGTCTATTTAATAACCCTCTATTCCACAAAGTTCAACTGTTAGTTTCAACCTAGGTATATTAATAAAAATCAATTACCGAAATGTATGTACGCGCATCACTTAGTGCACCTATTTGGCTAATTCTTTTTGTTGTGTCCGCAATTGTTAGATTTGTGTGAAAGAAAATTTAAATAAAGTACGGTAAAGTGTAAAAATTTGGATTAAAAATTCTCCATACAAAGTGATTGATAGATAGATCGATAGATAATACTTTATTGTAACATAATCACACAAACATGTACAATGCAGTGATTGAGTGACTGAAAAGGATGAATGTAATAAAAACAGTTCGAAAATGTTCCAGATAATATGTAAATATTTTTTTTTAAATAATTAGTTTCGGTTAATTTCTATCTGAATTCAGCCACCTCACAGTCGAGTGGATAATATTAAAAACATATTGACTGAATTGACTTTGACAGCTTGACATTATTGCTATTTTTATCAATACGCTTTAAAATAATAAAATTTTAGTACTTATTCGTTTTAAGCAAGTACCTACTGAAGTCCTAAATAACTGAAAGTTGACACTACATTCTTTGATCGTTAGGCGGTAGTCGGTACGAAGTTCGCCGGGGCAGCTCGTATTTTAATAAATACTTCAATTAGAAATTTCCTACCTGCCATGTGTGCCATATTCATGTCCATAAAATTACAAAGAGTATGTGTAAGTTTGCTTTTGAAAAGCCAGCTTTGAGCTCTCGCGCTGCAGCTAGCAGACGCGTGGAGTCGCGCTGATAACAGATTTACGTGTTCACGCTAAATGGCGGAACCGCGGAAGCGCCAGCTTTGGCGCGAAAGGATTGCCGCGTATCAGTAATTTTATTATGAACATTCGGATTCTGATTCAGTCACATTTAAACATACCTACTAAAAAAAGTGCAGCCTGTAATTAAAACAGTTCCAATGTAGGGCTATATCATTGAAATCGAGTCATAAAGCACTACAATAGGCTTGTGTCCACTTAGAATAAATCAGGTGGATTGGCGTTTCTAAGTCTTCGGCTGATAATGTACAACACGCAAAATGCTAACTGCACGCTACACGCTAAATCTACATCATGACAAAATGTACTATACGCGAAATGTACCTACATTACGCAAAATGTACTTACGCTGAAAGCACATAAACGCAAAATTGGCTTTCTAATGATCAATTATGATTTATAGAAATATCTAAAACTTCCGTTATAAAAAATTGGGATTATCAATATTTAAAAAAAATATATCGACAGTATTACACATTCTGTCATATGACATTAAACGCCAATCAAAAGCCGTGACGTCACGCCGTGCCAAATGTCATTTTATTGTTGTGACATTTTTAAAGAACAAGCCTCGAACGAAACAGAGGGCCTACTCTCTTTCTCCGAATCGAAATTTCGGCAGATTTTCGTTTGCGCTAAGCTCTTTCCATTATATTCGAAGTTTCAAACAATTTTATAAAAATTAGTAATTTATATGCCAAATCTATTTAGTATGAATATAATTTCGGAAGGAATGAAAACCGCTGTAAATAGCAGACGAAAATAGGCCGAAATTTCGATTCGGAGAAAGAGAGTAGCCCTCCAGATGTTTGATGTTTGTTCATTCACTCAACATGGCGGTCTTAAGCGTTTTTGCGGTAAATTTAAATCAGAATATAGAAACGCAAAATAAATATTGTAATTTATCGATTTTTTGAAAAATAATGTAAGTATTTTTAGGATAAAACAGGTATCGTTTTAATATGATTTTGAAATTTAGTCAACTAGCCTATTGAGCACATGTGCAGGTTGTTATATGGTGTGCCGTAGACTGTGGCAGAGAGTAGAGTAGCGATGAGGACCGGAAAGGCAATGCTGATGTTCCGGTCCTCATTGCATAGTCTCTGACTAACCCTTTGAGGATAATCGCGAATGTGTGTATGTATGCCATACAATTTCCCATTTTCGTGTATGTATGTTGCCATACAATTTCCCATTTTCGTTTACTCAGCATAATTAAGCACTCGGAGAAAACTAACGAACGGCGAGGTGGCCGGCGTCTCGACATCCCAAAAATAGCGTAACAAATTCAGTACGTTTTTCAAAAGCGTTAATAGGATCCTGCAATAAATTGTGAAAATTTACGTTTTTGTAAGTCACTTGTATTAGGCGCTGAATTAGTTGAATACATTAAAAGAACTTACGTAAGTTAGCCTGATCATTGCACAAGGTCGTGGCCTTGTTGAAATTTGAAACAAATTCTTTAAACAATAACAAACAATACATAAATGTAATGACTCCTAAAAACATATTTTTTCGACAACTTTCTTAATTTTACGCATGAAACAATAATTATTACATGAAAATATTTGTATTGATATTCCGCAGGTCACCCCCATCTTAAAAATCAAATTTTTATTTTTAACACAAGCGCGTGATGGTTTTGTACATTTCTCAAAATAAAAACATTGCTCTAATCAAATTACTAGGTCTGAAACTTCAAAGCAGAATTGTTCTAATTTTGAATATCAATATGATTGATTTTGCTTTGAAGTTCATTATGAGACAATAGGTCAGTTTTTGCGATCGCGCGGCACCCTCTTAACGAACATGAGTATAATCGGGACGAGTAAAGTAGTTATGTCCGTTTTCCTCAACCACGTTTTATGTTAGGGACATGTTACATGACACTTTTAATCTTGCATAATGACGTTGAGGTCCACTCTCGTCCCCTCGACCCCCAATAAATAATGTGTCCACTGGACCCCTAACTACAGTGTATTCTAGACCCTCGGGGGTCGAAAGTAGATTTTATTTTCCAGCCAAATTTAAGTTTCTTCTAGACCCTCAAAGTACAGTAGCGATAACAAATGAATAACGAAACGTTAAAAAAAATGTCTACCTCAGATGGGAATTGAACCCACGACCTCCGCACGACGACGTGCGGTCGTGCTTCATTATCTTCAAGTTTATTTGAGCGTTTTAACGCAGATACTTAATCAAATATTAAATAATAATAATATCAAATAAAGAGTTTTACTTTAAGTAAGTATGTTAGGTATATTATTACTTTTTGTCCTTTTTTAGGTATTTTTAATCGACTGAAAAAAAGAAGTAGGTTCTCAATTCGTCGGGAGCTTTTTTATGTATGTTCCCTGATTTGTCAAAGACGGTTGAACCGATTCAGATAATTCTTTTTTTTGTTTGAAAGGATGTTTTATCTTGATGGTCGAATTTTTATCAGGTCAGGATCTAATGACAGGGTCCTAGAAAATTAAGGGATATCTTCGAATATTATTGGCATAGAGCTAGAGCGATTTAGGTATTATTTGCAATTAACTGGGCATTTGTCCTCGGAAAGCATCAGTAAGTAAGTGGAAAACTGATAATGAAGACCAGGCACAGACGACCACCGGAATTACGAAATAATAAATATTTTAGGTGTTTGCTATACGATTACAGACTTAAATATAGTTGCTAAGCAATTTATGTTAGCCACAATCCATCATGCGTGGTGACGCTTTTTTTTATCCTCAACGAGTAAAGGTTGGCCTTCGTCTCACCTAATGGTAAGTGACGATAACAGCAGAGGGGGAAGCGCACTTCACGCAGCTACTCGTGCGGAGGACCTGGCTATCTTATCTCTAGCATCGGAACACAACAACGCTACTGAAATGGTTGTTTTTATTTTTAACTAGCTTCCCACTCGCTACTATGCCCGTGTTAACAGCCCACGACCAGTGGCGGCTTCAGATTGGGGCAAGCCACGAAACCTGAAGTTCCTAATCTTGCTACCTAGGTACAATGTTGGTGCCCATTTGTCACACTAGCCACATTTTTTACTCAAATCATCATAGGCCGTGGCATTCCAAACGTTCTTGTCGTTGGTAAAAAAACAGGCTATTACCTTCTATTATATCTTGAATATGATTATTGAGAATTTTATTTTGGCCAATTTAGGCGTTCTTTATCTCAGAAACAAAAATACATTAACAGTATTTACTTATTAAATAGTGTAGAATAACTATTGGCATAGTACGTAGCGGCCTCGCTTTTTGTAAATTTCGCTTAACTTTTATTTAAACTTAAAATTGCAGAGAAAGATTTTCATAAATTGCGCGAGTGCACTTTTTCGAGCTCCTGGATTGAACTAAACAAATGAAATAAAAAAATGAAACAAAACCAAAAAAACTTCGAAAATCGCGTAAAGTTAACTGTGAATTTCTCTTATCTACGATAATATTATTGAGTAAAATTTATACCAGAATAATTGTTACTTCATGAGGAATAAAAATGTTATAAAGAATTTATTATCCTATTTCGATGAAAACTATAAATACAACTAAGTACAAGATTACAACAAAATGCGATGCGCCGGCCGTCCGAACTCAGCTTATTCTCGCAGAGTGGAGATTCGTAATATTACGCATGCATTTATTATCCTATTTCGATAAAAACGATAAATACAACTGGAAAATTACTACAAAATGCGAAAATGGGCATTTTGCGCGGGAATCACAGTCGATATGTAGGCCTCTACACTTAATTTATTAATTATTAGAATGGAAGCAACCAACAATCCAGAGTTTTTTACATAGACCTATTATAATTAATGCCCTAAATGACTTTTAATAGTTTGCGAAATACATAAATCATGTGTGATGTTCAAAGAATTTATTTACCTCTGCCTTTCGTATGCCAATCATCAACACGTTTAAGTACACATTTGTTTGCAACACATCACATGCTCAACACATCTTAGTTCGTCACAGAGACCAATAAAGCGACGAACTGAACTCGGAACACATCTTTTTAACACAAATTACGAAAACACTTGTTACCTATAAACAATCCCTCAAATAAAATGAAGTGTGACAAATTGACAATAACAAAGAATAAAAAATGGCTGGCTGCTGCCTGTGGCTGCTGCACAGCACAATCGCGTATTAACGCTCGCCTCTGATTGGTTCGCCCGAGCTCGAGCTGTCGTCGGTCGCCTCTGATTGGTTCGCCCGCGTTTAAGTTGCACGTGATTCGGTAGAAATAAAGCCTGATTTGGAGAAGGCCTTACTTGCGAACTTCATAACGCAAGCTGGCTTTGACGAAGAGTATGAATTTCTCATAGAATCTATACATACTTACGCAGTATTATTTTTATAGAGTAGCAATTTTGTTAAAGTTAGAAGAGAGCGGATATACTTTAAATCCGAAGCCCGGTTGCAAGCCAACTTGTGCGAGAGAGATGTAAAGCGTCGCACGATTTATAAGCAGCTTTATGCGATTTGTTTGGTGATTCTTAATATGAGAAACTTATAAAATTGATAATTTGAATGCTGATGAAAGAAAATTAACAATGGTTTGGATTTTAATAATTGCGTTTTACCAGTAGTGATATTGAGTTTTTGTTAGGGCAAGCCGGGCTTTTCGGCTTGTATGAAGGTACCGCCACTGCCCACGACAAATTTCCGAAGAAAATCTTTCATACAATCCTTGTCGTGACAATAATAATTAGTTAATTACAAACACAACGAAAAAGAATTAGCCAAATAGATGCAGCCGTCCTGAAGTGATGCGCGAATATTAGCTTACCAAAGGTGGACCCGCCTGCTGTTTGCCTATGTCACAGAATAACGAATAGTACTACCGTACAGAAGGTCCACTCTCTAACGACTCACGCGAAACTGAAACTTATCGTGTGACCCGAGCGTTCATATTCCGTTAAGCAACGCTGACTTATCGATTTGTCGTCAGGAGCGTAGGGTTTCCACTCATGGATATATTTAAGTACGATTACGATTTAAGCGACGACGCACAACGTGGAGCGTGCGAGCCGAGAGGCAACCTTTAGTGCCATACGCCTGAACGTACCTAAACTGCGGAGTGACCCGTGGCGTACCCCTGCCTATGTGTAGTTCCACCGTCAGCCTATAATCGTCCCACTACTGCGCACAGGTCGAATTATCGACTATCATTTTACGACAACAACCGGGACTAACTGTAGTCTGTATCAGATATCTTTATCTCAGGGGTATCCTCGACTCCTGTAGATAGTGTTGTTCCGAAGTTAGCATATGATCAAGGCCTTCAAATTAACTCTGCTTAGTGGCTATTGTTTTTGTTTATTTTTCATTTACAGCTGCTAATGTTATTCTAATTACTTAATTTTGATATTTGTTCTGAATGTTAATTATTTAATTGTTTTAATTGATTATTTTTGGTATTTATTTTGAATGTTAATCTATTGAATTTTATTGTTTTAATTGATTCTTTCTGTTCTATTGTTTGTAATTGCTTTTTTTTTGTAATTGTTTTACTTTAACGTGGCATAATTGGTAGTACTCGAATCATGCTGTGTACGTAATTCATGGATTACAGTCTAGTCTTACTATATTGTTAAATTTTCATGGCTGTGTAATTGACTGTTATCTGTCTGCGTACCTAATTTAAATAAATAAATAAATTAATAAATAACGGCTTTACTTGCCTTCCATAGCATGGAAGATGTATAGCTTGCCTTTGTTTAACAAAAAATATATTGTCTATAGGATACGGTAACAACTTACTATCAGGCGACCCGTATATACTCGTTTCGGGCTCAGCATTATAAAATAATATGCAATAAGTACTTGTTAAAGCTAATAACAAGTGAAGTAAATCGTTTTACAAACTAGCGAGCATTTGCAAATTGACGACGCCGCCGTTTGTAAAATGCCGAACTATACAATTTGCCTGCGACACGTACGGTCGGGGTCACCGTCGCATTACCACTTTGCAAAAGTTTTTCCTTGTATGGGAAGGTTGGCCATAAATCCAAAATCGAAATCTAACTTATGTTAACTTTTATTAGTGTTTGAGGGTAGATCGATATTGTGTACATTTGGATTTGTAAGTAGAAATCATATTTGATAAAACGTTAGGTCATAATCACAGTCACAGTTTAACGAGTAAGTTGAATGCAAATCAGTTTGCTTCTACAAAATATCGTTTGTTTAATTAGAATATTATTCCGTTCTATTGACTAATTATACAGTCAATCATTGCGTGTTATTTCCTCAAGTATGTGTTATTTTATAATCCTAAAACCATAGGCACTTTTATAATTTAATAATTGTACAAAAGATTGCCTTCCAGAACTGCCTTAAACTAAAATCCATTCATCATGATGTTGTAAAAATGTTGAAAGCACCTAAAGTTCCTGAGTGTTCTTCTTTTCTCTCTTATAGTCAAACTGTTGCCTGGCTAACGAAAGCTGATCCAAGTAAAACGCGGCAAAATTAAAAAAAATCATGACTGGGTTGTTACCAGGGTCACTCACACAGCTGCAATTTTCTCAGAAAAATTTCAATTCGACATACGACATGACACCGCAGATAGACACACACAGAGACAAAGTTGTTGCCAATCAAATAACTACGAGGTTCAGCTTTCGTTGGTCATACTTTAATAGTAGCGATGAAAGTGATTAATTTTTTTCTCTTTCAAATGATCGTAAGTATTAAAATTTTGTTCACTAAATACTACTATAAAGGAACTTACCGCGATAGTACATAGAATCAGGACTATTATCCCCAAAGGGTTAGTCAGAGACTAGGCAAGGATATTGCGTCAGCGAGCGGCCCAAATTGATGTAGCGACCTAACGAGCTGTATTACAAAACGTTAACGGATTATCCGCGGAGCTAAGCCAGGTACAGAGCGTTACAAGCTGAAAGCTAAAAAATACCATTAGCCAGCGGATTTGATCCCACGCCACCGTACTAAAACATTTTGAGGCTCAGCCGGTAGCCGAGGCATGCACACTTTTTTTTTAGGGTTTACTGTCCCACTGGAGGGCAAAGGCCTCCATCACTAAAATCATGTCATCGCTTCAAGTTATGGGTGTTGGCTTCACGCTTGCCAAATGCGGTTTATCACCAACCCGGGCTATGCATGAAAAATCCGAAAACACTGCCCGACCCTGTAGGCCTAGCATGCGCAACACGAGAAAATTTTCTCGACCCGTTTTCTCGTGTTACGTCTACGTGACACAATATGTCAAAAATATATATAGTAGTTTTTGCTAGTCTGTGGTATTTTTGTCTACAATACAAACCCTAAAGGCCCCAGTACACGTTAGCGTATGTTGGCCCACTGCCGGCCATCGCCATTGTCTAGGCGGGCAATTTGTCGGGGTATTCCTCGAAGCGCACCCATTTTGAAGCGCACCAGACCAAGCACACCTAAACTATTCCTTCAAGCGCACCCGTTGGGTACGCTTTAGAATAGGTAATTAAAATATTATATTTTTATTACTCGAATCGCACCAACGGTAAAAAATAGAGATGATGATAGGAGCTCGATGGCGCAGCGGCTAGCGCGTTCGGCTAGCGATCTTGCCCGCTAAGCATATTTCGCAATACCGGGCCACCTGATGGGTGACCAATTAAAAAAAAAAAATCTCGAGCTCCTCTGTGCTTCGGAAGGCACGTTACGAGGGTTTATGCATTTCGGTTTCCCATACAATTTTCCAAGTCGAAATTTTTAAAGACCAATAAGTCAATTTTATTGAAACTTTGCATGCTAAGGTAAAATACAGGGATCTAAATAGTTTATTGAAAACATTTTTAAAAAAGGTTTGTTTGGTTGAGTTATTGCGATTTAAAGTCCACTATAGAAAGTTTAAAATCGCCACAACTCAGTTAAAAAAACGTTTTTTAGAAATGTTTTCAACAAACTATTTAGATGTCTATATTTTACTTCAGCATGCCGAGTATCATCGAAATTGGCTTACTGGTTTTTACAAATTTCAACTTGGAAATTTGTATGGGAAACCGAAATGCGTAAACCCCCTTAAGCCGTTGGTACCGGTTGTTGTCGTAAGATGGCAGTCGTTAAAACCCACCAACCCGCATTAGGCCAGCGTGGTGGGTTATGGCCTAACATCCCCACGTGCTATTGTTCACGTAGGAGGCCTGTGCCCAGCAGTGAGACGTTTGGAGGCTGATGATGATGACGATGAGTCATATTGATCTAAAAGTACCAGGGAGACATAAATGAAAAGAGGTAGATAGGCGCCTTAGCGATCTTACTTACCTTTAACTATCGGGAAAAAAGAAATAAACGAGTAGGACTAGGTGCTGCAACTTACTATGTCAATAATAAATTGAAGTTTTAGTATTATTAAAACTTCTTTATAGAATTTAATGTCCCACGACCGGACTACAAACTGCAGTGCCAATATTGATTTGTCACAATGCAATGCCATTTGCTTTATTAAGTTACTTCTGTTTATTTGTTTGTGCACGTCAAGCGTTTGCGAACACAACGCAGTGAAGAGTAAAATGATATTATCTCTTAGGGCCGACTTTTCAATTGTCTGATAACGTATATATCGCTGGATAAAAGTTATTCGTTTGTTATCGTAGGTATTACTTAGCCATTTTGTAATGTATTGTCAAATCAAGTTTTTTCTTTTTTGACAAGTGACATTTTTTTTGTTAGCGTCATACTTTATCAGATGGCTAAGTTTTATCTAGGGATTGAATAATTAGCTCTAAGATTCTTACCTACATATTATTATTCTCTCGTCGTCTGTGAGAATACCGATATCGGTTACTGACTTGAATTTCTGGGGTGTTCCTCTAAGCGCACCCATTTTGAAGCGCACCAGACCAAGCGCACCTAAACTATTCCTCTAAGCGCACCCGTTGGGTGCGCGATAATTAAAATATTATATTTTTATTCCTCGAAGCGCACCAACGGTAAACAATAGAGAGGAGCTTAAAAGATTCGTAATATTAATTCCCGCCGTCATAGGAAGAGAGAAGAGTATTAAAAAAAATAGTCCGCGACATATCTCGTGTTGCGCATGCTAGGCCTACTGGGAGTTGAACCCGGGACCTCCGGATATCGAGCCGAGCGCTTAACACTCGGCCACCAAGGCGTTAACAAGTAGCGGACGAAATTATGTTAACGTCCATGCCGCTGCAGGCTAAATAGCTCGTCCGCCAATATCACCATCTAATTGAGACACAATTAGCAACTAACCACGTAATTAACTGAAACATAGGATCGGCTTTCTATTTTCGATAAACATATCACTCGAAAGCTCTATTGTAATAAATATCACGTGTTGTGGTTACGAAGACTATCTATAGAACAAAACAATAGGCGACGTTGTATTGTTTTGACCAGTCATTTAGTATAATATAACAAATCAGACTTGTTGTATTTTTTATAGGAATTCTACTTTTGGTAAAAACGCACAATATTTTTAAGACTAGCGAGCGGGCGGTCAGTCTTATGTAAGTATGTTTTTATATAAGTTTTTGATCTCCTGTGGAAAGGAGATCATTCGGGCTCCATACATTTTTGGGACTTTTCTGAAAGTGCCGGCCAACAAAAAAATAGTACGTATTGTTAGAACTAGCCATTTGGAGTAATAGTTAATATTGCACAAAAGTTGTAAGATTGCTCTGAGCCAAGTTATACAAGTTCGATGATTCATCATTTTCATACATTTATTGATTTCTGAAAGTGCTGGGACTGGGAAACATTAAATAATGATAGATATTGCTGGAACTAATGATCTGAAGCAATTAATTGTCATTGCAGCGCAAAAGCTGTGCGGTCATCATTTGTTCTGTTACACAAAAAAATTTTAGGAATCAATAAATGTATGAAAATGATGAAACTTCGAACTAGTATAACTTAGCTCGGAGCAATCCTACAACTTTTGTGCAATATTAACAATTTCTCCAAATGGCTAGTCCTAACAATACGTACCATTTTTTTTGTAGGCCGGCACTTTCAGAAAAGGCCCAATAAAACTGATGTCCTTTATTCGACAAGCACAGTGTCTAAACTCATGACATTTAAAGCCCATAATATGCCCATATAAGGACAAAATATGGGCTTCAAATGTCAAATGAAGCCCATGTCCATATTCATTTTTTTTTAGCCGATAGACCCGCTGTAGGCCTAGCATGCGCAACACGAGAAAAATTTTTTGACCCGTTTTCTCTTGTTAAGTCTATACACGATATGTCAAAAATAGGCATAACAGTAGTTTTTGCTAGTCTGTGGTATTTTTGTCTACAATACAAACCCTAAAGGACCCAGTACACATTGGCGTATCTTGGCCCACTGCCGGCCATCGCCATTATGTAGGCGGGCAATTTGTTGGGGTATTCCTCGAAGCGCACCTAAGCTATTCCTCCAAGCGCACCCGTTGGGTACGCTTCAGAATAGGTAATTAAAATATTATATTTTTATTCCTCGAAGCGCATCAACGGTAAAAAATAGAGATGATGAGAGGAGCTCGATGGCGCAGCGGCTAGCGCGTTCGGCTTGCGATCTTGCCCGCTAAGCATATTTTGCAATACCGAGTCACCTGATGGGTGACCAATAAAAAAAAACATCTCGAGCTCCTCCGTGCTTCGGAAGGCACGTTAAGCCGTTGGTCCCGGTTGTTGTTGTAAGATGGCAGTCGTTAAAACTCACCAACCCTCATTAGGCCAGCGTGGTGGGTTATGGCCCAACATCCCCACGTGCTATTGTTCACGTAGGAGGCCTGTGCCCAGCAGTGGGACGTTGATGAATATTTTTAAGACTAGCGAGCGGGCGGCCAGTCTTATGTAAGTCTGTTTTTATATAAGTTTTTGATCTCCTGTGGAAATTTATTCGACAAGCACAGTGTCTAAACTCATGCCAGAGTTATCACTGCGCCCCTAAATTATGGCTCGCATTGGTAACTCTGTCCGCTTGAAAGCTATGTTGGCGCCCGGACTAATTGAATCAGAATTTGGTAGGGGCATCTGTAAGCCTTCCGTAATCCTGTGATACTGCAGTTACACTCACATCTGCTACCTGATTCTCAAAAACAATTACTGTAATCAGGCGTCCCTGCACGTGACATTCTCAGCCGAAATACATGTCGGGTTTCGGTTTGCCTGTTTATTAGCATTCGTCGCTGCTTTTGCATGTGTATACATTTGCGGGCGAAAGGGTTTTGTGCAGTGAAGTGAATGCAGCATCCAGCTTTATGAATAAGTGTGGTAGCGGAATTAACGCTACATATTTTTATTGCGTCTTTGTATATCTTAAAAACATTTAAAACACATACGACATAGTTGCTTGGTCTCTTTCTAAATCTTGACATGCGAATGTGGCGGATGAAACACAAAAGCAAATGGTTGTGTGTCAGATAGTGATTATACCCGAGAGCTGGACTCCATTGCTCTAATTAAATTACTAGGTCTGACACTTCAAAGCAGAATTGTTCTAATTAGAAATATAAGTATCATTGATTTTGCTTTGAAATTCAACAGCCCCGGGGATCTGTCGGCGGCCATTTTGACAACATGGCGAATCTGTCACTCTACTTCAGTATTACTTCCTGTTTATGTCCGGTCTAGGTATAATGACAATTTCCATGAAATTTGGTATGCAGGCTTTATAAAAAACTTATAGCACTGCAATCATTAAATTAGCTATCTTGCTATTTATAATAAAGTATAGTTTGATGCTATATTAAATTGCGAATAAAAAGGAGAAAGTAGGTGAAAGTACTTTTTTTTTACCGATTTAATATAAAATAATAAATTTAATTAGAAATAAAAGCATGAAAGGTGTAAATAATAATTATTAGTATTATTTGTTTTATTTACAATGTAGAATACACCTTAAAATAGAATAAACCTCGCCATACATTTTTTATATGCGCCAGAAGTGACGCGTAGTACCGGGCGATAACAGACACGGGTCGAACCCACAAAAAGGCGCGCGCACAGTTCCTCTATTCGGTGCCGTATTGAAACATGTGTGGCGTTGTAATGCCGTCTTTGTGCCACTCTATACATTAATACAAAGAAATAAGATATAGCAATAGATTTACGAGCACAAATTCAACTATATACATGACGGGGAATGAGCGACCTCCAGGAGGCCTCTGACAGATAGGGGTATAAAAATGAGCGACCTCCAGGAGGCCTCTGACAGACGAGGGGTGACATGGTCAGTTTTTGCGATCGCGTGGCTCTTCTTAACAGAAGAGCTTCACTTCTATAAAAATCAGTTGTGAAACAGACGCTGCGTCCCAATAGTAGGATAGTAGTAAGTACCTATTGATATAGGTTAAAGTTGTATTACTGATGTAACACAACATTTCCTGTAATTCGCCAACTTTCATCTATTTAGTCTAGTAATATTATTCTGTGATTTAGTGCTTACTAGTAATTTTATTTTGAAATTTTGTCAAACTCTAGTAGCCAAAAAAATAAAGATTGATTATTAATTTCGGTCGTTAGGGTATTGCTAATATAACTGTTGATAAAGTACTGAAGCACTAATAGCTCAGCTGGCGTAAACCATACACTGTAGTCAAGTAATTGTGGTAGTAATCTGTAGTAGTCTTTGTGGCAGACAAGGGGTGCTGCCATCCA
This sequence comes from Scoparia ambigualis, assembly GCA_963921215.1. NCBI lineage: Eukaryota > Metazoa > Arthropoda > Insecta > Lepidoptera > Crambidae > Scoparia > Scoparia ambigualis. Next base: position 8,604,849 of record OY992501.1, read on the forward strand.
ACTGACGTCACCCATGTAATCTTTCGTAAATGGAGCTCAGCTCTTGATGGTGTCAATAAAAGTTAAACACCACTATAATGTTTGCTGGCCCGACTGCTGACTGCCGGCTAGTGCCATTGGTGGTTTGATTTTTCCATAGTTCTCGTGATGGTTCCGGTCAGGCCGTCACGAGCACTCGCGTTATCTGATTAACTCACGCCACTGCTGATTGTTATATTGCCCGCAACCGCTGATTCCGTACGCGAAACCGTTTCTGGATACAGTCCGTTTTGTTATGGCTTTGCCCCGTTTTCAACATAGTGCAATGCTTGTTTTTTTAATTACCCATACTTATAATTGTTTCGTATAAAGCTATAATGTACAACCAGTATGCTAGTGACAGTTGGCAGCAGAGTGATTGCAGCATAATATTTAATTAAAACTTTATTATTTTTGTTTTACAGAAATAGTTACTTACTCTTACTTTTAGAGAAAATGACTTTTATTGTTTTTATGCTTATCGCAAAGATGTTGCCAGTGTCAGCTAACTAAAATAGACTAATCCTCTTGAAGAGGAAGGTTGGTTTTTCTTTAATGCTTTGGTATTCTTGACCGTTCATGATGCATTGATTTATTGTTAGTGACTGGACTTATTTGTTTAAGCTATTTGATTAATAATAACGGTCGTGTTGTTTGTTTTGTGCCGGCGCATGCTTTCAGGTAGGTATGCCAGCCCCACGCCCGAATTGATAACGGCCTTTATCTCTCGATAGGTTCCGTAGTAAACCCCCTTTCGCAGTTGGCGAGAAATTTAGTCGAGTAAAGGACTCCGGGGTATGTTGGGCCATGTGTCAGAATGTCCAGTGTGTCAAAATGACAAGGCAAAATGTCCAGTTGTCATAATATCCAGGTGTCAAAACAACAAATTGCTAAAACGTCTAATGGCCATAATGTCAAGTTACCAAAATAACAAATTGTTAAAAAGTCGGATTGTCATAATGTCCAATATCAAAACACCCAATTGCCAAAACGTCTACTAGACATAAATTACCAAAACCATAAATTGTTAATAAGTCTAATTGTCAAAAGTTATTAGTTTTGGTACAGCCGAGAGCTCTGCCCGGCTATTAGCTGCACGTTTATTCGCCGACATAAAGCATTCGGCCCGTACTGGCAAATATGTGAGTTCGAGTATGAGAGGGACGCTTTATGTCGGTAAAAACATGATCGTGCTACCCGGTCTAGACGTTATGACTTCTTGGACATTCAGAGACTTGTTCATATTGACAAACGGTCTTTATAACATCCGGACATTATGTCACCTTAGACATTCTGACACTTGGTCCAACATACCCCGGAGTCGTGTAAAGGTACGTTGCTTCGCTAGTTTGATTATTTTTAAACGTTTTAATTAAACAAAGTAGCCTGCCTAGGTGCAAACAAGGCTTACGACATCGTTTACAATGGTTTCGTTAGTCCATGTCCGTGTTTTCGGCCGTTTGCAATCTGCATTGTAATTTTAATCTCAAATTATCAGTGCTACCGATTTAAAAAAAATACAAGTTTGGTACATTTAACAGGAAAATTAATTAGCAAATTTTTTGATGTTAATAAAATAAGTTACTTTGTAAGGTACATAATTATCCAATGTCTTTCTTATGTCATTGTAATTATCATTCGGTACTTAATTTGACCTACTGATTATAAAAGTATTACTTTATCCTACCGAACCCTTTACAGTCCTAAGCTGTGTAGCAACTTAGTCAGCTTTTTAAAAAAAATAGAGCAGATGTACTCGTCAATAGTCAATAGTCAATAGTCAAAATATATTTATTCAATAAACTCAATTAATAAGTACTTTGAAACGTCCAAATATTTTTTAACCTACCACCCATTCAGGACATCATTTTTTAACTGTGGCAAAGAACGGGCGCAAGAAACCACAGCGCACAGAAGCAACGACATTTACAAAATATATATATATTATATGTCGTTACCAGGTCACAAAATACAAAATATGAATTTGAATGTAAATAGTTTAAGTAAATATGGTGCTCTATATAAATTAATTATAGGCAATTAGAAATAGCTGTTGGAGTAGGTACTTGGAGCATTTCAGACCCAAGCTGTTTTGTCTTCTGTATAATCCGACACTTTATAATAAGCTTTTTTATAAAGCTTTTCTTTGATTTTGATTTTAAATTTATCAAGATCTAATTTCTGAATATCATTTGGTACTTTGTTGTATAATCGTACACACAGACCCTTAAAAGAATTATTTATTTTATGGAGCCTAGTATAAGGCACTGCTAATTTGTTCTTACTTCTGGTATTTAATTTGTGAATATCACTGTTTTTTGAAAACATTTCAATATTTTTATGAACATACACAAGGTTTTCATAAATATATTGTGATGCAACTGTCATTATACTTATATCCTTAAATCTCTCTCTGAGAGAGTCACCAGCCTGTAGGTTATATATTGCTCGAATAGCCCTCTTCTTCGTCCTTCTGATTAACGGATATGTTATACTTATTGTAACAAGATTTTCTTTGGTTCATCTATTTAATCAGCTGAGACATATGACAAGATAAGGTTTCCTATTCTAGCTCTATTATTTTTGATATCTTGCCATTCTCATTTAGTATCTAACTGCTTTTGTTGCGTCTAAATAGGGATCAACGAAGCGTATTTATAGTACTTACGGTTGCAACTGGTTGAAAGGCTTTACGCTGATCTATGCATGGCTGTTGCTTGATGAAAGAAAAAGCCAATAGTTGCTTCAAACTCAAACAGTTTGCTTCAAATGCAAACAGCTTTGACCCGGAGGCGATATACATTGTGAAAGCAACATATTGGAAGCTTGCCGTAAAGAGCAACTGATTGTAATGCAACCAGTCGGATAGCACTGAAGTATTTCTCTTGGAGCTGCCTTATGTTCAGCCGTTTGTGTTCATAATGGCATTGTTGTGTTTCGAAAGATACAGATAATTTTGCCAATTTTTTAGGAAATATCGATTCCGGGTAAAGTTAGTTTCTATCAGAAGATAGAAACCTTATTGTCGTTTCGGTGCACGTTACCTGACTCCTCTGATGATCAATTCCCAAAATTCACACTTACCATAATAGCTATACGGGTGTTACCCAATTCATCTATTTTCTACTGCCTCTATACACATGTACTTAAGTAATGTAGATGAAAACTGTTTTTTTTAAATTAATATTCCACGATAAACAAAACATGTCGCACGTTCTTACAAAACTGAACAAACTTGCAAAGTGCGGGATTGAAAAAAAGATTGGCATGCGAATACGCTTGATTTATTGCCTTATTGTGTTCTCGCTGGATATTTTGATTGGGCGTCATGCAAGTACGCGGCATATTCGTCATGATACTGGTACGGTGGAAACGGGAGCTGGCCGAATACCAAACAACTGGTTCGGTTTTAGTTGCGCTTTTATTAAAAATATTGCTACATTTTTATTGAAACAGCTTTTAGCAGTTTTCGAGAGCCACAGATTTAGTTAGTAGGTTGGTACGCCATAAAAAGAGTAGACATTGATAATACTGTATAATTATGGAGTTCATGTAATATTTGAAAAACGCTTCAAAAGTATTGCCGTTACTTAATGTTTGATTTTTTTTTGGCTAGATTATAATTTAATTCACAAGTTTTTTTCCTTGCTGTATCAGAAATTACAAAAATATTAGATATCAGATTCTACTAACCGTACAGATAAAATACACATTTCACTTTCAACTTAAATCCGGCTTCTCGGATGTTTGTACTGGAGGATCAGTATTGCCGTTACTTATTTTTTGATTTTTTGGCTAGATTATAATTAATTCATAAGTTTTTTTCCTTGGGGTATCAGAAATTGCAAAAATATTAGATATCAGATTCTACGAACCGTACAGACAAAATATACATTTCACCTTCAACTTAAATCTGGATTCTCGGATGTTTGTACTGGAGGATGGTTTGTTTTGTTGCTTATTTGTTTTTATGCTCTCACTACACTTTGGAGAATAGTCGTGAGTACTATTTGACATGCAAATCTATATATATAAAAATAAATAGTTGTGCGTTTGTCTCGCTAAAACTCGAGTATGGCTGAACCGATTTGACTAATTTCGATTTTGAAATTTTTGTGGAAGCTCAGGAAGAGGAAGCTATAAACATAAATAATAAGTAACGGAAAATACATAAAACGACAATTAAATTTAATTTTTATTTCCTATACAAAATGTTTCTAGCTGTAAAACATTTGATGTCTTTTGTCTTTTAAAAATAAAAAATGGTCACTTGGTTGTCAAATATTTATATTTTTTTTTAGGTGCGTTCAGAAATTTGTCTGTTTCATACTCAGAACAATAGTTATTGTTCTGAGGTTTCATAGCTGTAGTATGAGGTCCGATCTCTTTGGTCTGTTGTGTTGGAATACAAAACAGTTCTTTTTCAGAAATAAAAATAGTGTAAAGTGAACTTTTTGGCGGGAAAATGAAGCGTCATGTTTTGTTTTATTTTCTTTAATTTGTGTTTCGTCTAATATTAATGTGTAATAATGGCGGATTAATAACTGTTAAGTATTCGTGAACGTGCATGAGTTTTGGCAAATAAACAAGACCTTGCACCATCACTTTTCAGATTCTCTCAAGAAGTCCGAATGAGATCTAGCTTTATTGAGTCTCAAGGGGTATGGGGGAATTTCATATACTGTTTGTTATCTTATATTGTCATTAATTATCATCTTCTTTAAGCAATTACTCATTAATTGACACTGGCTAAATGTGCTGGCCGAAAAAAATTGTACTACTGTAACAATATTCTATATTTTACACTAAAATAAAAAAAACACAGAAAATATAAAATTACAATTTAAAAGAAGTCATACAATGGGCGGCCTTATCACTAAAAGCGATATTTTCCAGGCAACCTAGGGATGGAGACGATATAGTTACATTACATCGGATACAGTTGGAGGCATTGTAAAAGTGACTATGATATGTACCTACGAAATATATCTATATACCTACACATATACAGTCGTGGTCAACTAATTAGGGACAATCTCTAGTTAAGCCAAATTGTGAATTTATTTTTTATTTTCCAACGAGTCTTAACAATATTCCATATCTTTTACACGTAAGTATAATTAGTCATTGATGTGCCCGATTATACAAACAATAACAACTTCTTAAACATTAAACCTCTTTACAGTATAGCTGATAGATTATCAGTGTGCTATTTGTTCAAAGAATGCTGGCTGGCCATTTAATTAGGGACACTGAGATATTGCGTTCTATTTTCAAAATTTGAATCTCAATACTTTTTTATTTCTTCTTTTATTGTTTTGTGGTAGTTTTGGCGGCAATCCAGATTTTTAATTTTAAGTTTTGAGAATTATTTTGAAGAAATATGGGCAAAAATAAAAGTTGCGATCCAACACTACGTACAATTATCATGAAGTTTGTCGAGCGTGGTTGGTCATACCGAGGGATAGCAGAACATTTAAATTGTTCAAAAACTATGGTATGCAATGCAGTGCAACATTTCAGGCGCAATAACACAGCTTTAAATGTGCCCAGGACAAAAAGATCGAGAAAAAAAACTCCGCAAGAAGATAGAATGATAACCAGGTTAGCTAAGAAAGATCCGTTTCTAGGCTCTATTTTAATTAAACAGGCTCTATTTTAATTAAACACGAAGTGTTTGGGGCAGACGAAAGAGCCGGTGTATCAGCGAGGACCGTTCGACGACGTCTGGTAGAAGCAGGGTTGTTCGGAAGAGTGGCTCGCAAAGTACCGTTGTTGAAGAAAGAACATAGAAATGCTCGTTTGGCGTTTGCACGTAAATATGGACATTGGACCTACGCCCAATGGCAACATGTATTATTCTCTGACGAGACCAAGATTAATTTAATTTCTTCAGATGGAAGGCAATACGTACGGCGTCCTGTAAAAGCGGAAATGAATCCAAGATTCACAAAAAAGCAGGTGAAACATGGCGGTGGAAACATTAAAATTTGGGGTTCATTTTCTGGACGTGGAGTGGGACCTGTGAGAAAAGTTCAGGGTAACTTAGACCAACATCAATACAAAACAATATTGGAGGAAACTATGCTTCCCTATGCTGAGGAGCATCTCCCTATTATATGGACGTTTCAGCATGATAACGACCCGAAACATACCGCCCGTTCAGTCAAGTCGTTTCTTACCAGTCAGTCAGTATCGGTGCTAGATTGGCCAGCAAATAGCCCGGACCTCAACCCAATTGAGCACCTTTGGCACGAAATCAAGAAAAAAGTTTCAACTTATCGTACCACAACTTTAGATCAACTTAATCAAGCTTTTTGTGAGGCATGGGCAAACATTCCTATCGAAACATGTCAGAAACTGATAATGTCTATGCCACATCGGTGTCAAGCGGTAATTACTAACAAAGGTTTTGCTACTGGGTACTGATTTTACACGTAATAAAATGGAGCTTTTAAAAATATTATAATACTGGAGATTATTCGTTTTGTTTAACTCTATTCATCATTATACTTTACTGTCCTTAATTAAATGTCCAGCTACATAATTATACCTTAAAATTTAATACATGTTCAACCTTTGATATTAAATACTTTTTTCTATTTAATTATTCTCTTATTTACAGCCATTTATAGTATAGTAATCGGACCAAATTATGCAAATAATAGGTGCTGAAAAATCAATAGGGTTTTATATTTATATGTACATAACCGGTTATTGCTCTTCACTATCTTGAATGTCCCTAATTAGTTGACCACGACTGTATATATAAACATACATACCACATACACAAACATATCAACAATAAATCCTTAACGACATACACATAATAAATAAAAATAAATAATGAACAAATAGTGGAATTACATTGATAAGTAGTGATCCTTGACAAGCTTCTTGAAGGTTTTCAGCGACTTTGCACTTCTTACAATAACAGGCAAAGCATTACACAGACGGGCAGCGTGAACCGTGTAAAGGACTTGTCGTAGGATGCATTGGAATTTGCAAACTCAAATGCTCCGATGATCTAAAAAAGCGGGAGTGGGAGTCGTGCAAAAATTGGAAGCGATCTTTAAAATTAAAGGGGGTGGTGGGATTAAATAATATTGGTAAATTATATCGGTTTGACTTAATCTTTTTTGTTGTGTTTGTAATAGTCAGGACAAGGTTTGTGTGCTAAAAAATGTTTAGAAAAACCGGCCAAATGCGAGTCGGACTCGCCCATGAAGGGTTCCTTAGCAGCAAGTAACATCATAATATAAAAGTTCTTGTAGTTCGTTGTAACTTTGATCGATGTTTTAATAATAGTGTATTTTTTTTTAATTAATTAATTTATGACTATTAAAACAAACTACTTACTAGATCACGTTTAAACCAATTTTCGGTGGAAGTTTGCATGGCAATGTAATATATTTTTTTAGTTTTATCATTATCTTATTTTATATTAAAAACCTCAATATCATTTTTGAAGACCTATCCATAGATACCCCACTAGTAAAGGGTTTGATGAAAAAAAATGTTTGTTATTCAGTTCCAAGTATGGGGAACCCCCAAAATTGTATTTTTTTTTTTCTATTTTTGTGTGACAATCTTAATGCGGTTCACAGAATACATCTACTTACCAAGTTTCAACAGTATAGTTCTTATAGTTTCGGAAAAAAGTGGCTGTGACATACGGACGGACAGACAGACAGACATGACGAATTCTTAAGGGTTCCGTTTTTTGCCATTTGGCTACGGAACCCTAAAAAAGTACGAAAAAGTGTAAGTTTAGATTTGATGTAATCATTACATATTATAAAGTAAGTAAGTAAACCGCCGTTTTCCTCTGTCTGTGGCACCGCACTATTCTCCTAAACCCACGCAATGGATTTTTTATGCGGTTTTCAATAAAAGATAGAGCGTTAAATGAGGATGGTTTTATACACTTTCAAACTTTCGCGTTCCATTATGCACACATATTTAGACGGGATTTAACGCAAAACTACTTAGTAAAGGCATTCTACGCATACCTTTTTATACCCGACGTTTCGACCGAGTTGCACCGGCCGTGGTCACGGGTGGACTCATGGTGGAGTCGGGTATAAAAAGGTATGCGTAGAATGCCTTTACTAAGTAGTTTTGCGTTAAATCCCGTCTAAATATGTGAGGATGGTTTTGTTTATATTTTGTAGATATATTTTTTTAAATGTCTGAACTATGACGTCCTACTATAGTAAGTTTGCGTGGACGAAGGCACCATAAAAAGTGATTGAGTGACATAGAAGACAGCAAAGAGATTGAAAGTAATGGAATGTTTAGAAGATATTCAAAATATAAATATAAAAAAAATATTGACAGTGTTGATTTTGACAGCTTGACGTAATTGCTATTATCAACAATACGCTATTGAACCTATTACTACTAACTCAATAATGAGTTTTACCAACTTAAAAAAAAGGCCTTGCCACGTGTATATCTTCAGACAGGTTCTTCTTTGGTTCTCGCGTCAGGTACGACGGCCGTCCTATAATTTTAGTATTTTTTTAAAACGTAGATAAATTCTAAATAAATTTTAACTATAAGTTGACACGACCTTCATTGATTGATTTTCGCCGGTACAGCTCGTAAATAAATAAATAAAAATTGAAGTGACACAGTTTTGTGTGTCGTAAAAAACTACTAACGGACCAAAGACTGCACATACATCTAATAGCATAAAGCGGCGATGGACTCACCATTTATCACGCTAAGCACATGTGCAGTTGTAGTTTGGTGAGGTTGTGGCAGTGGACTGCTTTTGTGGTCCTCACGGCTTAGTCTCTTATGCTTTTGTGGTCCTCACGGCTTAGTCTTTTATGCTTTTGTGGTCCTCACGGCTTAGTCTCTTATGCTTTTGTGGTCCTCACGACTTAGTCTCTTGCTAACCCTTCGTGACTGCGAGACTAGAGCCTCGTTCGTTTTACTTGACGTGCGTGTACAGGTAACAATTTTGCGGTCGCTATCCCACTGATACATAAAGTGCTCAACAATTTACATTGATTCGTGTGCCATCGCCCGACAGTCGGTCCCCGATGCACCGCCGCCGGCCTTGGCGAACATTTAAATTGTGGACTAGTTGCCCGCGTTGCTGGGCCGCTAACTGACTGGCATAAATGTAATTGAACTGTGAATTAGACAGCCAAACTGCCGTAAACATATGTTGGAACTTGGGACATTGCTAAAGTCAGTTCAAATACTATATATACATTTAACTCCTTTCTATGTTACTGAACGCCGCAGCCCACGGACGCTTTCGACACCTAGAGCGCGCACGTTACCGACTCCGACGCTTCAGTTCGTATGCAGGTCTTCTTCTTAGTAATAATGTATCATCTTTCTGGTTCCACAGAATACCAGCGATGGCATGTCAATGTCACGGAATATGCTGAGTGGCGACCATTTCGGTTGCATAATGCCTAGTTCCTAAAGGTTCATTATGTTCAATCGTCATATTTGTGCTCCAAATAAATATTTTCATTTCATCTTATAACTTTCTGCGGCCTAGATTGGTTTGTTGAACAACCCTGTCAGAATCTAGGCCGAATCCTTTCAATAGTCCCTTTACCTATAATTTAAATAAGTCGATCTGACGTGTTTATCATCTATGATTTAAACATTATTTTCCTTGAACTCCTTTAGGTTCATCCTCTCCTGGTACTGTGCTTACTATCCTAGCGTAATACCTACTAATAGGTAGGTACTAACGTTCGGTTAATTTGATTACGATCTTGTTGAAGTTCAGTAAGAAAACAAATTGAAAACCGACGGGTAGCACATTAAAGCGTTGAAAAATCCAATTTTTCTTTGCCCAGCCGACCCGTTAAGATTATCCGTTTCGAAAGGGTGGTTTTTCCTTTAGTATTTATTTATATTTACTGCGACACAGACACGAAAATGGTATCACAATGTGTAATGGCCTTTAAGTCCGGGATATTTATCCAATAACGTAGGCAGGTTTCCGCCATGCGGGTACATTGCGTGTTGGGTGCAATTGCACCCCCTCGCACCCTCTGAACAGAGTTGACGACCTCTGTGGTCGAGTCGAGTGGTTAGCACGACGGTACTGGCATCGCGCTATTTCTGAGGTCCCGGGTTCAATTCCCGGTCGAGTCAAAAAATACTTTTTTTTCTGAAGAAAGAGAAATACATCCTGTTAACTGTTTAACTGTTAACTGGATGCATTTCTATGTACAGTCGAACCAACTGAATCATGACCCACTTTGCAGATTATTCCTTTACAATTATAAATGTAGTTAGGTTTTTTTCGCTTTATTCATGTTGCACTTAGTACGTTTTAAATATGAATAAAAATGCGTCATTACGGGTCAGAGATGTATGCAATTTTAACCTTTGTTATCACTGCACTAGATATGCTTTAGACAAAGCAATCATAATTTGAATTTCTATTAAGATGTCATTCATACATAATCCAAACTCTTTTCACTACGGAGAAAAGGTATTTTAATTTTAAAAATGAAGTGACGTTGTGTCATAAGTCAAGTTGTAGTCAGTCTGAAAAAATTGAATTGAATTGATACAAATCGTATAATGGCCAATTTGGCAGAACAAAGAGCTCGGATAGTAGTGCTCAGTGAACAGTGCTCTAGCATTCCGGAAATTTCACGAGAGTAAAATATAAGTCAGAACACAGTTAGAACCTGGATCAGAAAGCACGCTGAAGAGGGGTAACCTTGAAGACAGACGACGATTTTATCATGACGTTCGTCGAGCTAACAGAGAACGGAAATGCAACACCATTATGAAGAACATCCTCGTACTCGTACCCGGTATTTTGCGAACTATGAACTATGTCGATTTATTGGAAAAATCAATGTTACCGACTTTGCGAACAGTTTACCCGCGTAAAGAAGTGCCAGTATTCTCCTACGTTCATGTAACTGTCCAGTGCATACTGCCAGAATTGTCTCCAATTGGTTTACCCAGCACGAAGATGAATTTACTCTCATTTCATGGCCGTCTAGGTCCCCAGATCTTAATCCAATAGAAAATTTGTGAGGTTTGATGGTTCAAATGTGGGATAACAGGAACGAGAGGACTAAAGAAGCAATTGAGTTGCATTGTAACGAAATTTGGGATTACATGAGAGGGAGTAACATTAATTTGTAGTTGTTTAATCGGGGTCTATGCATAACCGACTATTAAGCGTTATTGAAAGCCATGTTGCTTACACTACATTTTAGGTTTAAGTAACCCACAAATTTTTAATAAAGTTATTTTCTATTTTTTCAGTTTACCATTTTTTTATGCCATTGTGATTTGTGCCATGTGAATGCTATTTTTTTAAAACTTAATAAAACCTATTGATCATATTAACAAAATAAAGTTTACAATTCTTCAACTTTACTATTTTATTTTATAGTGAACCACATAATATATCTTTATTATTGAAATTTTGCATTCACAATGCTATATAGATATAGCATAAATTGTTTGCTAGAAAAAACGAGTTCAACGATTCTTCTGGGGTCTCGGTAGCTCAGCGGTTAGAGCAGTGGACCGGCAATCCAAAGGTCACGGGTTCGAATCCCGTTCGAGCTTTCCTGAGACTACCACATGTTCCAAAGGTGATTTTATAAAGAAACTGGGCCCGTTACAGACTAGCCGCCGCGCCGCCCCCGGCTGCGCCGAATCCCGGATATTTGCGTGTAGCAACCCTTACTTTAATGTCTCGTCGATTTTTATACAAAGTTTTTCGTGCAATACTTAAATACTCCGATTTATTTTTATTAGCAATCATAGCCTTGTCAGCTGTCAGTGTCTAATAAAATGATAACAGGTTCGTTACGAAATGTATGTTCAAGCAAATTTCAACCTACTTGTATAGAATGACTGTAGGAAAATTACCTTAAGGTGGGTCATGATTCAATTTGGTCGACTGTACATTTGAACAAAAAAAAATGGTTTACGCTCACCAAATATAGACCAAGATGAGTATTCTTTTGAAACTCGTTAATATTGTAAAATAACGAATAAATTAAACACATAAACATAGAAAAAACACCCAGACCCGAAATCAATTTAGAAAAACAGTTTTTCTCTCAATTGACCCAACCGGGAATTGAATTCGGACCACAGAGATGGCGCGACGCCAGACCCGGCGTGCTAACCACTCGACCACGGAGGTCGGTACTGTGGAGTCTATGCATGGCATGGTGCTGGCAGGTATTACTTTGTAGTGTTTTATAAATCCTACTAATATTATAAACGCGAAAGTTTGTAAGTATGGATGGATGTTTGTTACTCTTTCACGTAAAAACTACTGAATGGCTTTGGATGAAATTCAGCATACAGATAGTTTATAACCTGGATTAACACATAGGATACTTTTTTTACGATATTCCCATGGGAACGGGTAACACCGCGAGCGGCCGCTAGTAAATTAAATATGACAAGATGTCAAACGTGGAATTAAGGAGATGGGTAGACTTGCCATGTTATTTTGATATTTAATAATGTAATCTAAAGTTTTAACCTTGTAAATAAATATGAAGTCGTCTATTAAGTAAAGGATGTTGTTATTATAACGCCCCCCAACCTTTAGAAATGTTACAAATGTCAAAGTAAAACCTGCCAGCACCCTAATATGCATAGATTCCACATTCATATCAAAATAACGGGTCATTCTCATATGGACAGATTCTCAAAAGTACAGGAATACACGTAAGCACATAAAGAGAAAAATTTATATTATTATTATTATTATATTATTTTTAGAAAAAAAATGGTTTATTTTATTTAGAAAAAAAGTAATTTATAATAATAATTAATAATAAAAAAATAAATTAAAAATATTATAAATTTAATAAATAATTTTTACCATTTTTTTTTTGTTAAACCTATTAATGTATTTTATCAGTTATCCATAGTAGGTACAAAGTTTAGGAATAATACTAATTTATAATGTGGAAACAGTGTGCGAGATATTTCCTTCTATTAGTTTGTGTGTGCACCATTTTCAATTTTTTGACAATCTGTCCTTTTGAGAATCTGTCCTCATGAGGATGACCCAAAATAACATGGTATCTACCCATGTTGGCACTTCAGATCGATCTTCTCAATTCCACGTTTGACATCTTGTCATTTCAAATTATATTAGAAATAGAAACCTCAATATAATTTTTGAAGACCTATCCAAACAACCCCACACGTATGGGTTTGATGAAAAAAAAATTGAGTTTCAGTTCTAAGTATGGGGAACCTTTTCAATCAAAATTTATTGTTTTTTTCTATTTTTGTGTGAAAATCTTAATGCATCGACATCTACTTACCAAGTTTCAACAGTATAGTTCTTATAGTTTCGGAAAAAAGGGGCTGTGACACACGGACGGACAGACAAACAGACATGACGAATCCATAAGGGTTCCGTTTTTTGCCATTTGGCTACGGAACCCTAAAAAGTCAGCCATGTCAATAACGTCAAAGTTACGCTAACTGGGCGGTAAGCGATGACATATTATAGAGATAAATAAAGCATGCATATTTCTTTTCTAACTACTCCTGAAATGGACTGCATCGAAGGACTCATAAAATTGATAGAAAAATTTACATTAACGCATAACGCAGCGAAATCGCGGGCAAATGCTAAGTGGTGCATATTTATTATTCGTCTTCAATCTTATAAAGCCGGAACTGATGCCATCGGTAATCTAGTTCAGGACTGGTTAAGTGTGTTTACACACTCGACTATTCCCGCTGAATGCTAGCTGAGTCCACTTCACGTCCTTAGCCTATTTTGTGAACCGTACGGTTGGCCCAGAAGTAGCTTAACACTATAGTACCATGTCATACCAACTTCTGCTTTCATGCATAATGGTTGCTGGAACGTGATCGTTTCAAACGAGTTGGTACGACATGGTGTTAAAGTGTTAAGCTTCTAAGAACGACTGTACGTGTTACGTCATATGCAAATATCGCTGGGTGCAACGCTGTTAGGGTTGGCAACTATGTCTCAGAAAATATTTTAGTATGATTTATATTTTGTAATTTGCCTAAATAAGCTTGAAGCGTTTCGGGTTCGTTCTTGCAATTTGAACATTTTTCGCAATGCCCAGTCATTGGGTAAGGGACCAAATTTTAATTTTAGAAGCTATTGTCTACAATGGAAGTTATATTATTCCGTGGGTCAACCTATAAACCAAATTGAGCTAGCGCGAGCTCTAAGCCTGATCGTAACATAAGGGCGTTTATAAAATGACAGTCTGATAGCCCGTGCTGATAACACAGCATCTTACACCGCCACCGCAAAGCCGTTTCCGCCTTTGAATGCCTATTGATATAATATATTTAAACAAATTATTCCAACCTAGTTGGAATAGTAAATTCGCTCGTCGAAAAGTCAAAATTTTTTGATATTAAATTACTTCGAAACGCTAAATACAGCCCTAATACACGTCAAACACTCTGCTTTCATAACGTTGACCCATTTGCGAGCCAAACAAACGGCCCGAATGATATAAATAAATCCGGTTAAGAAGTTTCCACTGCACTGTTAAGCTAACTGTTCTGTTCCGATCCTGCGGGGAGCCTTTTATTGGACTCTTGCGTAATCGGCACGGTGATGCTTGTTAGGCCGCGACCGCACGCTTGCCGCTTGCCGCAAACTCCAAACCTCTACAAACGTTTGGATTTGTGATTTGTTCGACGGATCGGCTACAAGCGCTTGCAAACCAAATCGAATACTCTATCCACACGTTTGACTTTGTGACGGCTTGTTGAGGTTTGCCAAGCGTGTGGAGCCGGCATTAGGCCGTGAACTCGATGGCAGCGGTAGTGGGGGTGGTAGCGGGGAGCGGATTGCAATTATGGCCCGTTCTCTTACGGCTGAAATTAATAATCAATCAGCAGATTTATTCCTTGGCAGGCAAAGTAGCAACTTTGCCTGCTTTATACATAATGATACAATAACGAAACGGTAAAAAAAATACAGGTAATTACCTCAAGTTTGAATCGATTCCAGGCGGCTGCGTTGACTAATCCGCCACCGAAGTCTTGCTTAGACCTGTCGAAATTTTTCAACCATTATTATTTTGTTTTTATAAGTATAGCATATTTTTTAGCAAATCGCCTACTATAATTTTATTAGAAATTTGACTTAAGCTCCATACAAATTATGTCAAATTTATAACTTTAGTAGGCAAAAGCAGAGATAGTTTGACTATTATTAATTAAGGCAGTTAGACGCCGTTGCTATTAAAATAGAGTGCTGAGTGCGAGTTTTATTCAGCATTCGACAGATGATGTAACGATTACGAGAGTTTGTTCAGTAAAAAATGTTTTTAACTAACCTTGTTTGTCACCAGAAGGCGCTGTTCCAATGCTATACCGTTTTGTGTAACGTAATTGAATAGTGTATAAACCTCCAGCTCTCAGATCCAGTGGCCTGATTCACGTATTTTGTAATAGTCAAAATTTCGCTTAAGTTTAGAAGTCGTCCCATTAAAAAACAGTCTTAAATCCGTATTCACCTGTCATTTCGATAGAACGATTACTCAATAGGATCGCAACTCAGCGATTTGTCAAATATTTAAACTTAATGTTGTCATTACAATTCTACCAACTTTTTGTTAACAAAACATGCAGAATTTTTTTTTTTTTACCAACGACTTGTTAAATGTATAATTGGACGTGTAATCGCTGACATCCGATCAAACTAATCGTCAAAATAATAGGTGAATACCGCGTAGTCAACGATCGAAATTCGATTAATGCACGTGAATACGTATATACAAAACCGATATAAACAAATCGTGCGATTGATACCGTTGATACGTGAATACGAAAAGTGACTTCAACGATTAAATATTTGCATTGCATGTCGTTGTAGTTTTGTTACGTGGATTATGCTACAGTTCTTCACAAAGCTAGGCATTTAAACGCCGCTGCTGCCCTTTTCATTAATTTCATCATCATCATCATCACCAGCCTATTAACGTCCCACTACTGGGCACAGGCTTCCCACGTGGACAATAGCACATGGGGATATTAGGCCATAACCCACCACGCTGGCCCAATGCGGGTTGGTGGGTTCTAACGACTGTCATCTTACGATAACAACCGGGACCAACGGCTTAACGTGCCTTCTGAAGCACGGAGGAGCTCGAGATGTTTTTAATCATTAATTTCATAGCCTTCATTTGATTAGAAATAATAGAGCTATTTTCGATTGTTTAAACAGAATACATACATCAGCTGAGGGCCAATTCTGTATCTCAGTCAGCGCTGACACAGCGCTGAGAATCGACTCTTGTCTCTTTCCAATTCTATGAATATGAAAGTGACAGAGTCAATTCTCAGCGCTGCGGCAGCGCTGACAGAGATACAGAATAGCCCACCAGCTAATCAGCATCACGCCCGCTTGCCGGAGGGGTAAGGAGGGGGTAGGGGAGAGACCAAAACAGTTTTCCATCCTCACACACATCCTTTGCTTTCACCAAGTGCCGATTTTTCAATCAACGGATAAAACTTATTCTTTTGTTAAAATATTATACAACCATTTTGGAATGTAGGTAGTGTAAGTACCTATTATAATTATCATGTCTTTCTTTATTAACAGGTGACATTTTGGGTTGGTTGCGTAATTCTTTATCAGGTGGATAAGTTTTATCCGAGGATTGAAAAAATCGGTCCTTAGTGCCGTACTCAGAGACGTCAATTAAGTTTGACAATTAAAATGTCTTTCTTCTCTATTTAGCACCAATTATTTATATATCTTAATTAATGGCTATCGCGTGTAGCATTAAGCCAATTGCAAGTGTTTTAATTTTTTAAAGAATATTTAGTATTGTATGGTACTTAGAACTAAAATGGAGTCTCACAACACGTGTTGTTGCTAAAAGAACACGAGTGAAACTCATTTAGCACTATACGAGTACTTACATAAGAAAGTGACAGCAAGTGACTTAATTATCATTAAAACTTAATTGACATCTCTGAGTACGGCAGTTACTCTCATAATGTTCTTCATACATGCTCGTCGGTCGGTTTATGGTACTCTAATACTCTCGTACTTAGAAATATAAAATAACAATAATAATTCCTTAATATTTACTGTACTTACCTACCTACCTACTGTCTTGTTCGTCCACTTGGTCAAACTTTTCGGATAATTGAAAATACAGTCCATCATAAAAGTAATTTATATTATGAAAAAGAACTTCATTTTAGAATGTAAAAAAACTAAGACAATTTTGAAAATACGTGGCTGAGTGAGCCATCGTCCAAATCAAATTGTTAAAATTATTATTAAAAAAACATCTATTTTATTCCAGATGAAATAATTAAAATGGCCTCTCTTATGCCTTATTATTATTAATCAATATAACATCCACCAAATTCAGTTTAAAACCAAACGCACTAGGTGTCTGCCATTTTTAAATTAAAGAGTAAAAATAAAAGGCTAGTGTAGGCTACCGTAGTTTACCGGTAGGCTACGGAATGCTATGGTAGGCTATGATACACTTATAACTTTAGTCTTACGACCATAACGCAATTTATCAAGAAAATGACCAATACTTATTTCTACTTACTGTAACTGGCAGTTCATTATAAATTGGTCTATGCTCATATACTCGTTTCGGCGCGGAGAAGGTTCGTTGTCATTTTCCTCCATTTTGCAATAATGTTGACAGCAGACACGCTACTGTAATCGGACGCTGTCTTTTCATTTGCTTTTCATGGTCTTGTTCAACTTTCTACCGACGATTAGAAAAACTCATTAACACAAGCGTATCCATTGCGAAAGTCGCGACGATTAATTAATGTACACATGAACAAATAGTAGTAAAGGCGGTAAGATGTTTTGTGTATTTCGGTATCCTGTTTCACAAATTCCCGTTTTACAGGCAACGTTAAAATTTGCTATGCGATTTGTACTGGTGTATGTACAATGGCGGACTGCGTCGCTTTACCAGTCTAAAGGTCAAAATCCCTTGCACACCGCGTCGTCTATTTGGTACGGGCACGTACCCGGGCGGTCATACGAAAATCGCTGCAAAGTAGTAAAGCGACGGTGACCCCGACCGTACACACATACATACATCCATAATATGTATAATCACGAATATTATCCCCGAAGGGTCAGTCAGAGACTAGGCAATGAGGACCGCAAAAGCAGTTCTCTGCCATAGCACAGAATAATGCCATAGTCCACTTTTCACCAAATAGCGACTGCACATGTGCTCAGCGTGACAGGTGGTGAGCCCAGCGCCGCTCCAAGCTGTTGGATGTATGTGCAGTCTTTAGTCCGTTAGTCGCCTTTTACGACACCCAAGAGTATAGAGGGGTGGTAACTGGTAGTATTCTTTCACCGCTACGTGACACGGTTACTATAAAACAAATGAATTTTAAAAACCTATCTTTCTTTAATGTTATGTTTAGTCTCCACTCAGTGGTGACTAAACTCACCACTGAGTCACAGCAGTGTTGCTATAACACTGTGAGTGACTGAGTGGAGTTCAAGCATCGTTGAGCCCCCTCTTCACGTCAAGTCTGCCGACGTGAAGAGGGGGATCAGACGAGTCGTCGCGGCACGCCCAGAAGGAAATGGCGCATGGCGAGACACGCTAGACTACTATCGGAAGGACTGGCAAGTTACAGCTCAAACCGTGAAGAGTGGGGCCTTTGCCGGAGGATAAGCCGGGCTGAATAATAATAATAATTATTATGGTTCCACAAAAACGTTCATTTAAAATTTCCTCAAATGACCAAAGCCGATCTGAATCGAATAAAACCTGTTTGTAAACGATGCGGTGTGAATTATACACGTTCATCAATTTTTTGCGGATAACAATCTGAACACCATTGCATGCGATGTTCAGCAGTCATTGTCACTTGAGTTGGTTAGTGATTATTGGAAATTTGCTTCCATTTGCCGACATTTAGGTAAAATAACTTAAATTTAAAAAAATGTTTGAAATTGTAAAGTGTTTTGTACGTGTAAATAAATCAATAAATTGTTATTCGTTGGCGGTGGCGGATGCGCGAACATACATTCCTACTTGATTTTTATACAGTTTTAATTTTGGACCACCGCTAAATTTTGTTACGTATTCCTTTATCAGATCAGCAGTACAACCAAATAATAAAATATTTTTTTAATACAGTTGCTCAAAAAGTGGCGTATTGCAGGGACGTATAGCGTTCGGGATGTGGGCTATTACAAAATCAAAATTTGTTTGTTTTATTGTTGTTTTTTTTATACGTAAATTGGATACGCATTACAAACGTATCCAATTTGCAAATCAATAATTTGTTATCGTTGTTTGTAATTGTAGTTATTTAAAAATTATGAAGCCCTCATTACTTTACTCTCACCAAAGATCTCCAGAGAAGTGGGAGTGGCTGAAAATCTGCGCTGCCTGGGATACTCCCCCCAGGTCAGCACATGCTGAGCTACTTCCAATTGCTTTGTTTGTTTTGTTTTTCTATTTGTTCATTGTTTGTAAAATGCAATAAGAAGCAATAAACTTTTTTTACTTTTACTTTTTACTTACATACTCGAGCTTTTTCTTTACCTTTTCCGAACTCGTGCGTTCTCTTTCCCAACTGTCAAAATAATGTCTATTAAAAAGAAAAAAACCAACCACGAAGTTTTTACTAAAAAAAATCATAGAAGTTTTTATGATTTATGCAAATATTTCTAAAAAGAAGCTACTAATTTGTTTCAATATCAGATTTAATTCAATGAGTTACGTTAGGTTTCATTTCATTTCATCTCATTAAATTTCATTTTCATTTCATATCAATAAAAAAAATCTACTGAAGAATTTGCTGTATGGGCATAGTTCCCTTTGCCTACCCAGAATGGGTGAATAAAACAATAAAAAATCTCTGCCTAAATTCTTTTACGGTAGGCGCCATTTTTCAAAAGAAATCTTTTTTCGCAACTGTATTAAAAATAGTTGTTCAGTACACGTGCGGAACCGTCATTGACTTGTTCCGACTGTCAACCCTCACCTTCGGCTGCGCTAGACATTTGTCGGAACTCTTTGCAATGACAGGCTTTCCGCACTCGTAATGAAATATACTATTTTCTCAACTTTTCCTTAATAGGCGGTCAGCGAAAATTTCGATGTTGCGCGGGGCGTAAGGCCCCTTAGGAAAATTAAAATTATTGTCACCTAGCGCGCGGCCTATCGCGGTTATCAATGCGCATGCGCGTGACCGCTATTATTCACCCCGTGCACCAATGACAGCGCGCCGTCGCTTTGACCGCGAGGGTGAGCGCACGCACCTAGAACTATAGGATATATAAAGCAGGCAAAAAATTGTATTTAAAAAAATAATACAATTATTATTTTTACGTCAAATATTTTATTATTAATTTTTTTATCCCATATTTACTTTTGGCGGGGGGTCCAAAATTAACCCTGTATAATAGTAGGTATTGAAAAGTATATTAGAAGTAACTACTGAATTAATAGCTAGTCAATAAGATTTAACTTGCTATTTACTTAAATATAATAATACCGACTCACGGTTGCTTTACTGAATAAAATAGCGTTGACAATATTAAATGTGATTTTACCACTGCTGGGTAAAGGCTGGGCAAAACCACCTCATGCCATTCAGTCTGGTTATTTATAAAGTTATCCCATAACAATAGGCTAGTTGACTAAATTTCAAAATCATATTAAAACAATACCTGTTTACCTATTATATCCTAAAAATACATTATTTTTTTAAAAAATCTTTCAATTACAATATTTATTTTGCATTTTTATATTCCGATTTAAATTTACCGCAAAAACGCTTACAAAGTTTTGCGAATTGCGATGTTCATCGACTTTTGACGTTGACCGTACAAAGTCGCGAGGGCTTTGTTCGCCAGCTCTCCGACATCCACTCCCAACTATTCCAGTTCGCAGTGGCATGGCATGGCGCTCCCATTGTTCTTACCTCTAAAATAGTAAACTAGTTTTACTAAATCCGTTGGTAGAAATGTAATTAGTTCCAGACTTTGCCGTGCAGAAATAGTATTATACACTATTTATTTCTGCACGGCATATCACAAATAGTATTTAGTTGTCCTAATTATGTATATTAGGTTGGGTAAAAAGTCTTTTCGCTTAAAGTATGTATGAACTTGTAATAACATTTCTTTGGCTATACTATTTGTATCTGGCTGGTTTTGATATCATTAAAAGTTTAAATTTTAAAGAAGATAATTCCAAGTTCAAATTAGGAAAATGTGTGATTTTCATTTGTTTTTCTTAATGTCAAGATCACAGAAAAAATCTTAAAATAAAAATCTTATACAAAAAACATATTTACAATATAAAATACTTAGTTATATGATTGGTCTCGCAGTAAGACCAATCATTCATCTAAGATAAAATATTACAAAAAACTTAACCTGCCACCGTAACTGTTAGGGCTGCAGTGCAGAGTGAGGAACTTCCTGACAATACGTGCCGTGTCAAGGAATACTGCCTTCTGTATCTGTCTGACCCGTGACGGTAGTGTATATATTCTCTGCCCGTAACCCAACCTTTTAGCGATACCCAACTAGCAAATTGGTCATATAAAAACTGTGCTATGCGACTTTCAATTATATAACTGTTGAATTGATGTTATTAGACAACTACAAAGTTGTGTAACCGTAATTCCTACAACGATTTAGTCCCGTAACTAAATGGTCTACTAAATAAGTAGAGTAAACGTTTTTACGACTACTTTATACAACGTCGTATAATGGTACAAAAATATAGGTTAAGTAAACGTTTTTACGACGGTATTATACAACGTTGTATAGTGGTGTCTATGTATAGGTTAGGTAGACGTTTATACGACTGATTTATACAACGTCGTTTAGTGGACCCTGTGTATAGGTTAGGTAGACGTTTTTACGACTGGTTCATACAGCGTCGTATAGTAGTGCCTGTGTATAGGTTAGGTAGACGTTTTTACGACTGATTTATACAACGTCGTATAGTGGTGCCTGTGTATAGGTTAAGTAGACGTTTTTACGACTGATTCATACAACGTCGAATAGTGGTACCTGTGTATAGATTAGGTAGACGTTTTTACGACTGATTCCTACAACGTCGTATAGTGGTGCCTGTGTATAGGTTAGGTAGACGTTTTTACGACTGATTCATACAACGTCGAATAGTGGTGTTGGTGTATAGGTTACGTGAACGTTTTTACGACTGCTTTATTATATCTTCGTATTATGAAGCCAGGTTGTAGGTCGGATAAATAAAAAAAAATATGACACCATGTATAAAGGGTTTATTTAAATTAAAGGTTATCATAAAAGGTTTATTTAAATTAAAGGTTATCTGTTCATGTTTATTATCTCACGGAACTCTAAAATAAATTATCATGGCCGACCATCTTGGTCGCAAGAAACCGCATTATGCGACCTTTTCATTCTATAATTGATGTATAGAAGTCGTTTCTTAACTTAGACAAGATGGCTGCTATTTTAGTATGTAAACAAATTTTAAGCAATAGTCTACAATAATTTAATTTCAAGAAATTCGATAGGGGCGTAAAAAATTTCACAACAACACACCTATATTTCACCACAAAACTAAACGTCCCATAAGAACTAGGTGCACTGCACACATTTATCCATACACTCTGTTCATGTATAATATTGTTAAAGTAAATATAAAAATAATAAAGTAAATTATAACTTATAAACCGTTTAAATTTTGTATTTGATAACCCGCACTTTTCCAGCAAACATCACAGGAACGAATGAATGGAATGAACTGAAGTTCATTCCATTGTGTACAATAAAAGTCAATGTTAAACACTTAACCGACATTACAGTCATCTTCTAATGTCTATGCAATTGTTATAGGACTTCAGTGGTTCGATAACAGTCGGTCGAAAACTTTTATGTAACATTTAAAAGTTGTTGACTGACGTTTATTTAACTTGTAAATAACAATAATGTCGTTTAATATGGGCCTATTTCGCGTTGTATAAACGTCTACGACACGTTTATATGACGCACTTTATAGAACCAAAAGGAAATGTAAAACGTTTTCTCAACTATTATGCAACAATAATTTGTTACTTGGGTAGCCTCTCCAGATGTTGATCGAGGCTCTTAGCTATAAGACCGTTTGCCGAAACGACTATCGGTACAATAATGGTTGAATCCACATCCCATATGGCGGTAACCTCGTGAGCCAAGTCTAGGTACTAACTAAGCTTGTCCTTCTCGGCTTTCACGAGGTTCTCATCATGAGGTATGGTGAGGAAATGAAGATGTGAGCATTTCGAGAAAAGTAAAGTGCGCTTCACTCGAATATGAATTATTGTTTGTTAGTTTGTAGATACTAATAAATAAAAAGCGTTTTGTTCCAAAATTACCAATAAGAGAAAGTACGTGTACAAAGGACAAAAAAAGTGGCCATGTGCGTGTCGGACTCAACCATGAAGTGTTCCGTAGTAGCAAGTAATGTTCAACTGGATGTTTTTGTTGTAACTTTGAATTACTTACTTTGTTTTTCATAGTATTTGTATGAATGACAAAGTTGTCGTTTTTGGAAGTTGTCATTCTAAAATATTGTCATTTTAGGAAGTTGTCGTTTTCGGAACTAGTCATTTTAGAAAGTTCTCGTTTTTGGAAGTTGACATTCTTAAATGTGGTCAATGTTGTCAGTTGCCGTTCTCAGCCTGAGGGTTATTGCTTGGCGCTGAGATCGGTCGACCACCACCATATCAGGTTTATGAGCGACAATAGTCCTATCCGTGATGATAGAGCGATCCCAGTAGAGCGTTGCATGACCATTTTCGATTATTATTATTATATTTAAATAAAATAAATAAACATTAGGGTATGTAACAGTTCAATTCCGCAAAGGTCTTCGCAAGACCTTTTCAGCTGAATTAAGAGCTCTTTCATTAGCTTTTTAACTAAACACCTACTACATGTTAATTAAACTGCTAACACCCAGATTATAAGAAAAAAATCAATATGCCGTGTTTATGTAACACAGTAAATAAGTAAATAGCTCACCGATCACTACAACCTTGTAGAAAGAGTAGTTTAAACTACTCTCGCCGTAATTGGAATTTTAATTTATCACTAACAAGTCAAAGTGTAACAGGCAAATTGAAACGTCTCGAGGAAGACTGTGAGTGGCTTTCAAGCGTCGAACTACTTGATTTTAACGAGTTACAAATAAATAAATGCGGAGCTGAGATTCATCCCTGTGACGTAGTAAAATAAATTCTCTAAAGGAGCTTCTTTTACAGTGAATGCCATGTAAATACAGCTTGTTTTAAACAATTTTGCGAATAATAATTAACCAACAAAATTCAATTACGTTAACAAAATTATATTTACAAATTACCAAATAAGAATACATATGAATTCTCGTATGCCATTTATCCGATGGTGATGTGTGATAGGAGCTCGATGGCGTTCGGGCGGGTGGCGGTTGTCGTCGGTCGTTAAGCCACTTTCACACTGCCGGGTCACTAGAGGGTTGTTGTACATACGCCACAAAGTTAGTTAGCCACGTTTTTGTAACTCCGTACATTGAAAGTAAAATCGCCACAGGTAGGTAAGGGTTATTGTAAATTCGCCATAAGTCTTCATA
The DNA here is from genome assembly GCA_963921215.1 of Scoparia ambigualis. NCBI lineage: Eukaryota > Metazoa > Arthropoda > Insecta > Lepidoptera > Crambidae > Scoparia > Scoparia ambigualis. The sequence goes on from OY992501.1 coordinate 8,629,472, forward strand.
GTAAGTACATCATTTTTGCATAAAGTACCGGTAGCAAGGAAAGTTCGTTTTGAGCGCTCGAAATGAAAGGTAGTTATATTATTTTAAAATTATTGATGTCTTTACTTCACTTATTGTTAAAATTATTGATGTCTTTACTTCACTTATTCCCTGCCGGCGCGCGCCTGTGTTCCCGAGTGCGTATAGCCAAAACATCTTTATGGGGAGGTATTTCGAGCGCTTCTCTCTCGCTCTCTCGATGGTACGACGGTAAGGGACGGGTATAATAGCGAAGCGGCGCGAATAATCGCGTTTTATATTAAAAAAAATGAATAGATGTAATAAATAAAAAACGATCGGTTATAATTCCTCAAGTCATCTATGAACTTCATTTTGGTAAATGACTCATAATATCAAATCACTTATTTTAAGAATAAAACCTGGAAAAGAAGATAAAATGACAAAAAAATATGTAACTTGAATTTATTCTATCGAGCCAACTTTATCAAATCGTGTTTCCATCGGGTGTATTCCACAGAATAAAGCCTCAACAATATTTCATAATTTTCGCAGATTTTAATTTTACTGTTTACTACTTCAAAACGTAATTCTAAGAACGAGTTATTTTAATATTTCACTAACACCTAGCCTTAAAACTCGAGTGAATATAGGCTGCTTCTGGGCAAGCTCGCTCCGTCGTCAACCTCTTCTTAATCTTACGGATAAAAATGTGGCCAAGAGAAAACCCATCCATTCTAAAAAAAATATCTCTAAAACTCATCAGTGCTTTGGAAGGCACTTGATCCCGCCGTTGGTCCCGGTTGTTGTCGTAAGATGACAGTCGTTTAAAAAACCCCACCAACCCGCATTAGGCCAGCCAGCATGGTGGGTTATGGCTAAAGTGACCATACGCCCCGTTTTGAACGGGACTGTTCCATTTTTCGGTTACCTGTCCTGTTCTCCCCAAAGACAGCTCCGGGACGCAAAATAGTCCCGTTTTCCGAAACTTCCGAAATTTTAAATTGCATTTTTTTTTTTCATTGGAGCTGGTCTGCGGCTGCGCTTATCTCTTATATCTTACTAAAGAAATGGAGATATTTTTTAGGCAGATTTAAGAATAGTACTTACTTACCACGAGATATTCAAAAAGCACTGATGTACTTATTAAAAAGGATATATTATTAATTGTGATAAAGATAGAAGAAGTATTTGATGAATTTACATTAATTTTACGTCATAAAAAAATTACTATCTCGCCACTTAGGTATTGGTTAGACCTGTCGAAATTTTTGTGAGGCGGACGTGGGTTCGATTCCCACCTGAGCTAGTATTTTTTTCAACGTTTCATTATCGTCTGGTGAAAAATTTTATTTGTCACAATTAATTATATTTATTTTAATATGATTAAAGTGAATACCTACTATTTGTATTGTTACACTTTTTCTAAATTATCATTATTAACCTGCTAACTGGCGTATAAACCCATGTCCCGTTTTAAATAATAAAAAAAATTAAATGGTCAGTTTAGTTATGGCCCAATTACCCCACGTGCTATTGCAAGTGGGAGGCCTGTGCCCAGAAGTGGGACGTTTATGAGCTGATGATGATGGTGATGGAACTTTGGTAAGTTGTGCTAAATTACAGAGTTGGCAAAATCATGTCACAAGAGATACTGGAGGATAAGAGTTCCCGCGGACCCGCTTCCGCTTAGGCGCTGCACAATCTGATATATGTCGCAGTCATATGATAAAAACAGATATTTGGTCAATACCCTAAGTGATTTGATCAAATCACGAGGATGTTAAAATAACAACACGAAATTATCAATTCCCTAAACAAATCTAGGGATTTGAACACCACTAGAGCATAAATTGCCCTACTCCTGTAGGTCACGTGATATGTTAGAAATTAACAGCGTAGTGATTTTATTGAATTTCGAGGTTATTTTTTTTATTATCCAACGGAAATACTAGCTGCTCCACTCCTGTAGGTCACATGTTTTTGGTCATTTCACGGAACCAGCCCCCTTACTCTTGAAACCTATCGCTATTGGATCGGATTGGTATTGTGAATTTTCGTACTCCTAAGCTAACAAGAGCTAATACGGATTCATATTGCGTGGATATTAAGTGAAAAAAATACCAAACTCAATGCCAATTAGTTCACCCAATATGAATCCAAATTAGCTCTGGTGTCGTAACTTAAAAATACAAAAAATCACAATACCAATCCGATCCAATAGCGATCGGTTTCGAGAGTAAGGTGGCAGTTCGGTATTTGTTCAAATCCCTAGATTTGTTTAGGGAAATGATCAAATCACTTAAAGAATTGCCCAAATCTCGATTTTTATTATATCCCTGCGACATTTATTTACCTACACGGTGTATCATTTAGATCGGTCACTATGGGAAAGTCTGAAACTATAAGACATACGAAAATCTGTTCTGAGGGACCATGTCATCGATTATAGTAACAAAAAACTGCATTCATAAATTTAAAAAAATCTTGTACTCAGCTCGGGAATCGAACCCGGACGTTTTGAAAAACAGAACTAACACTATTTCTATTTAGATATCGATTGTGTAGTGCTTAAGCAGCAAATGTTACTATGAAACATGATGTCTACAATTAATAAAATGCAAACAAATTCACCACCTGAAGATACAAAATGCAATAGTAAGATCGTTAGCTAAACGAGTTGAATGTTGTATTTGAAAATAATGGAAGTCATTTCGAACTTCTACTAAAATAAATGAAAGTATATGAAAACAATGCATTTTATTAGTTTTAGACATCATGTTTCAAAGTAACATTTGCTGCTTAAGAACTACACAATCGATATCTAAGTAGAAATAGTGTTAGTTTTATTTTACGGGTTCGATTCCCGAGCTGATTACAAGTTTTTTTTAAATGTATGAATGCAGTTTTTCTTATTACTAAAATGGATGACATTGTTCCTGAAAACAGATTTTCGTATGTCTTATAGTTTCAGACTTTCCCATACTGATCCATCTAAATGTTACAGCACCCTGTAAACGCTCTCCAATGCCAGTGTGTTCAATTGCCGCTACCGGACATTACAACCGCGTAGTTGTGTGATCGTGTCCCGTGTCAGCAATGCAGCATCGTAGCTAGTAGGTAATACGTTTCAGTTTGTTAACACCAATGCCTTGTTTTGAGACTAGACTCCTACCCTGTTATTAATAAACGTTGATTGAAGTTACACTTGGATTAAATTGACGCTGTCTCTATGTGTCTTCTTTAACAAAAGGAGACAGAGCGTTACTTTAAACCGAGGTGTAACATTTGGCCCATTTTTATTAATAAGAAGGCTAGTGTTGTTAGACTGTTTTGTTATTGTTAGTTAGAGTTAGTCTGGCTACTAGTACTACTAGACTAGACTAATATTGTTGCCTAAGTTTTAAATGAGCACGACATTTTTAAATGAAACGCTGTCGGTAGGTGACTGACCTTATCGATTTCGCTGACTCCTAATAACCAAGGACCCCGTACGTAAAGGATTCAAAACTTCACTATATTTGAAATATGCGATGTGATCCGTATCAAGGGCTTAATTTTATCAAAGAAAATCATTATTATCATCAACTTCGCACTGCTGGGCACAGGCATCCTACCTAATATCCTACTAATATTATAAACGCGAAAGTTTGTAAGTATGGATGGATGTTTGTTTGTTAGTCTTTCACGTAAAAACTACTGAATGGATTTAGGTGAAATTCGGCATACAGATAGTTTGTAACCTAGATTAACACATAGGATACTTTTTATCGCGATATTCCCACGGAACAGGAAGCACGCGGGTGAAACCGCGAGCGGCCGCTAGTAGTTGAATAAAACAAGTACGCTGATTTGGCCCTCGAGCGAGCGATAAATGCCTAAAAATTAGGGCTGTCGCTTTGCGAGCGGCAGCGGCGGGCACAGCGACGAAACACGCAGGCGCGCGCGGCATTACCAAAATTTGCGGCATACGTACGACTCAGCCGCGACTGGCATCATTAGCATCAATAAACTCGTCAGTGTGTGCGTGCGATGACGCGTACGTACGGGATGGCTCGGCCGCGCTCACATACAAGCCGCGCTCGGTGCGTATGTATGAATGTACCCATGCTCCTTTTATTGTACTATGGCACAGGTCTTACTACATTGATAGCAGCACATGGGTAGATTGGGCCTACCACGCTGGCCCAATGTTGGTTATTTTTAATTACTGCCATCTTACGAAAAAAACAACTACTTTACGTGCCTTCCGCAGTAAGGAACTCTTTATTTCAATGAGACTATTATGTCAAGTTATGTCGCCTTGAGATAACATGTGATCACCGTATCTTTTCCTGTCATATTATTCACTCAACAAGTATAAAAGTTGATAAGCATTTACGATTGTGGAACAAGCGTGCCAACCACTTTATCCAGGGCAGTAGACATTCTCATAGGTCACTGTTAACCAGTACACAATCGCCAATACATGTATTTGTTTCATTTATCACCCACAAAGCAGGCGTTTCACTTGACAAATGACTTCTACACTGCACAGCTGTGCGTAAAAAAGCACACGGTTCTCGACCTTATTGCTTGCGTTACAGAAACCAAGGTCTGTTAAACGCGTGATGCTTGCCCACCGTACATACACGTTCCACTTATTGTAATAGGAAATAATTCTCTCGTTACACGGATGAATGAACTGTATACATTTCGGATGTAATGCGAGAGTATTCGTGTCTTTTCGATACAATGTTTTAAAGTAACACGCATTGCAATATCGAAGTGTAATCAAACATAGATATATCAATAATGCGGATATTGAATATCTTTCGAGCATCTGGCAATTTGAATAACTTTTTATTATAAATGCCAGTGAACGGTTTTGTACGTGGCGATTTTAAGAGGAGCTACTCTTAATACGCTGTCAATACACGTACAACAGACTACCCCCAAAACGTCTAAATCTCTGCAATCTATTTACCTACAACTCAAAAGCCAACAGATAATGTAAAAAATCAACTAGGTGATTTTTATATCCTGAAGTGCTGTTGTGCGTACCTCGATACGGAAGCCGTAGCAGGGGGGTGTCACTCCGCAGTTTAGGTACGTTCGGCTGGCGCGCCTCCCGGGCAGGCCGCCTAGGCGTATGGCAGTAAAGGTTGCCGCGAGCCGGCGCACGCTCCACGTCGCACGTCGGTCGTCGCCTAAACTTGTAATCACTGCGCGCGCGCGTAAACCCTACGCTCTGTGACGTCATAACGTCAAATCTATATCGAAAATAATTCCGTTGCTCTAAGGGATCCTGCACGAAATTGTAAAATTTTACATATTTTTAAGTTACTTGCGCTGAATTAGTTAAATGCATTAAAAAAACTTACGAAAGTTAGCCTGATCATTGCACAAGGTCGTGGCCTTGTTGAAATTTGAAACAAATTCTTTAATTAATAACAAAAAATACATAAATGTAATGACTCAAGCAAAAATCATTTTTTTTCGACAACTTTCTTAATTTTACGCATAAAACAATCATTCTTACATGAAAATATTTATATTGATATTATGCAGGTCACCCCATCTTAAAAAAGTTATTTTTAATTTTTAACACAAGCGCGTGATGGTTTTGTACATTTCGCAGAATAAAACCATTGCTCTAATCAAATTACTAGGTCTGAAACTTCAAACCAGAATTGTTCTAATTTTAAATATCAATATGATTGATTTTGCTTTGAAGTTCATAATGAACTTATGTCAGTTTTTGCGATCGCGCGGCACCCCCTTAACGGAATATGAACGCTCGGGTCACACGATAAGTTTCAATTTCGCGTGAAAGTCGTAAGAGAGTGAACCTTCTGTACGGTAGTACTATTAGTTATTCTGTGGCCGTAGCTTTAGCCCTAAGATTTTTTTGGTGCTAAAAATGTTTTTATTACTCTTCGTAATCATCCTTCTTCCTAATAATGTGCACATCAAATCAATCGTTATGGTTTTAGCTATCGAACATGGTATGATTCTTTATAGTTTCAAACAGTGACTTCCAAGTAATAATAATTTCTACATGTCGATATATTTTTACGTATTTTTTTTTTGTCTTGGAATGTTTATTTTTGTAATTTTAGTAATAGATTTTCGTAATTAACTGTTAATTTATTAAAATACTGCGTTTTCTAAGCATTCCGTACGTATATAAAGTTTTGATATAGCCTGAGTAGTTGTTTAGTTCTAATTTTTTTTGTCGGCTCAGTCAGAGTTCGTATCTTTCTGTACACTCTTCTAGCAGCTCTGTAAACAGCTGGACGCTGGGCGCCATGTTGTATATAGGGGCTCGGACGCTTAAGTGGCTAAAGCGAGTAAAGTATGAAAACGAAAATGCTTGGTCAAAAACGTAGCCTCAGTCGTGGACGTCCTTCGAATGATGGTATTGAAAATGTATTTGCTTTATTCATTTTATTATGCTATTGAATATTGCTTCTGTTACGACCGTTCACAATTTTGTCAGATTCAGATTAATATCCTCCGAAATGCTAGTAATAAAATCGTTTAGTAACTTTGCTTTCTCATTCAAGGTGATTCAGTATCATCAGTATACTCTCAACTCATCAATATTCATTTAGAGATACCACGGAAAAGATTCTGAACCTACGCATTTCGGTTTCCCATACAAATTTCCAAGTTGAAATTCTTGAAAACCAGTAAGCCAATTTTGATGAAACTCGGCATGCTGAAGTAAAATATAGAGATCTAAATAGTTTGTTGAAAACATTTCTAAGAAACGTTTATTTAACTGAGTTATTGCGATTTTAAACTTTCTATAGTGGACTTTGAATCGCAATAACTCAGCCAAATAAACCTTATTTAAAAATGTTTTCAACAAACTATTTAGATCCCTGTATTTTACTTTAGCATGCAAAGTTTCATTAAAATTGGCTTATTTGGTTTTTAAAAATTTCGACTTGGAAAATTGTATGGGAACCGAAATCCTCTTAAGTTTTTTTTATTAATTTAAATTTTGTATCACGAAATTGTAGCCGCGTAAACATATATCTGAGACTTAAAACACTATTTCGAAAAAATATCCGTTTCATTAGCGGTCCCCTTCACATTTTCACTATATAGTATTAATTTATGTCGTAACAACCATATCGCGTATCGCTGAAAGAATACTACCATCCCCTCTCTTCCCTTGGGTGTCGTAATAAAAGGCGACTAACGGACTAAAGACTGCTCATACTTCCAACAGCATAGAGCGGCGATTGGCTCACCACTTGTCACATGTGCAGTCACTACTTGGTGAAAAGTGGACTATGGTAGAGGACTGCTTTTCCTGCCCTCATTGCCTAGTCTCTGACTAACCCTTCGGGGATAATAGTCGTGATCATACATATATATTTATGTATGTATGTATTATTTATGCTCTGCGAACATGTCGCAGAGGTGAATCGTGTGGGAAATAACCAAGGGAAATTCTTTCAACATTCGTCGGGAAAATAGAAACGGCAGACGACGCGACGCGAGACGTCACAAATAGTCAGAAAATGTTTTAGTCATAACTGGCGGTAATGTGTCTGTTTACTTGTTCAATGCAGCAAAGCGGGTGGAAGTTCAATTTCCGTGACCGCTTATAGTCTGCATAGATTTTAAACGGTCTATCGCATGTTGTTACAAATAACTTCACATTTATTTTTCTCATTTACGAACAGTATACGTACAAGCGTAAATTATAGATTATTTTTATTTTGAATCAAAACTATAATAGTTGACTATTGGGCTTGGTTTTCCTAAATACTTAAAACTACAAAATGTGTGTTTTAAATGTTGTGTCTCTGTCTGAAAGTATTGCAGATAAACTGCGAGCGTCTGTTTAAACATCTAACGAAAATGCAATTAAAATATTTAGTTAGTGTTAATTCCGGTAACTCACTGGTCTATCAAGCTTGGATGCAGCATGCAAGCACCGCCCTGCAAATGTATGCTTATGCAAAAGAAGCGATAAAGGTAGGAAAACTTGCAAACCGAAGCCTTAACCTTACTTTAGACATCTTTTTATAGTAAAACCACGGTAATAGGTGATATTACCATTATTTTTTAATTCCGATCATATTTTTCCTATGTTATTGTGCTGTCTGTACCGACAGCCTCTCATCGCATTGCGTTCTTTATTGCAACACATTCTCCAATTCGTTCATTTTCCCTTTTAAAAAAAAGTTAATAAATCCGAGCAGAAGTCAAGGACGGTCGATGTGCATTTGAGAGCGAGATACAAATAAATGCAAATCAATTCATTCGTTTTCAATCTATTTTCAGGTTTTTTTGGTCGAGAAGCTTTGATTCAGGCGTTACATTTGTTAATTACTGAATGTTCTGACGTATGACTGCTAGATTTTTTTAGACCGTTGAAGGTTTACTTTGGTCACCAGTTTGGTGAACCGACATTGAAATTCACTTTACTTATAAGAACGTAACTCGTACTCGTAAGCTGTTGCGATCTCACCGAGAATCCAATGTTTGTTAGGTATTATTTTTAACCCCAAAATGTTAATGAAAGTCAAAATCGAAATATTTTGTAATCGGAAAAGAGGAGTTTCTCCCTTGTTCTTTTATCAACAACACTGTTGTGTGTAAGTCTCCATTTTAATTCCTCTACCGTGCAATACTAAATGTACTTTAAAAGTATCTTTATCTAAGTCTGTCGCTATAACAACGATGTTTATAGCATTGTTGTGTTCCGACAGTTTGAGATAACATAGCCAGTTCCTCAGTGGTTGAGGATTCCGGGTGAAGCGCGCTTCCACCTTTCGGTCTTATCGTCACTTACCAGCAGGTGAGATGAAGGCCAAGCGTTTACCCGTAGCCCATAAAAAAAAAATGTACCACTTGTAATTGGCTTAATGCTCAACGCGAAGCCATTAATTGTAAATCGTATCATAAATAAATTTAAAAAAAAACTTAACTTTAAACTTTCCTCCTATAATCACACCAATTATCTAGCCCAAGAGAAGCTTCGAAGGAACTCGTTAAATGGTTACTAGACAACGGATAAACATACTTAAAATACTTAAATACATACTTATTATACGAGTACATAGAAAACACCCAGACCCGAGACAATTTAGAAAAACAATAATTTCTAAATTGACCCGACCGGGGATCGAACCTGGGACCTCAGAGATGGCGACACCATGAAAACCGGTGTACTAACCACTCGACCAAGGAGGTCGTCACCAGGAGGAGAAGGAAAAGAGGAGGAGGTTCTCAATTCGTCGGGAGCTTCTTTTTTCATGTAAATTTTATATCTTTAAATAAAATGGTCCGTAAGTTCTTTTGATTTCCCATGGTAAGCGCCTGCAAATGCTTATAATAGAATAGAAGATTTCTCGCTAATCCGATTTGCCGTTCGTCCTTGATCCTTCACTTATATCACTAAGATAGAATTACGTTGGCCTAACTTATTATTAAGCTGTTTAAATGTTATGTTTAACTATGTTCTAAAAAAAATATTCACCCCACGCATTGATCGTTTTTAAGATCGGAGCGTTTGCGAGTGATTTTTGCATAAACACTTTTACACATTTAACTCTGTTGGATGAGTTGGTTGGTAGTAGGTACTTAGCGTATTTTAACAGCTTTGATTATCTAGTGCTTACTATGTGTGGGGTCTTGGAGTAAGTGTGTGATTGCCTCATGCACTCATGCAAGATTATTTCATCGTTCGATCACGATCTAACTCAAAAATTTATCTACAGCGAGTATTTTTATTTTTATGAATATACAGGGGGCGCTGCTTCAATACAAATATAAGTAGGTATATAGAGCTGTGTGTGTAGAGTATTATTAAAATAACTACCAATCCGTCCTTTTCCTTGGGTGTCTTATTGTTGATCGAACGTTTTAATACAGGAATATTTAGTAAAGGACTAAGGCTGGATTCGACCAAACTGGAATAGGACTTACTCCGAGATTAGTCTATACAATTTAATCTAGGTATAAGACCTTATTCCATTTGGTCGAATTCACCCTTAGTGGCATTACAAAAACCCTATCTTTATAAGCGTTAGGTCTAATGAAGATAAGACTACGCTCGCCGTGTTACAGACCCTCCTTTTTTGGAAAGAGATTGCTGATGGCTGCAATTATGTTTTTTACAGGAGCACGGAATTTTTAGGGGCAGCGAGAAATACTCTTGTTCTACGAGTACGGTGGTTCTGTCCTATGCTAGTGTGCATGGGTAGTGTGTCTGAGACGAGTGTGTAGTAGCCGAAGCCATACGACCCGGCCAGGTAATAGTCTAACGACTCGCGTACACCTAATCCGTCATCGGCCGAAGTTTGCTCGGGCGACAACGGCCGAACTCGGACGATTCAATCAAACACTTGTAAAAGAACGAGAGCGCGTACACAAACACGACTAGAGGTGGGCGTTAAAAGCAAAAGCACTTAAAAAAGTATACTTTTAGACAAAAGTAAAAACAATGCTTTTAGGTTTACACTTATTATGCTTTTCACTTATAAAAGTGTACGTCCTGCCATCTATGAGGTCTGTATAAAACTACATCAATACTTCCAGTATTTCAGATTTTTTTTAGCAAATCCACGATAATAAACTGCCGAATGTAATAATGAATAAAAAATATAAGAAAGTTCAAAACTTAAATGCTGTTTGCTTTCTAGCTTTTTACTTACAAAAAGTTGGCAACGTTGTGTTTAAACGAAAAACGAAAAGCAGACAGACAACTTTACGTTTTTCGGTTAAACACAACGTAGCCAGCTTTTTGTAAGTAAAAAGCATTTTTAAAAGCATGCTTTTTGAAAATCGTACAATGCTTATACGTTAAAATAAAATAAGCACTTTTTCCCAACTCTAAACACGACCGTCATCGTCCGATGACGCGAGAAAACAGCCGATCAACCGTCGAGTCCGAACTTGTTGGGATTTCTCGCCAGTCTGCCGTTGTCTACAGTGCAAATTGAGTGTATTTATAGTTAAATTAATCATTCTGTATTTATTCTGTTGTTTCTGTCAGTGTTGTTATTTACCTAACGACTATGGATATTAAAAAAATTATTAGTTGTATTTATAATAGACCAACCCTGTGGGATAAACATTCAAACAATGATAATAATAGAGATGCCGAAATCCTCCATTTTAAAAACGCGCTTTCACTGTTAAGCAACACAGTATACCGGCTACGTCCAATGTCGGCACAAGTGGTACACTGTTGCAGTGTAAGCACGTAGACGTCCGAGTTACTCTTCCGAGTAGTTCCGTTTGCCATAGGCCGTCAAAATCTGTTTTGGTGTACGCGTACCTTAAGAATACGCTCGCCGCTCCGCTCAAAGCGAGCGGCAAGGTTGTGGCCGAGCGGTTAGCGCTCTTACACACAAACGGCAGTTGCCGACATAACATATGTAGCTAACATCGTCGTCGGCGTCGCGTCGCTCGACGTGTCAATGGCTACGGACGGCAAACCGCCCGCCCGCGCCGCTTCATGACGGAGGCTGCATTTTATTAGGTACGTCTTGTCGGCAAACTGCCGCTTGTGTGTAAGAGCGCTAAGGCTTCGACTACGAGCACGAGCGTCTTTCTCCCCCCGATGCTGCTATGCACACCAGCATAGGACCGAAACACCGTGCTTGTAGAACAAGAGTATTTCTCGCTGCCCCTAAAAAGTCCGGTTACGCTGTTTTAAGGTCAAAAAGAATGTTACTGCAGCCGCCGTCTGCAGGCTAGCGCCCGGCTGGTGATGGAAACTGCATTTTCTCTGCTGTGAAGACAGCAGACATGCGCCTTTCGTGTGTCAGAGCTCTTATTACACAAGACGCGTGCGCGGCGCAAGTAAAATATCGATGCGCCGCCCGCCCGTTGTCGGCTACAATGTCAATCTGTTGGTTATTATCCTGTTGCATTGTTTAGCGTGCATGCATTGTTAATTCACCATGATTAGTGGGCTATTCGCGCACGCAACAGACTATGACGTCATTCACTCAACAACTGACACAAAACGTTTGTTGTCTAGCGCTAAGATCCGTTCTTGTGATAGTTTATAACAATAGGTTTATGAAACCAATGCTGCATATTATTCCGATCCCCATAATCCAATTTGTATTGGATTATGTATTTATCATTAATAGATGTACTTAATCGTGTTGTATTTATTTATATATATGTTGAATGTATACTCGTCGAATTGCAAATTTTAGAAAATACGACTATGTCTTCATTGGTCTTGTTCCAAATTGTTGTTCAAAATGGGTCGAAGTTTAATTTTATATAGGTTATTATCACGGAATCTTAGTTTCTATTATAAATATTCAACCCGACTCCGGGTGAATAGAAATGTTGTCACAATTTACAGCTAAATATATACAATCACACTATACGTAACTTGTGATGATGTATCAGAAATGTCTTTTCAGAAAAGGTTTTTCCAATGTTTTGTTATGAAAGCGTTAAAACACTTGTTTGAGTAAACAGTAATCATTTAAACAGTTTAACTAACACTGTCTGCTAGGCAGCCACCTACGACCGAGCTATAGACATTCCTCCATCCTCCTGAGAACGACGGTCCTCAATGAGGGACAAAATTTTTATTTTTGCCAACGTTTAAGAAGATTACAACGTGCTTGAAATTACTGTTACGTTATATTTCCCTATCTACTGACCCCTATAGATAAGGTATCGCAGCTGGAACTACGGTGTTTCTCAGGGGTACTACGGGGTTCCGGTTCATGCCCCCCGCTGGTTGTGCCTTGACCGGCGCCTCCAGCGGGATCCGGACGTGGGTTGGACTCGTAGTGGCTTGTGGTTAGCTGTAGAGCTTGGGAATGTTCGTTTGTCCTGGTGTTGTGTGCCAGGACTTCCAAACTCGCCCACAGCGAGCGGGGCCTAGTAGCTGTCTCTGTGGGGCCAGCAGCGAAAAGTCCTGCGGGGAACGTGAGTTTCCCTTAGTGCTCGGCCAGACTGCACGCGCGATGTATAAGCACTATGGACCCTCAAATAAGAATACATATGTTTGAGTACGCCGGGCCGCGCCCGCGCGTGCAGTCTGGCCGAGCACTTATAGTTGGCAGCTTTATCCGGTGGTTCTCTTTGGACATTGGTGTTGACATCTTCGGTACTAGTCTGGAGAACTAGTAGAGGCGGCCCCCTAGATGCCGTAGCCTCCGGTCCAGCCAGCCGCGTAGGACGTGGGAACTGGCTAGGCGCCCGGATGGGTTCCGAGGAGTGGGTGTGCTTACTACTCCGCGACCAAGGTGGACACTTGGGAGTTGACTTTAGAGTCGACGACCCGAGCAGTGGCAACTGCGAGTTGTGCCCTTCGTGCAACGAGAAGTGAGCGAGCTAGACAGCTCTGGTTACCTATTTGGACAATAGGCAGTGAACTACACGTGTTTACTGGGAAACTCTTCCAAGAGACTAGTCTTATGAGTACCGAATGAAGAACGCGCTTCGGCGGGCACTGATTTGGCGTCAAGACCTAACGCAGATGGTCTCCTGCCTGTGTTTTGCTGGCGCAGGGACGTCTGGCACTTCTTGCATAACCTAACGGTTGGTCTCGAGGTGCCAGTACAAATAAAACTTAGTGAATTAAGGAGAGGGATGTTACGTTATATTTAAGAAAACCAATTTTCCGTCCAACTTATTTATTTGTAAGTTCTGCTTCTATACCATGCCAAACATTTCAGAGCAGCGGCAGCTATGTTAAAAAAAATTTAATTAGTGGAAAATCTTTTAATTTTCTAAGCTTTTATGCAGACTGAATGAGTGTAGTATTTTTTATATTTGTTTATATTTTTTTGAACACATTTGTCGCTATAATTTTGTAAGTAAGTTCTAGTTTAGAGATCTATTTCTTTTCACAGTCACGTCAATATTCTCGTTAATGTTAATGTTTTTTTTTAAATTGTTTGTTAAGTAACAACAAATGTAACATACACACGTCACGCCCGCTTCCATAGAGAGTATGTAGAGACCACAGATTTTCATTTGCTACTGACACATATAGTGTTATTTAAAAATTGAATAGTCTGCTCCCAGGGTACCAAAAAAACCTAAGAAACTAAAATCAATTTCAACAATGCCTGAAAAACCAGACACGCGAATGCACTTCGTTTAGAGAGGTTCAGATTGATTATAGGAAACTCCAGCAGAGACACTTGTGGCTGAGTAAAAGATTATGCGCCAGTTAGTTTCTATAAAGCCAGACTGAGGCAAAAAAATCAAGACTGCCAATTGGCTTTTCAGGCCACAGGATCGCAATCCTCTTTGATTAAGTATATTAAGTGGAATTAATGCCGCGTTGGCGGAAAGGTGTATTTATGGTACTCGAGGCTGCTACGAGAGCTCGCAATTGAGATGCTTTATACGAGAAATAATAACTGTTTGCGATGGATTCAAAATGTTTTTTGGTGTTTGTTTTGCGTATGAGCGTTTTTTACTGACTGTAAAGGGAGGCAGGATTAAAACGAGGGTGGGTTAAAAAAAAAATGTTGATATTATTATTGACGCGTGCTGTATATGGATGAACTCACCAGAGCACATAGTAAAGAAACATAAAAAGCGTGCCAAACTTGAGGAAAAGATAGACTGAAGGGTGACCAGCTAGCTTTTTGTCTAACTGGTCACCTCTTAGTCTATGATCTCCTTAAGTTTGGCACGTTCTTTATGGGGGGACACCCTGTATAAAAAACTCTAATAAATATAATATAATCTAATAATAAATAACTCTAAAAAAATTGTTTTCCTTGTTTTGGATTATGAATGTATGACCAAATACTGAGAATTTTGTTTACGAATTCGTTACTCACTCCCACTGCGAGTCATATTAGCATTGTCAACCATAGAGCAGATACGCTTGTAGAGGAGAATTATAAATGTATAGTTATCCATACATTTATAATTCTACTTATGTTCATACATAAAATTACAATACTTACGTCATTTCGCAAACTTTTTAATATTTAATTTTAAAAGTGAAGTGATCTTTTATATAAAAAAATTGGTCGTTCGTAGTTACTTATTCTATATCGTGGTAGCGTTACAATAGAGTAAGCGTTCGCCAAAGTATCTGAAGTTGTACACTTGTCTATCAATATACCTATCAACAACCCTAAGGGCACAATAAACACATAAGGGGCTAGCGTTTAACGCAATAGAATCGACATGAAGCCGTTGTCTCTAGCTAGCTATGCCAGACTAGCGCTGTGCTTTTCAGTACCACGAGGTCGAATGTAAAGTGCAGTAGATATTAACCCGGCCTGTGGCGTTAAATGTGGTCAAATCTTATCATTGTGTATCGCCCGATACTTGGTATACGTTATCGGCGACGGATTCATACGAGATTATAGAGAAAACACTCCCAAATTCTTTGAAATGTACACAAGTATTTCATTAATATTATTAAAACATTTTAAGTATTATATATAAAATTAGCCCGTGACAAATTTTCAAAATTTTACATAAATACGTACAACATAATCACGAGTTTTATCCCGAAGTGTTAGTAGGCAATGAGGACCGCAAAAACAGTCCTCTGCCATAGTTCACTTTTCAACAAATAGTGACTGCACATATGCTCAGCGTGACAGGTGGTGAGCCCATCGCCGCTCAATGCTGTTGGATGTATGTGCAGTCTTTAGTCCGTTAGTCGCCTTTTACGACACCCAAGGGAAGAGAGGGGGTGGTAGTATTCTTTCACCGTTACGCGACACGGTTAATTCATTCATTAATTCATTCATTAATTCATTCATTAATTCATTCATTAATTCATTAAAATGGCCCAAAGTTTTCTTTCTTACTGACATTATCCTCAGAACAAATGGAATTACAAACCCAACAATAATAGAATTTGACCAATATGTTGGGCCGCTCTGAAGTAAGGTTAGCATCCGTCCGGAATAGTCCGGACTTTGTCCGGTCTGGTCATCTGGTGCAATGGCAATCTTTATTCTTTTGTCTGCCTAATTATTTTGACGCCTATATTTACGTCTCCTTATGTTCTAAGTATCTCTTTAATTTGTCCGGATTTTGGAATAGGAGTAACAAAACTACATATTAGGTAATATAAAATAAGTCTTTAATCTTTATTAACTTCTCGTATAATCTAAAAACAAAATAGGTATAAAAGTAGGTAATGTTTCCATTTTGTGACTAAAAAGTCCGGACTTTTATCGAAATGTCAGGGTTTTTGTCTGGACTTTTCAAATTCCTAACCCTACTCTGAAGTAATGCGCGAACATACATTCGTAGCAGAGAGCATAATGAAGTAGTAATTTTATCAGCAAATGTGGAATATTATGCCGATATTCTATCTCATGCGAGTTTTCAAATGGCATTTCGTGTTATAAATATCGGAGAGACACAAATCAGGCCAACTGACCGCAGACAATGATGCACTGAGCGCGTTTTGTTATAATGACTAACCAAATCAACACAAAGCCAATTCAATATTTACGTGCTACGCAACAAAGTTGAATTTTCAACAGGACCAAATATGTGCATGAGCATAATTTCACTGTCAAGATTCGTATTAGGCAGTAATAAATAGGCGACACAACAGGCGCAACTGACACTTTTGTGCCATCCTTATTACTCGTGCGGTGTTAAGTAGCACAGGAGAGAGAGACAGACAGACGGAGAACATGTTTTGTGGTCCTGCCTACTCACTTTCAATCCATAGAAAGGATACATCCGGTGCTTCAGTCAGATAGTATTTACAACGATATTAAAGTTATTGCTAGTATGTATTACCTACTGTAACTTTTGAAAATATTTAATGATATTTATATAAGGATTTATATAAAACTGTTTCACCGACTGATTCAGCCGATACACTTCCATGCAATATTTCTCTGCGTCTGGTCATCTGTTGCAATGGATTTGAGTGGCTATCTTCATTCTTTTGTCTGCCTAATTATTTTGACACCTATTTTTATGTCTCATTATGTTCTAAGTATCGATGCACCCGTTCTTCTCCACAGCTAAAAGACGTCCTGAATGGGTGGAGTGGGTGGGTGGGTGCCTGCCTACCCATCCATATAGAGTAGTAAAATTAAGTTCCGACGATTAAAAATGCTTAGCTTAAGTTTACTGAATAAAGAAATTATGATTTTGATTTTTTTATTTAGTTTATAATCTAAAGATTATAAAAGATTCATTTGTTTATGCATTAATAGTAGTAGTATACTACGAGTATACGTACTGTGTATGCAACATAATTAATGAATTATCTCAATTGTACGTAGATTAGTATTGTACAATTGGCTATGGTTGGCTGGAAGATATCTCTTCGGATAAGCTCACTTTTGTAAAGGTCCCTTAATGTAACGTGTGTTTTTTGCACAATAAAAAATGTATAAAAAAATATGTATTTCCAACTTATCACTTTCATTTGAATACAATTTCACATCACAACAGATTCGACTCAATATTTATTTACATTCTGTATGTAAATAAACATTCATGTATGTAATAAGTTTTTCTTGTTTACAGTTAGCCCCTTCGTACACAGGGCTACGCAAATCTTCGATACTCGACGATTTTAGTCTCCAAGCGACTACCGCCATACAATTGGAGTCGCGGAACAAATGTCGGCGACGGGACTCGTGTACATATGGATTTGTATGGCGCCAGTCGCTTGGAGACTAAAGTCTTCGAGTATCGAAGATTTGCGTAGTCTTGTGTACGAAGGGGCTAAACTGTGCACGGGTGCACTCATTGTCATGTAATAATGATTGTTGACTGAATGAAAATTGACAATTTATTGTGATTCTTCGCGTGAGTTGTATCGTACATAGCTATTGCTATTTTTTGTTCACTCTAGATGCATTGATAATTGTTGCTTATTCCAAGAATAATGGCCATGTTTTATACATGCTTGTTAATTACAAGTTTCATTTTGCTGTATACAAACCGTTTATAACGTCCACATAACGCAATGTAGCTAGCATGCATGCAATCAGTTGTTCGTATCGTTACTAACAATAACAGAACAATATTAGATAAGGGTATGACCAGGGGCTAATTGTCTAACTTCAACACCTGTCGCAATTCGCAATACCTTTCAAGTACAAGTACGTTGTTTGCTAGTTTGCTTATTAAAAATTAATTTTATAATAATAAAACTAGCAAAGCGACATACTTCTACTTGAAAGCAATGATATTGTAACATCATTGCTTGAAAGGTGTTGCGATAGATGTTAAAGTAGTACAATAAGTATAGTAACTATGTAAATAGTAAATTAAACGCGAGTTAATCCGTAAAAAAGTGTTTCATTTCAAATAGTACAATAAGCCCCCTTTTAAAGTCTTCTTATCATTATTTTCGAATCACACATTCTTATCTTTTATGTAAACATGTAGACAGACAATAAATATATTTCTATTCTATTATTTATACTAAACTAGCAGTCCGCCCGCCACTTCGCCGCGTGGACCCAGTGCCCCGTGACGAATTTTCAAAAATGTTTGTTTATTCAAACCTTGTCCTGACAATAATACAAACACGATAAAAAATTAGCCAAATAGGTGCAGCAGTTCTGAAGTGATGTGCGTACAAACATTTCTGCAATTGATTTCTGTTAAGAAAGTTTACGTATTTCAGTTTCTCATTCAAACTTCCAAGTCGAAATTTTTAAAAACCAATAACCAATTTTAATGAAACTTTGCACGCTAAACTAGCAGTTTCATTAAAATTGGCTATAGGTTTTTAATAATTTCGACTTGGAAGTTTGTATGGGAAACTGAAATGCGTAAACCCTCTTAATATAGATAATCGAAGATATAACAAATATAATTAAGTTTACATAATATTCAATTATAATGATACAACACATAATCACGACTATGATCCCCGTGGGGTTAGTCAGAGACTAGGCAATAAGAACCGCAAAAGCAGTCCTCTGCCATAATCCACTTTTCACCTAATAGCGACTGCCCATCGCCGCTCTATGCTGTTGGATGTTTGTGCAGTCCTTAGTCCGTTAGTCGCCTTTTACGACATCCGGTTATATACGGATGATAATGATGATGAAGCTTAAATCTACAATCTTAGCAGTGCAACTCAAAAATGTAACTTTAGGTAAGAATGATGAATTTTCTTCAATGCCAAGTTATATGTGAAAAATATTGCTACAGAAGTAAGTGTTGCAACTGTTACTAAAGCAGATAGATCTCCCGGACTCATGTCTCCCCAAAAATTCTTAGTCCTGGTGTCCTCCTAGGTAGGGGAGACATCAGACCTTGCTTTTTAATAATATGTTGATTACTCGGGAATCCCCTGTATAGCCATAAAACAGAAAAAAACGCATATCAAGAAAGACGATCTTATTACAAACGTAGGAAATAAAACTTTGAGAAGTGCTCGGTTTTTACGGTAATGGACGAGTTCGGATAAAGTAAACTAAAGTACAGCCTGAATACTGACTGTGCCGCTGCAGGACAAAGGCCTCCATCATTGAAATCATGTCATCGCTACAGTTGACGGGTATCGCTACCGGTACACCGAAATACCGGTATACCGATATTTGTTCGGTATTTTGATACTGGTATTTAAGGATAAAATACTGTTGTTTCGGTATTTCGAATTAAGTGATCTATTTTTGCAAGGGTGTTTAAAGACTGCATTTCTATGATTCATAGTGTTGTTCATACTGCAGATGAGTTTTTATATAAGTACCTTTTAAGCATTCCTACCACAAGCGTTGAATCAGAAACGTCCTTTTCAGCTACAAGATACATATTATTAACAAAATAAGATCATCGATCAACGACGCAAGTTTGGACGCATTGTGTTTTCTTCGTTCGATTCTACAACAAACGCCATCTGCCTGATTGATTGACTTGACTTGCGCCTATATTTTGGTTTATATCAAAATAATTATTATATTACTTTAATTTGATTTTGTTTTAAGAATACGTTCGTATTCATAGTACCTATAACTGTGACTAAGAGAAATAAGTATTCAAAAATTTTTAATACCTATTTGATTGTGATATCTGTGGCAATGAAACAATATAAATAATTATTGGTATTATTAATATTAATATCAAATAACGCATTTTCTTTAGCCTTTTATGTACAGAAGGCGTCATATGATGCCAAAAGCAAAGCGGGCTTCTAATTCGGAAGGCATCATATGATGTTTTGGCATAGGCAGTATAGAATCACGGTTTTCGTTTACATTATCTATGGACAGATGTCATTTTATCGACACAGACTGAGACGTGATTGGTTGGCCTCCATACTGAAGTAATTCAAAGTAAATTCGCTAAATGCCTTCCTATTGAAAAAAAATCACAAAGTTGTTCAACAGATGGTGGCATTATATGATGCCATCCGGATTGTGCAGAAGCTTTCTCAAAAAACAAAATGGTTGATTTATAGTGATGATCGCTTCGAAAATGGAGGTATATCGATATTACACATTTTATGTTTGGTGAGGGCCCAAGCTTGGATATGACGAAATCGAGGATATTTTACTTGATTCTCTTCCAAATTCAATTCTTCCGTCAATAAATATGATTTTTAGGATTCGTTTTATTTTGTATTGCATTTCCTTTTATTAAATTATGTATTATTTTATTTTTTTTATAAAAGAGGGAGGCAAACGAGCAGGCGGGTCACCTGATAGAGAGTAATCACCGCCGCCCATGGACACCCGCAAAACCAGAGGAATCGCAGACGCGTTGCCGCCCTTTAAAGGAGGAATAGGTTTAAGGAAGGTATAGGAATTTGAAGGGGGGGGAAGGGGCCTCCGGAACCCTCACTGGTCGGACGAAACACAACAGCACCAAGTGCTATTGTTTCACGCCGAATATTCGTGAGAGGGTCGTATTACGCCGGGCGAGTCGGCCCAATGCGTGCTGCAGCGCAGCGTGACTCTACCACTCAGTCAGTGTCACTCATTTAGCACCACCCAGTCACGTGTAGGGTCTCAAAGTTAAACCTACGGACGCGAGCAACTTTAACCCCCGAAATGTATGAAAATTCCCTATTGTCGAAAAATCTATTTTATCGATATTGATGATTTGTTATGGCGACTCATGCCTAGTATTCAATAGAAAGTTATGGTGATTTTGGATCGCATAATTATAGGAGTGTTTCGGTTTTAATTGTGCTTTTTGTAAATAATTAGCATTTTATAAACCTCTTCTTACATAAAATGTGAAGTGTTTGTACAGAATGACAATATTCCAGGCTAATTTCCGATTTTCTTCCTTACCCGGGTTTTGTGACTTTATCTCTATTTTTAACATATTTTTACCAAAACTGTAAAGTTTATAAAAGAACAGTAGCTGGTGATGTTTGTACAAAATTTCGTTACTCTAGCATTTATAGTTTTGATAATGTAATTTTTTAAAGTCGACCTTCAGTTTGCGATACTTTTCGACACCCCAAAAAAATCGCCGGATTGAGAGGTTGCATTGCCTACAAGCGCCTCGTACAGAAAAGGTTAATATTCTTAATTACCTATACTTTTGTAATTCATTTTGTGGTTTCTAGGGAGTTGATAAATAGTTTGAGTGTTTCTGCCATATAGCGTAGAAAACTGCTTTAATCACTTTCCGAAAACGAGACTTACTAATCGTTCTTGGAGTCTATTGAATAGTAACTAGCAGTATTTAAGAAAATAACGAAAAAATACCGAAATTTCGGTATACCGGTATTTGAAATTTCAATACCGGTATGAAAATCATCCCAGTATTCCATGCCCTAGTACCGGCCTAGTGAAAAATAATATTCATTCATACATTCTCTATGAATTTTGTCAATACGAATATGTCCGTGTTTTGCCGGTGGCGGCACTGACACTGAGAGCACTATTACTGACAAGTGGGGATGCCTTCAAAGAGAATGTATGAAAAACACTGTGCCGGTACTGTGCCGGAACTGTGACTTCACTGATATGTGTGAAGCAACCTTAAATGCGTACAGTTGCCGCTATCGGACACTGCAACCGCGTTTTTGCATGATGGTGTCCCGTGTCGGCAACAGAAAGGTGTTACGTTTGCGCTGCGCTGCGCCTAACGCCCAACGCGACACTTGGATAGGGCTGCCAAATGATAATTTGATAAAGGAGGGCAGATGGGTCTAAAAAGGAGATTTTTTTGTAAAAAAAAAGCAGGACATTCACAATAAGACGAATGTTTTATATTATTTTACTTTATTTTTATCATATTTAGCTGAGCTGCCAATTTTTGCAAGTAGTTCTTGGTTTTTCAACAAATAATTATGAAAATCTTCACATGTCAGTTGTTTTGAAGTTGTTTAGAGCAAGAATTAAAGATTTTACTGTAGTCTGTTTCTCTCTTTGCTTCACTGAGCATTAATCAGTGAAAAAACTCTAAACAAAAATAAAACTCGCAGATCTTGAGCAGTTCTGAGAAACATTCAATGTTTTTAGCACTTGGACGTTTAGCAAAAAGGAGGACTTACAGTAGGTAAGGTAGGACGGGAGGACAAAACATGAAAAAGGAGGACATGTCCTCCTTTTGAATACCATCTGGCAACCCTACACTTGGATGACTTCAGCGCAACACCCAGTGGGTGGTCACGACTTTGTATCAAACGCATGCACTTTAATTGCAATGCGTTTCGCACCACGCATATACCTACCTACCTATTATTAAAAATATCGATATGCGTGGACACCCCAGCCCGTAACCTGTGACGAATTTCCAAAAAAAATAATTTTTAATTAACCTTGACCTGACAATTACAAACAATAAAAAAAACTTAGCCAAATCGGTACAGCCGTTCTAAAGTGATACGCGTACAAACATTCTGGGCAATTAATTTTTATTAATATAGGAAGGTACTTAGATGCAAAAGTGAGATTGTTACGCTTTCACGTTTAAACCGCCAAACCTGAATTTTGTTACTGAGATAGATAGGGTACGGTTATGTTATATCACTTTTCCCGCGAAAAATTAAGAATACTACCACCCCCTCTCTTCCCTTGGGTGTCGTAAAAGGCGACTAACAGACTAAAGACTGCACATACATCTGTTGGATGTACCTATATATGATGCATAGAGCGGCGATATGGGCTAACCACCTGTCACGTGGAGCACATAATATGCAGTCGCTATTTGGTGAAAAGTGGACTATGGTAGAGAACTGCTTTTCCTGCCCTATTGCCTAGTCTCTGACTAACCCTTCGGGGTTAATAGTCTTTAATGTACTTATGTATGTAGATAAAGCATTACCGATTTCATCACGAAAAGTACTTGTTAATTGGATGTCAAATCTAGTCTCAAATTACTTAGGTATTACTAGACCTCTTTCCTTTGGCCTCGGCAGATACCGCAGAACGTCATTGAGTTCTTGTCTGACTCATTGCTTGTTTTTTGTACAGGTGACATCACACAAAAGGGCTATGAAAAGAAACGGTCGCGTCTCCTCATACCATACATTCCACAACAACAACCCCCAGGTAAGTTTTAATATAACAGAAATATATACCTTTATTATATAGAACGCTGCTAACCCTAACGCCTGAACTAATCACAGGTTCACCTGCCCTGACCCGCGAGTACTGGCTTTGCTTCCAAATTCAAATTAATCGCTGTCGTCATGCGACGCACCTAATAAGCTTCCCAGTACTTACGAGTCCAAGGCCGCGACAGAAGCGTCGCAGGGGTCAAATGTCAATTGGTCGCCGTCGATGGACGTTGGACATTCGCGAAACGATCGGCCGTCTCGGGCGAGTGTGGCTCGCTCCGATTTCCCAACGAGGGTTAAACGGCGGGGCCATCTTCAATCCGAACTCTGAAGTGTTCCTATTTGGAACTTCTCAGTTCGATGAACCGATGTTTATTTATTTTTATAGAACGCGGACGAAATTCAAATACTCGTTGTCACTTGTTCTAATTTTTTTGTCTGCAATTGAAATTATTAAAATAACGAGTTTGGCCTTCACCGAGTCTCCGTTTGGCGTAAAAAAGCCTTGTCCAATCTGTTTAAACGAACTAACGAACCGCGACCGCCGAATCCAGCGTCCATCGGCAGTTGTTTATTATTTGTTTAATTTTAATTTCCTTTTAATGTTCCGTTGGTTATATAATTATGGTTTAGTTAGTCGGTTGGCCACACGCACAACAACCACACTCTATCACCAGTGCTTACATGGTCGTAATGGCACGTAATGTCACACTGGATAAATGGCACTAGTGAACGGCTTTTTTCTGCTTCGAGTGCAATCGTTCGGGCAAAAACTGTACCTATAAACCTTGGCCCGAGGTGGAACGTGATGAGGTGTTTATGAAAATTAAAATGGTCGTTACGGCGCGAACGCAGCTATTAGAGTTGTAGCGTCATTTCTAATCTGTTTGTAATTGAGCCACTTCTAGTAGGCATTGAAATTAGGCAACTATTTAAATTAGATAAAATTATGATATTGAATTTATCATTGAACACAAGTACCACAGTATTATATTACCCTGCAAGTACTGCTATACTAACAGCGGCTTCGAATACATGCTTTTCATAATAATAAAAAATACCATGTTATGTACCTAGTTAACAATTTTTGCAGGTCTGTAAACAAAATAATAATCTTCAGGAAGAAACTTATAAAAAAATTGCGTTTTTGTTATGAAATTAACCAACACTTTTATTTGCATTGATTTTTAATACTTACCTACTAACAAAAAACCTAATTTAACGTATTAATCCAAGCAATTGAACAGAATAATACTCGTCCAATTCTATTTCAAAATGTCTGTAAATTAATAAATTTACTAGATTTTTATCTGACTATTAAAAGTATCAGCTTGAAGTATGTATGATTTTTTTACATAAGAGGCCTATTACATCTCGACTGTTATTTTTGCAGTTGTATTTATCGTTTTATCGATATAGGATAATCACATGTCTGTGAGGATAATAAATTCATGTTTAATATAACAAATCTCCACTCTGCGCGAGAATAAGCTGTATTCGGACGGTTGGCGCATCGCATTTTGTAATTATGCAGTTGTATTTATCGTTTTTATCGAAATAGGATAATAAATTAATTCATTATAAAATCTTTATTCCTCATGAAGTAGCAATTATTCTGGTATACATTTTGCTCAATAATATTATCGTAGATAGAAGAAATTCACAGTTAACTTATAGTGATTTTCAAAGTTTATTGGAATAAGATTTTTTTTCTATATAAAATCAATGATACCTATCTAAAAATTCCGAGGCCGCTGCGAACTATACGACTATAAAAGAGATAACAATACATTTCTTTTATTTCATATGTTTAGAACAGTAGTTCAATCTAAGTGCCCAAAAAAGTGCCTTCGCGCATTTTATGAAAATCTTTCTCTGCAATTTTGGGTTAAATAAAAAGTTAAGCAAATATTATAACAAGCGAGGCAGCTACGAACTATGCCAATAGCTATTCTACACTATGCAATAAGTCAAAATTGTTAATGTAAGTATTTTTGTTTTGGCCATTTTACGCAAAAATCACAGTCGAGATGTAATAGGGCTATTAAGTACATTCCTACATTGCAATGTCAACTGTGGTACATTTTCGTGTGCATAAATAAATAGCGTTAGCTACACTAGTCTAGGAGTAAAGTGGCCCGGCCAGCCAATTCATACAGCCGGCCATATACGCCAGCAAGCCCCCCGGTCGTGGCTATGTTACGTGCAGTTAGGGGTACCATCCGTCCGGAAATGTCAGGACTTTTAGACTTTGTCCGGCTCTTTAATTTGTCCGGATTTTGGAAAATGAGTAACAAAACTACATATTAAGTAATATCATATACTTAAGTCTTAATTTAATCTTTAATAACTTCTCAATTATCTAAAAAAAAAAGTGAGTAATGTTTCCTTTTTGTGACTAAAAAGTCCGGACTTTTATCGAAATGTCAGGCTTTTTGGCAGGACTTTTTAGATTCCTAAATGGTAACCCTACGTGCATCTGTCAATGCCCGCCGGCAGCGGCTTA
Organism: Scoparia ambigualis; assembly: GCA_963921215.1. Lineage (NCBI taxonomy): Eukaryota > Metazoa > Arthropoda > Insecta > Lepidoptera > Crambidae > Scoparia > Scoparia ambigualis. The sequence goes on from OY992501.1 coordinate 8,655,397, forward strand.
ACGAGACGGCAAACAAGATTCACACTCGGTTCCATTGAGGTATTATAGACTAGAGGTGACACCGCGAATCAAGTTTTTGATGGGCTGCAAACACCTCAGTGATTGCGCTTGATCCAAGCGATTGTAGACCTTGAGGCTGAAAATCAGTGCGCAACAAATTGCTTCACGGTGTTGTCTCTAGTCTATAATTCCTCAATGCTCGGTCCTGTACAAACCTCTGTGTTGACATTTGTCGTGTAACAGTTCGAACAACATTTCGTTAAAACGTATAAGCATAAATAAATGTACCTAATCCCTCATAGAACAAGTGTTAGCCTTCCCATAATATGGAGTCTTTTAAACGGTGATGGTAGTTGTTTTGAAAATATGCCTAATTCTATATGAAAAAGAAACTTTCAATTATTTTTGGGAAATCTTATAGTCACACTCTGTTCAAACATAATACCTAATTACCTAACAGATCTATAATACATAAATATTATGTTTGTGCATCAAGTCGTTCTAATATTTTTTATCTATCATAGTTTTATTGGCATTCTATTATTAAAAAGTTTGATTTTTGCTTTTAGAAAACAAACAAAATCTGGCTGAATAATAAAATAAACAAGCCAAAGTAAGCCCTCCCAACTTTAGCTTAGAGTTTAATAAAAAAGATACTTAATTATATTAAAATAAATTGTTTAGTGGAAAAAAATGTCTTTCTCGATTAGCTACTATCGTTATTTACTAAAAAGACATAATATAACATATCAAAATCTATATTGTTTTCTGAGGTTTAAGCGAGCACTACACATTAGAAATGAAACACTGTTTTACGGATTAACTCACGTTTAATTTACTATTTATATAGTTTTTTATATTATCCTGACTTTTCGAACCCTTGACCCCGTTAAGGGTTAATCCGTAAAATAGTGTTTCATTTCAATATCAAAATCTACGGGATTGCTACATAAAAAGATTTTAAACAATATTTTTTAATAAGCGGCTAAAGGAACCCCTGTCTACGGACATGAAACGAGCAAGAGAATAAATATGTCTGCTTAGCTACTTTAGGTTTTCATTAAAGTAATGACATGTGCGTCCAATAAAATTAAATGAGTTCTGAGCAGTGTAAGTTTTACAAAGTAAAATGTTAAATGTTTTTGAACGTGAGTAAATGCGCAATACAAAGCGCTGGAGTCGTCCATCATTAAACATTTTATATAAAATGTTTAATTTGACTTGCCAAATCACATTGTGTTAGCATCATGGTACGTCATGCTTTGGTTCAATGTATGAACCCGAAACGGAGCGACGCAGACCCCCACCAAGTAAATATCTAACAACCACTAAGATTTTCTCGGCACCCACAAAGCGTGCGCTGTAAAAAAATATCATCAGTCTACACAAAGTTCTGTGCAACACGCAAAATCCATTTCGGTCGGTGTGGGAAAACCGGGGTCCTGCTGTTTGACCAAAAGTCATTTGGCAAAATTACTCTTGACAAACAATGTTTGGCAAAAAATAGTTTCGCCGATTGATCATTTTACTACTAATCATTTTACAAATGACTCACTTTTCCAAATGATCAACACTTAAATTTACATTTTATAAATAATTATTTAACCCAATGAACATTTAGCAACTGAATTATCAGACAAAACTACTATTGGTCTAAAAACGACTACAACTAGTCTAAATTTCTTTGAAGTAATGTAGTAGGTCACGTGATAGGTTAGAAATTTAAGACTTAAACTTTTTTTGACTTTAGTCTTAAATTTCGAGGTTATTTATTTATTAGACAACAGAAAGTTTCTTTTTGGTAATTTTTGTCTTGAATTTCGAGGATATTTTGTTTTTATTTGCGAAACATTATTTGGTGAAATGAAAAAAGGTCAATTGACATTATAATATTTAACACATTTTACAAGTGTAGTGTTTGCTAATGGATCATTTGCTAAGTGAGTTTTTGTAAGATGATACTCTTGTTAAATTTTAATGTCTCGTTTCACCAAATTAACATTTGGTGAAACGTGTTTTGTCAAATGACTATTTGTCAATAATTTCTGGTTATACAATTTCGTGAAAAATGGAATAGCCCGTCATAGTTAGATGGAATGATTGATTTGCTTTCAGATTCCAATATCGTAATTGAATCGTGTACGAGCTTTACGCGACAATTATAACGTTGGCAGTAGGTAATGATCAACCAAATAAAGGTTGCGCTTGACTGTTCCCTACAGCCTACAATTACAGTGCACTAGACAGCTATCTATAGGCAATTAAGATAGACATGGTGGAGGTTTGTTTGTGCTACGTGTCATTAATCCTAGAATAGTTACTGATGAGAATTATTATTGTTCAGCCAGCCGTGTCCCCACTACTGGATAAAGGCCTCCCGAATTTCCACTATTCAACGGTTTAAGGCTGTAAGTTGCCAGTCCTTTCAATAGAAGTCCAGCTCGTCCCGCCATCTTCTGGGTCATTTTACGCGCACCTACCAATACTTTCTAAAGGTGCACGTGCGCGAATTAATAAATATTTTTAATATTAAATTCCGCGTATGGCACCTTTGACTAAGTAGCTCCTAGTGTTGCGCCGTTTTCATTTTTCATAACATTATTAAATAAGTAAATATAATATGTCGATTAAAATTTTATTTTATATTAACATGGTAATATCACTTCCTTGAATATAAAACCACCTCACTAACCGTCGAAAAAAAATTGTAAGTTAAGAGAAATTGTTACTCAATAAAATCCTATAACGAAGCTCATAACCAGCTGTTAGTAAATTTTTTAGAAATGAAAATTGTGTAAAGCCTTTTTAAACGTATTGAAAATATCAGGTAATTTTTAATATCTACAGTCAGAATCTACACTTTTGTGTTATTAACATTGCTCGATGGCAGATAAGGAATTATAAACCGAAGAGGTAAGTTTATTACCGGTACGGTAATAGGGTTTTGTTCGTAGTTGATTTCTATTTTATGAATGGTTGAGTTTGTCTGTTTGATTTTTATGGTGATGGCAGTTTGTGGGGTTTGTGATTTTATAACTTGTTATTAACGCAGCCACACTTTATTCCACCCATTTGATGAGACTTTAAGTATGGGAAATTGCATATTAAAGCATTTGACGTATGGAAAGTGTTACCTTCTCCTCCTCATCGGTATTATTATTAAAAAGTTTGGCCTTTATTTAGTGCAATTTTTGTTATTCGATATAAGTACGATATTTGGGTTATGTTATAGTGTAATGATATGAAGTTTATCGCTCTACACTATTTCAATTTCATTGGACATTTAGATACTTTACCTACTTTGACCTTACTCTGAATCCAAACGGTTGTTCTCAATTTAACTTTATTATCATAACATAAACGTTGGTACAATAATTACGCGATGTTTTATAATTTACAAAAAATACGAAAGTGTTTTAGTAATCCTGTCAGTATTAACTGCGTCGACTGGAACACTGGTTTCTATAGACAACTCGTTATCGCATTTATGCGGCCATTACATTCGCACTTAGACCGTGTAAATTGATGATCCCTAACAGTTGATTAGTCATTAATTGGCAGTGAAATCGTTTCGTGGCAAAGTGGCTAAGAGGCCTAGACGCACGGGGCAACTCAAAAGTCTGCTACTCTAATTACAGTTGAGTTTTACGTAAACATTAATGTCATGTCCGCTCCGAGTCTGTACGCGGTCACAGTTTTATAAGCATATACAGTTGGGCGGAGAAGCGGGCGGTGCGACGAGAGTTCCGCAAACAAGCGCAGTTTATGGGAGCTACCGTGAAGGACAGTCACGTGCGCGTACTGCGTGTTTTAAACGTTTTTAGGGTTTCGTACCTAAATGGAAAAAACGGAACCCTTCTAGGATCACTTTGTTGTCCGTCTGTCGTGTCTGTCAAGACAAGACCCTTTATCTCGGGAATGCGTAGAGGTATCGAGTTGAAATTAAAAGAATATACTCAGATCTGCAGTTTCTTAAAACTGTGAAAAAATCAAACTCTTAAAATAACGTAAAAAAAAAGAAACGGCCGTTTATGCCGCAAAAAAACGTAAATTTTAGACACTCTCAAGGGAATCAAAATTCAAAGAGTATTTGTCGTTGATCTAGAACTATGAAATTTGGCAAGTATTACCGTCTTATACTAAAGTATAGGAAAAAGTCTGAAAACTATACATTTGTAATTAAATTATTTAAAAAACTGGGTCTTTATGCCAAAAAAAACGTATATTTCGGCGCTCTCAAGGGAATCAAAATGTTCGTTTTAAGCAGCTTAACGAAATTTCAAAACTAATAATGGTTTACAGGATTTGTTCCGTTTTTAATTGTAAATCCACGTCAAGGTTTGTCAAGGTTAAAAAATTATATTTTTATTCCTCGAAGCGCACCAGCAGATAAAATGTGGATAGAGATGTATGTAAACTAACAAAAAATATCGATAACGAATAACGGACGTTTATTTTTAGAGAATCCTAATTACCTCCTTTCATTTATGTCACCATGGTACTTTTAGTTTAAAATGACAGTCAATATTCTTTTTTTTTAGATGTACAATACAATTTAAATCAAGTAAATGTTACATTAAAAACAATGAATAAATCTGGATTGCTATTCAAAAGAAAGTACATTCAGAAACATATTAATATTTAAACAATGATCACCGAGCATTACAATAGAAAAACAAAACAAAAACTTAAATAATTATCTATAACCAAAACGTACCCGCAGGTTTATATTGTACACGAACTAACACAACTGAAATATCAATTCTAAGATTAACATTCCAAGAGCAGAAGGCAAAGGCGAAAAACTATCTTAGGTTAATAGCGGCACCATTCAGAGACAGCAAAGTCGCTGTTTCCGAATCGATCGCCGCAGGATGGAGGATATCTTTCACAGATCTAGTATAAAGTCTTAAATGAAGGTTAAAAATATCTAATTCTATATTGTTTACAGCCAAAATGTTATATGGCCGACACATCCTCACTTATAAGATTAAAAAATGAAATATTGTAAGTCTGAAGAGCAAAAAGGTTGGTTACGTCGGATCTACGAGCGCTGAATCTTGTGTTTATGTATATGTGAGACAGTAGATCGGGGGAGTCAATTACAGAGTGGATGATTTTAAAAAGATAAACCAAGTCTAAGTACTTTCGACGCAAGTCGAGTGATTCTACGTTAAACTTAGAGAGCCTATATTCGTAATTGGGATGGGAACGACAAATATTCTGACGGTAATACAAGATTCTCATGGTCCGAGGTTTCTTTAAGTCCTTGGTTGATCTCAAGACAAAACCAGGGAGTTGATTGGCTTTCGCAGTTATATGCTGGTAATGGGGGCGTAAAGAGAGTGTGTCATCAAATAAGATACCCAAGTATTTGACTATATAGATCCGACTCAATACCTGCCCATCAATCGTGTAGTCATAAGTAATTTTTTTGACGCTTATTTGAAAATGATATTATGGAGCACTACTGATATTCAAATACAAACGATTTGCCCTGCACCACTCAGTCACGACATTTAAATACCGTTGTAGAACTTGGCAATCGCTTAAAGATGTTACAATGTAAATATTTTCAAATCGTCATATAACAAAGCTTGACAAGAAAGACGCACAATGAGATCATTAATAAAGATAACAAAGAATAAAGGCCCCAAATGGGAACCCTGTGGTACACCAGAAGTTACCTCAGCAGGTGCAGAGATGTAGCCCCATAGAGCAACCATTTGACTACTTTTATCGAGATAGGAACATATCCAGCGAAATAAATCACCACGAACTCAATACGATGCAAGCTTATTACAAAGTATTCTATGGTTGACCTTGTCGAAAGCCTTCGAGAAGTCTGTGTAAATGGAATCAATCTGTTTGCACTTTGTAAAAGCTTTACAAAGAAAATTTTTGTACTCTAACAGATTTGTAATAGTGGATTTCTTCTTAACAAATCCATGCTGCTTATCAGAAATTAAGGGTTTTAAATGGTTGTATAAGTAGTCATACACCAGGGATTCAAAAATTTTTATCAAAGCAAGACAAGATACTTATTGGCCTATAATTTTCAACAACATTTAACGCCATTTTTGAAAATAGGAATGATATGTGCAGTTTTCCAACGTTTAGGAAATACACCACAAGCAAGAAACTTGATAAATAAAAAGCATAGAGGAACAGCCTATTCACTGCCACATTGCTTAATAAACGATGGAGGTAAAAGATCTGGACCAGCACCTTTGTTAGGATCGAACTGTTTGATTTATTGTGCAACGTCCTCTTCTTTTATCAATATAGATGATAATGGATTAGAAGAGGCACTTTCGATGGATTTATATTTAGTCGTATGCGCAAAAACACCTGTTTAATTATCGCCTTCAAAAACAAAGCCAAAATATGCAGAAAATAACTCACAAATCCCTTGACCATCTATTTAACAGAGTCTTTAAATTTCATGACATGAGGGATAGATACTAGACCCTTTCTGTTTTTAACAAATCTCCAAAATTGCTTGATATCTTTGCTAAGTGAGTCCTCGGTGGATGCAAGATACTTCTCATAACAATCAGCGGCTAATTTATGAAATCTATTGCGAAAGTAAAAATGTATCGTAATCACGAGGGTTACCATACTTTTTATACATTTTGTGATACTTATTCTATTCCTCGTTGCACTTTATCAGAGATCTACAGAACCAGATAGGATAACTTTGAGGCTTTAAAGCTATAACTGGAGTGTGTCTGTTTATTATGTCAAACAACTTATCATAAAAAAGATCAGCGCATGTATTAATATCTGGACAGGACAAGAAGTCTTGTCAGTTGATTGATTGGATTTTACATTTAGAAAAAACTAAACGTTTATCCTGACGCCTTTGTAGACTTTTCATTATATTAGGCATTGATATTTCAATAGTTAAGGCAGGATGATGTTTGTCTAATAAACTCAGTGGAGATGACTCGCGAACAGAAACATAATCCACGGTTGACAACACTGAGTCCAAGAGACGTCCGTTGGCGTAAGTGACCTCATTGTACTGTTTCAAGTTACTAAGTGAAACAAGATCATTTAATAATTGGAGTTTCTTATTATGCGTTAAAGCCGTGGTGTTAAATTCTGGGGTATTAAAATCGCCAATTAATAAAAAAATGTTATCTGAGAGTCATTTAAGATGACACTCTGGCAATTGCTGTAAAATTCGTCTCGTTTTATAATATTACTGTCTGGAGGCAAATAACAGGGCACACAAGTTTAAGTTTGGTATATTACTTCTACCTGACAAAATAGTGATCCAGATATCTTCCTTGTCATTTTCCCATGATGCCTGATGGATCACTTGAAAAGTTTTCTTAACAGCGACAAGTACCCCGCCACCGTCATGTTTAGAAGAGGCTGTGTCTTCTCGATCTCGTCTAAAAATGTTATAGCGACTATCCAGTACTTCTCCATCGAAAAAAACACTTTTATTCAAATTTGTTTCCGTCAAGCATACAATGTCAAAGTCTTAGTACATTTAAATAAAATTGCAACAATTTTGTACGTATTCTATTTACATTTTGGTAGTAGACCTTAATCATAATGAATAATTAAGAGAGACTAAATGCTAACTAAATCTATCAATATGTTAGAGAGAAATTTGCAATAAGATAAAAAACAAGATTCAATTGGTATTTATTGAGTGTATCACGGTTCTTTACATGTATAGCTGGACTTTGCTCGTCTTTACGCATGTAAATTTGTCCAAAGCGTACCCACACAAACTTATAACTTTTATCTTTAGAAAATTGTCTTGCAGCGCTATGCAATTCTTTGGTTTCTGGCGACAAGTGTTCAGCTAGATAAATTCTGCGTGTAGCGCCACCAAAGCCTAAGTGAGTTGTGGAGAGTGTTTCAATGGCAGGAGTCTTGTTAAAGCGTGTCACAGATGACAAAATGAGATCACGGAGTCTCTGTGAAGAGTGCTTTACAAGAATATTGCGAGGCCGCTTCGAAGAAGTATCCATTTTCGCTACGCGGCGACATGCTCTAATGTCATTTACAGCGACTACTACTTGCAGACATTCGTACAGCTTTTTGAATAGATGCACAACATTTTAATTTTTGCTCACCGGGACTTCGTGAATTTCAATATTTACGGAGCGAGAAATTGTTTTGCAATGTTGAGGTTCTAGCTTCCAGTTTCTGTAAAGCATTCTGGGTTTTCTGAAGTTGCGCTTTCAAGTGCTTGATCTGAGAGTCCTTATTCTTTATTTCCGACTTAATGTCTATCTGCTCTGCAGATAGTAGTCTGTTGTTGTAGTAAAATCGCTTTTAAGTTGGTTTATAGCTTTATCGACCTCCACGCCAACCATTTCGGCGACAATTCAATTTATTACTGCCGTAGTAAGTTGCAGCACCTAGTCCTACTCGTTTATTTATTTTTTGCTGATAGTTAAAGGTTAGTGAGAGCGCTAAGGCGCCAATGACTGTCATGATTCAATTTATTATTGACGTATAAGTTGCAGCACCTATAGTCCTAGTTTCTATCGACATCAATATTAAGAATATTTTAAGCTCCTCTCTATTTTTAACCGTTGGTGCGCTTTGAGGAATAAAAAATATAATATTTTAATTACCTATTTTGAAGCGCACCCATGTGGTGCGCTTAGAGGAATAGTTTAGGTGCGCTTGGTCTGATGCGCTTTAAGGAATACCCTCTGCAATTGTTGTTCCGGTCAGCTTCTAAAATCAGCATAGCGTAGCTTCGAGTGCATATTTTTATATATCACTATATCTAGTGGCCGTTTTAAAAGATCGGGGAGTCAGCGGCAATATATGGGAAAGCAGTCGAAGCTAAATAAGTTGAAATTCGAGGCATGTGCCATATTTGACTGTCTTAAGGTACGATGTGATTAGTCCATGTTTATAGTATGTCATTGTGTGCAATACATTAGGCTCCTCGCTTGAAGTTAGATTCACCTGTATTCAATTGAACGCAACTCATCTGTCAACATAGATCAATTACTTTATAACAACAAGTTTTATCTCATATTCTAAGAACGAAATCATATCATTTAATGTGCACTATAATTTGCACTTATAATTCGTAAATAGGTGACCATTAACAGTGGAAGAAGCCTCCGGAACTCTAACTGGCCGGACGAAACACAACAGCACCAAGTGCCATTATTTCACGCCGGATATTCGTGAGAGGGTGGTATTACCCCGGGCGAGCCGGCCCAATGCGTGCTGCAACGCAGCGTGGCTCTACCACTCAGTCATTTAGCACCACCCAGGGTTCACATGTATGCTATTTATTCCCCCTTCCACCAATGACGGCGCTCCGTTCGCTTGGACCACGAGGGTGAACGCACGCACCTAGAAATATAGGATTTAAAAAGCAGCCAATAAATTATATTTAAAAATAGAAAACTTTTATTATTTCTACGTCAAATATTTTATTATTGCTTTTTGTACCCCATATTTACTTTTGGCGGGGGGTTCAAAATTGACCCTGTATACTTAAGGGACGTATGTTTATTGTACAACAATATAAAGTTGTCTCTTACATAATCAATAAGACATCGCTTTTGCAGCGTTGAAGCGTCGTTCATTGGACCGTGGTGGGCGACCCGCATCCTTCCTACGTTACTTTGGCTTCATCGTGTCCATGTACTCGTAGCTACGCTACGCGCTAGCTGGTTAGTTAACCTATTAAAAATAGATACACACGAAAGGATGAAGCCGGCAGCTTCACTGCCAGTTTCTCATTCCGTTCTTATAATTATACAGATTGTGAAACAACGCCCTCTTAGTCTAAGATCCGAGTACAGAACGACCTTCACCGAGAAGGTTAATGGATGAAAAGTATTTTATATCAAATTTAATATGCTAAATAATATATCGCGAGTGGGTTGGCTGAAAAATTTCAGTCCAGTACCTTTAATGATTAATTTATTATCAAAAAAAATATGTTTTTTTTTTATTTTGCACTGGTTTGGTGTGTGTGTGTTTGTAATGAGCTTATCTTTTTAAAAACATAAATTTTATTTATTTAACCAGACGGTTCCAAATTACTAATATTGACTTGCCTGTTTACACCTGCCTACCCAATGTTAAGACAGGAAAAAAATAGTCAACCCAACGTTTGCATATTATAGAGGCCTCATACTTTCGATTGGTACCTATGTAATTTATCTAATAACAAAACAAGTGCAATATTTAAAAAAAAAAATTAAATATTTAATTAATCATATACTGGACTGAAATTTTTCAGCCAACCCACTCGCAATATACTATTTAACACATTAAAGGACAATGGCGAAAATGGACCTGACTATGGGCACAAATCAATTATATTCTAAAAAATATGCTGTTATTAGTTAATTTTGAAAATACAAATAATATACCTCAAGAACTTCTAGTTTTAGAGAAATTAATGAATGCGTATAAATAAAAAATATGTATGGGAAAACTTAATCATAGCTTTGAACGGTTTTGACCATAGACAATAGATCTTGACGACGATGTTAAGTTCCATTTCAATTTCACGTGCTTGCATGTACTTACACTCGTCGAAAAAAAGATTATAGTAGACAAAAATACATTTAAGTATTTTTAGAACATTATTAAATTGCTGAAAATGATACAATAAGTAAACGAAATAAGAACCAAATAAGCGTTAGGGGCCTGATTCTTTGACTTGCGTGTAAAGGAACGTCACTGTTAAAATCGAATGACAGATGTTATTCATTGTTTTTTTTTGCAGTCGATCTTTGCGTTTGCTCTGATACGTACTGTGCGCGATAATTTATTACCGGCTAGTAATGATTTAATATTATTCGCCTTGGGAACGTACCAAATCCGACATGCTTGGTCCTACTATGGAGAACATGACTGTGCGTTTCTTCCATATAGATTATCAGAGTATCGCTTGAGAGGTAGTGGAAATAATACGTTGATAAGAGGGAAAATTAAATCCAACACACATTTAAAGAAAACAATATGATGTAAATAATATATTAATAGAAAATATTGTGTCAGGAAGGGAAGGAATGACAGAATATTGTTGCAGTTGTTTGGTAGGTTAGGTCGTCGAACGATTGGATGATGGATGCTGTTCACATGTCATGATAGTCATGTGGTACTTACCTTGAGTGGGTCAGGCACCAAGATAACATAATAGCAGCACCAGCAGGTTTTTTAGATAGCGTAGTTAAAAGAGACGATTTTAAATAAATCTTTGATCATTCATACTTAAGTGTTTTATTTATAAGCATCCTCTTTGTTTCATATCAAATACCATTTATTACATTTCTCCTATCACTATTTACATAGAAAACAGGTAATCAAAGTCGACTTAAGTTAAGAATTTAATCTGTTAGATCGTTAAAATGTTTTTCTAACCTCAAAAGTTCAAAAATTTTAAAAAATTATATCTCGCATTTGTGAAGTTTTATATTGAATATGGAGTTAGGACACTGATTCTAATTATGTTAGGTATCTAATCAACACAAAATTAATAATGCCCATTGTCATTGAATATCAGGTCCAGCTAGTATGGGATTTTGCCGATGTCCTTTGATATAAAATACTTTTCATCCATTAACCGCTCGGTGAAGGTCGTTGTATACTCGGATCCTCTACTATCTATCTATCTATACAACTATCCTCAAAAATGGTGATGGGAGGTTAGGAATTGCATAATCGTGAATATTTTGCAACTTTCCAATCGATACCAATATATTTTAATGGAAATAATCTCTTTATTATCACTTTTTATGCTGTGTACGGTTTAATACTGGCACGCATGACAATGTATTTTCAATTATTTTTGAGAAACGAATATAGGTTGTTGTGACAATGGTGAAAAGGAAATAAATAAAGACGTGATCTTATAAGTTGTGTTTATTTTTACTAGAAGACCGAACTGTCTAGTCCTCAGACTCCACTTTGTAAAAGGTTATGGGCACCAGCCACCTATAAAAGGTAAGGAATAAGTAACAATGTCAGAAAATAAAAATTTGTCGAATACTAAGATGAACGACAAACTCAGAGGACGCGCAAGTTACAAACAATGGAGATTTGTAATGCGTAATGCACTCGTTTACGACAATTTATGGAGTTCGATCACAGGGTATGATAAAGACGATAAGTCTACACCCGAAGCCCAAAAAGGGATAGTGATAAAGCCTTATCTAAGATATGCTTGAGTGTTGAAAGGAGCTGTTTTTCCCATCTCATGCAAGCAAAAACTGTCAAAGAAGCATGGGAGATTCTTGAGAAAACTTATGATGATAAAGGTTTAAACAGAAGACTTAAATTACTAAGTTCTATTCTGTCTGTCAATTTGATTGACCATACAGACATGGAAGCATATGTTAATGCTAATCAGTCCTTAGCTCAACAACTAGAGAATATGAAGAAACCCTTAGATGATGAATTTTTGGCTGCCTTATTATTTACAAGGACTTCCAGATTCCTACGAACCAATGATCACGGTTTATTGTCTTGTCAGACTATGTTTAGGATCGCCTATTAGAATAATACTAGAAATAGGTTCAAGTAAACAAGAAGGTTAAAAAGACATCATCTCAATAGATATTAACTAGTGATTGTATTTGTTGCTGATATTTCCAGTGTTGTCAAAGGTGTTGTTATTGTATGTTAATTTCGAATTCGTTACTGTGTAAACTAACACTGAACATTTAGGTAATAATAGGTTTTTTTTTTCAACCGCCAGCAGCGGTTCTAACGGCTAAGTATATGGACATGTTTTGTCCTTATATAGGCATATTATGGGCATCAAATGTCAAATGAAGCCCATGTCCATATTCATATTTTTTAGCCGATAGGGTAGCAGGTCACCACTCGTAATCATAAAGTATTTTTATAAACATACACGCGTACATAGTTCCACGATTATAAGGGTTAATCAGAGACTAAAGCAATGGGGACCGCAGAAGCAGCCCACTGCCATAGTCCACTCTTATATGTATGTATAAAAAAAAACCACAGATCTCGTGCTCTACACGAATTAAAAGGGCGTACCTACTTATTATAGATTATCAAATGCAATTTTCAGTAAGAACGCGTAATTTTTCTTTCCATAATTTAATTTTTTTTTCAGAACTAAAAAAAAATGTTTTTTTTCAAAACCAACTTTTCCAAAATATTTTTACATCATCTTAAAACCTTCTTCGAATTCCGCGTATTTTGAGCTATCACGCGCCGCGCAAAAAAAAGTGTAATACGGTAAAATGTTCCTTAGTTCAATACCGAGGTGCTTTTTTTTTATGTTTTAAATTCCTGTTCCGTTCCGTTCTCGCGATATCGGGAAAACACGATTTATCGGTCAAATAAGTCGGTTGTTTTTTCAATTTCCAAAAAAATTGTTTTTGACTTTTCCAAAATATTTTTACAATTCCCTTCCTTCCCTTCGAATTCCGCGTCTTTTGAGCCCTCATGCGTCCTCGTGGCCTTAAACCTCAGGGTATCACGGGCGAGTCGCACTTTCAGCGGAATAGGGGGCCCTACTGGAGCGAACGAAAAAACATTTTCAATGTTAAAAAATAAACTAACAGTTCATAGTTCGCCACAAACCGCGTCCCGGTGTCAGCATAGTAAGTAAAGGTTGCTTCACATATATCAGTGAAGTCTCAGTTCCGACACAGTACCGGCACTGTGAAAAATATTCTTTCATACATACTCTATGAATTTTGTCAAAACGAATACGTCCGTGATTCGTGAAGACGTTCTGACGTTCATAAAGAATGTATGAAAAACACTGTGCCGGTACTGTGTCGGAACTGTGGCTTCACTGATATGTGTGAAGCAACCTTAAGTAAGTAAAAAAAAACATACAAGTACACAGTTCACCACGTGCCGCGTTGCGTGGGCAACTGGGCACACACCGGCATCGATCGCGGCTAGAATCGGCGAGCACAGTTTTCGGGCCTGCATTGCGCCACCTGATAACGCCGCCTCACCTCGCCTTATCGCGCGGGTCGACGACCTTGATAACCCGCGATCGGCCACATTGCGCATCAATCACCGTGCGCTGTTAAAAGGGTTTATGCATTTCGGTTTTCTATACAATGGAGATCATTCGGGCTTCATACATTTTTGGGCACTTATAGAAAGTGCCGGCCAAAAAAAAATTAGTGCGTATTGTTAGAACTAGCTATTTGGAGTAATAGTTAATATGGCACAAAAGTTGTAGGATTGCTCAGAGCCAAATTATACAAGTTCGGTGATTTAACATATAGAGATCTAAATAGTTTGATTAAAATTAAAAAAAAACGTTCATTAAACTGAGTTATTGCGATTTTAAACTTTCGATAGTGGACTTTAAATCGCAAAAATTTTGTCAATTAACCTTTTTAAAAAAAAAATTTCAACAAACTATTTAGATCCTTGTATTTTAAAATGGCTTTAAAAATTTAGATTTGGAAGATTGTATGGGAAACCGAAATGCGTAAACCCTCTTAAAAGTCCGAGAAGGCTGTAGGAACCTATGCGAACGCTGCAGAGGAACCATTTGTATGACGTCACATTTATGTCTGTCCTCGGAAAGATGAGCGATATTGCTACCATGTGATCTATTAAAGAAAACGCGCTCACTTCTCTTATCTTATAGTTGGTGTATGCAGATAAGATCTCCGCTGCCGTAAAACCAGACACAATAGACATTTAATTGTTAATAAACTCTAGGAGTCTTCGTGACAGACAAAGGGATAAAACTAAATAAATAAACTTTCCTACACTCACACCAATTACCTAGCCCAAGAGAAGCTTCGTTACGAAACTCGTTAAATGGTTACTAGACAACGGATAAACATACTTAAAATACTTAAATACATACTTATTATACATCCCAACTAGCAAAATTTCCTCTTACACACATCCCAAGAGTATAATTTTACCAGTCTTATATAACTCCGATAGACTGCTATAAGTGTGGATTTGGGCGCACTTAGTAAGTCTATTTACCCTTAAATATATCTTAAAATGGTCTCGAGAAGTGTATTTCCAATCTTACAAAATTCTTGTTGATGCTTTAATAATACCAAACAGACTTACAAATGATTTGCAAAGGTATTCTTTAAGGGCATTTACCCTTATAATGCACTTACTAATGCTGTTTTAAGTGTGATATTACTTGTAGTTCTCTTTGCGAGATTTTAGTAAGACATGTAATCACATGTAATCACAGTCCGCCGAAAGGATTGCCAAGTGCTCGTGAAACTTTTTTTAATAAAAAGAAGAGTATTAAAAACGTAAGTTTTATGTATTGTCCTGTTTAATTCACTTTCCTACAAAATGTGTATGTATAATTTCATGTTTATTACGCATTACTAACTGTTATTTAATTGCGAAGTCGATTTTATCGAGTATTTTGAAATAATAATCACAATATTTTTATGGGCCATTTCAACAATGTATATTTAATAATAAAAAATAATATATTAAAAATACAAAATATGGAAACGTCGCCATTATCACCAATCATGCCCTATATTGGCTTTAACAGAACCAATATAAGTGCATTACCATTGTTTAAGGTTTACACCGCACTTCTAAAATCAAATTCAACCACATTTTTTAATCCACGCGGCCATTGCTCATAACCTTTAGGGTTCCTTAATAAAGTAAAAGTAGGCTAAAAGACAAACAGGGAAGTTCCTGGTCGACCACCTTTTGACTTTTTTGCAATGCATTAGAATTCTAATTGCCATTTATCTAAGTTTTTAAGACATTAGACGTGCTAGTACTCTTTACTATCTTTAACAATAGTCACTTCTAAGATCGAGTGATCTTACAAAATGCATTCATAAGAGTTTATTAAGAATCAAGGGTAATTAGGCTTATAAAGTGCGCATATAATACTACTGTTCTTACAAATGTTATATAAAGTAATCTTGTAAACATCTTTATGAATAAGTTATAAGTAACAGACGATATCTAACAAAACACTTAGTAAAGTCACTTCTAAGATCGAGTGGTCTTACAAAGTGCATGTATAAGTGTTTATTAAGACTCAAGGGTAATTAGGCTTATAAAGTGCGTGTATAATACTATTGCTCTAATAAATATTATATAGAATTTGCTTATATACGTCTGTAAGAATAAGTTATAAGTGTAACAGCCGATATCTAATAAAATACTTTGATAAGTCACTTTTAAGATTGAGTGGACTTACGAGGGGCGTTCAAAATATTCTCGGTATGTGGATAAAAACAAACAAGTACGAAAAGTTTGATATTTTTATTTTTCAATATACTCCCCCCCTATGTTCATACACTTATAAGATCGATCAATTATTTTTTTTAATCCCTCATAAAAATATTTTTTATCTTTGGTGTAAAAATGCTCCTCCACGGCCGTCTTCAACGCTTCATCGTCAGAAAATTTATTTCCACGCAGATCCTTTTTAAGATTGGGGAACAAAAAGAAGTCGCTTGGGGCTAAGTCCGGACTATAGGGTGGATGAGTAACAGTTTCAAACCCACATTCAACAATAGCTGCCTTGGCAATATGAGCAGTATGGACAGGGGCGTTGTCATGCAGAAGCAGAACACCTTTGGTTAACTTTCCTCGCCTCTTTTCTTTGATCGCATCTCTTAATTGACGTATAACGTTAGCGTAGTACTGCCCTGTGATATTTACACCTTTTTCTTTATAATCGATAAGCAAAACTCCTTCACAATCCCAAAATATTGTGGCCATGACCTTGCCAGCTGACGGGATTACCTTGAACTTCATGGGATGAGCTGAACCCTTAATGTGCCACTGCATGGACTCCTGTTTGCTCTCTGGGTCATAATGATGAACCCAGGTTTCATCTCCAGTAACTGTTTTTTGCAGCACCTCATCGGGATTTTCACCACACAGGTCGATAAAATCTGAACAGCAAGCCACACGCATATCCTTTTGAAGAAGCGTCAGCATTCGCGGAACCCATCTTGCACTTACTTTTGACATATTAAGATGGTCATGTATAATGTCATGTACGGTACCAATAGAGAGATTGGTTACTTGAGCTATAGATTTTACCTTCACTCGGCCGTCTTCCAATATAAGTTTTTCCACTTTATCAATATTTTCTTGTGAGGTAGCCACTACAGGCCGGCCAGGTCTAGGGTCATCTTCAATACTCTCCCTTCCACGCTTAAATTCGCTTGACCATTTTTGAATAGTAGATAAAGAAGGAGCAGACTCACGGTAAACACAATCCATTTCCTCTTTTATGGTTTTTTGATTTTTACCCTGTTTTGTCAAGAATTTTATGACGGATCGGTGCTCTAATTTCGTTAAAATTGTTAATTCGCTCATGGTGTTCATGTTTGTTCGGCAATTGCAGAAAAACAAAAGAACATCTCGGTTCCAATTTTACTTTTTTTTAATGTCAATGGATGAATCTTAGCGGCCAGTAACAAATATATATATAAAAGAGGTTGTAACGTATCAATACCGAGAATATTTTGAACGCCCCTCGTACATAGGCATGTATAAGTGTTAATTAAGAATTAGGCTTACAGAGTGCGTTTATAACACTACTGGTCTTATTGATGTCATTTCTCGTTTTCTTATATACTTCTAAAAGTATTTTTTACAAGTATATATGCTCTTATAGCTTAAATAGATTTATGATATGCTATTATTAGAGTCTCTATCTTAATCAGAACGTATATTAAATTTATTTAAGGACATAGCTCTTAAAAGCTTTCGTTTCTAAGGGTATTTTGCTAGCTGGGATAGAACACCCAGACCCGAGTCAATTTAGAAAAACAATTATTGCTTAGTTGACCCGACCGGGAACCGAACCCGGGACCTCAGAGATAGCGACACCATGAAAACCGGTGTCCAAACCACTCGACCAAGGAGGTCGATAAATAGGATACTAATTAAAAACTGTGCTTTCTCTAAACGATATCAAATGTCATAAAAAGGTTTAAATAGTCCATGGATTAAGAGGGTGCCGCGCGGTCGCAAAAAGTGACAAGTCTCTTAATGAACTTCAAAGCAAAATCAATCATATTAATATTTAAAATTAGAACAATTCTGCTTTGAAGTTTCAGACCTAGTAATTTGATTAGAGCTATGTTTTTATTCTGCGAAATGTACAAAACCATCACGCGCTTGTGTTAAAAATTAAAATTTACTTTTTTAAGAAAGGCGTGACCTGCGGAATATCAATACAAATATTTTCATGTAAGAATTATTGTTTCATGCGTAAAATTAAGAAAGTTGTCGAAATAAAAATGTTTTAAGGAGTCATTAGATTTATGTATTGTTTGTTTTTGGTTTAAGGAATTTGTTTCAAATTTCAAAAAAGCCACGACCTTGTGCAATGTTCAGGCTAACTTACGTCAGTTCTTTTAATGTATTTAACTAATTCAGCGCATAGTACAAGTAACTTAAAAATACGTATTTTTTCACAATTTCGTGCAGGATCCCTTTTGGCAATGTTTAAATGGTTGAAGGATTTTCAACCAGTGTTTTATAGTTTTTCTAACCGTTAGATATATTTTTTATTACATCACATAAGCACACAATACCTTCTTTATGCATTTACTAGCGTTTTACCGGATAGCATAAAACCGAATCAGTTACTGAAAACAATAATTCATACAAATGTGTAAGTATACATAATCGTGGCCGTATTATCTTGAATTGGTCGAACTTTGACGATTGCCAATGAAGCTGACCGACTGTTATATTTTTGTTATTTATTTTTTATTTTTAATATGCTGTCGATTGCGTTGCTTGCAATTTTTAAGTTCATATGTTATATTTTAGTGTGGTAGTCGCCAGCTTATTTTAATGTTAATTATCCTCTTTATTTATTTCGGGCCTCTTGCACCTTTTATATTATATCTAGATTTAAGAAATCCTTTTTTATTTAAACGTATTGTCAAGCTTTTTATTATTTATTGGGATTTAGGATAAATCTCGATTTAATTTCTGGTGTGAGGGGCCTTGGTTATTACAATTTTCTTTCAGGACATTTGACCCATCTAGTGCAATTATGTAGATATATTATATTTTGAGTAAAACATTTTGTAGTTTTAGATATTGTTTGTATCAAATATCATGTAACAACGTTTAACATGTACATCTGAGCTGTCAATGCAACATGAACAGAATGTCACAGCTTCCAATGGCAGTGAGACGTCTCTGTCAATATTGGAATATGCTGACGTATCCCTGGCTGTGTCTAAGTTTGAAGCGGCATTTGACCAATATTGATTTCTGCAATCGCCGTATTGCCATGTTCAAATCCAATTATTAATTATTGGGACGACACATTGGTATAGGCCGACAAAACCGTTGGTGCAGTGTGTTGTGTGTTTATCGTTTGTATTAAGTTTATTACAGTGTTTATGCGATAAGTTTAAACCGTATCTCGTAATCAATACACAGAGCGAGATTTATATAAAATGAACACCCTATATAACGTGTATACAATAACATTAGAAGAACATTACCAGCAGCAATTATTAAAGTTAGTAGTTAGTTAGGTAGTACAAATGATTTTACCAAGCATAGTAGGTAATAGGTGTAATTATAATACCGAAACTGAGCTGTAGTAAAGTGCAAAGAATCACTATTTGATTGCAAGCATCACTGAAAAGTCGACATCGGCTGTTCCATTCATTTTGAGGAATACTGGACATACTGTTCCAGTAGCCTAATTCACGTAACAAAACTTAAACGACATGCGAGCGATTTGATCGCTGAAGTCACTTTTCGTATTCACGTATCAATCGCACGGTTTTGTATAAGCGTATTCACGTGCATTAATCGAAGTTCGATCGTTGCCTCCGCGGTATTCACCTATTATTTTGACGTTTAGTTTGATCGGATGTCAGCGATTACATGTCAAATTAGACAATTTTCAAGTCGTTGGAAAAAAATAATAAACATTTCAGCATGTTTTCGTTAACAAAAAGTGTTTGAAATTATTTGGTAGAATTGTAATGGCAACATTAAGTTTAAATAGTTGACAAATCGCTGAGTTGCGATCCTATCGAGTAATCGTTCTATCAAAATGACAGGTGAATAAATGACTTCTAAACGTAAGCGTTGACTAAAGCTGGGTCTCCTGCGACACTGTTTTGTGTTTTCTAACACCCAACATCTAACAAAATATATTGTTAGATGTTTGATGTTAGGTGTAACAAAATACGTGAACCGGGCCACAGGTCGAACAGTATTTGCAGTTGAATAGGATAGCCCAGTGTCGGGATAATATACCTATTACAAAACTCCCTCTGTATAAACACTATTCACTACCGTGTCACTTATTTTAGAGGAAACACTACGTCGAAGTGGCATGCAAAATTCTCATACAAAACACAGAAAAACGACGTTTCGTAATCCCCTGTTTCCTCCGTCAGAGCTGGACCAATTTTTATTACTTTTTCAGCATCGTCGGTTAAAGAAAGAGATTTTCTATGTCTGTATGTTTGATTTTTTTTAAAAACCAGTAACTTAATGTTTCTGAAGACGCCTTAAAACGTAGTGATTTCGCTAAATTTTGAAGGCTCCTGGCTATTAAATAAATGACTTATGCAAAAAAACCAAACATACATACATAGAAAATCGCTTTCTTTAACCGTTACTGAAAAAGTAATAAAAAATTGTCCAGTTCTGAAAGAGGAAACAGGGGACTACGAAATGTCGTTTTTCTGTGTGTTTGTATAAGAATTTTGCATGCCACGTCGACGTAGTGTTTCCTCTTAAGAACACGAATACTAATGAAAGAATGTTCCAACGCCTCTTTTGTTTTGTATACAAATGGTAGAGATAACAAGGTGTTCATCGTTGTATAATTAATAGGTACGTAGCCAATAGCCAGCATGCCTCTCATACCGTGCACTTGGATTGAGATACAATTTTTGTTGTTTTGCTTTCATCTCTTTCGAACAAGCGGCTTAAACAGTTAAATTAAGTTAGGAATTTGAAAAGGGATTAATAAAGTCCGGTTTCCACCAATGTATCGGTAAAAGGAAAAAGGTGAAAATGAGAAACGTTATTGGTTGTTTATTATTTATTATTATTTATTATTAGACATCTCACTCTCCTCACTTATCTATCACTTTATCAGTGGGTACCATAAAATTGTAGTGTTGTAGCTGTACATACATTAAATATGTAAAGTATTGTATTATCTTATAAAAAATATTTAAAGTAATTGGTGACCTACTCATTCACATAGGGTGGATTCGACCAAACTGGAATAAGACTTACTCCGAGATTAGTCTATACAAATTCGGCGTTTAATCTAGGTATAAGACCTTATTCCAGTTTGGTCGAATCCACCCTTAATGCTATAATATAACTTGTCGGTAAAGGCAAAATTTAAACTAATTCCAATTGAAAGGAATATCGGCAACGATATCAATACACATTGAATTAAATCCTTTAAAAGCCCCCTTTGTTTATCTATTCAACAAAGAAAGAAATGAAAGCAAATATTATCATATTTTTTCATGAGATCAAAGTATATACTTACTCGTAATGGGGATCATTACCCAATGCTTGAAATTTATTTGGTCTCCTAGTCACTGTTTACTATTGTAGAATTTTATGATTTTTCCTGGCTATTTTTAATTAATAATATTGTGTTTGGAGCATAAGAAATCAATTTGTTAAAGGCAGCTATGGTGAAACCCGTTTTAAAATATGTAGAATTTGCTTGTTTCCTGTAATTTTTATTAATATCGTTTATTTTCCTTGAAATAAATTTAGAGTTCTTTATACTGCGGGAGTAAGACTTTTGTATGTGAATCGGAACGCCCGATTGAAATAATTAACGGTAGCGTGTTATCAATTAAATTTGCAATGACGAATACCTCTCAGTCTGCCTGTGACCAATTATAAAAATTCATTAAAATTAAACTGATTGATATTATTTGCAATATCAGATGGCATTCAACAGAGTTGTTAAATATTATTACATTAATGAAGCATACAGACATGAAATTCGAAGCCAAACTTACTTATCGCATTTTATCAGTACGAATTTCAAAAGCGGTAAAGTTAAGCCTTTTCCAATAACAGCTTTTAATTTGCGCGTCTCATTTGAGTGAAAAGGTTTTTGTAACAAGCAAGTTTTATATATTTTACGTGTACAGTCAGCGTCAAACTGATCGAAGCATCAGCATCAATGAGTCCTTAACTAAATGTTTAAAAATACCCATTGAATCTGTTTTTGTTTGTGTCTAAAAATGTTGACAGTGTTAGTCAAAATAAGTCTGTTCTATAAATAGATTTAATTATTATGTAAAAAAAAATGTTTGCTGTCTTTACTTTTTTACCCCAAAGCAGAATACTATAAGACAACACCGTGAAATTAACTAATCTAGACTAAACATGCAGCAGCAATAATAATAAGGCTTTAGAAGTGCTCGGCCAGACTGCACGCGCGGTCTCGGGCGCGGCGCGACGTACAAACATATGCCCCGCGCCGCGTGCCCACTATGGACACTCAAATAAGAATACATATGTTTGAGTACGCCGCGCCGCGCCCGCGCAGGCAGTCTGGCCGAGCACTAATAATTCATAAACGCCAAGATATTGTGGACCATGAATACTGCATCGTTTGAGTTGACGCTGACCGTACCTACGTGTTCGTTCGTACTATCCATTGAGGTATTTTAACTAGACACGACACCGCGATGCAAGTTTTTGCGCACTGGCACAGTATAAATTATATTTATACCGTGCCTATGGGTTGCATTGCAATGCAAACGAGTGACAATAAAGCCTGGCGCCCTACGGGTCACGCGTTGCCCGCTCTAGTTTATCTACATTACGGTCAAATTCGATGAATAATCTTTGTAAAGAAATTACTGTCATTTTTTTTGTGCATATAATTATCTACTTCCACTCCGATTTTAACTGTATTTTGAAAGAAAGACACCATTGTCACTATTCTCGTGTATCTCTTTCAAAGAAAATAAAATAACTATCCAAGTGACTCTACATATTTGCTATAATGTCAATAATTTGTTTACATACATTCTTTGTCGAATTCGGTCGTAGTATTGTTACAATATCTCAATGATCTTATCCGACTGCGTGAGCCGTATGGCCCCGCCAGCCAAGTGTGTGCGCGATGTTGGAGCCGGCGTTGTTGCGCAGTGTGCCAGCCGCCGCGGGGCCCGCGCGGCGACGGCGGCAGCAGGCAGCACACGAGGAACCGGCGCACGCACCGCCGCGTCACGCACAACGAGAAGAGATACCACTCAGGTACCCTAAACCTATAAGCCTAGCGAATACAGAATTGGATATCAGCACTGAAAAAAGTTTTGAGTAACAAAATCGCAAACAATTGGATTACAATAAATAGCTAGAGTACCCACCCAGGGGTGTTACGACATTGGTCAAGTCTGATATTAGTCAAATCGTCAAATTAGACAAATTGGTAATTCGTCAAATCCTCTTTTCGTCAAATTATGTAATTTTCTAAATACGCCATTGGTCAAGTAATTTAAGTACAATTAACAGCAATGAAGAAAAAAAAATGTTGTTTTTTTAAACTAAGTAATTTATTAAATTCATTTTATATTATTCATACCCAACATAACTTTTAAACACTTTAAGGGATCTAATTTTCAACACACACAATAACTTCTCTATTATTTTTTATTTTGGCGTCTTTTATCGTCTGGTAGGTAATTAAAGAAACATATCCTTTAATTACCTACCAGACGATCAGCGTAACCGCAAAACCAGCGAGAAGTCTATCAGCAATCGTACATTTATCGGTGCGGCAACGCGAGAGCTATACTTTTAGTAGCTTTGCAAACGTCCATAGGTTATTTATTAATTGCCACATTAGTGTTATAAAAAATGTAGTCTATTTGACGCTACAAATTAGAATTATTAATCAAGTAAGTAACGCACATTTGCTCTAGATGGTAGACCATCGAAGGTCTATCGTGCATTTAATTTATTCTCCTTTTTTCCTTTCATAATAATTAGTAATACCGTGAGGAAACTTGTAAATGCTGGATGCTGAAATTGCCATGAGCGACGTCTTCTTGTTTGCAGTATTTCTAACATCTAACCACCATCTAACAAAGATGCATTCATATGTCGTGTGCACATTGTAATTTTATTTAAAAAATATTGATGTGCCAACTAATTTATTTGTTTCTGATCTAACCACGAGTTCAATGAATTCATTAGTTTTATTGAAACCCGCTGAGACAAACAAAACAGCTAATAAATTGCCTCCTGAAGAGAATTGATATAAAAATTAGATAAAGTAAGTAAGTTAGAAAAAGTTCTTTATCTTTTGCTGTTCGTGCAGTTAAAAACAGCTTTTGATATCCAATTCTGTATTCTATGGTTTGAACACTCACCTCCACTTAAGTATTGTACTTTGTAAGCGTCGTCAGGCAATATTATCATAACAATTCCTGACCTGACTGTAAGCACCAACACAAACATCAGGGCAAACTCTATACCTACAACACGTAACAGATGATGAGTCAAAAGCTCAACACCCAATGATGAGATTCCAGTCAATCTCATCGTGAAGCATCTTCCTTTTTGCCAACTAATTGTAGTGGAAATAGTTTTTTCTTACTTGTGGTCCTCATTGACCACCTAAAGCAGTCCTAGGTAAAATACACGGCCCAGTACCCAAAAGCCATTTTATTATTAACTATCGGCCCTTCGTCCACGTTAACTTAGAAACACCGTCACGCTTAAGCTATTTTGTACAAAATATTTACAAATTCACCATCGTCTTATCTTAGTATCAGGGAATATCGCATAGTCTATTGCGTGGTTTAGAAGGAGAGAGCGGAGCGAAGCGACAGAGACAGAAAAACGGTGACTTTACTTTATATTAATGTAATTATAGGTAAAAAAGTTAATTCCATTATGTCGACTTAAGTACATAAGTACTCATATTTGTCCTGTGTGTGAATTAGGAAAAGCCTCTGAATGAAAAGAGGAATGAAGCATTCTGTAGCTCATACAATTTTAACCGCCTCTGTGGTCTAGTGGCTAGGCTAATACCGGGCTTAGACCCAGAGGTCCCGGGTCGATTTCCAGCGTACATCTTTGTGTACTTGGTTTGGTTGGTGGTAGGGCATGCTAAGTCCGCCTGGTTAGGTACTGTACTACCATCTTATTTAAAGTCTGGCGCCATAACAACAATGTTTATAGCATAATTGTGTTCCGACAGTTAGAGATAAGATAGCCAGTTCCTACTGGTTGAGGATTCCGGGTAAAGCGCGCTTTCATCTGCAAATAAGTGTTAAAAGTACATATTTGAAAATAGACAAAGTTACCCCTGTCCCATTAGTGGACTCGCTGTTTCTTATTGAACCGCATGGCGATGGCGCCGCGCGCGACCAATCGTATTGTCGAATATTATTGGTGCCGACGCTTCACGCAGATCGCTCCGTCCACTTACACTTTTTCCTCCACCTGAATCCATCGAACCAATCAATTCCAAATAATGGATTCAAGACACTTTAAGGCGCACTTGGATCCTCCAAAGAGTTTTATACGCCAATTTAAATTATAACTTTGTTGAGAATTGGCCAGTTAAGTGACCACTTGATGATTAAGGATAACATATGTGTCATATTATGTGACAAGCATGACGACATAAACAATGTAAGTATTATGTTTAATTTTGCGAAATGGAAGCAAGCGAAGTGTGTACCTAACGTAATTTAATTGACGACTTCCGTGGTCGAGTGGTTAGAACGCTGGTTCTGGCGTCGGTCGTCGCCATCTCTGAGGCACAGTAAATATATAGCTTCTAGCCTCGTATATACTGTGTCTGAGGTCCCGGGCCCGATTCCCAGTCGGGTCAATTTAGATTTAACTGATTTTCTAAATTGATTTCAGGTTTGGCGTTTTCTTTGTATAATAAGTATGCTTATCCGTTATCTAACCAGTAATAACCGTTTCCAAAAGTAGCTTAACTTGGGCTTGATAACTTAAGGGGCATTAGGCGGTGAAAACGGAAAAATTGGCTGTTTTCTATTAGCTGTTGTTCAAAATATATTAGATATTTCGCACTGAAATTTTCAATGTGTATTACAAAGCGTATGTGTGAGGGGATGAACGAAGCTAAAACACGATAGAAAAAAACGCTGACCGCCTAATCCCCCTTAAGAGCTAAATCGCCGGCAGACACCGGTGACAGACAAATAATTAAATTTTAATTGTCTGGTTTTGTGGCAGTCAACGTGTTAATTGGTCCTTTTGCGGTCCTTATTGCCTAGTCGATAAAAGTAGTATATGTATGTTAATTGGTGTGAGTGAGAGTGAAAAAGTTATTTTAATATTTTATTAGTTAATTATCTGTATACGACGAAAACCATCGAATGATTTCCGAGTAGGCTTTGGCGTTGCCGGTGGCCACCGCAAACATCACACTGCGCTCCGCACATGCGCGTGCAAACGCATGGTTACCACGCTTGCGGTTTTATATGAGTAATCGACACGGGTTGGCCCCGATACCCCGTATCGATAAACATTGCATGATTTGGTTACTAGTTTTTAGTAGTAATTAGTACAGTAGTAGGCAAAAAAAGGGACGCTTCAAAAGCAATTTTAAAATAAGTTTATTTGAATAAATGTTTTTTGACTGTTTATCGCCGCTTGATCATTTATTTTTCCTAGATTATATAAGGTGACTGCTAGAAACTGCAAGAAACTTCAAAGGCTGGTCAGGTCAAGTGTTTTAGACATGACAAAAATGACAAAAAAGAAATTCGTGCTTTTTTATTTTTCATTAAATAATTTATTTTGTTAATTTTAATTTGGTAGTCTTTGAGTATCTAATTTATTTTAAAGTAATAAGAACAATAATAAAATAAAACAATAATAATTTAACATAAGAAAAATAAAATTAAAAAATAACTATTAAATAACGATTATTTACAACGCGCGAACAGCGGCCGGCTGCGGCCGTTGACCCACCCGTCCGCGTTAGCTGGACGATAAGTACCTACGTTAGTCTGCAATCTTTTTTGTCATTTTTGTCATGTTTAAAACACTTGACCTGACCAGCCCTTGAAGTTTCTTGCAGTTTCTAGCAATCACCTTATATTTGATAATGATTATTAAATTTTTCGTATTTTGAAAGTTGAAATTGAAATAATCACTCCTTTCTCCCGGCACTGCTGCTGCTGCAGACGGGATACAAAAGCCATATTGTAAGGTCCTTGCAATGCAACGGTAATATGGGATCGAAAGCTAGATAAAGTGTTACATTTTTACTTAGTAATTTTAGAATGTAAACCTGTTTGCATGATTCAGGAATCAATAAATAAATAACAGAGCCATCCTAGCTTTTCTACCAGAACTAAGTTAGTATAATGACAATTTGTACAATAAAATACCGTTAATGTTTTGTCTAAACTTAAAAAGTTGCTATGTAATCGCAATTGAGTTAAATTGCATTTCTAGTCGTGTTCTAAAACGAAAATATATAAAAAGAATCTGAAGAATTGCTTATACATTTAAATAATCAATTTTATCAGCAGTCGGAAGTACCCCATGATTATCATCATCAGTCTATAAACGTCCCACTGCTGGGAACAGGCCTTCCCACGCTGGCCTAATGCGGTTTAGTGCCCCATTTGCTTTAAGTTAACAGTTAGTTTTGTACATACTAAGCAAAACATACCATACGCTACCTTAATAGTTAATACGCGTAACCATATTTTTCTCTGCTGAAACTAGTTTTTTTTTTGGAAATTAAAAGAATCATATAAATGGTTTTAGAAATTGTAAACATGAAACGAAACGTGCAAATATAGGGCGAAAATTTGACAGCGACAACTGTCACACTGGTTTTTTGGTGATGGTGACAGTTTGTGGTTGATCAAAAAACATTTTTTGAGATCTAAACTAACAATGGATAATAAATAGGTGCAAAACCTAGTTCAAATTATATGGTTTTCTAAAACTTACATAGTCAGTCTACCAATCTCTCTTTCACTCTCTCAAAATAATTCGAAACAGCTACAGTGCGACATAAAAGAGTAGAAAATAAATGAGGGCGCTGTTGTCGTTAACATAGCAACCCTGGTAGGTCGAGCAAATTAGTCTTAATACTTGTTTTTATTTAATATTTTCATATAATTGGAATACATCACTTACACATTGCTCTGATATAAAGGAAGTAGCTAAGGCACTTGTGTTATAGAAATCAGAAACAACGACGGTACCACAACACCCAGATCCGAGATAATATAGAAAAGTTGGTTCTCTATATTAACTCAACCGGGAATCGAACCCAGGACCTCAGAGATAGCGACGCCAAGTCTGGAGTGCTCGCCTCTCGGCTACAGAGGTCGTCAAAATAATTAATTTGAGTAGTTTGTACCTATGTAGTAATGAAAACAGCCATTGTACTTATAACTTATCTTTATTTATATATAAAACTAATAAATTAAAGTCCAAATACTCCAAATTACGTAACAAAGTTCCGTCTTGAAATTCTGCCAAACTTCGCAAAAAAAACCTTATATATTATGTTATGAGAACCGCCACGGATGGTCATAATCATGTTATCAGTGTTTTAAATCCAGGAATGTAGAAATATCATTAACAACAATTTATATTGTAACCACGGACAGAGTTGAACAACCACTTGACATTAATGACAGATAATCAATGTTGCCAAAAAATGAGTAAATTTAGTTCTGGATTATTTAATTTCTACTCTTTTATGTCGCACTATAAAAACACTTATTTTTGTTACTATTTATCATGTTTTTGCTAAAAACAAGTTATGTTTATTGTAAAAATAAGTTACTCGAAGACTTTTATCTAATAATTAATTGGCCCTTAAATAACCTAACGAAACGCACCCGACACAGCGAGAGAGTTTTGCTTGCCAGTTAAATTAATCCAATGTTGCAAGCCATCAAACCTTTCTAATGATATTTTTAGGTGGTACAAACAAAATAAAAAATATAGTTCATATATTTCTGAAATCAACGATTTTTTTCCTACATTTTGGTACCTTTGAATCTTAGGTTGTATGGGAAGAGGAAAGGTCTCCTTTATGGGACTAATGTAAAGAATGACTTTGTGTTTATCACGTTTTTGCTTATGTAGTTAAAAGCCTAATGGAAACTTCACTCTAGTATCGACGATCAATCTACGATTGAAGTGGTGCAAGCCGCAAGATTTAATCATTTTCTCTGCGCTGCGACCGATGTATAAACCTAATTAAAACGGGTCGGACCATTAATTGTTTGTCTGCGGTTATTTCCTTACGTAAACTTATGCAAACTTTGTTAGTTGGAAAACGATTAAGCACAACTTTTTTTCCTTTAGTCAAATGATAACTGTTTTAAACCCGACTCTCCTGTGATACGATTTATTTATTAATAGGTCAAGGATCATAAGACCGCCGGCGGTCGCGAAACAATAGATTTTCAATTGTGTCTGGTTTTACGATCCTCAAGGGGTTAATATAGTATACATCGTCCAACATATTATGTCTGTAATACAGTGTGTTTTGGTAAGTATTAATTGTTATCCCGCAACATGGCCACCCTATAAAGTGCAAAGAAGAATCATTTGTATTAGATCAACTGAAAAATTGCTACAAAAAGTCAGGTGATCCAAACAAAACTGTTAATACCTACTATTTGACCTAATTGCACGGAACACCTGATTTTCTTACAGGCGTCTCTTTTTTGGAATGGGCATCGTTTTTGAATAGTGGAACAAACAACTTAACAGTAATTCCGCGTAAGAAAAGTTAAACAAAGGGCCTTTGCTTAATGTTATAGTAAAAACGTGATGCGAGTTATTTCCCATAACTTGAAACTGTACGATTTCGCGGAACGTACACCAACAACAACAACACATACCAAGCTATCATCACCTCACACAATATATCGTACTATTTAGTGGACGCTCTGTAAATATTTCCGCTGAAAAACCAACTCCCTCTGAATGTACTAACCAATAGAGAGAACATTTCAAAACTATTCAGTTTTCTCAGTACAACCATATGGATGTTACACAAAGCTCGGCTGCAGTCTTCTTTACACTAACGAGTAGGTGCGATCTCTGCTCTGACACGTGTAACGTGATACGCCTATAAAGCTACTTTTCCACTAGACTTGTGCAGCGGTGCGCAAGGCAAAAAGCCACCATTCATTAGGATCACTTGCCTCGCATACGCGGTGTAAAATGAAGCCGTTCTATTGGCGACACTTACCCTCCGCACCGATAAGGCGGTGCGCAAACGTGTTGCCGACACTGGATACTGTCACAGGAAACCTAGGATGCTGTATCCAGAAGCGGCGACCGGACACAGTCGCCGGTTGCCTATTACTGACACCGCACACCATAGTAAACTGCTATGTCATGTAGCTGTCACCACAGCGCTGTTCATTTGTAAGATTTGTTAATGTTGATTGAGTCGGCAACTGACAACTTTTAGATGCCAGTCGCCTACAACGAACACTTTTTGCTTCGCGATCGCTATGTGACAAGTGGAAGCGACTGGATTCAAAAAGTGTCTACGTCTGCGAGGTTGATGGTTGATTTCATAGTATCCAGTATCCGACACCAGCCTCCAAAAGTATTCTCGATTGCGCAGCAGCGCCTTAGTGTCCGGTAGTGGCAATTAAACTGCAACCGCGTTTTTGTATGATAATAAATATAAAATTGTGGATTTTCTAATAATAGATAACTGATAATGATAGAACACCCAGACCCGAAAACATTAGAAAACCATTTTTTTATTGGCACTCAGAAATGGCGCGACGCCACTACCAGTGTACAGGGCGGTTACTCTTGAACGCAAACTCAATCTTAATACAATTCCAATGCGTTTAATATGTATCGATATTGGGATAAGTAAAGATAATTCCGGAACGCCATCTCGATAATAATTTGTTCAATCAATTTCCACGCAATTTAATTCCAATAAGGCGCTATTGTCGCTTACAAAAGTGCCATTTGACTTTTTTTTTAGATTTGTGATTGGAAATGATTAATGCAATTGTGTTTCAAGAGTAACCCTACTGAGCATTCGACCACGGAGGTCGTCTCGTGATGATGGTGTCCCGTGTTGGCAACTGATAGTGTCAACGTTTGTGCAGCGCCTTAGCTACCCTCGCACAGATCTATTGGATAAGCAGCCTTAAGAAACGCGACGCACGCCGCCGCTTGTGTAATTGAGAGCACACCATGTGTAACTAGCGAGGCGCCACACTACTCTTTGTAATATCATCGGTCTAGAGTTGTTAGTCTTCGAGTCCTAAGTCCTTCAAAAGCAAGACTAAAGTTGTGTTTTAAGACCCATGTTTTAGAACTCAAGTCGTTTTTGATTCGAATCAATCAATCCTACTAATATTATAAACGCGAAAGTATGTAAGTATAGATGGATGTTTGTTACTCTTTCACGTAAAAACTACTGTATGGATTTGGATGAAATTCGGCGAACAGATAGTTTATAACCTGGATTAATACATAGGATAATATTTATCCCGATATTCCCACGTGAACGGGAGCGACGCGGGTGAAACCGCGAGGGGCCGCTAGTCAATCATAATTTTATTATATACCTACCTACGAGATACGAGTCGTCACATTACTGTGTGAGTATAATAATGTGTTGAATAAGTTAATAGATAATTTAAAAAAGAATTACTGTTTAATGTTATTTATTCATTTTTTAACCCTGTTATTAATAAACGTTGATTAAAGTCACCCTTAGGATTAAATTGACTCTGTCTCTATCTGTCTTCTTTAACAAAAACGAGACAGCGTCACTTTAAACCAAGGTGTAACATTAGTCCACGTTTATTAATAACGTTTTTAATTTTAATCCACAAATTAAAGGACTTCAATGTTTCAAATGGTTTAAAAGACATTACTTTTGAGTCACTTAAACCTAAATAATCAAACTGATATACTTATTAAGGACTCATGAATCATAAGTCTAATTATCGCCAGCACTGAGCAATCAAGTCGAGTTCAAAACTAAAAGACTCAAGTCTTTTACATCACTAATCTGTACGGCTATAGGACACGTGGTGCGCGTCCAAAATCTATCGGTCATCTCATCAAACTGTTTCGTAATAGCTCAGCTGCATTGAAATGGAGGCAAGTAGATCGTTGCGCTCGTAAACCAAACGCTGGACATTTTTTATTATGTTGCGGTCGGTTTTGTATACGATAAACTGAAATCCCTCAATTAAATTTATATTATTGTTAACTTGTAAATGGCAATTGTATTCTCTCCCGTAGGTATTGACTTTGCCAAGCATTTAAAGTGAATGCCAAACTATACATATGGAATAAATGCTTGAATTATCTTCTATAGATATCTTATATCTATAGAAGATAATACGACTACGATAAATGTACCACGAAGACATTTTTACCGCCTCTGTGGTCAAGTGGCTAAGTCACCGGTTTCAGACCCAGAGGTTCCGGGTTCGATTCCCAGCGGGGGTTACATCTTTGTGTGCTCGGTTTGATTGGTGGTAGGGCTGCTGTTAAGTCCGCCTGGCTAGCTACCACCATCTTATCTAAGTCTGTCGCCATAACAACGATGTTTATAGCATTGTTGTGTTCCGACAATTTGAGATAAGATAGCCAGTTCCTCAGTGGTTAAGGATTCCGGGTGAAGCGCGCTTCCACCTTCGGCCTTATCGTCACTTACCATCAGGTGAGGTGAAGGCCAAGCGCGTACTCGTTGTGGAATAAAAAATATAAAACTAAATTCTAGTGATGTACAATACCATAAATAAAGTAACTGCATGGAATACAAAATACTTTTGAATTAAATGCAAATAACCTTCTGGAATGGTATTTGAAATACTAGATATAAAATACGTATCTTTTGAATACTTCTTATAGATAAAATACTTTTGTAAAAATAAAAATAATGAATTTTTTTTTTTTTACATGTAGGTAATTACTTAAATCGTGTGATCGCGCAAACGTGACACAACATTATATTATTTTATGGATTCGATCCCGCTCTTAGCCGTGCCGTGATTTTGCCAATGTCAAGGGTTAAACTTCTGTGTATATACGTTCATATACGTTGTGTCGTCAAAATATTGTGTTACTGTAGGGTAATAATCTACTAATCGATATCGAGTCAGCGTTGCTTAACGGAATATGAACGCTTGAGTCACTCGATATGTTTCAATTTCGCGTGAAAGTCGTTAGAGAGTGAACCTTCTGTACGTAGTACTATTAGTTATTCTGTGGTGCTAAACCCAAACGTTGCGAACGAATGTAATGACTCTTTATTAAAAAAGTATTTTCTTCGATAATTTTAGACGATCTAATTTAAGTGAAGACTGACTGGAATGCCTTCCGGATTATCGCGATAGATGTTGATCAAAACAATGAAATGCGATATGTTCAAGCTGTTTTCCCAACACTTTTCTACGAATAGTCGGTGACTAACACTGTCTTAGGGTACCGCTTCAGCACAGTATAAATATTAGCTCATATTTATACTGTGGCTTCAGTGAAAATTATATTTTCGTTTCGCTAATGAAGTAGACCGTATTGTGAAGTATTTCTTCATCAAACTAATTTTTAGTTGTATGTTGTCTTCTTTTACAAAAAAGAGAGGTGATGTATGCTTTTCTTAAAAAAATAAAGATTTCTTGTTCTATCGTGGAGCATGAATTAAAATTTATGTAAAAAAACAAACACTATTAACTTAGTGATTACGGGTTAATGTAACTAAGTCGAAACTTCGGGTATAAAAAGGAATGCCTAGTAGGAGTATACATATCTATACTGTATAAGTAACGTGTAACACTATACACACGCAATGTGTTCCATTAAAGCTAGTTAAAACATGTACAACATTTTGTGGCCTATTTTTAGGGTTAAAATGTTAAAGAAAAACAGCCTCAGCGGCCGGGACTCAGCACCATTATGTTAAGTCATAGCAACAAAGCGTTATAATAATATTAAGAGGCCTATTACTTCTCGACTGTGATTTTATGTAAAATGGCCAATTTTGGCGTTCTTGATCTCAGAAACAAAAATACTCGTAAATTAACAATTTTGACATATTGAATAGTGTAGTAAAGCTATTAGTATAGTTCGTAGCGGCCTCGCATTTTGTAAATTTTGCTTAACTTTTTAATTAAACCTAAAATTGCAGAGAAAGATTTTCATAAAATGCGTGAAGGCACTTTTTTGAGCTGCTAGATTGAACTACTATTTTAAACAAATGTAATAAAAAAATAGAATGTTATCTCATATATAGTCGTATAGTTCGTAGCGGCCTCGGAATTTTTAGATATCATTGATTTTATATAGAAAAAGAATCTTATTCAACTTGGAAATTCGCCTTAAATTAACTGTGTATTTCTCCTATTTACGATAATATTATTGAACAAAATTTATACCAGAATAATTGTTACTTCATGAAGAATAAAGATTTTATAATGAATTTATTATCATATTTCGATAAAAACGTTAAATGCAACTGCAAAATTACTACAAAATGCGATGCGCCGGCCGGCCGACCGAACTCAGCTTATTCTCGCAGAGTGGAGATGCGTAATATTAAGCATGAATTTACTAACCTATTTCGATAAAAACGATAAAAACAATTGCAAACTTACTACAAAATGCTATGCGCCGGCCGGCCGACCGAACTCAGCTTATTCCCGCAGAGTGGAGATTCGTAATATTAAGCATGAATTTTCTATCCTATTTCGATAAAAACGATAAATATAATTGCAAAATTACTAAAAAATGCGAAAATGGGCATTTTACGCAAATCACAGTCGAGATGTAATAAGCCTCTTAAAGCCGATTACAAGATTACCAAGCTGAATGTTTTCATCTACAGAAAACGGTAAAGCAAAGGGACCTACCTGATATTAGAATGTCTGTCTGCGACACCGTAGCTGTGATGAACAATGCGGATTTTTCATTCAAAAACCCTATGTGCGGCGGCAGCTCTTAGCTAGCAGCTAGGTTTGATGGAAATAGCGTCCGCCGCTGTCGAGATAATCACCACCGAATAGTTCTTTTACAGGGGACAGATTGAAGCGAGGCGTTTGTAATTTTGCAGACACGTTTGCTTGTCTTTTCTTTTCCAACACATATGAAAATGAGAGCGTCGTGATGACCAAATTAGAAATACCTGGATGTAGTTTAGTAAGGATACTGTTGTACTGGTTTTGAAGGAAACACTTCCGAGATGCAACGTCCCGGAAGTAAAGCTTTGTTCGTCCGTACTATAAATACGCTTGTCATTTCGTGAAGTAGCGAGCACATTGATTTGTTAGTTTGTTTGTTTTAAATTTCGTTTTAACACGAGTTTACGCATTTTGGTTTCCCATACTTACACTTATTTTACAAATGAAATGAGCCAACTTGGCATGCAAAGCAAAATAGAGACATCTAAATAGTCTATGCCAATTTTGCCTGCAAAGTAATATTAAATTAATACTGCTCTAAGAGCCCCCAGATATCCGATAGGAGATAACACTACTCCTTATAAGAGAAAAAAGGATATTCATTATACAACCTTCCTTTTTGAAATGATGAATTATAATTAAATTTTTTTATTAGTATACGATACGAGGTTCTCAAAACAAATGTGTTACGAATTGATAGCATTCCGTAAAAGAGGAAACATATTGTTTTTAACCATACCTAATTTTACAATAAAATCGTCCATGCACAAATATTGTGCAATAATAATGTTAGTAGCAAGGCTGTGTTTTTTTGTAGTTTCCCGGGATGCTATGCGAGGGATTCTCGCTTCGCTGCGTTCGTTCTTGTTATATCGACTTGTTAGGACTTCCGATATCTTAATATAAACTAGAAATTCTTCTTCGCAGATGAGGTCGATAGCGCAGTGACTTGTAAGTTTGAAGTTATGAGGGTTTACGCACTTCGGTTTCCCATACAAACTTCCAAGTCGAAATTTTTAAAAACCTATCTGCCAATGTTGATGAAACTTTGCATGCTAAAGTATAAAACACAGGGATCTAAATAGTTTGTTGAAAACATTTATGAAACACGTTTATTTAGGTGAGTTATTGCGATTGAAAGACCACTGTAGAAAGTTTTAAATCGCAATAACTCAATTAATTAAACGTTAAATTTTTTTAACAAACTATTTAGATCCCTGTATTTTACTTTTGCATGCTAAGTTTCAAAAAAATTGGCTTATGTATTTTTAAAAATTTTGACTTGGAAGTTTGTATGGAAAACCAAACTGCGTAAATACTCTTATGAAACTATCGTTGTGTGTCGTTCTCGTGTAATGAACCAAGAAATTGACTTATGATATTATTAGTATTCAAAGATTTCGAGACGTTAACCAATATAATAATCTTCTATATAAAGAATGTATTCTATGTGGATCACTTCAGAACGGCAACACCTATTAGGCAAATTCTTTTTTGTTGTGTTTTTAATGGTCAGGACAATGTTTGTATGAAAGAAAATTGAAAATTCGCCACGGGGACGAAGTCGTGGGCGGCGCTAGTATAGTATAACATAGGTACTACAAGTGGAAGAGAGGTTCATGTAGAGTGTAGAGGTATGCCTGCGCCCATCTGTGGCACAAAATGTAGACTACCTACGTAAAAAAAAATAAAATTAAAGATATGCGTAAATTGTGGTTTTTAATAATAATAAATAATAAAATATACTTTTATTGCACACAAGAACATATAACAGAAAACATTTATACAGTGACAAAGTACAAAACAGGCGGCCTTATTGCTAAATATTTTGATATGAACCCATACTTACGTATGAGTACAGCGTATATTAACTTTCTGGATAACAGGAATCCTCATTGTGTAGACAATACATGTGAATAAGCTGACATAGGAATGACTATGTTGACGTCTACCACTATACACTATATTTTAGTGTTACATTGTTCGCATGTTTTCTTTGCAAATACTTATACAACCTGATCAATCGAAAGCCGCTACACAACCATAACCTTTTGAAAATGTACAGTGTTTCGATAGATTCAAACTAGCACAGTAAAAACACACTCGTTTGCCATTTACGAGCACATAACCGCCGCAAGATATCTTTTACGACCCGACTTTTTATAGTGTATCAAAAGTGCAGATGAACAAGGTCACAGTCACGCCGAATCGCGGCCAAAGAGTTCAAGAAACTAAAAAGAATTTTGGTACACTGCCAGCGTCGGTATAATAGAGCACTTGTTAGCTTATTACTCACCAAACTCGTGTTGGTGAGTGCGTAACCTCACACCGAAAACTTTATATAATTACTCGAATGCCAAGTAATACCAGGGGGTGTCACTCCGCAGTTTAGGTACGTACGGCTGGCGCGCTTCCCAGGCAGGCCGCCTAGGCACAGTATAAATATAAGCTAAAGCAGTACGGAAGCTCGGCCTTTTCTTTTTTATATACCTACGCGCCAATTGAGCGTTAGGGTTGTCCTCTTATTTTTGTAAAATTGAAAAAGTTTTTGTTTAGTTAGCGCTGTATCTCAGCTAGTTAGCGCTTTTTTTTAGATAACTTGCAAAGCATTAGGGTTGTCACTTTTATTTTTTTTTAAATAAAAGGTATTTTTTTATTTATCAAAACGGTTATTTGGGTTCCCTTATGATCAAATAATCGAATGAATTGACAAGTATACAAATGTGTAATAAAAAAAATCTTCAACATTTTAAGAAGTCTTTTTCTTCGTTAGTTATTATAAATTACTCACTGAAAAATACTTTCGCCTGCTACGACACGTTCGAAAAGCTTTATTATTAAATTTTATAGTGTATAAATTCTCATCCTAATGAATAAATTATCGAAAAACATGGACACGGCACTATAAAATTGATTTTCTCTACTTCTTTGTAAATGAATACAGCTACTTATTTAATTAATAATTAATACAGCCGAGTTTAAGCAGCCGTAAACTACGCAATACACTCGCGGCATTTTTAAAAACCACGCGGACAGCGCACTCAAATACACAACAGTGACTCGTCTCGCTCGATGCGGCCGCCACGCGCTACTGAGAGCACTGCGATGTCCGCTTAGGGGCCCTGTAAAGACGTGCGTCTGTGGGCGTGCGTCGTTTCGAGCGTTTGTACGTAACTTCCTTACTGCTTTAGCTTATATTTATACTGTGGCCTAGGCGTATGGCAGTAAAGATTGCCGCTCGCGATGCACGCTCCACGTCGCGCGTCGTCGCTTAACTGTAACCCCTGCGCGCGCGCGTAAACCCTACGCTCCGTGACGTCATGACGTCAAATCGATATCGAGTCAGCGTTGCTTAACGGAATATGAACGCTCGGGTCACACGATAAATTTCAATTTCGCGTGAAAGTCGTTAAAGAGTGAACCTTCTGTACGTAGTACTAAGGTACTACCGGGTGACAAGGCCCACAGTTTTCCAAGGCCCAAGCGCAGAAAACTATGTTTATTACATTTGATCTGTGCCAACTTCGTAGCATGCATGAAACACATCAATATGAACGCCGAAACGCAGCAGCGGACAGCGAGCGGCCACCATCTTCTCACTGACACCCGTTAGTTCGCCGACATCGGTCGCGGTCGCTCATATTACTAATTTTGGCTCCTAAAAACCGTCAGTTTTTACTTGTTT
Source organism: Scoparia ambigualis (assembly GCA_963921215.1). NCBI lineage: Eukaryota > Metazoa > Arthropoda > Insecta > Lepidoptera > Crambidae > Scoparia > Scoparia ambigualis. The sequence goes on from OY992501.1 coordinate 8,693,980, forward strand.
ATACTATTATTTGTTAGTAGATTTTTATTTATTGTGTTTATTTGATTATTACTCTTTTGATATTTACATAAACATGTGCGATTTTATAGCTTTTTATTTTGTATATATTGAATTTGTGTTGTAAAGCCCACAACGGTTAAAAAGGCCCAACGAAGTAGTTGCTTGAGCCTTAATAGGAATATAAACAATAATTACTTAATTTTAGCATAAATAACAATAATTTATAAGTAAAATCTAATATTAATACAATAAACACTTAAAAATTCGATACCTCTGCTGTTTTAATTACACAGTGGAAAAGTATTTTTTTTAACAATATATTGATCATTTTAGTGTCCGATTGCTTTTATCGAAGTTTATGAATGTTACAATTTTGATGTGTGTTTAACCTTTATGGTCTTTAATGCTTACTTTTGCTCCAAAAGACTTAAAAACGGCACGGGCCTTATTGGACATACCATGTTTAGTAAAGCCCAAAATAAGGTTTTTTAAAAATGTTTAAAAACCTAACTAATTATCGTTGTAGCTTCAATAACTACTTTTATTTGGATTTTGAAATAATCATAGCTTTCATTGTAAACACTCTTTTTCTTCTAAATGATAAAATATAGGTTTTATTTCAATTTGTAAAAAAGTGGGCCTTGTTACCCTGTAGTACCTTATTAGGTTATTCTGTGGTAATACCGAGTAGGTACTCGTACTATCTTCATGTAATTGGCCTACTGGTATACTTTGTAGGGATGGGTGAGCCATGTCATGTCATGATTCGGGATTTATGATTTACGTTTTGCGTTTATTTATTTAAAAGTGTTTTGCTTTGCATTTTCCTATTATTATTTTAAATAATGGTTTTGCGGTAAACGCGTTTAGCTAATTTCATGCAAGTGCCTATAGGAGTATAATTATTTTTTCAAATTGGATATGTACGGTGCGGTAGATTGGATGAAAATTAGTCGGGTTAAAGAAATCGGGTAAAACACAATTCTCAATCTATTTTTGAGGACAGTTAGAGAACCGTGCAAAATTTACTTTGAACACAGAATACTAATAGTATCTTTATTATTGAAATTTTGCATTTACAATGCTATACAGAAACTTAGGTAAAATGTTTACTAGAAAAAAAAACAAACAGTCTCAAGAAGCTCGAATGGGATTCGAACCCATGACCTTTGGATTGCCGGTCCAATGCTATAACCGCTAAGCTACCGATACCCCAGAAAATTCGTTGAATTCTTTCCAGTAGTTGATGATTTACGCTGCAAGCCAGCGGTATTACGTCACTGTAAAGGTTTACCTACTCAGTCGAATGTAATACTATTGTGTTTTAACAATCGATAAAGACGTAATTGCTTATAAATATCTTTATTATTGAAATTTTGCATTCACAATGCTATATAAATAAAAGTTTGAAATGTTTACTAGAAAAAGAAATCAACCAGTCTCAGGAAGCTCGAATGGGATTCGAACCCATGACCTTTGGGTTGCCGGTCCAATGCTATAACCGCTAAGCTACCGAGACCCCAGAAGACTCGATGAATTATCCCATTCGAGCTTCCTGAGTCTGGTTGATTTTTTCTAGTAAACATTTTATCCTATACTAATAGTAAATAGAAAAAATACTGTAAAAAAAAGATGCATACATCTTTTGTTTAGGGAACAGTATTTTTTATTATCATACTCGAGACCGAGTTACGAATGAGCAATCATAGAACATTTCACCAAAACCATTACCTACAAGAACCTGCCGCTGCCTGCCTCCTATAGAGTGTTTTTTTTTGCTAGATACTTTATGTGTCAGTGGAACGCACCTGCCGCCGCCGCCGTGACATCAGCGGCGGCGGCGACGGGGCGATCAGAAAAAAGAAAAATAACCAAAGCCGCTGCTCTGTGACTGTGAGAGAGCGTTTTGTATAGGACACTTTAACACCTTTTTTGTCCGGCAGACTTGCAACGCTCGGATTTTTCACAGAAATCACTTGTATGTTCACAATAGTATCATAAAACAATGATTTGAAAATCCCTAGGTACTCTTTATTTAAGAGGGTGCCGCGCTGTCGCAAAAACTGACATAAGTCTTTTAATGAATCATGAATCATATCTATATTTAAAATTAGAACAATTCTGCTTTGAAGTTTTTAGTCCTAATAATTTGATTAGAGCAATGTTTTTATTCTGCGAAATGTAAAAAACCATCACGCGCTTGTGTTTAAAATGCAAATTTACTTTTTTAAGATGGGGGTGACCTGCGCAATATCAATACAAATATGTTCATGTAAGAATTATTGTATGGAACAATAATACGTCAAATTAAAAAAGTTGTCGAAAAAAAATGTTTTTAGGAGTCATTACATTTTTGTATTGTTTGTTATTGTTTAAAGAATGTGTTTCAAACTTCAACAAGACCACGACCTTGTGCAATGATCATGCTAACTTACGTGATTTCTTTTAATGTATTTAACTAATTCAGCGCATAGTACAAGTAACTTAAAAATACCTGAATTTTCACAATTTCGTGCAGGACCCCCTTAAGAGTATTATTATGACATTAAAGGAGCCATAGCGTCTGATTAACAGAATACTACAACCTCTTCTCTTCTCTTGGTGTCTAAAAGGCGAACGGACTTTACATCCAACTGCCTAGAGCGGCGATGAGCTCACGCACCACCTGTCACTCTGAGCACATGTACAGTCGCTATATGTGAAAAATGTACTATGGCAGAGGACTGCTTTTGCGGTTCTCATTGCCTAGTCTCTGACTAACCCTTCGGGGATAATAGTCGCGATTATTATGTATGTATGTACAAGGTAGGTAATTGGGGGCCTGAAAGAGTTTTTTTTTATTGTTTATTTGTTTATTACACACATTTCGTAACCAGATTTATATTGGGATGTGATATTTGTATCAGTAGTTCTTATTGCACTTAACATTAACAAAATGTATAATGTTATTGTGGTGGTAGGTATTTAGGCATTTATCGGAAAGATAGAAATAGTCAGTAGCCTCAATCTATATAAAGATTAAATGTACGTGAGACGTACATACAAGTTTATGTAAAAAAATTAGGTGTATAACAACACAAACAGACCCTGCGGGAACACTTAAAGTAGTGTCCACTCTGCCACGGACCAGTGGGCGAGCATGCGGGTGACAGCAGTTAACATTATTTCCCTTTTAAACTGTAATTAAATTAAAGTGCCTTGATGCGGTTGGACGCTTTTTATGGATGATCTATTTTTATTTTTTACTAGCTGGCCCAACTGCGACGTTGTCCTGTCCAAATAACAATTTATAAGTTATTGTTAATAAAATAACAATTTATAAGTGTAAATGCCATAGAAAAAAGGGGTAGGTACAGTTTTTCTTGAATTCGTAAATACTCCGGTAAACTTTTCCAATTTTTCTTTCCATATGAATCTAATTTATATTATTACGAACATTTTGAAATAATAGGTACTTATTACATGTGTTTCCATTTTTTTATGTTTAGCTCTGCCAACAAGTTTTAAGGTCGTGCGGTGTGTATTAACAGCGATCTTTTTTTTCTGTGCCATTTCTTCGGACGTACAGTAATTTCGAATTGAGGACGTCAGCTCTTCGCGTGATTGATACTTACGGCGAAGGCGAGAGCCATGGTGCCGGTGGGGCCACAGAAACTGCGTCAGTGGACTGGATTAGACACATCACGCTTAACCTAGTAGTTATGCAAAATGCCAGCGTGATGGACTTGCCAATCTCTCCAAGTGATGTTGCCTGTGTTGGCTGGCCTGTGCCCAACCGTGGGATGTTTATAGACTGATGAGACTCCTTCTCAGTTAAAGCTGTCAGCCTTTGGAACAAACTCCCATCTGAAGTTCGTCACTCAAACCTGCTTCTTTCAAAGCCAAACTGCATTCGCATCTCTTGACTAGGTCCTAGTTTGCAACAACTATAATTCTATTTTAAGTATTTTATTATATTACTAGTATATTTATTTATATATATTTATTTTTATATTATATATTATATTATTTATTTATTATAATATTTTATCTGTATTGTAAGTTTATTAAATTTATTTTATATTAAGTATTTTAATTCTATTTTTTTTATTATTTCATATTTGCTTGTTTCTTGTGCACTGCTTGTCGCTCTTTTTCTGTTGTCCTTTACCGCAAAGGTTGTCTGGAAGAGATTGCTTCAAGCGATAAGACCTTTGCCCACATTAGTTTTAATATGCTTATTTATGTTTTCTGTGTTTTTGTGTGTGCAATAAAGCGTTTTATCTATCTATCTGATGTTGATAATGAACGCAAAAACACAAAATAATAATAAATAAAAACAAGTTACATACCTACATAACACCGCAAGACATCGCCCGACCCGTCGCTGATGGCTCAAATTCAATTATGTAAAGAGCCTGGGACCAGGGTCTACTTAAACTTTTATCCTAGTATTGCAAAACCTGTAATAAAATATTTGAAACCTGGTTTAAAACTGATACTGCCTTTAGTAACAATATTGAGATCTATTTTTGTTCACGAGAGAGAAATGGTGTTTAAAAGCCCACGCAAGTGTGAAGTGAGAGTGAAAGAGAGGTAACAAACAATAAAGCTGTTTTTTTAAAATATACTTTTCTTCAAATATACTTTATTGAATTTTGTTGTTTTTCCGAGACAGTGATTATTGTGTCCCAAATGCCAATTTCAGGCATGCAGGCATTTCAAACATTGACCGGCTCCTTTAGCTAGCCGGAGATATGTCATTTACATTATGTCGAGTCGAGGCCTTTAGTGTTAACACCTTAGTAGTTGAAGCGAGTGTAACGATAATGAAAGAAGAAAAACGCATAACGTCTCGTATTCGCTATACGCTGCTAGACACTTCGTGGCCTCACCATAGGCGTAACACAAAAAATGTACACACTGCGAACGGAACGCGGCGTCACGCGAACTCGCTACCACGCCGCTACGAGTATAGACCTATTATCTACGCAAACAACGCACACAGCATAGAGATATGAAATAGGTAAAAAAAAATGTACCTACTAACACACTGATATGATAATGATGACATGATATGACAATGATATACACCAAATTGCTAATTTAAGACTTTTTAAAATAATAAAAACATATTCTGGAACAATTTTCAAAATTCATTAAAAAACAAAAAAGTAAGTACTTACCAAAAAACTTAGAAAATTTTCGGCAAAATTTCGAAAATTTAAAATCTTTTAAAACTCAAAATTAATCTTAATTAAACCTAAAAACATACAAGAATAAACTTATTGATATTTTTTTATATTATAATAATACGGATCGTTTAATGGCGCGGTGGGTCGACAATATACTTCTTATATCGCAGGTTGGACTGGACTGGGTAAAAATAAGAGTTAAAAATGAGACGAATTATGAAAGTGTCAACTTTGCAAAAGAGACCAACTTAGAAAGAGCCGAGTTAAAAATGAGACTAGTTATGAAAGTGTCGACTTTGCAAAAGAGACCAACTGAGAAAGAGCCGAGTTAAAAATGAGACTAGTTATGAAAGTGTCGACTTTGCAAAAGAGACCAACTGAGAAAGAGCCGAGTTAAAAATGAGACAAGTTAGGAAAGTTTCAAGTTTAAGAAAATGACGAAGTCGTCCTGAGGGGGTATGAGAGACCTCCTTTTAGCTGTTGATAAACCTTCATACTTATTACTTACCCACTGTCGGACAAAGGCCTCACATCATGAACCAATACGCTCGCCAAATGCGTGTTGATAATCACAACTGCATGCATGCATATGCATAAAAAAATACGTAACACTTTTGATACAACCTACTTAGACAAAAATACAGTATACCTGGACTTTGATTCTACTGTTATACGACGTTTTTCATTGGCCTAATTTGTCATTAAGGCCACGGATTAATTATAGCCCCTTCCAGCTGCTAGTGCCCAACTGCAGGAAATAAGGTTCGTGATAAAAAGGCGTTTTTCCGGTTTAGAATACAGCGTCTAGTTACTTTATTGTTGCTGTAAACGACGCACTGTAAATAAACTAGTATGACCTTTTTACGACAAGTTGTGTAACCCCATGGTTCATAAATCGTGTTCATACATTATTTAAATCCACACTGTAAATAGGTGATATTAAATTATTTTATTTATCTTTTATTCTAACCCATGGTTTATAAATCGTGTCCACAAATAATATAAAATATAAAGTCACATTGTAAAATATGATGTAAAATGTAGTTTATAAATCTTTTATTTATTGTGTTACCCTCTCGTCCATCGCGTAAGTCTATAGCCGCTGCATAGCTGCCCATAACGCGGAGCTCATATCACACAGTTATTAATTAACCTACTCCCGTTAATTATTGTTTTTAACCATACTCCATAGCCCTTAGTGAGTGTATGATTAGCTTTATTAATGTTCGAAACTGTCGGGCGATTAATTAGAATCAGCGAGTAATTAGAAAAGTGCGTTTACGAAATTCTTTAACTATTTTGACATCAACATGAATGGCTGTAAAGTTAACACGTCCGGAATAATATTTTGTAATAAGTTGTAATTTAAAAGTAAACATGGATTGTAATACATAATGTGACATTTTAGACAGCTATTAACGCGTTACGGACCGCGACATAAATAAGTTATTGTTGTATACTAAAAATTTAATTGATGTTGTGTCTGGTTTTTAACTGCATGTTGAATTCAGTCAGGGTTTAAGGCGCTCTGATAACACCCAAATGCGTTTCACTTAAACATATTTTAGTGAAACGCAACCCTATGGAGTTTCCAATACAACCATTTGATCGTTCAACAGTGTTGACAGTGCCTGTTGTGAACCGGACAAATCCTATAATCGATATAAACTAACTATTTTAGTATTATCTGTACAAAGTCGAGCTTGGCCGTACAGTGCTAACTTTGAACACCTTGTGTACATCGCTCGTTATCGTAACATACACACAAACACCGTTATTTATTAACACAAAATTTGTCCCAAATAATCCTTTTGAGAGTTTAATTTATTTAATGTACCTACTACCTTGACACAGTTGCAAAATGCCCGCTGTCAATATACGCACGCGCTTCGAAAATTTCGCCTTTTTCACTCGGCTAAATTACGGTTGACAATCATTGTCCTGTATCACAATAGGGTCATACGCCGTGACGCCGGCTAAATGCATGATTTTTATTTTAAAATTGTAAACGTACAATATGTTACGTAACTTCACATTGAAGGCGACTAAATGCCAAGCTCGAAATTGGCCTACTTTGTGTAAGTTTAATATTGAACTTAAAGAAAATAAAATGTGGTTGTCTTTCGTAATTTACAGATAACAATTAATTGTAAGTGGCGTTTATAACACGTACAATTAATAAATCAATTGGCTCATGTATGGATAAAACTTAAGTGTATTTTGAGCAGTTCGTTCTGCAGCTTTGCAGTTAAAGATGAAGGTTAGCCTGATTTTAACAGCCTCTGCAGACTGACAGACAGACCTCTAAACCTGCCTGGCTGGCCACTTATATCTTATCCAATCTGTCACCAATCAAAGTGATCCACATCAAAAGTTCCTATTGGCGTGATCTGCGAGTTCCTCGTCTATCTCCCAGTATTGCCATAATCTATCAGGCGAGATGTCATAAGAGCTAGGATAAAAAAATCAACCAGTCTCAAGAAGCTCGAATGGGATTTTTTTATCTAGTTAACATTTTATCCTATATCTATATAGCATTATTAATGCAAAATTTTAATATTAAAGATACATAAGTGCTGTACTATAAGTTGTCAAGCCCATTAAAGTCTTTAGTTGCTCTTGCAAAGTACTAAAGTAAAACTACTTTCGTTGCCGACTAATACTTATTTACTGATTTACAAACGTTGCGCATTGGCGTCAAACTTAGCACGTACACACTACGTATAATACGCGCAAATGACCGCTCCACTGTGCGAAACATGACGAACGAAAGTAAATAAGCCTTACGTCAAAGTACATCGCCTCGCCTATGCGCGTATGCCACTGCTTGCTGGCGTGAAACGGAGCGTGCTTTCCATGTAAAACGAACGTAGCGTAATCACGATTCCATTCAGATTTATTGTGCTTTGTAACTTGCAATGTACATGTCCGTGAAAATGTCATTTACAAGCCGCCTGCCGTTGGCTGACATTTTGTGAATAGGACGTTATTAAGAGCGACACGCTGTTTTAGTTTACAAACATAATCCTTACTTATTAAGTACCTAGTACTTAATAAGTCTTTTCATGTATTAGATTAGTTGGTAGTAGCTTTTTAATTTGGTCATCCGTTCAGTGACCCAGCATTGCGATATATATATTTTTTTAATTTAAGAAGGAGGCAAACGAGCTTGCGGGCTGCCTGATGGAGAGCAATCACTGCCGCCCATGGACACCCGCAAAACCAGAGGAGTCGCAGATGCGTTGCCGACCTTTAAGAAAGGAAAGGAAAAGGAAATTCCTATTCCTTCCTTAACCCTATAAGGAAGGAATAGGAATCGTGAGAGGGGGGGGGGGAGGGGCCTCCGGAAATCTCACTGGCCGGACGAAACACAACAGCACCAAGTGCCATTATTTCACGCCGGATATTCGTGAGAGAGTATGGTATCACCCCGGGCGAGCCGGCCCAATGCGTGCTGCAACGCAGCGTGGCTCTACCACTCAGTCAGTGCCACTAATTTAGCACCACCCAGGAGTCACGCGTAGGGTCTCAAGGGTAAACCTACGGACGCGAGTAACTTTAACCCCCAAAGCGATAGTTGCTTAACCGGCCATAGAGCTCCTCTCGAGCTATTTTGCGGGAGGCGGCACGGCGCACAGGCTTGTCTCTGTGGTTTTGTATATAGATGCATAGATTTAAGACTATTATCCCCAATGCGTTAGTCAGAGACTAGCAATGAGGACCGCAGAAGCAGTCCATTGTCATGACCACGCTTCACCAAAATACAGCATGATAGCTCATAGCCGCTCTATGCCGCCGCTCTATAGTCGCCTTTTACGACACCCAAGGCAAGGGTCTGGTAAGGTTGGTACTATGTCACACAGCTCTGTGGTTTGTTGGTAGATCTATTTATACCAGCACGCTTCGCTGAACATGTTTATTCATGGGTACAGTCAGTGACGCACTTTACTATTCGTGTCAGCTTTTTCGATAATATTATGCTTTTACTGTCAATTATAAATGCTGATGCGTATTGGATAATGTGTGACTAATTTTACTTTTTTATAATTACGTCCTTGATCCATTTTTTTTTTCACTACATAATGAGACAGAGTAATTGGTTTTGGTTATATCAAGTAGTAGTAAAAGTACTACTACGACAGACTAAGTTAAAAAGTCAAATGATAGATTATATTTATTATATTTAGGTTTATATAAGTATTTTAAATTTCTTAAGAGTATAATAACTTTTATTTTTATTTTTGCGACATAACTAATTATATTACAATACAACAAACACTCACTGTAGTATTCGACAAATAAAATAATGCAAATTTAAACAATATATTTACCTACTACCGATGCCCAACGCCAGACAGACAGATGAAACTATCATTACATAATACCACAATACCGACCGACAGATTGTTGGTGGCGTTAATTTGAGAGTAGTCTAATTTTAATTGGTCGGCTACCCGTGTAAAATAGAGGTAAGTTTATATTTTATGGTGTAGGTATGTTTATGTGTGTAAGGCTTGCGTTTTCTAATAACAATTAAGTAATAAAATGTTTACCCAAACTGTATAATTATGAGTATTCGGCAAAAATAAATAGGTATTCGTATTATCCATCAGTGTATGTTTATATTTATGATATCCTGTTAATTTACACTCATTAGGTATGTTATCATTACATAACATACGGTTAGTTTATATACCTTATAATATTAAATACAGCTCGTTCTTTTGACTGAATCAACTAGCATAGTTTTTATGTACGAGGAAAAACATTAATACCTAATAAAAAACTAATAAGTTAGGTTTTTTTTGCACGTCATATCAAGCAACTTAACACAAAAGTTTTAATGGCAGCTAAGTACCAATATTTCTATTTGACCTTGCGTGTTCAATTCCGTTGTGTAAAATGTTATATTAGTATGTTCGTTTTTAGGTTAGTATATAGTGTTGGCAACTCTGGCTTATAAGTTGAAGCCACTGATCTGAGCATGAGCCCCTGGGTTTTTATACTTTGTTAGAATTATTACTTACATAAAATTCTGCTACCGATTTTCGTCAACTCTAAGAGTTGACGAAAATCAGCAGTATTAAGTACTTTAATTTTACTATGCAAATTCCCGTACGAATTTTGCATAGTAAGCTTAAAGTAATACTGATCTAAGGCGCGCTTTATACAGAAGAGACGTATGGCAGAGGCGGATAGTCAAAAAAACACAATATTGAACTTAAGACATTTGTCCGATAGACGTCCGATAGGCGTCCGATGGGCGACGAGACAAGGCGCGGGCGCAATGCAGTTATGGTTAAAACAACGCTATCGTTCGTACTATTAAGGTTCATATTGTGTTTTTTACTATCCGCCTCTGCCATACGTCTCTTCTGTAGGTATAAACCGCGCCTAAGAGGTGACAGTAGGGCCCCTGAGGACTCAACGAACAGATCCTGACTCAGGAGGCATTCCTTAACCAGAACATTCGCGTCCTGTGCCTTGTACTCGTACTATATTATGTATTCCGTGCCCGTGCTTGGAAATGTTCAACCTTGACCGTATCGTAAAAGTGTGCCACAGAGACCGCTCTTATCTATGTACAAGCGATCGCTATTGTGTTCCGCGTCGTCCCTTCAGTTCTCTGTTATCGGCTTTTGCCTGTCGACAATTTTATTTCTTTAAAGCCACAATTCGATATTAAAGCTCTCTACTAAGACTTCCGTTTCTTTCACTTAGCTTTTATGGAGATAATATAGTTAAATAGAACAAGAAACTACCTAGGGGCGTAGCTATCGCCGTTTCAAGCCGTATACGGGGCACCCGGGATAGAATGGCCCCGAACGTGTGTGATAAAAAATATGGTAAAGGAACAGCTATCAGACTTGTCATTATTATCTATAGATGGCAATCATTCCGCATTTATTCAAACAGCTTTTCTAGATTTTCTAAAACAGCTCCTAGGAGCATCACTCCTCCACCCTTCCTACAAATTTTAATACAAGGGCCAAAGTTACGCCACTGAAACTACCATACCATACCACCTTAACTATTATAAAGCTCTACTAAACCGCAATCGCAATCGATTATTTTCAGCAGTTACCTCATAACCTTTATAGGACAGACGAACGTTGAAACGAAACTATTGAGGTGGAAAACCTCGCCACGGCTCTCATTCCAAACGCGGCAAGGAGCAACCTGAAAAATGGTCAGCATTCAACAAGCAAGCAACACTCGTTAAAGTAGTCATATAATATGATAAGTAGTCACCTCGCAAGCAAGCAAGCGGTTTTGTAGTTTTTTTATATTAAGGCTGTGATAATGTATGATTAAATTTATCTAAGAGCTTACAAATGTAAAAAATTACAACAATGAATCATAAATTATAGCCAAGCTACTTCATTATGTTTTTATGCTACATTATTATCAGCGACATAGCATAATAGCATTATTAGAAAAGGATCAACGATTTCTGTTTTGTACACACAACTTGTTCAATTCTATAATAAGTTGGAACTCCTTTGCGATTTTATATTTGTGAAATAACAAACAGAAAACAGAAATAGGAAACAGTAATTAATTACATATGAGTCGAGTTCAGACTATGTATAACCAAGTTGGGTGAATTGTCCATTATGCGTCTAAACGAAGAATTACCTAAACTGTAGAAATAACAGACACTTAAGTATCGGTATTCTTGAAAAGTTTGCCTTTACAGTTCCAATTCGTATATTTAGTGGCATCCACATAACACCAGCGTCATGGGTCTATTCGTGTAAAAAAATTGCATTTGTTTAATGTGTGTTTATTTCTGATACAGTAACTATAAACGTCTATTCATTTTGGTACCTCAATGATTCTATTTGATTCCGATCGCTAAAAGTCTGATGTAACCCCCAACGCACCCGTTGCCTAGTGTGTTGAGCGTTAAGTGCTGAGCTCGTGCTGCCGTTTTATAAACTCGTAATTTTGTTAGATCTGAGCGATCCGTCCAACGCTGGCATTCGGCCTAACGATGCAGGATTGGTCCACGCCCCCTTCAATTCCATTGCAGAGATGGACGCCCGCCTCGTGCAGGTTTGAATTCCTGTCGGAATTAAAAGACGGGCCAATAAAATGTTAATCGCCTTTGAACTGTTAATTATTTTTTACGTGGAGAGGCTGTTGGCCAATTTATTACGCGTTGGCGCTTTGTCCACCGGTGTACAACGCCCTTTGGCGTCCAATTTCGTCAAAGCTGCCCGGTGTAGCGCTTTGTATGGTGTCACTTTATGTATGTTCCATGAGGATCTGAACAACAGATAGTTTTTTGTTGAAGTGCTGTGCTGGTAGCTCATAAATAGAATACTACCGCCCTATTTCACCCCTTGGATGTCGCGTGACTAACGGACTAAAGACTGCACATAAGTACATCCAACAGCATAGAGCGCCGATGGGCTCACCATCTGTCACGCTGAGCACAAGTGCAGTCGCTATTTGGTAAATAGTGGACTATGGTAGATTACTGCTTTTTGCTGTCCTCATCGCCTGGTTTCTGACAAAGCTTCGGGGATAAGTAACAGTCGTGTCTATAATATGTATGTAAATAATTTTATCGGTAATCCAACGCCATCTAGTTTCGTCGGTGTGTAAACTCCACGGTAGATTAGACAGTTGCTTTCAGACGGGAACGACTCCTATTGCCTACAAGATGTATTATTATGCACCACACATAGAATAAAAACTATAGCATAGAAGGAGTCCAAATGAGACTCGTATAGTTGTCCTATTTTTCAAATGAGCCATAAACTTTGACTGAGTGGTAGAGCCACGCTGCGTTACAGCACGCATTGGGTAATACCACCCTCTCACGAATATCCGGCGTGAAATAATGGCACTTGGTGCTGTTGTGTTTCGTCCGGCCAGTGAGAGTTCCGGAGGCCCCTTCCCCTTCCACCCCTCCTCACAATTCCTATTCCTTCCCCTAACCCTATAACTTTCTTAAAGGTCGGCAACGCATCTGCGATTCTCTGGTTTTGCGGGTGTCCATGGGCGGCGGTGATTGCTTTCCATCAGGTGACCCGCCTGCCCGTTTGCCTCCTTCTCATATTAAAAAAAAAAATTGAAAGTAAGAAGACAAAATAAGTTGCGTCAAATGTAAAGCGAAAAGAAATATATTGGATACCCAGTCACCATTTATGATACCGAATTCAAAAGCGATCTACAATGTGATTCGAAGGGTTGTTAAACGTAGTGCCCACTCAAATGTCATAGCACTCCTATGCTTTTGTTATTATTCTGAGGCACCGCACCACACTAAAAATGTTTTTAAAAAGTTGCTTTTAAAACCACAGCTAGGGTTGGCTGGAAGAGATCTCTTTTAGAGATAAACTCACCCTTGTATATGTCTTGTGTAACGTGTGTGTAAATGTTGTTTATTTGTACAATAAAGGATAATAATTAAAAGTTGCTTTTAGTCAAGTAAACCTAATTTTAGGACTGTTTTACCGACCTATTTCTTTGGTTTGGCATATGATCGACTTTATGTACTATAGATTCTATGATGTAAGACATAAGGCCTATTATCCTAAATCACCAAAAATATTCAATACGTTATTTTAACTGCTATTTATTACTAATAATAATTATGTTACGTTCGGTGCAAGCTAACGTGTTAATCGCTTTGTTTTTGTGGCTTAGGGTGGATTCGACCAAACTGGAATAAGACTTACTCAGACATTAGTCTATACAAATTTGGCGTTTAATCAAGGTTTAAGACCTTATTCCAGTTTGGTCGAATCCACCCTAAGTCGATAAATGCCTTATTCTTAATATGGCTAGCATTCTACAAATGCCTTATTTGTTGATAATAGTTGTTCGGGATAGAACATAAAAACTATTAAATTGGATTAATTTTCTTTATTCGGCTTTTACACATGACAGCAAATATGACGAAGAGAATTATCATAGACAAACCCTTTCTTATATTGCTATGTTTCTTTTTAATTTAAACATAAATTGGCGAGGCGCACAAAAACTTAAAACGATAAACTTACAATAAGAAATTATAATTAAAAATCTATTAATTTTCATCATAAATTGGCAATATTGCCAACTTATTTATTGCTCTGCGGTGGTATCCAAGGCCTGACCTGACTTCTACAACCCTAACTCTGCCGTCAGAACCAGGGAACAATTTCACTATTCTGGCTAGTGGCCATGTCAATGGAGAACATTTCTCGCCGATCAATAAGGCCAAACTTCCAATCCTAACATTGTTACTTGCTGTCTGCCATTTAGGACGGCTTAAAAGTTGCGACAGATAACTCCTATGCCAAACTTTCCAAAAGTCTTGATTAATCTTTGTGCATTTTTTCCAAAATTTTAAAACGTTAGTGTTTGTGGAAGTCAAGTCTGGTTCTGGAATCGAATTTAAAGAGGATCCACACAAAAAATGAGCTGGGCTTAAAAATGTAAAGTCGTTGACATCATTTGTTAGCGGCGTTAAAGGCCTAGAATTAATAATTCCTTCAATTTGAACCATTATGGTTTGAAATTGTTCATAGTTGAAACAGAGGTTTCCCACCACTCGCTTTAAATGGTGTTTAAATAACTTAACAGATGCCTCATGTAATCCTCCAAGCGTGGGACTGTAAGCAGGAATGAACTTGAATTCTACATTCTTTGTTGTGCAATAATTGAATACAGCGTTTTTGTGGCTCTCAGACCTTGTTAATTTATATAATTGATGCAATTGATTATTGGCACCCTTAAAAGTAGAGGCATTATCACAAACAACAGTAGATGGTATTCCTCGCCTAGAGCAGAACCTTTTGAAGGCTGCAAGAAAACAGTCTGTGGTTAAATCCGACACCAATTCCAAATGAATGCACTTGCTTACAAAACAGACGATTACAAGTACATACCCTTTAGTTATTACAGATCTACGTAAAGAAGATTGTTTAATCTGGAATGGGCCACAATAATCGATACCAATATTATTGAATACTCTGTCTTGGTTTACCCGAGTATCTGGCAATGATCCCATTAACTGGCTTGCTCTTTCTGATCTAAACTTGAAACATGTGATGCAGTTGTGCACAATTTTTTTTATAGCCCTAACTGCAGACACAATGTAATATTTTTGAATTAAACTAGATAAGGTTAATTTTAATCCAGAATGAAGCAATGATAGATGTTCATTTCGGATGATGAGAGTAGTAAAATGGCATTTATTAGGTAATATAATAGGATACTTTTGGCTGTATGGAACATTGGCATTTTCCAGACGTCCAGCTACTCTCATTATTCCCAATTTATCTATAAACGGATTGAGAGCCTTAATATTAGTCTTGATTGTCCTTCCTGCCTTGATACATTTTAATTCATCAGCAAAGTGCAGGGACTGAACATATTTAATCAAACATGACATAGAGTGTCTTATTTCAGTAACTGTTAACTTGCGTTTATCTTTCGTGACCTTACAGCTATTAATAAATCTTAATACATATGCATAAACACGCTGCAATCTTATAAGAGAAGATAAACTTGAAATTTGCAATAATTCCTGCTCGGTCGTACAATTTACAAGAGTAATATCATTTGGCTCTGGGTCCATTATAACTTTGTTTGGAATAACCTGTTGTGGCATAAATTCCACATCATGTAGCTCCTGTGGCCCATGCCACCAAATATCATAAGAAGACAATTGAGTGGGATTTTTCTTCTCGACAAGCAATCAGAGGGATTGTTTGATCCATTAATATGAAACCAATTGCAACCTTGAGACAAATCATTAATGGTATTAACCCTGTTTTGCACATATAGTGGATTTTTTGAAGATTTTAACCACCAAAGCACAATCATAGAATCAGAAAATAAAAACTTATGTCTAATCTTTTTATTTTGAAATATTAACATAACTTTGTTAAACAATTTAGCAAGAAGCACTGCAGAATTTAGTTCTAACCTTGGTATGGTTAATTTATTATGACATGGTGCAATTCTTGATTTGCTACAAATTAAAGATACGTGCACTTCCTTTCCATGTATGGCTCTTACATACACACAACATCCATACGCAATATTTGATGCATCACAATAGCCTATTAGGTCCACATAATCTGCATTACAAAGTTTTATACTTCGGTTTACAATTATCGGATCCATATTAATTAAATCGCAGAAAAAGTCATTCCACGAAAATAACAATTTGTCACTGAGCGGGGAATCCCAATCTAACTTTTCTTTCCACAATTTTTGCATAAATTCTTTGGCTCTTGTAACTATAGGACCAGCCAATCCCAAAGGGTCAAAAAATGTCCCAATGAAACTGAGAACGGTTCGCTTTGTCCACTCCTTGGGAACGTCACCCCCTGGCTTACATATTCTAAATTGATCTTTTTTCAAATCCAAACATAAGCCCAAGGCCTTCAATACAGTATCATTATCATTAAATTCATGATCCTTGAATACTTGCTTTTCCTTAGGAATATTGGACAAAATATGGTGATTGTTTGAACTCCACTTATGAAGTTCAAAACTTCCAAGTTTCATTAATTGAATTAATTGATCACATACCTTATTTAACTCCGCGATGCTTTGGCCACCAAAAATGCAGTCGTCTACATATGTGTTATTCAATAATACCTTAGCTGCTAGTGGATATTGATCCTCAAACCTCATGGCTAACTCAACCAGGCATCGCGTTGCAAGAAAACTTGAACTTTTGAGTCCATAAGTAATGGTTTGAAGCTGTAAACACAACAATTTATCATTAATACTTCTTCTCCACAAGATGTTTTGTAAATGAACTTGGGAGGGATCAATATTGATTTGTCGATACATTTGACGGACGTCGCATAGAGCTATAAACTCATATGATCGAAACAACACTAATATTTCAAATAGACTCTGCTGTACTGGTGGTCCATTTTGCAAAACATCATTGAGGCTAAAATATGATTTTACTTTTGCGCTCCCATCAAAGACAACCCTAAGTTTTGTTGTAAGGCTATGCTCCCTTATGACTGGATGATGAGGCATAAAATAATGTTGATCGATATGTATTTCAGATGATGTTAAATCAATGATTTTTGCGTGTCCTAATTCTAGATACTCCTCAATAAATTCAGAGTAAGCCTCTTTCAGCTTGGGGTCCCTATCAAACCTTTTAGTAAGGCCATTTAATCGCTGCAATGCCAAATCAAATGATTTGCAGAGCTTTAACTCCGCCATACATACTTTAAGCGGTAGCCGAACTTGAAATCGATTATCGATTAACTGTACCGAGTTTTGAAATTCGGTCTCGCATATATGCGGATTTGATATATCCTCCCTTTTTATTTCAGGAATATGTTGTTCTTCCCAAAATTTTTGTAGGAGGAGATCTACATCATCTTGATTAGAGGCGGCATGCAAAACAACACTATTGTGCTTAGTGCTAGAGAGACAAATATTTTCTCTTTTTATATTGCCAGATAATATGTAGCCGAACCTTGTTGACAACAAGCAAAAACTTCCTCCAGATAAATCAATTTTGTCTGGTAATACTATTCTGAAAAATACTTCAGAAGAAAGCAAAAATGAAATTTGGCTTGGAATATAAAATTCATTGTCGGCTAAATTGATATTATTTGGAAGATCAATATTATTTAAATTAAACTTAGACTGTGGTAGAAGTGATGTAATGTTGTCTACCACTGAGAATAATGCATTGCAATCATAATTATCGTGCAATGAATTTAGCATTACATTTGCAGCCCTCGATAACAAGTTTTCCTTTTGACCCAAGGCTGATATTTTGACCTCGTGCTTGAAAGTGGGTAAACCTAGCTTGCACATTAAATCCGAGGTAATAAAAGAAGTTTGGCTTCCAGTGTCTAACAACCCCTTTGCAACAACAAAGGAACCATTTTTGTCATAAATTTTTACCTTTATAGTAGGCAAGAGTACCATGTCAGAAGAAGCAGTGCTATTTTGACAACTTATTTGTTGTATTTGTTCTGAATGCAGTACTGTGTTATGAGATTTGCTTTTGCATATCCCACATTTAAAGAAAAACTTGCATTTATTGTTGTGAAGGTTAAGGCAAACCTTGCATAATTTATTATTGTCAACGAAATGTAGCTTTTCATGAATACTCAACAACTGAAACCTTTTGCACGAATATAACTTGTGATCGCTTGATTGACAAAACTTGCAAATTACATAAGACTCACTAACATGGTTGGTTACACGATTTTGACTTTTAGAAAATGTATGTGAAGACTTACCTTCAGCTTGCTGGCTCTCTTCAAAACTTAAGGCCCTCCTTTCTAAAAATTCAAAGAATTCGTTGACAGAGGGCAATTTTGATTGTTCTCTGTCAGTGTAGTATGCTCTGCAAGAATAAGTATCAAGTTTCCTAATTAAGATTGTCACAATCACCATATCCCAATGTTCGACCTTTTGCCCTAAGCCTTGAAGTGCTCCTATTTGTTGACGTGCCTGTGACACTAGCTGTCTTAAGTTTTGACAAGTACCCTTTGAAATTGGCTGTAGATCTAACATAATATTTAAATGATGCGTTATAAGAATACATTTGTTATCATATCTATTATTTAACAAAATCAATGCTTGATCATAGGATTCATTTACTAATGGTAAACCTTCTATCAGCATTAGAGCGTCATCCTTTAAATATTTGCGTAGATAAAATAGCTTTTGCACTGGAGCTAGATTCTTGTCACTGCCAATCACTGCTAAAAACATATCGATGAACGACTTGTATTGAACAATGTCTCTGCCGTCAAATCCAGAAATTTCAAGCTGAGGTAATTTTCGCGATATTCCATGTTCCGGTTGTTGTTTAGGATCCTTTTCTGATGTCGAAGGAGCACGCGACGAATTCAAGACCTTCTGCAGCGAACTAATAGCTTGGAAACATTGTTCTTCTACTTCATCTTGCTCGAAGCTTTCATCATCACAATCGCCTTGCAGTAGTTGCAGATCTAACTGTTGGTCTCGATAAAGAAGTAAGGTGTCTTGAAGACTTTGAATTCTTATTTTAACCGTTTCGCAGTCTGTCAAAACTTGTTCTGATTGTTCAGTGGCAAATTTTTTGGCGCGAGTGATTTGACCTTTAAATTGCCCGATTTTAGCTTTTAGCTTCCTTATTTGAGCCATGTCGTCGCCTAAGGCTGGTTGTGGTCCCATCATTTTGAGTTCTTGATACGCAATTTAAGCAAACTTGTAATATGCAAGATTGTTTGTTATTGTTTTGATGTTGTTGTTGACAATTGTTGACAGCTTTAATTTGACAGAAGTGTAAACATAAAAGTTCTGGCCGAGTGAAGATAATTCGCACTCTTTTGCACTTCTGTAGCTGTTATATATTGCTCTCGCCTCTGCGTCATATGCGTAGCTACCTTTTTTGTCTTTGTCACACTCGATGACTGCGAAGTATTGTTGTCTCTTTCGATTTCGTGAACTCGCAAAACCTACCACGGCCGGCGAAATTTGCAAACGAAATATCACTGAAAATACTGAGAAATTTGCTGAGATAACATTAGACGTGAAGAATCACACCCGATTATTGTTTCGGCACCATTTATGTTCGGGATAGAACATAAAAACTATTAAATTGGATTAATTTTCTTTATTCGGCTTTTACACATGACAGCAAATATGACGAGGAGAATTATCATAGACAAACCCTTTCTTATATTGCTATGTTTCTTTTTAATTTAAACAATAGTAGTAAGTAAGTAAGTAGTTAAATTATACGCGTAACTAACAAATCGAATCATAATAAGTAGAAGCACATCGCAAATAAGAATCACAATCGATCAGCGATTATTAGGTAAAAATATAATTTTAGGTGTTATATTAAAGCAGTAAAAATATTATAATGTAGCGTATCGTTATGCTATATTATGAATATAGCAGATCCGCACACCTTTATTCGCCTTCCTGTCTCCACTTTCGTTCGAAGGAGAAATTAAGTACTTACCTAACTAAAGTCTCGAGATATCTATTTGTAGTGTTGTTCAAAATGTATAGGACTGTTGCCGAATTCATTGTTTTAGTGTTGGAACCTATTTATATTATTGACCACGTCAGAGCGGCCGGCGCGGCGCTAATACTAAGTGCTCGGCGAGTGCACATGCGGGCGCGACGCGATGCACAGTACAGTCAAGAGCAAAAATATGTACTTAAACAATTGTAAATCTTAATACAAATAAGAGTCGAAGTGTTTACATATTGGTACTCGTGACTGTACTCAAACATTATGATATCTTATTTGAGTGTCCATAGTGGGCACGCGGGCGCGGGGCATAATAATAATTATGTTTGTGCGTCGCCCCGCGCCCGCGTGTGCACTCTGGCCGAGCACTAAGTGTATTTACTGCGGCCACTGCGGGATTGTTGAGTGGCTTCAATTTGCTACCTTACATCTAGCAACCTAATATATATATAAACGTAATATTTCACATTTTCCATAACATGTGTTCCTGCCGCTCGTATATTTTCTGAAAAATCAGCTTAATCCCCATTGAAGTGTAGCTGCGGCGAGTGTAAGCCGGATGATACAGTAAGCCAACTTAGCAAACACTCTTATATCGATTCGCGGCTTACTGTCAAACGATCAGAGCACGAAGGCCAGGAAGACGTGCCTAATGGGGTTGGGTTGGAGGGGAACCGACCTGCGCTGTTCTAGTCGATAGTTACGGAGCATGTCCCACATCAGGAACTGCCCACCACCACCGCTACCCACTGTGGTCTATAATTATTATTAATAAATCAAGTTATCGCCACAATTAATAGATACTTATTGATTTCGGCTTTGTGTGATCGTTGCTGATGATGACGAACCCCCAGCTTTGCATCGAAAAATCTGTAACACACCTAGGAATTGAACCTAGTACCACCAGATATCGAGCCAGCCGCTTTGCCACTCAGCCACCGACCGAGGCAGTGGTCCATAGAGGCATTCGAGTGATTTACATAGCCGACGAAGAAGTAAAGAAGTTTATCGAAAACGTAGTAACATCCGCAGTAAACATACCATACGAATAATAAATACTTGATTTCATTATTTAATAAGTGCTTTATGGTTTACACATTTCGGTTTCTCATCTAAGCTTCCAAGTTAATTTTTTTTTAAACCAATGAGCCAATCTTATTGAAACTGCATGCTAATGTAAAACACAGAGATCTAAATAAAATGGTTAATTAAAAACCAATAAAACCAAGATTTGCACCATACAAAAGATTATAATATTTGGCATAATTCACAAAGCTGTATATTGTCTTCATTATAACTAAAATTTTTCTTAAATTTAAATTCCCGCCTGAGGTTGTCGTCTTTTTTCAGTGTTTAAAATTTTACTCAAGTATATTTAAGCGTTAATAAAACGCTAAAATATAAAACATTAATCTATAAACGCAGCTTCATCTTAACCGAATGTTCAAATATTTGTAAAAATATTTCTTCCGGATCTCAGAGGTGAAAACTTCTAAGATTTGATGAAGCAATGTTGACTAAAAACATAAACATCAAGCACTGACAAATTTCGACGGTTGAAAGCCAGACCTCGGTAGCCAAGTGGTTAAAGCAGCCGCCCGGAATGCGGAAGGTGCGTGGTTCGATTCCCGCCTGAGGTTGTCGTCTTTTTTCAGTGTTTAAAATTTTACTTAAGTATATTTAAGCGTTAATAAAACGCTAAAATATAAAACATTAATTTATTATAACTATTTTAAAATAAAGAATTACACATTGAATTACAAAGAAAAATATTTTTAACACAAAAATGTTACAAAAATGTTTTACGTGCTTCAGATCAAGCTTGTTCCAGTTCGCCGCTTTCACTCTGGCTGGGTATTTTAATAGGGCCGCACGGTGTCTCATACAAACTTCAACGTTCAATATCTTGAATATGCCGATTCTAATAGAAAATGCCATGCTTATAGAAAATATAGATGTCTAGTGAGTTATGTATCTATTGTTCTGGCGATATTATCATACATACATTAGCATTATTGGAATAAGTATGACATTTTCAGAATTAGTCATTTTCGGAATTTGAGATTTTCGGAAGATGTAGTTTTCGGAAATTGTCTATTTTGAAATAGACGTTTTTAAGAAGTTGTCGTTTTCGGAACTTGTCATTTTAGGAAGCTGCCGTTCCCAGCCTGAGGGAGTTAAATACTGAAGACTATTACCCCCGAAGTCAGGGTAGTCTCTGACTAGAATATGAGGACCGTAAAAGCACTGGAACAGACCCCGTTTCACCTAATAATAATAGCTTATTACTTATCAATAAACATTACTAACTAACAATTCTGTATGGATTTTAATCCGAAATAAAAGTTTCTGTTATCTACTTATCGAGAAAAGGTGTCGAACATCTTACTTTGAGCAGGATTTGAAAGTCTAGCTATTCGCCACACTGTTACCAATATTTACTAAATTGAGTAAATATTTACTTACTTTAGAAGCCATTGTAGGTGAATAGAGGCGTAAAGTTTGTAAACGTATAATAATATGTTTTTAAAATATTTTATTCAACAACTTTACTAAAAAGAAGTCGATCGTCCGATCGCTTTTATGCGTAACATAACTACAAGTAAAAGCTCTGTATTCGAATGGTTGTTTTCATACGGTGTTGTGCAAGGTCTGTTAGTTTTGTATGTCTCGTAGGGTCAGTAGGTGGCGGTGTGTAAACACCAGGATAGCTGTTACGAAAACCGGAGAATCGAACGTAGATTTATTAGTCATTTATTACTTCGTTAGTGTTGTGCATTGAACTGCCTTGTGTTTTTTTCTAAATGAAGCGGAGTAGAAATTTTGATTTCACTGTGTGTAAACTGTTTTGTTATAACCTGGAGTCTTAATGTATACATTCAACATCTTTCGCAATACCTTTCAAGTACAGAAGTGCATTCCTCTTTTTACCAAAAACTACTGCACATGTGCGCGATAGGTGGTGAGCTCGTCGCCTATCTATGCTGTTGAATGTATGTGCAGTCTTCTTCAGACAGTTAGTCGCCAAAGTAGTCGATGTTCCTGTAAAATTAATACGCAAGTAGGTACCTACGACGGACGCAATCGACTTTAGGGGGCCCTGCACGAAATTGTGAAAATTTACGTATTTTTAATTCACTTGTACTATGCGCTGAATTAGTTAAATACATTAAAAGAACTTATGTAAGTTAGTCTGATCATTGCACAAGGTCTTGTTGAAATTTGAAATAAATTCTTTAAACAATATTATGGCGTAGTCTGAAAGCAGCTTCATTCGGAAACACCTGTGGCTTCGGCGCGCTCGCGACTCCGCGATCGCTTCCTCGGCGCGGCGGCTGCGGCGCGAGACTCGCGGCTAGGGTTACCATCCGTCCGAATTACATGGACATGTCCGGACTTTTAAGCTCTAATCCGGATTTTGTCCGGCTCTTTAATTTGTCCGGATTTTGGAATATAAGTAACAAAACTACATTTTAAGCAATATCAAATAAGTCTTTAATCTTTATTATTTTCACATATAACTAAAAACAAAACATAAAAAGTGAGTAATGTTTCCATTTTGTGACTAAAAAGTCCGGACTTTGAACGAAATGTCAGGCTTTTTGTCATTCAAATTCCTAAATGGTAAACCCTACTCGCGGCGGATGTTTGCCACCGTACACGGGGCTGCTAGCGGACTACATTGATACTCTCAATGTAGATAGACAGATGCATTCAACTGTGGGATAATATACAAGAACTAGATACATTAAAGCAGCACAACAACACAATTAATAAAGAAATTAAAATTAAACTTTTCTACAATCACACCAATTATCTAGCCCAAGAGAAGCTTCGAAGAAACTCGTTAAATGATTACTAGACAACGGATAAACATACTTAAAATACTTAAATACATACTTATTATACATAGAAAACACCCGACCAGACCCGAGACAATTTAGAAAAACAATAGTTTTTAAATTGACCCGACCGGGCATCGAACCCGGGACCTCAGAGATGGCGACACCATGAAAACCGGTGTACGAACCACTCGACCAAGGAGGTCGTCATACAATTATGGCAACTTAATAGCCAAGGGTTAGTCAGAGTCAATGCACAATTGCACATGCATGCACATTCTTAGCGTAACTGGTGGTAAGCCGGTCACCGCTCTATGCTGGATGAATGTCTTCACTTCAGTCGAATAGTAGGCTTATTAATTCACCCAACGTAAGAGTTGGGTTGTTACGTTGTTAGTATTCTATTATTAACTAGTGCCCCTCCCGCGATTTCGTCTGCTTGAACATCCTATCCCGTGACGTAAATATTACATCGAAATGTAACATTTCTATTCACTCGCCTGGCTTCCTACAACATAGGTCCGTGGTTACAGGAAAAACAAAAGGCTCGAAACCCCGAAATATCATATGTGAATAAAACAACGCGGCTGCTTAATTTCATTGCGTTGTGTTCGCTTAATCGTTGGAAAACAATGTGATTGTTGTGGTGTATCCCAATTATCTGGCACGTTCAGGTGACCCGTGCGTGGCGCAGATTATCCGTCTGACGCTGTACCGGATGTGCACTTCCGCGCTAGTAGGGCCACCGCTAAAGTGAAAATAAAAAACAGATTTTTCGTAAGAAGACATAGGAAAATATTCAAAGTTTACATTCGATTTTTGGAAAATAGCAAAGAAGAATTCTTTTTTTTATTTATACACACACAATTTTTTCATGTATTTATTTGTTTAAAACTTATAGGTACCCGTTTCTCTTGAATCGCTATCGCAAGAAACATCTTTTATTTATACACACACAATTTTTTTATGTATTTATTTGTTTAAAACTTATACCCGTTTCTCTTGAATCTCTATCGCAAGAAACGCACTTAGATACCGTAATATGTCGGCTTCTATTGAAGTGCTATTATTGAAATATTGCGTATACGATCCACTATTTATGCATAGTTTTTTGACATATAAATCACATTGATCCGAACTGTATTTCTTAAGAGCCTCACCGAGATACTCAAATATCTTTTGAACCATAGTATCACTATTTATATGCTTTACGCCACTATTTATACACAATTTTTTGACGTAGGTAAAACCATCTAATCCCGTGATGTGGCGGCTAACTTGACGCTCACATTTCATTACACACTTTTATTACTCACTTCAACGGAACATACGTCATACATTTGTGTCGAAATAGTTATAAGCATTTTAGTATAAATAAAACTTCAGTACTTGAATCTCCGTTTCAAAAACTGCAATAGATACCGGTTGGGAATGTTGTCCCGCTTCGAGAAGACTAATAATACATACATATATAAGGTGACTGCTAGAAACCGCAAGAAACTTCAAGGTCTAAAAAAACTGCAATAGATACCGGTTGGGAATGTTGTCCCGCTTCGAGAAGACTAATAATACATACATATATAAGGTGACTGCTAGAAACCGCAAGAAACTTCAAGGTCTAATCAGGTCAAGTGTTTTAAACATGACAAAAATGACAAAAAATTCGTGTTTCATCCGCGTCAGCTGGGCGATAAATACCTACGTTGACGGCCGGCCGTTGCCCACGCGTTGTAAATAATCGTTATTATTAATTGTTTTCATGTTTTTTCTTATATTATTGCTTTAAAATAAATAAGATAGAATAATTAAAATTCACAAAATGAGTTGTTTAATTAAAAATGAAAAAAATAACGAATTCCTTTTTTGTCATGTTTAAAACACTTGACCCGACCAGCCCTTGAAGTTTCTTGCGGTTTCTAGCAGTCACCTTTAATAGATTCACCACTATTATCCCCAAAGGGTTAGTCAGCGACTAGGCAATGGGGACCGCAGAAGCAGTCCACTGCCATAGTCCACGTTTTACCAAGATACAAACACATGTGCTCAGCGTGACATTTGGTTAGCCCATCGCCGCTATGCTGTAGGATGTACCTATGTGCAGTCTTTAGTACCTGTTACGACACCCAAGGGAAGAGAGGAGGTGGTAGTATTCTTTCACCGCTATGCAAATGAAAAGAGTTATAATAAATGTAATAAAATAAATTACGAATAACTCTTATTTAACTCGATAGAACACTCCAGCTAGATCGATACGTTGTAACATGTCCTAGCGTCCATTAGCATTCGGTGCTTATTGCCAATTATGTGACGCATTAGGGCCACACCTGTGCGCGCCACAATTGGCAGGCGGATGTACAGTCACGAGCACCAATATGTATACACTTTGACTCTTGTTTCATTGTATTAAGAGTTACAATTGTTAACATATTTTTGCTCTTGACTACACACGTTACGTACACTTTCGTTTGTACAGTCGAGGAAGTTCCCGGTCGACTACTTTTCGGCGATATTCGCTTGCACATGACCCACGCTGTACGTACGCGCGGTCGCATTGTATATAAGGTGACTGCTAGAAACCGCAAGAAACTTCAAGGGCTGGTCAGGTCAAGTGTTTTAAAAATGACAATAAAAGGAATTAGTGGGCGATAAGTACCTACGCCCAGCTGACGCGAACGGGTTAACAGACGTTCGGCCGGCCGGCCGTTGCCCGCGCGTTGTAATTAATCGTTATTTTTAATTGTTTTTCATCTTATTTTTCTTATGTTATTGCTTTAAAATAAATTAGATACTCAAAGACTACCCAATAAAAAATTACAAAATGAATTATTTAACTAAAAATTTTAAAAAATACGAATTCGTTATTTGTATTTTTGTCATGGTTATAATAACACTTGACCTGACCAGCCTTAGAAGTTTCTTGCGGTTTCTAGCAGTCACCTTATATAAAGTAAAATGGTCAATTCACACATATCAGTGAAGTCACAGTTTCGACACAGTACCGGCACAGTGCGAAATATTCTTTCATACATTCTCTATGAACACATCCCCACTTGTCAAGTGTCAGTGACGGACGAACCAGTGCTCTCAGTGTTGATGCTGCACTTCTTGCTTCCGTAGTACTATTTCTAGACTAGTTGGAAGGCTGAGATACCCATTTGATAATATATAAGAATTTTTTTGTATGCCTTCTCTTAACATTTGAATTACCGTCCTTTAAATTATGCATAGTATGGCTTTCGTGCATGTCTCGCTAAAATAATGAAAGTAAGTAGAAAAAAAAATTGTAACGTATTTTTTTAGAAAATAGGCTTAATTTATGTAATGTGTAACTTTTCATGGGGTTGCACAAAAAATATTTAACATTTATGTAAGCAAACGTTTAAACATGTAAAATAACAGAATTGTGACGTATATACTGTATGTTTTTTCTTTTATAATTTTTTGTTATATTGCAAATAAACCTACTTCGCGATCTTTTCACAATTATCCTACTAATATTATAAACGCGATAGTTTGTAAGTATGGATGGATGTTCGTTACTATTTCACGTAAAAACTACTGAATGGATTTGGATGAAACTCGGCATACAGATAGTTTATAACCTGGATTAACACATAGGATACTTTTTATCCCGATATTCCCACGGGAACGGGAACCACGCGGGTGAAGCCGCGAGCGGCCGCTTAAATAATCAAACGCGATAGCTCCTGGTGCTCTACCATCAACTCTCATCGCTCGTATTCTAAAATCAAACTCAAAATCAAATCCATGCTTGAATACAGTTAGAATGGGATGGCGATATATGCGATGAATAGCACCATCCCTTTCTAATAACTGTACTCAAGCAGAGATTTGAGTTTGGTTTGAAAATACGAGCCTTAGAGCAGTATAAATTTAATCTTAGTATACAAATCACCATAACATTTTAACCGCCTCTGTGGTCTAGTGGCTAAGCCACCGGTCTCAGACCCAGAGGTCCCGGGTTCGATTCCCAGCGGGGGGTACATCTTTGTGTACTTGGTTTGGTTGGTGGTAGGGCTGTTAAGTCCGCCTGGCTAGCCACCATCATTTTGTCTAAGTCTGTCGCCATGACAACAATGTTTATAGCATTGTTGTGTTCCGTCCGACAACAGAGATAAGTTAGCCAGTTCCTCAGTGGTTGAGGATTCCGGGTGCAGCGCGCTTCCACCTTCGGCCTTATCGTCACTTACAATCAGGTGAGATGAAGGCGCTTACCCATTGTAAAATAAAACAAAAACTAATTTGCATAGTAATATTAAAGTAATACTGTTGATGGTAAAGCCCCTGGAGTTGAGACACATGAGATGTCATGTGCGTGTTGCGCATGCGCGTTGACCGAGGTCTTGTTCAAATATACTTTAGGTCCTTACTAGAGATGGGTAGTGCTAATAATCCGGTTAATATCATTTGGCTAATAATGGATTAAAAGCAGTTAATAGCCATTAATAGCCGATTTCGAATGGTAACCCTGCTATTAATGTTACAGTAATGATTAAAAATTTCCCTTCATGGTTTTCAGTCTTAGGACTGTCAGGTTAGTTTCTTTTTATTATCGTCATTCTTAGTTAGTCAATACAAATATAATAAAGTACCTAATTTAAAATTAACCTAGTCAATTATTTGCGACGATTTTTAGGTAAGTTTCATATTTAATGCGTTTTTACGTTTTATTTTAATTTTTAATCAAAAATAATATTACTTACTAAAATAAAAAAAATATATTTTTCATTCTAATTACTGCTAGATTCACTAGAATCATCATTTCTAAGGTTCGTTAATAAATGTGACATTTGATCGGACTGTAATTTGTCCGTCAGATTCTTATCCTGTGTAGGTATTTAGTTGTTCATGTTCATCACTGTCTCAGGTGATTTGTTCCATTTCTCAGTTTGGAGAGCAAGGTTCCAAAAAAATTCTAAATTATCAAGGTTCAATCAATCAAATCGTATGAAACTATTAATACCGGGGTTATTAGCCAATGGATGGCTAATAATGGCTATTAATGGATTATAATCGCTAATAATCCAAACAATCCGGCTATTAACCCATCTCTAGTCCTCACACAACAACTTATTATATTGCTGTTAAGCGATAAGGCCGCTAATTGTTTGTGCTATGGGATTGTTCTTTTTATGTTTCTGTACATAAAGCTTATTTTATCTTATATTTTATATTGAGACAAATTATTTACGAGTAGGTACTTCGAATGATTTAAAGAATGCACTTTAATACTTTCTCCTGTTAGTCACAAATGTCTTGAAGCTAGTTTGAGACCCAACGGTTCCACCCTCAAAAAGGAGTTGTTTTTGTTTTTATGGTATCTGAGATCTTCCTGAGAGTGTGGTGCAAGAAGCGGGTGATTTGGACATGGCCGTGGCGGGTCAGACTAAGGTTTTGAAGGTATCGTATTAATTGTTTCATTCAAATCAAAATCAAATCAAATCATCAGCCTGTAAACGCCCCACTGCTAGGCACAGGCCTATCCACATGGACAACATCATAATGG
This sequence comes from Scoparia ambigualis, assembly GCA_963921215.1. Classification (NCBI taxonomy): domain Eukaryota; kingdom Metazoa; phylum Arthropoda; class Insecta; order Lepidoptera; family Crambidae; genus Scoparia; species Scoparia ambigualis. The sequence goes on from OY992501.1 coordinate 8,723,491, forward strand.
GTGATTGGGCGATAACCCACCATACTGGCCCAATGCGGGTTGGTGGGTTTTAACAAATGAATAAATGAATGAATGAAAAATACTTTATTACACTAAAACATAAAATAATACATGGTAAACGGATCAGTTTTACAAAAAGCGGCCTTATTGCTAGGGTAGCACTTTCTGTCAGGCAACCTTTAGGCAAGAGAACCTATAAAAACAAAGTAAATAAAACAAGGGCTGGTGCACAGATTAGAACAGGATATGAATATGAATACTCATATATGAAACAATTCTAATAAAGATAAGAGTGAATTATAAGAAATAGACTAAAATATAATATAACGACTAAGTATAAATATAATATACTAGCGGCCGCTCGCGGTTTCACCCGCGTGGTTCCCGATCCTGTGGGAATATCGGGATAAAAAGTATCATATGTGTTAATCCAGGTTATAAACTATCTGTATGCCGAATTTCATCCAAATCCATCCAGTAGTTTTTACGTCAAAGAGTAACAAACATCCATCCATACTTACAAACTTTCGCGTTTATAATATTAGTAGGATAGTAGGATAATATACTAAAATATAATATAACAACTGCCATCTTTCTACGACAACAAAGGTCATTGACGACAACGGGACCAACGGTTTTACGTGCCTTACGAAGCACGGACCTTCATTCATTTGGATTGTTTCATTGTTGACGTTTAACTGCAGTTGAGGCAACCCTGCCGCGGTGCCGGCAGGTTCAACACACCGCGATAAGTGAGGCAGCATTCGCCAAGGTCACCGTCGTACAATTGATTTGTATGACGACGCGCTCCTGAGTTGTAATGGTCTTGTTCGTCGTCTATCCACTTGAGTGATTTTTCCATCGACAGCTAAGTTAGAGTTAGAGGGGACAAGTTCGTCGACACCTCGAGCAGGGCGAAAGGTTAGCGGTAGAAATTTGAAGCCACGAAGCTTATGTCTTTCTCGTTGTTTTACGGTTTATCTTGTACCCACACCCTTGGACAATGAACACGATCATACGTTACCTATTGTTGCCCTCTCTTCGTTGTCTCGTTGTCTCACTGTGTAGCAGACATGATGCGAATACGTCATCATATTCGTTTTGTTGGTAAAACTATAAATTCGTATGTGTGTTAAAGTTACTATTCAATAAGGTTAATTTCGCGGATTCTAAGACATTTCTCATAACCTGTATCTGCGCTGCCGACATTGTTAACAACACAGTTCTGACACGGTAATTTTAACTACGCATTATAAATTACGGTTGATTTCGAGGCCAGGAAGGAGATGCTCGAGCTCTACGCCGATGACTGGCGCAGGTGAGGACAGTCCCAGATGGAGCGTCTTATTATCGGAGGCCAAGACTCACTTCAGGGCGCTGCGCAAACGTAGACACCAACGAACCAACTGCACTGCTACTTGCAGCGCCTTAGTTAGTTGATTTCGATGGAAATTCTAACATAGTACAGATTAACCATCTCCGTTGCACCGCTGTCGCTATTGTTATTACCGCTGTTGGTCTTGGTTGCTCCCGATTGGTCCTGGCCGGGCATTGCAGGGGCGGCACGCACCGGTGTGTGTGCAGTCACGGTCACAGGTCAACACACCGCCGACACTGCGGTAGGCTACCAAGGTAACGTTACCTTACCGTACGGCTACCGGCCGGTGAATGCAAGCGATTTGCATTCCTTGCTAACTCAATTCACTGTCGAACAAACGTTGAAATTCGATAAGCAAATATAATTAGTAGCAAACATTTATTTTTACCTATCTCTCATTGAGGATGTCTTTTGGCTGTGGAAAAGAATGGGTGGAAGAAACTACATTTACAAAGAAAGGTCATGTTTGTGAAACATATTTTTGGATACGCCGTTGTCTCTCCAAACCAGCGAGGAAGGAAAGAGACGTAATTTATAAACATAATAGTGTCAGGTGTTTAAGAAACACGTGGGTATTATTTATATATCCTAAAGGTAGACGTCCATTAGCGGTGGATCGGGCCGGGGCGGATCGGTACGGGTCGCATCGCATACGTAAAACTGCTATCGCGCTGCGGCCCGCCCCGCCCCGACCCGCCGCTAGTGGACGCTATTTCATAATAAATACAGGCAGGCGGATTTTTGCGTTGCGATGCGCCCCGGCCCGATCCGCTTAGTGGACGCGAGCCTTTATACAATTTAGTACAGTGTTAAACGTGCCTGGTTGATTCGTATGCCAAAGAAGTCTTCAAAATTACCTCATAAATTTACTGACTCAAGCGTTATTCTATCAGCTGCTTTACGCCTGAGCGGTTCTCAAAGACCTTTCCTTAGTTACCATTTAAATTTTGAAACCTGAACTTGTCATGTCATTAACTTTCAAAGTAATAAAATGTTTAACTACGTGTGAAACTAAGCTATACAGTATTTTATCTCTGTCTAGAGCACAATCATACCTGTTTTATATCTGTCTAGAGCACAAACATGTAACACATTTTTAATCAGTATATTCAACTGAAAATCGAACATATAGAATTAACTAGCGTTGTACTAATATCTACAAAAGGAACGTCTTTCTTATACCAAGCACAATACAGCACATTACCTAAGCAAGAGTCGAGGAGTCTTTACAAATCTCGGCTCAATTCAACTCTCCAATCAGACGGATCTATTAGATCACGGTCCTATGGAAGATATATTCTGCTATCGAATATTACTATGTAGTATTTACTGTAGATTGACCGAGTACTCGTTTACTACTTGCTATTTATACTCGGCAATTTTTAATTAAGTATTCGTATTTTGCTAAACAAGTCAGTTCAAATGATACTGTGTACAAAACTAAAAGCCTTACGTACAACTAACAGTCTTAAAATAATGAAATAAAACATGCTTAGGTACTTAATTCACGAACTAACTACTAAAAATTCACGAACCACTGTCTTATTGTTTACGTAAGTACATGAATCTGTTTGGTAAGTACAGTCAGCATCAACAGTAGCTAAGCATATGAAATTTTCAAATGATTGTTACGGTTGAAATGACCAGAATTGTCTGTCATAGCTGTTGAGTCAAAAGTACATGACCGTCACTATAGTTAATTACAGAGAAGTTATAATTATGAACACAAAAAATGTCATATAATTCTGAAATGTTAAATGATGTGTATGTACTTTTGCCACCTTGTTTTTGTTCAGTTACATTTTATGCTGACTGTACTACACATAAACTTAAGAGGAAACACTACGTGGAAGTGTCATGCAAAATTCTCATACGAAATACAGAAAAACGACGTTTCGTAGTTCCCTATTTCGTCCCTTCTGAACTGGACCAATTTTTAAAGAAAGAGATTTTATATGTATGTATGTTTGATTTTTTTTTAAACCAGCCACTTAATCGCCTTAAAACGGAGTGATTTCGCTAAATTTTGAAGGCTACTGGTTAAATAAATTACTTAATGCAAAAAAATCAAATATACAGACATAGAAAATATCTTTCTTTAACCGATGCTGAAAAAGCAATAAAAATTGGTCCAGTAGGTACTGAAGGAGGAAACTGGGGACTACGATACGTCGTTTTTGTGTGTTTTGTATAAGAATTTTGCATGCCACATCGACGTAGTGTTTCCTCTTAAAGGCTAGGATTCCCGAGCGCAGAAACTAGTAGGGGACTGATTGATTGCATATCGCGATTCGCGACCGTCAACTTAGCAAAATAGGTAGGTGTAGGTCATTTTGAAAACGAATTTATTTTTTTATTTTTTAACTTATAACAATCGTTATGCCTCACCTATTCAAAGACAATTCTTTTCGTATATTTTTCATTAACTAAAACCAAGTCCTTATAATACAAGTAATACGATATTTGAATTACGATTAGACGGATGTTTGAGTTTTGATGCAGTAAAGTATCACTAATAGAGTAGGTATTTAATGGCCGACTAGATAAAAGACTGTGGAATAACATATATTTTTTCCAAATTTTGAGTACTTGTGATTTGCGAGTAATCCATAATTTAAAATACCCTATTTTCGGAAATTTCGGGAATCCCAGCCATAAGGTGATTCTGCACGAAATTGTGAAAATTTACGTATTTTTAAGTTACTTGTACTATGCGCGGAATTAGTTAAATACATTAAAAGAACTTGCGTAAGTTAGCCTGATCATTGCACAAGGTCGCGGCCTTGTTGAAATTTGAAACAAATTCTTTAAACAATAACAAACAATACATACATCTAATGACTCCTAAAACATCTTTTTTCGACAACTTTTTCCGCATGAAACAATAATTGTGACATAAAAATATTTTATAAAAAAAAATACATTATTGATATTCCGCAGCTCAACCCCATCTTAAAAAAGTAAATTTTAATTTTTAACACAAGCGCGTGATGGTTTTGTACATTTTGCAGAATAAAAATATTGCTCTAATCAAATTACTAGGTCTGAAACTTCAAAGCAGAATTGTTCTAATTTTAAATATCAATAATTATGATTGATTTTGCTTTGAAGTTCATTAAAAGACTTTTTGTCAGTTTTTGCGATCGCGCGGCACCCCCTTAAACGATTTAAACGCTCTCCCCGTGAACGCCGCCGCCGAACGACGACGCGACGACACGGACCGGACGCTGCGATCATGTGGCAAAATGTTTTCGCACCTCAACCCTCAAACCGGTTGTGGAGGCGGTGGCAGCCGCATCCGGCACTGTAACTTCAATGAGTACTCGGTTTAACGTGAGGTATTTCGAGCGCTTCTCTCTCGCTCTCTCGACGGTACGACGGTAAGGGACGGGTATATCAGCGAAGCGGCACGAAAAGGCGCGTTTTATAATTTAAAAAATTGATAGATGTAATAAAAAAAACGATCGGTTATAATACCTCAAGTTATCTATGAACTTCATTTTGGTAAATAACTCATAATATCAAATGATTTATTTTAAGAATAAAACCTAGAAAAGAAGATAAAATATACAATAAAATATGTAACTTTGTGAATTTATTCTATCGAGCCAACTTTATCAAATCGTGTTTCCAACGGGTATATTCCACAGAATAAAGCTTCAACAATATTTCATAATTTTCGCAAATTTTAATTTTACTGTTTACTACTTCGAAAATTAATTCTAAGAACGTGTTATTTTAATTTTTCACTAATACCTAGCCTTAATGAAAATGAAACCCGGTATAACTCGGTGCTCGGACTGTTACTCGGTACATCTACATGTTATATATTATGTGGCGTATCCGAGCATGAGAGCTTAGTCTGGCGATTTGAAGCAAGTTACAATTTAAAGCCATCTATTTTCTTTTGTTTTGTTTGAGGGGTGATAATTTTTACATCGTGTCATTTTAACTAGTGGTATGGGATCGATGCTAAGCGGGAGTACATAATATTGTGTTATGTCTGTTGCGTTTGAAGGACTATTATTATGAAATTAATATGTATATGTATATTAGATAAGAGTTCATTAATAAATAAAATTGATATTTCTAAAACAAAACTCTCGGGGCGCTCCCCGAAAAGTATAAAACATCTGAAATCTAAAAAAAACTCGTCGGTGTCGGTGTGCCCAGATGAGTACAAAACATATGAAATATATAGGTAATTAAAAAGAAATATTTAAAAACAATTATAAAAACGTTAAAGTTCTACTTTATAGTTCTACATAAGGCTGATTTCACAGTCACGCGTTTGACCTGCGCCGGCCACACGCGCGCGGTTACAATTAGACTAGAATAGTAGTTGCGTTTCATAGTCATCCATCACGCAGTTCAAACGCGCAACTTCTATGTAGTGTAGCGCGCGCGTGTGGCCGGCGCTGGTCAAACGCGTGACTGTGAAACCAGCCTAAACATCGCGAATCAAAACGAACGAACCTTCAGTATATCTGGCAACAACGTCTACGACTATATACCTACGTACATTTGTTCAGTGCTTTCCATCCTTTATATGCCGCACCTCGGCACTTCGGAGTGTGTCTTATCTCCTTTTCATGTCTGCCACTTTAATTAATTTTTAGCATTCGTCGGACGCCTGCATTCATAAAAAATAAAAGTCATTTATTATTGACTAAAATCAAGTACCTAAGTAGGTACTTTTTGAAGTCAAGCATCTGTATACTTTTTAACGAGTCTCTTCAGAGAGGGACTTTAAAATGGTGTCTAGAAGTCTGGTTAATATTAAGAAATGGGATTTATACAAACGCCCACGTTATATGAATTTGTAATACCTAGGTTCTCTTGCATTTCTATCAAATGTTTCAGTTTTTCGTTTTACATTTTCCGGATGAATGCGACGTGACAATTTGCAGAATTGACTTTCAGGCCCCGAATTGGATGCACTGAAATCCTTTTTGAAGTTAAAAATCATTGTCGTGTTTTTCTTTATCTAGATTTTGAATGAACTTATTTAGAATAGTGATGCAAGTATTGTCCCTTTTTATTTATTTATTTCGATGTATTTCAAAGTCCACAGCTCTCAATATAATTTTAACAAAATTGTATTCTAGAAACATACAGCAAATAACGGATTTTACATATATTTGTAAAAAAATTAAGTAAGAGGAGACATACATTGTTCAACCTTATAAGCTAGCTAGCACTAATATATAAAACACATAAATATGGATACAATATAAAGATGATACAATATAAAGATAATCATACATAAATACATAATTTTAAATAGGTCCCTATAATATATTAAATACAAAACGTAATTTATTTTATTTTATTTTTATTTTATTTTATTTTTATTTTATTTTACATCCATTTGCCTTTAACAATTTTACGTTGAGGTAGAAAGTAAATTTCCAATGTCATTTTTGAAAGATTTCAGTGAGGAACAAAATAAATCCAATGATGAAAATCTATCATATGTTTTCTGAAGACGATTAATAACAGAATTTTGAGCATAATTGCTCAAAATTCCGATTCATGCTAATTTGTTTTATGCTAAAATTGTTTTATGCTAATTTATGTATATTAATAAAAATCAATTGCCGAAATTTTTGTACGATCATCACTTTTGAATGGCTGCACTACATTCACTATTTAGCTAATTCGTTTATACTCGTAATTGTCAGGAGGACAAGGTATGTAGGAAAAATATTTTTGGAAATTCATCACTGGGTACGTGTACGGGGACTACGGGGTCCACGCGGTCGTAGTCGCGGGCGGGCCGCTAGTTTTAAATGTAAATCAATTTATAGGAATCTGATGAATAATTTTCATCAGCAGCACATGGAGACTCAGAGAGTGGAACTCACCACGCTGTTCCAATACGGGTTGGTGGGTAAATATTTTATACTTATAGGTATATTCATTAATAACATCTGAATACGTGAAATCTCTGCATTAAGATGTACACAAATCTAATTATTAATGTAACGTGAGTAATTTTGAAGTTAATATCTCGTATTGGTGACGGTTTACGAGGTTTATGCTCTTGTTAAGTTTTCTATCTGCATTGATGTTACTTATCGACTCATAAAGGTTGGATCTTCAATCTTCCACTAGCTATAAAATTACACGATTCAACCAGAACTCAAGCATTTCGTTTTAAAATTGTATTATTTATATTAATTAAGTATGTTATGCGTACTCATAGTCAGGACTATTTTTGACTTAGGGTAGATTCGACCAAACTGGAATCTTATACCTAGATTAAGCGCCGAATTTGTATAGACTAATCTCGGAGTACGTCTTATTCTAGTTTGGTCGAATCCACCCTAAGTGAAACTATTAATTGGTTATGGTTGGCTGGCGACACTGAGATGTCACAAAAAAGTTGAAATTTTTTTGAGGTCATTTGCATAGGTATAAGAGACATGGACTCTGACCAATGATAACGAGTGGCAATGAGCAGTGGACTGTATAAAATGTGGAGATGATGGAAACAAGTATTGAACACGTATAACACAATTTAATTGGCAAAATTACAGCACAAAGTACAAAGGCAAAAACCACAATGACAATTGGACAATATGACAATGGTATCAAAAGTAAAGTTTATAAAAGGAACAATAAACCTGCCAGTATGGCAAGGAGGCCGTGCTGCAGGCAGTCGCTAACATACCGGAGCCATGCTGTCAATTAGGTCGTTGATGAATGCGTTTTAAATAGCAAGGGTCCCAAGTGTGATCCTTGAGGAGCGCCAGATGTTATTTATATTGATATTATAATAAAATTATATCGCACTCTAATACGCTAATTATATGATACTTACAGGAAATTAAATGTCACAGATACCAGTTGCAATGTAGATTTCTTATTCAAGTTACATTAGATTGTTATTAGCCAGGTTGATCGGATCTGCCAAACTGCATAGTTGTTAATGCTACTCGATTAAACTCAGTGATAAAATACAATATTATAATTGCGCTTTATCAAAGGAGACCACTGAAATCCATTAAGGCTTGTGTAAATTGCTTTTATCGATCTCCTGTATTGTCTATGCTTATTATTATGCTTTTGTAGGCTCGGTGGGTTAGATGACTATAATACAGGGTGTTTGGTCACCGGCATCGCCTTTAATGGTATTTAATACAAAAAGTTTTAGCGACAAACCATCATAATTAAGAGACTTTTCTCCAACCCTAGTGAAATGACAGCCATTGAAATTTTTATGTTAGCTAAAAATCCTGTACTTACCCAATCTAGCCTAAATAGATCAATGTCCATGTCAAAAATATGTCAATTAATACATACATACAGTAAACGGTTGTGATCATATAATTAGGAACGAGTAGTATTTAATTCAATTTTGTGAAATCTAGTTCATATAACTTTGCACTGATTTATTATCAATCACTTTTAACCACGTTAAAAAGGAACGCAATATTTATGAAATTTTTATGCTGTAATTCAAGAGTGTTTTGGCGGCATTTTTTCAAGTCTACAATTACAAGTTGTTAAATTTAATATTAATTATTACAAAACATGGGAAAGTAAAAAAAGTTGCGATTCTTCGACAAGTAAAATTATACCTAATTGCACTTAATGAACGTGATTTGATTGGTCTTCCAAAAAGATTGCTGATCAATAAAATGTTCAAGAACTAAAGTTTTTAATGCGGTCAATCACTTTAATAAATTTCACACTACCAATGACGTATCTCGAAAGCCTAAATCTCGGAAGACGACATCTCGAGAGGATTCTATGATTGTTTGTGCAGCAAAGGCCTTTAGGGCCTTTAGGGATCCCTTTAGGAGCTCAGAAACGATAGGAAGGGAAGTTTTGACAGCAGGCAAGGAGTATCCGCACTTACAATTCGTAGACGATTAAATGATGCAATATTATTTGGAATAATCGCACGGAAAGTACCGTTCGTCAACAGGCAGCACTGATGAGCGAGACTGGATTTCGCTCGAAAGTATGGCAGCTGGACGGAAAATCAATAGAAAATGTATTATTTTCTGATGAGTCAAATATAAATAGACTGAGTTCTGATAGTAAACTGTATGTGCGACGTCCGGCAAAGCATGCAATAATACTTAAATTCACCACAAAACAAGTAAAGCATGGAGGAGGAAACTTTAAAAAAAATTGTAAGGGCTTAGGAACGAGCAGAACGAGGTCACTTTTAGGCGGCCGGCAGGCATCGAAGTTGTATATGCATGCCAAATGTATACAAATTCAGAATTTTGTTTGTTCATGGTACACAATTCTATTGATTATATTTTATTAGCTTTCTAAAAAAACCAACATCGTTTTTTAAAATTACATAACATTATGATACTTATATTAAAATGACATTATACACTTATAACAATAAAGAAAAATTGAACCCAGCGGGAACCGAACTTTGGACGTAAGAGAGTATGTATGACACGCCAAAAACCATTATGTAAAATTGTAAACGATTCGACCAAAAGGTCGTCGTAAATAGGTACCTATTAATAAAATTGAATACAAAATGTAATAAAATATATACTTCTATGGTTATGTATGCATAATGCATTTATGGAATATCCTGCAATGTTTGAATATCCCTCGAATTTATTTCTGGTGTTTACAAAAAATCGATGTTTCCGACGAAATGTGTGTTGTATGTCCGGACAATTCGCAAGAGTACCGAGTTTCCAAAGTAATTGCTACAAGTATGGTGCTGTGAAATATGTAACAGAGGTGTACATGCACTACTCTGGAAAAGGAAACTTTATTGTGATGAATCTTCAAAGCTAAATGGAAATGTCTTATCATTTATTACATCCTTTGACGTTATGGCACGGATTACTCGTAGGAACTCGCAGGTACTGTCACGCACGCAATACGTGAACAATGATGTAAATCTCTTTGAGTGCTTCCCATACAACTAATACTAGGGTTTAAAGCTTTATTAATCTAAAGGTGAGTGCATTTGCTAGAGCATAACAATGTAATGTAACGTATCTGCTAATGCTCGACGCTGGGTTCGACGTAATGCAAAATATGGTGATTAATAATTTACCTGTAACAATTATTTCTACCTTGCGTTCACTCCTTTGTTGAACTGTCGGGCCTACAAGTCGCGTGTGCTGCGTTAATCTTGATGATTTTTTGGAAAAGGCCTCCCCGAAGTCCTTCCATCTATACTGAGCAGCGTTGCCGGATTTTTTTTTGTCAAGTCGGGATTTTGAAACTTTTCGATTTAAAAAACCGGCCAAGTGCGAGTCGGACTCGCCCATGAAGGATTCTGTAGCAGCAAGTAACATCATTTAAAAGTTCTTGTAGTTCGTTGTAACTTTGATCGATGTTTTAATAATAATGTATTTTTTTAATTAATTAATTTATGACGTAAGTATTAAAAAAAAACTACTTACTAGATCTCGTTCATACCAATTTTCGTTGGAAGTTTGCATGGTAATGTACATCATATATTTGTTTTAGTTTTATCATTCTCTTATTTTAGAAGTTACTGGGGGGACACACACACACACATTTTTACCACTTTGGAAGTGTCTCTCGCGCAAACTATTCAGTTAAGAAAACATTGATATTAGAAACCTGCTCAATATCATTTTTGAAGACCTATCCATAGATGCCCCACCATACGTGTGTTTGATGAATAATGACTAAGTATGGGGAAGCTTTAAAAAAAAAGCACGTTCGAGTTATCCTCGAAAAGCGGGACTGAGCCTGTCCCGTTCGGGACATTTAATTTTGATTTAAAAACCGGGACGTCCCGCCATAATCGGGACGTCTGGCAACGCTGATCCTGAGCCACCTCATGTCAGTCAGTCGGGTGTGTGTCCGTATCATCTTATTATTACGAGCAACAGCTATCACCTGTTTGTGGACTGATTAAATTTTTAGTGATAGATTACTCGCTGTCCATAATATGTCTACTACTAAATTAATAGTTGGACAAATTCGAATTCGAATGCTTTCAAAAAGTCTCGATAATGATAATAATATATTCTCAGTAACAAAAATGAATCAACATAGGTAGGTAACTATAATCGCAATCAGGAAGTGTTTTACGAATTTCACGTTGCAAAGAAAGAAGAGGGTTTTTAAAATCCAGTTAGTCAATTTTAATTAATCTTAGCATGCTAAAGTAAAATACAGATATCTGAATAGTTTGTTGAAGACATTTTTAAAAAACGTTTATTTAACGCTTCATATGAAACTTTGTAATATTTTTCAAATTGCTATGTCGATGAACTTCAGCTACGACACAGAAATAATATCACAAGAATGGTTGGCTTTATATTCTAGTAGGTAGAATGGCGAATGTAAGAAATGCGCGAGCAAAAGAATAAGTGAAGGGGATGGGATGCCTCTGCTATCTTAATTACTTACCTTTGCTATTATAATTTGAAATAGTTAAAGCGTTTGACCCCATTTGAATAATCTTAGAACTCTATAGACGTCCCATTGCTGGGCACAGGCCTTACCACATGAACAACAGCATATGGGGAGATTGGCCATCACCCACCACGCTGGCCTAATTTTTTTTTATTTTTTTATTGTGGCACGCCATAATGGCCGCACTCTGCCTGATGAAAAGCAGCCAGTGAAGCCCAAGAAGTGAAAGCGTTCATCACAGCGCTACCACTATGCCGAACGCTCACACTATGGCGGCCTGCATAAATGCTTTTGTACGCCCCGCTTAAATAACCCGGGAGAGAAAGAGGAGGGAAACACGTGTGCGGGAAGCGCATTCCACATATACGGGCAGTTCGGCAAGGAACGATTGTCCAAACTTTTTGGTACGTGTCTTGATGGTCAGCACGGTATGAGGGTGGCTTCTAAGACTTGCACGCGTCGATCTGGAAAGGAAAGGAGAGGGAGGGATGAGGTCAAAGAGCTCCTCAGAGCATTCACCGTGGTAAAGGAGGTAGAAAGCACTAAGGGAAGCAATGTCCCTACGTTGCTGTAACGGCTCCAGACTGGTCGTAACGTCATCGTTACCGATAATACGGACAGCACGTCTTTGCAACCTGTTAAGAGCTTCGAGCAAATACCTACTTGGTGCATCCGTCCCAGCAATCCACGCAGGAGCGCACCTGAGTCTTATACAAAAGACAACGTTGCTCCGGCGTGAAAAACCGCTTCACAATGCGAGTTCGTGAGAAAAACCATTTTAATATTTTAGTCAAAACCTCAGGGTTTGCAACCTGCAAGTTTTACCTATGGCACTACATGCATCAATGGGATAAATGCTGAATTTACTAACTTTCTAAATATATATATACCTAAAAACACGTACGTGTATAACATGCACCTATTTTCAAAGTCCGATTAAAACCGTTGCTGTAGGCCATATGAAAATTTCCGACGAGACTGAATGTTCGCGCCATTTCAAAGGACATTCAATTCCAAATTCCCCGCTATCGGGCTGCCTGTTTGGCCGCATATCTGCCGACATTTCCGCATTCGGGATAGCGAAATTATAATTAGTACAAGACTGCATCATTTTCATTTACTGTTCGATTCGCTTGTCTCTGCTCTGTCTGAAAATTATCACAGAACGACCACACTTAATTAAATGAATATGAAGTAACACAATCGTCGTGCAGAATAATAATTGGCTCGCTTTGATTGCCAATGCACTTTGTCCAACCTTCTCGCTGCGACATCGTGGTGATACTTTAACAGAAGTACGTACTGTTTTAAAATATACTGAAAGTTTTGCATTCTAGTTTTTTTCACAACGAAGTTACAGGGTGTCGAAAATAACCCGAATGGCTTCGAGCAAAGAATGGTACAGCCGTACCTTTTTTTTTGCTTTTTTACTCGACTTGGCGGGGGCGCTTCCGTTCCCCCAGATGTTGATTCACTTAAATATCTCGCATAATAATCTCGCATGAAGTCCTAAACGGACGAGGAAAATATTCTTTAAATTTAAATACATTCAATTTTTCAAAAAACATTTACAATTTAAATACATTTATTTCAGAATTTTTTAAACTATCGCAAACGCCTAACATTATTTAGACCTTCGCCTGATTTAAATGTAACCGATTTAACTGCAATTAATATCTAATCGTAGCGAAACGCCCACAACAATGAAACCCCATAATGTGCTTTATTATCCAAATGTACTAGAACGGGGCGCGCCGTTTTGTTCTACACAAGATTATTGGTGAGAAACAATCGCGTCTGCTAACCGGCGCGAGGCGGCTTAGTCGGGTCACTGCTCTGGCTTCGTTGGCAGGCTTCACCTACATAAAACACTTCATTAGGTATTACTGCCTAGCGCGAAACTCAGCTTAGCCCCCCCCCCCCCCCTTTCTTGTTGTTTTATACCAGACCGTGGTGCAGCGGCCGATCATCAGCATCATCGTTGCTGCCACGATCCAGCTATGCGATTCTCACGACACATAGACGCTCCGCGCATGGCCGTGATCATAGATGTTACAGCCGTCACATCTTACGCTGCAGTCACGGCTGTGGTCAACGTTGAGGCTGTTTTACGTACAGAATACAGATTTTATACCTGCAAAATGTCAAAGATTTGATTTTTTTTGTGATTTCCTATCACGGCCGCTTACAGCCGTGCGGAGCTGGTGTCGAAAAGCGTTGAAAACTATTTAAAAGAATTACTAATGGTACGCTCACCGCTGTAGCAGCCGCTGCTACCCTTCCGGTGACTTAGGACCATAAATAAAAATGACCACAATTAGTATTGACTACTTCTTTAAATTACCACTTCTAAGAATGACCACTTACTTAAATGACCATTTCTTGAAATGACCACATCGTTAAATTATCACTTCTCTATAAGACCACTTCTTGAAATACCAAGGCTTTAAAGGTGTTTGCGCTTATAGAATCGCACTACAGTTTTGAACGTAGCTGCCTAGCGCTAACTCAGCTTAACCCTTCGATCGCATATAAAAAGTATATAAGGCGACTGCTAGAAACCGCAAGAAACTTCAAGGGCTGGTGGTTAACTTATTTATTTTAAAGCAATAACATAAGAAAAATACGCATATTTTGTATTAGAAAAATAAATAGTCTCATTGCAGACTAACCTAGGTACTTATCGCCCGGCTGATGCGGACGTGTCAACAGACGGTTGGGTCAACGACCGGCCGCTGCCCGCGTGTTGTTAATAATCGTTATTTTTAAAAGTTTTTCATTTTATTTTTCTTATGTTATTGCTTAAAAATAAAATACATACTCAAAGACTATCTAATTAAAATTCACAAAATGAATTATTCAATTAAAAATGAAAAAAGCACGAATTTCATTTTTGTAATTTTTGTCATGTTTAAACGCTTGATCTGACCAGTCCTTGAAATTTCTTGCGGTTTCTAGCAGTCGCCTTATGTAGCGGCCCTCCCGCGCCTACGTCCACGCTAACTTAGAAACGCCGTTATACTTCAGCCATTTTGAACAAAATATCTACATATTATTATATTACTAGCGGCCGCTCGCGGTTTCACCCGCGTGGTTTTCGTTCCCGTTGGAATATCGGGATAAAAAGTATCGTATGTGTTAATCCAGGTTATAAACTATCTGTATGCCGAAATTCATCCAAATCTATTCAGTGGTTTTTTACGTGAAACAGTAACAAACATCCGTCCATACTTACAAACTTTCGCGTTTATAATATTAGTAGAATTAATTTTGACGACCTCCGTGGTCGAGCACGCCAGGTTCAATGCCTGGTCGGGTCAATTTAAGAAAAACTTTTATTCTAAATTGATTTGGTTGGGGTCTGGGTGTTTTTTCTATGTTTATGTATATTTATTGATCCGTTATCTTACCATATTAACGAGTTTCAAAAGAATACTTATCTTGGTCTAGATAATTGGTGTGAGCGAAAACAAATTTTATTTATTATTTATAAAAAAAACCTTCCTCAATTGTCGCTCTTTTTGTTAGTGAAAACCACTTAAGCTGTTATTATACCTTTTTAAATTAGTTGGCTTATACAAAATTCAGGGACCACGGGTAAAATAATTCCCGTGGTACCTTCCAGGGACTATCACAGGGACCATGGGCAACAAAGGAAGCATCTATTACGCGGTTTGGAAGAAGAAAGTGCGTGCCACAGACGCCGGAAAACGGAGACTTTACTTTATCTCATGTAATAGCGGTGTGCACAATCGACGCTCTCAAAATGTCCGCACAAAGAATACCTAGCTAGATGATTGGTGAAAAATTACTTCAAAGTTGAGCCTTCGTGCGTCATCTGGAAATCGCGCCTTCAAAATCCGCTGTTTTCGTAGTAAATTATCCAATTAAATCGAGTTTTGGTTAATAGAGTTAAAATAAAAATACATAATTATTCCAATTATCGTAGTTGAAAGAAGCTAAAGCAATGAATTATATGACCAAAATCACTTTAAAAACTCCCAAGTTCTCAATTTACGTACGAAAAATGTTAAAACGCTTTTAAGGTACTAATTTCGTTTAGTAAAAGTAGTTTCGTTTAGCTCCTTCAAGAATTGCAATTCTGCCAAAACTAAATTTAATAATATGTATGTCAAAGCTAAGTACGCTATACTATATACTATTCCGGTACGATTAAGGCACTGTAAACAAGTTGTTTATAGTGCCAATAAAGTTTTTTTTGAACAATAACCTAATGACTCCGCTCCACCTAATGTTGAAAGAACAAAGACATGCAGTGAAGCAGAATTTTGCCGCTCTAGCCGTCCTTGTCGAACTGCAAGTAGTTTTATAACATCTTTATATTTTTAATGTATTATGTGTAAATAGCTCCTTATAAAGTGTTTTCAATGTGTAGTGTTGGCGTATCTCTTAGAAATGATATTAACATTATTACCATTCTCATCCCTAAAGACAAGTACAAAACACAAAGTTATAGTACCACGGTAATAATAGTGTATAGTTCCGTATCTTCGTCACGCTCGCGAGCTCGTTTGTGAAGGCATCACCTGCCGGTCTAAGTACCAGTAGGATATTAAATTTTCTGAAGTCACATCTAATATTTCCCTTTATTCTACGTTCCAAAGTCGTTGGAAAGCGAAATGAAAAGAAACAAGTACTAGAGTAGTTCAAAGTACAGACACCTTTTCAGTAACATATTTCTATAGAAAGTGCAGGAATTGTTGGAAGTTTAAGCTCACTTTATTGTCACATAGTACAATAAATGGTAAATTAGTTGTTTCACTTTCATTTTGCAATAAGTTCTCATTTATTGATGTGCTGGATACAGTTTTTTTTAATAAGTTGCCATTCAGGAAAATACTTGATGGTAAGTGGACCTAAGTGGTTGAAGATTTCGGGTAAAAAGCGTGCTTCCACCTTCGGCCTTATCGTCACTTACCATCAGGTGAGATAAAGGTCAAAAGCTTAACCGTAACGGATAAAAAGAAAATAAAGGTTACCGTAACCTGGGGGCGTTGGCAACCTCTTTTATTTATCCAATAGCCTATAGTGCTAAATTTGGATCCCTTGACCACTGTTTCACATTAGTTTACACTAGGTAAAAATTTTAAATTAAAACAACAATCTAAGTAAAGAAATTGTTTATTTGTTAATAATTGAAAATAAACTATCACTAATTCAGTCTTTTCGCGCGTTCGCGTGCATTGTCATCACATGTTGAATTGCGGAGTTGGCGCACTGGAAGGCCGCGTTGCAAACACCGCACCAGTAGCTGTCCTCGTTGAAGGTGACCATTATGCCGTGGATCTTGGTCAGGTGCCGCGACAGGTTACCGCGGGAGGCGAACACTTTACGGCACAGTGTACAGCGCGCACCGTTCTCTGCGTGCTTGTCTAGATAATGGTTCTGCAACACCGCGACAGAGTTAAACGACCTGTTACATTGGCTACAGCTCATCCCTACCGGGTGAATACTTGCCATGTGGTTCGACAGCCCCCTGCTCGATCTGAACGTGCGTCTGCACAGGCAGCACAAGTGCTTTTGCTCCTTCGGATGTTTGTACTTTACGTGGTTGCGCAGCGATAGGTGCGTTTCGAATATTTTCCCACAGTTGGGACAAGGCGTTTCGGTTTTCACGCAGCCTTTGCTGTGCTGTTCTAGCGTGTGGACCGATGGGAAAGTCCGGTAGCATGCTTGGCAGCGATGCTCGTATTGATGCATGTAACGCACATGCTTCTGCAGGCTCAGGGTCGACGCGTAGCCCTTGTCACACACGTTGCAGCGCACTTCAGACTCGTTCTCCGGATGCTTTAGCCGCACGTGAGTGCTCAAAGTGCTCGCGCTTTTGTACAGCTTCCCGCATCGCTCGCAAGCGTGCCTCTCAGTGACGTCGGCTCCAGACCCGTTCTCCCTTTCACCGCCCTCGCTATCCCCGTTCAATATCTCGCACAGCACCGCGGCCGTTGAACGCAAATGATCGTCGATCGACTCCGACTCCGACTCCGGCTCCAGCTTGACCATATCCACTTCCACCTTTAAACTCATAATTTTAGCTTAAAAATTTTGGAAATTGATTTAGAAACGCATCGTGAACGTTTTCAAATGTCAGTGACAAGATAAAAAAGAAGAAACTTGTCAACGAAAAAAAAGTATTTATTATTTTTTCGAGCCGCTGCTGTCAAATAATATTGCGTTCGATGTCATATTTTATTTGTAGGTTCGTATTTGTACTGTGTTAAATAAACATGCAACATGGTGTAATGTTACTTGATTAAAAGTATTTTACACTAACTCTCATACTAATATTGATACTCTAAGCTCATGCGTTCGTAATAAATCGTGTTAGGTAGGTACTTATAATATAGTCTTTTCTTTTATTATGTTCACTTTTCTACCTAAAAATATTCGAGGCAGAGTGAAACTAGAAGACAAGTATTAAAAAAACGTGTTTTTTAAAACTTTTGATATCAAACCTTTTTTATTTTATTTATTTGTTATGGATGTTGTTGTAAAGTTAGTTTATTAACGGTATATGCAAATATCTTAAAGATATCCATTTATTCATAATTTTATTACATGTAATCAAGTGCCGTCCACAAGTTCGGACTACAAAATAATTCGGATATTTTTCACGATCGCGATGTAAGTAAATATTTAATGTATTTATTTTATGCTTTATTCTATCTCTTTATGTGAGCGTTTATATTTCTTTATAATACGCGTGGGCGATACAATGTGGTTGTGTGTGTGCGTGCGTGCCATTAAAATACCAAACCGAACTCCTGACAAATTGTCCACCAACGATAACGTGTGCCCGAAGGGGTCAGACAACGAGAAATCAAATGCAAACAAGCCTAAACGCCATTTAGCAATGTTTGTAATAAGATTGCTAATGATAATGAGTCATTGTTGCCGCCAATTGTTATTTCATTTGCTTTTCTAAACAATGGTGATTAGACTTGTAAACAGATTTGGAATTGTAAACAAATGAATGATTGTAGAGATCGGAGCGGCTGATTTCCAATATCAAGGCCACAACAACATAATCAGTGGACACCGCTGGCTCGTTTGACGTTGACGTTGCCCTCGGCGTGTCTTCGGTCGCGGCGCCATTATTTCTTGCGATTGTCGGTTTCCAATTCCAAATTTGGATTTCGATTCCCTTTGGTGACGTGTCGTGGAGTTGTGTGCGTGTGGTCACGTGTCTGTGTGGTTCCCTGTCGCGCTGCAGCGCGGTCTGCCGCGGCGCTGCGCTCGCCACCTGGGAGGACCAACCGTCGTCTCACGCGCAACGAGAGTCGTTACCACTCGGGTGAGTCATTGCATTGTAAACCGCCTGCCTTCCTATCTGTGCCATGCCGGCCATTGGTGTGATGTCATTTCGGTGGTGTTTGTGGTTTTTTTTAATGGATTGGGCGTACTACTGCCTAGTCGCGTCTCGCACTCGGCCTTGGTGTATGGTAGGTATTTTATTTTCAATGTTTTTTGTTTTGGTTTTGGTTTTCTGTTTTTTTTTTCTGTTACTTATGTAACTTTCTTTCTAACTAATTAATTTTATACAAATAATTGTGTGTTTTTCGGTTCGGTCGAATTTCGAATAAAACTCTTTTTTACACTTTTAATAATATCATCAACGCGTTCAACTCTTTGATTACTTATGTTAATTTCAACTTGGTGTTTTCAATTACCTACTTTAGTAATTGATTTTATTTTTTATCTTTGGATGTTGGGCAGATATAAATTCGCCAGTTATTACCTACCTACTTACTTACTTACTTACTTTGCTGTCAACTAATAACCTCGCCGGCGTGTCTTGCAACCGGTGTGACGGGTCTGACGCAACTTTCTATTTACTCATTGATTTTTATGCAAAAATAGAAGGGACGCGATTGACGCCGCCGACCGCCGTACAATTCTACTATGGCCGTACGCGGCTTTAGTGCAAGTTGTTTTTTTACCTACTTTCCTTCGTCACTAACACTAACAAAAATATCTGTGTTGATGTAGATAACCATTTCTTGTTTATACACTTTATAGTTTTCTACTATAACTATATTTTGAGAGACTGTGTAACTACGTCATAGTCTTATGTACAGTCAGCAACGAAATTCGGTAATAGTTTTTTAAGTTAATTTTTTTTTATTAAACAGGTGTTTTTTTGAGCTCTTATAAGTTTTATTCTGCTATGGTACTTGCTTATACTTAAGTTTATTTGTGCTATTATACTAAATTCAAAGTGAAATAGTTTATATTCAAAACCCCTATTACCGTCAGCATCACAGGCACTTTTTGGCGTCAAAATTAATAAAACAACATTAAGTAAAATCCAAGCTACTAAATCTATTATTTTTAGTAGAGCTTTTAACTGAGAAGAGCTGGCAATAAACTCAGTGAGGCTTTTTTTCGTCCATTTTAGTAGAGGCCTATTACATCTCGACTGTGATTTTTGCGTAAAATGGCCAATTTTGGCGTTATGGATCTCAGAAACAAAAATACATTAACAATTTTGACTCATTGAATAAGTGTAGAATAGCTATTGGAATAGTGCATAGCGGCCTCGCTTTTTGTAAATTTTGCTTAATTTTTTATTAAACCCAAAATTGCAGAGAAAGATTTTCATAAAATGCGCGAAGGCATTTTTTTTGAACATCTAGATTGAACTACTTCTGAACAACTGAAATTAAAAAATTAAAATGTTAACTCTTATATAGTTGTATAGTTCATAGCGGCCTCAGTATTTTTAGGTATTATTGATTTTATAAACTAAAAAATCTTATTCTAAACCAAAAAACTTCGAAAATTGCTTTAAGTTAACTGTGAATTTCTCCTATCTACGAAGATTATTGATTCATGATGAATAAATATTTTATAATGAATTTATTATCCTAATTCGATTAAAACGATAAATACAACTGCAAAATTACAACGAAATGCGAAAATGGACATTTTACTCAAAAATCACAGTCGAGATGTAGGTAATAGGCCTCCTAAGAAATAAGAAAAATAGTAAGAAGTGACTATGTCAGTAAAGTACTCGTATAGTATAGATATTTTTGTTGCTGACCGTACCTACGGAGTTTTTACTTTCCGGTGATGTAATTTAAAGTCTCCTAGTAGTTCGCGTTCATATTGGGATAAAATGATTAAGACTTAGAGGAACTTAAACGTTAAAGCACTAGGCTAAAGCTAAAACTTACATTACACCTACTCTCAGTAGAGTAAGGACGTAATTCAAATGCTGTCCACTTCATTAGTATATCTATGAACTTACAATAGCGATTGATAAATGT
Organism: Scoparia ambigualis; assembly: GCA_963921215.1. Taxonomy (NCBI): domain Eukaryota; kingdom Metazoa; phylum Arthropoda; class Insecta; order Lepidoptera; family Crambidae; genus Scoparia; species Scoparia ambigualis. The sequence goes on from OY992501.1 coordinate 8,744,548, forward strand.
ACGTTCTACTTCGTCTGTTAAGAAGTTTGGCTTTATATTCACGTTGTAAAATATATTAAGACAACATAGATGATATTATTTGGTAAATGTTTGTTTTTTGGTTTTAAATAAATAATATCCGTGTCGCGTTGCGGTGAAAGAGTACTACCACCCCCTCTCTTCCCTTGGGTGTCGTAAAAAGGCGACTATTATCCACGAAGGGTTAGTCAGAGACTAGGCCATGAGGGCAGAAAAAGCATTGCTCTACCATTGTCCACCTTTCACCAAATAGCGCCTGCAGATGTGCTCATCGTGACAGGTGGTGAGCCCACCACCGCTCCATGTTGTTGGATGTAGGGGAGGTCAGCTCAGAGCGGCCACCTTAACTTTGACTTAAAAAAAATGCTACTATAGAAACGATATATAAAAAAAATATTATATCAAATGAAAGGGAAACCCTTCTGCTGCCGAACTTTTTTTCGCGATGCCGTTAGTTGCCAAATATTCAAAATGGCGACTTGAAATTTGACACCTGGTACTTGAAAACAACGATTGAGCTATTTCTTGCTTGAAAACATGTACAAAACTGAATATTTATGGTATTTTAATGAAATAATCTATTACAATATCTAATTAACGGTGTACGTAAAACATATGCGTATAAATACTAAAGAGATCATCACATCATCTATATAAAAAAAAAATTGTCACAAAATATTCAAATAAAAAAATATTTATACACTGTGAACAAAGTATTTTACTATCATTCGATAGTGCCTTTACTATATTTACAGAAAACAATAACAATAAGATAGTTTAATTGTAAAAAGACTATAATATTTGTCTAAAAAGTCATCGTGCCAAGAGAAACCGCGCGAAAAAAACAAAAACACTAATTTTGAAATTCCCGCTGTAAAGTTCAATAAACGCGTCCTAGAGTGAAAAGGGTATATATCGCTGGCTTATTTCTTTATCTGACGTTAGTGCAGGTAACACGGTAATATATGCTCTATCGTATTTATCACATTATAAAAACCAAACCCAAAATTGCGCAAACCCGCCACGGGCGCGTGGCACTTAGTACTTGTAATTTGAACCCATAGCGGGTTGGTTGGCACGCTAAGTGGAGGCACATTTTGCAAAATCTTGAACAATTTATTTTAATTTGTAAATTACGAAGACTAGTCAAAAAACCGCTTTGGCCCTGTTGGCGCCTAAAGCGGCCATGGGGGTAAGGGCAAAGTGGTCATGCCTAAATATTACAAGAAATTCATTTTGAAAACAAAAACACCTATAATAAATTATAAAAAAAAAATTTAAGATAAAATTAAATACCTAGTAACCAATAAAGTTTCAAATGGAACAATCATTTCAGTCTTAATGTTTTCTTACTTAAATCTATGTACCAAAAGTTCCCCCTGCCTAGTTTTTCTTTTGTAGTTGTTGACCATCTAAAAAAATAATAGTTAAATAAAACATTCTAATCTTAATAATACAAAAACGTATAAATTTATAAGCAGCTAACTGCCCGCTTTGCCATCATTGCGGTTCACTTATTGAATACGGGCAAAGTGGTCACTTGGCCACTTTGCCCGGACCGCTTTGCCTTTTTCCACAATTTTATTTTAAAAATAAACACAGCTCACATTATTTATCTCATTTCGGAACAAATGTTACACATTCAAGGCCAACCAGATATGTAACAAAAGACGTGTAATAAAAAGATTGAATTCTAAAGAGGTTTAATCCTAACAGGTTGAATTTACCCTGGATTTTTTTAATAAAATGCACAAATCCCTTGTACATGCCGCCGCGGCCACGCGTTTGCTCCGATCGCAACCAAACGACTGCCTGCGGTGTGGGGCGGGAAGTTAGCCATATGGCAGAATTGCAACGTCGTGCTATCGTTTTTAGTTACCGAGAAATTGGGTGTGGCCGCTTTGCCTCCTATGGCCGCATTGAGCTGACTTCCCCTATGTGCAGTCTTTAGTCCATTAGTCGCCCATTACGACACCCAAGGGAGGAGAGGGGGTGGTAGTTTTCTTTCACCGCTACGCCACACTGTTATGCAATACCTAAATAAAAGACAACGTTTTTGTTACGAATTGGTTTTTATGTCAAAGTGGCATCTAGGTTAAATATCTAGATGTCATTAATCCAGGTATGCTAATGCAGAACCGAAGCTTGTAAAGAAGAATGGACGTTTTTGTATGAAACCCATCCCACCCCTAGTAAGTTCCCACATGGTAAGTTTCGAAATAAATAGTGTATTTTGTTGTAAGGACAGCAAATATGAACGAGCGAATGATTGAATGCAAAAAAAGAAAAAGAAAAAAAGGAACAAATAAAAAAAAAATGAAAAATGAGGGTGTATAGTTAAATTCAAGAAAAAATCTTGACTTCAATTTTATGTTATCGTTATTAATGTTTGTGTTATTATGTTACAATAAAAGTATTATCTATCTATCTATCTATCTATTATTATTTATTATTGACGTGACAACGTCTTATAAATTGGTTTGCCGGGTGACACTTCAAGAAACTGCGTTACGCTCCGCTCACGTTGTGCGCTCACAACGAGAGCGAGTGAGAGGCACGCGTCCCTTCCACTCGGGCATGGTTAGCCCGCCTAAGAGCGAGAGAGACAGAGCGAGAGAGAGAGAGTGAGAGAGATAGGCATACACACCGGTTCATGTCTTGCGCTTCTATTTCTTCCTACTATACGAATGAATATTCACATTAAAATTATTTTACCACTCAAAGTCGTTGTCACGTAAAACTTTCGCCCGTATACCGACTTTACAGGCAACCAATTTTTTATTTTAATTTTCTTCTTCTCAATTACTTTTTTCTCCAATATTGTTGATCGAAGATCGAAGCCAATACCTGACAGATTTGCTGTCATACAATAAAATGCTTCACTTTTCAAGTACTTTTATTTGATGCGTAGATGTAAGTGTTACAGGAGGGGGGGGGGGGGGGGGTGACACGTTCTGCCCATTCTTCTTTATTGTGAAACTATAATTTTACTTTGACATTAGTTAGTACAACGCGACTGTGTCTCGGTACAGGCAATTTAGTTGAAATACAACATGATATTCAAAAGATAATAATTATCAATAAACATGGTAATAGCAATCAGCCCTTGTTAGCCTACTGCTGTACATAGGCCTCTCCCAATTTTTACCACTGAGCTCGTTCTTCGGCTCTTCTGATCCAACTGCTGCCATTAAAAAATCAAAATAATATGTACTTACGTGCCGCCGCCGATGTACGGAGAAGTTATGATAATGTATGGTTTATGTATAAAAGTAAGACAATATACAACCTTAATTTTTCTTTATACAAAACCAATTAAGGGTGACTTTCACCCATGAAACTGAACAACTTTTCCCAAGAAACCTATGTGCAAATATGACAAAAAAATTTCGACCTATACAAAACTGTCCGATCAGCTGACGACAATAGTATGGGAGATCGAAATTTTTTTGTCATTTTAGCACATACGTTTATTGGGGAAAGTTGTTCAGTTTCATGGGCGGAACTCACCCTTAATTGGGTTTGTATAATGAAAAATTAAGGTTGTAGGTAAGTATAAAGACTACGAATGAGTGAAGAGAAAAAATCTAAATTTAAGACAGTAATTGTTTTAACTGCATACGCTTTGTTCTACATTCAGTCTACTTCCACCCACATGGTGTTCACGGATCATTGTTACTGGTAAACGATTATTACCTCAATCGTTTTCCGTAAGTCGATTTCGAACTACCATTCATCTAGTTTTTTTTTCTTTTAGCATTATTAAAGTATTAGTTCTTGCCAGCGGTTTTGCTCGCTTTAATTTTACGCGGCAATAAACTTAGAATAAAACCGTATCTATTGCCCCCATCAAAATGTTTACCAAAGTTTTGTAAATCATCAAAATTAGCGGTATAAGCGTGAAAGCGCAAAAAAACTCACTTAAGTATAATATTAGTTAAAATTGTTTTTGTTGAATAGAGTATTCTAAAATGCTGTCGAAACATAAAGTTCCTTTTTAAATCAGAAATAACCAAATAAAGCTTTTAAAACGTTACCATCGTTCAATTTGCCTATCAGGCACACAAAAGTTGTTGGGTTTTGAAATACTCGATTGAAACGAAACATGAGACAGAAACGAATACAGACTTTTATTAATGGCTCAGTGTTTTGCGGCTTTGCACTTTCAGGTGCAGTGAAACAGTGTCAAATGTATCTATCTGCCCGTTTCCGATATCGATTCGCTTAAGTTTTATCGAAATAAATGTGCTACATGCAATTATGTTATATGTGTAGATACGTTGCCTGCCCTCCGTAGTGACAAGAACAAATTCAGGTATTTGCCTGAAATTCACTCAGTCACACGTCAGTCATTGTTACGCCAACACGATCGTTAACTTTATAAGTTTTTGTTTTGTCAATTGGATAAAATGCCTTCCTATGTATCCAGAAATTGTAAAATTATACTGCATCCGTAAGAGACAAGAAAAATGTTTCATTTCATTCGTAAGTATTGTAAATATAAATTTAAAATAAAAAATTTCAATTAGTGATAACATTTGCCATGTTGTATGTGTATTACGTTAAAGAAACAATTTTTCCCTTTTTAAAATGCAATTCGTTGACGTGTAACTAGTCAATAAATAAAAGGTCATTGGCTACATGGGTTTTTTAATGTTCAAAAATTGTCTTTCTGATACAGATGAAAAGATATAATATTATGTACTTACTGGTCATACTACTCATAGAAAAACTGAAATATGATAATGACAATAGTATAGCCGGTTGAGGACTCTGCGTGACTCTGCTTTTGTTTAAACTTATTATGGTCTCTGTTTATTGTTTGCTTAGAAGGAATTAATCATTATTGTTTATCCTTTAGAATTATACAAATTCCACTGTGTTCTCGCAGGCGATATTGTAAAAATTCGTGCCGTAGGTAACTGTAGTTTTATTATTTTCTTTTTGTTCATAGTCTTTTTCCTTTAATAACTAATGTACCTATTGCTTTGGAAGGCGTCGTATTATAATAATTACACACATTGACAAGAAAATTAACGTTACCTTAGGTATATCTAAGTACACGTTGTAAGCTATCTCTACTATCATTAAAACGCCATTGTATTATAGCCCACTGTATTACAACCGGGTGTTCTTGTAATCAACCACATAATACGAGTACACCGAAGGGAGTTGGTTCATTACCTATTCATTGCGTCTTCGCCTCAATACCGTGACTGATACATAGTAATACCACAGCCTTGTGGTAATGCGGAGTTATTGCAGGCCTACCGGTACCAGCCCGCAATGGTCACACGGGAATACGGTGGTAATGAAGATTCAGACGAGGATACACTTGGAGATGAGCCCCAGTTGTTGGCTACACACTCCTGACTGACTAATAAACGATGTCAAGTACCTAAGATGAAGAGCCTTTAAACGTCCCAATAGTGGGCAAAGGCATCATAGAAATCAAGTCATCGTTACAATTGATTTAACCCGATCACCATCACTTGCTAAATGCGAGTAGGTGATTACAAGCTCAGGCTAGAATCGAAAAATTAAATTCACACTCTGTTCTGTTGAAATCAGACATTTTCCACCGCACATTGTAAATTAATTACTACGCGTAGTTAGGGTTTCGGTATTTTAATTATGACGTATGGAATTTCATCTAGATAAAAACGGTTTATGTCGTATTATTAACAATAGCAGTGTTTGAATCAATATTGTACGGTCTAACTGGTTGTAAACGAAAATATTTTTGAAAGTTATTATTCGTACACTTTTAGTAAATCACCTGAGGAGAGATTTATATTTGTTCGTAACTAGAGTAGAAACTTTGCAAAACTCATAAACTTTGTTTTTATTATTAAGTCTACGAGTATTAGCGTATATTTTTCGAAAGCCACGGCGTAAAATTATAACATTTAATAAAAAAGCTAGTCATATTTAAAAAAAAACACTTGAAGAATATTTTATGTAAATCACAAATTTTGTTACACAAAATGACATTTCATTAATACAAACGAAACGCATTACGCAAACGAAAGGAGCGTTAAAATGTTGTGTTGCAAATAGTTTTTATTCACCACTACTAAACACTCAGTCTGGAACAACAACATAGTCTTTAATATAGAAGCACAAATTACGTAGAGGGAGAAAAAAGTAAGGCCTCCTGAGTTTCTTGCCAGCTTCTTCTCAGACGAAGGCTCTCCCAAAATCCGAACTGGTTTTAGAATAGTTAGGTAGGTAGATTAGGTATAGTAGGTAGGTAATTAAGTTAGTTGATAAGATTTAACTACTGTTAGTTAACTTTTTTATATACATATTTTTTGACGCCAATAAGTATCTGTAAAGGTTTATATTGAATAAAGCATTTGACTTTGACTTTGAAATTCGGCCCACTAATATTACATCATGATCATCATCATCATTGCAGCCCGTTGTTATAGTCCAGGTTTGGACGTAGGCCTCTTCCCCTCTATTCCATATCCGACGATCTTGAGCCCTCTCCATCCAATCTCGTCCTGCGTGTCGTCGAATGTCATCTACCCATCTTCTGGGTGGGCTTCCCCGAGCTCTCGTGTTTGCACGGGGTCTCCACTCTAGGACTCTACGCGCCCAACGGCTCGCATCCATTCGAGCAATGCCCATTTCCACTTTTGATGCGCAATTGTGGTTACTACGTCGCTTAATTTAGTTATATTCCGGATCCATTCTTTCCGTTAACGGTGACGCAGGGTAATCCCGAGCATTGCTCTCTCCATTCCTCTCTGCGCGACTTTGAACTTTTCTACCGACTTCTTGGTAAGCGACATAGTCTCGGCCCCATATGTGAACACCGGTAGGACACACTGCTCGTAAATTTTTGATTTTAAATGTAGCGGTAACTTGCCGCGTAGTACGTCTTTGTTGGCGCCGAATGCGGCCCAGGCTTGTGCGATGCGACAATCAACCTTTGCCGGCTGATTCTCGATTCCCAGTGTAATCTTGCGGCCAAGATATAAGTAATATGTACTCTTGAACTTCTACGGGCAGTTGATAGTCTCCGGCGTTAGGGATATCGGTCATAATTTTTGTGATCGAGATATTTATTTTGAGGCTGACCTGATGGACTGAGTCTTTAATTCCTCATTCATGTCTATCATCTCCTGGATGTTTTTCGATATCAAAACCAGATCGTCAGCAAATCTCAGGTTGGACAGTCTTTCCCCATTGATCACCAACCCCCTATTTTCCCAGTAAAATTTTTGAAAGACTCTTTCCTTCCATTGCTGATGTGTATAATTTCGGAGAAATGATGTCACCTTGTCTGACTCCCCGTTCGAGTTTTAATTTCGCTGTTTTTCTGTGAAGGCTGACACAAGCTGTTGCATTCTCGTGGAGGTGGTTCAGCATCCGGATGTATCTCTCATCGATTCTGCAGTCCGCCAGCGCATTTTCTACTGCCCACCATTCGCAGAGTCAAAAGCCTTTTCGTAGTCAACAAACGATAAGATTATTGGCTTCCTGTATTCATAGCACTTTTCAATTACTGTTTTTACAGTTTGAAGGTGACCGTTGGTGCTGAATCTTGACCGGAAAACTAATATTACAGTAGCAACAATATTAGACAAAGCGTATGTGACATTAGCCGGGCCCTTCCTTATGCTAGCACCGCGGTCAATTAGATAATGGCACCCGCTATCGTGATTGGCAGATCGGGACCGAATATCTAGGACAAATGCTGAGGAGATGGTCGGTACGTGACTCGTGACCGGTTGCGATACCACTTACCAATGCATTTGTCGGGATTACATTAGTCAATTATATTTCAATTGTATTTATCTGACTTTTTAAACACGAACGTCGCGTATGATTGACTTACGAAAATGGTTACCACTTTTTGGGTACTCTCGTTTTTCTCTTAACTTTTCAACTGCGGCCCGCACACTGATCAGTGCTCAATGAGTAGAATTTCTATTGTGTCTAGGGGCATTCTAAGTGTTAATAACGATTATACTAATATCACTATTCATAAAATATTTCTCATAAATCTCACTTGTCATAAAATTTAAATCTTTTGTACGTCGACGTATAAGTTGTATGCAACTTATACGGTACCCGTTTTTGATTACGCGGGCCGTACGCCTAATTTAAATGCCTAAATGCTCGTAGGTTCTCTTAACGTACTACCATACAAATGCAAATTGGGGCGTCCGGCTTCCACGTGATCCTTTCAGTAGTACGGCTAGAGTGTAATTTAAAAGCTGCGCGCTAGTAGCTTGCGAGAAGGTCCAGGGCCCTGATTCTGTATCGCAATCTATAGATTCCACACCTAAACCTTACCGCGCACAAACGTCAAACGCATACGTTTTTGGGAACATATCGTAACTTTTTAAGGAATTGACGTGGTTTCGAAACAAGGAATCGTTACAGAATAAGGGCCCTCACTGAGAGGAACAAGCGAGACGCGATCACGCGACGCGAAGTAGCGAGCCGAGCTGTTACCATGCCTGCGTTACATGACATATGTGTACCTTTGTGCAATGTTATGTTGATGGTTTTAAAACATTATAATGTAGGAATCAATTAGGATTGATAACCTTTATGGAGATATTTTTTGCTCCCTTCCCTACTACTTAATAAAACTCCTATTACCTACTTACATAAAAGACAACATCGGTTATTATTTATACCTACGTAATTGATAACGCAGCTTTGACACAGATAATGGCAAAAGTAAACACTTAAAATTAGAATGAGTAAGTACTATGAACTTAGATTAAAACTATGAATAATAATTTGACTTAATTGCATTATGATAATATCTTAAATATTAGCGAACAATTGCCAAAATACTACACTAATCACATAATGTGAGGCGCGGTGTTTCGCATCCGCATTACTTTCGAAGTCGACACTACACACTTGTATTATTATGTATTGTATGACTACACGACCGTGTACGCGACCTCATGCATGTTTACGTAATAATTAGTAGGGTGCATGACCTCAATATTATCGTGGTTTTGGTGGACATTATTACTGTTTCTCCTGTGAAAAGTTCCGCTCCACTGAAAAGTCATCATTTTGAGATGTGTACTATTCTCAAAATGATGACTTTTCAGTGTGTGAGTGGAGCGAAAATAGTTATTTAAAAAATATAAAAAGAATAATAAGTATATTATTTTTAAAATTATCAAGCAGATGAATTGTTGTTATTGATTTGAATTTTTGTTTTTTTTTAAACTGCAATTAAGACACTTAGGTAGGTACTTATAGACACCGTTGATTACTTACATTCGGTCACATTATATAAGCACAGAATTAAGTATTCAACGCTTTTTCTAAATTATATTATTTGCTAAATTTACCCCTCTCTCTCTCTCTCTCTCTCTCTCTCTCTCTCTCATAGCTATGGCCCCACATGGTAGTGGGGTCAGCTTTCCTGATACTTCGCCCCCACCGAGCTCTGTCCTGTCCTCGACGTCATTATCGGCAACTTACCACTTGAAGAAATGTAATAGGTACCTTTTTACTAGTTCGTATAGTTAAACAATACCAGAATTATAAAGACGATCCTTCTCACTTTGTTCCCATGATTTTAGAAACTTGCGTAAAAGTGTACCTTTTGTAGGTAATATATCTCAAAGGAATTCAGATAACTCATAAGTTTGTCTGGCAGGGGGCACGCCGGCGCCAATGCCCTTAGCTACCTATAGAAACGAATTACTTACTTTTTCTCGTGGCTACTGAACTTTTGCATCAGGTTTTAGTTAAACAAAAGGAAAATAAACTTTTTATACTAATCTACTTGCATTTAGTTTTTCATATTGTTTTAACCTGACACTTCAAATCAAATCCTTTGCTAAGTACCTGCCATAATATTCATAAAAAATATTACATGTCTTTGTCTTTGTTTCTAGATAGGTAATAATTCGGTCAATCGATAACTATGACCACATAATATTATATTTATAAACAAAGTAAAGAACGAGTCTCTCTTCCCTTGGGTGTCGCAGAAGGCGACTAACGGACTAAAACTGCACAAACATCCAACAGCAAAGAGCGGCGCTGGGCTCACCTGTCACGCTGAGCACATTTGCAGTCGCTATTTGGTGAAAAGTGGACTATGGTAGAGTAGTCTCTGACTAACCCTTCGGGGATAATTGTCGTGGTTAAATGTATGTAATGTATGTATGTATTAAGTTGTATGTTGTCAAGTGATTTCTGAAATCTGCTGTTTTTTATGTCACCTTTTAACAGAAACAACACAAAAACATTTAAACGTTTTAAACCTATCGCCGAGTTCGTGGTCAGCGAGGGACAGGTGTTGGTCGTTTTAATATAAATTTGTAACTTGCTCCCTTTGAATGTTTATAATAAGGTGGGTTCCGTTTCACGAAACGTGAGCTTATGCTGAATGGGTTGGTGTTGGAATTGTGATTGGATAACCTGTATGTCGGGAGCTTAGGCATGTGAATACTCAATATTTTTATTGCACACCATAATGTTACAAAGTTGTAATAAATTATAATATAGATACAGGTTCATTATTTGGCAATTTGAAGATGATGATGATGATGATGTGGTAAAAACCAACCGTCGTCACTCTGTTGAAATTAATGTAAATATATCTCAATATCCTATCTTGTCCTAGGGTAAAATCCTTGTTATATATCCAGTAATTAGGGATTTAACGAATTTTATTAATGTACTACTCGTAGTTCTTCCCTTCAGCAAAGAAAGGTGACATAATATGCACGATATTTTAGAAGTATATAATGCTATGACTGACTGACTCCTGCAGATAAATAATACTAACTGCCATACTGCCGACAATTATATGTCTTTCCTTCTCTATTTAGCAGTACCTATACATACAAAATGACAGCATGAGGCTTTTTAATTAAATCTTAATTAATGACTATCGCATTTAGCATTAAGCCAATTTCATGTGGTATATTTTTAAGTACATTTAGTATTGTACGGTAGATTGAAATAAAATGGAGTCTCACAACACGTGGTGTTGCTAAAAGAACACGGGAGAAACTTAATTGTCATTAAAACTCAAGTGACGTCTCTGAGTACGGCGGCGGTAAGTATATTACTTACCTTTTTCACACCTCACATTTGCTAGTGAAACTGTAGACTCAAAATCGTGCCTGGTGCAACCGAGTGTCAATAATCTTTGTCCCGCCAACCCTTTACGATCCTGACAAAGACATATTATTTTTATATTGTGTGTGTGTTATATATGCCTTCACCTGGCTGTCTGACTAGTCTGAAAATAGAACTAGTCGAACGAATCTCCCTTCCGGCTAGCCTGGAGTTTTACCATAATATTTTTATTTCGTTCCAACGAATGGGCGTTTTACTTGTTGCTTACAAAATGTTGTTATTAATTTAGCATTTTAGAAAGAGTTGTTAGTATATTCTAATGAAATCAGGATTATGAAGGCGTCCCGACAACCACGTCAAGCGTACCTTCCGCTTGTTGACGTTGTATTGGGTGCAGCATATTTAGCGCTTATTGTCGGAGGTGCCCAAATGTTAGTTTTTAGGGTTCCGTACCTCAAAAGGAAAAAACGGAACCCTTATAGGATCTCTATGTCGTCTGTCCGTCTGTCTGTCTGTCAAGACCCTTTATCTCGAGAACGCGTGCAGGTATCGAGTTGAAATTAAAACGATATACCTACTCAGGTCTACAGTCTCTTGAAGCTGTGAAAAAATCAAACTCCTAAAGTAACGTAAAAAAAAGATACGGCGGTTTATGCCGCAAAAAACGTATATATCGATACTCAATGGAATCAAAATTTACTGGGCATTTTCCGTTGACCCAGAACTATGAAATTTGGCAATTATTACCGTATTACTACAAGTACCTAAGTATAAGGAAAAATCTGAAAACTATACATTTGTAATTAAATCATGTAAAAACAAGGTCTTTATGCCACGAACGGCGGCGGTCCCAATTCTGAATTGAGTTAACCGTGTCATGTGGAGTATCGTATGAAAGGGCTTTATTGGCACAAGCTTACAGATTTTTAATTATTATACTTATGCACCTACTAATTTGTACGGACCCTCGGTGGGCGAGTCCAACTCGCACTTGTCCTACTGATATCTTATTTTAGTCGGTTTGATTTCAGAGTCAGGTAAAAAATAAAGTTTTCCCACGTACTCCTTTCTCAATGTCTTTCCTGTATAGATCAAATAAATATTATATCGTATTTTATTTTTTCGTACCCCGTGACGAATTTCCAAACATTGTCTTTACACAAACTTTGTCCTGACGATTCCAAACACAACAAATGAGAAGAATTAACCAAATAGGTGCAGCCGTTCTCATGATGTGCGAACTAAAATTCCTGGCAATTGATTTTTTTTTACATAAATTAACAAATGAAGTTTCTAGTGATTCCTCTACATGAGTGTGGCAATCGCGTCCGCCAATCTGCATAGGTACCTGCACCTACAGCACGGAAGCCAGAGTAGAAAAGTCACGTAGAACCATGTGGGGATATGCGAGCGCGCTGCACCGTGTTTGTGCGATTGTGTTTCGACGACAAAGACTCGAGCAAGACGCAACCTGGCTCAGCCGTATACAATGGCGTCTTTTTAATTTTAGGCCCATGCCCTGCGTGCACGCGCTGCGAGTACTGACTGAGGGACAGGCTAAATAGACTTTTGTACCTACAGACGACAGCTGGTCGACCTACTGCAAAACGACCTACGTCAAAAATGTTGAACTTTATTACTTGGGTAGAGATAAACCACGTTATTTTGGCACATGGTAAGTGTGTGCGTAATAATTGCCAAAACGCACGAGAAATCGCATCTTGCTCAGGGAAATTCTTCTGCTTTGATTCAGTTAACACCGGAATCGAGTTCCAAAGCTACTCGTAACTTTGCAGATTGCTCAGTTAACGGAAGCTAACGCATTCAACATTCACCCCTTCGACTGAAATCAGATAGGTTGTTGATTTTAGGGTTCCGTACCTCAAAAGGAAAAAACGGAACCCTCATAGGATCACTTTGTTGTCCGTCTGTCTATCTGTCAAGACCCTATCTCGAGAACGCGTGGAGGTGTCGAGTTGAAATTAAAATGATATACTCAGGTCTGCAGTCTCTTAAAGCTGTGAATGTGAATCAAACTCTTAGGTTACCGTAAAAAAAAGATACGGCCGTTTATGGCGCAAAAACGTATATTTCGACACTCAAGTCAATCAAAAATTTATAGGGTAATTTCCGTTGACCTAGAACTATAAAATTTGTCTTATACTGCAAGTATAGGAAAAGATTTAAAAACTATACATTTGTAATTAAATCATTAAAAAGTGGGTCTTTATGCCAGGTCCAAATTTTGCTGGGGTATCGTATGAAAGGGCTTCATTGGCACAAGCTTAAACAGATTTTAATTATTTTGATGATGTAAGTATAGTTTTCGATTTATGACGAGGAATAACAAAAAATATTCTTTTTCCTTTTTTATAAATATAGGTAGGTATTTACCTGATAATTTTGGTGTGCCCACCTCTAAATTTGTACGGAACCCTCGGTGGGCGAGTCCGACTCGCACTTGTCCAGTTTTTTAATTATGTTCTGCGCCGTGTCGCTTTAGTGTTGCATACTGTAATAACTATTTCATTTAACATGCTACATAATATTTATGAAAGGTTAACTTTAATTTTTTATTTTATCTAAATCTTTGTAATTAATGAGTTATACAACAGAAAATGGCAAGCATTATTGAAACAAGATTAAAGTATATTATATCATGAAAGCTGTTGGCTTGAAATGTTGTTCGTCCAATGACAAACATAGACATACTCGCAATGAAAGATCTAATGACCAATCACGGCAGCAGTCCGGCTAGTCAGTAGTAACAGATTTAAGTTCCAAAGCTTGATCGGTTGGTATTGCGAGCGGCGGCGATCGGAAATACGAAGGCCGCCCGTTGCCGCCGCCTAGGGTTGCCAGGCCCAACAATATAAAAGCTGAATACGGACAGATTGATAAGATTTGTGCTAGCAATGTCTCAAAATTTATTTTGTCCATAAATAAAAATGCCCCAAAATAACTACTTACTTCGTATTAGTAGATTCAACATTTTTGTGCCTAAGTCCGTGAAGAGCAATCTGGGTTAACATTCGACATTAAATAGGATTCAAAGACAATATAACACTCTTTCGTGGCCAATTAATTTGGAAGTGTTGGATATTTTTAATGACAGTGCTCATAGGTTCCGAAAAGTTATAGTTACGTAAGTCCCCTTTAAACTTTAAATACTTAATGTTATAGTAATTATACATTTTGTAGTTATTATATAAAAATATATACCTACAAAATATTAATATATTTATGTGCCTAAGTCCGTGAAGAGCAATCTGGGTTAACATTCGACATTAAATAGGATTCAAAGACAATATAACACTCTTTCGTGGTCAATTAATTTGGAAGTGTTGGATATTTTTAATGACAGTGCTCATAGGTTCCGAAAAGTTATAGTTACGTAAGTCCCCTTTAAACTTTAAATACTTAATGTTATAGTAATTATACATTTTGTAGTTATTATATAAAAATATATACCTACAAAATATTAATATTAATATATTTTGTAGATTATATATTTTTAGTTAAGTAAGATTCATTACTATTAGTCCACATCGCATGCCGTGGCTGACTCTAACTAAAAACTGTTCTTAGAATAAGTTTGGCATTCGCCCTATACATACTGTTAGTTTTTTACATGTTTTTGTTGACTGCCCATTAAATAAATAAATGTAGCAGGACATATTGCCCTGAAAACCTTAACACATAAAATATTCAAAGATTGAAAAAATATATGTTTATTTGTTTCGCTCGCTGGCTTTTGTTCAGCTTATCTTAAACCTAACAATAGCCGGACAAGCCTTTCCTTGTATACAATGTGTATTGGCATGCACTATACGAACTTTAGGTGTGGATTCAACACACAAATATAAATATATTTAAAAAAAATAATAAAATAGTGGAATTTACGTGGTAAATTGGTTACTATGTTACGGACACGTACTGTAAAAAGCCGGACATGTCCGGCTAAAACTGGACACCCGGCAACCCTACCGCCTCTGGCCAATAATCAAGATAGAACTTGATTATTGGCCGATTGCAAATCCGGCTATGCGGGAATGTCCTCTATTGCCGGCCGGCTTTCGCAAAAAGACCTGTAATTATTTGATAGCCTAAACTGACAGCCTATTGGCTTATACTAGGTATGGGCGTTATTTAACGTAACCAGTTTCAGTAACAGGTTATGCAGCCTGTAACGGAATCACTAGTTTCGGCTTGAACAATGAACCGGTGATTTTTCGTAACCAGTTTATTAGAGCAACGACGTTATGCACAAAGCGCGAGTAACGCCGACCGGTGACAAATGTGACTGACACAAAAAAACGTAATGTAACAAAGAACAAAAAAACGTAAATATTGTAAAAATGTGTTAAAAGCTAGAAAGAACTATGAAAATCTGTTAATAATCAAAAGGTGTAAAAAGACAGAAACGATTCTTCATATAACTTTTAAAACCTTTAAGTGAAAATGTTTAAATACTCGTAACTGTATATTATTGTATTAATTTCAAATCATTGGATAGAATGAACTTTTAAATACAATTTATCCTTGCTACATAGTTAATGCAGTTAGTCCTAAGCCTGGATAGAGTATGAAGGAAAGTTCATTAGATCAATAATTATTAGATCATAGATATAACGCTTTATTGTACACACAAAAATATAAAAATATATAAAACTTGTTTAAATTGTCACTAAGTTCCGATAATAACTAAATAACGGTAACTAGCTACAGCATACTCATGCATGTGGTGTCACTAGTCAGGCTGTTATTAGATTAATCATTGTCAAATCACTTGTAAAAATCACTGGTTACGAAAAATCACTCGTTTCGAAACAGGTGACGACATCGGAATAACTGGTTACGTTTCGTTTCTTTAGAATCGCGTAACGACTCATAACTAGCTTATACTACTCCGTGTTTCACATTTGTACAAATAAAATTATAGCTTAATAAAAAAAAAGTACAAAACTGTTCATGTCAAAGTTACTTTTGTCGCTCTTACTTACTGATGTCCATTAAAACTAATAATAATAATGTAAAGCAAGCAATAGAAAGAAACTGATACTTGATTACAATTTCAATTTTAAGTAAGTTAAATACTTACTTGAAGGAAGAGGGGAAACTCATACTCACAAAAAAAAACAATGGCAATGCATTTATTTACATTTGGGCATTGGACCCGAGCTACCTTATAGATTTTTATTTCAAAAAGCTATTACGGATAACTATTGCGACTGTTTTAAGTTGTAACATTGTAATTTTTTTGTCAGTCAGTGTACTTACGTATGCTGGAGTACCTATACTCATAAAAAGTATCCACGAGTAAACGAATGTGCTTTTTGATAGTCAATATTGTAAATCAACTTGGAATTTAATCCTGACTTCCTGAGTGCCTGTGCGAGTTTTCATACTACGAGTATTGGTTAGTTAGTACTACATTTTAACCACATTTTCTATGGAATCGATACAGCTCCATTTATCGAAATTCGCGAAATCACCTTTTATAAGTATCACATATTACAAATGAATTGTAATTGTAATATTTATTTTTAACCCTTTAACTGGTGAGCAATAAATATTTTTTATTGGTTTTCTATCCTATTACAACTGAAGAAGGTTCACATTATGGTGGGATGTAGATATATTGCCACTACCAGCTAAGGGCTAACTCAATAGAATAGTTTCAAAAAAACTCGACACTGCGGCCACATCTCACTGAGCCTAAGCCCGGTGTCCACTCCGTGTGTGCATCAAACGTGACAGAGGCCTTACCGTCAACTAAGGCTCGACCGAGACGGGTTTCTTGTTCTCGGCCGAGACCGAGACCGAGAACGAGAATAAAATAAAATCTCGGCCGAGACCGAGACTAGACAAATCGTAAAAAAAATTTAAATGCTGATAAGTATGTAAATTAAATAACATTCTATCGTTGAAAAAAAAATCAAGTTTTCGGCATTTTCACCCTTCAAGGAGTGTCTGTCTCTCATTGTACAACTGTCCAGTTTTGTTAAAGAGTTGTTCACTTGCTACACTAGTACACGGCTCTGATAAAACTTTGCTGCGGGCATAAGCACCTTATGAGGTGACGAAAACCAATACTCAACAATAGAAGAGTTGACAAGAACGAATTTTGCATAGAAAGATTAAAGTAATACTGCTCTAAGGGATGCTAGAGAACCCAGGTGTTATCTCAATATCAGCTTTCGATCTTAACTGTGCGTCGCACAGCTCCCCGAGGAGAGCCAGCGGTGTGGTTGGCTGGTTCTGATGTGATAAGCCGCCGCCCCGCCGTAAACTCTGACACATCGGAGTGCAGTGCACACAATCGTTAGCCGAAGGGGCCGGCCGGTGCGGTGTGCTGTGAACTGCTGTGCTACACCAGTTTCAATTAACTCGTATTCGTCTCACGTCGAGATTCGCTTAGCACCGACCGCCCCGCTACAGGTCACTAAACCTGTTCGCCGATTGCGAGGGGCTTTAGCGGACTTCTAACCTGTTAAGGCTAAGTACTACATCTAAATTCATCGACAAAAAAAAAAATATGGGGGGGGGGGTCCTACCCCCTCCCCCTAAAATCTATGAGCATTTTTACTTTAAACGATATCAAAGGTTTCATACGTCGGAGAAATATGAAAAAAAGGGCAAACGATAGCTAATGACACTGGCTAACTAAAAAAAATCATTACTTAATTGTTTTGTGATTTATTTATTAAATAAATAAAAATGAAATTATAATAATAATTAAAATTACTTTTTTATAAGTCCATATTATTTTTTTTTGTCGATGAATTTTGATGTAGTACTTAGCCTTAACAGGTTAGAATTACCGCCCCTATCACATTGTATCTAGCAAGTTGAATGGCTACGACTCGGGTTGTCTTTTGAATCAATTGCGCACCCGTTTTAAATAGACACTGTCACCGAGTTGTGTTAGTAAACGCTGTAGGTTATGCAGCTGTTATGAAGGGTGCCCTTGTGCTGTTATGTTGAAACTGGTTTTAATGTTATTTGAAGTTACATTACACTTTGTAACTGCCGCTATCTATTATACTTACGTAGTTAAAATAAAATCGATTTTATCGTAAGTATACTATACTTACCTTGGAAAAGTTTAAAAGAAAATATATTACACCTATGGTTGGTTGCTTTCTGGTAATAGGGTATTGTATGGTGATGATGGGTGAGGGGAGGAGCTCGAAGTCGTTCGGTTAGCGACCAGCCCCTGTATCGGCTAAAAAATATGAATATGGACATGGGCTTCATTTGACATTTGAAGCCCATAATATGTCCGTATAAGGACAAAATATGGGCTTCAAATGTCAAATTATGCCCATGTCCATATCCATATTTTTTAGCCGATAGACCCGCTGGCCAGTTGTTAAGAAACTTTCGCAATGCAGGCTCCCTGAATAGGTACCAAATAAAATTTAAAAAAATATATCACTCTCCTCCGTGCTTTGGCATGTAACGCTGGTTTGTCCTGGTTGTTGTCCGTAAGACAGCAGACGTTAAAACTCACCAACCCAACCCGCATTGGGCCAGCGTTATGGATCATGGCCCAATATCCCCACGTGCTGCTTTTCATGTTGGAAGACTTGTGCCCAGCAATGGGACGTTTATGGGCTGATGATGATGGGGTAGTGAAGTGAAGGTAGGCCGTTAATTATACAAATACAAATCATTTATTGACCATATTATAACATAGAACGTTACATTTGGCATGTCATAGTGATACATAATTATATACTTTTGAAGTTTACACATAATTAACATAATTAATTATAAATAGGTAATAATAATAGAATCCATACTTAATTAATTACAAATTTAATTTATACTAAATATTAAATTAAAAACAGAATTATACTATTTAATACATTATTACATTACAAATCAGAAGGTGAACATAATTGGACTGGGTTCCAAGTTTTAGTCATAAATTCAGTGACGTTATAGAACGGATGGCTTTCAAAAAACAATTTTAATTTCATTTTAAATTCCTTTAATGGCAATTTGGTAATATCTGGATGTAATTTATTATACATTTCTATCTTAAAAATGATCCCTTGTTTACGTGTCTTATTTAATCTAGTTTTGGGTATATATAATTTTTCTTTATTTCGTGTATTGTAACGGTGATAGTCCATATTCCTGGGTTCCTGTTCCTGTTCCTTTTGTGAATGTACAGTCGAACCAACTGAATCATGACCCACTTCGCCGATCATTCCTTTAAAATCATAAATGTAGTTAGGTTTCTTCGCTTTTATTCATGTTGCACTTAGTACGTTTTAAATATGAATAAAAATGCGTCATTACGGGTCAGAGATGTATGCAATTTTAACCTTTGTTATCACTGCACTAGATATGCTTTAGACAAAGCAGTCTTATTTTGAATTTCTATTAAGATGTCATTCATACATAATCCAAACTCTTTTCACAACGGAGAAAATGTATTTTAGTTTTAAAAATAAAGTGACGTTGCGTCTGATGTCAAGTTGTAGTCTGTCTGAAAAAATTGAAACATTAATTGAATTGAATTTGATTGAATTAAAACAAATCGTATAATGACAATTTGGCAGAACAAAAAGCTCGAATAGTAGTGCTCAGTGAACAAGGCTCCAGCATTCGGGATATATCACGAGAGTTAAATATAAGTCGGCACACAGTCAGAACCTGGATCAGAAGGCACGCTGAAGATGGTACCCTTGAAGACAGACGACGATATAATCATAGCGTTCGTCGGATCACGAACCAACAGAGAACGGAAATGAAACACCATTACGAAGAACATCCTTTTACTGATACCCGGTATTTTGCGGCACGTTACGACGTATGTCTACAAACAATAAGAAATAATTTGCACCGCACTGGGCTGCATTACAGGCATTATGCATTATGCTAAGAAAGCTCACTTAACGGATGCACACAAAATTGAGAGATTAAATTTTGCACGTAATTACTTAGACTTCGACTGGACAAACACCATCTTTACAGACGAAAAATCGTTTTGCTCTTCTCAATATGGTCGCTAACTTTGTGGCGTTACGATAACACTTGATACACAGAGGATCACATAGTGCCCAACCAATTATCTGGCCGAATTTCAGCTAACATGTAGGCCTGGATGGATGCTGGAAGTGTAGGCGAACTTGTTCAAATTTATCCCCGTCAAAATGCTAAGAACTATGTCGATTTATTGGAAGAATCAATGTTACCGACTTTGCGAACAGTTTACCCGCGTGCAGTGCCAGTATTCTCCTACGTTCATGATAACAGTTATTGACAGTTACTGTCCAGTGCATACTGCCAGAATTGTCTCCAATTGGTTTACCCAACATGAAGCTCAAACCCACAATTTATTTATAAAGTTATTTTCTAGTTTTTCATTTTACCAAGTGAATGCCATTTTTTTAAACTTAATAAAACCTATTGATGATATTAATAAAATAAAGTTTATAATTCTTCAACTTTACTATTTTATTATATAGTGACCACGACATGTTCCAAATGTGATTTTATAAAGTAACTGGGCCCGTTACAGACTGGGGTTGTAAAGCGGTAAAATTACCCCGCTAAAATACGGTAATATTCGGTAAAAAACATTTTAAATGTATTCATACCCACTAGGCCACTAACTACTATTACGATTACACTATTGTTACGAAAGTGAGTATGTTTGTGTAAATGTCTTTACTCTTTAACAAATAAATGTATTGAATGAGATTTGACAGAAATATGGATGAATTCAAGTCAACTGATCGCCGTTTGTTCAGTCCTCAGAACAATAACTAAATATTGTTCTTAGGTTCAGTCGCTCACCGTCACCGACAGCGGAACGGCAAGAGCGCTTATCGCCGCACAACAGCACAATATGGTCAATTGCACTAATCGGCAACGTCGCATGATGGTTTTCATATTTGCCTTGTCAGCTGTCAGTGTCTTATAAAATGATAACAGGTTCGTTACATGCGTTACATGTAATGTATGTTCAAGCTAATTTCAACCTACTCGTATTAGAATGACTGTAGGAAAATGACCTTAAGGTGGGTCATGATTCAATTTGGTGGACTGTACCTCTATTAGAGATTTATAGATGTATAAGGATATTACTGTCGTAATTTGATTTGATTTAAAATACTCCCTGGCTGATTGATATTTTCGCAAACCATTCATAATTCGGAGAGATCTTTTTTGACAAATAAGTACCCGATTGACTGTAGCTGCATTACCCCAGACAGTTATGGCGTAGCTTAATATATAACGTCAATTAAAAGTCATACGTAATTAATTATAAAGGAGCATTAATAATTATCAATATTTCCCACGTTAATTAATTGGTTCTCTGTCAGGTGTCTCTGTTGCGTGATCAAGCATGAAACGCGGCTGGGCTTGCGGTAAAGCGGGTGTTAATATCCACTTGGCTGGCATTATCCGATGGAAATAAAGGCGCATGACCGGTTATTAACTTTGATAAAGGGTAGTAAGCAATATCCTGAATGTTGTGAATATTTTGAAGCGATATGTCTGCGATGTAAAAGTTGTGTGTACGAAATTAATTATATTTGACGACCTCCTTGGTCGAGTGGTTAGTACACCGGTTTTCATGGTGTCGCCATCTCTGAGGTCCCGGATTCGATCCCCGGTCGGGTCAATTTAGAAACTATTGCTTTTCTAAATTGTCTTCGGGTCTGAGTGTTTTCTATGTATAATAAGTATGTATTTAAGTATTTTAAATATGTTTATCCGTTGTCTAGTAACCATTTAACGAGTTTCATAACGAAGCTTCTCTTGGGCTAGGTAATTGGTGTGAGTGTAGGAAAGTTTATTTATTTTACTTATTTTTATTTATTTTTCGAGTTAAACCCTTTGTTTGTTTGGTACCTACTCATTTTGTTAAGAGGGTTTACGCATTTCGGTTTCCCATACAAACTTCCAAGTCAAAATTTTAAAAAAACAATAAACCTATTTTAATGAAACTTTGCATGCTAAAGCTCAATACAGGAATCTAAATAGTTTGTTGAAAACATTTTTAAAAAAGGTTTATTTAGCTGAGTTATTTCGATTTAAAGTCCACTATAGAAAGTTTAAAATCGCATTAACTCAGTTATTTAAACGTTTTTTAAAAATGTTTTCAACAAACTATTTAGATCTCTGTATGTTACTTTAGCATGCAAAGTGTCATTGAAATTGGCTTAATGGTTTTTAAAAATTTCGACTTGAAATGCGTAAACCCTCTTAAGGGGAGGTATTTCGAGCGCTTCCCTCTCGTTCTCTCTACGGTACAACGGTAAGGGACGGGTGTAACAGCGAAGCGGCGCGAATAATCACGTTTTATATTTTTAAAAATTGATAGATGTAATAAATAAAAAACAATCGGTTATAATAACTCAAGCTATTTACGAGCTTCATTTTAGTAAATGACTCATAATATCAAATCACTTATTTTAAGAATAAAACCTGGAAAAGAAGATAAAATGACACAAAAGTATGTAACTTTGTGAACTTATTCTATCGAGCCAACTTTATAAAATCGTGTTTCCATCGGGTGTATTTCACAGAATAAAAGCCTCAACAATATTTCATAATTTTCGCAGATTTTAATTTAACTGTTTACTACTTCAAAAAGTAATTCTAAGAACGTGTTATTTTAATTTTTCACTAACACCTAGCCTTAAGTAGTGTGTGCAGAGTGCGAGCACACGAGCTAAATGTCAACTTGACGAAGTACATACATACATATGATCACGGCTATTGTCTCCGAAGGGTTAGTCAAAGACTAGGCAATGAGGCCAGCAAAAGTATCCATAGTCCACTATTCACCAAATAGCGACGTGACAGGTGGTAAGCCCACCGCCGCGGGTCTGATACTCTACTTCGAATGACGTTACCTCGATGGTCAATACCTCGATGTCTCTACCTCGACGGTACACTTCACCGATGGCTCGTTACCTCGAAAGGGTCTTTTCTTCAATGGTATATTTGATCGATGGGTTGTTACCTCGAAAAAATCATCAAAAGTACAGTAAATGTAAAGTATTTGTATGTGTAACTGAAAGGTGTAAAAATACTAGTGAATTGAAATGAATATCGAATTAATCATAGAGACAATGTTTATTATCACTCTGCATATAAATATACAATTTCTATGGTTCATAAGACACTTTTGTCTTATTCTTTTATCAAAATGTTACTAAAAATACACAATAAAACTAAGGAAGACTTTTAAAAGTCATTGGTATTATAACTGTACTTTTTATGATTTTTTCGAGGTAATAAACCCATCGATCAAATGTACCATCGAAGAAAAGACCCGTCGAGGAAGAGATCCTTCGAGGTATTGACCTTTCGAGGTAACGAGCCATCGGTGAAGTGTACCGTCGAGGTAGAGACATCGAGGTAATGACTATCAAGGTAACGTCATTCGAACTAGAGTATCAGACCCCACCGCCGCTCTATGTTGTTAGATGTATGTGCAGTATTTTGTCCGTTAGTCGCATTTTACGACACCCAAAGGAAGAGAGGGGGTGGTATTTTTCACCGCTGCGCGACACGGTTAAGTCCGTCAACATGACGAAATGCTCCTTCAAAAAACACATGATATCTTAATCAAATGTACCTACATGTCAATGCTGCCACTACTCCGCTACGATTTAATCATAGAATATTAGAGTCTCGCTAACGAAAGCTGAACCTCGTAGTTATTTGATTGGCAACAATTTGTCTCTATGTGTGTCATCTGAGGTGTCATGTCGTATGTCAAATTGAAATTTTTCTGAGAAAATTGCAGCTGTGTGAGTGACGCTGTGTTACCCAGTCATGTTTTTTTTTGAATTTGCCGCATTTTTCCTGGTTCGACTTTCGTTAGCCAGACGCAAGCAAAGCATAGAATGAGTCCGAATGAGAATCGTAAATAATTGTCCTATTTTTTATAATGGGCCATAAACATTGAAAGAAAAGAGAAATAAGTTGCCAAAAACGTCAAATGTCTAGCGAAAAAAATACCGGTCACCATTTATGATACACACTTCAAAAGCGACTTACGAAGGTTTACGCATTTCGGTTTCCCATACAAACTTCCAAGTGGAAATTTTCTAAAACAAACAAGCCAATTTTGATGAAACTTTGCATGTTGAAGTAAAACACAGGAATCTAAATAGTTTGTTAAAAACATTTTGAAAAAATGTGTATTTAACTGAGTTGTTGCGATTTTTAACTTTCTATAGTGAACTTTAAAAGTTAAAAAAGCGTTTTTTAAAAAAATTAAGAAAACTATTTAGATCCCTGTGTTTTACTTTAGCATGCAAAGTTTCATTAAAATTGGCTTATTGGTTTTTAAAAATTTCGACTTGGAAGTTTGTATGGGAAACCGAAATGAGTAAACCCTCTTACACAAAATATAAGGTGACCAAACGTAGTGCCCACTTATTATTATTCTGCCCAGTTATTATTCTGAGGATTTAACATACAATCGTATATCTAGTTTTTATATGTGATGGAAGGTAAAATGCTTGGTTTGGGTTCGCTTAGTAAGTAATAATAAAAAATAAAAATAAAATGCGTTTATTTCAACCAACATGGGATCATAATCATGTACAAAATCAAATAATTCAAAATAAATATAACAACAAAAAAAAAATAGAATAAAAAATATGGATTGCAAAATTAAAATAACAAAATTAACATTCAACAAATTAAATTAAAAGCAAAATAACTAAATCAATTCAAAAATTTAAAAAAAAATTATAAAATGATGAAATTCCTACATTTACAACAATGACACAAATAATATAGTAAAATTAATAAATTATAGTTAACAAACAAGCATTAAAACGAATAAAATAATTAATAAAATAAATAATATAAAGAAATGTCAACAATCAATTAATTAATTAAAATAAATAAAAGGTTAAAACAAATATATGATAATTAAGACATGTAACAATAAAATTTTATTTTATTGCCGCCCTACCCGAAGCCACGGAAACATGTCCGTTACAGCAGTTACGGATAAAGGGACAATCGACCCTAACGAGAACTAAAAAGTAATGCTTTAAGTAATTTTTTAAATTATATTTTGTGCATTATACTCGTACACTTGTTTTTAAAGAAACAAGGTGAATGTGTTCCTTGAGAATAATTTTTAATGCAAGTATACATTATGGTAGATACACCTTAAAACGTTTTCGCAAAAAAGATAAGAAAGTAAGATGCCAAAGGCCGATGTTATCTCCAAAAGTGACTCTTCCCCAAACCTTTGAGATGGACAGGATTTATTTTTGTCGTCGTAAAAACCTTTACGAAGGCATTGACAACAAGCGGGACGAAAATCGGATCAACCAGCAATTAATTACAGAAGTGCACTCGTATTTGTTACTTTTACGGCGAGCCATGGCGTTGGACACGTTAGCACATCCGTTTTTTTAAAACTAAGTGATGTTAAAATTTCTCTGTAATTAATATCTAGAATAGGTAGTTTTACACGTAGGTATAGGAACTTTTTGTAGAGTTACAACTTTATTTAGTATGTAAATAAATCTATATTACTATCTATTATCTAATTAATAAAAATCAATTGCTAAAATGTTTGTATGCGCATCACTTAAAAACGGCTGCGCCTATTTGGCTAATTGGCTATTTGACAGTAGTAACAATAAAATATGAAATATGTCGGAAATGGTAGTTTATGATTTAACGATAATTATCCAATAGTTTTTTTTTATTAAGATAATATGTAAATATATTATTTTTACAAAATAAATTTGCGATTTTTGATCTGTGGATTACAAGACCCGAAACACGGGCGGCAAGGGGCGGCCATGATTGAGCTTCATGTGACGTCACATTTCACAAAACTATCAAAAACTACCTGTCAGGTTTCAAGATAGTTCTATAACTGAAATGTGACGTCACAGAGCAAAATGTCACGTGACCATCCGTTTTCGCACTAAATTTGAAATCAATAAAGAAAAATATGTTTTTTTCTGTTATATAAAGGTTTTTTCGAGAAAGAAAATATTGTACGAGGTATAAATTAAGCGTTTGTAACTTTTTAAATACTTTTTCGAAAACTGTCAAGTTGCCAATTCTGTTTTTGTTGTTTGTAATTGTCAGGACAAGGTTTGTGTGAATGCAAATTTATGTAAATTCGTCACGGGGCTGCGGGGTTCACGCGGACGAAGTCGCGGGCGGGCCGCTAGTATTGTATATTTTTGTACGTCTCAACGATTACTTAAGGGGGTGCCGCGCGATCGCAAAAACTGACATAAGTGAACTTCAAAGCAAAATCAATCATATTGATATTTATAATTAGAACAACTCTGCTTCGAAGTTTCAGACCTATTAATTTAATTACAGCAATGTTTTTATTCTGCGAAATGTGCAAAACAATCACGCGCTTGTGTTAAAAATTAAAATTCACTTTTTTAACATGGGGGGGTGCCCTGCGAAATGTCAGTAGGTAGGACCTACTAAGGTACAAATATTTTCATATAAGAATTATTGTTTCATGCGTAAATATAAGAAAGTTGTCGAAAATATATGTTTTTAGGAGTCATTAGATTTATGTATTGTTTGTTATTGTTTAAAGAATTTGTTTCAAATTTCAACAAGGCCATGACCTTGTGCAATGATCAGGCTAACTTACATTAGTTCTTTTAACGTATTTAACTAATTTGACGCATAGTACAAGTGACTTAAAAATACGTAAATTTTGAAAATTTCGTGCAGGACCCCTTTAATATTACTACAAGGCGAGGCTTAGAGGCTTCGATCAACAATAAAACCCTAGAGGTGTAATGTGTTTGTAACAAAACCTTTAGTTTATCTTAGTGAATGTTTCAAGAGTATAAAAGGATTTTTATGAATAAGTAAGTAACACATAAAAGAGTCATTACTATACTTAGGTATCAATCAATAAGAAACCTGTTCGGTTTCCTTAAATTGAAAATTATGACCTTACTACGAGTATATCTTCTGTATGCACATAACACTGTGAGCATAAGACATGTCCAACCCGTGGTTACGTAACTTAGATCTACATGGAATACTCTTAATTTCGCAGAGAGAGAGTAACATGTGACACCACCAAACGGAAGCTAGTTTATTAACCCTCATTATGAGAGCTTACATTATCTGTCATGGTGAAAGTGTTTGCAAAGGAGGACTATAATGTCCGGTTCTCGCACGGTGCTAGCTGCTAGCGCGGTTGCGTTACTATAAAATCCAGAGGGCTAATTGTCCATCTTCAACACCTAGTGTAATACCTTTCAAGTACAAGTAAATTGCTTCGCTAGTTTGCTTACTAAAATATAATTTTAAAATAAGCAAACTAGAGAAGATGATCGGCCATCGGTGTATCGGAGTGTCGGCTCATTAGTCGCGCGTCAGTGCCCACTTCATATTATTGCAGCGGTTGCAGAATTCGTTAGCCGTAGGTCCAATACGCAATTCGTCCATTTCGCATTTTGCCGTTCGCTTACTACTCAATTCGTCAATAATTTGATTGGACCACTTCGTGAATCGTCATTACGCAGTTTTTTTTTTTTTATACTAAGCCCGTCAAATGACCCCACTCCACCTGATGTTAAGTAGAAATGAGGTCCAGGCGCGAGGACAACTGGTGCAGCGTCAGAGACGTAGCATCAGTCATCCTCACTCTGCCGGCCCACAAAGTGCTTCTTCACGTCTTGTTTAAAGGACCCTAGTTTGTCCCTAGTTGTCCATTTCGGGGCTCGTCTTTATGCAGTTCGTCCATTTCTTGAATCGTCATTACGCAGTTCGTCAATAAGGGGCTTAGTCGTGAAACAAATTCGTTAATTGATCCTGCAGTGGCTTTAAACCAGCCACTGTAATTTTTAGGGTTCCGTACACCCAGGGTAAAAATGGGACCTTATTACTAAGACTCCGCTGTCTGTATTTCTGTCTGTCAGCGGGATGTATCTCATTAACCGTGATAGCTAGACTCTTATTTTTGTTTTAAAAGGGGTACCTATGTATGTATAATAAATAATATTATATCAAAACAAACGAATTTATTTATTTTTTATAGTATTTATAGTATAGCCAGGGCTCGCTGTTTTCACTTTTTTGTACTATATGACAAACAAAATACATTTGTTTTAAACAAAAGTGTAGGTATATAGATTTATTTGCCTAACTACCAGAACCTATGTGACCTGTGCGTTTAGTAGCTGTATTTAATATTTATTATGAGTTATGAGTGTTTGATATTTATTTGTCACATTTTGACCACGTATCATGATAAATGTAGTTCGTATCACAGTCAAGACAATATACCTCTTTAAAAAAAAGTCTGTTAACAAAATTTTTAAATTATTTAAAAAAAATATCTGTCACAATAGAGCGACTTCGTTTGCGGTTATAAACACATCATTTTTTTCTAAACTGAATAGTTTGCGCGAGAGACACTTCCAAAGTGGTAAATGTGTGTTGTGTATAACCTGTAACTTCTAAAATAAGAGAATGATAAAACTAAAAAAAATATATCATCATCATCATCATCATCAGCCTACAAACGTCCCACTGCTGGGCACAGGCCTCCCACGTGGACAATAGCACGTGGGGATATTGGGCCATAACCCACCACGCTGGCCCAATGCGGGTTGGTGGGTTTTAACGACTGCCATATTACGACAACAACCGGGACTAACGGCTTCACGTGCCTTCCGAAGCACGGAAGGCACGTGAAGGAAAAAAATATATGATGTACATTAATTACCATGCAAACTTCCACCGAAAATTGGTTTGAACGAAATCTTTCTTTTTAATACGTCATAAATTAATTAATTAAAAAAATACACTATTAATAAAACATCGATCAAAGTTATAACGAACTACTTCATGGGCGAGTCCGACTCGCACTTGTCGGTTTTTTTTCAATCTGAGAGGAAATTGACGATTAACTGGAAACAGCTGAAAGACGCATTCATTAATATCTGTTTCCGGTAAAGACGTTCATCATCATCAGCATAAAATGTTCTCACTGTTGGACCTGAGCCACATGTAATTGGAGTAATTACCAGCTTTCCTCAACCCACTGCTGGGCTAGGTCTGTCTCTGTTTATGCCATTCGCCTCGGTCTTGTGCTAGCCTGTTCCACGTGGAACAGTGGAACAGTCTGCCATGTGCGGTCTACTCCTTTCCAGAGTGGGTTTCAAAGTTTATAAGAATGCTAGCTTACGACATAAACCAAACCAAAACCAGTCCAAACCAACTTCGTGCTTTCCAAGACACGGAGGAGCTCGAGATTATCCGATGACACATCATGGCGAAAACTGCTTAACTTGCAAAAAGTCTACCTTAAAGTTTAAACTTGTTGGCAGGGACGCAGTGACGGTAAAGTAAAACTTCGTAGTTGTCTGAACGAATGCTTTTATTAAAGTGAGTGCGAGTCCGTTGGCACAACGGTTTTATATGAAAGTCAATTGAGTGACTAATACAAAAATAGTGAATGTTACACAAAGTATTTTCGTATATTCCTTAGAGAATTAAACCAGGTATATTCCACTATTCCGTGATTCCAACAAAACTCATTAGATAACTCTTCAAAAAAAATAATTTCGTTTTAGTTTAAGCTTTTCATTTCATTATATTTAAATAATTAGTTTAATCGTAAACTTATTTTTTATAATATCTTTCATAGATTTACATAACAGCAGAAATACGGAGCAGCTTAACAGTCAGTTCATTTACGAAAGTCTCTGTATTTCAGAATTAATTAATGAATAATCATGTTCGAAGCTAAACGAAAATAAAGTTTTACAGGCATAAATTGTACTACCATTTCTTGAAATGGCCGTGAATAAAAGGAATACGAATGCGTAAAGCCGCTTAATAAAAGAGGAGCTGCAGAACAAAAGCGGATTAGTTCCATTAATTGAATTTTACACTGGAGCAAAAAAAACTGAAATGGCTAGTTACATGATAGCTGGAATTTATTTATTTTAGTAATAATGTAGTCTACCATATAAAAAAAACCATTAGCCTAACTTTTACTCACAAAGGTAAGGCCGATACTTTTTTTTCATTTGGACAAGTGCAGTTTTGTTTGAAAACGGTGAACAACTCCGGTTATGATTGAAAAAGTCATAGGACATGTCTGGGACATGATTACGTCCATGTGTTATGAAAAAAAAAAATTTGGGCATAGTATTATTTTAATTTAAAAATTAGACATTATTAGTGTTGCCAAAAAGAATAATAAGTATTTCATGGGGCAAGTTGGGTTTCGATTGAAATTTAAATATGAAATGACAAATTTTTGTCCCGTTTTGATTGGAAAAAAAATTTGAATTGTTTGCAATTTTGAACAGGATAAGTCCGTTTCTGTTTGAAACCGCATTTTTACAAAATTAATCTCTGTAGGATCGGACCGCTTTTGATGAATAATATTTTAAGAAGCAATAGATATACACTCAAAGAGATCGAAAAAAAAACAAAAAAAATCAGAATATTAGGACAAGTCCGCTTTTGTTCCGCAGCTCCCCATTAAATATTTCAACATAATTGATTTGATTCCACCCATATTGGATTGACGGAACCCGTGCGTTCAATGCAAAAGTTTGTCTTTTTTAGTTTTTTCCTATAAAATTCTTTTTCTATGAAATTTTATCCAGCCTCGTTAAAGTAAGACGTCGAAGCTTTAAACGGTTTGCATGAGTTTTCCAACACTTTTTGCTTGCCCTTAGTACCACAACTAACTGAAGGCTAAAAGGCCCTTTTTGTTTTTTACTGGAAACATTGTATTTCCCCCTTCAAAACGCTATACTAATTGGCTTGTAACATTTTGCCCATTTGTTTTGATCTGGTAAATGTTGTTTAAAATGTTGTATAGGGAATGTGTAAATCCTATCACTGCTTAGCTTAAGCTTTCCCACATATTATATCATTATGTATTAAATATAAAATTAAATATACTTATAAAGAATACATGGGAATAAAAAACCGTACCCCACCACGCGGTGCCAAGATCATAAGATAAATAATTCTTTCATATAAAAGAACTTAAGTAAATAAATAATAAATAAATAAATAAACTTTCTTACACTCACACCAGTTATCTAGCCCAAGAGAAGCTTCGTTATGAAAGTCGTTAAATGGTTACTAGACAACGGATAAACATACTTAAAATACATACTTATTTTACATAGAAAACATCCAGACCCCAGACAATTTAGAAAAACAATAATTTCTAAATTGACCCGACCGGGGATTTAACCCGGGACCTTAGAGATGGCGACACCGTGAAAACCGGTGTACAAACCACTCGACCAAGGAGGTCGTAGTATTTAGTATCTAGACTAGACAAATCTAATAGATGCTACTAACCAATATCGTTATATTGTTTTTGGCCGATAAATAAATAATTAAATAAAATGCGGGATGACGGGTTTTTAAAGACTGCCACCTTGGGCAACTAGGTACCAACGGCTTAGCATAACTTCTTGAACACGAAGGAAATCGTATTACTTTTTAAAATTTAATGTCACGGCCTTGCGCAGTTTGCCTTAATTGGAATATCTTTATTCGTTACCTGAATACGCATGCCGCTATGCCATAGAGCTTCTAAAGCACTATATTGATAATATTAAAATTTACTTATTGTTGTCTATTCCACCATATAGCAGTGTTGCGTAGCGGTGAAAGAATACTACCACCCCCTTGACCCCCTCTCTTCCTTTGGGTGTCGTAAAAGGCGAATAACGGACTAAAGACTGCACATACATCCAACAGCGGCGATTGACTCACAACCTGTCACCCTGAGCACATGCAGTCGCTATTTGTGAAAAGTGGACTATGCCAGAGGACTGCTTTTGCGGTCCTCATCGCGTAGATTCTTAACTCGCCCTTCGGGGATAATATTCGTGGTTATGTGTGCATGCTATTCCACCAAGACAACGCATGCAATGGCATGAATAGTGATCGACACTCGTATGTCCAAATCGTCTACAACGTTTATACGGTAAATGTTTTACAGCGGACATTGCCGCAACGCAACTGAATAAAAGATTCGTGCTTCAACATTTAATTTTACATTACTAATAATGTAGTAGCGTTCGCTAAATGGACTAAGTGACAATTCGGACACTTTAATTTCGAACAGTGTCCGAATTGACACTTTTTAAATTTATTATTTTTTTCACTGACGATTCGGACACCAACAAAAATAGCTGCTTTGTACAGTCAGATAAAAAACTTCTATAGATTCCTTTACATTAAATTTAAGAAAATATACTATAGTAAAAAACATATTTTGAAGCTTTTTTATCTGACTGTACTGAACAGCTCCAATAATTTAATAGTGTCCGAATCGCCAGTGAAAATCAATAAAATTAAAAAGTGTCAATTCAGACACTGTGTCCGAATTGAAAGTGTCCGAATTGTCACTTAGTCGCTAAATGACTATTAATCATTGTGTTGACATACTTCAAATCTCTCTATTAATCAGTCTATTTTTTAGCTCATTACGCCTCTCTATACAATCTGTCCCGGGAAGTAGTAATCTAACTTTAAGAGCTTGATCTATGGATAATTTGATCGATAAAACTATCTCAAATCAAGGGTCTGACCCGCCTCTCGCCAAATCACAAGAATTTAAGATTTTTATTTTTAGTATTGACATCTTCCTTAAAAAAAAGCGATAACATGGGCACCTTGACACTGATAAGCAACGATTTGATATCATTCGATAGCTAACAAGATTAACTATTAAAAAAAGTAGCAAACATACACGGGCCCTATACATTTCGAGAGAGTAAGGATTGATTTAAGTAATAAAACATATAATTTTTTTACGTCTTTTTCAGTTATTTTAAAATATCATAAAAGCAAGGTCATTAAAGTATGTTTTATTTGCACCGTATTACTAGTATTTTATCTATTCTACAAAACAAGGGTAAATTTGTTACTGTGCGTCTATTAGTTCCGATGCTATCGTTGAACAAAGAGACCCCTTCACAGCGGTCGCGTAGCGCGGCTAGTCAGGTAGTCGGTAATTAATAATTAATTAGTTAAGTTAATTAATAGTTAATTTAGTTAATTAATTATCCATAGAACATGCTCTTAAAGTTAGATTACTACTTCCCGGGACAGATTGTATAGTCTAGTTTTGGCCTCAGTACTGACACTTTGAACCCTTTGCAGAGGTGCGCCAAGAAGCAGTGCAGCAGGCGCTGGCCGAGATGCAGAACCGGCCGAAGCCCTCGCTGCCCATGCCCTCCAAGAGGACATCCATGATGGCCAAGAGCCCCGACAGGGAGAGGCACGACCTGTGTAAGTATACCATCAAGAATCAAGAATTAATATCATTTATTCAGTTAAGGCTAAAGCACTTTTGAATGTTATTACGCCATCATTGTACACCTTGTATTAAGAAGAACCGGCAAGAAACTTAGCCATCGCATTTTTTTTCTCCCTTTCTTTTGAGGGTAAAACAAAATTAATATACCTACAGGGCGTCCCACGGACATGCCACATGGAGGGAAAGTACCTTGAATATTGTAAATGGAACATTTTACTGAAAGAAGACATTATTTCAATTTAAAATACAATTTAAACTGCATTCATAGATATTAAAATAATTACATGGTTGAACCGGGAATCGAACCCGTTACATGAGAAAAATAATTATCCTGTAGCTTTATCATACCGATCGAAAGGCTTCAGAGAAATGAAAAGCTGACATTGCCGTAAGGAAATACAACTGACATTGAAATAAATACATACATAAATTGATTCATTTTGTATTAAAAATGTTATTATTCATGGTTTTCCTTTTATTTGTGACACTATGTTATTTAGCAAAAAATAATCCTTATGATGAAGCCTTTCGATCGGTATGATGAAGGTACAGGATGATTATTTTTCTTATGTAACGGGTTCGATTCCCGGTTCAACCATGTAATTATTTAAATATCTATGAATGCAGTTTAAATTGTTTTTTAAATTGAAATAATGTCTTCTTTCAGTAAAATGTTCTATCTACAATATTCAAGGTACTTTCTCTCCATGTGGCATGTCCGTGGGACGCCCTGTATTATATCTGTTGTAAGTGCACCAAGCTCTATCTCGCTTTGGTATTCCAAAAGTTAAGGGGGGTTAGGCGGTCAGCGAAAATTTTGATGTTGCGCGGGACCTCGCCGGTGTTGCGCGGGGCGGGGTCCGCAATAATTTGTAAGCGCCATTCTCATTTTTATCAAAAGTTAATAAAAATGTTTAAGTTTTTTGAAAATCCAAATCAGTCAAGAAATCGAAAAAGTAAATTCCTATATGTTTATGATTTTACTTATAGAAATTAAGTATTATTGTAAAACACGTTCGTATTGTGTATTTATATGACATTTTAGAGGTAACTTCATGATTTTTTTCTATCAAGCCAAATGTTTCCAATTGTGTTATGGCTTCGTTTATCCATACGCTCTGTAATACACATTGAAAATTTCAGTGCGAAATATCTAATAATAACAGCTTATAGAAAACAGCCATTTTTCCGCCTAAGGCCCCTTATAGAGAATTTTCATCTAAGGGCATTTGATGAAAAAATCTCCTAAACTTTTTGGTAAGTAAATACAAAATTGTAATATTACTCCCTTGTTCCAGCATCAAGCTCTGACGACGACTCGTGCGCCGGCGATAACGAACTACCCCCACCACCGGAGTTGGGCTCCCCTCCCGCGCGCCGCCCGGCCGCGCTACCCCACCCCCGCCCTCATCCCCTCCCGCACCTGCCCCCGCAGCCGCATCTCATGCGGGAGCAAAGGGAAAAGATGCAGAAACATGCGCCGCGCGAGCGCACCGAGATCGACCTTTCCGAGATCACGACGCATTTGCCAGCATGTAAGTATTCTACCTGTTGGTTCTTCTGTGTTCTAGCCTGCGATCACAAATAAAAACTAGACGCACAATCATCGCTCTCAAAACGTCTGCATAAGAAGAGTGCCTTGCGAGTAGGGTTACCATCCGTCCGGATTAGTTCGGACATATCCGGACTTTTAGACTCTAGTCCGGACTTAGTCATACTATTTAATTTGTCCGGATTTTGGAATATGAGTAATAGAACTACATTTTAAATAATATCAAATAAGTCTTTAATCTTTATTAACTTCTCATTAAAACAATCTCTAAAAACAAAACATAAAAAGTGCGTAATGTTTCCATTTTGTATCTTAAAAGTCCGGACTTTTATCGAAATGTCAGGCTTTTTGTCAGGAATTTTCGAATTCCTAAATGGCAACCCTACTTGCGAGATGTTTGTGCTCCTCCAAAAATTGCTATTAAGCCAAAACACACATACGTCAAATGTATAATATCGCACCTTGTAAACAAAAGTGGCATTATGCCTAAATTAACTGAAAAGAAAGATAGTTAAAGTGTAATTTAAAGTTGAAATTACAGTTTAACTATCTCTGTTTTAGTTACATAGTGAACACAGGCAAATAAATAAGCATTTAATTTAGGCATAATGCCACTTTTGTTTTCGAGGTGCTTTCCGCCACGATTTAGTATGGGATTGTGTTGTGTATCGAATTTTTATAATGTGATCGAAGATTCTAGCATTACAATTTGAGTATATAAGCTTGACCATGCTACGAACATTATTCCGATATGCTAACTATTATCTTATTCCTTCTTTTTTAAAAGACATTGTACGGCAATAT
This sequence comes from Scoparia ambigualis, assembly GCA_963921215.1. Taxonomy (NCBI): domain Eukaryota; kingdom Metazoa; phylum Arthropoda; class Insecta; order Lepidoptera; family Crambidae; genus Scoparia; species Scoparia ambigualis. The sequence goes on from OY992501.1 coordinate 8,780,322, forward strand.
TGACTGGGCTACGAGGGGCGTTCAAAATATTCTCGGTATGTGGATAAAAACAAACAAGTACGAAAAGTTTGATATTTTTATTTTTCAATATACTCCCCCCCTATGTTCATACACTTATAAGATCGATCAATTATTTTTTTTAATCCCTCATAAAAATATTTTTTATCTTTGGTGTAAAAATGCTCCTCCACGGCCGTCTTCAACGCTTCATCGTCAGAAAATTTATTTCCACGCAGATCCTTTTTAAGATTGGGGAACAAAAAGAAGTCGCTTGGGGCTAAGTCCGGACTATAGGGTGGATGAGTAACAGTTTCAAACCCACATTCAACAATAGCTGCCTTGGCAATATGAGCAGTATGGACAGGGGCGTTGTCATGCAGAAGCAGAACACCTTTGGTTAACTTTCCTCGCCTCTTTTCTTTGATCGCATCTTTTAATTGACGTATAACGTTAGCGTAGTACTACCCTGTGATATTTACACCTTTTTCTTTATAATCGATAAGCAAAACTCCTTCACAATCCCAAAATATTGTGGCCATGACCTTGTCAGCTGACGGGATTACCTTGAACTTCTTGGGATGAGCTGAACCCTTAATGTGCCACTGCATGGACTCCTGTTTGCTCTCTGGGTCATAATGATGAACCCAGGTTTCATCTCCAGTAACTATTTTTTGCAGCACCTCATCGGGATTTTCACCACACAGGTCGATAAAATCTGAACAGCAAGCCACACGCATATCCTTTTGAAGAAGCGTCAGCATTCGCGGAACCCATCTGGCACTTACTTTTGACATATTAAGATGGTCATGTATAATGTCATGTACGGTACCAATAGAGAGATTGGTTACTTGAGCTATAGATTTTACCTTCACTCGGCCGTCTTCCAATATAAGTTTTTCCACTTTATCAATATTTTCTTGTGAGGTAGCCACTACAGGCCGGCCAGGTCTAGGGTCATCTTCAATACTCTCCCTTCCACGCTTAAATTCGCTTGACCATTTTTGAATAGTAGATAAAGAAGGAGCAGACTCACGGTAAACACAATCCATTTCCTCTTTTATGGTTTTTTGATTTTTACCCTGTTTTGTCAAGAATTTTATGACGGATCGGTGCTCTAATTTCGTTAAAATTGTTAATTCGCTCATGGTGTTCATGTTTGTTCGGCAATTGCAGAAAAACAAAAGAACATCTCGGTTCCAATTTTACTTTTTTTTAATGTCAATGGATGAATCTTAGCGGCCAGTAACAAATATATATATAAAAGAGGTTGTAACGTATCAATACCGAGAATATTTTGAACGCCCCTCGTATGTAATAATTGTTGCCATTATCCTTCTAGTCGTGTGGTGTACGACAGAGTTGAATAGCACTAACCCTCTACACACAAGGATGTCGTAAATGGTGACTAATATATTTGAGTACACCTCAGTAAACCAGAAAATTGACAGCCGCATTTTACGATAACTTTGTTGATCTATCACTGGGATCTCTAACCCGCCTGCCAAGCGTGGAGATTATGAAGATACTGCAAAATTCTCCCACCGGAGAGCCATATGTTCAGCAGTGGACTATTATGGGCTGTTGTAGCATAGGCCCTAGCCTAGACTGCACCACTTCGTTTATGCATTTCGGTTTCCCATACAAACTTCCAAGTCGAAACTTTTAAAAACCAATAACCCAATTTTAATGAAACTTTGCACGCTAGAGTAAAATACAAAGATCTAAATAGTTTGTTGAACACATTTATAAAAAAAGTTTATTTAACTGAGTTATTGCTATTTTAAACATTCTATAGTAGACTTTAAATCGCAATAACTCAGCTAAATAATCGCTGTATTTTACTTTAGCATGCAAAGTTTCATTAAAATTGGCTTATTGGTTTTTAAAAATTTCGACTTTGAAGTTTGTATGGGAAACTGAAATGCGTTAACCCTCTTAAAACAATCAAGCCATATTTACAATGGATGGTGATTAACCACGGCCCACGGCATAGCTGTAATCGTATCAACGTGTTGCAAACATCCATTATCGATGTATTGCCGGGGCGGGCGTGAGTATTTTTCAGTCTATTGAATCAATGTCCAACCGGCCATGCAACACTATACAAAACATCAAAGCCGTCCCATCGGAAAGCTTGTGACGTCACAATCCCCCCGCCGAATATTGCATTGGAATGAAAGAGTCCATTAAAGATTTTTTTTAGAGTTCCGTACCCAGACGGTTAAACGGGACCCTATTACTAAGACTCCGCTGTCCGTCCGTCTGTCTGTGACCAGGCTGTACCAGGCTCTCATGAATTGTGATAGAGACAGTTGAAATGTTCACAGATGATGTATTTCTGTTGCGGCTATGACAACAAATACTAAAACACAGAATAAAATACATATTTAAGGGGGCTCCCATACAACAAACGTGATTTTTTTGCTCGTTTTTGCTTGATATGAATAACAGCAACAGGTAGACACTTGAAATATTCACAGAATATTTAGTTAAACAGCGTGTCCAGAAAATGAAGGATAATCCTTTAACTGCGGGTGGGTCCACATCATGTCCTACCGCATTCTGGAATTTTAGTTTAGTGAAAGTCTCGCGGTTTGCGAGATATCGTCTTTTTTCTTTTATTTTTAGAAAAATCTTCCTTCGTTTAGTTTATTTCATGCCATTTCTACAAATGATAACTTTTAAGCCCCATTTTTTTAAAATACTCATCATGGTTGTTTGTTTTATCTCAAACAATATTCTTTTGTTTCCTAAAGTACTGACAAAACCACATTTAAAAAAATCTTATGCAAAGTTTTCGTACAAACCAAATTAAACAGCTGACTTTATAGGCTGTGGTGTAAAAAAATGTACGAGGCAGACCGTGCCAATTACTTTAAAACATTGCTTAGTTAATGTTAATTTAAAAATGGTATTACTGTTTTACATTCCTTTTTTATTTTATTTTTTATGGTAATTTAAGTACACGAAGGTAGCAATTTCAGATATTATTGAAATAAAAGTCAATTAAAATTAAGTTACCTTAGAAGTATTACGGCTACCAGGAAGTGGTAGAGGTGAAGGCAGGCCTTGGATGTAGATGAAGAGGTGTTAGCTGAAGTGGATGCTGACCCCTCAACTTCCGTGCAAAAATAGCACGGAGAACTGCCATTGCAAAAAGCACAGCGCATAACACTTAAAAAGGGATGAATTGTACTTATATCATGTGAAGCGTGTGTAAACTTTACAACCTGCTGACTACCCGCAAAGAGTAGAGTTATGTCGCACAATGCTTCGTAAAATTTACCAAGATTGCGCTTATTTTATACTAGAGAATCCCTAGGAAATCCCTATCCGGGAAGATAGGTCTCAAACCCAGTTTTAAATTAATTTGTGGACTGGGATCATAAACGGTGAAGTGATACCCGTGGGGCCCGTATGATACGCCACCGTCGATCGTTAGAAGGAGCAACCTACCTGGATTTTCTTAAAAATCAACTGTCATTACTTTTGCAAGATGTGCCGCTCTCTACATGGCAACTCATGTGGTTTCAAAATGACGGCTGCCCTGCATAGTGTGCCACGCTCGAGTGGTCCGAGACCACTTAGACGACAGATACCCACGAAGGTGGATCGGGCGTCTCGGCCCTATTTTATGGCCACTAAGGTCCCCAGACCTAAATCCACTGGATTTTTTTATTGGGACTGCCTGAGAGACAGAGGTGATATCAGTCACACAGCTGCGGGCAAAGATAGATTCCGCCGCCGACGGTTAATGCTCACCGAATTAAAAAGGTCCTTTATTAAAAGATGTAATAGAATTGTAGAGCATGCAAAAGGGCAAAAGGCGGCCATTTTGAGCATTTACTGTAAATAATTTAATAAAAATTTCATTTGTATTAATTGTCTTTTACTTGTGTCCATACAACAGTTAAAATAAAGTATATTTTCTTTGCCAATTTCAATTACAATGACATGTCAAAGTCAAAACTTCATGCAAGCATGTCAGGTTTCTACGATTTAATTGTTCACATGTATCAAATCATGAAATAATACTTGTAAGGTAACTTAATTTTAATTGACCTTCATTTTTATAAAATCCGAAATTGCTACCTTTGTGCATTTAAATTACCATAAAAATAAAAATAAAGTAATGTAAAACAGTAAAACCATTTTTAAGTTAACATTAACTTAGCAATGTTTTAAAGTAATTGGTACGGTCTGCCTCGTACATTTTTTTACACCACAGGCTATTAAAGTCAGCCGTTTGATTTGGTTTGTATGAAAACTTTCTAAAAGATTTTTTTTATGTGGTTATCTCAGTACTTTAGGGATTAAAAGAATATTGTTTGAGATGAAACAAATAGGGGCTTTAAAAAGTTATCATTTGTAGAAATGATATGAAATAAACTAAACGAGGGAAGATCGATATCTCGCAAACCGCGAGACTTTCACTAAACTAAAATTCCAGAATGCGGTAGGACATGATATGACCCACCCGCAGTTAAAGGATTTATCCTTCGTTTTCTGGACACGCTCTATATTCACTTTAAAAATAAATAATTAAATTAAAATAAAATAAAACAAATATATAAGGGGGGCTCCTACAAAACAAACATGATTTATATAGATATCGGTATGGAAACCTTCGTGCGCGAGTTCAATTCGCACTTGGCCGGTTTTTTTATTGATAGGTTAGCGAGCGGTGTACCGACTTTTTAATAATTTGTGAGATTTTAAAGTAAATAGTTTTGGACACGTCGAATTTATTTAAAAAAATACAATTACAAGATGTGCTTTTGCTTTTTAAATTGATAGAAGAGCACGTAGTTGTCAATGTAATCTCAGCAGTTTTCTCTATATTCTTAAAAAAAAAAACTTGGATTTACATATCTATTTTCCAATGCCAAACATCCATTACTGCTCTAATAATAAAGGATTCAATCCAAGATTATGGCTAACATAAATATGTGATTATCATAGGTATTAACCAAGAACTAGTCTAATTGTTAATTGACTTTTAATAACTATTTCTTTAAATCCTTAAAAACTTAAGTACCTAAGTGACGCGAAAAACGTGTCTGTCAGTAAAATATTTTCCAGACAACCTAGTTAGATTTTAGAAGTGACTGCTCAGGCTAAGAGAGGAGTATAAAAGAAAATATCATTTTGATAACGATAAAGAAACATTTATTGACCACAAGCACAAGTACACACATAATAATATACAGAAAAAAATAGGCAAAAACAAATACAATGCAAAAATAAATATATGTGCCAATTGGCATGTAATCAATTAGGTCCCAATTCCTAGCGCCGCCGCGCCGCCCGCAAATAAAATGATACCTCTTAATTGAGGGCCTCTAGACAAGTGGCAATCAATGACCCCCTGTCCATTCCTAAATTAGTCATACACTGCTGTGTACCACGAATTACGTACTATTTTTTTTTTTATTCTGTATCTCAGTCAGCGCTGCCGCAGCGCTGAGAATTGACTCTGTCTCTTTCATATTCATAGAATTGGAAAAAGACAAGAGTCGATTATTAGCGCTGTGTCAGCGCTGACTTGAGATAAAGAATGTGCCCTCTGTACCAATTGCCAAAAGCGCGTGCGCATTGTTCGACGAATTATGAATAGACAGGGGGTGTGGGATTGCCATTTGCCTAGGGGGGCTAGGCAGAAACAAAGAGAAGAAAAAGAATTGACATTCAATTATGTCCACCCAGACATTCAGCCCGATGTGACGCACACGTCCTCCGGCAACCGGCGTGGGGGCGCGCTGGTCGCCGACCGCGTGCAGTGCTACGCGCCGCCCGAGGACACCGGCACCGGCACCGGCAGGTGGAAGGTGAGCGGCCATGTCAGTTTCACATACACTTTGCTATCTTACATCTCTGTAAAGTAGTTGTAGACGCTACGGAAGGTGGCGGTGTCAGCATTGGCCGGCACTAGCAGTTGGAAGGGGAAGGTGAGCGACCATGTCAGTTTCAAAAAATTTGCTATCTTATATCCCTGTATCGTAGTTTGTAAAAGCTACGGAAGGTGACGGTACCAGCACTGGCAATGTCAGCTCCCCACAAACTTTGAGATCTTACATCTCTGTATATAGAGTAGTTGTAGAGAGGCTACGATAGGTGGCGGTGCCAGCACTGGCAGGTAAAAGTTGGTGGCCATGTCAGCGCCCCACAAACTTTGGTCTTTTACATCCCTGTAGCGTAGTTCTAGCAGCTACGGCAAGTAACGGTACCAGCACCGGCAGGTGGAAGGTGAGCGGCCATGTCAGTTTCCTACAAAATTTGGTATATTACATCCCTGTAGCGTAGTTTGTAGAAGCTGCGGAAGGTGGCGGTAACAGCATGGACAGGTGACAGGTCATGTCATTTACGAACATTAGTATATGGGTAAAAGTTTTATAAGTGGCTAAAATGAAACACAGAACAAAATTAGAAAGAAATAAAGAAATACGCATTAATTAGCTTTTAAATTACTTGCTATTTACTTATTATCAACAAAATCACTTTTCACACAGTTAAGTAGGTATTACGGCTTTAAAATAGGATTTTTAAAATTAGGGTGCCAGAATAATGACCAGAGTTCTGCAGGAAAATGACTTTTACTGACAGCCGAATGAAAAGGCACAGGAATGAATTCCTCATGCATCCTCTTCGGTTCATTACAGTAGTTGTATATCAAATCGCTTTTGAGGGATACGTCGGTTTTCCTTCCAAAATGTATGTAACAACAACAAAAAATATTTTGGTAGTCATTTTCCAGGAAAAAGACGACAGGAAAATTACCTTTTGAACATAACCTCGACTAAACACTGCAATTGACGATTAAAGGTTAGTTTACTTAGTCATATATTACATCCTTTTCTTAATGCCATCAGCTTTGAAGTTTCTGGTCAAAATTATGTAAATTCGCGTTAAAATCACAAAGCAGTCAAATGACAATATAATAAACACGTAAGAACACGCGGCACTAGACGAAGGTTATCGCGTCACTAACAAGATGCGGGTTTCACGTGTTCCACTACCAGCTAGCTTCAGTGTGTATCTAAGTGCCATCTACCGAGCACTTTTTATTCGTAACTTTTTTAAATTCGTGGCAATTTAAATTTTTATTTCGGGCAGGAAAATTATTAGCTTTACATTCGCCGCCACAAACACTTAGAATTTACAAATTAGCTTAAATTTTAGTCTTTATATTATTTTCTACGACATTATAGTATTACTTACTTTAAACCCAGAATTCAGGTCAGAATATAACAATATCTTAAATTATAGTGAACTGAAAATACGGAAATGGCATTTTCGCCTGCATTAAGTATGACGTGTCATATTCTGCCTCTAAACATACATGGGACGAATAAGGATTTGGACATCAACTCGTCACTCCAGAATTTTATTCTAGCCAGCCACACCGCCAAAAGCAGTATTATTTGTTTCAACCCGTCACAAGTAGATTTATTTCTATTAGGACACATAGTAATTTTGTAGCTACAGGTCACACGGCAAATCTGTTCCTATTCGTCATCCCGTCAAACAGTGTAACTGGTCACAAGGAGGATATTTATGGTTTGTTAAGATTTAAATAAGTACCTATATTATTAATAAAAACTTGGCATTTATGATTTATTATGTTGTTTGTACAAAAATTTTGTTGTACCACACGTTTGGCGGGTAGTGAAATTTGTTTAGGTATTCTCCTTGTGACCAGTTAGAACTGTTTGAACGGATGAATAATAGTAACAGATATGCAGTGTGACCAATAGCTACAAATTTACAATGTGTCCTAATAGAAAAAAAAAACATGTAACGGGTTGAAACAAATAATACTGCTTTTGAGTGTGTGACCGGTTAGAACAAAATTTTGGTGTGACGAGTTGATGCCCAAATCCGACAAAGGGGGTGCCGCGCGAACGCAAAAAAAGTCTTAATAATGAACTTCAAAGCCAAATCAATCATATTGATATTAATAATAAAGTAATTTCTTTTTGAAGTTTCAGACCTAGTAATTTAATTAGAGCAATTTTTTTATTCTGCGAAATGTGCAAAACCATCACGCGGCGTAGTAAAAATTATGGCTCTAAGGATTCCCATTGATATATATATATAATACGCAGTAATTGCTGGTTCAGTTCTGTAATAATCTATGAAAATTAAATAAGACTCGCTAGTTTCATCATTCATCACCAGCCTGAAGACGTCCACTGCTGAACATAGGCCTCCCCCTTTGACCTCCATCCTGACCGACAACTCGCCACTCGCATCCACCGGTTGCCTGCGACTCTCACGATGTCGTCGGTCCACCTAGTGGGAGGCCTACCAACACTGCGTCTTCCAGTGCGTGGTCTCCACTCGAGAACCTTTCTTCCCCAACGGTTGTCGGTTCGTCGAGCGATGTGGCCTGCCCATTGCCACTTCAGCTTGCAAATCTTACGAGCTATGTCGGCAACTCCGGTTTTTTGGCGAATATCCTCGTTTCGGATTCTATCGCGCAAAGAAACTCCGAGCATAGCTCTCTCCATTGCTCGCTGTGTGACTCTGAGCTTTTCTAAAAGGCCAACAGTTAAGGACCACGTTTCGGTGCCATATGTCATCACCGGCAACACACATTGGTTAAAGACCTTTGTCTTTAGGCACTGCGGAATCTTCGATGCAAAGATATCTCGTAATTTCCCGAACGCTGCCCATCCGAGTTGGATTCTCCGGGCGACCTCTTTGTCGAGGTTGGACCTACCTAACTGGACAATCTGTCCTAAGTAGGTGTAGTGGTCGACAACTTCGATAGTATCGCTCCCAACAATTACCGGTACGGGTTCAACATGGACATTCGACATGATCTTCGTCTTGTCCATGTTCATTTTAAGACCCACCTGTTGGGATACGATATTGAGGTCGCTGAGCATGGTGTTGAGGTTCTCCAGCGACTCCGCCATTATGACTATATCATCGGCAAAACGAAGGTGAGTGATGTATTCGCCATTAATGTTGATGCCGAATCCGTTCCAATTCAAGAGCTTGAAAACGTCCTCCAACGCATTTGTGAACAGTTTCGGAGATATGACGTCTCCCTGTCTCACACCTTTCTGCAATTGGATTGGTTTCGTACTCTCGTCTTGTAATCGGATCGACATAGTAGCGTTTCTATACAAACATTTCAACACTTCGATATACCTATAGTCGATATGGCAACGCTGGAGGGACTGCAACACAGCCCAGGTTTCGATAGAATCGAAGGCTTTCTCGTAGTCCACAAACGCTAAACATAAGGGCCGATTATACTCCTCAGTCTTCTGTATAATCTGGCGGAGCGTATGTATGTGGTCTATGGTACTAAAGCCTTTTCGGAAACCGGCTTGTTCGGGAGGCTGGAAGTCGTCAAACCTGCGTTCGAGACGGTTCGTAATGACTCTCGAAAACAGCTTGTACACATGGCTCAGGAGTGAGATGGGTCTATAATTCTTCAATAAGGTGTTATCGCCTTTCTTGAAGAAGAGCACCACCGCACTCCCGTGCCATGCTTCTGGCGTAGTACCTTCGAGCATGACGGAATTAAACAACTTGTGGAGGACTACGAGTATCGGTTTTCCACCCGCTCGCAGAAGTTCAGTGGTAATTCCGTCATCACCCGGCGCCTTGTTGTTTTTAAGCTGTTTAAGAGCCATACTAATCTCATACAGGCTGATGTCAGGGATATCTTCGGTATAGTGTCGGGTTAACTTAGCTCTGGTGTCCTGAGCTGTACCAACAGCGGGCTCTTGTGTTGAGGTGTACAACTGTCCATAAAACCTCTCGAGCTCTCTCAGAATCTCCGGCTTCGACGAAATGACACTGCCGTCCTCGATCTTCAGCTTAGTCATTTGGCTCTGACCAATAGACGAATTCTTTGCGAACACTTTGGCGCCTTGGTTCCGCGCAATTGCGTCCCTAATGCATTTAGCACTATAGGAGCGCAGGTCGTGTCGCACAGATTTCGCGATTCGTCTATTGAGTTTGCCATATTCCGACATATCAGCTGAAGATTGCAGTATCATTTCTTTCCGGTCTTCCATTAACTTAATGGTTCCGTCTGAGAGCTTTTGAGGCTTTTTCCGGCGTGGGGTCTTAAAGAACTTAGACCCCACAGCTTGGACAGTTTCCACAAGCCCGCTGCTGATCTCGTCCACAGTTTCGCACTCGGCTAGGCACTGGAAGCGATTTTGGAGTTCGAGTTGAAAGTGTTCCGGGCTCTGGATCTGGGCAGGGCCAGGACGGAGTGTGGACTTCACCAGACGTGACCTCTCGAGCTTGATGTTGATATTCAGTGTGCCTCTAACAATCCGGTGATCGCTACCGGTTTTCACCCTACTGATCACGGAGACATCACTGAATATACGCTTCTTGGTCGTCATGATGAAGTCGATCTCATTTCTGGTTGAACCATCGGGGCTTATCCACGTCCACTTCCTGGTTGGTCGCTTCCGGAAGAAAGAGTTCATCAAAAAGAGTTCCTCCTTCTCCATAAAGTCGACCAACCGTTGGCCCCTTTGGTTCCGCTGTCCATATCCATATTGCCCCACTCTCAACTCATCGCCGTTCCTTGTGCCTACCTTTGCATTGAAGTCCCCCATAACAACGGTGAAGTACGTTTCGGAGGAATGTATGGCTTCAGATATCTCCTCATACAGAGCCTCTACTTCTTCGTCAGGATGTGTCGAGGTTGGTGCATATACCTGTATGACCTTCAGCGAATACCGATCGGTGATTCTGAGTATAAGGTACGCAACTCTACCTGACACACTATCGACCTTGATAACGTTGTTAACAAGGGACTTGTGGACGAGAAACCCAACACCACCCTGGGATTTTCGTTCTCCTTCCCGGAAGAAGAGCATGTTGCCAGAATCAAGGACTACCATATCCTGCCCCTCTCGTCGGATTTCTGATAGTCCCATGATGTCCCACCGCAATCTGCTCAATTCTTCCTCCAGCTCTACAATCTTTGCATCGGTCCTCAACGTGCGGATGTTGTGTGTTGCCAGGGCCAAGGTTCGTTGGTGGGTGTGTGGGTAGCCGAGCAACTGCCGGTGATTCTTCGCACCCCCTGCTCCTCCGTTACCTGACCAGCTACCCGTTGGGCCAGGGATAAAGGAGCTGCCGGGGACTGGGGGCCGTGGGCAAATATTGTCTGTCATGGGGGGGGGGGGGGGGGTTTGCCATAATCCCCACGCTTGGCAGGCGGCTTGGGGATCGCAGCGGGTCACCGTTTAGCTAGAGGACGCTGCGGCCCGTCCTCCGGTGGCTGGTCGTAGTTTTAGGACATACCCGGGTCTCGCTAGTTTACGCAGAATCAAATAAAATGTAACATATTTCTAAGCAATAATAAAAGCTATTAGTAGGTACTACTTATTAAAAGTTATTACTCATTAAAAGCATTTGCCTGAAATCTCCGTATAAAAATCCGTGTGTATTCATTGTCCGGTTTGAACATTGACATTATTTTACGGACAAATCCGTATATCTGTGTATAGCAGACTACAGTAACGTCAGTCAGTGAGTGACACAGCACCGCAGGTTAGTAAAATTCTCCTCATTTTAAAAGCAAAAGAATTTTAAGTCGACCAACGTTTTCAGTTTCAAATAAAATGCGATGTATCGTATTATAATGATGCTTGGAGTGTTTGGCACTAAGTATATCGAGTCAGCCATGCATGCATAATATTATTAGGTTTGTTTGTACATATTATAAATATTTTGGTCACAAACCTTTAATTCACTGGCTGAATGCACTGAACTCTCAATTACCCAACCCATAGTAAAAAAAATGATTCTCAATATTAATGTCCAAAAATTCTTTTTATTAATTGAAACTTATCTAAAAGTGTCCGCTAAAATCTAAATACTGTTATATGTCGTAAAAAATAAGCTAAGAATTATCATGTATGTCATGTTTGTGTTGGTTCTTAGGCTAACTTCAACAATGTCCTTTACTTTTAAAGAACGGGGTGCCCTGCGGAATATCAATACAAATATTTTCATGTAAGAATTATTGTTTCATGAGTAAAATTATGAAAGTTTTCGAAAATATATGTTTTTATATGTCATTAGATTTATTTCTTGTTTGTTAATTTTTAAAGAATTTGTTTTAAATTTCAACAAGGCTATGACTTTGTGCAATAAGTTCTTTTAATGTATTTAACTAATTCAGGGCCATGGTACAAGTGACTTAAAAATACGTAAATTTTCACAATTTCGTGCAGAGGGTCCTTTAGAAGAAAATATTCTAAATGTTTATCAGATATAATTTCAAAAATAAACTATTTTGCTGGGTTAAAAAATGTTGCGGACTAGATTTAGCCACTTATCAAATTTTTACTCATAATACTACTCTGTCAAGAAAGTACCGGGAAAAGATTAATAATACTCAAAATGTTAGTTATTCATCCAAATTTATTTTATCGCCTTCAGAGTATGCTCCTTCAGAAACGATAAACTGACACCAACAAATAATCCAATCATCAAAACATTTTTTAAATGCTTTTTCCGGAATTGAGTTCAGTTCTCGCCGCGAATTCTCCTTTATGTCTTCTACCGAATGAAAAAGGGTGCCACGAAGCGGTAATTTGAGTTTAGGAAAAAGAAAGAAGTCAGCTAGAGCCATATCTGGTGAATAAGGTGGTTGCTCGATGGTATTTGTTGAGTTTTTGGTCGAAAATTCGTTTTACAATGATGGCCTTGTGCGAAGGCGCATTATCGTGGTGCAAAATCCAAGAATTTTCTTACCATAAATTTGACCTTTTTCGTCGAATTTGCTCTCTTAAACGCCGCATAACGCTTAAATAATATTCTTTATTTACCGTTTGACCTTCCGGCAAGAATTCCGAGTGCACAACACCGCGATAGTCAAAGAAGACAGTCAACATGACTTTGACTTTTAATCGACTTTGGCGTGGTTTTTTCGGTTTCGGTTCAGTCAGATGGCGCCGCTCCGAAACTTGTTGACTAGTTTGCATGTCAAACTCGTAAACCCACATCTCGTCACCAGTAACATTGCGTTGCATTAATGTTGGGTCGGAATTGACTCGTTCTAGCATGTCCTCAGCGACTCTTATGCGATTGAGTTTTTGGTGAAAATTCAGGTCTTTTGGGACTAGCCGAGCGGCAACATGTTTCATACCCGAGTGATTATTTAAAATGGTATGGATCGACTCATGAGACATAGAAAGTTCAGCGGTTATCTCTCTCAAACTTGAATGAGGATTTTTAGTCACCATTTCCTTCACTTTTGCGATGTTAACTTCAGTTGAAGACGTTGATGGCCTACCAGAGCAAAGCAAATCTTCCATCACATCTCGACCGCTTTTGAACGCTTTATACCACTCATAAGCCATTGAGTTATAATGTACTACCTCAATGTCATAAGCACGTGTTTTTGATAAAGTCGATTCACCGTAAGCCTTCTGTAACATCTTCAGCGACTCCAGACACGAAATTCCATTGGCGACGCAAAATTTAAGACAAACTCTTTGTTCGATGTTTTTATTCATTATGAAATTCGCAATACACACTAGATATAAACTAACGAAAACGAGCACTGTATTTAATCTAAATAACAGATGCAACTCAAACTCCGCGCCAAAATGGATAACAGTTGTGCCAATCTAACAACAACAAAAATAACAAACAATTGAATTTGGAATCATAAACAAGACACCCGTTCCCTAAACTTTTTTGACAGAATGTATCTTTCGTAGCGTATCTTGTAGCAGCTACGGCAGGTGGAAACGTTCTTTGCTACGAGCCGCCTGTACTCTTACACTAACCGCTGGCCTAGCATGCGCAACACGAGAACTCTTGTCGACCCGTTTTCTCGTGTTATATTCATTTATCTCTAATGGCTATCGACACTAAAGACAACATGGGTGCGCTTAGAACTCTACATAATGTGTCAAAAATAGACTTAATAGTAGTTTTTGCATAAGCTGTGGTATTTTTGTCTACAAATCATAATATGACAACTTAAAATGATTTGTCGTCTCTCGTCCGCGACATATCTCGTGTTGCGCATGCTAGACCTACAGGCGTTAGATGAGTTAGCACAAGAGTTTTCGGCACAATGAGGCATCTAATTTATATTTCCGTATAGTAAAAGTACTGTTGCTTTAACTACAATACGGATAAATAAATTGGATACCTTAATGTGTAAATAACTGTAAACTCCCTACTACCACAGAATAATAATAGTACTACGTACTACTACTACTGCCACCAGTCAATGTTACGAAACTTTTTATAATCTGAGCTTTAGTATAAAACCTCCTTCTAAGATAATAATCACAAACGTACCGACAAGTTGAGGGTTAGACACCAAAGCAACTAAAACATTGATATAGTCTGGTTAATGAAAGCTGTCCCTGAGAAACGGCGGCAATTTAAAAAAAATCTGCTGCTGGTTATACTGGCTATACACTAAATAAACAAAGTTGATACTATTATTTTTTATATGAAATCAAAATTAAATCAATTTAATTTTTTGAAAAGTTGCGAGCTCATATCTATTATAGGTTAAGACGCAATAATAATTCAATAATTGTCGCGCTAATAATTTTCGTTTTGCTGTAATTTGTAAAAACAAAATTTGTTATGAAAAAAATTATGACGGGATGATCAGCGATAGCGTCCGTGCGAAGCTGGGGCGAATCGCCGGTATACTTTAATCAGCGAGAGTACAGGTGCAAAAATGAGATTTAAACTACTTTTTTTAAAAATTATTTTCACTTACTAATATTAAGATAAATCTAACGCCTGTTATCTTATATGTTAGGAATTAAGTAGGAATAGTTAAACAAAAAAACAATATTCCATAATTTTTTTTTAATTCACTGTAGTTAAAATTTTTATAAAAATCCAAGTATCAAAAAAATTGCGTCATTCTACTTAAGAAATCAAGCAACACACGTTTTCAGTAATAATCTTGGTTTTGATTGAGTTTAGCGTCTTTCTCCTGTTGTTTTTCTTGAAACATTGAAATCATGCAAAATGCAAAACAACATCTTTTGCACTTCGCTTTTAATAGTTTTATTCATTTTTACACTCGTAAATCGTTAAAACAAGATCACGTAAAACTATTGATGACCAACCGACAACTTGGGAAATTGATGTTGACATTTGCATTTAGCATTACCATGTAAAGAGTTTGCTAAAATGTCCAGGGACTACTTTTGATAGCCAGAGTATTGAACTTTTCAGAATATTTTCAACAGAAAAAGTAAAATAAACTCTCGATTGATACTTGTTTTTAAATATTCTTTCCTAGGTTATTATCAAGAGCTTATGTACGATAACGTATTTTAAGATTACGTCAAGCTCCGTGCATCCGCAGCTACAAATTTTATATCTCCATTCACCGTTCTATCATCATTACTGCATGTACCTTAATTTAAACGATTGTATAAAAATGTTCTTCAATAAATTAACAGTTGCAAATGATTCGCAACCAATAATTAACATGGTTCAATTGAAATACTCACTCAATTTACAAGCAAAAAGGTGTGAAGCTTAATAAAATAATATGTTCCAGCCAATAATTGTAATTGTTTGATAGTCCAGTACCACTCTGGTGTGATTGGCATCGGCTCGCTGGCGCGTAAAATGTAGACACGTATTGCCGATATCACTCACAGCTTAACATATTCATGAACACGTAATGTGCTCAGCGGATTTTAATAATGGAATAGTACAACTTCTTATGAGTTCCACCAATGTTGAAGTTTCTCCTAACTTACCATTCGAATAAATATTTTCAACACACTTGCTCGTAAAGTGGCTCTTATTACACCGATTTCAGCATCGTAATGTAGCTTATTACACACTAGTGCGGTAATGTACTTAGTTCAAAAATAGAACCTCAACACAGAGTATTTATAACTAGATATTTTGTTTAAAAAGTAAACTTGTTTGTCCATAAATTAACTATTTTGATTAAAAAATGAATAAATAAACTGTTTTAGATAAATTAACCTTAATTCGTAACATTATTGTTTAGTTTATTATATTTTTAATATTTATAGGCTGTTTAGCTGTTGTCCTTTGCCTTATTATTATTTTTACATGCGCGCGAGAAACAGCGTGCGTAATAAAATTTGCCATCTCTTTCACATACCTATCATACCTAAATAGAGGCTTCTTGGTCAATATTACTTTAAAAGTTTAAAAATAAATATTTCTACTTCTAGTAATGAAGAACTAAAGGAGACCCGGCGTTTTATGCTTAAGTTGACTTTTTTATTATTTTAATCTGTTATTCATTATCTATCTGGAAATATCTGTCAACAAATTGTTGTTGTGACAGTTGTTGACAAATGACAGCCGCTAGCTGTCATATCAAACATGACGTGACGGCATTGGTGACATTTCCCTTTTTTAAAAGCAAAATATTTTATTTTTTATTTTTTTATTTATTCATTTATTTCATTTTTTGTTGTTAGGTTGGCACAACTGTTATCCATTTTGGCGCGGAGTTTGAGTTGCATCTGTTATTTAAGTTAAATACTGTGCCGGTTTTAGTTAGTTTATATCTAGTGTGTATTGCGAATTTCATAATGGATAAAAACATCGAACAAAGAGTTTGTCTTAAATTTTGCGTCGCCAATGGAATTTCGTGTTCGGAGTCACTGAAAATGTTACAGAAGGCTTGCAGTGAATCGACTTTATCAAAAACACGTGCTTATGCGTTATACAATGGTACAAAGCGTTCAAAAGCGGTCGAGAAGTGATGGAAGATTTGCTTCGCTCTTGTAGGCCGCCATCAACGTCTGAAGTTAACATCGCAAAAGTGAAGGAAATGGTGACTGAAAATCCTCATTCAAGTTTGAGAGAGATAGCCGCTGAACTTTATATGTCACACGAGTCGATCCGTACCATTTTAAATAATCGCATGAACATGTTACCGCTCGGCTAGTCCCAAAAGACCTGAATTTTCTCCAAAAACTCAATCGCATAAGAGTCGCTGAGGACATGCTAGAACGAGTCAATTCCGACCCAACATTCATGCAACGCATTGTTACTTGTGACGAGACGTGGGTTTACGAGTTTGACATGCAAACTAGTCAACAAGCTTCGGAGTGGCACCTTCCGACTGAACCGAAACCGAAAAAACCACGCCAAAGTCGATCAAAAGTCAGAGTCATGTTGACTGTTTTCTTTGACTATCGCGGTGTTGTGCACTCGGAATTCTTACCGGAAGGTCAAACGGTAAATAATGAATATTATTTAAGCGTTATGCGGCGTTTAAGAGCGCAAATTCGACGAAAAAGGCCAAATTTGTGGAAATAAATTTCTTGGATTTTACACCACGGTAATGCGCCTTCGCACAAGGCCATAACAATTATTGTGAACGAATTTTTGACCAAAAACTCAAAAAATACCATCAAGCAATCACCTTATTCACCAGATATGGCTCCAGCCGACTTCTTTCTTTTTCCTAAACACAAATTACCACTTCGTGGCTCCTCGTGACACGTTTTCATTCGGTAGAAGACATAAAGGAGAATTCGCGGCGAAAACTGAACTCAATTCCGGAAAAAGCGTTTAAAAATAACTAACATTTTGTGTGTATATTGATCTTTTCCCGGTACTTTCTTGACAGAGTAGTATAATTTAAATATAAAATCTTAAACTTATAATATATTATATGTCGTTATACTAGCAATTTGGAGCTTTGCAGAAATGCTAAATATCGTTTAAATTATCTTTCAATAAAATTTAAATAATTCTGGGCTCGGAGATAAAAACTTGCTAAAATAGCACTTTGTTGTTGTAGTCTACGATCCGAGTATAGAACGACCTTCACCGAGAAGGTTAATGGATGAAAAGTATTTTATATCAAATTTAATATGTTAAATAATATATCGCGAGTGGGTTGGCTGAAAAATTTCAGTCCAGTACCATTAGTGATTAATTTAATAATAAAAATAAAAAAAAATTACATTTCACTGGTTTGGTGTGTGCGTGTTTGTAATGAGCTTATCTTTATATAAACATAAATTTATTTATTTAACCAGACGGTTGCAAATTACCAATATTGACTTGCCTGTTTACACCTGCCTACCCAATGATATGACAGGAAAAAAATAGTCAACCAAATGTTTGCATATTCTATAGGCTTCATACTTTCGATTGGTACCTATGTAATTTATCTATTATCAAAACAAGTGCAATATTTAAATTTTTTTTTTTAAATATTTATATAATCATATACTGGACTGAAAGTTTTCAGCCAACCCACTCGCAATATATTTTTTAACACATTAAATTTTATATAAAATACTTTTCATCCATTAACCGCTCGGTGAAGGTCGTTGTATACTCGGATCCTCTACTATTACAATTTCATTTAATTAAGTACGATAATAGTATAAGTTAGCTTTGATGTCAATTTTTCATATTTTTTAATAAAGCCACTTTTTCCACGGCAGCTGGGCAGGGACGTTCCCTGCCCTTTTCCATAGGTTTATTACTAGGTACTATAAGCTTCCCGGGAGAGTTCAGATCTACCAACCATTTCTGCCCGAGTCTTCCCTATTTGAACTGCTACAATTTATATTCTATAAAAGCATATTACTTGATGTTTTAATGGAAATTCGTGAAAGTTTCAAAGGGCTTAACCTTTGTTTAGTTAGTTCAGCGTTTAAATAGCCATCCCCTCTGGACCACTCAGACGATCAGACGTGAATTTCCAAAACAGTGAAAACTTTATAAGTTTTCCACTCAGAGCAGCATTAAATTTATCCGCTTCGGCTATATTCGAAACCAGGGTTAGAAACCAGTTCACATTGGTTTATATATTTTCTCGAGTAAAATACTTCGCTGATTTTTTTAAAACATACGCATTTTTATCTATTGTGTAAAAAGGTATCAGCTGTTTCTTTTATTTGCTTGTCTTTGACTTTGACTTGAGATGTCACGTGCACCTTTCTTCCATTAGGTGTCAGCCAAAATTCAGCAGCTACTGAACACGTTGAAAAGGCCGAAACGGCGGCCTTTACCAGAATTCTATGAAGACGATGACATAGAGCTCGAAATAGCAGCTAATCCGAAAGACCCGAACGCGCCGAAGCCAGAGGGCGGGACAATGACCCCAGCGGTGGGCGAACAGCTGGTGGTGCCAGCCGGCCTGCCCAGGAACCTGGAGGCAGCTCTGCAGAGATACGGGACTGCGTCGTTCAAAGCTAACGTCGCCACAGTGCTGGATCCTAACGGGAAGATGAGCAACTCACTCACATACGGTAAGTGTTTTACGTAACCTGTTTCATTTTCATTACACACTTATCTTACATCATAGGCGAGATAAAAGCCCACCGACTTCGCTGGCTGGGACACCTTGAGATGGGAAATGATCGTGCAGTAAAGCGAGCATACCTGGGATGGCCTAGTGGCCGACGATCAGTTGGTCGTCCCTGGTACCGCTGGGGAGATGAGTTCAAGAAGGACTTGCGAGGGCTCCACGCGGATGACTGGCGGGAGGTGGCGCGGGACAGACCCAAGTGGAAGCTTTTATTATCGGAGGCCAAGACTCACTTTGGGTCGCTGCGCCAACTCAGTTAGTTACTTGCCCCCCTTAAAAATTAAGTTGAGTTATCTTCCATCATTATTAGCGTATAAACGTCCCACTGTTGGGCATATGGAACAGAACAAGGAGAGATCGGGCCATAACCCACCACGCCACAAGCCCAATGCGGGTTTGTTAAGAAAGTTATACCTTACTTAAATGTTATGCTGTCACTGTTTTGACATTAAAGTAAGATACCGATAACTTCGTTTTACATCAGACATAATCCTATTTCAGGTATATTCGTAAAGGTTTTAAAACAATTATTATATATTACGCCCACTTATAAATAAGTCTAACTTTTTCTCATTATAAAAATCTGAAAGAACTAACCAACCCCATCATCTTCTTAGGCAAACTGCTGAGTCGCTCGCTGAAGATAGCGCACGCGATACTCAACAAAACGTTCACGTCCAAGAGCAGTAGCGGCGGTCCCCTCACCGGCGACAACTCCATCAAGCCAGGGGACAGGGTGGCCCTGGTGTACCCCAACAACGACCCGATCAACTTTATGTGCGCCTTCTACGGGTGCCTGCAAGCGGGCGTCGTCCCCGTGCCTATAGAAGTACCACTGACGAGGAGGGACGCGGGCCTCCAGCAAGTCGGATTCCTTCTTGGCTCCTGCAGTATACAGTACGCGCTGACTTCGGACAATTGTTTGAAGGGTAAGTGGATTTCATAAAAGTTTTTTTGTGTCATTTATCAACTTTACAGGTACACTTACACCTTCGATCACATATAATAACTTAGATACAGATTAATGGCAGCTTTGACGTAAAATATACATTTACTTACCAATATTGTGTTTTGGCCGAATAGCAACTTTTGGGGGATCATTTCGTCATGTTGACACTTAGCTCGGACACTACTAAACGTAATGGGGTTTCGGATTGCAATCCCGCACCTTTGAAATTAAGTGATTGAAATTAATTTTTTTTATTAGACATAAATACTAGCTGCCCTACTCTTGTAGGCACGTGATAGGTTAATTTGGAATTTGAACTTTCGGGATTTTGAATTTTCGTGATTTGAAACTTTCGGGATTTTGAACTTTTGGTTATTTGAAAATAGACATATTGAGCTTCGGTATATCAGGTATTAGGTATTTCATACATTCGGTATTTTGGTTTTTGATGTTTTAAACGTAGGTATTTTAGTTGTAAACATCTCGCTAGTCGCTAGGTACTTTATTGTTCAGACGTTTTGAGAGCTTTGATAGTGCATCTAGTTTTTATAATGTGATCAAAGACCTATACACTTGTTTTGCCTATATTTTACTATGAAATTATTACTAAAAAATCGGCTGTTCTGTACTATTTTGATCGAATTAGGTGCATCCTGGTGGATGAATAAAAATGTCATTGTAAATATTCTGTAAAATTTAAGCAGAAACTGTCGTTAAAGTGATAATCGTAATTAAAATAAAGGAGTACCTCCTATAGGAGTAAAGGAGTAGACACGTGGTCAAAAGATATAGCGAGTTAAAATATTTGGAAACTCAGAACAAAACCAACCACTATGAATGTATAGGTAATGATCACAAATTGTCACTACACATACCATGCAGTCATAATAGGTTTTCCTTTTGTGAGGATAAATAATTGTACTGAATTGTAACTCAGGTCGTATTAGACTACTCATTTAAGACTATCACCCGCCATTAAACGATTAACGATTCAGCTGCACTAAACGATGATTACCTATTCAGGTATTCACGAGAGTTTCTCGGAAGCACTGTACCGTCGACTTGATAGCTTTGCATGGCCTATTACGCGTAAGGTTTTTCGAAGATACCCATTATAGACGTCACTGTCGAAGCGTATTTTTTATACCATTGCATGCTCGCATTACTGAAACTTGTTAACAGCGTTGTTATCTTTGGATTTGTCGGTTCTCAGATGGATTTCCAAATACTTATGTAAATTAATAGTCTGAATGTTTTAATATTAAAAAATAACGATTTTTGTAAAAGGGTACATTTCCCAGTCTCTCTCTCCTGTATCTCTATCGCATGTCCTCTCTCTCTCGACTATCTCTCTCTTGTCTCATCCTATCCCTCGCCTATGTACTGTGCCAATCGCTTGTGAAAAAAACAGCAACGCGTGCGAATTTATGGGCCAAAGAAGTTTCGGATGCGCTTAGAGATTAAGGCCGCTTATAGCTCTGGTACACCTTTAGTAAGGCAGTTGTCCCACCGCCGACGATGAACGAGAAGCGAGTCGAGCTAGAATTAGAAACGAGGTGGCGAGCAGCGGAAAGCGAGTGTGTAGTTTCGATAGTTTTGTCGCTGGGCTATAAGCGCCGCTGACGCTGGTTGGTCTCTCGGCGTGAGTTAGTATCGCTAAGCGAGAATCTTCTTTGATAGCTCTTGTCGCTCAGCGACGCACTATTGAAGCGAGTCCTTGCCAGCAGTGTGAACAGTCAGCGATCAACTATTTATATATGCATCTCTTTCGTTTACACGGAATGTATATCTATTGTACGTTTCTTGAGTGAGAAAATAGACGATAGTTAGTCGTTTACTCGCCGTTGGTGGCACAACTGCCTTAGACATTATGGAAATACACAGTTGAAAAATTTCACCGTTTGCGATAGACCTAGTAGTAAGTCTTCATAGACTTGTTGTGAGAATGTGAGCAGTTAATTTGTCGATACCCGTCGACCGGGCCTACACACGTCCACACCGCCAATCACGCCCCGACACCGATAGTTTTCAGTTGATTTATTAATGTCGTTGCTTATGCCGGCCGTACATTTGAGGCATTTAAATGTAAATAGCCTTCTGCTATTACGCTATTTAAACTGCGCATTTTCGAGTTCGTGTATCGGTTAATAATTGTGTTTAGGAATATTGATCGCAACGATATTACATTGAATCCAGTGGCGTGCCTAGGGCTTCAGATTGGGGCAAGCCACGAAACCTGAAGTTCCTAATCTTGCTACCTAGGTACAATGTTGGTACCCATTTGTGTGATAGGCCGTGGCATTCCAAACGTTCTTGTCGTTTGTAAAAAAACAGCCTATTACCTTCTCATCTTGAATGTGATTTATGTGAGAAATTTTTGAAAATAAAAATTACTGCGGCCAATTTTGGCGTTCTTTATCTCAGAAACAAAAATACATTAACAGTATTTACTTATTGAATAGTGTAGAATAGCTATTGGCATAGTACGTAGCGGCCTAGCTTTTTGTAAACTTTTTATTTAAACCCAAAATTGCAGAGAAAAATTTTCATAAATTGCGCGAGAGCACTTTTTTGAGCTCCTGGATTGAACTACTGTTCTAAACAAATGAAATAAAAAAATGAGAATGTTATCTCGTCGTATTATGCGTAGCGGCCACGGAATAATTAAATATTATTGATTTTATATAGAAAAAAATAGTTATTCAAAACCAAAAAACTTCGAAAATCGCGTTATGTTAACTGTGAATTTCTCTTATCTACGATAATATTCTTGAGTAAATAAATTTTAGAATAATTGTTACTTCATGAGGAATAAAAATGTTATAATGAATTTATTATCCTATTTCGATGAAAACTATAAATACATCTAAGTACAAAATTACTAAGTACAAAATGCAATGCGCCGGCCGGGCCGTCCGAACTCAGCTTATTCTCGCAAAGTGGAGATTCGTAATATTAAGCATGCATTTATTATCCTATTTCGATAAAAACGATAAATACAACTGGAAAATTAGGTACTACAAAATGCGAAAATGGGCATTTTGCGCGGGAATCACAGTCGATATGTAGGCAGGCCTCTACACTTAATTTATTAATTATTACTTAATTTTTTTGAATGGAAGCAACCAACAATCCAAAGAGTTTTTTACATAGACCTATTTAATTAATGCCCTAGATGACTTTTAATAGTTTGCGAAATACATAAATCATGTATGATGTTCAAAGAATTTATTTACTTACCTCTGCCTTTCGTATGCCAATCATCGACACGTTTAAGTACACATTTGTTTGCAACACATCACATGCCCAACACATCTAAGTTCGTCACAGAGACCAATAAAGCGACAAAATGAACTGAAAGAACACATTTTTTTATCATAAATTACGAAAACACTTGTTACTTAAAAACAATCGCTCAAACAAAGTGAAGTGTGACAATAACAAAGAATAAAAAATGGCTGGCTGCAGCCTGCGGCTGCTGCACAGCACAATCGCGTATTGACGATCGCCTCTGATTGGTTCGCCCGAGCTCGAGCTGTCGTCGGTCGCCTCTGATTGGTTCGCCCGCGTTGAAGTTGCACGTGATTCGGTAGAAATAAAGCCTGACTTGGAGAAGGCCTTACTTGCGAACTTCATAACGCAAGCTGGCTTTGACGAAGAGTATCAATTTCTCATAGAATCTATACATACTTACGCAGTATTATGTTTATAGAGTAGTAATTTTGTTAAAGTAAAAAGAGAGCGGATATACTTTAAATCCGAAGCCCGGTTGCAAGCCAACTTGTGCGAGAGAGATGTAAAGCATCGCACGATTTATAAGCAGCTTTATGCGATTTGTTTGGTGATTCTTAATATGAGAAACTTATAAAATTGATAATTTGAATACTGATGAAAGAAAATTAACAATGGGAAAAAATATTAAGTGATTTTAATAATTGCGTTTTACCAGTAGTGATATTGAGTTTTTGTTAGGGCAAGCCGGGCTTTTCGGCTTGTATGAAGGTACCGCCACTGATTGAATCCCCAAACGAGCATTAAGTCCGCCTGACTTGTCAAACCAGGGCTTAAATCCGGAACCAGCTATCTAAGCGGTGACAGTTGAACGAATAGATCATCATACACATCAGTCTATAGACCTTCTTCTGCTGGACACAGGCTTTCTTACATAGACAAGAGCATAGGGAGAGATTGGGCCGCCACCACTACGTTGGCTTAAGGGGGGTTAGGCGATGAAAACAGAAAAATTAGCTGTTATACAAAATGTTTTACATATGACATTTTCAATATGTATTACAATACGTATGTGTGAGGGGATATGACTGTTTCAAAAACATGATTGAAAACATTTTGCTCGATAGAAAAAAATCCTGAAGTTACCTCTAAAAAAATCATATAAATGCACATTACGACCGTGTTTTACAATAATAATTCCTAGAAAATCATAAACACATAGGTTTAGGTTTCGGCACCAATTCGTTTTCTTGACTGTTTTGGATTTCCATAAAACTAAACATTTTTATTAACTTTTTGATAAAAATGTGGATGGCGCTTACGAATTACCGCGGACCCCGCCCCGCGCAACACCCGCGAGGGCCCGGAATTTTCGCTGACCGCCTAACCCCCCAATGCGTGTCAACGACTGCCGTCTTACGACAACAACCGGTAGCGGAGATAGATAGATGATCTGGTGCAATACGAGAAATCGTCTTTATACCGACGTGTATACAGTGTGTCCGGGATTAGCGATAATTTAAGGGCATATTATACATTCAAATTTATCGATATTAACACCCTAATATAGGGTCCTACTAGCACCCTGTTGGAATGGCCGCCATTTTTAAATTTGACGATTTTTTTTAGGGTGCATGCCTTTAAATTATTGCTAACCCTGTCCCGGGCACACTGTATAATCTATCTTTATATCTCAATAGTTCCGATAGACTCCTGGATTGAACCGATTCAGTTTAATATATTCATTCTTTATTGTGTTACTGATTTAAAATGGTACAAAGCATGGTTAAGACATTGTTGTTTGTCCCTGTAGGTATCAGGGTAATAGCATTTCAGAAGGGGTAATGTGCAGGAAACCTAAATATACCGGGTGGGAGGGCTTTTAACATAGGCTCAGACTCTTTGTTAACTACACTTCCACATTATCTCCCCAATTTCTATCTAAATACTTTTGCAATATTATTTTCAAACGAATATATGGCTTTGTTGCAAATGTTTAATGCAAACTTTTATTGATTACCGGAACATGAAAATTGATATTTTACGTATATGAATACGATATAATGATTTCGGTCAGCGCGTGCTTTTACAATAAGCTTCATCATCATCATCATCATCATTAGCCTAAAAACGTCCCACTGCTGGGCACAGGCCTCCCACGTGGACAATAGCACGTGGGGATATTGGGCCATAACCCACCACGCTGGCCCAATGCGGGTTGGTGGGTTTTAACGACTGTCATCTTACGACAACAACCGGGACCAACGGCTCAACGTGCCTTCCGAAGCACGGAAGAGCACAAGATGTTTTTAATTTGGTCTCCTATTCAGCGACCCGGCATTGCGAAAGTTCCTTAGCAGGCAAGATCGCAAGCCGAACGCGGTAAAAGCTGCGCCATCGGGCTCCTCCTAGCTTCATCAATTAACTACAATAATTTTCATATGAACACTGACCTAAATATATACACATACCTAAATACACCTAATATGAAGAGTCTCAAAATTTCATTCCATTAGTTGCAATTAAACGGCGGCGTCGACAATAATTATTATGTAGAAGTTAATGTTTTTTGGTAGCGAACTATGATTAGAATAAAATAATTTTATTCTATTGTAAACGTACCTATACCTATACGCATAACAAAAATATAACTTTTGCGTTGCTTTCATTGATTTTACGTAGTATATATGATTTACGACAAAACAAAGAAAAAACGCAAATTCAAAGTCAAAGTCAAATTATTTATTCAATGTAAACCTTTACAGGCACTTATTGACGTCAATACTAATAATAATAATAAAACAGTTAACTAACTTATAGTTAAGACTTAACAACTAATCTAACGAGCTATTATTAATTATTAATTATAATAGCAACCCCCCTAGACAAGTAGCAAACGCTCCTTTGTCTATTCGTAATTGGTCGTACGATGCGCACGCGCTGCGGTAGTAGGTACTTTTCATTGGCTACTTGACAGTTTTCGGAAAAGTATTTTAAAAATTACAAACGCTTATTTTATACCCCGTACAAATTTTTTTTCCTTGAAAATGCTTTATTTAATTAAAAAAAAACATATTTTTTCATTTATTTCAAATCTCGTGCGTAAACGGCATTTAGCCCTGTGACGTCACACCACAATAAACCTCAGAAAAATAACTGAAGCATAGAGGGAGTGCTATGACATTTGAGTGGGCACTACGTTTGGTCACCATTCGAATTACGATTGTATAGGTCGCTTTTGAATTCGGTATCATAAATGGTAAGTAACCGGTTTTTTTTTCGCTGGACATTTGTCGTTTTTGTCAACATATTTTGTCTCTTTTCTCTCAATGTTTGTGGCCCATTTGAAGAAATAGAACAACTATATGAGTCTCATTTGGACTCATTCTATGCTTTAGTTATTATTCTATGCAATAAATTAAACAAATTTATCTTGAAACCTGAGTGATAGTTTTGTTTATTTGTGAAATGTGACGTCACACGAAGCTCAATCATGGCCGCCCGTATTTCGGGTAAAACAGATAAAAATCGCAAATTTATTTTGTAAAAATAAAATATTTAGAAATTATCTTAATAAAAAAAATAATTGAATTATCGTTAAATTATAAACTACCATTTCCGACATATTTCATATTTTATTGTTACAACAGTCAAATAACCAATTGGCATAGTACGTACAGTCGCGAGTACCAATATGTAAACACTGACTCTTATTCCATTGTGTTAAGAGTTACAATTGTTTACATATTTTTGCTCATGACTGTACACGACAGACGAATAACGAACAACAGTGGGTGAGCGTTTGCCAATTGTCTAGGGGGCTGGTCTTTCCATAACGTAGTCAGGCTACGTAACATCGTGTCTAGGCCGCCCTGCACAGAACATCTGCCATAACATCATTTCACCACACACCCAGCGTACTATTAGCCTGACCGCAACCGCTGTACCGCGCCTTAGGTATGTGCGGGTGGTGGGGGGAGTGGGAAGTAAAGAGCATGATGTATCTACGAATCTCATGTACTCACATGAGATTCGTAGATACATCATGCTCGTAGCTGCCCTCGCTCGCTCACAGATTCGTAGTGTCAGACAGATCTTACGATATTGAAGCACAGTTTATTGAAGCTTTATTACATCCAATTCGTTTTTGTCCAGTATGATTTTTATATAAGTAGAATTAAAGAACCAATATAAATGAAATAAATCTTTAATTCTTGGAAATATATAATATAAACATTCTTTGTTTGCTTTTCTTTTCTTAAAATATTCGGCCACTTTAAAAATGATAGTCTTGATTATCTCGAGATAATTCACGACCCATTTTTAGATATTTTATCTCTTGTGCGTCTGACACTGCCCCCCCCCCCCCCCTGCCTCGCCGCTCGCATACCTAAGGCGCGGTACAGCGGTAGCGGTCAGACTATACTCAAACTCAGATAATTGCCTCAACCTTAAATAGAAATAAATAAATAATAACCGTGTGCGTAGCGGTGAAAGAATATTACCACCCCCTCTCTTCCCTTGGGTGTCGTAAAAGGCGACTAACGGACTAAAGACTGTACATACATCCAACAGCATATAGCGGCGATGAGCTCACCACCTGCCACGCTGAATACCATCTGCAGTCGCTATTTGATGAAAAGTGGACTATGGCAGCGGACTGTTTTTGCGGTCGGGTTATTCCACTAAACTCCAAAAAACTTTCTACTTTAACTTCAAAACACTTTTTAGTGAATATTTTATTTATGTATAAAAATCATTTTATAGTCGAAGTGGAAACAATGTATGGCTTTGGAGTCAAATGGGATAACCCTTGCGGTTCTCATTGCCTAGTCTCTGACTAACCCTTCGGGGATAATAGTCGTAATTATGTGTATAAATAAATAACCCTTCTCTCCAGGCTTACCAAAGACGTCGTCTGGTGACGTGGTCTCGTTCCGCGGGTGGCCGTCCCTCCAATGGGTGTCCACCGAAAAGCTTCCCCGCCCCCCGCGCGACTGGATCCCGCCCCCGCGCCCCGCCGAAGATAGCCCCGCTCATATTGAGCATACGTCAGCAGCAGATGGGTCGGCCATGGGCGTCATAGTTACCAGGTCAGTGGTAGAAACGAATAAATTAATTCTTTAATAGAACTAAAAACAACACAAAAAAGTGTGTACGTGGCTGCATAAGTAACTGTGTGACTTTTCTGTCACCTTTTGTCTTCTCTAGTGTTGACAGCATTACAATTTCAGCCGTGTTACTATGTACCGACCGGAGCATGGACGAAGTCGACGTAAGTTTGTATGTGCTCGAACACTTCACTCGTTTCGGTGTTTTATGTACAAACTAGCGGCCCGCCCGCGCCTTCGTCCAAACTAACTTAGAAACTCCATCATACTTCAGTCATTTTGTAGAAAATATCTACAAAATATAAACAAAAACCAGCTTCAGTTATCGCTCTTTCAATTAGTGAAAACTGCATAAAAATCCAGTGCGAGCATTTTGTGAACGAGCAATCGCCGGCGAGCAACAAATTATGCCCAGCGAACTAAACATTCACTTTCGTGAATTATGAACGTTCAAGTCGAATATCCGAGCTTGGACCATTCGAATACTAAATAAATGCAGTAAGCAATATATATTTTTTGTTATAATAAATTGACATTGACAATAACACGATAATACGATAGACCAAGAAGGTCACGATCGAGGAAATGTTCTCATAGAATCTGTTCTTTTCTTACAAGTGGCCAGTAATATTCCTACATACATAGTCATTCATTTCATTATCCGAGTACTCGCTTTCGAGCCTTTTGTTTGCGTAAACATTCGAATGCGATGCGAGCGATTTCCGCGAACAGCGTTGCGACGTCCACACCGGCCGAAGTTCGTGCTCGCGTGTAAACTTTGTAACGCTCGGCTCAATGTCCACACCACTCAAATATTCGACGCCGAATGCTCATTATACGCGAACAGTACTCAATCAATAACCTCAAATGATAACGGACAATCATTTTAATTAGTTAGGTACCTACCTACGCCATATTTAATAAATCGTCCCGTCCGGTGATCTCCAATTAGTGCAGGAACAGAAGAGGGCACCTCGTGGAACCTAAACGCAATTTTATTTCGCTGTCACTAAACCACAATTGAATTCTTGTTGGTCACAGCTTTAGTTAAGTACACAAAGTGTTTTCTTGTCGGAGCGGATCAGCGGAGAGATAAAAATGTTTCAGTCTCCAAATAAGCAACACAACTCGACTCCAGATCTACGACTTGTTGAAATGGAAACTCCGAATATCACGCAAAGAAAACGCAAACAGCCGGAAAGTGAAATGTCAGAACTCCTATCGTGCTTCACAATTAAACTGAATAGTGCTATGGCTGACCTAAGTACCTTAGTGAACGACAAACTTTCTGAGATAAGTAGAAACATTAACACAATTACATTGGACATAAATACGCTTAAAAATACCACAATGGAAATTAAGGAGGAGCTAAACTCTGTCCGTGTTGAGCATATAAATACACAAAATCGTGTCTCAAAGTTGGAGGAGAAATATGACAAATTAGAAATGTCCATTGGTGAAATAGATGCAGCCATGCAACATGGCAGTAATGTAAATAGTGACCTTGAAAAGCAAGTGCAAAACCTGGAAAATCACACAAAGAAGTTCGATCTTGGTACTTTGAATGTGTTGAATAGCAAAATAGAGCTCTTGGAGCGGCAGGCAAGGCAGTGCAATGTTGAGCTGTGCAATGTCCCTGAAAAAAAGGGTGAAAATCTATTGGTATTGATAGAGAAAATTGGAACACATATTAGCTATGCGGTTACTAACAGGGATATAGTATCTGTTCACCGTGTACCACACGCTCAAAAAGAAATAACTCGCCCCAAGAATATTGTTATCAAGTTTTCATCTAAAATTGTCCGTGATAATATTATCAGTGCATTCCGCTTGAAAAAAAATGTTACTACAGACAACATAGGCCTGACTGGTTTCTCACACAGAATTTACATGAATGAGCACCTGACTTTGGAAACAAAGAAACTGTTTCGAGAATGTCGTCAAGCAGCTCATAAAAATAATTTTAAGTATGTGTGGGTTAAGAACTCAACTATTCTTGTCCGCGAAAATGACAATGCCCCAGCCCTTGCTATACGTGGCTCGCATGATATGGTTAAGATCAAACAAAGTAGTTGCGCCTCTGGTGAAATGGTGCATTGAGTTTTATATTTGTTCCTCATACAAATATGAACATGATGATGTCTGCCCACTGTATGCACATACTAACATGTTAAAATGTTGTTACTGTTTGGTAGGTTGTTATGCTGCTTCTAAGCCCTTTTGTGAGCTGACCACAAGCATTTTATGTAATAATTCCATCATGTTTTACTGTTGGTATGTAATATCCTTACATGAGGCTTTTTGGCAGTGTGGCTTTATTTTCGAACAGTATGTCACTACACATTGCATGTGTGTTAGTAAAGAAGTGAGTATTAAACCCATTTTTAAATCTAAATTTAACATAGGTTTTAAAAGTAAGGAGACTATTACACTATTTTGTTTTTGCCTATTAATCCAAGTTTTATATTGCATTTGTGTAGGTAAAAGAGTGAGTAGGAAATCTATTTCTAAAATTAAATCTAACATTAGTTTTTGTTCTAATGAGACTGTTACATTGTTTTGTTATTGTCTGTTATCCCTAGTTTGTTACTATGTGTGTTTAAGTAAAGAAGAGAGCATTAAACCCGTTTCTAAATTGAAACTTAACATAAGGGTTATGTGTGGTGTGGCTATTATATTAGTTTATTATCATATATCATTCCCAGTTGGTATGTGTGTCGGTAGGAAAGTGTGTGTTAAACTTATTTTCATTAAACTTAAACTTAATTTATATCTTTTATGTGATGAGACTATTAAATTATTTTCTTATTATCCATTGTTCCAAGTTTGTACTAGTTGTAGGAGTGGTTACAGCTGCTATTATTCTATACTTATACTTTATAAAGGTGCTAGTAAAGTTGTGCATCTCAAACCAATTTTTGTAACAAAACCACTTTGTTGTAACCCAACCATCATCATAATATTATGTTGTTATCTACCATCCCAAGTTGGTACTATCCGTGGGTCTGGCTGTGAATATGATTGCCCTATGCTTATACAATATGAATGCGTATGTGAAGTAGTGGATTTTAAACGCACTTGTAAATCTAACATAAGTCTCTCTGGTAATATGGCCATCATATTATCTTGTAACTGTCCAGTTTCACAAGTTGATGCTCTTTATGGTCGTGGTTTTAACTGCAATTTTTCTGTACTAGTGCATTGTTATTGTAAGGGTGAAGCAATTTTGTGCTTATCACTTGTTTATATAGTGTACTCTATACTGATTCACTTAACTTATCAGGTCTTAGTTGGTATTGCTGCTATTCTACCTGTATGTGTTAGCCTGATTGAGACTAAATTGCTTAAAAACTACGAACCAACCAGTCTATGCGAATTCGAGATTGTTAATTACAATGACGAGGATTGTATCCTTCTAAATTATTTGTGCTTGAGTTTGTTATTATCTCATACGTGTCCTTTAAATTTCTCAGTCTTCTTATACTTAACAATTTTATATAGGGAGGAGGGCGCTACTGTGCCACGGTACACTTCGTCTCCGTAATTAAAACTAAAATAATATTGGAAAAAAGTGTTTTTGCTGTGTACAACGTGTTGTATGTTAAGGTTTTTTTTTTGTGATAATTGCAATACATTGAAGACACAAATGGATAATCACTAGAAAAGTGTAAAAACTGACGAAAGTGCCAAACCATAACAACCGTTACATTGTGGATTATTGGGGCGAAGCGGCGGATTCAGTCACTGTTAAACATCCTTCAAGTAAACTAAACTAAAACAAGTGAAGTGCAGAGCAGCTAAGTGCATTTTAATAATATTTTTTATCAACATAACCTTTTTGGTTATAAATCATACGTGAGTTGCACTTTTACGGACCCAGACATACATCCAACGCCATCTATTAGCTTAAGGCCAAATTACTACATTATAGTTAATTAAGCCAACTGCACAGTCGAAGACTCCAATCAATCAACTGATACAAAGGTTCGTTACTAGAGGGAGCCACCTGTGAAAATTTTGATAAAAAAAATAAAAAAAAAATAAAAATAAAGTGGAAATAAAAAGTAAAAAAAAAAAACAATTACCTACATACATATATTTAAAAACAAAACAAAACAAAAAAAAAAAAAAAAAAAAAAAAATTAAAAAAAAAAAAATAATAATTGAAAATCAAACTTTAACATGGAGGAAATTTTGAATGCACTCAAGAAAATTCAGAATGAGCTGGACGAACAAAAAGTGGCAATACAGGAAAGTGGTAAAAATGTTACAGAACAAATATCAAAGAATATAAACAAAATGTTAGAAGACAAATTTTCTATATTGGAGGAAAAACATGATGAATTGAAAGAATTAGTGAAAAACCAGGAGAAAAGAATCTATTTTATGGAGAAACAAGCAAGACAGAGAAATATAATATTTTTTGGTATTGAAGAAACTGAAACATCTTATGAAACTTTAGAGAAAAATATGATCAAGTGGATAGAACATTATTTGGCTGTCAAACTGACCTACAGTGACATACAAGAAATAAAAAGAATTGGAAAGAAAAGCGAAAGATCCCGCCCAATAGTAGTGACTTTCTTAACCGTCGGCTTAAAAATCAAAATATTCAAAAATAAACATGAACTAAAAGATACTCAATACTATATGAAAGAAGATTATCCAAAATATGTGCTAGAAAAAAGGAAAGAGCTACAGGAACAGATGAAACTGGAGAGGGAAAAAGGCAACTCAGCCAAAATCATATATGACAAACTTATAATTTCAAAAACCAGCAATAAAAGAACACTCCCTATATCACCTGAAAATCACACTTTGCCAATAGAGGACAGAAACACACAAGTTAATAAGAAAAATAAATCACAAAAGATTGTACGGTCATCAGTTCAAAAGTCAAATAGTATTACAGAAGGAGTCAGAAAGCCAGGCATGTTAAATTTCCTAATCGATAAAAACACAACAGTAACAAGCAACAAGCAGGACAAAACAGACATAAACACATAGCAACTAAGCCCCTCCTCCTACACAGATCTCATAAACAAAGATATTAAAACAAAAAACAAACATCTTCCAACCCGGCTGGTCACCGTGGAAGAGTATGACCAAAACCCTCCTAACAAAAGTAGCCCGGAAAAAATAATTAATAATATGAAACAATTTCAAAAATTATATGTTGCAACTTATAACGTCAGGACGCTCTCGACATACGACCGCCTATTAGAACTCGAAGAAGCTATAAATGGAATAAAATATGATGTAATAGGAATTTCGGAAATGAGACGACTCGGTAATAAAATAGAAGAGCACGAGAAGTTTATACTCTGCTACATAGGGCACACACCAGGCAAATATGGAGTAGGTTTCATAATAAACAAGTCTCTTAAAAGCAATATAGAGAGGTTTACTGGACTAACAGAACGAGTCGCGTTGTTAAATATGAATTTCCAAGGTTATTGTATCTCCATCATTCAAGTATACGCACCCACTGATGCAGCAAACGAACACAAAATAGACGAATTCTACGAAACAATCGAAAACGCAATGAAAACAGCACATAAAAATATAATACTAATGGGAGATTTTAACGCAAAAGTTGGAGCTCCTAAAAAAGAAGAGTTCTTAGTTATGAAACAATACGGATACGGTGAAAGAAACGGTAGAGGCCAGAGACTTATAGATTTTGCACTGGAACATAAGCTTACAATCATAAACACATGTTTTATGAAAAAACAAAATCGGAGATGGACTTGGCGTTCTCCAAATGGACAATATAAAAACGAGATTGACTACATCCTTTCAAACCAACCAGGATCATTCCAAAACATTGGAGCTTTGAACCTGAACTACTCATCGGACCATAGACTTATTAGAGCAACAGTAAAAATAGTCAAACGAAAGATAAGTAGAGCTAAATTTACGAACACAATGAACAAATTAAAGAGCGACGAAGAGGTAACTAAGTACAAGGAAAACTTAACATCAATGGTATCCGACTTAATAATAGGACAAGAAAATACAGAAATACAAACCTACTACAACAAAATACAAAATGCTATCACCCACAGCTTGGCACACGCCTGTAAAAGGAAAGACGATCAGAATCAACATAAAATATTATCTACGCGCACGGTAACATTGCTACAAAGAAGAAGAGAATTGCAAAAAACTAAAAACAAGTCCCGATCGATGAAAAATGAACTTTCTGCTCTGTACAAGTTAGTCAATAAATATATAAAAAACGATTACGTAAATTTTCGACTACAAACCTTAGAAAAACATTTACAATACACTGGAAGCGCCAAAAAGGCATTTAAAGAACTCAGAACTTACAAAACTTGGATAGAAGGATTGAGGAAGCTAGGCAAACAAGTATATCAAAGAATTGACATTATCAATGCTGCAACCGAATTCTACGAGAAATTATATAGCGACAGTACCCATACAACCACAATCTTAAATAACAAGCGCGAATACAACAGCGACTGTAACATCAAACCCATAGACGAAAACGAAATTATAGAAGCAATAAAGAGACTAAAACCAGAGAAAAGCCCAGGTTCGGACAACATTACAAATGAAGCGCTAAAAGTGGCTCACATAATATTAGCTAGACCACTATCCGATCTATTTAATCTGATACTACATCATTCACAAACACCTTCGCAATGGTCAGAATCGAACATCATACTCATCTACAAGAAAGGTGACCCAAAGGATATTGCCAACTACAGACCCATAAGTCTTCTACCAAGTCTCTACAAACTTTTCTCCACTATAATAAACACAAGAATCGGTACGACTTTAGAATTAAAACAACCTGTGGAGCAAGCAGGATTTAGAAAAAGATTTTCTACAATTGACCACATTCACACCCTTGAATTAGTTATAGAAAAGTACCAAGAGAAACAAAGACCCCTATATATAGCTTTTATTGACTACAAAAAAGCTTTTGATACGGTATCACACGCAAGTATATGGGAAAGCTTAAAAGAACAAGGAGTAGAAGATATATATATAAAGGTCATTCAAAGTATATACATCAAT
Source organism: Scoparia ambigualis (assembly GCA_963921215.1). Lineage (NCBI taxonomy): Eukaryota > Metazoa > Arthropoda > Insecta > Lepidoptera > Crambidae > Scoparia > Scoparia ambigualis. The sequence goes on from OY992501.1 coordinate 8,815,969, forward strand.
AATAAAGGGCGAATAAAACTAGAAACCTTAGGTCCAAGCTTCCCTTTGGAAAGGGGAGTAAGACAAGGCGATCCGCTATCCCCAAAAATTTTTACAGCCATCCTAGAATCCATTATTAGTAAGATAGATTGGAGCAAAACAGGACTAATTATACAAGGCACCTATCTAAGCCACCTGCGATTCGCAGACGATCTGGTGTTGCTATCAGAGACAGGCTCGGAGCTGGAAAGCATGATTCAATCTCTACATACAAACAGTGTCAAGGTTGGACTTGAAATGAATCTCACGAAAACAATGGCAATGACAAATAGTTGGAAAAGACCTATAACAGTTAATAATAAACCACTGGAATATGCCCAAAACTACATTTATCTAGGAAAGAGAATAAGTTTTGATAGAAACAATAATGAATTAGAAATAGAGAGAAGAGTTCAACTTACATGGAACAAATACTGGAGCCTAAAAGAAATATTTAAAAGCAAAATGCCAACCGCTACTAAAACGAAAGTTTTTAACATGAGTCTTTTACCTTGCTTAACATACGGATGCCAGACTTGGAAATATACTGTCAAAACAAAACACAAAATCAACACCTGTCAACGAGGAATAGAGCGTAGTATGCTTAACATAAAAAAGCTAGATAAAATAAGACACACTAAAATAAGGGCAATAACTAAAGCAAAAAATGCTTCGAATTATACACATAAACTAAAATGGAAGTGGGCAGGCCACGTCGCAAGGCTTGAAGACCAGAGATGGACCGTAAAGGCAACGTTGTGGAATGGCCCACTAGGTAAAAGAGGTAGAGGGAGACCCCTGACACGGTGGGACGAGGATATAAAAAGAATAGCCGGCTCGAACTGGACCCAAGTAGCACAAGACAGAGACAAATGGGCATCTTTGGAGGAGGCCTTTACCCAATCTGGGGTTCTTACAGATTAAAAAATAATATAAGAAGAAGAAAGAAAGCAATCACATTTACTTATTTAGATTCTTATTATTTAAATTTAATTATTACCTAGCATTGTAAACTGTAGGAAATAAAAGGCTTTTTTATTTTATTTTATTTTTATTTATCCATTGTTCCAAGTTTGTACTAGTTGTAGGAGTGGTTACAGCTGCTATTATTCTATACTTATACTTTATAAAGGTGCTAGTAAAGTTGTGCATCTCAAACCAATTTTTGTAACAAAACCACTTTGTTGTAACCCAACCATCATCATAATATTATGTTGTTATCTACCATCCCAAGTTGGTACTATCCGTGGGTCTGGCTGTGAATATGATTGCCCTATGCTTATACAATATGAATGCGTATGTGAAGTAGTGGATTTTAAACGCACTTGTAAATCTAACATAAGTCTCTCTGGTAATATGGCCATCATATTATCTTGTAACTGTCCAGTTTCACAAGTTGATGCTCTTTATGGTCGTGGTTTTAACTGCAATTTTTCTGTACTAGTGCATTGTTATTGTAAGGGTGAAGCAATTTTGTGCTTATCACTTGTTTATATAGTGTACTCTATACTGATTCACTTAACTTATCAGGTCTTAGTTGGTATTGCTGCTATTCTACCTGTATGTGTTAGCCTGATTGAGACTAAATTGCTTAAAAACTACGAACCAACCAGTCTATGCGAATTCGAGATTGTTAATTACAATGACGAGGATTGTATCCTTCTAAATTATTTGTGCTTGAGTTTGTTATTATCTCATACGTGTCCTTTAAATTTCTCAGTCTTCTTATACTTAACAATTTTATATTCACCAAACCAGGTTCAATATTATTGCATCTACTCCTCTTTTGTAAAGCTAGTAACACAAATTTATTATTTTGTAACCTTTAATGAACAGTAACAATTTATCAGTATTTTATCAAAACTGTAGGGGAATTCGCACCAAATTAAACACTCTATATATGAACATACTTGCCAATACATATGATATACTTGTTCTTACTGAGACCTGGTTGACACCTGAGATTTTGGATAGAGAATTTATCGATTCTCGTTACATAGTTTTTAGATGTGATCGAAACCGTAATTTAGCTAATAAAAAAGATGGAGGTGGCGTTCTTATAGCAGTCTTGAGCCAGTTACACCCTAGTCAGTGTACTGCGTCCGATCATCCTTGTAACATTATAGAACAGATAGCGGTACTTATCCCATCTTCAAAATTGAGTAATGAGGCCATAATTGGCACAGCCTACATTCCTCCTAACACAGCCAACGACACATACATCTCGTACTTGGATACTCTGCAAAATGTAATCGATAGTCACAGTGATGCTCATGTATGTATACTGGGTGACTTCAACTTACCTAACTTAACTTGGGTTTCCAACTACAATATGAATGCGGGTACGGGCTTTACATGTTCGGGAACATCTGATATATCCTTGTTGATGGGGAACTTTTTATCTCAGAATAACGCATCTCAATATAATAGTGTAGGTAACATAAATAATAGAATTTTAGACTTAGTCATCTCCAATATTGAATGTGAATTTCATACAACTAATGATTCCTTACTCCCAGTCGACCCGCATCATCCGCCTTTTTTCATTTTATTACCAAATACAAACAACAATGCTCCCCGAATGTCCCACTCCAAAATATCCAAACCTAATTATCACAGAGCTGATTATGACAATATAAATAAAGAGATTTCCAACACATTATGGGAAGAAAATTTAAGTGGTCTCCCAGGCATTAAGGCGGTCAACCGAATGTACGAAATCATCTTTGATATTATAAAAAGGAACACTCCAATGATAACCATTAGATCCGATCGTTTTCCTAAATGGTTTACTCCGTCACTTATACGTATTTTCAAAGACAAAAATAAAGCTTGGTCCAAATGGAAGACTTACAGGAACATTAGTGATTATGAACAGTTTTCTGTGTTCAGAAAAAGATTTAAGTCTGAAAGTAGTAAATGTTATAAGCGGTATATGATGTTAGTTGAAGGAAGTATCAGATCTAATATCAAACACTTTTGGACTTACATACACAATTTAAAACGTAATTCAGGACTACCGGCTTCAATGACTTACAGAACCCTAAACTCCAGTGACCCTAGTGAAATCAGTAACATGTTTTCTCAATTTTTTAAATCAGTTTATGAAACCTCTACACTAAAGCCTGATGTTTGGGTACCGCCGGATACATATGCAAATAATGACTTGTTATTAAATAGCCTACATTTTGAAAAATCCACAATTAAAAAAGAAATAAAATCTCTCGATTCATCAAAAGGGCCTGGTCCGGATGGAATTCCTCCTCTATTTTTTATTAAGACTGCTGATACTATTATTGTACCCCTATATATCACATTTAATAAATGTATCTGCGAAGGCGTGTTTCCTGAAACTTGGAAGACTGCTAATGTTACTCCCATTCATAAGTCCGGCTCTAAGCACGATGTTGAACAATATAGACCCGTATCCATTCTGTGTACACTGGCTAAAGTATTTGAACGTCTGGTCCATAATGCTATTTACCCACATCTTCATTCTGTCGTTATTCCTCAGCAACATGGATTTATTAAGCGTAGGTCAACTACTACAAATTTATTAAATTTCGCGACATTTGTATTTGAAAACATGGACAAGGGAGAGCAAGTTGATGCCGTTTATACGGACTTTCAAAAAGCGTTTGATAAGGTTGATCATGAGTTACTTTTGGTTAAATTAGCGTTTAATGGCATCCGCGGGAATCTTCTTCGCTGGTTCATTTCATATATCACAAATAGAAGTCAAAAAGTCGTTGTAAGGGGATTTAAGTCTGATATAGTCAAAGTCACATCTGGTGTTCCACAAGGCTCTATCTTGGGGCCACTTCTTTTTGTACTGTTCATTAATGACATACAAGACTGCTTCCAGCACTGTAATTTTGCGTTGTATGCCGATGACTTGAAAATTTACCGAAGTATTAAATCCGATTCAGACTGTCGTCTTCTTCGTCTCAACAAATTGCACTTAAATCTAAATAAATGCCTTAAAATTGTATTCACGAAGAAAAAGTCAAAAATAAATAATACTTATTTATTGAATAACTTGGTGCTCAGTGAAGTAAATGAACTTAAGGACCTTGGAGTCACACTTGACACCAAACTACACCTAAACACTCATATTGAAAAAATTATTAATAAAGCATTTAAACTTTATGGGTTTGTTATGAGATCTACTAAAAAATTTAGTCAACCAAGAACTTTCATAACGCTTTATAAATCATTAATACGTCCCCAACTTGAGTATGCAGTGGCAATTTGGGACCCATACTATGATAAATATATACAAGAAATAGAAAAAGTCCAACGTAAATTTTTGCGTGCTGTTCATCTCAGATGCCACCGTAGGAAAGCTACATACTCTGAACTTCTCAAAACTTATAACATGTCCACCCTCAAATCAAGAAGGCTTTTACTTCAAGCAAATGTGCTTCACGGTTTGGTTAACAACGCTTTCGACTGTATAGAGCTAAATGACAGACTCAAGTACAGTGTCCCACGATCATCTTACATACGTGTTAACAGAACCCGGCATGTCTTTGCTACGGCTAGATGCAGAACAAATGCGGGTAAGCGATCTCCGATGCATCGACTGGTTGAAAATTATAATGAACACTTTGTTGACCTAGATATATTTCACTTGTCTGCACCTAGATTTAAGAAGCACATCATTGAAATGTCTAATAACACTTAATAATCTTTTTGCTCATTTTTTTTTTTTTTTTGTAATTCGGTTTTTTTTTCTTTAACTCGGCCGATTCAGCTGATAGACAGTTATTGTATCTTATTACTCCGCGAATAACGTAGTTGGTTATACATTTATACGAATCAGTGTTATTTTGCCGCAATACTATGTAATGTGTAACTGTTTGTTATTCCTAATAATAATAATAAATAAATGCTCTCAGTGAGGACGCGTCTTAAAGAAAGCAGAGCCACGGACACAGGAAAACGGTGACTTTACTTATTAATACTTATGTAATAAAAACAAAAGGTTGTTTCGAAAAGAGTCAAATAAACATTTCACTCTTTTCGAAACAACCTATGTAGGTACCTAGCCGATTGCCTGTAATTACTAAGTGTGTAACAGCGTAATTGTATGGAGCATTTAAACGAAATAGATTTACGAAATGTCGAAAAGTTAATTATTCATTTCGACCCCATCAAACGGATTCCGGGTATTCAACCGATGAAACCATTGTTCGTCATTTCATGATGTGATTTATTTGAACTTTATTTATTTTCGTTGGACTGACTTTAAGCTATTCGAACGTGTGTTCTACTTAATTTGGCATATTACCTCGAAAACCGATTGATTACATTAAACGCGCTTACAATTTATGGATAGTGAATTGGCCGTCAATGCTAGGATTTAGTACTGGTACTTAGTACTGAACGCCTCAGTGGCCGAGATATCCGGAATTGTGTAAAAAATAAGCTACGTACTAAACAAGTGTAAATTAATAAACTTTACAAAAACAAGATCTAATCACCATCTTGGACTTAATCCGCAATCTCGATGACCATAACTCCTGTATTATTATCAGTAAATACATAATACATGTGTTGTAGAATAGAAGAATAGAATAGAATAGAAATAATGTACAATTTTGTTTGTCGGTCTCATTTTGGATTTTTCCTCCTCATTTCTTTAAATGTTAAAGTCACTTATTCGGTCCCTTTAATATATACACCCTCAATTTTAAACAAACAGAACTGTCCGATCATCTTACGACAATAGTATAGGAGGTCGAATTTTTTTTGCCCTTTTTGCACATAGGTTTCTTGAGGAAAGTTGTTCAGTTTCATGGGTGGAACTCGCCCTTAATTTCATTAAAACGAATAAAAATGGAGGGTGTTTAGTGCCGTTAAAAAACCGTAGCAAATAAATTGGAGTGAGAGCTAAATAAATATTACGAGACGTATATAACTCACGTGTTGTTGTTGCATTTGAAAATGTTTTCACAGTAGATTATCCTTTCTTGGCAATTTAAAACTTGACGTTTTGCAGCTTTTAAACGAATTGTGGCATATGATTTGGGCTATCGACTCAATGTCAATTCGCTGTTCGTTAGTAAGCGCATCACTTGAGAACGTCTGGACCGTTTTGGATGTTTGTTTTAAAATGTTCGTAATAAGGTTCATACGGATAGAAAAATGTGTGAACTATATGAAATTAATTTCTATATAAACTCAAAAATCAAAAACCGTCATATTTTGGCATACAACATCTTTCCTTCGTTTCATAAAAACTGCGTTTTAATAATGCATTTGCAGTTTTTTACCTAACTTACTTAAACCTTGAATCAAATTTGGGTAATAATGCAAAAATTACATACCTTTTGTATTATTATGTCTACCGATAGGGTCAACGACAAAGAAAAGATATTTGCAATGCAAGAAAACGAACTTATGGAAACGATAGCAAGTTATACTTAAGAGGGTTTACGTATTTCGGTTTTCCATACAAAATTCCAAGTCGAAATTTTTAAAAACAATTTTGATGAATCTTTGTACCTACTCTGAAAAAAAAACACAGGGATCTAAATAGTTTGTTGAAAACATTTAAAAAAAATGTTTATTTAAGTGAGTTATTGCGATTTAAAACTTTCTATAGTGGACTTTAAATCGCAATAACTCAGCTAAAAACACGTTTTTTAAATATGTTTTCAACCAACTATTTAGATCCTTGTGTTCCACTTTAGCATGCAAAGTTTCATCAAAATTGTTTTTAAAAATTTCTACTTGGAATTTTGTATGGAAACCCGAAATACGTAAACCATCTTAAATAACGGATAAAATGTTTACTAGAAAAAAATTCGTAACCTCTTAAATAATTCGTACACCACTTAAAAATAATTGTAGAGCTTTTTGTAACAATTACCGTTGTTACTCTTGTATCCAATAGCACTGTAGCAAAAAACTGTGTCGTACACAATGAACACAATGTTCACGTCAATATCTAGTTCATTATCATCATCATCATCATCATTGAACAGTTCAGTGTCAGTTTTGACCCCAGAGGTCCTGGGATCGATTCTCAGCGGGGGTACATTTTTGTGTACTTGACTTGGTTTGGTTGGTGCTGCTTCAGTCCGCTTGGCTAGCTTCCGTTGTCACGTAGATCGGCTGTGTACCTCTGTCCTCTGTTAGGTGCTCTTCAGGGTTTCTAGGGGTCCGATGCGGGTTTAACTCGTTATATATATATAAAAAAATAGCTGTGCGTTTGTCTCGCTAAAACTCCAGAATGGCTGAACCGATTTGGCTAATTTCGATTTTGAAATATTTGTGAAAGCTCAGGGAAGCTATAATAGGTGAAAAACAAAAAATACTAAAAACTACAATTAAATTTTCCCAATACAAAATGTTCCTAGCTGTGAAACATTTGGTAGGTGCCTTGAGAAATTTCTCTGTTTCATAGCTGTAGTATATATGAGGTCCGATCTCTTTGGTATCTTTTGTTGGAATACAAAACAGTTCTGTTTCAGAAATTAAAAAAGTGTAAAATGTAAAAGCTGCTAACATTGATGTTGGACTTCTTGGCGGAAAAGTGAAGCGTCATGTCTGCGGTTTTGTATTATTTTCTATAATTTATGTTTTATCGAATATTAATGTGAAATAATGGTGGATTATTTACTGTTGAGTGTTCGTGAACGTGCATGAGTGTTAGCAAATAAAATAAAACAGTGCAACATCACTTTTCAAATTCTCTCAAGAATTCCGTGTGAGACCTCAATAAAGTCCCAAGTAAAGCTTTATTGAGTCTCGAGGGGTTTGGGGGAAAATCATTTACTATTAAACGTTCATTATCACTCATTATCATCCACTTAATGTAAATAAAATAATAATTACTATTAAAAACTTGACACTGGCTAAATGTGCTGATCGCACGGAGCCACTATTTAAGAGAAAAAAAAAGTAAAGAGGTTGGATGATGTGATGACACGCACCATTACACCATCATAAATAAAGACTGGCGCCAAAACAACAATGCCAATACATGCGTACGTATAATCACGACTATTTTTACACGAAGGGTTAGTTACGAGGGGCGTTCAAAATATTCTCGGTATGTGGATAAAAACAAACAAGTACGAAAAGTTTGATATTTTTATTTTTCAATATACTCCCCCCCTATGTTCATACACTTATAAGATCGATCAATTATTTTTTTTAATCCCTCATAAAAATATTTTTTATCTTTGGTGTAAAAATGCTCCTCCACGGCCATCTTCAACGCTTCATCGTCAGAAAATTTATTTCCACGCAGATCCTTTTTAAGATTGGGGAACAAAAAGAAGTCGCTTGGGGCTAAGTCCGGACTATAGGGTGGATGAGTAACAGTTTCAAACCCACATTCAACAATAGCTGCCTTGGCAATATGAGCAGTATGGACAGGGGCGTTGTCATGCAGAAGCAGAACACCTTTGGTTAACTTTCCTCGCCTCTTTTCTTTGATCGCATCTCTTAATTGACGTATAACGTTAGCGTAGTACTGCCCTGTGATATTTACACCTTTTTCTTTATAATCGATAAGCAAAACTCCTTCACAATCCCAAAATATTGTGGCCATGACCTTGCCAGCTGACGGGATTACCTTGAACTTCTTGGGATGAGCTGAACCCTTAATGTGCCACTGCATGGACTCCTGTTTGCTCTCTGGGTCATAATGATGAACCCAGGTTTCATCTCCAGTAACTATTTTTTGCAGCACCTCATCGGGATTTTCACCACACAGGTCGATAAAATCTGAACAGCAAGCCACACGCATATCCTTTTGAAGAAGCGTCAGCATTCGCGGAACCCATCTTGCACTTACTTTTGACATATTAAGATGGTCATGTATAATGTCATGTACGGTACCAATAGAGAGATTGGTTACTTGAGCTATAGATTTTACCTTCACTCGGCCGTCTTACAATATAAGTTTTTCCACTTTATCAATATTTTCTTGTGAGGTAGCCACTACAGGCCGGCCAGGTCTAGGGTCATCTTCAATACTCTCCCTTCCACGCTTAAATTCGCTTGACCATTTTTGAATAGTAGATAAAGAAGGAGCAGACTCACGGTAAACACAATCCATTTCCTCTTTTATGGTTTTTTGATTTTTACCCTGTTTTGTCAAGAATTTTATGACGGATCGGTGCTCTAATTTCGTTAAAATTGTTAATTCGCTCATGGTGTTCATGTTTGTTCGGCAATTGCAGAAAAACAAAAGAACATCTCGGTTCCAATTTTACTTTTTTTTAATGTCAATGGATGAATCTTAGCGGCCAGTAACAAATATATTTATAAAAGAGGTTGTAACGTATCAATACCGAGAATATTTTGAACGCCCCTCGTAGAGACTAGGCAATGAGGACCGCAAAAGCAGTCCTCTGCCATAGTCTACTTTTCACCAAATAGCGACTGCACATGTGCTTAGCGTGACCGGTGGTGATCCCATCGCTGCTCTATGCTGTTGGATGTTGGTGCAGTCTTTAGTCCGTTAGTCGCCTTTTACGACACCCAAGGGAATATAGGGGGTGGTGTATTCTTTCACCGCTACGCGATACAGTTTAACACGACCGCGGCGCGACAATGTTGATAGCATTGATGTGTTCCGTTCGACAGTTTAGAAGCGCGCTTCTATCTCCGACTTTATCGTCACTCAATCAGGGGCCCAAGTCTGCTAATTTTGTTAAGATCACATGCTATTGTGCGGCTTATGCAGTAATGAAGATCCGTCAGTTAACTGACGTTGATACAGCTAGATTAGTTTTTTTCAGTTACTTTCATAGTGTAATGTCGTACGGCACTTTACTGTGGGGAAATGCTGCCGACATTCAATCTTTGTGCTGCAGAAGAGGGCTATTCGAGCAATATATAACCTACAGGCTGGTGACTCTCTCAGAGAGAGATTTAAGGATATAAGTATAATGACAGTTGCATCACAATACATTTATGAAAATCTGATGTATGTTCATAAAAATATTGAAATGTTTTCAAAAAACAGTGATATTCACAAATTAAACACTGGAAGTAAGAACAAATTAGCAGTACCATATACTAGGCTCCATTCTTTTAAGGGTCTGTGTGTACGATTATACAACAAAGTACCAAATGATATTCAGAAATTAGATATTCATAAATTTAAAATGAAAACCAAAGAAAAGCTTTATAAAAAAGCTTATTATAAAGTGTTAGATTATACAGAAGACAAAACAGCTTGGGTCTGAAATGCTCCAAGTACTCCAACAGCTATTTCTAATTGTCTATAATTAATTTATATAGAGCACTATATTTAATTAAACTATTTACATTCAAATTCAAGTTTTGTATTTTGTGACCTGGTAACGACATATAATATATATATTTTTTGTAAATGTCGTTGCTTCTGTGCGCTGTGGTTTCTTGCGCCCGTTCTTTGCCACAGTTAAAAAATGATGTCCTGAAAGGGTGGTAGGTTAAAAAATATTTGGACGTTTCAAAGTACTTATTAATTGAGTTTATTGAATAAATATATTTTGACTATTGACTATTGATATTCAATTGACATTCAATTACGACTCCATTACGATTAACACCAATTGGGTAGTCTGCAAAAGCTTAAAAGTAGTCACAATCTAATCGTAATGGAGTCGTAATAGATTTTTTTTTAATTTATTGCCTTTATTTTACCGAGATCTCACACGGGCTTCTTGAGAGAATTTGAAAAGTGATGTTGCACTGTTTTGTTTTGTTTGCCAACACTCATGTATAACAATAAATATGCAACGGTTAATAATCCACCATTATTTCACATTATTATACGACTAAACACAAGTTTTAGAAAATAAATCTTATTTTGTTTCATTGAACTGCCATTGGACTATTTTGCTAGTCTGCTCTTCAATCGTGTTCCAATGTAACTCCATTGTAGAATAAATTGGCATTCTACTCTTATTTGACGTTTGTTTGACATTTCGATCAATGGACTCTTAGTGACAATTTTGCTATTTACGTACGATCGAGCAACAATACCTTAAACATTAATGTTGTCACGATTATTTCGGACTTTTATAAAATTATGAGGCCATTAGGGCCATGTTTACGGGTGCGGTGGCGGGCAGGGTGTCGCGCAAAGGGGGTGCAGGACTTACAAAATTTTCAAGTAAAAAAACACTCTAACTTTCTTTCACGAACTGACGAAAAAAACATTGCTTTCAAAAAGAGATAGAAAATTTCCAATTTTTTTTTTTTTTTTTTTTGTTTAGTAAGTACATCGGATGCCGCACCAAGTTCCTGCGGGGGTTTAAAAAAAAAAAAAAATTGTGAAATTTAATTATACTTAACTATCATTTTTCAAATCTAGCTCCATACAAAATATGAATATTTTTTTTAAATATTTTTTTTGATAATTACATCGTATACCGCTCATGTTCCTGCGGTGTACCCCAGGGGAACCATAATTTCGTCAGATTTTAGCTACGACGCACCGTTTTTGAGATATTCGCGTTTTTAAAAAAACCTTGAAAATTTTCTAAGTGTCAGCTCCATATAAAAATCATTCCATTCGATTACGATTAAGACAAATTGGGTAGTCTTCCAAAACTTAGAAGTAATCTCAATCTAATCGTTATGGTATCGTAATAGACTCTTATTGGTGTTGCCTAAATCTACCAAGACTACCAAGAGTCGTACGAGTGAACAAACTGTTATTTTAGTTTAAATAATCGTTTTTTTAGTTCTCTGTGATTTGATTACAAATTATTTTGTTCGCAATGAAGCGCCTTGTTTAAAAACATGACCTACAGTTATTATAAACGCTTTTTTAAATAAAAATAGTAGAATGCCATTTATCCACAATGGAGTTATATTGGAACACGATTGAAGAGCAGACTAGCAACATAGTCCAATGGCAGTTTAATGGAATGTCACTGGAAAACCGTTGGTCTTAAATGAGTAAGAGAATACCAAATGTGTCAAACGGGGGGGTTACTCTCGAACGCAAACTCAATCTTAATACAATTCCAATGCGATTAATATGTATCGATATTGGGATAAGTAAAGATAATTCCGGAACGCCATCTCGATAATAATTTGTTCAATCAATTTCCACGCAATTTAATTCCAATGTGGCGCTATTGTCGCTTACAAAAGTGCCATTTGACATTTTTTAGATTTGTGATTGGAAATTGATTAATGCAATTGTGTTTCAAGAGTAGCCTACCAGTTCCAATGCGATCCAATTGCGATTTAATTATGCCATTCATAAATTAGCATGCTTGGGCCCCAGGTAAAAACCTTTATTTAACAAAAAAAAACATATTTTTCTTTATTGATTTCTAATTTCGTGCGAAAACGGTTGGTCACGTGACATTTTGCTCTGTGACGTCACATTTCAATTAATATAGAAACTTATCTTGAAACCTGACATAGTTTTTGATAATTTTGTGAAATGTGACGTCATATAAAGCTCAATCATGGCCGCCCCTTGCCGCCCGTGTTTCAAGTCTTGTAATAATCCACAGACAAAAATTCGCAAATTTATTTTGTAAAAATTAAATATGTACAAATTATCTAATAAAAAAAAACTATTGGATAATTATCGTTAAAACATAAACTATTATTTCCGACATATTTCATATTTTATTGTTACTTACAACTGTCAAATAGCCAATTCACCATAGTCATACTGCTCTTTATTAAATACGAACTGGCTTCAAGGCAATAAAACAATCGCCTGCCGGTAAACATTAATATGAAAAGCCAGCGTTTAAAAAAACGACATGTAAAAAATGTTTGCAGTACCCAACATGACTTTTCTATCAACTTGATAGCGGTGGAAAATCCCTTTGAGAAGTAAAACAAACGCCCCGCACTCGGAACGGTAAAAATAGTACAAAAAATAAGGACAGGAACGCAGTGCAACTTCCTTTTCCGAATCTTTTTCCAATGCGGGCTGTCGGTTATTCAACAGCATTTTTAATTAATTACTTTCCGTCGGACGGACTGTTTGCTACTCAATCGGAAAAACTTATCATTTCAAAAAACGCGCCTGTAAAAAACGCCGATGTTATTTCTGTTCCGAGGTTTATGGCGGGATTCGTTGTTCATTTGTTCTTTTAATCTAACGCAATTCCCTTTTTCTTTTCGTTGCGTTTTTACTGGCAGGGATTATTTATTATATTACCTAAAACGATTTAATGTGGTTTGTGTGATATTAAAAATGTGGCGAATTTTAATGCCCTTAACATTTATTATGTTTGTAACTACTCGAGTGATTAACATACTACCTACTTGTGTCATTTAATTTACCTACATATTAACTAGTTCGAAATGTCAAGTCAAATGCTTACAGGTACTTATTGAAGTCAAAAAATAAAATATAAAAAAGTTAACTAACAATAGTTAAATCTACTACCTTAACTGCCTACCTACCTAATCTACCGCCAGTTCGGATTTGTGAGAGCCTTCGACTGAGAAGCTGGCAAGAAACTCAGGAGGCCTTACTTTTTTCTCCTAGTGGATGGTCAGATTAGTGTTTACAGCTTCGATCAACAATACAACTAGATGTCAATTCAGCACTAAAAATGTGTCTCGGTAAATAAGAGCGCACTTGAGAAGTGAGCTCTTATTTTCTCGCAAGGCATAACTGGACAAAGTACTTTATTTGTTGTCCCTTAAGGTTGATTTCACCACTAAATGTTATTGACGTATTTTCTTTTTTAAGTGACAGGAGTAATTTATTGCTTTGAAAAAGTATTTATTCACGTGGACTGAATTTAGCTTTGATTTTGTACGTGACGCGTTATCTAGTTGGTATTGTTAATCGAAGGTTTGCAGGGTTCGATACGACCTTACGTTGAGAGTCGGACTCCGTGGTTAAGATGTAGCCGTAGGATGACTAAACACTTACAGCCTTACAAATAAACGTGTAATAAATGTTATACCATGAATAGAGGAAGTATAAGCTAAATGTCTACTAATAATTTCGAAATAACGTGGGATTATCTTATACCTAGTATACTTAACGTCTGTGTAAACTGTTCATATTAGCGTTATACCTACCCTCACCCTAGTTTAAGTTCAGAATAACCTAAAATTACCTGGTAGATTTGCTGTTTTGTCCACACATTAGTGTTCGTACATTGAATAGTATATCCCAATTATTTATCGAAGACTGAATTATGATTGCAATAAGAGAAATAAAGCGAGTTAATAGTAGAAATAACCACATAAAAAGTGAGGGAAAAATAAAGACATTTAAAATCAGAGAAAATTTGTTCAATTTGTATAGTGACGAAGAGTTTCGTATAAAATATTCAACCGTGTCGCGTTGCGGTGAAAGAATATTACCACCCCCTCTCTTCCTTGAAGGTCGTAAAAGGCGACTAACGGGCTAAATACTGCACATGCTTGTAACAGCATGGAGCGGCGATGGGCTCACTCACTACCTGTCACGCTGAGCGCATGTGCAGTCGCTATTTGGTGAAAAGTGGACTGTGATTTTGCTGTCCTCATTGCCTAGTCTCTGACTTACCCTTCGGGGATAATATTCGTGATTATATGTATGTTATGCGTCAATGTTATGTTTTTAGACCAATTATTTGGTAGCTATTCCAAATGGACAAACGTAGGGGTATACATCTTCAACCCTGCAGATATTGACGGCATTGGGGTATTGGGGTAGCAACCAAGTAAGTATTTAACATATATTACCTAGATATTTCCTATTTTTGTAATGACCTATCCATGCTAAAGATGATTTCTTATAAATAAAATTTCACAACTGTCACACCAATCATTTAGCCCAAACTAAGCATAGTCCGAACTATGGTGACTGTAAATCCGGGTGCGTGCCCGTACCAAATAGACGACGCACATTGAGTCCTATTCTAGAGAATGGTTGGTCAAAAAGGCTTTTTAAAAAATTTAGGATACTTCAATAATATCTTGTGTCAGGCAAGATGAAGAGTTGGTACGTACATTAGAAGTCGTAAGAATGCGGTGGGTAGTAGGTAATTAAATAAAAAAGCTGCCAATTGTCGAATGTTTCGTGTAATGTTTGCTGTTTCTTGTGCGTTATTTTAATCAACTACTCAATTCAAAAATTTATATCTCGAGAAATTGGAAGTGTGTATACATAAAATTTATGATGGATATTGGTGAAGGTATGTAGATTTATATTACATATTAAAAAAAACGATAAACATGGTTTGTTTGTTTATAATATCGAACCAATAATATTCAGTTAAAATATTCAATACCGTTTTTTAATTTCTTATTATTTCGAGCAGCAGCATTTTGTCCTCATTTTTGTTAATATATTTAGATTACTATAACATTGTAGTTAAAAGAACTGTTTACAAAAGTTAAGCATAAATGCTGTACTTTTAAAAAATACGCTTTGTTTATGCCCGTGAATTTCACTACAACTGCATTTCTAAGTTTGTATCTATTTTGGAGAAGAGATTTTCATTGTTTTTCGTAAATTACTTCAACTGACAGTTTAAAATAGTAACTGATTATTGTCGGCACATAATTTAGCAAGTTTTCATTGTTTTTTTTTTATTGGCGTAAACAATCACCAGAAGGGAGTTATGTAAAGAGTTTTTTTCTTTTCCACTTAAAAAAATTATAATATGATATGATAATCAAATTATAAGAAATGATTATAACTGAGAACAACTGCCCTGAAACGGATGTACCAACAGAAAATACATTACGCCTACTTTTTTTAGGAGAAGTGGGCCTTATCATATGGCAACCAACTGTGTAGCATAACTAGCGTAGCGTAGAAGCAAACGTGTAGCGTAGCGGTGAAAAAATACTACCACCCCCTCTCTTCCCTTGGGTGTCGTAAAAGGCGACTAATGGACTAAACACTGCACATACTTCCAACAGCATATAACGGCGTTGGTCTCACCACTTGTCACGCTGAGCACATGTGCAGTCGCAATTTGGTGAAAAGTGGACCATGGCAGAAGACTGCTTTTGCAGCCCTCATTACCTAAGTCTCTGACTAACCCTTCGGGGATAATAGTTGTTATATGTATGTATGTATCACATCGCAACAAAAATACGATTTTTTTGCTAAAAATGATGCCTGGTTTTTGCTAAAAAGGTCTTACAGTTTTAAAATATTTATCGAATTGCTTTTACCGTGCCAAATGTAATATCTAATACCAATATATTTTTTTTACAATAAACCTATTCGCAAGTAATACACAATAATTACACAATTGAATTTTTATTAAAAAAATAGCGGCCGTCCGCAGTTTCACCCGCGTGGTTCCCGTTCCAATGAAAATATCGGGATAAAAAGTAGCCTATGTGCTAGTCCACTACTTGAAGTCCCGATATACCAAATTTCATCCAAATCCGTTCAGTAGTTTTTGCGTGAAAGAGGGGCAAACAAACAAACTCACTGACATACTTCCGCATTTACATTTACGATGAAGAAAAGCACTCCAAATAAGCTTTATGATAGTTATTTCGTCATAAATACGCTTTATATAATAGACACAATCGTTTAAACGCGATAAATAATAATGACCAAAAAATCGCTACTTCGGCCCCAACGTGCGACGCGGTGTGCAAGGGATTTTGACCTTTAGACTGGTAAAGCGACGGAGTCCGCGATAGTACCTATACGAGTACACATATAGCACTTACTCAGGTTTTAGGATAATTTTAAAAGCTAGCAATGAATCATGAACATTAGAACCACGGAACTATGTCAAAAATTTGCATGTTAAATAGTGTAATTAGTTAATACGTTAATACTGCACCAGTACTTCTTGGTACCTTTATTAAAATTATTAGTACCTCTGTATATTTTGACTTATTTTTATTTTCAAATGGTCCGCCAACCTGACGTCAGCTCTGCCGAACTACTGCCGATTTTCCAAACACTAAAAGTATTTGATAAAGTTTTAAATTAACAATCTTTACTTAATTACTGTAATTAACAATCACTAAGACAAATGGAGGTAGATTTAATTTATTTATTTATGTTCGCACACGGTCCATTTTGCTGTCAAGTTGTTTTGATTATTACATTTAAGATGAGTTATTTAAAACATGGAACAGGTACAGGAAGAAAACCGACAGTGAAATTAAATGAACAAATAGACGTAGGTATTAGCGAAGTTTAAACAGTTTTTTGCATATGAAAATAATATACCATCACCGGGGGATGCAGTATACTGTGATATTCGTGAAGCATTATCGTTTAGGATGTCAGTAAAGGCAATTTATTTGTCAATAAAAAAGGACTTCAAATATTTTTTGATATTGAGTTATAGAGCAAGTAGCTAGTAGAGTGATCCGATGAGGTTTCTTCTTTGTCGTTCACATTTACATTTGCTTGTGATACTAGTAACAGTTATTAAATGCATTGAACTTATTATTTTCTTTTATTTATCATTAATTGGGCTAGACCTAATTAATGAAAAAAAAAATTAAAAATATACACCGATTAACTGAGGCCACAAATAAATATGTTGACCCCTCGGAAAATCGAACTCGGGACTTAGTGGCTCCAAAAATTATGAACTGTACGCGCCTACGTTACTCAGATAATTTGTGCCAATATGATTGATTGCTCAAGCTAAATTAACAGGCGTTAGCATGAAATATGTTTATAAATTTAAAATGGCGGATTAAAATCTTTGTCAAGTCTTCGTCAAAGCTTTTGGGGTATGGTAAATCGGCAGTGGTTCCGCGGAGCTGACGTCAGGTTGGCAGACCATTTGAAAATAAGAATAAGTCAAAATATACAAAGGTACTAACAATTTTAATAAAGGTACCAAGAAGTACTGGTGCAGTATTAACGTATTAACTAATTACACTATTTAACATGCAAATTTTTGACATGGTTCCGTGGTTCTGATGTTCATAAAATATCAAAGACAAATCTCTTTGTAAAATATCAATGTAGCCGTCATACACCATTAAATGGTTGCGTTCTAAGGTAACTAACTACTATTTATTACTATTTGTGTTTTCGCTTACACCGCCCGCCGCCGGCAACTAAAGCTGTCGTACGCAAATACGAGGTAGAGTAGAGTAGTAGTACGAGGGTAGAGTGATAAGTAGTGAGCCTTGGAGCCACCTGGCAACACTAACTCGATTTTTTTTTATTTTTGTCTTCTGCCATCTTTTAAACGACTCCTGTCATAATTTCAGCTAATTCCATTAAGCATTTTGTGTTTTGCAGCTATTTAAATAGAACAAGTCCGAGTTTTTTGTGAAAATGGAAAAAGAGCAATATCGTTCGGTGATTCGATTTCTAGTTTTGAAAGAAAAATACGCGTGGCGAAATCAAAGAAGAGTTGGATGCCGTCTATGGTGACGCTTCGCCTTCGTTTGCCACTATCAAGCGCTGGTTTAACGATTTCAAGAATTTCAAGAGAGGTCGTATGTCCGTTTTTGATGAATCTCGTCCATGCCGCCCAAATGAGGTCACAACCGAGGAAAACATCAACAAAATCCATGAATTAGTATTGGCAGACCGCCGTTTGAAGATTAGGGAGACTGATGAACGTGTAAGAAACATCCTACACGAACATTTGGGGATGAGAAAGCTGTCGGCGCGTTGGGTGCCGCGTTTGCTCACAGTGGACCAAAAGCGCAATCGTGTGACCACTTCGGAGGTAATTGTGGCTATGTTTAAGCGCGATCCGAAGGAGTTTCTGCGACGTTTGGTGACTGTGGATGAAAGATTGATCCATCACTTCACACCAGAGGGCCTACTCTCTTTCTCCGAATCGAAATTTAGACCGATTTTCGTTTGCTATTCATAGCGCTTTCCATTATTTTTGAAGTTTCAAACAATTTTATAAAAAAATGTAATCTTAATGCCAAACCTATTGAGTATGAATAAAATTTCGGAAGGAATGGAAACCGCTGTAAATAGCAAACGAAAATCGGCCGATTTCGATTCGGAGAAAGAGAGTAGGCCCTCAGCAACGAAGGAACAGTCAAAACAGTGGATTCACCCGGTGAACGTGCTCCGAAAAAAGCGAAGACGGTCCCATCGGCCGGAAAGGTTATGGCCACTGTTTTTTGGGATGAACGTGGCGTGATCATTGACTGTCTGGAGAAGGAAGAACGATCACAGAGCTATACTACGCGGATTTATTGGCCCGATTCGACGCTGAAGTGAAGAAAAAACGACCCCATTTAGCGAAGAAAAAAGTTCTCTTTTACCACGCCAACGCAACGGCTCATTTCACGTTGCGAGACGGCCAAATTGGTAGAATTAGGCTACGAATTGCTGCCACATCCACCATATTCTCCAGATTTGGCCCCCTGCGACTTCTTTCTGTTCCCAAACATAAAAAAATGGCTCGGTGGACGGAGATTCGCGTCGAATGAGGAGGTCATCGCCGCCACAGAGGATTTTGCCGAGTTTGAAAACTCTTACTTTTCAGAGGGCTTAAAAAAGTTGGAGCATCGCTGGGTAAAGTGTATAGACCTAAAAGGTGATTACGTTGGAAAATAAAACGTAAAAAATAAAAAAATCTAATGGTTTCATTAGTAGGCTCTCTATTTATCACTGCGCTGCGCCCTCGTAAAAGTTAAGTACTCGTACACAGCTGAGCATGTACTTGTACTGGTAGGTAGCTTCGTTCGTTTAACCGATAGCTTCGCGCTCCGACTGCCCCCTACTGGGGTTGCCACTTTTTTTTTAGGACGAATAAAGTATTATTTCATTTTTTTACATTAAAAATTAAGTACAGTCACGATCACCAATATGTATACACTTTGACTCTTTTTCCATTGTGTTAAGAGTTACAATTGTTTACATATTTTTACTCGTGACTGTACATAGCATAAAAAGTAGTATTTTTTTAGTTATCCTTAAAAACGTATTTTGTTGCTCTCTGCGAAATATAGCAAATGTTTGTCTTTTACGTAAATAGTTTTACCACGGTAATATTGTTTTTCGTAAATAGAGTATTTTAGCGTACTTTATTGGTGTCGTAGATTATAAAGTACGCCTACATGAAAAAGAGAACAATACTTTATTTTAGAGTACCTACGGGTAGCAACCCTACCCCGCCCCGGATGGTGTAGCGGCTACATTTGGCATTGGCGACGCATCGGCAGATGGCCAAACACAACGCATGCATTGCACCTGTTGTGTCACTTGTGACCTACACTTCCGCCTTCGCCATTGTGTGTACTATGCTATTGTACAGACGCCAGCCACTTTAAGCTATCACAAAATGCCAAATGACAATTGGCCCAAATGTATGGAGTCGGGGCCCACCCCTCAATAGTAGCATGTGATATACGTTGGATAGGGCTTCAAAAGCGGAACATTAGTAACTAACGAACATATGGTCAAATGTTAGTACTTTCGGAGATACGACGTGTTAAAGTCGTCTCAATCTAACATATTCTATAAAGATATTTATAAAATAGAATGGTAATAATACAGTCATAACATTGGGTAGGCAGGTGTAAACTGGTAAGTCAATATTAGTAATTTGCAACCGTCTGGTTAAATAAATAAAATTGATGTTTATATAAAGATAATCTCATTACAAACACACAACAAAACACAACCAGTGCAATGTAAACTTTGAATACTAAGACTGAAATTTTTCAGTCAACCCACTCGCGATATATTATTTAACATATTAAATTTGATATAAAATACTTTTCATCCATTAACCTTCCCGGTGAAGGTCGTTCTATACTCGGATCTTAGACTATAATGTTAGTTGACCTCTAAGCGTGGCAGTAAGAGCCTGTTTCGCCACTTCACAACAATATTAGGCATTCATATCTTTAAAACATAATAAAGTAACTCCTGAAAAGTTAAAGTGAAATGCACTGTCAGCTTCCAAGTTAGGTAAATATAGGCTTATAAAATCTGTTGCTGTTATATTCTAGCTCGGGCACCTAAACCTTATTGAACACAAACTGAAACCCATTAAGTGGAGGCTTTGATATTATGACTATCAGCCTGGCACACCGCTGGCACTGGAAGGTTGCATCGGACCAGAAGCTCTAATCTAGATTTAATTAAACCCTCTCTGTTCACCAAAGTTAACGCGGACACTACACCTTAAAATTGAACGCTGGATCTATGCACGTCGGTATATTTATCTAATCTGACATATCGAGGCCTTTGCAGGGTTCGTGGTCACAGGAGACTGAAATAAAATGTCAGTTTACCACGACTGAAAAATATGGGCATAGTTTTCTGTTTCGATGTTTTTTTTTTTAATTTTGAGCTGTGCTGTTTGATGGCGGCTCAATAATAAATACAACCAACCGATCTCATCCCTTTGGTGTCGTAAAAGACGACTAACGGACCAAAGACTAAACGAACATCCAAAAAAAAAAGAAAATTTTGCAAGTCGATCTGTAAGAGCATTCGGCTTTGGAATTCTCTGCCGGCGCATGTGTTTACCAGCTCCTATAATACCGGGTCTTTTAAGCGGGGCGTGAAACGGCATTTATGCTTTGGAATTCTCTGCCGGCGCATGTGTTTACCAGCTCCTATAATACCGGGTCTTTTAAGCGGGGCGTGAAACGGCATTTATGCAGGCCGTCGTGAATGGGTGCGCTTGTTACCGTGCTTGTTCCACGATGAGGGATCCATAGCCAAATGTGCAAGTCGCATAATGTGCAGGCTGCGTAAAATGAGCAAATCGCAAAATGTGCAGATCTCACATTGAGCAGATCGTAAAATGTGCAGATCTCACAATGAGCAGATCGCAAAATGTGCAGTTCTCACAATGAGCAGATCGCAAAATGTGCAGATCTCATATTGAGCAGATCGCAAAATGTGCAAGCAGATCTTATATTAAGCAGGTCGCAAAATACACGTGGTTACATGTGGAAACGTGTAGGTGCACGTGTCCTTAGCACCGGTGGTACTAACAACCCGAAATACACGGAGCCGCCAAGAAACTTTTCCTCCAGAAAACGGTTAAATTCAACCCATCGGATTACCTCTACTCGCCGTGGATCGGACCTATCGGACTTGCGTGTACGAGTATAGTGTAAATAAAGGCACATTTTATGATTTGCTCATATTGCGACCTGCACATTTAACGATTTGCACATATTGCGACCTGCACCTTCTGCGATTTGTACATATTGCGACCTGCACCTTCTGCGATTTGCACATATTGCGACCTGCACCTTCTGCGAATTGCATTAGTGCACATTTTGCGATTTGCACATTTGGCTATGGATCCACGATGAGGAGCGCTCTCGTTATTTTGGACTGCATCGGCTGCTTACCATCAGGCAGGATGTAGTCACTATGACGTGTCACATAAAAAAATATATTGTAGAGCGGTAATGTGCTCACCACCTATCACGCCGAGCTGAGCACATGTGCAGTTGTCATTTGGTTTGCCGTGGACTAGAGGACTGCTTTTGCGAAACCCATTGCCTAGTCTCTTAACTAAGCCTTCGGGAATAATAGTCATGTATCGCTATGTTTGTTTTAGTATGTAGGTACGTAACTTAGTAATAATTATGAGTATTTCTAGCATGATGTTTACCTATGTGTGAGAGCTTGTAATTAACTCTTTATAATAGATATGAATAATTTAGTATTTAACCTTATGTAAGCTTTCCTAATAAATATAAATATTTATATAAAAAGATAAAAATTTAAAGAAATATATGTGTGAATGCTGTCTCATCATCTTCAGCCCATAAGTTATCTCACCACCTCTTACTGCTGAAATAGGTTTTCACTAGGGCACCGCATCTGCGGCTCAATACAGTACTGACAATTGTGAGCTGTAAAATCATGCTAAACATCTGGAATGCACTTCGCCCGATCTGGGAATTGAAGGACCTGCGGAAATGCTAGTTTCTTAACATAAGTATTTTGTATCTAGGCTAATGTTTTATACTTACCGCTGTTGATCGAAGCTTACCGCAATATTATCTTATCTTATATATTGCGGAGCGATTTGTTATTCGGCCATTGAGGCGTCTTAATACGCGACTTGTCACTTTTTTGTCCTTCAAACATATGTTTTTACTAAATTACTCGATACTCTACTAAACAACGAACAAAGTCCGCACCAACATCGCACCAAAAGTTTAAAAAATGAGGGGCAGTTCAGTTACATATTTCAAATTGTTTTTAGCTTTCTGGTCCGCATGTGAGCTCGCTTCGGCGGCGGGGCGGCGGCGGCTGCGTCGCAACTATTTTTATTTATTTTGTTACAGTCACGTAGAGACATGTTGATTTTCTCATAAGGAATTAATATTTTAGGAGAAAATAAAAGATTGTGCCTTAGAGAAGGATGTTTTGTTGTTTATTTAATGTTAAAATACACATACACTGCCGCTTCTTGCCCCTTTAACGTAATAAAAAACGACACACCAACTTTAAAAAAAAATTGAGCTTTACGCTTTATGCTTTTGTATCGCATCTTACTGTCGAGACTGTAAATTGCTTTTATGAAGTGCTAACTGCGTGTTGCAATTAATATATTTTGTGACTCAGGGTTGAATTTCATGGTAATTGTAATGAGTAATACTATTTAAGTAGATATGTTTTTTCACGTTTTTTATTTATAAATGACACGATTACTAATACTATATTCCTATAATGTTCGAAAATAAGAAAAATATAGGTTATTTTGTAACATTTCACTGAGTACCTATTTGCCATTTACTTTTATCTGTTCCGTAAAAGACACAGTAGGAGAATGTGCTACTATTGCGATAGTAGTACGTTTAATTATTCCATTTTTAAAATTTACACAAACCACTAACTACAGACGATATAATTGAGAAAGAAGAATGTGCTTTTTTGTATGTAACCCACCTTTTTTTTAGAATTGTAATATTTTTTTTTTTAATTTTTTAGCTACTGGTCACACTGCAAATCTGTTCCTATTCGTCTTTCCGTCAAACAGTTCAAACTTATCAAACCATAAATATCCTCCTTGTGACCACAAGGAGGATATTTATGGTTTGATAAGATTAAAATATTGGCATTTTTGATTTATTATGTTGTGTTTGTACCAACATTTTGTTGTACCACACGTTTGGCGGGTAGTGAAATTTGTTTAGGTATCCAGGTGTGACCAGTTAAAACTGTTTGACGGGCTGACGAATCCGAACTGATTTGCAGTGTGACCAATAGCTACAAAATTACAATGTGTCTTAATAAAGGGCTCAGTGGCATGCATTGGGAGAGGCCTATGTCCAGCAGTGGGCTAATACGGGCTGATTATGATGATGATCTTGTAGGTAGGGACATGATCCCATTGCTATAGAAATTTTGGGGTTTCTGATCAAAATACCGCGACAAGTGGTTTTGGCAGTCCTCTTGTGATGTTTTCCTAACACTGCCTAAAGAGTTCTGAAAAGACCGAAACAGGTGGAAATCTTAAGGTGCAGGGTCAGGACAATACGGCGGATGCATTAACACCTCCCAGCCAAACTCTTAATTTTTGCTGAGTGGCTAAAGATGTGTGAGGTCTACCGTTATCATGATGAAAAACCTTCTGAAAATCGCTTCTGTTGATTAATTCCGGCCGCTTTCTCTCCACTTCTTGCTTTAATCTCATCAGTTGTTCGCAGTAGAGCTGTTCAGAATCGATGGACCTGCCTGGTGGTAACAGCTCATAATGAATAATGCCCTTCCCTTTGAAAAGGCCCTTCCAATCCCACCACACACACACAGCATCACCTTGTAGCGAGTTAACCCGGGTTTCGCCACAGTCTATGAAGCCTGACCGGCCTTTGACCACGACCCTTTTCGCACGTTCTTGTCGAAAGTGATCCACTTTTCATCACCAGTTATCAGCTTCTTCAAAAATGGTTCAGTTTCATTACGTCGTAATAAAGAATCACAAATGAATGCACGGTTTATTAGGTTTCTTTCAGTGAGCTCGTGAGGTACCCAATTATCGAGCTTTTTTGTGTACCTACCCAGTTTTCTTCAAATGCGCCAACACTAATTCGTGGTCAATTCCCAGTTCTTCAGCTACGTCGTAACTACTGATATGCCGATCTTTCGATGCTCGACTTTTTCAATAATGGCATCCATTTTATCCGTAATAGACGTGTATCTTTGACATCAAAATTTCCGGATTGAAAACGCCTAAACCGTGCTACTCTCACAGACACTGCACTAGGTCCATGAACATCGCAATTTTTTTTCGCGGCTTTCATTGCATCTTACATTTTTTGTAGTAAAATTTTAAAAATTTCATCATTAGAATCATTCATCAGACAGTACGAAAAACAAATGAATATCACACATTTTCCTAATTTGAATTATCTTCTTTAAAATTTAAAGTTTTAATGAAACTAAAACCAGCCAAATACAAATAGTGTAGCTAAAAAGATTTTATTACAAGTTCATACGAAAAGACTTTTTCCCCAACCTAATAATACTGCTTAAACCGGTTAGAACAAAAATTTTGGTGTGACGAGTTGATGCCCGAATCCATTCTACTGTGTCGTTTATGACACGGCATTTTCCAGCTTTTCTTCAACTGCAATTTTTTTTATTACGATTTTTAATCGTTTGATATCATCAATGTAACCTGTATATGAAGTTTTAAGTCAATCGTGCCAAAAAAGTTAATTCAGGAGTAAGTGGGTTAATCTACTTTCAATTCTACATGTTGTAAATTTATATAAAGTTCGTCATCTTTAGGTACCTACTCAATATATCTAGATACCCAAGTTAAACTAAGTTTTAGTTAAAAGCTAATGGTTGCGTCAAGTTTTAAATCAAGATACGTCTCTAGTTCCACAAAAGTTTGATCCGAAAATTGCACCAACAAAGTTAACTTGCAGCCGGCATGCACCAAACTTTTAGATCAAGCAGATAATACGAGTGACGACATCTATCGACGGTCTAACGCTAAATACAGAGTGCCCGGAATTATCCTGGAACACTGATGCAGCACAATTTGGCGCTCGAGCCTTACTTTTCCGTGCTTTTATACGCTCGCTCGAGACACTTAGTTCAGTGAATTGAGTTTAGATGTCGTTAATGTGCTACGGCTGCTATTTTTAAGTAATAAACTCTTTATTCATGTGATGAATATAATTTAAAACGTCCTCTAGTTAACCCTGTTAATTATTGAGGATTTACGCAAACGCTATAGTTGTAAGTGGGTATAGGTAGGTAAAATTTGTAATTATATTGACATATTATTTTAGCTATACTTGTTTTCAATTACAAAGTGAATCGGGATAAGTTTACTAGATGGCGCTTTGGGTCACAGAGTTATGAGGGATGTAGGTAACGTTGCGTATTTTCAGTTTTATTACTAACGCGGATGTGGCAGCAATTCGTAGCCTAATTCTACTAATTTGGCCTCCGCAACGTGAGATGAATGAGCCGGTGCGTTGTCGTGGTGAAAGAATACTTTTTTCTTCGCTAAATGGGGTCGTTTTTTCTTCATTTCAGCGTCAAATCGGGCCAATAAATCCGCGTATAGCCCTGTGATCGTTCTTCCCTTCTCCAAATAGTCAATGAAGATCACGCCGCGTTCATCCCACAAAACAGTGGCCATAACGTTTCCGGCCGATAGAACCGACTTCGCTTTTTTCGGAACACGTTCACCGGGTGAAATCCACTGTTTTGACTGTTCCTTCGTTTCTGGTGTGAAGTGATGGATCCATGTTTCATCCACAGTCACCAGTCACGTCGCAGCAACTCCTTCGGATCGCGCTTAAACATGGCCAAAATCACCTTCGAAGTGGTCACACGATTCCGCTTCTGGTCCACGTGAGCAAACATTGACAAACAGCTTTCTCATCCCCAAATGTTCGTGTAGGATGTTTCTTGCACGTTCATCAGCGATGCCTGTCATCTCAACAATCTCCCTAATCTTCAGACGGCGGTCTGCCAATACTAAATCATAGATTTTGTTGATGTTTTCCTCGGTTGTGACCTCATTTGGGCGGCCTGGACGAGGTTCATCAAAAACGAACATGCGACCTCTCTTGAAATCGTTAAACCAGCGCTTGATGGTAGCAAACGAAACGCAAAGCGTCCCCATTGACGGCATCTAACTCTTCTTTGATTTCGCCACGCGTATTCCCTTTCAAAACTAGAAATCGAATCACCGAACGATATTGCTCTTTTCCATTTTCACAAAAAACTCGGACTTGTTCTATTCAAATAGCTGCAAAACACAAAATGCTCAATGGAATTAGCTGAAATTATAACAGGAGTCGTTTAAAAGATGGCAGAAGACAAAAATATAAAAAAATCGAGTTAGTGTTGCCAGGTGGCTTCAAGGCTACTTATCACTCTACCCTCGCACTTATTAATAAATATATTACATTTTGATGTATTGTTTTATGGAAAAGAAATGTAGAATGGGGAAAATACGAGTATCAAATATTTTTATTCTTTTAAACAAAATTTTGTCACAACGAACGTCCACAGAAGAAATTAAGTAGGTAATAAAGTTTTCTGAGGTTTAAGCGAGCACTACACATTGAAATGAAACACTTTTTAACGGATTAACTCGCGATTAATTTACTATATACTTAGTTTTTTTATATTATCCTGACGTTTCGAACCCTTTACAGGTTCCGTGGTCACAGGGAGACTGTGAAGGGTTCGAAACGTCAGGATAATATAAAAAAAACTATGTAAATAGTAAATTAAACGCGAGTTAATCCGTAAAAAAGTGTTTCATTTCAAAGGTTATACAGTTTTATACATTATTGACGAAAATATTAAGTCCATAGTTTTTGGCTGGCCATAAAAAAACGATAATTCAGTACAGTTGCTTATACATAGTAATGAATACCGTAATTTTTTTTTCTTATAAATTATATTTTTTTTATAATATAGCATAATGTAAATAGTTAAGTGACTTTTGAAGGGATATGTTTTCACTATTAAATGAGGGTATTTTAAAATAAAAAATATGACGGTAGTAGGTACTATTATTAGAATAAGGTTTTATACTCGTACTATTCATTTCGATCCAACACATAGCTGTGAAAACATGGAGTGGGGTACCACAGAGAATCGTGAGAGCCAAGAAGTTGTTGCAGAGACAAGCAGGCGGTGGCAACAAGGTGGCAACCGTAAAATTCTCATTACGGATGAAAAAAGTTTTATTGACTCGATATTTCGATGAGGTTTGGAGTAGGCTTTTTCCTCTAAAATATTCCATTACGCAATAATACAAAGGATTAAGATCAGGACTTGCAAGGGGGGCCAATCTTCAGAGGCGATGAAATCCGTTAAATTCACGTCTAACTATAGCGCTGGGTTGATTTCGCTTTATGCGCTGGTGCTGAGTCTTGTTGAAATATCCATTGTTTACCAGCGAACACAGTGTTACTTGCCACCTTCTCTAAAATATCGCTTTGGTAGTTAGTTGCTCGTGTTTTTGTGTGTGTTTGCCCTTGTTCACAAAAAAGTAAGCTTGGTTACGCCTTCGTAGGACACGCCCCTCCAAACCATCACAGATGCTGGGTGGGGGGCCTCTTTCGACCTTCGGAATTTTCTCAGTAGTTTCTTGGGAGCTGTGTGCATACACTACACCCTATCGTTTTGACGGTTAAACTTCTCTTCAACACAAAGATTTTTTTCACTCACAAAATTTTTTTTCATCCGTAAAGAGAATAAATTGTCCGGTGGCCACCGTCTGCGTGTCTCTGCAACAACTTCTTGGCTCTCACGATTCTCTGTGGTACACCACCACATGTACTCAAGATAATCATATCTAATAATAGTACCTATATGTACTACCGTCATATTATTTATTTTAAAATACCCTCATTTAAGTTTGGACCGAACTTATGGCAATACATACTAGGTAGTTATATTGTACCACGTAATGCTAAATCGGCCACCGCTACGTTGCAGTCTGTGCGTTAACTATACATATATCAGTAAGCTGCAGACATCTCTTCCGCCAATAGTAGTAAGTACATTGTATATTACAACTCTATGGTGTTAACCGGATACGTTTCCACAGGGCGTCTATGTTGGCCCACTGCCGCATGCTGTCCGTCGCCTGCAATTACACCGAAGGCGAGCACATGGTGTGCGTTCTGGACTTCAAGCGCGAGACAGGGTTATGGCATGCGGTACTAGCTAGCGTGCTGAACGGGATGCACGTCATATTCATACCGTACGCGCTGATGAAGGTCAGCCCCGCTTCATGGATGCACATGATCACCAAGTACAGGTCAGTGGGGATGCTATAGCGCATATAGCTAATATTAACATTACTTGTGTTTTATCATAATAATAAAGGGTGTCCCAGAAATAACGCAAGATTTGATTTAAATAAAAACCCAAGTTTTTACAAGTTTTATTGTTATTTTTTTATTGAATCATAAAGTAAATAGGATAGGGTTACTTATGGAATAACATATTGGGCGAAGGCTTTCACGGCTTTGCTGGCACACACACACTCTTTTGTTGAAATATTCCACGAGTTACATAAATGTGGTTGAATGTCCTTGATGCAGCGTCGAATTTCCTGCTTTTTTGCACGGTTGGATGTGGGCTCGTTGACATAAACCTTTGACTTCAAATAACCCCATAAAAATAAATCTGAAGGTTTTAAATCTGGTGGTTCTAATCACCGAAACGAGAGTAGCATCAACGAAATTCAATCACATTTTAGCAAAACGGTCATGGAAAAATTTCCAAAAAAGAGGGCGTATGTGGCAGCAAAATCTGGAAGGCCTGTCACCCAATGTGTTATTCCATAAGTAACCCTATCCTATTGACTTTATAATTCAATAAAAATATAAGAATAAAAGTAACTACTAAAAACAGGGTTTTTGATTTAAATAAAATCTTGCGTTAATCCTGGACACCCGTTACATACATCTCGCCTGTTTCCTTTCCCGTAAGGAGTAGGCAGAAACCACAGCTTTAAATTAATACGATCCTGACAAACATCCTTGCTTGGCTTCATTTACTCCCATAACGTTCTTCATGGTAGTCCCTTTCTTCTCCAAATATCGTTCGTCCGAAAATCAAAATTCATAACGTGTTTGCTGTAATCATCACTAATATCACTATCCATAATGTTCGCGAATACGAAATTTTATTTTACCTAATCGTCTTTAATTCTAATACTCTTCTGTCAGTAATATTGGGTGTTATAATAATAAGATATCCTAATTTTCCTTGCTATAATGTCACATGTCCTAAGTGTTATATTGTATAAAGTATGTTAGTTCGAATAGTTAGTCCTTTATATATTTCTGTGGTTAGTCCTAACAATACATTAATAATAAACTAATAATAATAAACTTTCCTACACTCACACCAATTATCTAGTCCAAGAGAAGCTTCGTTATGAAACTCGTTAAATGGTTACTAGACAACGGATAAACATAATTAAAATATTTAAATACATACTTACTATACATAGAAAACACCCAGACCCGAGACAATTTAGAAGAACAATAATTTCTAAAATGACCGGACCGGGGATCGAACCCGGGACCTCAGAGATGGCGACACCATGAAAACCGGTGTACAAACCACTCGACCAAGGAGGTCGTCAAAACACGTCACACATTATAAACCATCATTCAGATGATGGTTTCTATACTCCTGTAGGTCACGTGATAGGTTAGAAATTTAAGAGGCCTATTACATCTCAACTATGATTTCTGCGTAAAATGCCCATTTTTGCATTTTGTAGTAATTTTGCAGTTGCTATTATCGAAATATTTTATAGTTTTTATCGAAATAGGTTAGAATTTATAGTTTTTATCGAAATAGGTTAATTTTATGCATTAATGCATAAATTACAAATCTCCACTCTGCGAGAATAAGCTGAGTTTGGACGGCCGTCGCATCGCATATTGTAGTAATTCTGCAGTTGTATTTATCGTTTTTATCGAAATAGGATAATAAATTCATTATAAAATGTTTATTCCTCATGAAGTAACAATTATTCTGGTATAAATTTTGCTCAATAATGTTATCGTACATACGAGAATTTCATAGTTAACTTTATGCGATTTTCAAAGTTTTTTGGTTTAGAATAAGATTTTTTTTCTATAATAAATCAAATGATAAGTATCTGAATTCCGAGGTCGCTACGTACTACTTATACGACTTTATAAGAGATAACATTCTATTTTTTTTTATTTCATTTGTTTAGAACAATAGTTAAATCTAGGAGCTCAAAAAAGTGCCTTCGCGCATTTTATGAAAATCTCTCTCTGCAATTTAGGATTTAATAAAAAGTTAAGAGGGTTTACGCATTTCGGCTTCCCATACAAACTTCCAAGCCGAAATTTTTAAAAACCATAAAGCCAATTTTTATGAAACTTTGCATGCCATAGTAAAATACAGGGATCTAAATAGTTTGTTGAAAACATTTTTAAAAAACGTTTATTTAACTGAGTTATTGCGATTTAAAGCCTACTATAGAAAGTTTAAAATCGCAATAACTCAGTTTAATAAACGTTTTTTAAAAATGTTTTCAACAAACTTTTTAGATTAATGAACGTTACTTTAGCATGCAAAGTTTAATTAAAATTGGCTAATAAGTTTTAAAAAATTTCGATTTGGAAGTTTGTATGGAAAACTGTAATGCGAAAACCTCTTAAGCAAAATTTACAAAAAGCGAGGCCGCTACGCACTATGCTAATAGCTATTCTACACTATTCAATAAGTCAAAACTGTTAATGTATTTTGGTTTCTCAGATCGAGAACGCCAAAATAGGCCGTTTTTAGCAAAAATCACAGTCGAGATGAAATAGGCCTTTTATGACAATCGCGAAGCACAGCGTAGCGATGGTCTTGAGTTTCGATGTTATTTTTTTTATTAGACAACAGAAATACTAGCTGCCCTACTCCTGACTGGTATTGAAAGAAACATTAAAACATTGCAATTATTTGCTTTGTATGGTTTAGTTTACATATCGCCTTTAACCAGTTAATAAAATGTATTTTTTATTAAATGTTACATAGTGCCTTTATCAACAGATGTCTTCAATTATAAGTGTATGGATATTAATACTATTTAGGACTTGTAACTATTATAAAAAGCGTTTTATGTCTTTTAAATATTATGGATTGTAATATTTATGCAAAACAAATTTAGGGCATACTTACTGTATTCAGGGATTTCAATTTTATGGCATGTGATATTATTAGGTAACATTGAATTCGAGCAAGT
This sequence comes from Scoparia ambigualis, assembly GCA_963921215.1. Classification (NCBI taxonomy): domain Eukaryota; kingdom Metazoa; phylum Arthropoda; class Insecta; order Lepidoptera; family Crambidae; genus Scoparia; species Scoparia ambigualis. The sequence goes on from OY992501.1 coordinate 8,848,092, forward strand.
TATCATTCGGACACATGGTGATTATGTAACAAAACAATAAGACACGTTAGATTATGGTTAAAAGATTTATGAGACAAAATAGAAAACCCGTTCTTTATACATGCTAGTCGGTTTAGGGTACTCTTACTCTTGACCTTTAATGAAAATGTCTATACCTAGGCGAACGTACTTCGACCTTACCCTTCCAACAATCCCAATCACTCTTGCCTCATGCACCCTTATTGTATTACTTTTTCATTCAATCAATCTACATGCCTACGCCATCGTAATACCTATACTGTTCTGATTTTTTGTCAAATATCCTTTGTAATTCTACACTGCCTACACTTATTTGATGTCTACACTATTCTATATTCAATGTTGTAAAGTCACCGCACGTGTACTTTATTTTACTATAGATTATAATATTATTTAGTTACCTAAACCTTTTTTGTGTATTTATAGTAAATGTACATTTTAACCCTCCGGAACCATCGGTCTATTTTCCCAATCGGTCCACTTTTGCAAACCGTCTACTTTCCCATTTGGTCAACTTGCTTTTCCTTATCCGTCTACTTCCTGATCTGTCTACTTACCAATCGGTCCACTTTCCCTAACTGTCCATTTTCCGATCTGTCTACTTACCAAACTGTCCACTTTCCCTAACTGTCTACTTGCTTCTCCTCATCCCTCTGTCCTTACATTTAGGTCCAAGTTAAAAAGGATTATAGTCTAGTACAAACTGCAACAACGTTAACTGTCTCACTAACAAACTATACGTTCATTTTGCGCAATTGAGTACGAAGCGTTTCTTCTCATTCTATTTGCTTTTTAACTTTATTTCCAACTTGATTCACGTCTGAGTGAGTCGATCGTTACAAATTAGGTGTTTATGTCCAGGGCGTCGGTGGCCATAGTGAAGTCGCGCGACCTCCACTGGGGGTTGCTGGCGACGCGCGACCACAAGGAGATATCGCTCAGCTCATTGCGAATGCTGCTGGTGGCCGACGGCGCCAACCCCTGGTCGCTCTCCTCCTGCGACCAGTTCCTGTCCGTGTTCCAGAGCAAGGGTGAGTTTGTGTGATAGTTCAAACTGATTGATACAGAGCGTGACCACAGGCAGATCTCGCTCACTTCGCTCAGGATGCAGTTGGTGGTCGTCGGGGCCAACCCCTAGTCGGTTTCGTTCTGCGACCAGTTCTTCTCCCCTGTTCCAGAGCTAGGGTGAGTTTGTGTAATAGTTCGAACTGATTGATACAGAGCGTGACCACAGGCAAAACTTGCTCACCTCGCTCAGGATGCTGCTGGTGGTCGACGGGGTCAAAACTGGTCGCTTTCGTCCTGCGACCAGTTCTTCTCCCCTGTTCCAGATCAAGGGTGAGTTTGTGTGATAGTTCGAACTGATTGATACAGAGCGTGACCACAGGCAGATCTCGCTCACTTCGCTCAGGATGCTGCTGGTGGTCGACGGGGCCAACCCCTGATCGCTTTCCTCCTGCGACCAGTTCTTCTCCCCCTGTTCCAGAAAGGGTGAGTTTGTGTGATAGTTCGAACTAATTTATACATAGCGTGACCACAGGCGGATCCTTCTCACCTCGCTCAGGATGCTGCTGGTGATCGACGGGACCAAACCCCGTGTTTGAGTTTTAAAGCTTCGGCCTTTATATTTCTACTACTTTTGAAATTTTGGAAATAATGTATCAAAAAAACACATTAAACTTTATTGATTCTCTTTTTCTTTCTTTAATTTTCATTCTTTTATTTATTTATTTATTTATATATTAAATCGCGTTCTTACAAGTTTCAACAATTATCGCAAAGCCGGGTATGATAGATAACCAAATTAAAATTCCTAGAGCACCTCTGTGCTTTAGAAGGCACTTTAAGCTATTGCAGTTAATAGAAGCAAAGTCAGCAACATCTACTTTTTTTAAGGTTCCGTAGCCAAATGGCAAAAAACGGAACTCGTATGGATTCGTCATGTCTGTCTGTCTGTACGTCCGTATGTCACAGCCATTTTACCGAAACATGGCCGCCGCTTCATGTCTCGGCGATTTGATAAAATAATTAGTCAAATGCATGTTACATCGATAATTTAGTACGTATTTCCAGGTGAAAAGTGATTCCTTTAGTTTTATTTGTATTTCCTGAGTTGTTTAAACAGTACCTTAGCACACATAAAGGCATAATTTAATAAAATAGAACACAGAATACATACGTATTGTTGCGTCTAGCGCCTGCCACATACTACTACAGTTGGAGCGAGCTGGCTCTAACACGTGTTACAAACAATCTAGTTGAGACGTCTTCTCTAGTACGTAGTACATTATAACTCAATGTAGAGTAACAATATTTTCTGTTTTGTTACAACTAGGTAGCCCCGCACCACGTACAAGTAATTTTTAATTTTTTTAATTTTTTTTTAATTTTTTTTATACTAAGCCCGGCAAATGACCCCACTCCACCTGATGTTAAGTGGAAATGAGGTCCAGGCGCGAGGACAACTGGTGCAGCGTAAGAGACGTAGCATCAGTCATCCTCACTCTGCCGGCCCACAAAGTGCTTCTTCACGCCTCGTTTGAAGGACCCTATGTCATAGGTAGGAGGGAATACGTGTGCTGGTAGACTATTCCATCTTTTGGAAATGCGGCAAAGAAACGAGTCACCAAATTTCTTTGTGCGAGATGGAATGTTAGAGACTGTAAATTGGTGACTCCGCAGAGCAGCACGCGTACTCCTATGGAGGAAGGGAGAAGGAGGGATGAGGTCAAAGAGTTCTTCAGAGCACTCGCCATGGTATAAACGGTAAAAGACGCTGAGTGCCGCAATATCTCTACGCAATTGCAAAGGCTCGAGAGTTTTAGTGACCTCTGCAGTATTATTGTAGCTGTGCACATTTATTGTATGGGATGCCTTCTCTAGTTTATTTACCTCAATGTGTATAGTATGTATGTCCTGCTAGGTGTCCGCGGCGACGCGATCTGCCCGTGCGCGTGCAGCAGCGAGTCTCTCACCGTGTGCGTTCGGCGCGCGGGCCGCGGCGGCTCGTCGGCAGGCCGCGGCGTTTTATCGATGTCAGGCCTGTCCTACGGGGTGGTGCGCGTCGACGCCGAGAACTCGCTCACGTCGCTCACGCTACAGGACTGCGGGCAGGTCATGCCCTCGTGTAAGTAGTCGTATGCAGATGGCATTTGTTTTTACAGATCTTCATCGTGCAAGTGGTGATGTATTTTGCAGATGCTGGAATTTGTTTTTCCAAATGTTCATTTTTTAGAGATTTATCGTTGCTCAAGATTTTTTTAAGGCGAGTATTTTCAGTTTACACTTTAACCGCCATGGCAGACACCGGTGACCGACAATTAATTTTCAATTGTGTCTGGTTTTGTGGCAGTCACTGTGTTATCAAATACACCTACCTATTATCTGATCACACTGTCTTGTTGTTGCAATTTGTTTTTTATAAGTTTCCTGTATCCCGTGATGATATTGAAAGAAAAATTCGTGGACGTGCACATAATAACAGCTCGTATTGATGGTGTATGAACGGATACGAAACAAACTGAGGAATGTTAATTTTTGTATTCAATTCAATTGTATGAAATCTAGTGCAAATAACATTGCACTGATTTATTATCAATTACTTTAACGACGTAAAAATGTGCTATCATGGCTAAAGTTCAACTCAGAATATTTTATTCAAATTAAATGTACTTTTATCATGTTTCGAGACAATAAACAAACAAGACGTGTTTTTGCAATAATTAGGAAAAATAATAAACAATTAGGAACCCATTAGCATTTAATTTTAAAATGGTTCTAAATTCAAAATTTAAAAAAGATTTTTTTTACATATAATTCAAGAGTGTTTTGGCGCGCATTACTTACAAACATGAGTTATCGAACTTTTTATTACTTACATAAAAATAATTATAAATGTCATATGGTTTAGTAAATCAGGTATTAGGTGAGTAATTGAGTATGTTAGTGACGTGAGTAGGTCATGGCATTATTAAAAATAATAGATTTTTAAATTATTTAAGTATAATAAATAGATTTCATACATTGTTTTCGGTACGAACGTTCTTAATTCTATGACCACAACTGGTTACTGTGTAACTCGTTGATTTTTCAAAATAAATTATTTTATACTGACAATCACGAACACAACGAGACAGAGATCAGTCCGTATCCGTCACACATGTAGCAAAAAATTTTTATTAATAGATTCAACATAAAAATGTTTTCAACGATTATAAGCTGTTAGAGTCTGGCCAACGAAAGCTGAACTAGGAATAACGCGGCAATTTAAAAAAATCATGATAGGGTAACACAGGGTAACTCACACAGCCGCAATTTTCTTAGATAAAATTTCAATTTGACATACGACATGACACCATAGATAGACACACATAGAGACAAAAGTGTTGCCAATCAAATAACTATGAGGTTCAATTTTCGTTAGCCAGACTCTATGTTCGATTTTCTTCGTTAATAAACTGATTTGATCTATTTCCTTTCATTCTTCTGTCACGGCTAAGCGTTACTACGACACCCCTACTCAAAAAAAAATTGAACTGAGTGTAGTTATATCACCAAAACGCAATGGACGGTAAGCTCCCACACCACCCACACGGTAAACTTTTCAACAGGTGTTATAGTGGTGGTCAAGATGGAAGGGCCAGCCTTCCTCTGCAAGACGGACGAGGTCGGCGAAATCTGTGTACTGTCCGGGGCGACGGGCTCAGGCTACTGGGGTCTGCCAGGCCTCACCAACACAGTGTTCAGGGTCAGACCCCTCGACTCTGACGCGGAGCCGATCGGCGAGGAGTTCTATGTGCGGAGTGGCCTGCTGGGATTCCTGGGACCGGGCGGTGAGTTTTGTTTGTTTCTCTTTCTTGTTAGTTGTGGTTTTGTTTCATTGATTAGGACTTGTACCGCTGGATGGCGTCGTCTTCAGAGTTAACACAGAACTGTTACCCTCATTCAGTTACGTCAATTTCAGCTTAACATAAGCCTATTAAGCGATACGAGATTAATTTAGTAGTGCCTGCAGTTAATCTTAGCGTGTTTAAAAATAACTCATACTACATGGCCATTAAAGTGAACAACCTTACATTAGGTACTTACCTCAAAAACTTTTAATGTTTTTTTATAGAGCTAAAAATATACCGATATGCTTAGAGGATAATGACCAAACGCAGCCTATTCGATATCTATTGCCTCTTAATCATTCAAATATCAAAAGTGTTCTCATAAGTTATAATGATTACTGTTAAAAAACGTTTTCTTTAGAACGCCGCGCCGCGTTAAGAGTTAAGTGATAGATAAATGCTGAACTGAACTGATAGTCATACGATAACAGTTGTCATAACCACAAAATACCTAAAATCTTAAGCTAAAAATGAAGATAGCTTCAAACTCCCGCATGATATTGTGATGTAATTTTTTCTTCATAATTCAGAGCATTGCTGCTATTGATTACTATTTATTTCATTAAAGCGCTGTGTTACGCTAGCTAGCTTAAAAACTAGCCTAACTGCCATAGTAAAAAGGTCATTCTCCGTTCGAGCTAAAAGCCCTTTAGTCCTCGAGAACACCAGTTAGGTTATTCAGGTAGTTAGTGCCAAAGTACTTGTAAGTGTAGCGACTTTCGTTGCTTTTTTAAAGCAATGTTGTCTTCAACACCGTATAGGGCTGGTGTTTGTGTGCGGCTCGCGCGACGGTCTGATGACGGTGACGGGCCGCAAGCACAACATGGACGACATCATCGCCACCGTGCTGGCGGTGGAACCGATGAAGTTCATCTACCGTGGCCGCATCGCCGTGTTCTCGGTGCGCGTGCTGCGCGACGAGCGCATCTGCATCGTGGCAGAGCAGCGGCCCGACTGCAACGAGGAAGAGGTGCGTGCCCCTTTTATAGCTTGATCAGTAGCAGCAACAACCTTTTTTTGTTTTTTACTAGGTGACGTCACGCGCGCTTTCAACCATTGAACTCGGCCCTCATAGAAGCGCCTGATTATTATATAAACAGCAACAACCTTATTTTAGGTACTAGGTACGGTCGGGGTCACCGTCGCTTTACCACTTTGCAGCGATTTTCGTATGAAGCGCACTGATCGCCCGGGTACGTGCCCGTACCAAATAGACGACGCGGTGTGCAAGGGGTTTTGACCTTTATACTGGTAAAGCGACGGAGTCCGCCATTGTACATGACGTCACGCGAGCTGTCAACCTTTGAGTTCGGAGATTCGGGCGGCGATGCATCAATTTTATTTATACATACCTTTAATAACCTTTTTCATGTATTTTGTTTGTTTAACAAGCTCAAGCAAACTAACATTATAACCAGCCGTCTTGAGTCACATTTATACCAACATCAACCCTGCGCGATCATAGCACGGTAATATCATCTATCAGTATTGTAACTCGGCCCTATCTTTGAAATAAATGCCTACAGCCGCGCTGCAATAGGGCTGCTCCTTCTCCCCACCTACAGTATTTTAATTACATCTGCCTACATACGGCTTCTATCTAGTTTTGTGAATGTATTTTGCGATTGTAAATATTATATTTTTTATTTAATAAAATACGTTGTGAATGAAATAGGAAGTGTTTAATAAAAATGCATGTTGTTTTTTAACTAGTAGATTTAATTAAAAAACCATGCTTATAATATGTTTAATTTAAGACTTAATAACAAATCAGTTTTATAAATTTTGCGACCGATAAATATTTGTGTTAATCAATCGTTTAATGTAATAATGTTCCCAAAAACCTAAAACCCGGAGGGTTTAACACGAGCGTACCTACCGTATCATCAACCGCCTATGACTACCTAGTTCACTCGTGTATCACTTTCCTTTACCCTATTCACTTTATTAATCCAGGCATTTATTCGGAGAGAAAAACGAAATACCTAATGGATAGACACAAATTACGTACCTACAGTAGGTAGTACATAAATAAAAACATTATATAGTCTTACCTTTCGAAGTTTCGAGGTAATCTAAAAAATGTTAAGTATATTTATCTGGGTGCGTTATTGAGATATTCATGCAACCAAAAACAGCACAATATATTCTTAAATTGCTCCTTGCCATATTAAGTAGGTACTTATTACTAGTACTTATTTTAATCAAAAAATCGCACGCGTACGGTTTAAAAAACAACACACCGTCCGTTCGTCACCGCGGCACATTCGCGACTGTTGCATGCCGAGCCCCGAGCGCAAGCCGAGATCGGGGCAGGTTAGCTCGCGCTTCGTCCGTTTCTATGAAGTTACAATACTAATAGGCGATGATTTCTGTGATCATAGATAGCTCTTTCGTCTTTTGTTTTTTATTACAGAGCCGTATGCAGAGCAGCTTGTATGCTTAATATTTTTTCTATTTAGATGTTAAGCCCGGCTTTTCCGACAACGTGACCGACTATATACAAGAGTGCTCATTGTGATTTAGGGAAATTTTAAACAACGATTCCTTACCTTAAAATAATGGTTTTTACTTAAGAAAGATTTCTATTAATCGCATAATGCACGAGATATTAATTTTTTCTAAGGCAAATTTGACACTTTGTGCTCTCAGTGTGTCCATTAATTTACTACGTTGCGTAGTAGTTTTTTTTTTAATACGCCTCCAGTTTAGTACAAGACGTGTTTCACTCAACTAGGGATGTTCGTCCTAGTCCGTTTTGTGGGCGGGCACGATATTCACGATGAGTTGTAGGTAGTATCTTAAAGTCAGTCCGAGCCACACCGAGTGCATTTCAATAATTTAATTATTTTATATCAAAACGGAAAAAGCGAAAATGCAAGAATCGGAATAATATCTTTCTCATGTCATAAGTTAGGCGGCCTGATTTACTTCCTCAGTTTTACCTAAATCAAAAAGAGCACGTTGTATATCGCTTGGTTCGGATTTTCTATTTTCGGAACTGGTAGTTTCAACAATTACACAAATATGAAATTTATTGTGGTTGTACAGCTTATAATTTACGAGTTTTGTTTTACGAGTAAGTATTATGAATCAGATGTAATAAATGTATTCACTTTAAATTGTTTTATTGAACATAGTAGCTTTAGAATTACCTACCTACCTGAAAAAACTTTTCAGTGAGTTGACTCCCTGTACAAGAAAAAGGAGAAAAGAAATGCCCTTACTAACTTTCTTGCCGGTTCTTCTCAGTACAAGTCTCCCAGGTTAGGAACCGACGGCGGCATAGTGACATTTGAGGAGTGTCTGTTCAAAAGGGGGCAATTACACTTTTGACAATTTTTAAGTTAGCGACGGAAATCAGTTTTTGCCCTAATATCTTAGTACGGCCTTCATGATAACCCATCAAAAGGAGGTATTTTCCATACAAAATCGGCTTTGAATTGACCAGTTTCAAACAAAACAGGACATTTTTACTAAAAAAAAAACAGAAGGAGAAAATTTTTATACTAAACCAGAAAATTTTCAAAATTATTATACACAAAACGGGACTTTTGTACTATCGAACTATGGCTGAAAAACCGAAATTTGTTTATGTTTTATTTGTATCCGAACACTTCAAATTATGTCTCGTGACCAGAAACATAAAAAAAAAATCGGCGCGAGAAACGTTAACATTTACTGTAAGGGATAGTCAATGCCCTTAGGATACGAAATCTGAAGGATAAATAAAACACACGTTTACCACGTAACTCCGTATACTCGCGACTGAACTCCTTTACAAAATGCTTCCTTACTTATAGCTAAGGCTACGCGCTCAATACAAGATGCTACGACAACTCAATGCTACGACGCGTTACAGATTACGATTTAACTTAACCTATTTTTGAGTATGTATGTGTCCCTACACTATTCCCCCTCTTCCAAAAATAAAAATAAAACAATACAATTTAAAACATTTCCAAAAAGTAAAACAAATTATAACAATATACAATATAGTACAGCTTTAAAAAGCTGGTGCACGGAAAGAAAAATGTAAACTATAGGGATTGGCTATAACTTATCTTACTTATCTTAACATCAATTTAAAACATCTTATATCATTATTAAGTGTCGACTTGAATTCATCAACACCTTAGAACTTAGAAACAACACTTAAACACTTACATAGTAATAAATTGCGTTTCATTAAAAAAAACGTTCACGCCGCGATAAATTCGAAATGCGTAGACACTTGCAAATGGACCCTTTTACAAACAAAACAATTTAACCCTTTTACAATCAAGCTTTCATATTTCCATTGGCACCATACATTTATTAACTACTAACGATATTTCTTAATAGGTACTTTTGTTATATTAATATTTATTTAATCTAAAGCAATGCTTAAATTACAATAATACCTTTAATCACTACGCGCTACGTCTGCATGTGTTCCATTTGCGACTTATGCAAAACGTACCGGTGCTTTGATAACGCGGCCACTGCGCGTGGTTCTCGGATGAAGAACTTTGCTGGAAGTGACCTCGTTATCTAAACTCGAATAGCAAAAATCACTATTATTTAAATCAGAATTATCACTAACATTATTATCGCTATTTAAAACAAAGGCGGGTTTTAACCTTTCTACTGATATGGTTGATTCCCTATCTCCTATTTTTATAACAAATGTTTTACCGTTCCTGCTTATGACGTTGTAAGGACCATCATAAGGATTCTGTAAGGATTTACGCACCACATCATTTTTTAAAAATACGCTCTTACAACTACTTAAATCACTAGGGAGAAATAACGAACTTGAATTACTATGACTTGACGGTCTAGGTCTTAAGCTCTTAATGCTATCCCGAAGATTTTGTAAATATTCCGCCTCTGAACAATTTATTTTACTATTGTCATAAAATCGCCTGGTAAACGAATTGTTTGGCCATAAGTTAATTCAGTTGCGCTGACGCCACTGTCGCTGCGTGTCGCGGCTCGTAAGCCCAACAACACGACTGGTAGCTCGGCTACCCAGCAGCTGCTGCCATTCAAACGTGCCGTCAGAGGTACTTTTAGTGCTCTATGCCAACGTTCAATCATGCCGTTACTTTGCGGATGGTAAGGTGTCGTACGCGTTTTTGTAATACCCAGATACTTCATTAGCTGACTGAAAAGATCACTCTCAAACTGCCTACCGTGGCCGCTTGTAAGCTTCAAAGGGCAACCAAAGCGAGATATCCAGCCATCAAATACTATTCTGGCTACAGTTTCAGCAGTGATATTATGAAACGGAAAGGCTTCCGGCCATCCGGTGCAACGATCTATCATGGTCACACAGTATCTATGTCCATCTGCCGACGTAGATAACGGGCCTAGGATATCTATATGAACGTGACAAAAACGGTCTGCACCCTCAAATTCTCCCAACCCAGCTACCGTGTGCCTGTTGATTTTAGATTTCTGACTACCCAGACAAGCTCTAGTCTATTTCGCTACATCTCTATCCATATTAGGCCAAAAGTACCGATGTTTAATTAATCCTTTAGTACTCTTAATTCCAGGATGACTTAAATCGTGAATTGAATGAAAAGCTATTTTTCTAAAATCTTTAGGTAAATAAGGTCTTATTCTATCCGATGAGATTTCACAAAAAACATGTTTCTCACAGTCAGGCAATTTGATTTTTTTTAACTGTAGATTGCTATCAGACACTTGAAATGCTAGACATAAATAGTCGTCACAAGCTTGTTGTTCCGCGATTTCTGAGAAGTTAAGTAACGTGGGACAACTTATTGTTTCTATACGTGAAAGAGCGTCTGCGACTAAGTTTTACCCACCACTAACGTGACGTATGTCGGTGGTAAACTCGCTAATGTACGCTAATTGACGTATTTTCCTTAGACTTTCTTTGTCACAAAAACAAGAGGTTTATGGTCGACCGACTGAGCGACGTGCGGGTGAAGGAAGTCTTCGCCGAAGGGCCGAAGAACGATTTGCGGAATGTTTCGGGCGTAAAAAGCTTGTTCCGAGCGCAGAAAGAACGCGCTGTGTAAATTGTTAGTACACGATCTTCCACTAAATTTCTAAAGTATTTGATAGCCATTAATACTGCTAACAATTCCCTATCATATGTCGAATATTTGGTTTCAGTTCGCGAAAGTTTCTTAGAGAAATATCCTATCGGTTGCCAAACGTTATTACTTTTTTGTTGTAAAACAGCACCCACGCTAGTGTTTGAAGCGTCGGTCATCAGCGCTAAATTAGCATCGGGCAAAGGATACGATTGTGTAGCGGCGCTTTGTAAACTTACCTTACACATTTTAAATGCTTCATTGGCCTTATCAGTCCACTCAATTAATGCCTTATCGCGTTTTTTAGTATTATGCAAGTAATTATTTAACTCCGATTGATAATTTACGGCTTTCGGAATGTGTGCTCGGTAAAAATTTAACATACCCAAAAAACGGCGTAATTGCTCGACGGTCTTGGGTTTCGGAAAACTTACAATAGCTTGTACCTTATCATCCAGCGGTGTGGCACCCTCAGTCGATACCTCAAAACCCAAAAAATCCAGTTTTGTTTGACCAAAAACACACTTCGAAACATTAATAGTTATTCCATATTCATTAAATCTTTGGAAAACTACCTTTAAATGCTCTTTGTGCCGATTCTCGCTTTCACTAGCTATAATTACGTCATCAATATATGTAAATAGAAAGTTTAAATCCTGTAGTACCACCGTATCCATAAATCGCTGAAATGTTTGCCCAGCGTTACGTAATCCGAAGGTCATACGCGGAAATTCAAACAATTCAAAAGGCGTTATAATGGCAGTTTTCTCAATATCTTCCGGGGCCACGGGTATAAAATGATAAGCACGAAATAAATCTAACCGCGTAAAAATAGTTTTCTTTCCCGCTAAAAGATATTTAAAATCATGCAATATTGGAATCGGGTAGCGATCAGGTTTTGTTATCGAATTTAATTGTAATGTAATCACCACAAGGCCGAATATCACCATTTTTATTTGGTACCACATGCAATGGACTGACCCATTCACTTTTCGAAGGTCTACAAATACCTAATTCCGACATGTGGCTAAACTCTTAACTTTCCTATATCGGTCAAGTGGAAGAGGTCTGGCCTTCGCGTATACCGGTGGGCCCGTAGTCTCGATGTAATGCAATACAGAATGTTTAGGTGTATCTTTGTAGGACACTGGTTTTGTTATCTCTGGATAATCGAGCAACAAATCGCGCCAAATACTATTACCTAAAACAGTTTTAATAGATAACTCACATTTCGTCAGCGGAGAGGTTGGCGCGCCCTTTCCACACTCTTCTTTCTTCTAAATTCTCCAAATGCTCCATCTTATCTTACTCCCCACTTCCAATATCTTTGCTCCTCTCACCACCGGAATCTCAGATCCTCAAATAACCTTCTCCTTCTCTCTCCTTCCCACTCTTCTGGCTTTGTACATTCCTCCTTTTATATCCAGTCCATACTCCTCTGGAACGCGCTACCTCAGGAAGTCAGGATTGCTGCGAGTCGTGACGCTTTCAAAAAGAAAGTCCATTTGCTCCTTTTCGACAGAACCATGGCAGAATCATCTCAATAACACGTCCTATTTATATATTATATTATCAAGTAGTGTATGTAGGTTTATTATAAAATATTTATGTATTGCGAGTATGTATATTTTGTTTATTAATATATACGTATTATATGTTTTAATATTTTTAATGGTCTCATCAAACTTTGGTCACCGCAGATAATTGCACCTACCATGTCATCTCTGCACCACCCTATGGTTGACTGGTAGAGAATGCCTAAGGCATTAAGTCCGCCATGTAATGTTATGTTGCAAAAGTTCAAATAAATAAATAAATTAATAAAAAAACATTCGCTATGACTTACAATCGAGGCGAGAACATTCAAATGTGTAATTTGATCTATTAACTTACGCGCGCTCATATCGACTAACAGCTTATAATGGCTTAGAAAATCGGCTCCCAATATCGGCTGTTTAACATTCGCTAAAATAAAATTCCATTTAAATGCTCTCCTTAAATTAAAATCTAACATTAAAGTACGTACACCAAATGTTTTAATTTCTGTTCCATTGGCCGCATACAGTTTATAATTGTCACTAGCTATAGTATCGGAATTACACTTTTTCGTAGCCGGAATAACCGAAACGTTTGCACCAGTGTCTATTAAGAATTTAAGTCCACTTTTTCTGTCTTTCACACATAGGTGGTTATTAGATAATCCGATACTGACCTCCACCTCCGGCTGTATCGCACTTAGTTTTCCGCCGGCGCTCGGTCTTTCGGTTTCTTCCAGTTACAGGGATCTATATACTTCGCAGCCTTAACGCCGTACCGGTAGTGGTAGAAACAGAGCCAATTGGGATTTCGCCGACCTGTACTGGAATCTCTGCTCCGTGACGAAGATCGTTCGTAATTTCTACCATTGCTGGTGCCTCTACCTCTGAACGGCTTGCCTCTGTAGGTCTGTCGAGAACGCCTTAGCTCCGCCACCTCGACGCTGAGTCGCGCTACCAAGGTCGCCAAATCGGGCGGTGTCGAGTATGTATCCCGCGCCGGAATGTCCTTGGTGGATACTTCAGACATATCCGAGGGTCTGGTGGCTTCCATGACCTTGTCTGCTACCTTAGCTAAATTAGCGAGATCGGTTTCCTGTGTAATAGCTAACACCGCTTGCACCGCAGACGGCAAGTGGCTATTCCACATTATTTGTAAGGTCGCGACCGCTATCTTACCCCGGGCCAAATCCTTCATACGACGTAGGAGCTGAGTAGGCTTCTGATTGCCCTGCTCCATTTCTCCTAGCAGCTTCTGAAACTGCCGCGTTTCCGACTCCTCAAATATAAGCAGCAATCTCTCTTTATGGGTCTGATACTTGTGCTCCACAGGTGGCGATAACAATAAGTCACTCACCTGTTGAATTGTGAACTTATTTAGTTTGGTCACCACTAAATTTTGTTTTGTGGCGTCGAATAACTTTTGTGACTCAACGACGGCCTCAAACTGAACAAACCAGAGTCGCGGTTGGTCTGCCCAAAACTCAGGAACTCTCGAGGCGACTGTGATGCTGGCTAAGGATGCGTTTCCCTCTTCGCTAACATCACTTTTCACTACCGCGGTATTTTCCGGATTCATAGTTCTTATATAATTAGTTCTTCAATATGAAATAATACGACACGGGTAAACGTTAATATATTATTGTTCAAAAACACGGGTCACCAATGTAAGGGTTTGTCAATGCCCTTAGGATACGAAATCTGAAGGATAAATAAAACACACGTTTACCACGTAACTCCGTATACTCGCGACTGAACTCCTTTACAAAATGCTTCCTTACTTATAGCTAAGGCTACGCGCTCAATACAAGATGCTACGACAACTCAATGCTACGACGCGTTACAGATTACGATTTAACTTAACCTATTTTTGAGTATGTATGTGTCCCTACATTTACAAATAATGTTATCCAAAACGGGGCATTATTGAAAATTTCTGATCAAAATGGGACATATTCAATTTTTTTTCTATATAGTACATTTAAAATGCACTTATACATATATATCTATATGTATAAGTACTATTTTATATGATGTATTTCAAACTATTTATTACATAAGATACAAATTCACTCATGTATGTATATAATTAGGTATGAGTTTTTCTTAATTCCTGAAAATTTGTAAAAAAGTGGTAGAGCCACGCTGCGTTGCAGCACGCATTGTGCCGGCTCGCCCGGGGTAATACCACCCTCTCACGAATATCCGGCGTTAAAATAATGGCACTTGGTGCTGTTGTGTTTCGTCCGGCCAGTGAGAGTTCCGGAGTTCCCCCTCTCACAATTCCTATTCCTTCCTTAACCCTATTCCTTTCTTAAAGGTCGGCAACGCGTCTGCGATTCCTCTGGTTTTGCGGGTGTCCATGGGCGGCGGTGATTGCTTTCCATCAGGTGACCCGCCTGCTCGTTTACCTCCTTCTAATAAATAAATAAATAAAAAATTGTTTTATAGGTAATATTCCCCTTTTGAACAGACACAAGTACTAACGTAAGTTCGATTCCCACCTTCTTTAAACGTTTTTACAACGTTTCACTATCCTCTAGTATATTTAAGCGTCATAGAACTCAAAAAAACAACCTCAAAACTTGTGATTTACCTGCAATAAGCTATTTACTACTAATTCACCTTTTATTACCTAAAGCATTATGATAAGTAAATACTGTAAGAATAAAACAATGTTTGGTTTAAAAACATCTTAATCGTAAAGGCGACTGAAGGACTTAACTCTGCATGTACATCCAACACCATAGAGCAGCAATGGGCTCCCTTTACACGCATAAAACCCGCGAAACACCACCTTTACGCAAAACACCTAACTTGGAAAAAACCGCTTACGCAAAACACCAACTAAACATAACACCAACTTTGACTTACGCAAAATACCAACTAAGCATAACTCCTACTTTTTTGTAAACGACTGGAAGAACCAACTTTCCGTTTAATTTGCGCTAGTAGTAGATAAAACAATTAAAATTGAACTTTATGCTTATATTAAGTACAAAAAAAAGAAAACAAAATTAAAATTACATAGCTTCTAATAACTGAAAGCGTTTACGCTCAGAATGCCAACTTCGCAAAATGTCAACCGCTCGCAATTAGCCAACTTCTCATAATGCCAAATTCTTGAAATGCCAACTTCGCGAAACACCAACTTCGCGAAACGCCAACTTCGAGAAACGCCAACTTCGCGAAATGCCAACTTACAATTATAATGAAATGCAGGAGCAGTGCATACTACCACAAATAATAAAAATAATTAAAAAATCCACATACAATATCGCAATATCTTTATTTATAACATGGACCTCACTATGAAAGTTCATTATTATAAAATCAAACTATTATATCTGTGTCTGTTTCATTAGACAGCAACGCATATATTACATTTGTATTTTTTAATCTAAATAAATTGTTATACCTCTTTTATGATTTTATTCTTTTTATTATTCATGATTGTGTTGACATTTATTATTTGAGTTGATTTATTTTTGCCATTTACTATATTATGTTTTAAAGTGTACGGTACCTAGTTTTTGTTTATCTGATTTTGACAATGATTGTAACAATTATAAAGGTTTATGTCATTCTATCAAGATTTGAGATTGATGCGATACGACCCTAGTGTATTAATTGTAAGTGTAGTATTGATTATGTAGTAACAAAGATATTGCGATATTGTATATGGATTTTTAATTATTTTTATTATTTGTGGTAGCATTCACTACTCCTGCCTTTCATTATAATTGTATGTTGGCATTTCGCGTAGTTGGCTTTTCGCGAAGTTGGCGTTAAGCGAAGTTGGCATTTCGCGAAGTTGGCATTTTGCGAAGTTGGCATTTTGCGAAGTTTGCATTTCGCGAAGTTGGCATTTTAAGAATTTGGCATTATGAGAAGTTGGCTATTTGCGAGCGGTTGGCATTTTGCGAAGTTGGCATTCTGGGTATAAACGACTGAAAGGGTAGTTGCCCTTACACAGAATTAAACCGGATGTTTTAATTATTAATTAAAACATCCGGTTTGGATAAAATACTGGCCGGTTCGTTGGCCCACTCCACTTTCTGCTAATCCCGCAAAATATCACAAAATCTTGAGTTGGTGTTTCACATATATGTTTTTTTTAATAAGGCGGCTAACCATTTGTGTATAATACTCGTAGTCGTGAGTTTATGTAACGTAATAAATATTCTCGAAACCCAATTCGCAACAGTCATTCCAATGGATGTCGCGCGTGCTGCAAGCGGTCGATTCCATCCACCAAGTGGGCATCTACTGCCTGGCGCTGGTGCAGCCGAACTACCTGCCCAAGACCCCGTTGGGGGGCATCCATCTCAGCGAGTGCAAGCGGCGGTTCCTGGAGGGCACTTTGCACCCCGCAAACGTGCTCATGTGCCCGCACACGTGCGTCACCAACCTGCCCAAGCCGAGGGAGATACATTCCGGTGAGTTTCGAGAGCGCCTCTCTTTTTAGGTTTCGCCATGTGCCACAAACATTTTTCTGTACTGGACCATACCTCGGTAACGTGTGGTTACGGAGTCGGTCACAATTTTATTTTCGCTTTTGTGTAAAACAATTTTAATTTGATGATTACTAAACTTTATTTAGAAGAAATGATCATGCCGTTGTCACACGACTCTTTTACACGCGTAGAACAGTCTGTGCGTGCATTACATTGCGTGCTTCAGAAAACAGCTGTTCTTACAATATCTAAAATTAAAAGTGGTTTCCAACATTTGTTTCTGCTTAATGTCACTTGATTTGATGTAGATTAATCGTATGTTTCGGCTTCGTTAAGGGTATTTTACAGTGTACTCATCGCTTTATTTTAAAGTGTCAATTCAATTTTTGTTTTTATTTCTAGATGTTGGTCCAGCTTCAGTCATTGTTGGCAACTTGGTACAAGGTAACCGCTTGGCATCAGCCCAAGGCCGCGATATGGGGTATACGGATGACTCCGACGCTGCTAGAAAGGTAAGATTATAAAAGGTTGCATTTTTGAGTGATGTTGTTAATAGACAGTAGAGTAAAAAAAGTAGCTTCTAACCAGCATCACTCAATAATTTACCATGATTTTGCTGTCCATAAAACTATGTTTATTTTCTTTACAGTATCAATTTATATCTCAAATACTAAGGTGGAGAGCGCAAAGCACATCGGACCACGTTATATTCACGTTGCTCAACTCAAAAGGGGCGGTAGCTAAAGTGTTGACTTGCGCCGAACTGCACAAGAAAGCCGAGAGGATTGGCAACCTGCTGCTAGAGAAAGGGCGCGTCAACACGGGGGACCATGTCGCCCTCATATTCCCTCCGGGGCTAGATCTCATATGTGCCTTCTACGGCTGTTTGTATGTCGGCGCCGTCCCAGTCACTATTCGACCGCCGCATCCGCAGAATCTCCACACAACACTACCCACAGTGAGAATGATCGTCGACGTCAGCAAAGCCACACTAGTCCTATCCAACCAATCTGTGATAAAGCTACTCCGATCTAAAGAAGCGAGCAATGTACTGGACAGCAAGGCCTGGCCAATTACTTTAGACACTGATGATATGCCCAAGAAGAAACTACCCATCCTCTATAGGGCACCCACCGCGGAAATGCTGGCGTATTTAGACTTCAGCGTGTCTACCACCGGAATGTTAGCCGGAATCAAAATGTCGCACGCGGCAGTCACGTCGCTGTGTCGCTCCATGAAAATAGCTTGCGAATTGTACCCCTCGCGGCACATAGCCCTCTGCCTCGACCCCTACTGTGGCCTCGGCTTCGCTCTCTGGTGCTTGAGCAGCATTTATTCAGGCCACCACTCTATTCTCATCCCGCCTTCGGAAGTGGAAATCAATCCTGGCCTCTGGCTTAGCGCCGTTTCTCAATACAAGGTCCGCGACACGTTCTGCTCCTACGGAGTCATGGAGTTGTGCACAAAAGGGTTGGGCAGTTCAGTTAACCAGTTGAAGTCGAAGGGAATTAACTTAGCCTGCGTGAGGACATGCGTGGTGGTGGCCGAGGAGCGGCCCCGAATAAACTTGACGAACTCCTTCTCCAAACTATTCTCAGCCTTAGGGCTCAGTCCGCGAGCGGTCTCCACTTCATTCGGGTGTCGTGTGAACATAGCCATCTGTTTGCAAGGCGCTTCTAGTCCCGAGCCGTCTACGGTGTACGTTGATCTCAGAGCTCTGCGGAACGATCGCGTGTCGCTCGTCGAGCGCGGCAGCCCGCACTCCTTGTGCCTGATGGAGTCTGGCAAACTGCTACCGGGCGTTAAAGTCATCACAGCCAATCCGGAGACGAAAGGCCAATGCGGAGATTCGCATTTGGGCGAGATATGGGTGCAGTCGCCGCACAATGCGAGCGGCTACTTTACAATTTACGGAGACGAGAGTGATTACGCGGACCACTTTAGCGCTCAGCTGGTGACCGGTAACACGGGGGAGGTGTACGCTCGGACGGGGTATCTCGGCTTCTTGAGGCGAACGGAGATCGGCACGCTGAACACGAGCGGGGACGAGACGTCGCTGATGATCCGCGACAGTGACACGGAGTCGCTGGTGTCGGGCTGCGGCAGTGTGAGCGCCGTCTCCGACACGCATGACACCCACGACGCGGTGTTCGTGGTGGGCGCGCTGGACGAGACCATCATGCTGCGCGGCATGCGGTACCACCCCATAGACATTGAGAACTCGGTGATGAGGTGCCACAAGAAGATTGCCGAATGGTGAGTGTCGCAGACCCATAGACCTTTACAGTACTGTACGAATATATATGTTAAAATATTTTTTTTATTAGTAATTTTTGGCGGTTTTTTATACGCGATATGTTACAAATTGCAGTTAAAATATTAATAATTGATAGTAAATTTGCAAAGAACACAATAATATTCGAGTTCCTCTCAATCTTCTAATGTGATGTTGTTCATATGGGGAGGCCTGCACTCAGTACCTTGTGGGTCTTTCGACTGATGACTCCATTCCAATTTACATTACGTTTGCACATTGGCTGGACCGAAACCTGACCCAACGTCCGTTTGCTCGCAGCGCCGTGTTCACATGGACCAATCTGCTGGTAGTGGTGGTCGAGTTGGACGGCAACGACAGCGAGGCGCTCAACCTGGTGCCCCTCGTCACCAACACGGTGCTGGAGGAGCACCACCTCATCGTGGGCGTGGTGGTGGTGGTAGACCCCGGGGTGGTGCCCATCAATTCGCGCGGCGAGAAGCAACGCATGCATCTGCGCGACGGGTTCCTGTCCGACCAGATCGACGCCATCTATATAGCGTACAACATGTAATGGTAATGATGCACCAATTCGTCAAGTCGAACAGTTATTTGATGTACAGACGCCGGTAGATTACAACCTTTTTGTTGGCCATCAATATTGATTGGTGACAATTTGACAGTTTTTGAATAATTTGACCCGCTGGCGTGTACACACTACACATGTCAGAGCATTCATTCTTATGTTTCCCCCCACTGGTTTTCAATCTTATTACAATTAGGTAAGGGTCACTTTGTGGTGGCATCTGTGTTGCCGTTAACAGTCAAACGGTTGTATGTTAATGCCGTGCGCACATATATTTCAAAAGTTTCTAATTAAAACTGTCATGTCACACAGACGGCGTAATACGGGATTGCATCCGCTAGGGGCGCTGTTCGAGTAACTATACCAAACCTGCAAATAAGCAACCCTATATTCAACATACAGACAGACAGAAACTCATGCTAGACCAACAGTTAATTCTCTTTATTAACTATCTTGGAATTACTACAGGTTAATGCAGTATGTTTAATGAATCATAGGCACGGCACAACTAAGTTTTCGTTTTTTTTAAACGATGTCCTATATGCTATTGTGTAAAATAACTGCTTAATCGTGTAAACTATGTTTATGTGATTTTGTAAATTCATTTTTTGAGGTATTTAATAACTCTTCAAACTTAACGATCAAACGCCAAAATCTTTCGAGAACCAATCGAAAGGATTGTCTAAGACTGTGAACGCTTACTAACCTTTTGCATAATAATATTCAGGTTTATATAGACAAAAAAAGTGTTAATTTTACTGTTTTGACGATCAAAAGAAGACTGATGTAAGTCTGATTGCACCTGTAATTTTACGAAAATTCTCATGTCATTGTCCTTTTTATTAATTTTTGAATAATGCATGGATCTAAACAGTGAAATGAAATATTCGGAAAGCAATCATATTTTTTATTGTTGACCCGCTATTTTGTCGATTTTTTTTCGTAAAAGGGAGTTGTAAATTAGATTTTGGTTTGAACAAAATGTTTTATTTCCAACTGAATGCGTTCGCTTGGTTCACACTTAGCCATAATCTCCAAGCAGCGCTCGATGCGCGTGCGCACACAGTGTTCTCATTATTCTACAGCTTGTGACGTTTTTATTACACACAATTATACTGTTGTGATTATTAAGAATCAAGTAATTTCTAAAGCTAGTGCGTATGTAAATGTATTACAATCGGTAATTATACCTAAAGTAAAGTACCTAGTGTTAATAATACTATATCTTTAATGAACATGTATTGCATTTAATGTGTTGATGTTTTGTGATTTATGTTTTTATCGTTGACAATAAAGTATCGGTCCGTGTAAGGAGAACTTTTTGGAAATTATCAAATGTCAATCCCGGTAGCATAATCGTTCAATAGGTCTCAATTCAAAAGGTAGTATAGGTTAATGTTGCAATGTAAAACTTTAAATGTTCAGATCCTTTAGACTCCATTTTTAGACTTTAACCGTTATACTTATCTTCATGTATTGAGTTAAAAGACAGTGTCTAGAAAGTATTGGAATTAATGTGTCACGGTTAGTTACGTAAACGATTGTTAATGACGATTTGTGTCAAATCGAATAGAGCAAGTTAGGTTATGTGCTAGTTCGCCAGCAGTGTTCAGTGGTGTGATCGTCGTTTTACAATCAATACACCTCAACGAAATTATTATTGTATGACGTAGGGAAGTTTATAAACGTCTTGACGAAAACGTAATAATCTATATCACACCTCTGAAGATTTGATGTTAATTTTTTAAACGACTTTTAATGATTGACTCATGGGAAATATGTTGATCGTGTAAGCTTTGCGACGATGGACTTCGCTTTAGTATTTAGTATCTAGACGCAGATTGAAAAGATTCAGCCATATGTACGCTAGAGGCGCTGTCTGGGCCAAAGCCCTGTGATTATTCTAAATATGTTATCACCTTGTATCCGAAGTATTTCACCACTGATACAAAGTATCGCTAAACAAACAAAGACTTTCGAATCTGCAAGAAAAAAAAACAGTGATGAAAAAAAAAGCTCAATTTTAAAAAATTTGGATTACTTACTTAGTGATGTCGCATCGCTTGTGATGCTATAAAAATACAATAAAACTTTCAAAAGACCGTTATGTTACAAGTCTTTTATCAGATGGAGCAAACTGTATGGCTGCTGTGAAGTGCGCGCAGGTGCTGTGAAGTGCGCGCAGGTTGTGAACATGCGCACGTCTCGCGGATTGATCGACAGCTACCGTTGGCTATACTGCGACGGGACTTGCGCCTTACTTCACGACCGTCATAAAATTTGCATCGGAAATTCATACATATTTTTTATTCGCAATTTTTCTATAATTAAATGAATGCCAGCTATTTCAATTAATAATTATTTAATTTACAATAATGTTCATCATTGTACTATTCCAAATGTTCTGAGCATCATGTTCTCAATGTCGAATTGAATTTATTACCATCTTTTAATAATCACTAGATTTCATTATTTACTATTATTTTATATTATTTTTTGTAATTATTTATTACTAAATTGTACATATATTTTTGTTATTTAATTGTACGTTATGATTTATATCTAAGATTATCACTGTTGTTCGGACGGTACTGCATCGACGATGTAGCAATGTTAAGGTAAAGTGTATTGTTTTAGCTGATTTCATATAAAAATCGGTGTAACCTTTAGTTGATGTCTTTAAAACTTTTAATTTTACGGTCATTTCAAAAATGTAGTCATCTTACTGAGTAAGTATATAAGTAGTGAATTGAACTCAGTTTACTGAACAAATATTATCTTATTTGTAATCGTTTATATTGTAAGTGCGCTCCGCCGCAGCCCGCTAGGTGTATGCCCATTTAACTATCGCACATTATTTACTTGTCTTGAATAAGTTTTGAATAGTGCAGCGTCCTATAGGTGGCCGGGCGCCGTTTGCGATGCTCAAGCTACACTATACGAAGAAGTTTTTGTAAATGTATCATTATAGTCAGACACGCGCCCGGCCCGTAGACATCACTGGTTCTATGTAATGTAGCGCACAAAATTGCGATTTTGAAGATTGTGTTCGAATAATTAATGTCTGTCCCGAGAACTATGATTTCAGTCGCCAAAGATTTGCCTGTTGGGACATTGTAACTGCTTTAACAAATTTTGTAATTTGGTTTCTGGATAAATAAATAATAATAAACGAACTGTTGGTTTTAATTTCATATTTTTTTACATCATTTAGTAGTGACATCCAATTTGACATCGAGATGATTATAGTATTTAATTATAGATATTTATATATAATATTTTATTTTGTTATCCATTTTATACATTATATTGTGTAAGTTAAATAAATAGATATTAATAACTAGATAATACAGTTTCAACGTGTATGTCTTTGAATTTAATTAAATATGCATCTGTTCAAAGAACATTAGGTGTTACCTATTATTGCATAGTGACACTGTTATGTGATATGAATTTTAAAAACAAGTGCAAGTGCATGTTAAAAACATTTCGGTAATTTACAATAACTAACGCTAGCACATCGTTATTTATTACTCAACGCCGATTAATCTTCCAAAGAAAAAAAATTCCCCATGTCGTTTACTTTAATTGACTTTCACCAGAATGGCCAAATTTATAAGTAGATAGAGTTAATAATAATTATTTTCATTTTTAATGGAGAATATTATATATAATAATAATAAAATTGTTGGTGTTCGTTGGTCAAATGTAGATACCACAAAAGCTATACTGAGTGCAAATACGGGTAACTTCTGATGAAACTGGAATCGGACGGAAGTTTACTAAATCGTAACAAAACCAGATCAAATTTTTAAAAGGTTTTATTTTGTGATAGATAGATACTTACAGATGTTTGTAGTAACAGACGATGTTATAAGATAGGTTAAATTGTACATCTTACAAACATCAATCATACTTAAAACTAATTCTATTTATTAACATTCAGAACAATTTCTATGTTAGCACCTAACTTGAATCTTTTATAGTTGGTACCTCAATTTCCATGAACAGGTAAGAAAGTACATATCTCAGGGCTCTGAGAAGGATTCGAGCCTCGTCATAACGCCGTGAGACAGGTTTTTACACAAAGATGTCAAGGTTAGTGCTATTTAATCTTATAAAGAACAAACAATCAACATCTATCCACAACACAAACAATTTACATTAAAAATACTTAAATTGTGGCAGTTGCAAATCCTAAACATAAAAGGTGACATTGAATTAAGTGCGTCTAGTGTACCTATTTTAAGAACACATTGACTAGTTACTTACATCGATATTAACTAAATTAATGTAAGAAAAATAGGTTGCATAGGTTGGTTTTTGAGATATTCACGATAACTAGTTAATTATAATTAATTAATTAATTAAAAAATACGGTAATGTTTAAATAACGCTGTTTTTTTGAGGTAACTAATAATAAGCCAGACCGGTACCTAAATATGATTCGCACGGAAACTAATGTCAACCCAACCTATTTAGGGATGGCTCTTGTAGGATAGGAATTCACTTGAATTTCAAATATCACCTGCATTAAGTTAGTGATGTCAAAGGCTAGCCTTCCCTTTGAGAGCCACTGCATTACTCTTCTTCCCGGAATAGTGCACAACAGTAGGTAGGTACCTACATAGCGTCTGAGTCAGAAACGTTGGAATTTATTCCAGAATTATAGTATCACCTTAGAACGTTTTTAAAAATATTTTTCATTCGACTCACTTGCCTATATAGTGATGATTGTGCTATTCGTTTTCAACTCTATTACTTACCATTAAGTTTAGATTCCCAATTAATAAACTGTACTTATAAAAATCATTTCATACGGCCATTTTCTTCAGCCTATAAACTTTTTACTGTTTGCTTAGGATAACCAATTAACAAAATAAAAGAAAAAGTTGATATGCTTAAAAATAAAATATTCTGCTTTCAGCTTGTTGGAATGGAGGGGCCTTTTAGCTCTTTTGGCTCCTCCCTAAGAAAGGCCCTCGTTGCGTTCCACAAATCTCTAGTGATGTTTAATTTAAATAAAAATCAAA
Source organism: Scoparia ambigualis (assembly GCA_963921215.1). Lineage (NCBI taxonomy): Eukaryota > Metazoa > Arthropoda > Insecta > Lepidoptera > Crambidae > Scoparia > Scoparia ambigualis. The sequence continues at coordinate 8,872,920 of OY992501.1, forward strand.
TAATTTTACTAATAGTTAAAACTATTTTTAAAAGTGTAATGCGAAATAATTCGGTTGTTCAATGGGTAGATATGCGTTAAACGGGTTTTGCCCTATAATACTCTACGAAACATAATGGACTACTTTGTGATGTTTTGAATATCTAACAGTTTGTGATAAGATAGCCAGTTCCTCGAAACGCACTTCGGTATAGTGCGTTGCCACCTTCGTCGGCCTAGGAGCTGGGAAACACATGCGCCGGCAGAGAATTCCAAAGCCGAATGGTCTTACAGAGGAACGACTTGCCAAATTTTTTGGTACGAGTACTGATAGTCTGTACAGTATGATGGTGGTTCCTAAGACCAGCACGTGTAGTCCGGGAGTGGAAAGGAGAGGGCGGGATAAGTTCAAAAAGTTCTTCAGAACACTCTCCGTAGTAGTTCCGGTAGAAGACACTGAGGGAAGCTATGTCTCTACGCAGCTGGAGGTCTTCAAGGGAGGCTGTAACCTCAGCATCTCCAATAATGCGTACCGCTCGCCTTTGCAGTCTATCAAGTGCGTCAAGGAGGTATTTAGCGGAGCCATCCCATAGATGAAAACAATAGTCCATACTCGATCGCACCTGAGTTGTGTACAGCAAACAGCGCTGCTCGGGAGTGAAAAACCGCCTCACCTTATTGAGAATACCCAACTTTCGGGAGGCAGTTAAAATAGCACTCTCGACGTAGCATTTTGGATTCAGTTGCTGGCCGATGTCCATGCCAAGAATGCTGAGGTTCACCGAAATGGGTAACTGAGAGTTCTGAAGAGAGGGAGGACTAAGGAAGGGAGTTACCTTGGACGAGAAAGCACAAACCTGGGTTTTGCTAGCATTAAACTCGACCAGGTTTTTAGATCCCCACTTAGAGACACGAGCGAGAGTCAGGTTCAGTTTGGCAACCAGTTCTTGCCTTTTCATCATGATATCGGCTTGCTTTGCCGCAGGATGTCCCAAGTACCGCTCATGCACCGTACTGTCATCCGCATAACAATGAATATTGCCCAAGGAAAACATGTCATTAATATGCAGAAGAAATAGAGTACGTGAGATCACAGAACCCTGCGGCACTCCGGCATTGACTTTGTAGAACGCGGAGGGACTACTCTCACAAAGGACACGAATCAATTACGTAGATAAAAGGTAGGTAATAGGTACCGAAAACATTGTTATAAGCAAGTAACGCGATTATTTAGAGACAGGGTCCATAATTCCTAGTTGTTATTTGTGTGCGTCTTTCACGTACCTAATCGTATGGTAATTAGTAAAATTAAAAACTTAATACACAATCCTGCTGAGATGTATCGAGAGCGAGCATCTGTACGGCATTCATGCACTCCTCGCTTCCTAGGGGCTCATAAGTAGTAGATATAACTTCAACATCTATCGCAATACCTTTCAGTAGAAGTAACACACATTGCTTTGCAGTTTGATTATTTTAAAATTAGTCCTAAATAAGCAAACTAGCAAAGCAATGTACTTTTACTTGAAAGGATTGCTGAACTTGGACAATTAGCCCTCTGTCTTCTAAATTTAGGTAAGTTACAATGCTTACGAGTAAAAGCGATGAGTTTCAATTCCCATTGCACTCTCATTTTCGTTGGCATGAGCCAATGGTGAATTTTTCTCGCACTCGGCACTCTGCTATAATTCTGAAATGAATTTTGGGACCTCACTCTCACAGATGTGGTAAGTCACAAGCGATTGGCGCAGTAAAGTACGGTCGAGGAAGTTCCCGCACGACCACTTTAAGGCGATATTCGCTTGCACGCGACCTACGCGCTGGATACTGTATCTAGGGTTGCCACCCGTACTCTAAAATAGAGTATTATCCTCTTTTTATGTAGGCGTACTTTATAATCTCCGACACCAATAAAGTACCTACGCTAAAGTACTCTATTTATGAAAAAGATAAATATTTGTTAAATGTCGCAAAGAGCAACAAAAAATACGTTTTTAAGGACAAAAAAACAAATAGTTACTCTTTTTTATACTATGTACTTTGTGCAGCTGCCGACTAATGTAACTGTCGGTGTAAAAAATAATCTTAATAGTGTGTGTTCAGTGTGGTCTTTTGTAAAAGCACCGGCTGGCTACACATGAAATTTAACTTATAGGAGGCTGAGAAACTTCCCTATACGGTTTTATTACCTACGTCAGAAGCACTCCTAAAGGTTTTTGAAAGGCAATGTGTTTGGTTGTGTTTTTTGGTCATGAAAAGCTATTCAACTACGCAGTTCGTATTAAATTGCATGTTCTTCACGGCTACAAGACTACAATAGTAGATTGTTACGACATATTGCAGATTCAGCTATAATAAAACAAGTTTATTTTGCTCTTTGTGAATCAATATTAACCTACTGCATTACTACTTGGAGTGGTATTAATAAATAAATAATAAAGTAATTTGTTTATATGTGATATTTTATATAAAAATAAATAAATATGATGATGATGATGATGTTATACACGGGGCTAAAATGACCCATTATATATAAGGTAGTTTTACTCCCGAGCTTTAGCGAGGGAGTAAATAGAAACCGAGTTTTAATGGAGTTTTTTAGCGCCGTGTGTTACACTCTGCTTTTCACTACGAATGCGAGAAAATAAAACAATCCAATACATTATGAATTGGTTTATTTAATTAAAAATTAACCCGTTAGTTGCTTTTACGACACCCAAGGGAAGAGAGGGGTTGGTAGTATTATTTTGATGTGCCGCCATCGCCGCTCTATGCTCTTGGAGGAGAAGCGGCGGAGTGTCACGTCACGGAGGAACCGGGGTAGTGACACGATGAGGAGAAGTCGAATGAAGATAACAGCACGATGAGTTCAGACGTATATTATTTTAAATAAATAGTTAGTTATAGGTAAGGTTTAGGTAAAGGTTTAGGTTATAATTTATTATTATTATTATCAGGACGGTATGCCTGGAACTGCCTAGTAATAATAATGCACTGTTTGCAATAAGAATAATTCGGAAGGAAAACAATAATTAGAATTAGAAGGAGCTCATTCTAGCTCCGCGGATGAATCTGAACTGAACTTACATCAAAGAGTAGAGCTATAATGAAAACAGAGGCTAGACAGAGAATGCAAGTAAATATTTGAACTTTAAAGGAGGTACTAATAGTCCATACAACTTTGGCTATGTTTGTACCTTGAGGTACATAGATATCAAAATGTAGAGAAAAATTCGAGGATTCCGAAAAACGTATCATTTTGCTTTTATATTTAGATAAAACTAGATAATAAATTAATAAAGTTGTGAATTACTTGTAACACATTTTTATCATGTGGTAACATTCGATGTTCAATTGCGTTTAGTATCAGACTTCTCCAAAACCTGTAGTGTTAATAAAATATTTTATTTGCTGTTAATTATTGTTAATGCCTAATTGTCTCTCTGCTAGTAACAAAACGCTACAAAATGTCAAAATGTTTTAATTGTCATTCCGTTCGTTTCGGCAATTCGGGTTGCTTCGTAGTTTTCGTTTCGTTCGCGATTCGTATTTTTATTTAATAACTTGGCTATTCCCTGTGGTATTCCGTTTTTCCTCGTGATTTGATTCCTGTTGACACTCTGATCCCGTAAACAGATTATATTCATAATTCTTTCACAGATTATTTAATATAGACAGGGTCTAAAATGGCGTATTTTTTCAAACCGAAATTATTATTTTTTTGTCTTTCCAATTAACTAACAAACAATGTGGGCCTGCTATATTACTAAGCGTTTCATAGAGTATTTTTTTCCATAAAGTGTACCTCGGTACATTAACTGGCCAGATTTTAGTGACCTCCTTTAAAACTAAATATAAAAGAATGTTATTCACAAAGAAGGTCACAAAAACCAACAAGGCTTTAGTTGCCTTGTTACAAACGACTAACGGACTAAAGACTGCACATACATCCTACAACATAGAGCGGCGATGGGCTCATCAAAATAATACTACCAACCCCTGTCTTCCCTTCGGTGTCGTAAAAGGCGACTAACGGACTAAAGACTGCACATATATCCAACAGCTTAGAGCGGCAGTGGGCTTTTAGTATTATATGTTCACTTAAGTCTATTCTTTGTTATCAGAAGGATCGTGTCTGCTATCAGTCTGGAGTGAGTATCGGGTCGAAGAAATGAAACAGTTAGTTTTGCACAACAGTTAATATATTTAACTCTATAAAAGCTATTTTACATTTACGTAATACTTTACATACTTTACATACACATACATACTTTACATACTTTACATTTACGTAATACCTACTACGCGGCGCGCAACGCAGTCGCGCGAGTACCCAAGGCGAGGATTCAGGGATGACTGCTGAATCAACGTTAGCTGAGAACGAATTTGCTTACACGCAACTTTACAACTGTATCACCACATCAATACTACTCATTTAAAAAAAAAAATTTGATCATCCCCACAAAGTTATAACTTCAATATTAAAATGTTCTAAATCTACACAAAACAATGCGAGGCACAGCGGAAATGCTGACTTATCGCTGGTCGCCGTGGGTCGGAATGTTGATGCAATATACTGCTACCTATAGTACCTACGTATTTCTGTGAAACAAAACATTACAATTGAACTGAATTAAGAATATGAACAATCTATTTATATAAATAAACTAATAATATGACGATTTAACATTGTACGTCTTTGTTATGCTTTTTTCAATATTACATTGTTATTTACTTTTAAGTTACTTACATTGTTTATTTGCTTACTTTTTGTGGATTTTTTTAAAAGAAACATGTTGTACATTTTAACATAAGTATTACATATAAGATAATATAACACTTACTATATTTGTTTTTGAATACATATTAATCAATCGATAAACAATAAATTCCCCTTTGAAACTAACAACTTGTTTTATTTATACATTTGTAAACTTAATATTTTCTCAGTCATTAAAACATAGAAATCATTTATCTTCACACATTTACCTTTGTCTTATATTAGGTAAGTAAATTAGTTTTAAACAAACAAAACACAAAAGATCATATTTTAAGTTGTGTCCTTTGTGAATTTAGAATCATAACAAAAACATAAAAATAAAAATATCGTTGCACTGTGAACATGTAGTGTCTTGGCATTGACCTAGAAGTATAGACAAGAACGTTCATACAAACCATTAAATGGTTACCATTTGTTCAAATTCTGGAATGAGGGACCTAAAGTTCGCTGCAGCCGCTGCAGCGCTTAAACATTTAAATGTTGTCTAATCAACAGACAGACATCGCAGCGCCGCAGCGCCAGATCGGTCAAAGACAACGTAGTGTGTATCAAGATGGCGTCCCAAATAGATTATCAATAACAATATCTGAAAAAATATTTTTCTATTCTAATAATACGATATAACTACATAATAATGACTTGAATAACAATTAATTTCACTTACTTGACAACTGAATTGTTATAAACGTCTAGGTGTACACTTTGAAAAGAAATAAAAAATTATTTTTGCCGCTTCGCACGCGCTAATGTCAAAGCCACACTAAAGCAAGGTGCAGAGTCGACTCCGCAGATCAGTGGAACATAGCGCGTGCTCGGAAGGGCCTATCTAGTGTAACGTATATATCGCTGTATCTTGGTAGTATTTTTCAAATATTTCGTCTTCTCTGGTTAGTAAGATTTTTTCCGGGATTTCTTCTAATTCCCAAAACTTTGTCATTTGTTCCACTTCTTCCGTGCGTACAATCATACTAAGTATTTTTATCTCATTATTTATGTCAGTAGTACAGAGTCCTGATAAAATCCATCCCAATTTAGTATTCAGGGCAATTATATCATTTTGAATTTTTTCAAATCCTTTTTGAAGTAGGTATTTTGCTGTATTTATTTGCACCTAATATTATGTCTATAGGTCCCTTTTTGAGTATGTCGAGTCCGCAATCAACTTATTTTGCAAGCTTTGTACCTGAAGCGGTTGCAGATCATGTCGTGGTATGGAACTCGTAAGTTTCGGTAGTATTATTAGAGTTACAGGTAAACTGTACTCACTAGAATATCGTGGTCGTATGTTTATGTTAATTGTATAGTTAGAAATTTATGGCTTGTCATTTCCTACGCCTCTGATTTCGGCATGGATTTTTGTCCTTGGGTATGCTAACAGTTTGGCTATTTCTTCGGTACAGAAAGACGCCTCTGAGCCTTGGTCACTCAGTACTCGTAATAATTGTGGCATACCATCGTTGGTCGTTGTCTGAACTAAGGCTGTTGCTAGCAGAACATTTTGTCTTGAAGTTGTCCCTGATACGTTTGACTGTTTATTCTTTTTGTCATTTGGGTTAGCGTGAGTATTTGTTTCGACTACACGTACGTTTTCTGTATAGTTTCGATGTAACAATGCGTATTTTACGCTCTTGAATTTTTTCGATGAACTTTGATTCAAACATCGGTTACACATTTGTTTGTTTCTAACTACTTTCATGAGTTCATTTACATCTAATAACTTGAACTTTGAGCATAGATGAATATGGTGGCAATTACATTGGCAGTACTAACATTCTTTTGTGCGTTGCTCGAAGTGTGGCACCGTGGGCTTATTCTGAAAGTATGACTGCTTATTCGGTGTATACGATGTTGACAATGATGTTGACGGACTAAGCGATGTTTTTAAACATTTAAAGCGTTTTTCTAAAAATTTCATAACTTTGATTTGATTTTAGTGCTGTCTTCTAGTTGGTATTCGTCTCTGTCCTATTTTCAATTAATTAATCTGTTCAAAACAGAGCTCCATGCTGTCGTGTCAATAACTTGATTTTTTAATGCTTCTAAACATTCGCGTACTGTATCATGCATGTCTCGTAATTGCGCTGAATTCGCTCTCCTTATAGTAGGTATATCTATTAACTTGTCAATGAACTTATATGTGATCATTCGCTTGTCGTCTAACCTTTTTGTAAGCAATTCCCACACTGTTTTGTAATTTGATTCACTTATTGTTAAATACTGAATTATTTTTACCGCTTTGCCTTGTACATGTGATTTTAAATATTGTATTTCTTCTGAACATGATATAGAATGATCTTCATGCATTATTTTCGTAAACATGTCTTGAAACGTACTTCAGGTGTTGTAATCTCCGGTAAATATTGGAATTTTAATTTGTGGTAGTTTCCCAGGTGATCTGTGACTGTGACTCTTGGAGGTCCCGGTCGGTTAACTTACAAATAATTTTTCTTGTATGAGTTCTGTAGTAATTTCATAATTTTTCTGTGTTTGGTCGAATAAATTACTTTTGAAATAATCAAGTTTGTACGTATTTTCATTAATTAGCAGGTCTAGGTGGTTATTATCGATTTCTTGCCACTGGGTCTGAATTACTTGTAATAATGACTGCAATGCCAAGTTGGTTTCTGATCAGTGATTGCAATTTTTGCTTGAGATAACTTCTTCGTTAGTTGTGATATGCGATAGTTCTGTATGAATAATATTGGACTCTGTTTTATCGCGTATGTGAAATCTTCTAGTGGTACGTCTTTAGGTTCGTATAACTCCTGTTGTAGGTACGGTTTGTCGTTGTTCTTAAATTTTTCTTAAATAGCCAGTACTTCGTCATATTTCTTCTTAATGTAGCTTCCAAAGTAATTTAATGTCATGTGTTTATGAGTAGAAAGTATTTCTTGGTCTTGTAATTACAAGTGGTTTGTATGTGCTTGAATAAAAATATCGTTTAGACGACTCCTTCTGTCGTCTAAATATTGTTGGGTCAGTCGCGAGGCTGAATCTTTATTCATATTCGCCAATAGTCTTGTGATCTCATTGTAGAACTGTTCTTGCTCTTTGACTCGTTCGTTGACGTCTTGATTCTCCGTCGTTTTCCTCTTTTTGTCTTCTTACTATCCCTATTACCCTACCTTACTCCTATCAAATCTACTTGTCAGTACGAAATGCACCTGCGCTCCTAAATACGGTATTTTGCGACTTCTCAATCAGCTGGTGAGACCCGCTTCTGGGAGGCCAGTGACCGAACCGCTACCGTAGCAACAGCTTTCCTACAGGACACACTATGTACTTAGTCCTTCAGATTGATACGAAAGTGATGCTTGTTTTAGTACACCAGAACGCAGCTTTCCAAAGTTGTCTCTCGGTAATTGTCAGTTCCTAGGGGGGTAAAGTATAATAATTCGCGTAATTTATGTTAACGTCACAGGTTCAAAATATCTCAAAGGACCAAAATGTGCAGCTGCCGACTAATGTAACTGTTGGTGTAAAAAAATATTCTTAATAGTGTGTGTTCAGTGTGGTTCAGTGTGGTCTCTTAAAATTGTAAAAGCACTGGCAGGCTACATAATATGAAATTTAACTTATAGGAGGCTGAGAAACTTCCCTTCCCTATACGGTTTCCCGTCCTACAATATCTCAGTCCCTGGGTCCCTAAGTCCCTAAAACCCTAACCTACAGCATAAATGTGTAATAAATAAATATATACATAAGTACGGGATGTCTGCACCATGAGACCTAAGGTAACAGACGGAAGGTGGTGAGGAAACAGGGTCCGGAGTAGGATTTTCTCACTGCCAGTCAAGCAGACTCACAAGACTGATCAGAACTGACGGCTAAGGGTGTCTTGGACACAGTGAGAGGAATATAGTTACCTGGTAGTACCCATTATACCACGATGTCGTCCGAGTACAAAGAGGTTTATTTACAATTTCTATAAGATTTTAAACTAAGATTACTGTACACACACAAATAAATATTAGACTAGTGTTTTGTCCGTGTCTCTAGCAACGTAGCGCTTTCTTGCAGTCTTCTTGCAAGTGGTTGACAGATAAGTTCCTCGACCACTCATAGCGGATGCGCTTAGACCTAGAGAAAGGCCCCAGCAAGTGATGGCAAACGATTCGTATACTGGTATTCGTAAATATGGTACCTGTCTTACACACATTGTAATACATGAGATCGAACGTACACTTAGCTTACATACTGAGTAATTACAATTACAGACACAAATAAATAACTTATTCGAAAAGTAAGTATACTAACAAAAAAATTAAGAGCGGTTGGTTGAGTAAGTTTTACGTAGTCACACTAAAAGTTTCCGGAACTGGCCACTTACATAAACAATATTTAAAAAGTAATTACAACATTTGAAAATGGAACTATTTGGCTGTAGAATGCAGTTTGTTTTATTTGACTGTCAATTGCTTTTACACTGTGGCGCCATTTATGATTTTCTACGTTTTTAAGTGTAATTTGACAGCTCAACAGAGCATCGCTCGGTTTTAATCTGCTTTTGGCGATGAAGCACCATGCAAGACGACTATTTATAGCTGGTTTGCAGAATTCAAGCGAGGTCGTGTCATTCTCAGTGACGAACCTCGCGATGGTCGCCCGTCCACCGCTGTGAACAACAAAAACATCGATGCTGTGCGCCGTATGATTGAAACAGACAGGCATGTGACCTACCATGAGATTCGCGCATTCTTATACATAGGCATGAGTCAAATACAATCAATCCTACACAAACATTTGGGTGTGAGAAAGCTGTGCTCGCGGTGGATCCCACACAATTTGACCGAGGCTCAAAAAACGGATCGCGTCTCTTAGTGCAGTGCCATGCTTACCAGATTCAACAAAGGTACGTCAAATTTGGTGTGGGACATAGTAACAGGTGGCGTAACATGGATTTATTGCTACGATCCCAAAACAAAGCAGCAATCGAGCGTATGCATCTTTCAAGATGAGCCGAAACCAACTAAAGCGGCGCGCGTGAAAAGTGCATCTAAGCGAATGATTGCTTGTTTTTAAAACTAGACACGTGGCTACTGTTGCTTTAGAGAATCATCGTACCGTGAATAGTGACTGGTACACGACCATTTGTTTGCCGGAAATTATTGACGAACTCCGTAAAAATAACCGTAAACGCCGTGTCATCTTGCACCACGACAATGCTAGTTCTCACACGGCCAGACAGACAAACGAATTTTTGAAGGTAAAAAACTTAGAACTTATGAGCCAGTACATATGAGCCAGGTGAAAAACGTAGAACTTATGAGCCATACAGTCCCGACCTGGCACCTTGTGACTTATTTCTGTTCCCAAAAATTAAGAACCAATTACGCGGTCAACGATTTTCATCACCAGAACAGGCTGTCGAAGAGTATGAAAAACACGTTTCTGAGGTCACCACGGAGGAGTGGCACAAAAGTTTTCAAAATTGGTTTAATCGAATGAAAAAGTGCATTTACGCAGAGAGAAAATTTTGAGAAACAATAAATTCATTTTTGACTTTTAATAGTATTTTTTTCTTATTCATTCCGGAAACTTTTAGTGCGACCCACGTATGTTATTTTTGTTTAGCCGCTTAATACTGTATTCATTTCTCACTATTTTTTCCTATTTCGTATTATTTTCAATCCTCACTATGGTCAAATCAATATATTAATGTAAATAAAGTTTTGTAAGTGAATATCTTAATCTGATCCTTTTGTTGTCTGTATTTGATTTCGGACTTGCGGTGTCGTATGATTAAAGATAGCTTTGACCATCTGAATTCCTCGGACGGTACCTATATACGTACCTGCTTATCTTCATTTTGCTACTGTCGACAACTCGGTACTTGCAACCTACCCAGGACGTCACTATCACAGATATACCACAGCACCTATCCATTATTGTATCATTACACAACATCAGAAACTACTTATACTCTCTTACAATTTTGCTACTAAAAATATATAAATATTTATTTAATTTCTGTAAGTATTATAGAAAACAATGTTATTATTTAATTGTCCAATATTTTTTAATAATTTGTTTTAAAATATATGCTATATTTCATTTCATGATATAGATAGCCCTCTTGTTCTAATTTATTAGTTACATTCGGAATCACTTCTTTAGCACCTTCCACACTTATCATTATCACATATACCTACCTACTAACTTTGAACTTTCCTCTTTACTAATCACACATTCTTCCGAAACTATACGAAAAAAAAGTACTCATGACATTTGCAATAAACTAATAAGTACATAGAATATGTAGTCATGAAACAATATACCCAAGTTACGAGAATTAATTATACTACGACTTGGAGTATGTTTTTACGATCTTGACATTCTACTACCTGGTTATTTTACGAACTTGACATTCTACTACTTGGTTATTTTACGAACTTGACATTCTACTTCTTGGATATTTTACAAACTTGACATTCTACCACTTGGTTATTTTATGATCTTGACATTCTACTACTTGGTTATTTTACGAACTTGACATTCTACTACTTGGATATTTTACAAACTTGACATTCTACCACTTGATTATTTTATGATCTTGACATTCTACTACTTATTTAATTTACGATCTTGATATTTTACTGCTTGTTTATTTTACGACCTGGGCACCTGGACATTTTAGAACTTTGACGTAACACTCTGAAGCTATATTTCTGATCATGTTCTGAAGTCATATCTTATGGACAAGATCTTATATATGATGCACGAAACCTATTTAGTACAGAACTAGTTATTGTAGTGACATGCCTTTATGATAATCATTCGTTACGTTTTGTATTTATATTTTACAAAGCTGGGTGGTCGGCAACCTTAATACTTATTATTATTTTTCTTGAAATGCGACAGCGGTCACATTTTTTTTTGAAAAATCGATCATATTTATAGAAATAGCGTTTTTAAAAGGGATTAACGCCTATTATCTGGGCATACAATTGGTAAGTTCATCTTCTGAATGTGTATCTGAGCTAGGTATCTTTAGTAGTAACAAACATCCGAAACAGCACTGCAGGCGCATCAAGGTCATTAAATGATTGTTTGTACTAAGTAGTTTTGTTACCTAAATAATGTTAAATTTTTCAATTACGTACTTTTTTCTCCATTCAGGTGCTCATACCGCCATACCTCATAGTAAATTATTTATTTACTTTTTTAAGAAATACTACCTATTCTAATAGACGTCAATATAAACAATTAACACCAATAATATTTAAACACTGATTTAAAAATATGTTTTTAAACGGTACAATATTCCTTAATTAGCATTCATAGGTGATATTTTCCTAACACGTAGGTACAATAGCATAAGTTTAAGCAGAAAATTCTCGCTTCCGTAAAACCTACTTCTATTCTTTTTCTAAAGCGACCACACATCAAAGCTACAAATGCTTACATGATACAACACATTTATCATAGATCAACATTTATTATACAGTGCACCAATAGACAGCAGAATGCTTCTACATGTCGAAAGTGTGCGATTCAATACAATGTGTTGCTGCACTCGACGCGTGTGTCTTCGGTGTGTTTAATAGCTACAATCTTATATACTCGTTCTCGCGGCATTTGTTGCACAAAGAATCTTTCGTGGTAGGATAGCTGTACCGCGTAGCACACTGTTAAGGGACATTCACGTGGTTCTTGAGAGACATGTCTCAACCACATGGCGCCCCATTTGCGTACTAGTGTAGCCAGCCCTTTATACATGTCATGCCGCCATTTTGTTAAATTAATTATTATAATAACACTAAACACTATAATCTTATAATAACACTACGATTAATACTATAATTTATACAATTTTCCATAACTACAATTTTATTCTGATTATCGTTATCTATATGGATTTTCCTTGTTTGGAACCGCCTAACATCTGCTGCTTATAAACCGATGCATCCAATCTGAACTATATTATGCTAACTCAAAAATTGTAGGTTTACAGGCGGAGATACTCAAGCAACAAAATGATCACTTTTAAAATATTACAGATATTTCATGAAAATTTTTAAAATTTCTTGTTAGATTTTTAATTAGTCTGAGTTAGCGGAGTTTTAGACAAAAAAGCGGAATAAATAATTTAATCATACTTTTAGAAGAAAATTCCGTTATAATTGTATTATACACCGATAATGGTATTCACTTATAATTTTTTATAGTATTTCTTACTAACACGCTTTAACAAAAAAGTCCTTTTTTTTTAAAAGTTCGCGCTTTGTAATTCGGATAGCATTAAAATAGTTCGTCCTGTTAAAAAACGGCCAACATTTACAATTGGAACAGTAAACAATTCAATAAAAATATAAAGTATTATAAATGAATATCATTATCTGATCGTTTTGTTGTCTGTGTATATGATTTCGGACTGCGGTGTCGTATGATTAAAGATAGCTTTGACCATCTGCCACCTATCTCATTATTATAGAAAATAATGTTATTATTTAATTTTTCAATATAATATTCGCGTATATATTTTTTAATTTAATCTTCATACTTTATTTACAGTAATTGTGCGTAAACTTCCCATAGTTAAATTTACATTTTACTAATCTAATAACTAAATAAATACTATTTACAAATAATATCTATTAAAGGATATTTTCTAATAATTTGTTTTAAAATTTTATGTGAAATTTCATTCAATGATATAGATAGCCCTCTTGTTTTAATTTATTAGTGACATTAAAAATCACTTCTTTAGCCCCTTCCACACTTATCCTTCCGCATCTTATGAGTCGCAGATGCGTTGCTGGCCTTGAGGGAGGAGCAGGATCTTAAGGAATAAGTAGGAATTGTGAGAGGGGAGGGAGTGGTATTAGGCAGTTAACACATTGCCATGGTGTCGACGCACCTATGCACGTCTTGCGGAGTGTTTCTATACAAACGGAGAACACGCATTCACGCGATACGCTGCGTGGTGCGTGGCAGTGTGTTGACTGCCTTAGGTACGCCGGGCGAGTCGGCCTAATTAGCGCTGCTAAAGTAGCGAACGCGCGCCCCCTGTACACCCCGTATACACACCTAAACCGTTTTTATATATTACTAGCGGCCGCTCGCTGTATCACCCGCGTGGTTCCCGTTCCCGTGGGAATATCGGGATAAAAAAGTATCCTATGTGTTAATAAATTATTAACTATGTTTATTTGTTTATGGTTATAAACTATCTGTATGCCGAATTTTATCCAAATCTATTCAGTAGTTTTTACGTGAAAGAGTAATAAACATCCATCCATAATTACAAACTTTCGTTTTTATAATATTAGTAGGGTAGTAGGATTTGAGCTGATAGTTACATAAAGATTCGATATAGCTAAAAACATGAAAATAACAAAAATTTAGTTACCGTAGTGTAAATTGGAGGTATCGAAAGAAGAGAAAACGAAGGACATATCTGTATACAGCAAAAAAAAACATTTGAAAATGCAGATCTTAGTTTGGCACGATTCCAAGCTTTCTAGCATTGGTTAGAAGAGAGCTGTTAACCTTCGTACATATTGAATTTGTTGTCTGTACTAGGTGTCCGCGCAACCAATCGCTTTCGCGCTGGCGTTGCCGGGACCACCCACAATCGCCTAGCAACCGTTGCTAACGACAATTTCGTTGAAGTCTTTTCAGTAGTACAAAACTACGCGAACCGCCTTAACTCTATATAACCAATTTTTATATGCATTGAGGTGGAGATACTCTGCAGTTAAGATTAAAGATTTTCATTACGCATAAACTCCGAAAATTATTTTACTAACATTAGTATCTACTTACTTCATAAATAGATATTATTAATTTGTGGGTAATACACATAATCAAAAGAAAGAGTGATTCGACATTGAAAATAATTTGTTACAATATATTTTAGGAAAGGACTAAAAATCCTTTTAACATTTCCTAAAATATATTCCTGTCATTCCTTAACAATTTACGAAATTACGAAGGCACGCATATTTTATGGAGTTTTGCCATTAAGTGTGTTAACTAACATTAATTAATATGCTTGCTTGCGTGCTTATTTGGAACAGGATTGCGAACGTGAGAGTATATTTGATTTTTAGGAAGTGACATTTAAAAATGGGATGTGGTTATAATATTACAAATTCAACTATAATGTTAACAGAAGTTGTTATGGCATTATACGGCTTTTTCACAATGTAATAATTGCTTTAGCATCTTACACAATATATTTAATGATAAATCTTTTCTGTTTTTTTATATTTTTATACAAAACAAGAAAAATACGTATGGTAAAGCAAGCAAAGAGTACGCATCAGCTTTTTCTGGGTAATTCTAAAAAACAGCTCTCTATAATACTTTATTGAGCTGTTTTTTAGAAATACTTTATCTAACGGTTGATAATATCATAATAAAATTAAACTCAGTATTACGGTTTTCGACCGCTTCATTTAAATATTTATGATGTTGTTGATACTTTACTGTTTACAAGATAATTGATATGAGATTAACTATTTTGCCTTGTATAAGTATTGTAAGAATATTGTATTGTTTCAAGACTGGGTATAAATTTTAAATCTAAATATAGTGTTTGAATTTGAGTTGGAAAAAGGTTTTACTGCTTTTAATAAGCGTTTTGTTTTTGTTCTACCATCATTATTATATAAAATGCGTACTCTTACCTAATTTTGAGGTAAGTTACTGCGTGCTCTATGCTAAGAGCGTGCAGAAGATGACAATGTTTATTTTTGTGATTATTATTTTTCGTGTCCGCTGATTGTTATAAAAATAACAAAGTTTAATTTGAAGAATTATTCATGTTAGATTTTTTTTAAACAATATTGTCAAAATGAGTACTTTTTGCTTGCTCTTCCAATGTAATTTAATATCTATGTACTATTTATATACTTACCTAAGTATTTACTTACTAGATCAAATTGTACAGCTTCTTACATCCTACGATAACAGAAATGAAAACATACGTACAGCATTAATTAATTTTATATAAGTAGTTCTTTATCAACTAAGTCAAAAGTTAAAATTAAGTGCAGCTTGCCTCCATCATTAAAATCGGGTCATCGCTACATGACGCTACATGACGTAACCGTAGCGTAAATTACGAGTTATGCTACGGTTACGTTACGACGCGCGTTGATGTCTTTGGTCGCGTACGCTGAAACTTTACACAAAATGGCGGCATCGACACTACGTATTGATTATTTATGAGTCATTGCACTATAATCTTCAATACTATTTCATAATTAAATATTTTTATAACTTCAATACTACGAGTATATCAATACTATTTCATAATTTAATATTTTTATATAAATAAGTTTATTTATTATAACAGATATAAATATACTTGATAGTTTACTTTCAACTTTCATAAATATACATTCTTATTATTTATAATGGAAATACTAAGTATACAAAACTAATCAGCTTTAAAGCTTCTTTAGAAATTATCTTATTCTTACAAAGATAGACTTTAATTTTGGTAACAGAGTATAAATATCTCTTGATTATATCTTGAAAAATTTTACAATGAATTTAATTCATTTTATTTAATTCTTGAAGTTTTACTTTGTTTTAAGTTAAGAAGCGACACAGTTAGTGCATCGTTAATGAAATTATTTTCCATTAAAACTGTCTTTGTAAAAATATTATATAATTGTGATATGATAATTAACGACATATGAATAAATGTATATAAAATACAATAGATTTTTGGTTTTTTGTCATTTAAATTAGTAGGTACTAATAAAATATTAAAGGACAAGGATCTAATTTGTTTGAGACGCCCCTGCCCTTATTTCCAACAATTATGTTTCAATAATTTCTTTAGGATCTTTAGAAATACTAGTTACTAGCTTTACTGTATAATCAAATTATAAAGATGTAAGTATATGTGTTATTTTTAAAAATAAATAATGTTTTCCCAAATATCAACTTTTCAGGGATGTCGCCATAGTAATAAGTTAACAGCTTACTAAGATGTTACGAATGACACACATAAAAACGGTTGGTATGATTGGGGGGATCTTTTTTTCTATATAATATTAGTAACATCACGAAACCATTTGGGACAATTGAATAACTTCTTGATACTTTATTAATAGTAATTGTGCGTAATTCCCATAGTTAAATTTACATTGTACTAATCTAATAACTTAATAAAAACTATTTATAAATAATATCTATTAAATGATTTAAATATATCAACGCAGACGATCACGCTCTAATAACTAATTTAACACTCTAATTTAAGTATTCATAAGTCCGTTTTTTTAGACATATCATGGGCGTATACATATTTATTAAAAGGTGATTTACTCGTAACTTGTGTCAGTTTTTTTCTAAGTTTAATAAAACACGTACCGCAGCTTAGCGTATTTTAGACAAGAAAGTGACATTTGGTAATTTAATTTGCTCGGACGGACGATATTGTGAGGGTGGTAGAAGAAAAGTGAATACGTCTATTTCAAAATCAGCGGTGGTTGTTAACGGCTGAATAGATAGATAAGTATGAACTCTGCATTGAATGGAAGCCTTTTACTCATCCGGAAAGCGAGAAGTGCTCGTTTGTCTTTTTACTGATGGTAAGTAACTTTAGACTTGAAGTTGTGTCATATGAGTGGTAGCTTTACAATTTTTAAGTCCACACGCAGTTAAGTACGAAGCCCATGACGCTATCTAGACATTCTAGATGAGCTACACATAAGGTACCTGTCTTAATTCTATAAAATCATTGATTGATCTATTTAATTATTTTTATTATTTGTGCGAATGCAGCAGCTCTCAATTACTACATTATTACTTTACATACTTACTAAATTATTAAAAATTATTTGAAAATATTAATAAGTTGTCTAATTCCAGAAACGAATTTAGAAGAGAAGTCTGTATTAAGTATCTATTAAAAAAATTATTGTTAGCAAAGGTTAACTAAATTAAAATGTTATTTTATTAATCTAAAATGTTTTCAATAAAATTTGTTTAAAATTTATCTAAGTTAGTTTGTATAAACGTAACCACTTGGTTAAGTTAACTAAAAATATGGGTTGTTAATTCTTAAAAATTGACTTACGATAGCCGTCACATGTAAAGGTAAAAATAGTACCTACTTCGAGAAAAAAAAATAGCACCTGCCGCTTTAAAGACTAATTTAAAAAAAGTCAGCAGGAGGCGGCTCGCCACTCACGATGAAGCGAAAATAGTGTGAGTGACTGAAAGGGCAGAAAAGTGTGGCGATTAGGCGTAAGTGCCCTTGATATTAGACCACCTTCCTAATCTACCCTTCAAGCGTGAAGCCTCAACCACTTCAGGGGGCGATCACGCTAAATAATCTTAACCAAATGTGAACTGAACCTCTGCCGTTAGACCTACTTCTTATAGTGCTATCGCGTTTGACACGCGATGGCGCTATACGAAGTGGGCGGAACGACTACGGTTTAGTTGTGGTTTGGTTGAAATTATTTAGAGTAATCGCCCTCCTCTTAGGGCTATCTCTTACTATGGCTACGTTGACTTAAGTAATAATTTGTATGTTTTATTTAATGTTTCATATGTATACAGCAACTTTTCCATTATTAGATAGACTTACATTGCATGGTATCACTACTGCCATAGCTGAGGCCTCTAATAATGATCAGCTATGCGATTCTCTAAGCGACACATAGACGCTGTGCGCATGGCTGTGATCTGCTGTCTCTTTCCAATTCTATGAATATGAAAGAGACAGAGTCATTTCTCAGCGCTGCGGCAGCCGCAGCAAGGCTTTAGCTTAGAGAAGCGCACGGCTGAACGCCTCGGGCAGATAATTACGTAATAGCAAATATTCCGCGTTCGAACAGCAAGTTTACTAGAAATTATAATTTCAGCCGCTAGTAAGATATGACCCTAAGGCAGTTAACACACTGCCACGCACCACGCAGCGTAGCGCGTGAATGCGTGTTCTAACGTTGCTTGTAGTATCCCCGTTTGTATAGAAAACACTCCCGCAAGTACGCGCGTAGGTGCGTCGGTGGTGCGTCGCGTGCAGTGATGTTAACTGCCTTATTTAGACAGTAGTAAAGCTCATTGCTCTAGCGTATTCAGGTGCCCCCGGTGTCGCCAGCCACCGTCAGCTCGCCGCAAGCTGCCCTGAGGGTTTGTCAACAGCTTCGACAAAACGGGGGGGGGTTTGGATTACGTACTCCAAAGTAAATACTTAGAAGCAAATCGAATTGTCAGAGTTGTTAAAATATATTAATAAAATAACAGAACGGCAAAAATGGGCGCTAATGAAGAGCTGCACTTACTGACAGTCGGATCAAGTTAACATGACTTGTATCCCATTCAATCCCTAATGTTTTAAATCCCTGATAAAAATGCCTACTCATTAGTCCGTATTCAACCCCTAAATGTTGTCCACAGTCATCCCTTGGTCTGCGGGCACGAGATTGGCAACTGCCGAGCAATGGCGACGCGACAGCGATGCATACAACAACATAGACACCTATGGTGACGCGCACGAAACGAGCGATGGCGGGGCGATGCGATCGAGTAAAGCACGGGCGACTCGGGAGCGACGGCGGGCGACGGTCGCCAATCTCGTGCCCGCAGACTTAGGGGTTGAATATGGACAACATTTAGGGGTTGATTTACAATTATTTTATATATTTTATTATTATTTGTATTATATATATTATTATTTAACATTTAGGGACTAATGAATAGGCATTTTTATCAGGGGTTAAAACTTTAGGGATTAAATGGGATGCAAGTCCGACTGCCAATACCTCCGGGAAACGGGCGTGATGTATGTGTTTGTATATATGTACGTATGTTTGTGTGAGTGTGTGTATGTGTGTGTGTGTGTGTGTGTGTGTGGGGGGGTGTGTGTGTGGGGGTGTGTGTGTGTATGTATGTATGTATTTACGTATTTATGTATGTGTGTGTGTATATGTGTAATGTCTTTGATGTTACTTTTAGTACATTTCCGCCTATGGTCGAGGATAAGCTTAAGAACATTTGAATCAAGTCTTTTTTGTTTCGTTTTTATTTTTGGGAACGTTCTTAATTTCAAAGTTACATTTTCGCCCTCCCATTTGCAAGTTTTCAACTTTCTCTTCTAGCAGACTTATATATTCTTTATCTTTTTTGGCGTTAATTTCAAGTTGGTTAATGTTTTTATTTAATTCTGTGTTTTCAGCCGTAAGCAAGGCGATTGCACTTTCAATGTTCGAGTTAGTTGGCTTGATCTCCTGTAACGTGGGTGCAATGCTTTTTATTTCGTTTTGTTGTGCTGCAAGTAAGGACTGTATAATTTCCTTAATCTCCTCCTTAAAGCTATTAAAGTCATTCGTCTTAACACTGCTACGCGATAAAACAAACTGTGGAGGCGTCACCTTGTCTTGTCCCTCAGGGCTACTTTCCGTGTTGCAGACAGACATATTAGCTTCTAGGCTCATTTTTATCGGGTATTATTAAAGGTATATGTATATACACACATCAAAAGTGTCTAGGGATCAACATATATTTTTGCAATAACTTTTCTCCTGATTGATATTAATTAAAATTTTCTTTAAGGCTTCATCAAATAAAGTGTTTTCGTTTGTCTATCTACAGTAACGATAAACCAAGTCACCTTTGCATTAATAAAGAAATTTGCCATTTTCCTAATAAAGGGATTTTTGACATTTGAACCACTAACATTAAAGTTCGAAAAAAAGACTGAAATAACAGTTTTCTTTAAAATTTTATTGGGTAACTTAAACAATTAATAATCCGTGTTTCTACCGCGAACACTAACAACACAAGAACATCGGTTTGGCATACTCAAAATGAGTTCATCCAAATCACGCTGTGGAATGGCCGCCCATGTTCGTTGCAACAACAAAAAAAGGTCTTCTTGCGACTGGATACCCTCCATATTCGGCAGAGCTCTTCTCTGTAGCATATCCCATGCATGCTCAATCGGGTTCAAGTCTGGCGACTGAGCAGGCCAGGGCATGACATTGATGTTAGCTGCGGCGAGAGTCTGTCTTACAACTCTTGCGGTGTGCGGTCGTGCATTATCATGCATTAACTGAAATAAGGGACCGATTTGCACTTGTAGAGGAACGATGACATCTGATACAATCGTCTCAGCATAAATTTGAGCGTTGAGGTTGCCTCTGATCCAAATCAACTCAGTTCTTCCGCCGATCCAAATACCCGCCCATACCATGATGGTTCCACCACTATAAGGATGGACTTCCTGGCAGGATTTTAATCGCTGTTGGCGTCCAGGGGTTCTCCAGTGTCGTATACGTCTTGTATCCGGTCTCATACCAAAACGAGACTCATCAGAAAAGCACACGAAACGCCATTGTTCTTCTGCCCAATTTCTGTGTTCAAGAGCCCATTGATATCGAATCCTACGATTGTGCATTGCTATAGGTGGTACCCTTAGCGGTCTTCGGGAATGAAGGTTCACTTTATGCAAGCGGTTTCTGACTGTTTGGTCGCTAATTAAGTTCCCTGAAGAGTGATGAAGCCTCACGGCTAACATCATGGCGGTTATTGTTGGAGCTCTTCGAGTTGTGATTTGAATGTATCGGTCTTGTCTCCGTGTGGTGCAGCGATACCGTCCTCCATGGCGCTCAGCCACGGTACCAGTGCTTCGGTAACGTGTCCAAAGTCGACTGATAACACTCTGACTTGTATTCAGAGCTAAAGCCACAGTACGTTGCCGGGAACCAGCTTCTATCATTCCCACGGCTCTGAGCATTTCTTCCCTGCTTAAATGACGTCGCCGCTCCATAATAACGTTGGTTTTAATCAGTAGTAGGGAAACAGTAGCACTAATAATGTCTTCAATGCGTTGTATGTTTTTATAGGGAAAATATTGACAGCTGATTTTCATCTTTTACTAGAAATTGATTGAAAGTTCCTGTTTCAAATTATGAAATGCACCAAAAAGGATCCATATAAATTTATAAAATCATAAATTTATTACAAAGCCACATCTCAATCTCAAGAAATCCGCATAAAAATGCTTGATCCCTAGACACTTTTGATGTGTGTATTTTAAACAGGATCTGAGCAAAAACAACAACAAAGATATTCTATTTGTCACACTCACAGCGTCACAGCCCAAGTGTAATATTGTTGTGGGGCACCCGCACTTAATCGTAGCGATGACGTCAGCTGCAGCTAGCGGTCGCTTATTACGGCCCGGTCGAGCTCTCTGTCCTTAGCCTAGCGGATAAGGCGCCGCGTCACTGACTCAAGAAGTCCGGGTTCAAACCACGCAGAACGACAAAATAATTTTAAAAATTTCTTCTTGGTGTGGGGGCTTCAGCGGCGGTCTGGCGCAGAAATTCTCAATACGGGGCGAAGTCCGAGGCACCTCAATATTGATGTATTAATTTAAAAAATAGATTTGCAAAAGAGATCGGACGGATCTCTTTAAATGCCACAGCAGAAGAGGATTATAGCGGCTCAATGTCCTGTTCACTTGAGTTCTTCTTCAACATACTCTAAGTTGCGTAAGTCCCAGCAATAAAAACATAATTTGTACATATCCACGGGGCGTAGGTCCTGAAGCGGTACATCGCTGTATTCTAGTGAGACGAGCAGCCGGTGCTTGCGGCCACCGAGATGCCCTCGAGGCAGCGCCGCGCGTCGTAGTATATTTTCGCGATTGTTCTGGTCACGTTAAGCTCCATGCCCTGGTAACCACTATACCTGCACCCAAACACTCGATTAACAAAACGCTGTTTTTATACACTGAATTTACAAACATCTCTCTAAGTTCCTATTTAAGGTTCATTATAGAACTCACTGCGACGTATAGTAGTGAAGGAAGTCCAGGTCAAGGGGTCGACTGCTTGGTCGATATTCAGCGCGCAGGCAAATGTACGCCGTATTATCGCGTTTGTTAGAATGGAAGAAGACCGGCGTGGTGGTGAGCCGCTCCTGCGACGTGGCAGGTGCCGTGGAGGGCGGCGGGGGGGTGCGCGCCTAGGTCATGCATTCGCAGATAGTCAGTTGTCCATATCTCGGACGGAATTTTGGCTTTTGGGAGGGCAATTGCGCGAATTACATGTGTCGCCGGTTAGCAGCATGCCAATTGGCAAGGCGCTCTTCCCTATATCTGTTCATCGTGAGAGGGGGAATCGGTGGCGTGGGAGGCGGCGTCGGCGATGGCGTCGGCTCGTAAATGGTGAGTTCATCGTGAACGCCTAGCGGCGGCAGCCGTACAGTTTTCTTTTCGGTCTGCGTACTTTTGTTCGCAGTGAGGGCTGCAAAGACCCTATTTCAGAAGGTGGGCTGCTTGATGATGGGGTCGGGCTCTTCGCCGACAATGCTGCTCATGGGGCTGAGGCAGCGGCCGGTGCACAGCGCGGTTCGAAATTACGAAGGCACGAATATTTTATGGAGTTTTTACCATTAAGTATGATAAATAACATTAATTAATATGCTTGCTTGAGTGCTTATTTGGAACAGGATTGCGAACGTGAGAATATATTTGAGTTTTAGGAAGTTACATTTGAAAATGGAATGTGGTTATAATATTACAAATTCAACTATAATGTTAACGGAAATTGTTATGGCATTATACAGCTTTTTTACAATGTAACGATTGTTTTAGCATCTTACACAATATATTAAATGTTAAATCTTTTCTGTTTTTTTTATATTTTTATACAAAAACAAGAAAAATACGTATGGTAAAGCAAGCAAAGAGTACCTACGCTTCAGCTTTTCTGGGTAATTCTAAAAACAGCTCGCTATAAAGTATTATCCAACAGTTGTTAATAGGGTTGCCAACTTAAAAAAAATAAAAACAAGTATTATAAGGTAACATAAGAAAAACAGACAGTATTTTAGAAAAATGGACAGTATTTTATTTTTTCAAAGATTTAAATATGGCTGCGCTGCACCGCGCGGACAACGTTCGCAACTTTTTTACTTTCAAAACAGGTATATGGTTACCAATGCACTGTGATACTAAAACAGTATTTTGGATACTTTATTTTTGTTCAACAGTAAAAACTATAATGTAGTGAAAAACAGTATAATACTGTTTTTGACAGTATAGTTTGCAACCCTAGTTGTTAATATCATAATAAAATTAAACTCAGTACGGTTTTCGACCGCTCCATTTAAATATTTATGATGTTGTTTATACTTTACTATTTTCAAGATAATTGATATAATATTTACTATTTTGTCTTGTATAAGTACTGTAAGTATATTGTATTGTTTCAAGACTGGGTATAAATTTTAAATCTAAGTATAGTGTTTGATTTGAGTTGGAAAAAGGTTATACCGGCTTTTAATGAGCGTTTTGTGTTTGTTCTATTATTATTATTATTATTATATAAAATGCGTACTCTTACCTAATTTGGAGGCAAGTTACTGCGTGCTCTATACTAAGAGCGTGCAGAAGATGACAATGTTTACTTTTTGTGATCATTATTTTTCGTGTATGCTGATTGTTATAAAAATACTAAAGTTTAATTTGAAGAGTTCATGTTAGATTTTTTTTTTTTTTATCTAATTCCTGAAACGAATTTAGTAGAGAAGTCTGTATTAAGTATCTATTAACAAAATCATTGTTAGCAAAGGTTGACTAAATGTTATTTTATTAATCTAAAATGTTTTCAATAAAATTTGTTTAAAGTTAATCTAAGTTAGTTTTTGTTGGTTAAGTTAACTAAAAATATGGGTTGTTAATTCTTAAAAGTTGACTTACGATCGCCGTCACATGTAAAGGTAAAAATAGTACCTACTTCGAGAAAAAAAAATAGCACCTGCCGCTTTAAAGACTAATTTAAAAAAAGTCAGCAGGAGGCGGCTCGCCACTCACGATGAAGCGAAAATAGTGTGAGTGACTGAAAGGGCAGAAAAGTGTGGCGATTAGGCGTAAGTGCCCTTGATATTGGACCACCTTCCTAATCTATCCTCCAAGCGTGAAGCCTCAACCACTTCAGGTGGGCGATCACGCTAATAATCTTAACCAAACGTGAACTGAACCTCTGCCGTTAGGCCTACTTCTTATAGTGCTATTGCGTATGACACACGCGATGGCGCTATACGAAGTGGGCGGAACGACTACGGTTTAGTGGTGGTTTGGTTGAGATTATTTAGAGTGATCGTCCTCCTCTTAGGGCTATCTCTTACTATGGCTACGTTGACTTAAGTAATAATTTGTATGTTTTATTTAATGTTTCATATTTATACAGCACCTTTTCCATTAATAAATAGACTTACATTGCATGGTATCACTACTGCCATAGCTGAGGCCTCTAATAATGATCTGAACGCCTCGGGCAGATAATTACGTTATAGCAAATATTCCGCGTTCGAACAGCAAGTTTACCATACAAATAGAAAAAGCGCGACATAAGATCGAAATTATAATTTCAGCCGCTAGTAAGATATGACCCTAAGGCAGTTAACACACTGCCACGCACCACGCAGCGTAGCGCGTGAATGCGTGTTCTAACGTTGCTTGTAGTATCTCCGTTTGTATAGAAAACACTCCCGCAAGTACGCGCGTAGGTGCGTCGGTGGTGCGTCGACACGCAACACGCAGCGTGGTGCGTGGCAGTGTGTTAACTGCCTTATTAAGACAGTAGTAAAGCTCATTGCTCTAGCGTATTCAGGTGCCCCCGGTGTCGCCAGCCACCATCAGCTCGCCGCAAGCTGCCCTGAGGGTTTGTCAACAGCTTCGACAAAACGTACAATGGATGGCGATATTCCGTTATACACTGGGTGGATCAAGGGGGGGGGGGGGTGTACGTACTCCAAAGTAAATACTTAGAAGCAAATCGAATTGTCAGAAAATGCCTACTCATTAGTCCGTATTCAACCCCTAAATGTTGTCCACATTCAACCCTTAGTCCGCGGGCACGATATTGGCGACGGCCGAGCAATGGAGCAATGGTGACGCGACGCGACGGCGACGCGGCAGCGATGCATACAACAACATACAGGTGACGCGCACGTAACGAGTGATGGCGGGGCGATGCGATCGAGCAAAGCACGGGCGACTCGGGAGCGACGGCGGGCGAAGGTCGCCAATCTCGTGCCTGCAGACTTAGGGGGTTGAATATGGACAACATTTAGGGGTTGAATACGGACTACCGGGTAAGCCAAGCTGTGACTGTATATGAATATGTATACAAGCTGGTCTTAAATTCGCGAAGTTAGTAGATCTCGCTTGATTCGATTATATACGTTTTTGTTGATTACAAAAATATTAGCTTGTGTGTTTATAGATTTTCTTATGGTCTAGTATGCCGAAAAAACAGAAAATATCGACTAACAGGTACCTAATATGTAACTCAAGCCATACAATGTGTGACTCACGCCATACAATAAAAGTTTTGGGGAGATCGTGATCGTCTTTGATATGCTTGACATTTCTTAAACAAAAATCTATGAGTACGAACTAATTGACAACAAATTAATATTAACTTACACAAAATTGCTTTTTTTGCGCGTATTCATTCATTTTTCATATACAACTAATGATAAAAAATATAATGTTGCTTTACGCAACGGCTAAAAAGCTACGCTTACAGTAATACCTATAATAACTAATCATAAACAATACTAAAATAAATAAATGGAGAAATACTAATTTTACACTTTTTCTGTTGTTGTTAAAATACGCTGACAAACGGATTAGCGCTTCATCTGGTTGACCAGACATAATGTAGCGATCATCTTTGTGGTATGTACTTTATTTATTTATTATAAGTATTATCAAAAATAAAAAAATATGTAAAAATATTTATTTCAGTAATATTTTCATTTTAACATTATTCAAGGTAGACTCTTTCTTTTAAGAGCATGTTTCTGGGTAATTCTAAAAACAGCTCGCTATAAAGTATTATCCAACAGTTGTTATTAGGGTTGCTAACTTAAAAAAAATAAAAACAAGTATTATAAGGTAACATAAGAAAAACAGACAGTATTTTAGAAAAATGGACAGTATTTCATTTTTTCAAAGATATATTGTACTATAAGGCTGCGCTGCACCGCGCGGACAACGTTCGCAACTTTTTACTTTTTAAACAGGTATATGGTTACCAGTGCACTGTGATACTAAAACAGTATTTTGGATACTTTATTTTTGTTCAACAGTAAAAAGTATAATGTAGTGAAAACAGTATAATACTGTTTTTGTCAGTATAGTTGGTAACCCTAGTTGTTAATATCATAATAAAATTAAACTCAGTACGGTTTTCGACCGCTCCATTTAAATATTTATGATGTTGTTGATACTTTACTATTTTTAAGATAATTGATATAACATTTACTATTTTGCCTTCTGCCTTGTCTAAGTACTGTAAGAATATTGTATTGTTTCAAGACTGGGTATAAATTTTAAATCTAAATATAGTGTTTGAATTTGAGTTGGAAAAAGGTTATACCGGCTTAGCGATCATCTTTGTGGTATGTACTTTATTTATTTATTTTAAGTATTATCAAAAATCAAAAAAAATAAAAAAATATTTATTAAGTAACATTTTCATTCTAACATTATTCAAGGTAGACTCTTTCTTTTAAGAGCATGTAGCCCCTGTTACAGGAAGGGTCCCTCTTCCATAGCTTCTACATACATTATTTAGCAATGAGATATCAGAACGTTATTAACTATAATTAAAACATAATTGAAATGACATTACGTGTGTGTGAGTGTGTGTGAGTGAGTGTGTGTGAGCGAGGTTAACCACCCTATTAGACATCATGTTTGAGAAGCTTTTCAGCTTCATCATAGTCTAAAGTTTGAAGCCAAGCTGTGACACTTTTTCTGCGTTGTTGGTAATTCAAGTGGTAGATTTCCAGGGTTTTATCTGTACGATTTTATAAAAGCGATGACAAGTATTTAAACTGGTTTTGAGCAAAGCTTGTGTATGTACGCTTTGCTAAAGCGACCTTATCCTTTCTCCTTCTCCCCTCAATAGCAGGATTATACTCCAATGCAACATGTTTCCTCAAAACTGTGCGTAGAATATATAACTTTCTAATAGAAAGTAAGTCTGCGATTGAGTAGATAGATAGAGTAGAAAATCTTCGGGATTTAAAATACATCACCATTAACAGAGCTCTTTGAGCTCGTTCAATGTTTAAAAATTTTGTTTTCCGCCCCATATAGTGACACAGTATGTTATGACTGATTGGGCCAACGACACGTAAATCTGATCTAGCAACTTTTTGGTGTCTACATGTCTCAGGGTTTTGAATATCCACATCATTTTCCTCAGCCTACCTCCAACCAGTTCCAAGTGCGATTGCCATTACAACTGCTGGTCTATCACTACGCCAAGATATTTTGTGGAGATAACTTTAGTTAGAGAGGGGCATATACAGATTGAGGGAGTGGATTGTATCTGACTGCAAGTGTGTAATTTAAAATCATAGGAGCTGTCTGGTTGAGTTCTACTGTTGATTGCTGATCTGCTACTTTCTTTAAGGTGTTCCAAGAGTTGCCAGTAAATAATATAGCAGTATCGTCCGCGTAATAAAAGATCTTGGCATTTCTGATCTTCATATCACAAAGATCGTTAATAAAGGTCAGCAATAACGTCGGACCCAAAACGCTGCCCTGGGGGACATCATAGGTAACATCAGCACAGTCGCTTACATTATGGCCTACCTTTATCCTTTGTGTCCTATCAATTAGGTAATTTTTAAAGAGCTTGAGAAATGTACCTCTTATTCCAATATTTTTCAATTTACTAATCAGGATGGGGATGAAAACGGTTCAAATGCTTTTTTCAGATCCAAAAACACAGTCATACACTTTCCCTCATTATCCAGTTTGTTTATAATAAGAGACGTCAAAGCCTCTACTGCATCCTCGGTTGATTTTCCAGTTTGGAAACCGTATTGCGAATCGGATAAGATTTTAAACTTATCATGGTAGCTTTGTAGTCTTTTGTTGATGATCTTTTCTACTATTTTAGATATTGAGGGCAAGACTGAGATTAGTCTATAGTTGTTGACATCGTCTCCGTCCCCACCCTTGTATACTGGTGTTATCATCGACCTTTTTAGAGAACATGGAAATGTACCGGTCTGGAAGCATAAGTTAATAATATGAGTAATAACCGGTACCACCTCACTTTTTGCAATCTTGAAGAATCTAGTTGGAATGTTATCCCAGCCTGGAGCACTTTTGGATTTGAAATCCATCAACACTGTAAGGACCTCATCAAAGTCCGTATCAAGAAGGGCAAAGGACGAGAGTTGCGATCGTCCTTAGGGATCGATTTGCGATTGCGAGTCATTAGGCCGTTTAATTGCAGTGGCTAGATCCTTTCCGACGCCACTAAAGAAATGGTTAACAAAATTTATAGAATTTTAAGGTGTTGATTTAATATTTAAAAGTTTAGTATTGTCTCCTTTCGACCGTTTCAAATGTGTAATGTTTGAAATATTTTTCCAGAGTTTCTTTGAGTCACCAGACGAGTCTCTCAACAATGTTCGCTCCTATGAGCGAAAAAAATTAAAAAGAAACTATTTTCTTTTATTTTTTTTTATCAGGTTGTTGCAGAAGTTGCGGTACCTTCTATAAGTTACTTTAAGTATCTCATCATGAGGATTAAAGCGAAGCGTGTTTCTATTATTTATGCATCTCAGCACTCCTGAAGTTATCCAGGGTTCAATTATGCGTTTACTTTTGGCAATTTTAATCTCCTTAGTATTTATTACCTTTAAGCGACACACTGATTTAATGATCAATTTTTGTGTAACTATTTCAGGATCATATTCATCGCACAACAACAATTCATTTAGTTTGTTTTCTTTTAGAGCATTTAGCGCTTTCTCGTAATTTGTATGTAGTTTGGTTTTATTAGTTTTACTTTGGTTTTCCGTCCCAGCCAAATGCAACAAGACCATGGCATGATCAGTAATAGTCGAATTGAGAACTGCCACCTGCGCAGTGATTTTTTTATTTTTCATCCTAAGCATAATGTGATCCAAAGAGCTACTCCCCCTGGTAGGCAATTTATGTCCTAACATAATGCCATGGATCCCTAACGTATCAAGGTAGTTTGACCTGTTTTTAATTTCATAAACTTGCTCAGTGTCCCTTGAAATTGTGTTAATATTTTATATCTCCTGCTAGTACAATACAATTTTGCCTTTGTAAAGTTTCCAATTGGGTGTTTAAAGAATTGATAAATCCGTCCGCATTTGCGTATGAAGGTGATCGATATATTGCCAAGATAGTGATATCTTTTATTATTATTTGAAGACATGATGAGTCTTGTAAGTATATTTCATTGACATTGGCTTGGATCTTGTTCTTAATGTAAGCTATTACACCATCACTTTTATTTAAGTAACGGGTCAAGGAAAGGTAAGTTAGCTAAAGGAGAATGGCAAGTTTGGCCTTGACTATCTCTAAAGTAGAAATTTATATTAAAATAAAGACATATTTTAGACGTTTCAAAAAATATAGCCTATTATTTTTTTAAACTTGTCATATTGCTATAATATCAAAAATACCTTTTAGTAATTCTGTAGTGTTAATTATCGTTTTTCTGAACGTTACTCTAAAGTCTGTTCATTACGTTCCGTTAACCATAATTTATTAATTGAAAGATATTAAAAATATAGTCTATTATTTTTTTAAACTTGTCATATTGCTAAAATACCAAATAACTTTTAGTAATTTTAAAGTGGTAATAATCGTATTTCTGAACGTTACTCTAGAGTCTGTTCATTACGTTCCGATAACCATAATTTATTTATCGAAAGATATTATGAGCGACACTTAACTAAAAAGTAATGCATGCAAGTAGGTTTCTTATATTAGTTTTGTTAGATAACAGTTTAACATACTTTCCAAAACGTTTATTAGTGTACAATTCTGTAGGATAGGTAAGCTAAATATATTTTGTGTTTTTCTGTATAAACACTACGAATGACAATGTCAAATAAACGCCATGGTCGCCATGTCTGTCACTGACAGTAACTGTCACTTCCTTCACTACTTTCCCTCGTTTCGTTGTGATAGTACGTCGTGTATTTTCCTTGTCGATATTATTGTACAGAGGCACTTAAAACTCATCGTAGTTTTTGAGGTTTCTGTCATCAATTAGTACCTACCTGTCTTATTTGAGCGAAAAACTTATTCTTTAGGGCATGCCGTTACTTTAAAATCCGCACACCATTTTTTTATATTCAAAATTGACATTTAACCTAAAAAGGTTTCAAATTAGAAATAAAAAAAACTGACAAGTTTTATGTCGCTATTTGTTTTAGAAATAGCATTATAATATAATATTCTAACATTATTTAATAATCATAACATTAGACCTAATTATTAAAATTCAAGGCCAGGCTTGTATGGAATCTCGCCATTCTCCTTTGGAATAGGTTTGCAGTCACTCAGCCAACATTCAGATAAAACAATAATATCGGGGTCATGTTTAAATTGTGTAAGTGAAACAATTAGGTCATCAAAATTACGGTAAATATTCCTAATATTTTAGGTCACCAATAAAAAATCTTTTTTCTTTATCTGAAAATAGTTAACTACATCTTTTATATCACAATGCGCTGAGCTAGCGACTTCAATTTGGTCTATTTCTGTAATGGTGGTTAAAGAGTTTATCATTTTGTGTAATATTGTAATACTGGAAGTGATTTTAATAAAAGTTTTTGTGTAGTTTTCAGACCATGGAGTGATTCGTTCCCCTCACCTGATGACGTCAGCGCGCGCGCAAGTCCTTCTTTGATTTGGGTATGACGCGGCGTAATTTGATACAGGTACTTGAGTAGTGTTAAGTGGTTTTTGTGGCCTTCCTTTTTTAAACACCACACATATTGTATATCGTTGGATTCCTAGAAAAATTATCTTCAATATTATGGCGGTTTCATTAAAAAATATTAAACAAATATTTAATTATAAATATTTTTTTTATTTATATATTTTTTTTATATTTTTTATTATATTTCAAAATTAAACGCGATAAGGGTATCTTTTTCTTCTTTATATGTAACCTCTTACTACATAGTAATAATAATATATAAAAATGTTTACAACTTTTCATAGAAAAATGTAAAGAAAAACAACAATTTCCGCATCGAGTTATTTTTTTTTTTTTTATTTTTTTTTTTTAAAAATAGATCTTTTCGAAGTAAGTCTGTTTTTATTGACGTTTATTCACACTAGACAGCTCGTGCAGCCAACCGATACAAGCCGCAGACACTAAAAACTGAAACCGAAGTATAAAACAGACTTGAAATACATAGGCACTACGTGCCTATCATCAAATAAGCGATAACATTTTTAGGCACGTCGTGCCTAAAATCAGGTGAGGGGACTTAATATTTACTTTAATTGTAAATGTGTCAGTGTAGTAACTTGTAACAAAGAGTTTGTTTGTTTTGTGTATGGAATTAATCATATGAATATATTGAACTTTAGGAATTATATAATTATTATTGTAAATATTTGCATAACATAGTTTTATAGGTGTATAACTAGTGTGTGTCTGTGTGAGTGTATGATTGTATCTATAATTGTAAGTTTGTTTAGGGTGTATACTAATAATTATTATACAATTGTAAATATTGGCATAATATAGTGTAATAGGTGTATGGCTGGTGTGTGTCTGTGTGAGTGTATTATTGTATTTATATTTGTAAGTTTGTATAAAGTGTATACTAGTTACATTTACGTGTATTTTATGTGTTAAGAGAGTAGCGTACAAGTTTAATACTAAAGACATAGAATCTGTTAAAGTAAGACCATTTTTAAATAGTCTCGTTACACTAAAAAGTACATGAAAATCCGTAATATAATCATTGACAACTTGTCTTAGATGGGTATTTTTAAGCATTATTATATTAAACAGATAATAGAAATATAGTAAAAAAATTCGTAATAAAAAATAGTAATCACAGAATAACAGAATGAATATTTTATAAGCTAGTCAATCTTTATGCATAAGCTGTTGAACTTAATCCTCCGATTTGATTGAAATGATGGGAGAACCTTCAGTTTTTCGAACATAGATCCGCCATAGGCAGTCCAGCAGAACATGTATTTTATAGATTTTGCAAGATCGTGCAAGAATGTGCAACCGCGACCCCTCCGCAGTCAGCTGCTCCGATATAAAAATGGGTGTGTCCTCAGAGACTCGGAAACCCAGGTATTTAGCATAAAGTTTAGATTTAGTTTTGTTGTTGAATGCTTTGCATAACTTCAAAGTATCATTTTTCTATAGAGTTGATGAGGTTTCAACAATTATTGGTGAGTTATTTAAATTGATAATATCTAATGTTAATTAAACAATGTTAATGTTAATTAAACAACTTATCTCGCTGCTTTACTTATACTACACAAAATGATCAATGCCTCTGTACAACATTACTTTTAATCTGGCTCAAAGCAAAATGACCGTTATTTTGCATGTAATAAAGATACTATAAACAAAGTCATTAGCGGTTATCTTTGTAAAGTTTACCGACAAGGCCAGTTTAACTTTGCTTTCGATACCTGGGAAACCATTACATTTTGACTCCTATTGCTTGAGAATAAGTAACATCTGATTTTTATGCTAATACTCAGTTATATTTTGTAAAACTATCTGAGTGCGGGGAATGAATATCCTACCGTTGCCCAGTAAAAATATTACTAATACGGAGGGTACATATTTCATACTCAGTGGTTCTTCTTACAATCTGTTTGTGGTTTGAAAGACATTGTTAAATATGAATTTACAAGTGTTATGTAGTAAGTGGAAATGTAGTGAACTTCAAAATTAATGTTAGTAGGTAACCTATTTAAGTAACTACAAATGTTGTAAAGAACCATTGTACAAGCTTTTGAAGGAATAAATAAATAATAATAATAATAATAATCTTTTCTTCCGCGAGTTCTGTAGATGTCTTTGATGTCACTTTTGAGTACATTTCCGCCTATGGTCGAGCTTAAGCTTGAGACCATTTGAGTCAAGTCTGTTTTTGTTTCGTTTTTATTTTTGGGAACGTTCTTAATTTCAAAGTTACATTTTCGCCCTCCCACTTGCAAGTTTTCAACTTTCTCTTCTAGCAGACTTATATATTCCTTATCTTTTTTGGCGTTAATTTCAAGTTGGTTAATGTTTTTATTTAATTCTGTGTTTTCAGCGGTAAGCAAGGCGATTGCACTTTCAATGTTCGAGTTAGTTCGCTTGATCTCCTGTAACGTCGGTGCAATGCTTTTTATTTCGTTTTGTTGTGCTGCAAGTAAGGACTGTATAATTTCCTTAATCTCCTTCTTAAAGCTATTAAAGTCGTTCGTCGTAACACTTTTGCTACGCGAAAAAACAAACTGTGGAGGCGTCACCTTGTCTTGTGACTCAGGGCTACTTTCCGTGTTGCAGACAGACATATTAGCTTCTAGGCTCATTTTTATCGGGTATTATTATAGGTATATGTATATATTTTAAACAGGATCTGAGCAAAAACAACAACAAAGATATTCTATTTGTCACACTCACAGCGTCACAGCCCAAGTGTAATATTGTTGTGGGGCGCCCGCACTTAATCGTAGCGATGACGTCAGCTACAGCTAGCGGTCGCTTATTACGGCCCGGTCGAGCTCTCTGTCCTTAGCCTAGCGGATAAGGCGCCGCGTCACTCACCCAAGAAGTCCGGGTTCAAACCACGCAGAACGGCAAAATAATTTAAACTTCTTGGTGTGGGGGCTTCAGCGGCGGTCTGGCGCAGAAATTCTCAATACGGGACGAAGTCCGAGGCACCTCAATATTTAATTAATTGTATGTTATAGTATTAATTTAAAAAATAGATTTGTACACGTCCTCCGATCTCTTTAAAAGCCACAGCAGAAGAGGATCATAGCTGCTCAATGTCCTGTTCACTTGGGTTCTTCTTCAACATACTCTGAGTTGCAGAGTTCCCAGCAAAAAAAACATAACTTATACATATCCGCGGGGCACGGGTCCTGCAGCGGTACATCGCTATATTCGAGCGAGACGAGCAGACGGTGCGAGCCGGCCACCGAGATGCCCTCGAGGCAGCGCCGCGCGTAGTGGACCTGCTCGGTGGTGTCGTAGTATATTTTCGCTATTGTGCTGGTCGCGTTGAGCTCCATGCCCTGGTAACCACTATACCTGCAACCAAACACTCGATTAACAAAACTCTGTTTTTATACACTGAATTTACAAACATCACTCTATTAAGAGGGTTTACGCATTTCGGTTTCCCATACAAATTTCTAAGTTGAAATTTTCAAAGACCAATAGTGTGGCTCATCTTGGCATGGCCACCATCACCAACTCTAAATCTGACTTTATAGAAAGTATGTCGATAGTTTGTCGAAGTATGTCGCCAAATATCAGAGTTTGTCGGTCTAACGTTCAAAACTTATAAGGGGTCATTGGTGGCCATGCCAAGATGAGCGCTCATCCTGGCATGGCCACCTGTATCTCAAGAACTACTGGTCGTAGCGAAGATCTGATTGCACCAATAGTATGTCGAGAGTAAGTCGAAGTATGTCGCTAAATATCAGAGTTTGTCGGTCTACCGTTCAAAAGTTATAAGGGGTCATTGGTGGCCATGCCAGGATGAGCGCTCATCCTGGCATGGCCACCTGTATCTCAAGAACTACTGGTCGTAGCGAAGATCTGATTTCACCAATAGTATGTCGAGAGTAAGTCGAAGTATGTCGCCAAATATCAGAGTTTGTCGGTCTTTTGTTCAAAAGTTATAAGGGGTCATTGGTGGCCATCCCAGGATGAGCGCTCATCCTGGCATGGCCACCTGTATCTCAAGAACTACTGGTCGTAGCGAAGATCTGATTGCACCATTAGTATGTCGAGAGTAAGTCGAAGTATGTCGCCAAATATCAGAGTTAGTCGGTCTACCGTTCAAAAGTTATAAGGGGTCATTGGTGGCCATGCCAGGATGAGCGCTCATCCTGGCACGGCCACCTGTATCTCAAGAACTACTTACTGGTCGTAGCGAAGATCTGATTGCACCAATAGTATGTCGAGAGTATGTCGAAGTATGTCGCAAGAACAACTCTAGAGTTTGTCGGTGCTTCTATGAAAAGTTATATCAACTTCTTTTTTCCATACAACAGCAAATAGTACAATCGCGTACACGAGGGATAAATAATTTTTATTCGGCTATTTAATGAACGCATAAAGTGTTGAACGAAGAACGGAACTAATATATAAATAAATAAATAATAAATAAATGTACGAAAATGATGAATCTTCGAGCTTCGAAATTGCTCGGAGCCAAGTTTGGCTCAGAGCAATCCTACAACTTTTGTGCCATATTAACTATTTCTCCAAATAGCTAGTTCTAACAATACGTACCATTTTTTTTTGTTGGCCGGTGCTTTCAGATAAGGCCCAGTAAAAATGATGTCCTTTCAATTAAAAATATACCTAGAGTCTGACCAACGAAACGTGACTAGAGAGAATGACGGCAAATTCAAAAATTCATGGGGTGTCAACACTCATTATACCTACTCTGAAAAAACGACGTTGATACTTGTATTTTTTTTTATTAAACTGTAGATCAACCAAACAAATAATTTCTAGCATCAGTAAATTAAAATAAATCTTAAGAATAATTAAAGAAGCATTTGTGATAATGAAATACCATAATTAATATTAACCACCTTATAAAGTTGAATAGAATTTAATTTGTTGAAAAATGTGTCTGTCATTGACGAAATTGTTTCCAAATATTGCGTTTCACTAGATAAAACTTCCTTTTGTTCATGTGATGTAATATTCTTGACAATATTTTAGTTTTGTCTCACTAGTACTTGAAGTTTATGTAGGTGAGATAAACAAAAAATGGTTGGAGAGTCAACTCATAGTGTTATAATGTACTACGTACTAGAGAAGACGTCACAACTAGATTGTTTGCTACACGCGTAAGAGCCAGCTCGCTCCAACTATATTAGTCTGTGGCAGGTGCTAGACGCAACAATACTTGTGTATTCTGAGTTCTATTTTAAATATGCCTTCATGTGTGCTAAGGTACTGTATAAAGAATCCAGAAAATACAAAGAAAACTAAACGAATCACTTTTTACCTGTAAATATGCACAAAATTATCGATATAACATGCATTTGACTAATTATATGAAATCGCCGAGACATGAGCGGCGGCCATGTTTCGGCGCTTTAGACCTTTTGGTCGCGAGAAAAGAAGCGGTCTAGTGCTGTATGTTTGGATTGATAAGAAAGACAATAAATTATTATTTTAGCACTGCAGCGCGCTTTTGTTTTAACTTTTTTAAAAATAGAACAAGTCTTTTGCTTGGGATAGCTCCTCTAGTACGTAGTACATTACGTATTAAGTAACTCAATGAGTTAATTTTTAATGAAAGGAAAAAGTAAGGATACAGAATAATTTACCTAGAATTATTTACGATTGTATTAGTTGTTCAGAGTAAAATGTAAAATAATAGACGAGAAAAATAAAAGAAAATAGTATAAAGATGATAAATAAGTATGAAGATGATAAATTCAAGTACTTACTCAAAACATACCTTTAGCTTAAAATTATTGCCATAATAAAACTTTTAAAAATAGATCTCGTCACGTTTCGTTGGTCCGACTCTATTTATTTCATCCATCAGGCTTAAATCTAGGCAGCTTATATAATAGCAGTTTCTTCAAGGCCAGTGTTTACAAGGAACAGCACCTTTTAAATAAAATATTGGTTTGAATGAAAGATTTTTGGCTGGGGACGCGCTACGCGCGCACATCGCCAATGTTTCGTCCGCCTGTTATCAAAGGTATAATATATTATTATGTAGCTACTCTTTACAAATGCCTTAAATATCATATATCTTAAACTTCCCATACTGGGAATGTTTTTAGTGTTACAAAAACTAAATATGTGGGCGAAACTTCAAAAATCACGCGCCTTCGTACATTAATAATAAACATTAAACTGGTAAACATAATAACTTGTTTTTAGCAATAAACTATAAATAAATATTTCATTTATGCCACTCAAACGTCGACGGTGACTTTAGTCACCTAAAAAAGTAGGTACTGATTTACGTCCACGGTGACTTTAATCACCGAGAATTCAAACCTCGTTCCGTCGATGGTGACTACAGTCCCAAAATAAATAGCTCAAAGCACGTAGTACGTAGGTAACTAGGTAACGTAGGTAAGCGTATTTCCTAAATAAGTGCACATCAAAACAATCGCAAACTAATTATCGTTAAAGATTGGATAAGTTTGTTTACATTGCAACTAAATTTTTTTTCTGATCAAGCGCCATAAACACGGCAACGTTCTTTGATAAGGTTGTTGCTCACTGCACCTAGTTCGTAGTTCCGCAAGAAAATTTGAGGTGGCTGAATGGATATTGATTTATCCGTAGACCAACAGAACATGTGGCATAGTGTACGAGAACCTTTAGTATAAAAATGAAATTGTTGACAATTTTGACGGTTCGCCATTTTTTTGCATACGCTTTTTTTTGTGCTCAAAATGTTGTTATTACTCTTTGTAATCATCGTTCTTCCTATTAATGTGCACATCAAAAAAATCGTTATGGTTTTAGCTATCGAACATGGTATGATTCTTTATAGTTTCAAACAGTGACTTCCAAGTATTTATGTCTTGGAATGTTTATTTTTGTAATTTTTGTTATAGCTTTTTGTAATTAACTGTTTATTTATTAAAATACTGCGTTTTCTAAGTATTCCGTATGTATATTTAGTTTTAATATAGCCTGAGTAGTTGTGGAGTTCTAAGCTTTTCTGTACAGCACTCTTGAGTCTCAAGTAGCTTAAATACGAGTATAGTTAAAAATAAAATTAGTAGGGTAATAAATTACTAAAGCACCGAGGTCGATAAGTTATTAGTTAGTAAGTTGTAAAAACACCTTAGCTAGGCAGTTATGAAGTTCAAAAATTGACTACTGTCTAACAAATTAATGTATTTCTGGCCATAGGGGAAAAAGTTTTTTTTTTGTCTGTCAAATGACAATGAGCCTACAAAAACGAAAAAGTATTTAGTCTTAAGTAGAATAATCATGAATAAAGACTCGACTTATTACTGTTTACTAGGATCAACAACTTTTTTTGAGATATTTATTATAAAAGTTTATGGTAAAATTAGTAATCATTTGAATGTATGGACAACACAGACCACGCCCACACAGTTCACGCAGCAAGAAACCACTGTACAGTCTGCACATGTGCTTAGGTGGTGAGCCTTTAGCCCGTTAGTCGCTTTTACGACACCCATGGCAAGTGAGGGATTGGTAGTATTATTTTGAAGAGCCCATCGCCGCTCTACGCTGTTGGATGGTGAAGGGCACTTCCATCAGTAGGAATTATCAACTTATGTAGGTACATAAATTGGTTTCTCAAGGTTCAGTATTATTATGATTGATTGTAGACACTATTGCACATTTTGCGAAATTTTATGCGTGATTGATTATATTGGAACTAGTGGTAGATTCTACTGACTCTAATTATTGTTAATGTTTAACTAAATGATAGTTAACTGTTATTTTATTAGTTTTCGACGTCAATAAGTAGGCACTTATTTCATTCAATATAAACCTGTGATGGTTTATATTGAATGAACTATTTGTCTATATCCAAGCATAGGATCATCCAACATAATTAATAAAGTTGCGCTCTTTATATCCAGGAACCTTTCAGATTAAAATTATTCATTTACTTTTTCAATAAACTTTGTGCACGCGATTGTACATCTACTATGGGAAAATTAAAAATTTATTTATCTCTTTATAGAAGCACCGATAAACTCTGGAGTTTTTCGACATACTTCGACATTCTCTCGACATACTATTGGTGAAATCAGATCTTCGCTACGACCAGTAGTTTTTGAGATACAGGTGGCCATGCCAGGATGAGCGCTCATCCTGGCATGGCCACCAATGACCCCTTATAACTTTTAAACGGTAGACCGACAAACTCTGATATTTGGTGACATACTTCGACATACTCTCGACTTACTATTGGTGTAATCAGATCCTCGCTACGACTTGTAGTTTTTGAGATACAAGGTGGCCATGCCAGGATGAGCCTCATCCTGGCATGGCCACCAATGACCCCTTATAACTTCTGCACGGTAAACCGACAAACTCTGATATTTGGCGACATACTTCGACTTACTCTCGACATACTATTGGTGCAATCAGATCCTCGCTACGACCAGTAGTTCTTGAGATACAGGTGGCCATGCCAGGATGAGCGCTCATCCTGGCATGGCCACCAATGACCCCTTATAACTTTTGAACGGTAGACCGACAAACTCTGATATTTGGCGACATACTTCGACTTACTCTCGACATACTATTGGTGAAATCAGATCTTCGCTACGACCAGTAGTTCTTGAGATACAGGTGGCCATGCCAGGATGAGCGCTCATCCTGGCATGGCCACCAATGACCCCTTATAACTTATTAACGGTAGACCGACAAACTCTGATATTTGGCGACATACTTCGACAAACTATCGACATACTTTCTATAAAGTCAGATTTCGTGTTGGTGATGGTGGCCATGCCAAGATGAGCCACACAGACCAATAAGCTATTTTTATTGAAACTTTGCATGCCAAAGTAAAATATAGGGATCTAAATAGTTTGTTGAAAACATTTTTAAAAAACGTTTATTTGGCAAAATTATTGCGATTTAAAGTCCACCATAGAAAGCAACAAATCGCAATAACTCAGTTAAATAAACGTTTTTTAGAAATGTTTTCAACAAACTATTTAGATCCTTGTATTTTACTTTAGCATGCAAAGTTTCATTAAAATTGGCTTAATGGTTTTTAAAAATTTCAACTTGGAAATTTGTATGGGAAACCGAAATGCGGAAACCCTTTTAAGATTCATTATAGAACTCACTGCGACGTATAGTAGTGAAGGAAGTCCAGGTCAAGGGGCCGACTACAGTGCGGACGATACTCAGCGCGCAGGCAAATGTACGATGTACCATCGCGTTTTTTAGAATAGAAGAAGACCGGCGTGGTGGTGAGCAGCTCCTGTGACGTGGCAGGCGCCGGGGAGGGCGGCGGCGGGGGGGTGCGCGCGCAGGTCATGCATTCGCCGATGTTCAATTGTCCATATCTCGGACAGAATTTTGACTTTTGGGAGGGCAATTGCGTGAACTCCATGTGTCGCCGGTGAGCAGCATGCCAATAGGCAAGGCGCTCTTCCCTATATCTGTTCATAGTGAGAGGGGGTATCGGCGGCGTGGGAGGCGGCGTCGGCGACAGCGTCGGCTCGTATGTGCTGAGTTCATCGTGAATGCCTAGCGGCGGCAGCCGTACAGTTTTCTTTTCGGTCTGCGTACGTTTTTCCGCAGTGAGGGCTGCGAAGACCCTATTTCAGAAGGTGGGCTGCGTGATGATGGGGTCGGGCTCTTCGCCGACAATGCTGCTCATGGGGCTGAGGCAGCGGCCGGTGCACAGCGCGGTAAAGCAGCACTGCGGCACGCAGCTGGTAGATGAGGCGCCTTCGGAGTCGCCGCGCGCGCCCGCCACCGCCGCCGCCGCCGCCGGCGGCCGGATGTCGTCCAGGCGGATCTCTTCCACGTATTCTTCCCTCCTTCGACGCATCTTGCTTGTTTATTTGCTCCCTTTTATTGTTTCATTCAAGTGGTCGATGTTTCTGAAACAATAAATATATGTTAGTCTGTGAAACCTTACGGGGGTGCCGCGCGATCGCAAAAACTGACATAAGTCTCTTAATGAACTTCAAAGCAAAATCAATCATATTGATATTTATAATTAGAACAATTCTGCTTTAAAGTTTCAGATCATTAAGATAAATGAACTAGAGAAGACGTACAATAAATGTGCAGTTGTGCAGAGCTACAATGATACTTGTACCGTGGTGCGTGGCTTAACTAGTTGTCATAGAAATGTCTAAGCGCGCAGATGCGACACACTATTCATACAGTTTTATTACCGAGTTGTAAAGTTTTAAGAATTTTTTTTTATTGTTGTTAATTGTAATATTGAAATGAAATTAAGTAAATTAATACCAAACATAAAAGTAAGTAAATAATCGATTAAAACATTTCCTAACAATGATAAAAATCTTTTTCAATTATTTAAGAAAAATATTTATTTAGATAGATAGATAGATAGCGTTTATTGCGTCATGTGGTACATTTTAGGTCTTAAACTTGTACATGCAAGAAACCCAAACATGAGCCCCGTAGGGGCACTGCAAAAATTGAGGTTAAAAATTTAATTTTTTCTTACTAATTAATAAATTATAATACAATTTTTTACCTAAGTACTTATTTTTAATACAATAATAATTTAATATTTTAAAAATTCAATTCATAAAATATAATAAAACCTAAATATTCACAAAATAATAATAACAAAAAAAAATACGTAAATAATAATAATAAAAAAAAGTTAAGTAGGTAAGTACGTGTAAAAATATTACTGAGTATCAAAGGTATGGGTAAAACTATTGAATCGAGTCGCCTGAATCGAGGGTGGGGTGGGGGTGGAGAAGGTAGGGGGAGGGGGGGAGGAGTACTCCCCCACTTACCCCCCCTGCCGCCAACAAGTAGTTTTTTAGTTTTTGTATTTTGAGGTTATGTATTGTAGTAAAAAATTCAAATCGAGTCGCCATAATTGGCGGGGGAAGGGAAGGGGAGGAATAAGGAGTGCCC
The DNA here is from genome assembly GCA_963921215.1 of Scoparia ambigualis. Classification (NCBI taxonomy): domain Eukaryota; kingdom Metazoa; phylum Arthropoda; class Insecta; order Lepidoptera; family Crambidae; genus Scoparia; species Scoparia ambigualis. Next base: position 8,915,297 of record OY992501.1, read on the forward strand.
CCCCACTTACCCCTCCTGCCACAGACAAGTAATTTTTAAGTTATGTAATTTTTTTTTATATGGTAATTTACAAAAATGTCTTTTCTGGCGCTTCGCCGGCCGCTCCCGCGGCACGTTCGCTTTGCTCGCTCGGCTCGCGCGTTTTGGTCAACATACTAACATAGCCTGACCTAATTAACTCTTGAGACTTTTTTCATGGCGGGGGGCTTTGCCCCCCTCGCCCCTCTCGCGGGGGAGCTCCCCCCGTCCCCCCGCTTCGGTTCTATTACTATGGTACTGTATAACCTAAAAACGTGTAATTTTTCGTGATTATAGCCGATTTTGACAAAACTTTCAAGTGGTTTTTTTATATTTTAACGCAACGGCGGCAGCTAAAATGTTAATAAATCTTTATTTAAGAACCCCTTAGACCCCCCCACAATGTTAGTTTCTTCAAATTCAGGCGACTCGATTCAAAAGTCAACGGTATGTAATGATCTCTTATAAAACAGTCAATTAAATTATAAAAAAATATTCTAAGTATAATAATTCTAACGAAATCCCCAATCAAAATGCCATCATAATTCCAACCCTAGTAATTATTTCAATTAAAGCGTTAAAAGTGTCACATCTGCACAAAACAGAAATATTGTTACTCTATGCAATGCTGTTACCGAAACATGGCCGCCACTTCATAGCTGGCGATTTGACAAAATAATTAGTCAAATGCATGTTAAAACGTTAATTTAATGCGTACTTACAGGTGAAAAGTGATTCCATTGTTTTTATTTGTATTTCCCGAGTTCTTTAAACAGTATCTTAGCACACATGAAGGCATATTTAAACAGAACACAGAATTACACACGTATTTGCATCTAGCGCCTACCACAGACTAATAGAGGTAGAGCGAGCTGGCTCTAACGCGTGTTGCAAACAATATAGTTGAGATGTCTTCTCTAGTACGTAGAACATATTAACTCAATGTTTCAGATCTAGTAATTTAATTAGAGCAATGTTTTTATTCTGCGAAATGTGTAAAACCATCACGCGCTTGTGTTAAAAATTTAAATTTACTTTTTAAAGAAAGGGGTGCCCTGCCGAATATCAGTACAAATATTTTCATGTGAGAATTATTGTTTCATGCGGTAAATTAAGAAAGTTGCCGAAGAAATATGTTTTAAGTAGTCATTAGATTTATGTATTGCTTGGTATTGTTTTAAGAATTTGTTTTAAATTTCAACAAGGCCATGACGTTATAATGATCAGGCTAACCTTGCATAAGTTCTTTTAATGTATTTAACTAATTCAGCGCATAGTACAAGTGACTTAAAAATACGTAAAATGTCACAATTTCGTGCACAACTGCAACTGAACTGTAAATCGAACTGAACAACCCCAGGTCGTCAAGCAGTGTGAGCATCTCAAAATTAGCAAATCTGCCCGACACTGGCCATATGGCAGATTTTAGTAAGAAAGAAATCTAAAAAAGTTCCAAACGTTCCACGTTCCAAATTTAAAAAAAAGCTCATCGCCACCTTGTAATTGAAATTACTACCCAAAAAAGGTCGTCAGCAACATTTCCTTGAAATCTGCCAAATTCTGCACCTTTTTTGAATTACAATTTAACATTATTGAAATGATTGACGAAGTATTCTGATAGTGACCCAAAAAAGCTCGTCGCAACATTTCCTTAAAATCTGCCACTTTTTTGAATCGTCAGCATAGTCTGCCACAGTTAAAATTAAGGTGCCAATTTGGCACTGCCAAGTCTGCCACAAATGGTCACGCTGTCGTCAAGGTCAGATTCGACGGTGTACACCGTGTACTTTTGTAATAAAAACCAACTGAGTACACTACAGGTTTACTGGTTTATTGGATAGATAAAGTTACTTTTTTTTTTGAGTGTTAGTGCTGTCGGTCGCAGATGACCTTTACAGCGTTACCGGGCTTGTTTGGGGGCGGCGAGAAACTTAAAACGTTCCTCAAGCCGTGATTGGCCGAAATTCCCCAGAGGGATTCCGGTGGGGGATGGCATCTCGCCGCAAGCGAGTCTCCGATCCCCCCCCCACCCCCCAGAGCCTCTGGGGGTTTGAACCGGTAGGGAGCGGCTAAACCCGAGGGCGCCTCTAAGAGGCACGGTACCTCGGCTCGGGTTTACCGTGTCGTGGGGGGTACGCGAGTAACAGGTACATTATTACGAAAGTACCGGGCGGGTGTGAACTGGGTCTACGCACTCTTGTTCCACGAGTGCCGTGTCTTGGTCCTAAACTAGTGTGCAAGTTTAGTGTGGCTGGGTGTGTAGTGTCGGGCTTTGGCGCGTTTGCAATCGTTATTGCATCATCGGGGTCGTCTAAAACGTGTTGCGGAAACCGGCGGCGCGGTCCTCTCTGGGGGCGAAAGCTGCCAACATCGTAGTTGGCAGCTCCCGCCACCAGAGGATTCGGATGAGAAAGCGCTTTGTCGAAGTACGCCTGAGAGGCGTCCTTCGACGGTCGGAAGATCGAGATCGCGATGGAGATCTACATTGCGTGTACCACGGGGCGGCCGTGGCGCCTCGTATGAAACGGTTTTGAACGGTCTGCAACCGGTGCAGGTGAGAGTTCGCGGCGTGAGCGAATACTACACTAGCATACGTCATGCAGGCTTTGTAAATTGTCGTCTTATGTCTAAGAGACATTTTACTCCTCCTGCCTACGAGATGGTAGAGCCTACCTAAAATAAACGCTGCCCAAATTCGGATAGCTTGGATGTGTGGTGCAAACGTCAATCGACTGTCGAAGATGACACCGAGATATTTGACCTGTGACTTCCACGGTATAACGTGGTCGAAGAGTCGGATAGGGGTCGGACGGAGACCGGATGAACCCCGATGAAAGTGGATCGCGGCACTTTTCTCGAGGTTCACCTCGATTCTCCAAAGTCGGAACCAATCGCCTAAGGTGGTCGCGGCGGATTGAAGTCTCTGAGAGAGTTTGGTTATATCTCTATCAGTGGTATATAGCGCGGTGTCATCAGCGAAGAGCGCCAACTCAACGCGAGGCGTCCTGGGTATATCCTTAACTGGGTATTCGTTTTTCGCCCTCAGTAGTTCCCTCGCATCGTTCGGCAGCCTAAAGCGATGATCCGGCATCACTGGAACCCGCCGAGACGATTCGCTAATAGCGTTAGTGAGGTGACTACTGAGGGCGTCGACTGCGGCCACTGTCTCGTGAGGCGAGACAATGACATCTGGAATTGTACTAAGCGGCTGACTGTCGGTAGACTCGAGAAGTTGCTCAAGCTTGTCCCAATCAGTCACCAGCTTAGCGAAGAATCCGCGGCGAGCTCTAGTTGCAAAACGACCGGCCGGTGGTCAGACGAGAGCGCGTGGATCGTTTCTATAGAACGCATCCATAAGGATACGTTCTTTAGTAACGCCAAATCTAAATAGCTAGGCGCGTGCCCGGCTACAAGCGGGTAATGCGTGAATGACGGCGTCTCCATAGCAAAGAGCGCTTCGAGATCGGGCTGATTAATGTTTTTATTGGGGAAGAGACAAACGGACGCGATAGTTAAAGGCGCGTGGCCCGTCATGCCTAGCCGTCAAACCGAGGCCTCTAATTCCGCGAGCGGTGGCGGATCGGGCAGGACGGAAAGAAGTGACCGCTTGTAATAGAAACTCAGTTATTTCCAATTTCTATTACTTACCACAATATCAATACGATAATTGGAAATCACATTTATTGTAATAACTTAAGTTAACAATTCATTGTGATTTATCATTCTTCACCTTTCATCCTAAAAAAAAACGATAAATTACCTATAAATATTAGCCGTTTGCGTCGCTAGGGGAGAGACACTTGCCCGCTATTTTTGTCTCGTACCAGGATACGTTTGTTTACACAATTCTATGACAACGGCTTATATTTCGGTTCGACGCGATTCTATTTCGGCGTGCAGTGGTACTGGGGGTAGCGATGCGCATTTTGTCTGGCACAGACTATAGCTCGTTAGATTAGTTGTTAAGTCTTAACTATAAGTTAGTTAACAGATTTTTTTATTATTATTATTATTGACGTCAATAAGTGCCTGTAAAGGTTTACATTGAATAAATAATTTGACTTTGACTTTGACTTTAACTAAGAGTGCCGCCTCCCCGGCCGTCTCTATCATTACGCACGATATTGTAGTTGGCCATACCGGGCCCGCGATTGGAGGGTTTTAAAAAGGTTTCCTGGATGAGGAAAATGTCGATACAGTGCTCGACCGCGAAGTCGAACACCTCATCGTTGCTTTAGCAGCCCGGCTGCGTTGAAAAACGCAACCTTCCGTTAATGAGTGCGGTTTATCTCTACTCGGTGGTGTAATATTCATTATGGTCGCGGTATAGAGTCGAGAAGGGCATGAATGCTATCCGCCAGGGGTTGATGTTCGAATAATATAGCCGTCAAAGCTGTATAACGGTCAGGGCCAGAGTTTATCGCCTTGATTTTACGAATAATCAAGGCGATTTCGTGACGCGCGAGCGCGATGAATTGCAGGAACAGAGCCATGTCTTGTATGCTGAGGTCCTGCTCGCTATCGGGAGGCAAACGCGAGAAGGACACGGGCAGGGCAGCGGGCTTAAGGCCCTTGCCATTAGTTGATTTTAAAGGTTTTTCCGTGGCCTTAGGGGCCTTGGATTTTACCGACTTTACTGCCTTCGGGCGTTTGGCCTTAAGAGCCAAGGGCTTCGATGGCTGAGCACGTTTCGCTGGAGCGGAAACTCTGAGTCCGACGATGAGTCGTCATCGGAAATGGACGGGCAAACATCCATATCAACCGGGTCGATATGGGACGACGCGTTATTGGTTACCGGAAGGGTACCATCGGGCGACGCGGGGTTGTCGTAAACTAGAACCATCGGTTACGCAGAAGGCGGCTTTGCGCGATAAACGCGGAGACGGAATGCGCTGAAGGCGCTGATGACGCAGACGTGGGACGAAGTTGCGCTGAAGGCGCTTTGCTCGCGGACGCGGCGGGTTGCGCTGAAGGCGCAGAGGAGTTTTTAGTTAAATGAAGGCGGCTCCTAATGAGCTCAAACGCATCAGGTTGCTCCAGCAAAGCCGAGAGCTCCCCGAACTCCATTGTGGCGGAGTGCAATGCCACAATGCTTGAGTTGGTGTCAGACCCTCCCTACCTGTGAAGCAGGGAGGCGTGAGTGAGAGGGGAACCTACTGCCTGAATGGCCCTAGGTGAGTCCACCGATGAAATACAATTCAACGTTGGGTGTGTACTTAAACTGGTTAGTGTGGTTAGTAACTTGTGAGTGTAACTAGGAGATACATTGTAATTACTACTAGATAAAGCGTGTAAAGCCCGTTAGCATGTTACCGATTTCCGAGTGATTTTTATAAAAATACTATAAGACAAATATACTGTTGCAATCATCACTTTATTTTGATACCTGATGGATAGGAAATATATCAGTTAGTATATTGTTGTTTACAGAATGACAAAATATGGTTTGATTTTAGAGTAATATGTTTTTTTGCAAAAGGCGGGAATTTAAAAAAAAATATGGCGCACCTGCTGTCATTATTTTTGACATTTAAATTCCAAGACTGAGGGGTTAACTAATACGTGTTTTAAAGGACAAACTGTAATGATTGTCCTTATAAAAATAACCAATCTACCTTAATATAAAAAAAAACAATTGTTCTCTGCTAAACATTTAAACGTAACGCAATCGAAAGCCTTGGACAGGTCGCAGAAAACCCCAAGAGCTTTCTGAGACCCGCCCAGGCTTCAAAATTATGTTTTATTAGAGCAACACCTGCATCAGTAGAAGAACGGCCCTTAGGAAAACCGAATTGCTTACTATGGAAAAGATTATTTAAGTAAAAGTATTCCACTAACTGTTCGAGAATATTTTTTTTCATCTTACTAAGTGCTGGTAGTATTGAAATTGGTCGATAGTTACTGGGGTCTTCTTTATTTCCCGATTTTAACCTTACTGAACTTCATAAGATCAGGAAAGATTCTCTTATCAACAGTTATTAAATATGTCAGCAAGATAAGGTGCAATAGAATGTACATATAATATTCTTAATTATCTTTATAGACATGTCCCACAAATCACCTGTGTTTTTCATTATTAGTGATTTGAAACTTTTAATAATATTATTAGAATCAATATATTGAAATTGAAAAGAAAAATTACATTTGGGTACATGTTCTTCGAGACAGGATTGTGCCGCCACTGGTGATGAATTTAAATTTGAGGTTGTTACCACAGGTATATTTATGAAGAAATCATCAAAATATTAGCAATTTGTGCATCCGAATTGACCAGGTTGTTATTAACTTTTAGAGTGAAATTATTGTCCCGTGGTTTTAATTTACCACTCTCACGGTTGATGATATCACAAGTGGCTTTTATTTTATTATTAGACTTTTTAATTTTATCATAAATGAAATAAGATTTTACTAGTATGTCCACTTTCTTAAACAATTTAGAATATTTTTTTACATATTCTGTAAAATTTAAGTTATGGTTATATTATCTTAAATTATATAGCTCATACAGTTTAATTCTACTTTTATAAATACCAGTCGTGGCCCAGTCACAAAACTTAAGTTTTTGTGAAAACTTTATTGTTTTAGAGGTAAACACTTGATTGTATTCTGTCTTTATTAAATCAAAGAGATTACTAAATAGTACATCCGGGATCATCTTGTACAAAGGGCAAAGTATCAATATTACAAGTTCGTGCGCGACCTTTACGCTGATCAATTTTTTCCGTGGTAGCCTCTGGCACTGATTTGTCTGACTACAAATATAAAATTTATTGTCCTACAAGGTAGGTTAATAATATGGTAATTAATTTTTCTACAGACAAATCAGTGCCAGACGCTACCACGGAAAAAATTGATCAGCGTAAAGGTCGCGCACGAACTTGCTATAGTATTTCTGTTGTCTAATAAAAAAATAACTTCGAAATCGCTACGCTGCGCTTCGCAATTGTTAATTTTCTAAACTATCACGTGACCTACTTACTACCAGGAGTAGGGCAGCTACGTATCCTCAATCTGTAGAGGTAGGTACAGACCTATTGACCTAGCCAACACTATTTTTGTTCAGTTAACTAGTTGAAATAATAAAAAACTTAAAAAGATATTAAAGATTTGAACTTACTTAATTATAATAATAAATTAGGGCTTTCAACACTACAGCGTAATCATCGTAATGCTGAAAGAAAGTTATGCCCGATAACTTTTAGTGAAAACTAAATTAAAGGGATTATAAAATTAGGGTTTTCAATTTTAAGGCAACACTATAATAGTGCGAAAACAACTGTTTGGCTAGACAATCATTAAAAGTTGAGGCCAACACAGTTCAGCCATACGAAATTAGAACTAAAAATTTTAGGCGAACCGAAGAGCACCCGCTTTGAGTGGCAAAGTTTGTTTAAAAATGGCATAGAAAAACAATAAGAACCATGTCGCGTAGCGGTGAAAGAATACTACCGCCCCCTCTCTTCCCTTGGGTGTCGTAAAAGGCGACTTAACGGTCTAAAGACTACACATACATCCAACAGCATAGACGGCGAAAAGTGGACTATGGTAGAGGACTGCTTTTGCTGTCCTCATTGCCTAGTCTCTGACAAACCCTTCGCGGATAATAGTCGGGATTATATGTATTATGTATGTATGTATAGGAAAATAAAATTTAGTATTGTATTTTTTCTTGACTTTAAAGGGAAACTATGATAGCTTTATATGTAGATAGATTTAAAATTATATATTCTCAAAAAAAGTCAGGTCCAAAATGGCATTGTCATTTAGAAAAAGTAGCAGTATGTAAAGGGCTGACAGACACCATGTCACAGTAAATTTCCACGATCGAATAAGTACTATCGGACTTTGACTTTGAAAACGTCCTAAAGGTTCCGAACAGAATACTCGCTTACGGTAAAAAATCGTACTCGCGGCACTGCGACTAGCTCAGTGCTTAAGAAATCACGTTCGCTCAAAGGACCTTTGCGCAAATAGGTCGACGGGTCCTACGTAAGTTGTCGGATGTTGAAAATTGCAAGTTACAGGAGAGCAATTTTAGAGAAAGGAAGCAAGTTCACAGGAAAGTTTAAAATGTGTGCTGCGATTACATTTTACTACGGATCGCTTTGAGCATTAACGTTAGTAATGCCTTGAACTATTATAAAGATTTATTATAATATAATACTTTTAAGGTTAGATTCTCTGGAATTGCACAAACCTACGACCATATTATTGTCGTTATGCAAAATTGTAGTATGTTACATTACATACCTGCTGTATGTAACTTTACTTCTGGTTGATATCTATATTATTTTTAAATGTTTTTAGCTTTATTATCTACATATTACATAAACTGTAGACCGAGCGATAACTGAGGATAGTATTTGTTTATAATTGGTTAATATTTTGTAGAAAATGGCTGAATTATTATGAAAGTGTTTCTAAGGGAAGATTTATATTAGAGCGGGCCGTGCACGGGGCGTGTCCCGTCCGGGCCCGGACGGGACACGGACGACGCCGCTGATTTGAGACTTTGTATACATTTTGTATGAAGCAGTTCATATTACACCGTACATGATCCGTGTCCCGTCCGGCCCGGACGGGAGACGGCCCGCTCTAATATAAATACAAAATGTATGCAGCGGTTCAAATCATTGCCCCCGTCCGGGCCCGGACGGGGCACGGCCCGCTCTAATATTAATGATCCTCTAAATATCTCCGCTAAATATCTCCTCGATGCACTTGATAGACTGCAAAGGCGAGCGGTACGCATTATTGGTGATGCTGAGGTTACAGCCTCTCTTGACCTCCAGCTGCGTAGATACATTGCTTCTCTCAGTGTCTTCTACCGAAATTACTACGGAGAGTGTTCTGAAGAACTTTTTGATCTAATCCCGCCCTCTCCTTTCCTGTCCCAGACTACACGTGCTGGTCTTAGGAACAACCATCATACTGTGCAGAATATCAGCACTCGTACCAAAAAAATTGGCAAGCCGTTCCTCTGTAAGACCATTCGGCTTTGGAATTCTCTGCCAGCGCATGTGTTTCCCAGTTCCTATTATCCCCGGGTCTTTTAAACGGGGCGTGAAACGGCATTTATGCAGGCCGTCATGAATGGGTGCGCTTGAGCGCTCCCCACCGTGCTTGTTCCACGGTGGGGAGCGCTCTTATTATTTTGGACTACATCGGCTGCTTACCATCAGGCAGGATGTACTCACTATGACGTGTCACATAAAAAAAAAACTTATTGCCATTTCAAGGTAAACCTATCATAAATTCGAAATTTTCCTGTACGGATTTCAATTGTTCGACAACGGCATGACGAAGTTTTAAATACCAGATGGTTGCTTTTACATAATTTTGTTAATCCATAAACCTATCATACTTACATACGTTTCATTTTCCAGAAAAACTATTAGCCGAAGGTCCATGGAGCAGATTTTCGTTTTTCACTATTCATATTATTAGGTAAATAAACTAAAAAGTACATATTTCTGTTTTCGGTAAGGTTGCGCTACATAATACAGTGACAGAAACGAATCGCGGCAAAACCGACTCCATAGAGTGTAATTTAAGCCCGCGCGGAGGGGTGAAGCGGCCCGCGAACTGAGGAGCAGGTGCGTTTAACGCTCGCATGCTTGGTTGCATGCTGCATGCTTGCTTGCATGCTGCATGTTTGCTTGCATGCTGCAGGTTTGCTTGCATGCTCCATGCCTGGTTGCATGCTGCATGCTTGGTTACATGCTGCATGCTTGCTTGCTTACATTCTGCATGCTTGCTTGCATACTTAAACGTTACCACGATTACAAGTTGTTCGATGATATTATTGATTTCAATTCTTTGAAATGTATTTTTGTAATATTGGAAACGGGTTTCTGGAAAATAAATTATCTAGCATTAATAGCTTCGGCCAAACGTTGAGTGGGATTTTTTTTTATATTGACTCGTCATAGTGACTGCATCCTGCCGGATGGTAAGCAGCCGATGCAGTCCAAAATAATGAAAGCTCTCCCCTCCGTGGAATAAGCACGATAACGAGCGCTCCCATTCATGACGATTGGGATTTTTTGAAAAAAATAACAATCAATAATCGGCTTTTCAAAACATTGTCAATTGTGAATTCGGTAAAAGAATATTAATCGGCCAAAATATTTTCGGCCAAATAAAATTCGTCAGGAAAATTTAGAATTTAAGATAGGTAACCCCATTACAATTACAGGTTACCAATCCTACTGATTCACTATTTAATAATGTTTAAAAGGTACTAATAATAAACTTGGGATCATTAGAATATGGAAATCTGTATAATTAGAAATCTGTAAAAATGTGATTCTGTATACATGCAAATCTGTAAAAATGAGATTCAATTGAAATGGGAATCTGTAGAAATAAGCATCTGTCGACATGGGCATAATTGAACCTCCGCAATGCCGGGTCACTTTATTATAATTAAATTAAAAAATCCTCGAGCTCCTCTGTGTTTCGGTAGGGGCCAAGGTAGGTAAAGCCGTTGGTCCCGGTTGTTATCGTAAGATGGCAGTCGTTAAAACCCACCAACCCGCATTGAGCCAGCATGGTGGGATGTCCTGTTCATGAACTAACTATAGAAACATCCGTAAGACAGTATAGAGCCTATACACTGTTCCATGGGTTGCATATTAGAAAATCAAAACTTTGTCGAGCAAATTTTTAAAGAACAACGAACAAAACAACAAAGTTAAATAGACCAAAAGTTTTATTTAGAAAAAATTTATAATCCCAATGTATGTGACATCAAATGAACGACTGATCAAAAGTTGCTAGATGTAATTTTAAAATAACAAATCATTACTAATCTAATTACATAATTACAATGCAATGTTCATATCGAAATGCTAGCATTTGTTAAATTAAAATAACATACCTACAACAAAAAACGTCTTCTTTTACACTATTATGAGGTCATAATTATGATTGAGGTGAGGATAGTACCTACACTAGCTGCGCTACTCCTGTAGGTCACGTGATAGGTTAGAAATGTAAGACAATCGCGGAGCGCAGCGTAGCGATTGTCTTACATTTCGTGGTTATTTTTTTTTATTAGACAACCGAAATACTAGTTGCCCTACAGCTGCCCTACCTCCTGTAGTAGGTCACCTTTGTATTTTGCTTTTTATATTATTTTTACCTTTTTCAGTTAATCCATTTGATAATTAATAATTTATCCAATAATCTTTTTGACCTTAGATTAATGATTGGTCTCGCTGCGGACGAGCGCAGCGAGGCCAATCATTTTTCTATGCCTTTTGACCTTAGAACGATTTGGTCAATAGTGTAATAAATAATTTAAACATTGATATTCCAGACTTTGGTCAGTTGAACTTTTGGTCAAATGACCATTGTTATTTTGAACTTTGTTCTTTTGTTCTTTGTTCTTTAAACATTTGCACGACAAAGTTTTGATTTTCTAATATGCAACCGTTCCTTGCTGCTGGGTAAAACCCTCCATAATTATTTAAAATTAATTCCTTGTTACACTTAATAGGTATTAAGGGTTCGATTTTAGGCGTTCCAATCGGGGACGTATTTTCATGTGCACATACGGGTTCCTCTTTTGTTTACGGTATCGGATAAATGCACGCGTGCCTCTTTTGTTTTTACGGTTTCGGATAATTGCACATACGAGTGCCACTTTGTTTACGGTTTCGGATAATTGGGTTAGTTGCGTTGTTCCTCAGTTTTGATTTCACCCGAAAATTAAATAATAAATTCTAAATTTTTGCTTGCGTTTTTCCTCAGTTTTGATTTCACCCGAAAACTAATTTATTATTTAATTTTCGGGTGAAATCAAAACTGAGGAAAAACGCAACTAACCCAATTGTTTAATGGTTTCTTTCATTATTCAAAATAATGATTAGTAATATTTTTTTAGTTCGTAATGTATTAGCTGCCCGCCCGCGACGTCGTCGCCCGCGCAAACGAGCACGAAACAAAGGACACACGGACGAAGACGCGGGCGTCACACGTTTTTTGAGGTCCGCTTACGCCTTCGGCCATAACGTCATTAGTAATGACTCATTATCATCAGGTGAGATGTTGGCCAAGTGCCTACACGTATTGTTGAAAATATAAAAACACCTCGCATCCCGTGACGAGTTTCCAAAAAGTTACTTTCGTTCAACCTTTACGTGACAAATTACAAACACAACAAAAAAAAGGTTTAGCCAAATAGGTGCAGCCGTTCTGAAGTGATTATACATTCGTGGCAATTGATTTTTATTAATATGGATTTATTTTTATCTAGGCTATTTTAAATTAATTTTACGCTATCACTTACAATTAAATATTTTAAACTGACATTGATTTATATTGACATTCACTATTGTTAGTTTTTAAATATCGTAATTAATTGTAATAAATAGTATAATCAAAAAGGTTGGATTGACATTAAATCAAAGACATGGGAGTAGTTATCGAAAATCCAAAGTGTAGCATTTCGTCTTTGATCTTACAATGATCATTTAAATTACAAAAGCTGTAAAGGGCCATATTGATTTATATTACATGCACTATTTATTTAAGGTACTTAATTGGATATAAGCTAATGTTGTAATGCTTAAAATCGCTTCGTATATAAGCCATTATTTCTCGTAAAAATAAAAAGATAAAAAATGTTTATTGTAGTTTATCCATAAGAGATAAACATATATGCCATCGCGGACTTTTTTGTAGACTTTTTAAGATGTACAATATTGTACATTTTTTGATCTGTCTCGTAGGGTTCAGCCAGCGTTTGCAATGTAGGCGTAAAAAAATGTGTTTATTTACGACATCACATTAAAAACCTTGGTGGTTTTTCCAAACTGATTCATAGTGATTTATAATTGTAATATTTTCGGGTGAAAATAAAACGGGAAAACGCCACTAACCCTAATTTCCTCATGTTGATTTTTTTTTGTTTCGTGACGCTCTTTATTTCATACCGGGAGGCGATTACTACAAAAACAAACCTTTTTTAAATTCTATTCTAAGAAGCTTTTATTTGTTTAGAATGAATTTGATTAGTCGAGTGTGTTTTGTTTCACTTTAAAACAATTTAAGTATTTAATATTTTTATGAAATTCTGATTTAGCTAAGAACTCAGAAACTATCTAATACGAGGAAGTATTACGAGTATAATCTTAGAATGTGTTCTCCACATGATAACGGTGCTCGTTTACACAGTGCTCGTAAGTAATAAGCTTTGCTGGTGTGCCTAACATAGAAAAAAAGTCTAAAGGCCCCAGTACACAGTGGCGCGATGGCCCACTGCCGGCCATCGCCATTGTGTAGACGGGGTAAATTGCGCGCTAATATCATGGTAATATAATATAGAGTATTATAACTCGGCCCTATCTTTGAAAAAAATGCCTACAGCCTCGCGGTACGTAAGCACGCGATAAAGGCTGCGTACAGTGTTTTAATTACATCTGCCTACTTTGAGTTTCTATCTAGTTTTGTGAATGTATTTTGTGATTGTAAATATCATATTTTTATTTATACAAATAAAATACGTTGTAAATGAAATAGGAAGCACTTAAATTGCACGCAATCTTATTCAATTCAATGTAACACCGACTGTTATGCAATAAGATTATCGCATAACAAATAAAAATATTCACTCACGAATTAACGATATATCGAAATATTAAGACTTTTTAATAAGTCACTTCCACATGCCGCCGGGTCGCTGGATGGGTGACCAAATTAAAAACATCTCGAGCTCCTCCGTGCTTCGGAAGGCACGTTAATCCGTTGGTCCCGGTTGGTGTCGTAATATGACAATCGTTAAAACCCACCAACCCACATTGGGCCAGCGTGGTGGGTTATGGTGGCCCGATATTTCTACGTTTAAAAGTAGTTCTCCGCCAACGTGTTCGATAGCATCACCATTTATTAGTCTAATGATAATTTCAAAAACAATCAATCGTTTAATTCAATAATGTTTTCAAAAACCTACTGTAGTGTGTAGGTACCTAGTTAAAGATATTAAAACTATCATAAGAAATAATAACACTGTATCTGTATCTGTATCCGAAAAGTGTAACTTAAATCTTAAGAAAAATAACGTTCATTTTAGTAGGAATCTATTTGATACTCATATAAACTATACCTAGAATGTAACCGGAGTATCGCACTTAAATAATTATTCATTTAAGAAAGAGGTTACTGAAAAAGAAAGAAAAGAAAAAGACGAATACCTATCCATTAAAAAGACACAAATAACGTACCTACTAGTAAGAAGGTACTTACTTAAATAAAAACATTTTATACTCTTATCTTTCGGAGTTTCCAGGTAATCTAAAAAATGTTATATCTGGTTGCGTTATAGAGGTTGCATGAATTCATGCAACCAAAAACAGCATCTAGAATTGCTCCTTGCCATATTAAGTAAGTAGGTACTAGAACTTATTTTAATCGAAAAAATCGCACGCTTGCTGTGATAAAAAGCAACACGCCGTCCGTTCGTCACTGCGGCACATTCGCGATAGCTGCATGCCGTTGCATACCGAGCGCATGCCGAGATCGGAGCGCGTAGGTATGGCTCGCGCTTCGTCCGTTACTATGAGTTAAGTTACAATACTGTATTATACTGTGCCAATATCGACAAATTGCCCGTCACTGTACACCATCACCCCGTCTACACAATGGCGATGGCCGGCAGTGGGCCATCATACGCCACTGTGTACTGGGGCCTTTAAATTATTGACTAGGTCAAGTGCAGCATCAGCTACGATAAACTAAAGACGACGCCGCGAAGCAATTTTTTGCACACCGTGTTTCTTTGCTGTCAATGCTGCCTAGGCTGCCTAGTCACTTCTAAGCGATGGCGGCGCGGTGTGTAGGTATGTGTAATTGTTTCCCGTAATAAAAATGTAGTAAAGTAAAATAACCGTGTCTTGCAGCGGTGAAAGAATACTACCACCCCCTTCCTCCTCTCTCTTCCCTTGGGTGTCGTAAAAGGCGATTAACGGACTAAAACTGAACAATACATCCATCAGTTTAGAGAGGCGATGGGCTCACCACCTGTGAAGCTGAGCACATGTGCAGTCGCTATTTGGTGAAAAGTGGACTATGGCAGAGGACTGCTTTTGCTGTCCTCATTGCCTACCTAGCCTCTGACTAACCCTTCGGGGATAATAGTCGTGATTATATTATTATGTGTGGTTAATTGACTAATCAGCTTTGCTGGTGTGCCTCACATAGAAAAAAGTCTTTAATAATTGATTAGTCTAGTGCATTATTAGCTGAGATAAACTAAAGGCGACGCCGCAAAGCAATTTTTTGCACACTGTGTTACGGCCAATAGGCTGATTATTTTTTTTGTTTTCATAATTTTATATGAGTGTGTGTCTTTTAGCACTCAATAAAGTTCTTATCTATACATCTAGGTAGTCACTTCTAAGCGATTGCGGTTCGGTGTAAATGTGTAATTGTTTAACGCTATAAAACGTGATTTAAGTGTTTTATGATATTCTTAACAATAGACGTATCGGATAAAATATTTACCAGAAAAAAATCAACCAGTGTCAGGAAGCTCGAGTGGGATTCGAACCCACGACCTTTTGATTGCCGTTTCACTGCTCTAACCGCTACCGAGACCCCAGAAGACTCGTTGAATTATTCCTAGTAGTGATTTACGCTGCAAGACGACGAATAGACGTATCATTGACATGAAGCCTTTCTTACAATTAATATTTATTGGCTTTATCACTGCGCTTGCCAAATGAGAGTTGGCGATCGATCGATCGATCAAAACCCGGATTATGCATCGAAAAATCTGTATCACCCTTCGGCCGGCTTGAGAATTGGACCCTGGACCAAGTTGAGCGCTTAGCCAAAAGTTTTCCATACAACATCGCGATTGGTTCTCGTCAACAATCGGCGTACCTACATACCAAAATTAAAAGTAAAGCGCTAGCTTTAGCCACAGTATAAATAAGCTTATATAAGGTGACTGCTAGAAACCTCAAGAAACTTCAAGGGCTGGTCAGGTCAAGTGCTTTAAACATGATAAAAATGGTCTCATTGCAGACTAACGTAGGTAAGTACTTATCGCCCAGTTGACGCGAACGGGTCAACAGACGCGTAGACGGCCGGGGGCCGTCTCCCGCGCGTTATAAATAATCGTTATTTTTAATAGTTTTTATTTTATTTTCTTATGTTATTGCTTTAAAATAAATTAGATACCCAAAGACTATCCAATTAAAATTCACAAAATGAATTATTTCATGAAAAATGAAAAAACACGAATTCCTTTTTTGTCATTTTTGTCATGTTTAAAACACTTGACCTGACCAGCCCTTGAAGTTTTTTTGCGGTTTCTGGCAGTCACCTTATATTTATACTGTGCTTTAGCTAAGCGCATGCTTATGCCCTTGTCCATTGTAACATTTGAATACTACCTGCACTGAAGGAGGTAAAGCCGCTCCGATACGGAATAGGTAAACCAAAACAAAAGTAGGAAATAACTCGCGAATTTTAATGGGTGAGAGTGTAGTGTAAGCCTTGTAAAGAACAGCTTTAAATAAAACTTTACATATTGATCTTATAACATGCATTTAGATAGACACGCTCTTTTTTAAATCCTCTAACGGCTTAAACATATTCAATGGTGTGGTAACCTCGCATGAGGAGCTCGATGGCGCAGCGGCTAGCGCGATCGGCTTGCGATCTTACTTGCTTAGCAAATTCCGCAATGCAGGGTCGCTGGATGAGTGACCAAATTAAAAACATCTCGAGTTCCTCCGTGCTTCGGAAGGCACGTTTAAGCCGTTGGTCCCGGTTGTTGTCGTATGATGACAGTCGTTAAAACCCACCAACCCGCATTGGGCCAGCGTGGTGGGTTATGGCCCAATATCCCCACGTGCTATTGTTCACATGGGAGGCCTGTGCCCAGCAGAGGGACGTTTATAGGCTGATGATGATGATGATGATGTGGTAATTCGACTAAGCGGCAGCGCAGCGCATTATCATTGATTGTTCGCTTTACGACAGATTCGCTTTATGACAGATTCGCTTTAAGACAGATTCGCTTTATGACAGATTCGCTTTAGGGCAGATTCGCTTTAGGGCAGAAATTGTACATCCAACAGCCCATTATGTAGGTACATATTTTAGCTTTCGAGTTTTATAATACAAAAAATAGGTAAATAATATTAACTGGTTACTCCTTCACATCGACGCATAGAAAATCCCATCACTAGAATTTTTTAAAATGCAACAATTGAAATGAAACACTTTTTTACAGATTAACTCGCGTTTAATTTACTATTTACATAGTTTTTATATTATCCTGACGTTTTGAACCCTTTAAAGGGTCCGTGGTCACAGGGAGACAAAAAGTGTTTCATTTCAATGTGTAGTGCTCGCTTGAACCTCAGAAAACAATAATGCATCAATTCTTAAAACAGTAAAGTCAGATAGAACACTGAAAGTTTGTTTATAAAATATTCGTGAAGCACGTAAATCGCGGCTAAAAGAACTATCATAAACGTATCCCGCTTACCGTCTGAACTGTCTAAACTGTCTGATCAAACAATTTACTGAAACAACTAGGTACGTCGATAGTTAATACTTTAAACTAATGAGACACTATTATCACGGTAATATCACCCAGTAACGGAACTCCGAATGGTATATAAAATATGCGCTGTACTTACAGTATTTGGTAAGTACTAGTGGTAAGTTTGTGTGCGCACACGCGATGAGATGGATGGTGCTAAGAAACGTTTAAGGATTCGACATCGGATGGGTGTCCAAAAAAAATTGTCTTATCGTATTGTTCCGTGCTGCAATTGGGACTTTAATAGGCTGAGATGAAAAAAGATATTTTAAAAGTTTGTCAGTGTTAAAATTTGTAAGGAGTAGAGCTTTGTAGCTTTCGGCAATTGACTCAGCCTTTTAACATTACCTAACAGGACGGAGCAACTCGAAATAAGCATTTTTGTGGTCACCCATTCGATTTCAAACCGTTAAACGTTGCTTAACATCAACCATATCATCGCGTGTACGCTTACCAAGGGCTCGGTCGCCCGTCAAACCCTTCGCAGCTTTATTAGGGTTCCGCACCCAAAGGGTAAAAACGGGACCCTATTACTAAGTCTCCACACTGTCCGTCCGTCCGTTCGTCTGTCTGTCACCAGGCTCTATCTCACGAACCGTCATAGCTAGACAGTTGAAATGTTCACACATTATGTATTTCTGTTGCCGCTATACAACACACTAAAAACAGAATAAAATAAGTATTTAAGGGGGGCTCCAATACAACAAACTTGATTTTTTTTTCGTTTTTTGCTCGATATTAATAACGGCAACAGGTAGACGTTTGAAATATTCACAGAATATTTAGTGTCTAATGTTGTATAGACAATAAGTATGGAACGTAGATATTAGAACGTAAGTAGTTAATTCTAATAATGTTCAGTGGACATTTCGCATAGTGTAGCGTCTTACTAATAATTCTTACGTTACTTTAGGTATCTAAAAATACCCAGACGCAGGCAAACTAAAATATAAATCACATAGGTTAACTCGGTCACCCATCCCTCGGCACATCCCGCGTTCGCAGACGATGTCGAGAGCGGCTTGATGCACGTCGCCGGGACCTAGGAAACCTAACTACTAGTTTTTATTAACGAGAGTGTATGTCACTTGTGGTTCACGTTTCGGTCTTTCCTACAATATGTGTATACGAATGCGTTGTTGAATTAAGGCAACCATAAACAGCACAATAAAGCCTATATGCCATTATTACATACCGTTTGTATGAAGACGGAATACTGGATAATTATTTTACCGTGCTATTATAGTTCTATAGATACTGGGTTCTGGGATGTTTTTTAGTTTTGTGCAAAGCATATGGCAGGTATTAATTAATCAATAAAAACAAGAGAAAATATTGAAAACTTTGTTGGTTTTCATAAATATAAAGAAAATACTTACTTCAAACCTGTGTTGATTACTATTTATTATCTAAGTATATAATTTTTTTTTGCCACGAACGTAATGTTCACCGCTACACGGGCTGTACCTATTTGACCAATTCTTGTTTTGTTGTGTTTGTATATAGTTGTCAGAATGAATGAAGAATGAAAAACCAACAAATGGATATATCACAAAGCGATCTCCTTATCATGATAATGCTTATGAACTTTATGTAATTCATTGGAATTATCAGCTGCTTAATTCATTGAAGTGTTTTATTTGGGGCGTTGTAATGGCGTTGGGACGGAGACCCGAAATGAAACAATGTCTTGCGTTGAATCAATCCTCCTTTATCCTCTAGTGTATCATCTTAAATACTAATTAACATCACATCTATACGTGACTAGAGGAAGGACGCCTTGTCAATCAGGAAGACCTTAATTATCACGTACTATTGAGTACGTGCTGATAGTGTAATTCACTATATCACACCTCCCCTGAAAAGGCTAGGCATCCCTTCCCTGAAAAGTAAACTCTTATTTTCTAAATATCTTAGTCCTATTCTTATGAACTATATATTCTTTATTATTCTTTAATATTTTTACATTAGTACCTAGCTCTTCTAAAACTTCAAATGGACCTAAATACAAGTCATTCAATTTATTATAATTTTCATTCTTATACAAGAGTAGATCACCTTTTTTTGTAGTGTACTTCCTTACAATCTAAATCATAATTAGTTTTTCTACTTTGTTTTGATATTAATAAGTTGTTCCTGGCATCATTATGAGCTTTTTGCAATCTAAATTTTAACTCCGATGGATAATTGTCGTATACATATAAGGGATCAACTTTACTAACTAAATTACTAGGTACGTTACATGTTTTCCCAAAAACTAGTTCATAAGGGGAGTATTTGGTACTAGTATTTACAGAATTATTATAAGCAAAGCACCAATATGGTATCCAGGTACTCCAATTTGCCGACTGATTCTGTGTTTGTTTTCTCAAGTAACATCCGAGATGTTTGTGCCAGTTTTCTAGCGAACCTATACTCTCATGATGATAGGGTGTTGAATTTAACTTATCAATATTTAGTAATTTACATACTGTTTCTAACGTGGAATTAATAAATTCCGTTCCACAGTCAGTCGCAATAACCCTGGGAGTACCATATCGTAAAATAAAATTTTCAGTAAAAACTCTAGCAACAGTTTCAGCTGACTTATCAAGTATTGGGTAAGCTTCTACAAACTTTGTCAATTCGCATTGTATTGTTAATATGTATTTATTACCCAAATTATCGACCTCCAACGGCCCCACAATATCTAAATATAATTTTTCAAAAGAAGTAGATGCTGTAGTGGTTATTACCATTTTCTCTTTATTATTTTTATTACAAAATTTCTGCTTTTGGCAATCTTTACAGCGAGTCACATATTCAGTTATGTCTTTTTGCATATTACTCCAAAAATATTTTTTTCGAATATTCTTAGTCATTTTATTTATGCCTACATGACCACTTGTCGGCAATAAATGATAATCATTTAGTATAACACGTATCAAGTCTTTATTTGTAACATGTTCAACTTGGTTATTAATAATACATAACCGCGGTAATTCTTTATGTTTCATGAAAGTTTGGGTCAAAATTTTAATAAACTTTTTATTAAACCCATTTTTAATCACAACGACTTCTACAATATTATATTTTTTACATAATGCACTCAGTTCTCCTATCGTTGCGTCTCGGCGCGCCTCCGTTAGTAGAGATTCCTGATTTATGTAAATAGTAGAGTCACTAAATAACATATCACCCGTCTGTGAGACGTATCTTTTCTTTTTCCTCAACTTCACGAAGTTTTCATACGAACAAATATCTAACCTTACATCATTTTGTGATTTCTGCATAATATCTACCACTCTTGGTTGCCTATGATCAACAGGGGGCTCAACCCTGCTACTTCCAGAGGTAGCGGGTTCATTATTTTGCTCCATGGTTCTTTTCATTGAACGGGTTACTACCCCCAAAAAATTTGAATTTAGATTTTTTAACTCGTCTGATGTTATAATGACTCTCGATAAGGCATCTGCCGTTACATTTTCGGGACCTTTTATGTATTCAATATCGAAATCATATTCTTCTAAACAAAGTCTAAACTTAGTTAAACGGCTACTAGGATCTTTTATGCTAAATAAATGAACCAATGGTCTATGATCTGTTAATACTTTAAATTTTCGTCCGTATAAATATGGTCGAAAATTTTTACCTGTCACGGTCGCCATGTAATGGCGTTGGGACGGAGACCCGAAATGAAACAATGTCTTGCGTTGAATCAATCCTCCTTTATCCTCTAGTGTATCATCTTAAATACTAATTAACATCACATCTATACGTGACTAGAGGAAGGACGCCTTGTCAATCAGGAAGACCTTAATTATCACGTACTATTGAGTACGTGCTGATAGTGTAATTCACTATATCACAGCGTTGATTTTTATAAACGTAATTAATAAAGTCTCTATTTTCCATCTATTTTCTATGTTTTAGTCATTTTATGTCAAACAAAATGTCTAGTTAATAAAAACGGCGTTGTATTTGGTAATCCTCTAGTAGAGGGACTTTAAACCTATGAATATATTCATATTTAATTAAAGTATTTATAAAAATGTTTCTTAACACAATTTTATTATTGTTATAGAGTTAAGCGTTCAACCGTCGTAAAACCAGACAATAGAAAATCAATTGACAGTGACCGGCTCCCGGTTTGCTGCCGTTCAATAAGGGGTTCAATTTTGTTTTAATCTAAGGCTTCAATTATCTAAACAATATCGTTTACGATCACGGAACTAGTAATTATATGTAAGTTTATTACATAATATTTTTTTTAAAGTACAGTGAAGATTCTTGACTAAGTTTTAAAAATAGTTTTTTATAAAACGAAATCATAAAAGAATCTAAAACTAAACGCATGAGGGAAGAAGGAGGTTCGGGCTACCTACCAGCACTCATCGCTGGTAAACAAGAACCGACTATTGTAAAACACTAAAAACTCTTCGTTCTTCGAGCGAGGATTCGTTGGATACACGAACCGGGCTGTGAGCCGTCGTACCACTTTAAAATTTTAATATTTTTTTTTATACTAAGCCCGGTAAATGACCCCACTCCACCTGATGTTAAGTGGAAATGAAGTCCAGGTGCGAGGAAAACTGGTGCAGCGTAAGAGACGTAGCATCAGTCACCCTCACTCTGCCGGCCCACAAAGTGCCTCTTCACGCCTCGTTTGGAGGACCCTATGTCATAGGTAGGAGGGAATACGTGTGCTGGTAGACTATTCCATCTTTTGGAAGTGCGACAAAGAAACGAGTCACCAAATTTCTTTGTGCGTGATGGAATATTAGAGACTGTAAATTGGTGACTCCTGAGGGCAGCACGCGTACTCCTATGGAGAAAGGAAGAAGGAGGGTACAATTGTTTTGTACGTAGTTAATGCGCGTTTAATGTAGTCATTTTTATGTTAAGTTTGTTTGTATTTAATCTTTTTGTATTACCATAAGAAATATTTGCAGATAATAAAAAAAACTACTGGTAATTTAAGCGATTAAAATAAACGCGACCATGAAATATTGCTTTATGAAAAATCGCTACATTAAATTTCGCGAATAAAAAAAAATACGATTATGAAAAAATGCGATATGAATAATTACTACATTAAAATTTAATATGAAAATTTGCTTCTATAAAAATATGCTTTTGTGAAAATGATTTAACAAATCGTGAAAGGACACCCACGGCAATGATAATTTGGAAAGTTTTGTCAAGTTGTTTTAATTAGATGAGTACGTTCTTATTTTACTTTTCTACATGCATTGAAGCATTAAGAGGCCTATTACATCTCGAATGTGATTTTTGCGTAAAATGCCCATTTTTGCATTTTGTAGTAATTTTGCAGTTGTATTTATCGTTTTTATCGAAATACGATAATAAATTTGTGCATAATATTACAAATCTTCATTCTGTGAGCATAAGTTGAATTCGGACGGCCGGCGCATCGCATTTTGTAGTAATTTTGCAGTTGTATTTATCGTTTTTATGGAAATAGGATAATGCATTCATTATAAAATCTTTATTCCTCATGAAGTAACAATTACTCTGGTATAAATTTTGCTCAATAATATTATCTTAGATAGGAGATATTCAGAGTTAACTTATAGCAATTTTCGAAGTTTTTTGGTTTAGAATAAGTTTTTTTTTCTATATAAAATTAATAATATCTAAATATTCCGAGGCCGCTACGCACTATTCGACTATATAAGAGATAACATTATATTTTTTTTATTTCACTTGTTTAGAACAGTAGTTCAATCGATGAGCTCAAAAAAGTGCCTTTGCGCACTTTATGAAAATCTTTCTCTGCAATTTTGGGTTTAATTAAAAAGTTAAGCAAAATATACAAAAAGCGAGGCCGCTACGCACTATTCCAATAGCTATTCTACACTATTCAATAAGTCATAATTGTGAATGTATTTTTGTTTCTGAGATCCATAACGCCAAAATTGGCCATTTTACGCAAAAATCACAGTCGAAATGTAATAGGCCTCTTAACATTAATGTGTCTAAGATTATGTCTATACAACTAGCAGCCCTCCCGCGACTTCTTCAGCGCGAATACAAACTTTGTCCTGACAATGACAAACACAACAAGAAAGACTTACTTAGCTAAAATAAAATTGTATTATTTAAATAAAGCATGATATTTTCACCGGATAAGTAATAGGTAGGTATCTACGTACAAAATGAAAGAAACACCCTTTTCAAAAAATCAAAAATTAAAATCCCTTTTATTTCAATGTAAAGAAATAAAACGCATAGCATGTTTGTAGTTATTCTAATGTCTTACACAAGTTTTAAATTTTAAGATACTCGCTCTGCCGTACGAGAAACCAGGTCTAAAGTTAGACAATGTCTGAAACATATGTTCACACTTTTTCGCCAATACTTTATATAAGAAAGAGACGCAACATTTTCAACGGACGTCAAACACTTCATGAACTTCAAACACCGTTCTGTTGTAGGTAAAGCCCGTGAAGTTTAATTAACAAAACAAGAAACAGACTTTAAGTAATTATTACCAAAAGATATATTTTTCATATAAAACGCTTCGCTATGACAAATGAAAATAAAAACAAAGAAAACTATTTTTAAGAGAAATAGGTAAATAATATAAATTCGCTTTTCTGCGCCTTAAATAACTAGCGGCATAGCCATAACCGTCGAAGTTTTGTCCAAGTTAATAATAAACTGCACAAAAAATCAACAATAAAAAAAAATACTTTGAAAGTACTCGCGTTTATTCTATACATCACAGTTTTCCCGACTCTCTAAAACAGTAGAAACCACAGCATAACGCGTAAAAATAAAAATAAAAGTTTGTTTAGATTAGTCTTTCCAAGTTACGCCGTTTGAAACTTTGAAACTAAAAAGAATAATAATAAACAGAAATAAATTATATCCTTCACAAAAAATAAGTAACTAGAATTCTAATATTCGCAAGAGCTTTAAGCAAGTTACCATTAAACTTACCTTCTTATTCCGATTGGGCTCCGGATGGCACCGCAATTCGCGCGCGACGCCTGAACTTTCATACTGTTTAATCTCGCCCTATCTCTCGCGGATCGCGCTCTTCCGCGTCCATCGTCATCATTATAGCGACTATTATGACAACCACAATTATTATAATCATTGTCACTATTAACACGTAGGTCGTAATGAGCACATCCAAAACGTGGATGATCTCAACTGGCCTTAATGGTCTTATAAACAAATGATGCGGCAACATCTGATAAGGTCCGAAATTTTTTTAAAAGTAACTAACAAAATTATCTATTATCGAAAATTTTTAAAACTGTTTTTGAACAAAACCCGCACTTTGAGAGACTATTCTTTGAATTTGAATCTCAATTAATTATTTCGCGTGTTTGAAACGAAACACTCACTTTGATTATTACTATTATTCGAATTTGAATTTCAATTAGTTATTTCGGAAATTCGATTGCTCAAAGTTGGTGGTGTCAGCTCAACGTTTGGTTCGGGACTGGCGCGCGACCGACGGCAGGCGGCGGGAGGCTAGACTTCGCATCGGAAACTTGTGGACAAGTTCTGCGGAAGCGGTGCGAGCTCGGCAATGGTTGGACGAACAGTGCGAGGTGGGAGGCTCATATAATGCACCTGCACTTGCACATGCGCCCCAGCGACAGCCGATCCTCCTCGGCCGCGGGATGTTCGATCCTAAATTTAAAAGGGCGAAGGTCAGAAAGCTATCCACTTTAAAATATTTGAAAGGGTGAAGGTCAGAAAGCTGTCCCCTTTAAAATATTCATACTATCTACACTTTGGCGACCGCTAGATAGTTCAAAAGCGTTCGCAAACCTACATTGACACGATTGGTACACAAAGAGCTGTCGAAGTCATTAAAGTAATTTAAAAAAGTACGCTGTGGAAGGACTGTAGATTTAATTAAGGTATGTTTTTGTGTTGATAGTTGTATAATTTATGAAAGAACTTTTAATTAAGTTTTACAAAACAATAGTCTTCAATCTTCACTATATTGTAAACCTTGCCCATGTTCTATGTTTTATAATGACAGGCTGCATTAGCTGGTGATACTCGATCCCAAAACTATATGTATTCGTAGGTCTAATGTGGTTTCCGTATATTTCATTTATCATTTTGCTTGTACACCATTTTTGAATTGGAATTTACCTACCTAAGTTTAAGTTTGATAACGCATGTCGTGGCAACCTGTAACAAAGACGTCACTACAAAATTTAATTTAATGTGTAACCAATAATATTGTAAGTTAAGTGATTGTTTTGTTGGTTGTCCTCAATAAATATAATAAAAAAATGGAGCGGCGATGGGCTTTTCACCTATTATCATCATCATCAACTAAGCATAACAGTTGTAATGTACCTACTGGTGTGCCGTGGAGTGTGGTATGTGTATTGCTTTTGCGGTCATTTGTCTAACTTGTAACTATAGCCCTTTGTGGATAGTCGTGACTCGTGAGTGTGGTATAACCATGTAAAAAAAGGATCACGACTATTTAAAAATGCTTCTGTGATCTCTGAATGAGCCTACTTAAACAAAAACTTTGTTACTTTTCTTTTCCTTACTTTAATTTAATATATTCTTCCTTAAATAATAATATTCACTTATTATACATTTAAACACACCGTCAAATTTACTTTACTAAAACCACCTCTTTTAGTCCACCGTGGGTTGCCAAACGGGGAGGCCCTCTCGGCCCCGCAATCTTCAGTTTGGCCATCCATCCGACCATTACATCATTAAACTCCTAATCAATGTCTGGTACCTTGACGACGCGATGGAACAATCGGGGGTGATATGGAGTCTCTGCTCAGTGACCTCTATACCCTTATAAACGATTTCGCGTATAGCGTCTATCGGTCTCGATCTAAATTTCTCCAAATGTGAATTTTTTACTCCAAATTCCCTTTCCTCTGAACGCAGACGTGAAATCATATCAAAATTTTCTGTACTGGCCCCTGGGATTAAAATTTTAAATGAAGAATCGTTGCACCTTTTAGGAGCTTCAATCTTAGACGATTCTATCACAAATTTTATCGAATTTTAAAATTCAACCAGTGTTCTGATCGTCTTTACGATTTGAATGGCCATAATATGGCTCTATTATAATTCAGTTTTGTCTTTTTGTGCCCAAATTTACCTATGTGCTCCGGTGTTCACAGCTTTGGAATAGATTCTCTACTAAACACTTTGGACAAACTAGCTCAAAATGTTTTAATCAAAATTCCACTTCCATTCCACTATGTCGCACTAAACCAGGGATGCACAGACTACGGCCCGCGGGCCGCATGCGGCCCGCCGGTCGAATACTGGTGGCCCGCCGACAGCAGTGCCACGCTTCAAATTAATAAATTCTTTTTCAATTTGAATACATTATTATCAATTTTTCATTGTCTTTAATTACCTATACTTCTGGTGGCCCACCATCAGTTCATAATTTGCCCGAGTGGCCCCTAGTCTTAATAAGTCTGTGCATCCATGCACTAAACGCTTCATGTCATCATTTTTGTTGCGCACTGGCAAGGAGTAGAATTCTCTGCCATCGTCTGTGTTCCCAAAAACTTATAACCTCAATGCCTCCAAGGCGAAAGTTAATAGGCATCTTCTGGGGCAGCTCGCTTTATCGTAGACCTCATCTACGCTCACTATCAGGCGAAATCTAGGTCAAGAGCTGTCTTATTAAGCATACAAAAAATAATTCTGAATTGTCCTCTAACCGACAGGTCCTGGGATCAGGCTTCTCTTCCGATCCGTTTCGGCCAAAGTCAAAGTCAAATTATTTATTCAATGTAAACCTTTACAGGCACTTATTGACGTCAATACTACTAATAAAAAACAGTTAACTAACTTGTAGTTAAGACTTAACAACTAATCTAACGAGCTATAGTCTGTGCCAGACAAACGCGCATCGCTACCCCAGTACCACTGCACGCCGAAACAGAATCGCGTCGAACCGAAACATAAGCCGTGGTGATAAAATTCTGTGTAAACAAACGTATCCTGGTACGAGACAAAAATAGCGGGCAAGTGTCTCTCCCCTAGCGACACAAACGGCTAAAACTTATAGGTAATTTATCGTTTATTGGGATGAAAGGTGAAGAATGATAAATTATAATGAATTGTTAACTTAAGTTATCACTTTAAGAAATAAAATTAAATGTGATTTCCAATTATCGTATTGATATTGTGGTAAGTAAGTAATAGAAATTGGAAATAACTGAGTTTTTGAAGTAAAATAAAGTAACGGCTGAAATTAGTTTTGGAAAACATTACTAATATGGTTGACATTTTTAATCATTCAAATATCTTTTTTTTATAAAAACCTAAGCATAAAAAAACGTCAAAAATTAATAAGCATAAATTTGTGTGTTTTAAAATTGTTTCGTTTTTCGTCTTGGTACAAGCACAGAATAACTAATAGTACTACCGTACAGAAGGCTCACTCTCTAACGCCTTTACGCGAAATTGAGACTTATTGTGTGACCCGAGCGTTCATATTCCGATAAGCAACGCTGACTCGATATCGATTTGACGTCCTTCAGGAGCGCAGAGTTTACGCGCGCGCGCAGGGATTACGAGTTAAGGCTAGATAGGTCGCGCTTTGAGTTTTTTCAAACCATCTGAGACATAGAAAATAATGGTTTAAATTCTGAAAAAAAAGTATGTATTAGTTAAGGATCTAATCTATTCTAAGTCGCATTTAGTTACAAGATCCAATGAACTTCACTCGCTAGAATAAAAAATCCCAAAGTTAAACCTTTTTGTAATGTTTTTTCAATATTATGACTAAACTACTGATACTTTACATTTAATTTTTGTACTCAACCAACGGAGTAGTCACCCGGATAGCGAAGGGTCGTGAGTTCGAATCCCACCTGGGCCAAGCTGGAGATCCGTCTTTTTTCTTGTGTAATGATTTTCATCAATACTCTAATGGACGTTACGGTAATTTTCCAATTTCGCATATATAATATATCATTTCGCGTATATGTCATTTCGCGTATATGTCATTGTGCGTGGCCGAAATGTGTCATTATGCGTGTAACCCAATAATTCGCAGATAAATTAGCAGAGTATCCTATAAAGTCTATACATTAGGCAATAAAACCTATAAAACGCGCCGCTTCGCTGTTATACCCGTCCCGTACCGTCGTACCATCCATCCCGGATTCTACCCACAGTACGCACAGCCTCTACAGAATGTCGTTAGCCCTTCGTTGGGTTCCGTAGAGGTGTTGTACCTACTTGGCTGAGGCCAGGAGCGCCTGCTCTTTGACATGTCCGAAAAGTCTACCCGCGGTCGTCTTCTTGCTGTGGCTAAGAAGAAGTCATGATGTTGGCTGCAGGCATTACCATCGGCAAACATCGGTACTCTCCTGAGTAACCAAAAGTTAACAGCTATTGTTGGCCTGCGCTTAGGCGTCCGCCTCAACTAACCGCACCGCTGCAGCTGCGGCCACAGCTCGTTGATGAGCTCGGCCATCACAGGCTGTCTTGCTCTCGAAGTGACGGTCGTCTGTCGCCTATGGAGGTCACTGGTGTGGGACGCGACTTGTGTAGACACACTGGCTCCCTCCCACATCCCTGCGACCTCCTGCGAGGCGTGCGCCGCAGCAGCCGCAGCCGAAAGCCTCAGTCAGTAGGTCTGTATAAATAGTAGTTAGTAAGTTACTTGGCAAAGTATAATATTTTCAAAGTTTAAAATGAGATTCAAATGAGCTATATTTTTTTCTCAGAGAGAACGGTAGGGCTGGAAGACTAGCACCAGTGAGACAGCTGCTACACTAGCCTTCTTGACAATGAATTGTAAGAAAAGTACCCTTTGATCGTGAGCATTTTCAAGCGAAGTTAGAGTGGGATAGCTCTAGTCTGACTGCTACCGCTGTACCGCGCCTTAGGTATGCGCGGGGAGGAGGGGAGTGGGAAGTAAAGAGCATGAACTCACATGAGATTCGTAGTTTACGAGTACATTCAATCCGTTTTTGTCCAATATGATTTTTAGATAAGTACAATTAAAGAACCAATATAAATGAAATAAATCTTTAATTCTTGGAAATATAAATCAAAATCATCAATAATGTTGATGATTTTGATTTTTTGATTTATATATTCATGGTTTACCTTTATAACTTACTGTTTTTTTGGTGAACTAAATTGACAGCAAAAAATGACAGTCTTGATATCTCGAGATAATGCACGAACCGTTTTTAGATATTTTATCTCATGTGCGTCTGATACAGACAGTCAACAGCAACTGTTTCCCCCCCCCCCCCCCCCCCCCCGCGGGTAAGACGCGGTACAACGGTAGCGGTCAGACTATAACTAAGAGTGTAAAAAAAATTATTTATGAATTCATAAATCAGAATTTGTATTATTAATAAAATAGATCTACACACATTTAAAATGAAAATAAGGGTAAGCCTTATAAAAAGAAAACCATTTAATAAACTACAAAATTATTGCATACTTAAATTACTGTTTGTGATACTTTTTTTTAGCTTATAGTTAGAGATTGTACCAAGGTGCCCAGTAGCAGTAGCTGTGTAAAACTATACTTTTATAATTATAATATAATATGAAAAAAATAAAAAATGTCTGTGATTGATACTTTGTTAATTTTAAAGATTATACTTATATTGTATTCTAGTTTTAAAACTCCGTGGTAATAAAAGAAATTAAGAAGGCATATTTTTTTTGTTAATTGACGAAGACTGATTACAATGAACATATTGTTGATTACGAAAATGTGTATTTTATTTTAAAACCTTTTTCATACATTTTTATTGAGGTTAATCAAATTCGCGACTTCTCGGGAATTCCCGGGAAATGGTGCTCGAGAAGTCTCGGTATCCGGGAACAAAAAAAGTCAGGAAATGAGAAACCTTATTCATAATATACAAGAAACAGTGTCAAACAGAAGCCCAGAGGTAGAGCAGCGCTAAAGGCACCCAAATCATGTATGTTCCGCAATTTTCGATAGCTTTCGGACTACAAATTTTTGAAAAGCTTTAGTTTGAATACTTTTTCAGTTTTATGTGACCTGTGGGGCACAACATGCCTCAAATTATAGGCCTAAATTAAAAAATACCTTTCGTTGACTATTAAAGTCACAGTGACTAAAAAAGTATTACGACTTTTTCAAAAATTCATAGTTGGAAAACTTGTGAAAATCGCTGCCGCAAAAGAGTTGCTGCACCTTTGCGCTTCCGCTTGACCATATTTATCTTGGGATACCCTGTACACTTGTATAGCCTTTATCTCACACACAAACTTTGTTATTATTTTGAGAAAACGCTCAAAACGAAATGTTATATGTTTGCGATTATTGTTATTGTATTTAACCGGTAGCGGCTTTAAACGAATACTACCACCGCATCTCTTCCCTTGAGTGTCGTAAAAGGCGACTAACGGAGTAAAGACTGCACAATAGTGCGGCGATGGGCTCACTTCCTGTCACGCTGACCACATGTGCAGTCGCGAATTGGTGAAAAGTGGACTATGGCAGAGGACTGCTTTTGCGGTCCTCATTGCCTAGTCTCTTACTAACCCTTCGGGGATAAAAGTCGTGATTATGTGTATATACTCGTATGTGTCTAACCAAAGTGTTTCATTGTACCAACAAGTAGCGGGCTTACTCCAGCTAATCGAAGTATGTTGCTGCTCGACTGCTGCCCGATCGCCGCCAGAATACTATGGTGAGCTATTTTGATATTTTTTAATATGGAAATGCATTCGCCCTTGTCGACTAATTGAATGCCAGTTATCATTTTACTTTATTTCGGTCTTGGAGGTCAATTCTCAGTTCAGATAAGTGGTTTTCGTTGTCCAATGGGTCATTTTTAGGACGAGAGATTTCATATATAAATTGCGAAGTCGCGTTTTTCCTATTTGTATGTCATTGTGTGTGATGGAAATTGTCCACCTGTGATTTCTTAACTGACGCTGTAATATAAAGAGAAAAAAGATCACTTGCCGAGGTTCTTTTACAAAGTAATTTTTTTATAAAGGTAATTGGCTAGCACTTAGGAATTGTTTAAAATATTTTAGGACTTCCTTTTGCTCTGGAAAAAAAAGTACTTACTGTAAAGTCAAGATCTAAATTAGGAATACCTATTGGGGTGGTTGAAGCATTTTAATCTCAAGAAGATTTATATATGTTTTCTAGGAATTGTGATTTTGAATTAGTGTTTTACATCCATATATCGGACACTGAACACAACAAATTCCGTTATAATAACTGTAATGTATTAATTAGACTTTTAATTTAAACAGTGAATAAATTACCTGAATTTTCTTGCTACTTTTATGGCGCATAGCCGTATATAATACTTGCTCTAAACGTGGCGTGGGTAGAACGTTTTTGTGTTCATTTAGCAGGACTCTTCTCAGAAATCCCTATGAGGAGTCATTAAAGTTCTCTCTGCTTATACTCGTAGTTATCGCATTGCTCGCTTTATCGTTGACTAGCCGCCGCTCGCAGTTTCACCTGCGTGGTTCCCTTTCCCGTTCCCGTTTGAATATCGGGATAAAAAGTATTCTATGTGTTAATCCAGATTATAAGCAATCTGTATGCTGAATTTCATCCAAATCCATTCAGTGGTTTTACGTGAAAGAGTAACAAACATCCATCCATACTTACAAACTTTCGCGTTTAAAATATTAGTAAGATTCCGAGAAATCGTAGACCAATTGAGTTCAATTCTCGTAGCCACGTTTGACTACTGTCGTAGCCTCGTAGCACGTGTTTAGGACGAGCGTTTATTAGCTCGTAAAACTTTTATTCTGTGCTTTTAAATTTGTTTGCAATCTTATTTAATATTAAACTTAAATTGTTATTGTTATTGTCATTTAATTTATGACTAGTGACCGCCCGCGACTTTATCTCCGTGAATACAATATCCAACATCAAAAAGTAATAAGTATGTCCTTATTTCCTACATGATAAAATATACATACAGTGACTTTAAAGTAAAAAAATATTTTGTGAATA
Source organism: Scoparia ambigualis (assembly GCA_963921215.1). NCBI lineage: Eukaryota > Metazoa > Arthropoda > Insecta > Lepidoptera > Crambidae > Scoparia > Scoparia ambigualis. The sequence continues at coordinate 8,947,840 of OY992501.1, forward strand.
TTTCAAGCGTTTACCAGAATTTAATATCGGGATAAAATCGGCAAAAAATCACTTTTGTTGTATGAGAGCCCCCCTTAAATAATTATTTTATTTCAATTTTATTATTTATTCTTAAAGTTAAAATACAACTGAGTATTTTGTGAATATTTCAAGTGCCTACCTGTTGCCATTGTTGATATCGAGCAAAAAAGGGCAAAAAAACGCGTTTGTTTTATGGGAGACCCCTTAAATATTTATTTTATTTTGTTTTTAGTATTTGTTGTTATAGCGACAATAGAAATATATTAATTGTGAAAATTTCAACTGTCTAGCTATCGCGGTTCTTGAGATATAGCCTGGTGACAGACAGACGGACAGACAGCGACGTTTTAGTAATGGGGTCCCGTTTTTACCCTTTGGGCACGGAACCATAAAAACAGGAATGTCTGCAGCAGGGACTGAATAACCCAAAAATTAAGGTACCTTTATATAGCGGTATGGCGTCATACCGAAAAATAGCGGTTACCGGAATATTCCGATATCCAAATTTATATCGGTACCGTAATTTTGAGTTTTTAAATAATAAAGGTTTATTTCAGTATGAAAGAGACGGCTAACAACCGTTTCAAGCATAAGCAACTACTGGCTTTCTTATAAAGCTTTAGTTTGGATTGTTCTCGTTGTCAAAACACGTGCGCCGCGCATAGGTTTGAATTTTTTACTAAAAGACAGGATATACCCACAAAATATTCTTTTCGGCCAAAAACACAAACAAGATTAATTTTGTCAACCTCTAAACTTCACTTACACTCTAAAAGTCCGTTAGTTATGTGTGTGAAAATATATAATAAATTACCTACTTCTTTAAAAAATATACCCACATAAAAATAATTCTGTAAAAAACTGAAAGACCTACTTATTGCAAAATGCTACTACACGCTGGAAGATTACCTAAAAGATCGCCTATAAAAATATAATAATGTATATTATTAAAATAATTATTGATAAATAAATAAAATAATATGTAGATAATATTTTGTATATGTATGTAAATATATGTGCATATGTGTGTGTATATATATATATATATAGAACAATACCTGTACCAGATTGGATGCAATTTTATTCCTATGTACAATAAGTCCTACTCTCGCCTTACGTAATTATATTTATTTAAGTAGAATCACAGAATAATATTTTAGAACAATGCAACTGCCGTGCACACGGACTTTTAAAAGTACGCTTGCCGGTAGGTATATTAACGCCAACTCAAGCTAGTGTCTGCTAATAAGCGGACGGACTTTTACTTAACCCTTAACCGATTCATTGCGTATCCCTCTTTTAATGACTTTTGTGCATGGCGGCTAACAAATATTCTGTGACGCCTTCGTGCGTCAGCCGCCACCCATTAAAGTGACGCGCTTGCGCGTCTTCAGCCATGAGTGAACATATTTTGCTTTTTGTTATGATTTTGGCTTGTTTACACGTGATTGCATTCAGTCGGAATCGGATGTCAAACGTAAAGGGTTTGCTAATTCGTTTAGTGTATTGTAAAGTGACTTATCTACGCGATTTTGCTGGAATGGCTGCTAAGTGATTTATTTGGCAGTGGTTGTAAACCTTTTGTGTATTTTTAGTAGAAGTTTACAAAAGGGTGTGAAAGGAGTACCTTTATTTAGGTTCTATACCGTAGTGTTGCGATGCAGCCACTATAACGAGTCAAAATATAAAAAATAAAAAAATAAAAAATACGCATGAGTAGGTGTCGGAACTCTTGTTCTCATTGTTAATGAGCAATGTAGTCCAATGAAATGGAAAATGGGTCGGGTGGTTCAACTTCATATTGAATAATCGCTTGAATTTGCGAATAATCGAACTTACTTATAAAATCAGTTTTCAATCTAGCCGTTTTTAATAGTAGATTGATACACAATTTGCTAAAATGACATATTAAAACGAGGTATTTTAACTCCCGAGCTTAATTCGATTGCAAGAAAATAAAATAATCCAATACAATATTTAAAATAAATAATGTACAGCCACTCAGGGCTTGTTTATTCGGTTAATTTTCAAACCTAGTCAGCAGCCAGTTCATAGGAACCGTTTTATTAAGGTTTTTTTCTTTTAAACAAGGAGAAATCCTATTTTCGGATACACAGCGGGCCTGAGGAAGCCCGCTGGTTATGTTGCGACTCTCCCCCCAACGCCCGGTTCCCTGTCCAGGTCCGAAGGCCTCGACAGGGACTCGGGTGAAGAGGGGCCTTACCCACTAAAACTCCTTACACCATCCCATCACTTTTTTTTTTTTTTGGGTTGGTTTGTAACTTAGGGCTTCATTAGAAGGCAAATATTTCCTTTTGTGTGTTAATTTGGGAGTATGGGTATTTCCCCGCATGGGATAAGCGTAGGCTATTAAAGGATGTTGGGTAATTTTGGGATAAAGGGTTTTGAGGATCAATTTGGATTAGGGTTCGTTTAAGGATATTGGGAATTATTTAGGGAAGTAAGGGAAAGCAGAAATTTAGAATCTATTATTTAATGCCAAAATTTTTGAGGTGGACTTTAGAGTCCTATATTTAAATTTAAGTGGACTTAAGGTCCACTTCTAGTCGATTGCGGGTCACAAATAGTTAGGAAAGAAAGTTTTTAGAGGTAGAAGGGAAAGAAGAAGTAAGGATAAGAATAAGGAAGGAATTTTTAGGGTTTTATGGGATTATTTTTGTTTATAAGCTTTATTTGCGTTAGTTTTTAGTCTTTAATTTAGGCTTAAATTTATTTATTAAGTCTTAATTCCGTATTATTATTTTAATTTAGTTTTATTTTAATATTATTTATTGTAGAATGAATTTAATTTTTTTACGTTTTTTACAGAGTTTTGAGAGATTTATAATTTATTTATGTAATAGTTTTTATATAAAAAGGCTAGGCATTATACTTGCAAATTTTCTGCCAATTTATTTTAGGTTTGTTTATGTGTATTATTTGGTCAAAGTTTTTTATTTTAGACTAGGTAAAAATTTTATTAAAAGTTTTAGGTTTGTTTTAGAAATTTTTAGTGTTTTACTTTGGGCCTTTAAGTGTAGATTTTATTGTGTGTTATTATTTAGGAACAATCTGTGAATAAATTTATTTAAAGGTGTTAAAGTTAATTTTATTTTTTTTAAATATTTTATTATGAATATTAGGGTTTTAATTTTTAGTGTAGATTATTTTAATGTTATTTTAGTTATTCAATTTAGGTAATTTTAGTTTATAATAAGTTTTGATTTCAAAATATGTTCAATTTCCATAGTCTGTTTGGTTCTGCAAGCGCAGAACCATGGATTTGATTCGGGGGCACTCTTTTCCATTCGTGGCATTATGGCTGGAGTCCACTTTAGTGCCCATGCGCAGGTTGTGTGCGGTACAGTTATAACATTTGGGTCTGTCCAGTTTGTTTGGGCACTCGGTGATCTGATGTCCTGGACTAGCACAGTGGGCACATGTTTTTTTCTCCGCCTTGCACTTGGACTTTGTGTGCCCGTATTGCAGGCACTGGTGGCACTGCACAAAGCGGCTGAAGTCCTCAACGTGGACCCTGCTATGGTCCACGTTGAGCCTCCCGAGAGCGAGGATGGTTTTACGCATCTCGGGAGTGACCTCCACAACCGTATTGTACAGTGCCGGGTTTCTGTTTGAAGTCAGAAAGCAGATGCGAGAGATGGCCACGTCATTTTGGGTCACAGCGACCTCCACCAATTCCCCGCGGGGGATGTCTTTCGAGACTCCCTTCAGGATTAGAAGTGGTGGTCGCTGCTTCGCCGGTTCGGCGACGAAGTTAGGGCTCTCGTGGTGACGGGCAATTGTCTCATCGCACTGCTCTCTGCGTTCAAACTCGACCCTTAGTTTTGAGTGCGTGATCGGCAGAATTTTGATGGGGGCATATTTGTGCCTCCAGAATGATATCTCTTTCTTCCACATGGACATCACTTCCGGAGGCTTGAGGGAGGCGTCAAATGGGCTGACAATAATTGGTGGGTAGGTTCGGGAGTTGGGGGCAACCAATTGCTCCAAAAACCACCACCACTTATGCAAGCGTTACTGCTGGCATCCCATCACTTGTCGTCAGGGTGGTTCGGGACCACGGACAGCAGACTCCGAATTCCACCCTACGACGGCCCGCCAGTGGGGAGGACGCCCGGGATAGTTTGGGCGCCCTGCAGATTCCCATGAGTTTCATGCAATGCGGCTATGGGGTCTCCCACCCCACAGTCACGCAAGCCTAACTGCGGTGGGAGGAGGTGGGCAAAATGCCGCCTTCTCCTACCGACTCGCTTGCGTCGGATCGGGTCCGCATGGAGTTGCTCCTCGCGGACCCTCTCCGCGGCCTCCTTCTGTGAAACAACCGCTTCACTGATCAAGGCCGTGGCCCTCCATGATCTGTCGCTGTCTAGCATGGCTTTTACCACGCTAGGCAGCGAGAGTGTCTCCCCCAACGACCGACATCAGACTGTGGCGCTGCGCAGCCCACGACCCGCACTCCTCAAGGGTGTGCGTTTCTGTGTCCTGCGCAGCTCCACAGCTGTGGCATTCTGACGTCGACTCCCCTCGGTGCAGGTAGTATCCAAAGCATCCATGCCCAGACAGCATCTGCTCCAAGTGGAAAGATAGAGTCCCATGTCGCCGCTGTAGCCATCTCCCCAATTCTGGTTGGATGGCTCGGCACAACCGGGAGCCGTAAGTCGATGACCGCAAATCATCGGCCCATTTGGCCAGCAGCTCTTGGTCAGCCAAATCTCGAGCCTGTTTAAGCTCTTCTTAAGTATGGTTTCTACCCTGTTCTTTAGCCTCTGCCCGCTGTCGGTACAGTTCCGCCAGCTTCACTGCCTCCAACCCCCATGGCGGGATGCCAGCCAGCGCACAAGCTGCAGCATGAGACACTGTCCTGTACCCTCTGATGGCCCTCAACGCTATTATCCGCTGTGCGGCACGAAGATGTTGTTTGTTGGTAGCGTTGAGGGCAGTCGCCCATATAGGGGCCCCATAAAGGGCCATCGAGCCCACTACTCTACCATAAAGCCGGCGAGTCAAAGCGTTCGGCCCACCAACATTCGGCATGTTGCGTCCCAAAGCGGATGCCGCACTGACGAGAAGAGGGGAGAGTTTGCGAAAGTGCTCCTCGAAGCGCCAACGCCCGTCCAGAATGAGACCCAGATACTTCATCCGGACCCCAACTCGGATCCTATGCTCGTCTATATCTAGGTGGGTTCCAGGCGGCGGTCTTCGTCGAGGCCCATGGAAAAGAAGAGCCTCAGTTTTACCGATCGCTACCTCGAGCCCCAACATATGGATTCTGTCCACCACCAGAGATGTTATGACGGTGACCAGTCTCCCTGCCTCTGCGCAATTTCCGCCCCGGGCCGTGATCAGAGTATCATCTGCATAACAGATTACATCGGCCCGTGGGCCTACCCAAACATTAAAAAAACCTGTTTCTAAAAAAACAATAAAATGGGTTTTGAATCAATTAAACGGTTTATAGAGGTTTTTTCTTCTTTTTTAAGTACCTAAACACACCGGGACAACGCGAGCGCGCGAGTGGCAAAGCGAATAGCGACCTTCCATACGTAGACATGAATTCTATTTGCCTGAAATACCGCTCTCCCAAAGTGAGCGCGCGAGTTTTAAATCGACTTGCGAGCTAATGTCTACACACGGAAGGTCGCCATTAGCCTAATCGCCTCGCCAGCAGTAGGTATATTTCGCAGCTTTGGATTAAACTGGTTTATTTAGGTTTTTGAAGTCCTCTCATTTACATTGGAAGCGGTTTTTGTAAAAACCTTATTCAATAACCGGGATTTTTTAAACCGGTTCGAAGCCCTATCGTCACTAATTCAATTTATAATTAGAAAATATTAATAAAGGAAAGATGGCGAGCCAGTTTAAACCTTTACATCGTTGTTCCATAATAAGTCTTAACGCGTCAAAAACGTATGCCGCATAATCGCGTTTATCGTCCGGCATAGAAAATCGCGTAGCGAATTATTTATTACATCAAGCAAATCCTCAATATAATGAAAGTTCTGCTAATTAGCACTCCCTAAAAAGTAATTCTACAAAGTTTCAGTGGAATTTTCTTTATGACGCTATGTGGCGTCATACGCCATACACAAAAGTAGTAAAATTAGGGAACAAAAAGTTTGCAACCACTGAAGTTTTTTAACTGGCGCTATCTCCTAAAACGTTCAATACAGGCATAATCTACATGTCAAATAATATATGTTCTGTTAATTAGAACTCTCTAAATAGTCATTCTATAGAATTTCAGAGGAATTATTTATGACGCCATTTGGCGTCAAACACCATACGTAAAAGATATCAATGAAGCTCCATGGCGTCATACGCAATGAATCGGTATGCATGGCAAATGGCAACACGTAATGATGGACTTATTATACTAGTGCAGTAAGTTGGTTTTCACAGACGAGTAGACTAATGTAAGGCTTACTATTGACATGAGTTTGTAAATACCAATTTCCGCACTAGTGTAAAAATATGTTTACACGCGCACATTTTTTACACATTTTTGCGCGCGACACGCAACAAAAACAGGTTTTTACTTGTCGCCTCGCAAGCAAAAGCAAGTCTCACCCCTCACCCTGCGCCCCGCAACTGTCAATGCAACGTTTTTCGGTACCGATATCGCATAAAGGTTAAATAACGGTAAAGCCTTACCTCTATTTTATTAAGGTACACTTATTTTTTACCGGTAACGTAACCTTATACCGTAACCGCTTTCAGTCCCTGGTCTGCAGAGAGACATCCATCAATACTTTTTCAGTTCAATGTGACTCAACCAATTTAAAATACATTTTATAATAATTCTATTCATTTCGAAAACAGTGATTGGTTGAGTGTAAAAGTGGCACCCCTACTAAATAGGTTAAAACTACGAAAAACAACAGCTCTACATAGTGGCTACATAGAATCAGTCTCAATCGGTCCCAATTAATTATTTGGGAAGTTACATATAAGATAAAGTTGACTGGTAGAGATTGCCTTCTGGTATTAAGTCTACCTTTGGATCATTTTTATGTTTGACGATTTATATATCAAATACAAAATATTTATTTAAACATTAAGCTGTAAAATATACTGTCAACTGCCGTAATTAAAGCGTATAATAAACAGGATGGCGACAGAAAAAACTAAATAAGCTGTAAGACCTGTCTGGTCTGTGGCTGTAGGTAACTAAATTGTGTAAAATGAAATCAAATTAAAATAAACCTGTGTAAGGGTGTGTGTGTACACAACCTAAAAATGTGTACATTAAAAAGGACCTTTGTATTATGTAGTTAAAAGTTTAAAATTTAATTTACCTTTTTTATTTTAAAAAGGAAAAAAGGAAAACTGACTTACTGACTGACTGACTTACTGACTGACTGACATATCAACGCACAGCCCTAACTACTAGTATTAGAAACTTTAAATTTCGCACCATGCTTCATTTTATAGTGTAGGTGAGCACTAAAAAAGGAATTTTGGAAATTCGCCCTTTAAGGGGGTAAAAAAGGGGTAAGTTCGTATGAAACTCCGATCAGTTTTGAAGCTAAATCCATATTTTTTTTAGCATTGAAGTTGTTACGCATGCGGTTACAGCTAGTCTACGTCACGAGGTTCGGGAGGGGTGTGAAGTTGTTACGAATGCCGGGCACTTTACGTCACGAGGTACGCGCGTGCCGATAGTCGGCATGAAAATTAATTTTCCCAGCGCGTCACGTGCCGATAGTCGGCACGCTGACGCGACGCTCGACCTTTGTGAGGTTTATATTTTTAAAAACGAATTAAAAACGAATGGGTCTTTCCTCTTTTAATGAACGCGATTTTGTTTATGAAGAAACATGATAGCTATATTTCGACAGTTTTGCTAGAAGTCCAGAGACAAAATACTTTTTATGTTGGAAGGAAGTTTTCTCGTGGCCATTTGTTAGTTTTACGCATTCAGAGTGTGTTTTTAATAAAAATAACCATTACATTGAGAAGAAATAAGCTAAAAACGTGAGTACAATGTATATTGAACTAATTTAACTAAAAGTTTGCTGTGCATATACTATGTTATCATTAAATAATATAACTTCATAAAGTTCACTTAAAAAAACATAAATTTTGTGTTTGATTTAAGATTACATTCGTATATTTTTCTTTTTTGGCATGTTAGCTACATAAAAATATAGGAAATTTAATCTAGTTTCTGAAAATATATAATTTAACGAAGTTTCCAGTAACAATTATAGCATATATCTTTGAAAAACCAAACAAAGACGCGCGGCCCGCAAAAAAAAAAGTATTGCGAATCGCCGCGACGCTCAAGGGGGGGTGCGTGCGAATTCTGGCACGACGCGCAAGGGGGGTGCCGGGCCATTCTGGCGCGACGCGCGAGAGGGTGTGAAGTTGTTGCGCATGCTGGGTACAGCTAGTCTACATCACGAGGTTCGGGAGGGTTGTGAAGTTGTTATACATGCCAGGTACAGTTAGTCTACGTCACGCGGTACATAAACCGCTAGACGGATTTTAATGAAACTGAGAGTATGTATAGCTTACGATTCGGGTAATATTATAGCTTAAAGGTTGCTTCACACATATCAGTGAAGCCACAGTTCCGACACAGTACCGGCACAGTGTTTTTCATACATTCTCTAAGAACGCATCCCCACTTGCCAGTGATAACAATGTTTTAAATAATATTTTCACTCCTCTTGTTAAAAAAGACCGTCATTGTAGCGTTGTAAAGCGAGGCTAAAATAGCTTTTCTTGCCATAGGGGAAAAACTATTTCTTTTTTAAATTTTTGTCTGTCACATGACAATGAGCCTACAAAAACGAAAAAGTATTTAGTCATAATATGTAGAATAATCATGAATAAAGACTCGACTTATTACTGTTTTTAGATCAACAACTTTTTTGAGATAGTTATTATTAAAGTTTATGGTAAAATTAGTAATCATTTGAATCTATGGACAACACAGACCACGCCCACATAGTCCACGCTTCACCAAGAAACAACTGCACAGTCTGCACATGTGCTTAGGTGGTGAGCCTTTAGCCCGTTAGTCGCTTTTACGACACAAAATGGAAGAGAGGGGTTTGTAGTAATATATTGATAGGCCCATCGCCGCTCTATGCTGTTGTATGTATGTGCAGTCTTTAGTCCATTAGTCGGCTTTTACGAGACCCAATGGAAGGGAGGGGTTGGTAGTATTATTTTGATGAGCCCATCGTCGCTCTATGCTGTTGGATGTATGTGCAGTCTTTAGTCCATTAGTCGCATTTTACGACACCGAAGAGAAGAGAGGGGTTGGTAGTATTATTTAAATGAGCCCATCGTCGCTCCATGCTGTTGGATGTATGTGCAGTCTTTAGTCCGTTAGTCCCCTTTTACGACATCGAAGAAAAGTGAGGGATTGGTAGTATTATTTTGATGAACCCATAGTTGCTCTATGCTGTTGGACGTATGTGCAGTCTTTAGTCTGTTAGTCGCCTTTTACGACACCGAAGGGAAGAGAGGGGTTGGTAGTATTTTTTTGATAAGCCCATCGCCGCTCTATGCTGTTGGATGTATGTGCAGTCTTTAGTCCGTTAGTCGCCTTTTACGATACCCAAGAGTAGAAAGGGGTTGGTAGTAATAAAAAAAACTACTAAAAAAATGAGTTCTAATCATTGCTATACATACCTACCATTTTTCTACAGAAGAAACCTACGTCTAACCTACATAATAATATATACAATTACCTATTTTGATACATATTCGTTTAACTTATTAACTTAATTTGGTAGCATTGATTGGCTCCAATGGCTATAGTTTTGACAGATGATGACAGATCGTCTGGTACGCTTTTTTTCTACTCAGACGGTTTCCATGCTTTAGTTATTGCTCTGAAGTCGAAATCGAGCAGTTTCTGTTTCATTCCATACAATGAAAATTGAAAATATTTTTTCCAGCCAATCTATCGGTTTAGAGAAAAACGTTTTATGAGTAGTGAGTAGTATTTTGTGGTATTTTGTGATAGTTAAAATGTCACTTACGATAGGAAGTCGTCCTATTGTAAAACAGTCTTATAGTATTCACCTGTCATTTCAAAAGAACGATTAATCGGTAGAAGCGCAACTCTGCGATTTGTCAACTATTTAAACATAATGTTGCCATTACAATTCTAACAAATAAATTCAAATACACAAAACATGCAGAAATGTGTAGTATATTTTTCCAACGACTTGGAAATTGTCTAATTTGACGTGTAATCGCTGACGTCCGATCAAACTAAACGTCCAAATAATAGGTGCATACCGCGGAGGCAATCGATTAATGCACGTGACTATAAAACCGACTGAAACAAAATCGTGCGATTGATACGTGAATACGAAAAGTGACTTAATCGATGAAATCGCTTGCATGTCGTTGAAGACGCGCGCTATGCGCTACGTCACCAGTTGCAACAAACGGGGGCGCAAAGCGCACGCGCGGTCGCGAATTGCCACCAACCTTTCACCGCCAAAAAATTGTGTTTGATTTTCTCTCCGTTAAACGAAGCCACGACCCATCTGTTACAGTAGTTGTTGACATTGAATGGGCTCCTTTGACTTTCAAAGTAAAATGTAAATAAAGTTGATGAATTTCGGCGGGCTGCAAGAGCCACGGTAGCTTAAAAAATTGGAAGAGAAGATCTAAAAATATTTTCAACGTTTTCGAAAAAGCATTTTGTTTTCGTTACCTCTCACACCACTGAAGTAGACGTAGTTTGTTAAAAACAAATCAATGTAGCAGGGGGCGTGAAACAACGGAGACTACCGTTAACAAGCTGTGGCCCTGATGAGCGACGGATATAGCAAAAATCGATTCCACTTATCTAACTGCACGAGCCAAAACAAACCACAGAGTAGTAGTAATACTGGGCACTATTACAGAAGGTACATTTTGTTACAGTAAACCAGTTTATTAGCTTTCAAAATTGCTTACAAAGGTCGTGTACTCGATTAATTGCATTTAACGGCTGCTGAAAGTTGTAATTTATTTGGTTTAGATGCTCATCTGTTGCATTCTGACGATGGGCAGTCGTACGGTAGTGTTGGTTGCCTCCGTATGGCGCGACACAGCTATTTATCGGTTTAATTTTAGAACATAAAAAAAATATCCTAGATTGGACGAATACTATAAAAGTATATACACAAATAATAAATCACCAATAGAAACATACATCGTGGCCAAGTGTCTCATAAAAATAGTATAGGGAAGAACTACATGTGATTAAGATGATGATGTTTGTAAAAGTGTGTAATTAGCTTTACAAGTAGGATTACGGGTATAAGCAAGAATGCTGCAGAAAGTCTGTAATACAATTTCCTAAATAACCATTAGGAGGGTTAAGGGATTTCGGTTTTCCATACAAACTTTCAAGTCAAAATTTGTAAAAACCAATAAGTTGATTTTGATGAAACTTTGCATGCTTAAAGTAAAACACAGGGATCTAAATAGTTTGTTGAAAACATTTTTAAAAAACGTTTATTTTACTGAGTAATTGCGATTTTAAACTTTCCATAGTGGACTTTAAATCACAATAACAAAATCACAAAAACCGTACCACATACCAGGCAAAATCCATCATTATTGATATCAAGCCAACGCTACAGTGATTGCTCATTGGCCCAATCACCACGTTTTTCAAGCACGGGTGCTTATAAAACAGGGCTATGCATCAGAAAATCCGAAACACACTTAGTCCTATCTGAGAATTGAAGGTATGACGCTCAGAAGCTCGGCCTCGGGCGTAAAGCTACTAAATAAATTAAACGTGTGACGACCCTGACTGACAATATACCTCATCGAGTGTCGAATGACTTAAAGGGCGTTCTCACCGGACTGGAAGTTATAGCCATTGATATTTTTGAGTCGTGTGTCTCTCTTACCTTGGGTGTCGTAAAAGGCGACTAACGGAATATAAACTGCACATACATCCAACAGCATAGAACAACGATGGGCTCACCACCTATCACGCTGAGCACATGTGCAGTCGAATTTGGTAAAACGTGGACTATGGCAGTGGAATACTTCTGCGGCCCTCATTGCCTAGTCTCTGACTAACCCTTTGGGGATAGAAGTCATAAATCTATGTTTAAGCCAGACGTTTTGTCACTGCGAAGTTTCGGCAAAACGCACGGACCGATGGCAATGTGAACCGTTTAGGCGCTCTGTGACAACTTCTTAAAATGTCCCCTTCTGGATATGACTAATTCTGTATTTGACCACTTCTTGTTACGCCCAGTTCTAGTGAGTGTGTTATGACTCTATGTATAGTGTGAACAAAAAAAAACAAGAGATATCAGACAATGTTTTAATTAATAGAAAATTTCAAATAAATCATTTATTTAACAACAAAATACTATAAGAACAGTGTGAACAAAAAAAAACCAAAAGATATCAATCAGACTAATAGAAAATTTTAACATAAATAATTTTTTTAACAACAAAGTAGTAATCGTTCAATATGTGTGACGCAATTTATAATATAATATTTTTTTAGGAAATCAATATCAGAGAACTCGTTCTGTTCAAGTTTTTGCCTAAATTATTTTTCAATTCTTTATTGAATTATATATCTACAGCCGTTCGATTTCTTTTTTCTTTTTTTAATTTCTTTATTACGTTGTTCGTCGTTCGTTAGTTGACGCCAGCACCTCAACCTACCATAAAACACATTTTGTACTTTGTTACTATACAAGGGTTAATTTAGGATCCCCCGCCAAAAGTAAATATGGGTTAAAAAAGTAGTCATAAAATATATGACGTAAGAATAATAATTTTTTTTACATTTTTTAATATAATTTATTGGCTGCTTTTTAAATCCTATATTTCTAGGTGCGTGCGCTCACCCTCACGGTCAAAGCGACCGACGGCGCGCCGTCATTGGTGGAAGGGGTGAATAATAGTGGTCATGCACATGCGCTTTGTTAACGAAGCGGCCGCGCGCTAGGTGACAATGATTTTAATTTTCCTAAAGAAGTGTTGAGACAAAAATCTAAAAAATATATATGTTTTTTTATTTCATTATTTGGTTGCACTCCTGGTATAGCATCACGCGAAAAAATTTGGCGGGGAGTTTAAAATTAACCCTGTATACCGTAAAGATTAATACAGATTGGAAAAATTGACAATTTCGGATAGGTTGATCCCATGGTAAAGTTTTCATTTTATTTACCCGGATTTCTTGCCGAATCTGTCCAACAACCAGTCCAGGTGAACAGTTTTCAGAAAATGGTCCGGAACAGTGGGAACGAGCCCTTATCCATATATTCTATTCGGAGTGTCTGAAATGAACTTGACCTTTGGAAATGGACAGACTAAGTCTGCAGTGTAAGTCGAAATGTTATCTTATTTGTGTGATATACCTAAATACTTCTTCTCTATTTAAATCTTTTTTTTCTATTTGTCTGTAAACAAACGGTAATGTAACTTGTACAAGTTCGCAACTTGTAATTTTTAAAAATGATCACTTCTTGTTGTATTCAATTAGGTAAAAACTTCGATCACCTATAAAACATGTGATGAGCACGTGTACAATACAAAATAGTCCATGGATTGTTTTGAAATGTGTAATTGTAGTTTTATCATTTACCAGATGGCAGACGGCTAAAATAATATCACGAGTTCTCACTATGTACCAGCCTTCGTATTAGCTGAAGTCGATTTCAGCTTTTCTAGATTTTCTATCTCTAATTCTCTATACAATGTCTGATCCTCATCCTTGTGGTTGGACGGTCAACGAAAATTTGGCTGTTGCGCGGGGACTCGCGGTTGTTGCTCGGCGCGGGGTCCGCGGTAATTAGTAAGCGCCATTCAAATTCTTTATCAAAAAGTTAATAAAAATGTTTAAGTAGCTTTTGGAAATCCAAATTAGTCAAGAAAACAAAAAGGTAAATACCTAATATGTTTTACAATTATTATTGTAGAACACGATCGTAATGTGCATTTATGTGAAATTTTAGTGGTAATTTCAAGTTTTTTTTCTATCGAGCGAAATGTTTCCAATCGTGTTTTGGAAACAGTCATCCCCTCACACATACGTTCTGTAATACACATTGAAAATTTCAGTGAGAAATATGTAAAACATTTTGAATAACAGCTAATAGAAAACAGCCATTTTTTCCGTTTTTACCGCCTAAGCCCCCTTCAGAAGTCCTGAGATTTTTTTTATCCCACACGTTGCTGGGTCCTGTAGCCCGGGGGCCCGTATCATTGATATGGCTCATACGCCGGTAACGGCCCCTTGATTAAGCTTAGACTTATTTTATAAAGTTTCTTTGTTCTTCCCTTCGATGTGGTATCGGATGACCCATTATTAGCATCATTAGTTAAATAATAGTTTAGATATATCGGCTCCGATTTCATGTTTAAAACCTCGAGCTTCAGCGCAATAAGGATTTCTTAACTAATATTCGTAGGAGGCAAGCTAATAATGTTTTATAATGTTTTAGCAATAGCAAGTAATTATTGTATATTTATTATAATCAAATAAAGAAATATAGAGTTTTTTAAAGTTTAGATAACTGAAGAGGAGAACTGTAGGCGTAATAATTAGGAGATGGAGGGTGCAAGTAAGTAATGATATAAACGTTATCAACGAGTTGAAGAGGAAAACTGTAGGCGTAACAATTAGGAAATGGAGGGTGCAAGTCAGTGATGTTATAAACGTTAACGACGTTGACTCTATTACCGTATTTATTTGTTCCAAAAAAGATCCCGGTTAGTGGTACTGTAACTTTTAATGAATGGGCTACAATTGGTATTCACAAAAGTAGGAAAAGCCTTTATGAACTTTATGGTGAACGCAACTATAACACCAGCGATGACTTCAAATTATATGTTAAAAATTATTCAAATTTATTCAAAAGAGTATGCCAATTAGCCAAGGCAAACAATCTGAGTTCTAAGATTAAGAATAGTAATAACAAAATAAAAATGACATGGAATATTTTAAATAGTGAAACAGGCAATGGTCATAATAATGAGTAAAATTTAAATTTTGATAATAAAACCATTACTTCTGATGCTGATGTTGCTGCATCAATTGAGAGGTTTTTTACTGACATTCCAGTTTCAACTACAAAATCCTCAAATTCCTCCACCACTGTAGCTGAATCTGTTTTGAATGAGAATGTTTAAGCTTGTGAAAGCTATTTTAGTTATCAAAAAATTTGCACTAGAGACTAGACTAGAGACTATCTAATAAAAACATTTAACACTCTCAACAAAAAAAACCGCTGATCTGTGGGGTAATTCCGTGGAGGTTGTTAAATCAGTAATTATGACAATTAACTCCAGTTTTGGCTTGCATATTAATTAACGAATGCATTGACTGTGGTGTTTTTCCTGACCTAATGAAACATAGCAAAATAAACCCATTATTTAAATCAGGTAGCACTTCTGACCCCACTAATTTTAGACCTATTTTTGTGCTTCCCACAAACAATAAAATTTTTGAAAAGTTGATGCTAGAATAAATGCAAATTCATTTTTATAGTAATAAACTTTTACATTCTAAACAGTATGGTTTTACTAGAGGTCGCTCAATAACTGACTATGGTGTTGAGCTTTTAATTCAAATATTTGTTGCCTGGGAGGATTCACAGGATGCCCTAGGGGTATTTAGTGATATATCCAAGGCTTTCGATTGTGTTCTACATGAAACATTGGTCAGGAAGCGTCACCACTATGGAATTAGAGATACTTCTTTGAGTCTTCTAATCTCATACTTGAGTAACATGATTCAGAAGGTCGACATTAACGGTAAAAGATTTCCGGGATCAGTAGTTAAAATTAGGATACCACAGGGTTCAATACTTAGTCCATTTTTGTTTTTGATTTTTATTAATGACTTACCTTATTTTGTAAAAGACACTCATGATATATTATTGTTTGCTGATGATACTTCACTTTTATTCAAAGTGAAACGACGACACCCAAATTATGACGATGTGAATAATGCGGTTTCAAAGATTGGTCACTGGTTTAGTAACTTGCTGTTAAACTAGGGAAATACCAAATGTGTGAAATTTGTATTGCCTAATAAAACTAGTGTACAAATCCTACTAATATTATAATCGCAAAAGTTTATAAGTATGGATGGATGTTTGTTACTCTTTCACGGCAAAACTTTTGAATGGATTTGGATAAAATTCGGCTTACATATAGTTTACAACTTGGATTAACACATAGGATACTTTTTATCCCGATATTCACTCGGGAACGGGAACCGAACCGAGCGCGAGCGGCCGCTAGTTAAAGATAAGAATGTAAATGTGCATCACAGTGGATGCCAAGCTTCAGTGGGGCAGACATATAGCCAAATTGTCGAATAGACTTAGCTCTAGGGCTTATGCAGTAATGAAGATCGGTCAGTAACTGACGTTGATACAGCTAGATCAGTTTATTTCATAGTGTTATGCCGTACGGCATTTTACTGTTTGGAAATGCTGCCGACATTCAAACTATCTTTGTGATGCAGAAGAGGGCTATTCGAGCAATATATAACCTACTCTCAGAGAGATATTTAAGGATATAAATAATGACAGTTGCATCACAATACATTTATGAAAATCTGATGTATGTTCATAAAACTATTGAAATGTTTTAAAAAAACGGTGATATTCACAATTCAAACACTAGAAGTAAGAACAAATTAGCAGTACCTTATACTAGGCTTCATAAAATATATAATTCTTTTAAGGGTCTGTGTGTACAATTTTACAACAGAGTACCAAATGATATTCAGAAATTAGATTTTAATAAATTTCAAATCAAAATCAGAGAAAAGCTTTTTAAAAAAGCTTATTATAAAGTGTCAGATTACACAGAAGACAAAACAGCTTGGGTCTGAAATGCTCCAAGTACTCCAACAGCTATTTCTAATTGTCTGTAATTAATTCATATAGAGCACCATGTTTAAATAAACTATTTACATTAAAATTCATATTTTGTATTTTATGACCTGGTAACAACATTTTTTTTTTGTAAATGTCGTTGCTTCTGTGCATTGTGGTTTCTTATTGCGCCCGTTCTTTGCCACAGTTAAAAATTATGTCCTGAATGAGTGGTAGGTTAAAAAAGATTTTGACTATTTAAATTACTTATTAATAGAGTTTATTGAATAAATATATTTTGACTTGGACTTTGACTTTATAATAACCAAGTTTAACGATAAATAGTTATTTTGCAACTCTTCAATGTTAGGAAATTATAGAAACTTGTTGTGTAGTTATTAATAGAGCTTTCACACAGATGACAACACAATATTGTAATGGCGGCTCAACCGGTCGCCCTGACTGATCGCATATAAAATCGGGCGTAATCATGAATATTCTTAACACATATTCAGATTAGGTAGCGTATGGATCGCAACGAGGTGACAGCGAGGCACTGCGGTTAAGTTTTTTTTTATTCTACAACGGGTAAGCGCTTGGCCTTCAATCAAAAGATTGGTAAGTGATGATAAGGCCGAAGATGGAAGCGCGCTTCACCTGTAATCCTCAACCACTGAGGAACTGGCTACCTTATCTCCAACTGTCGGAACACAACAATGCTATAAACATCATTGTTATGGCGACAGACTTAGATATGATGGTGGTAGCTAGCCAGGCGGACTTAACAGCCCTACCAAAAACCAAACCGAGAACACAAAGATGTACCCCCCGCTGGGAATCGAACCTGGGACCTATGGTTCTGAAACCGGTGGCTTAGTCACTAGACCACTCCTCCTTAGTCGTTCACTCTTCACAGAGTGGTCGTGGTTGATGACGTTGCATTTTCATTGGCTAAAACAGCCCTCGCGATGCGCCTCCACTTGTTGCGGTCTTCAGCGTCTCGTGAACTCTGAACTATCGAGGTTTGCGTCGTTGCTTTGATGGCGTCTGTCCAACGCGTTGGTGATCGACCGCGTGACCGCTTGCCCTCCACCCGTCCCTGGACAACGAGTCGTTCCATGGAGTGTTTGTGTCTAACAACGTGTCCGAAATACTTGAAGATTCGTGTTTGCACAGTCGACGATAATCTCTGTTTGATTTTTAATTCTGCCAGGATCGAGACGTTGGTCCTAAACGCAGTCCAAGGAATCCGCAGCAGTCGCCGCCAGCACCACATCTCAAGTGCATCGACTTTCAGCCGGTCTTTGAGGCGAACCGTCCTCGTTTCTGCGCCATAAAGGAATATCGGGAAGACTAAGCTTCTCATTAGGCGGACTTTCGTGGATTTGGTGATATTACGGTTGCACCATACTCTTTTCAGCTTATCAACGGACTAGTACCACAAAGGCGGTTAAAGTAACATCAGCCTATTAACGTAATGACCAACTGCTGTAAAGTCTTTAGTCCGTTAGGCGCCTTTTACGACACCCAAGTAAAGAGTTAGGTTGGTAGTATTAGCCCCTTCGTACACAAGGCTACGCAAATCTTCGATACTCGATGATTTTAGTCTCCAAGTAACTTATACTGTATCATATAATACTTATATTAAACTTATACTATGTACTTATATAAAATATACTTTTTTAAACTAGAACCTATTTTTAATACCTATAGTCGTCCTTGTACGCAGGCAATATCGACAATGTTGTGAAATCCATTCATCCAATATTCCAGATTGATCTAAAACTAATACAAAACACATACCTATTGTGAATGCGCTGGGATGAAAGGGACTTCGCCGCTCCATTGCGTTTAAAATAGGTTTTGAGCGCTTTGAGCTAACATTATTGATGTTTATATTAAATTATTGGTATCGACAATAATGGTATTTCGTGTAAGCACTACTTTGCCGAACCGTTCAAACATTATGAATATGGAATGAAATTTCCGACTGATTTACCACGAGATTTATAAGTCACTATCAGTGAGTCGTACGGTATAAAGAATAAAAGAATACTACCAACTCCTCCTTCCGTTGGATGTCGTAAAAGGCGACTAACGGACTAAAGACTGAATATACATCTAACAGCAAGAGCGGCGATGGGCTCACCACTTGTCACGCTGAGCACATGTGCAGTCGCTGTTTGGTGAAAAGTGGACTATGGCAGAGGATTGCTTTTGCGGTCCTCATTGCCTAGTCTCTGACTAACCCTTCGGGGATAATAGACGTGATTATATGTATATATATGTATTAGAAGAGGATCCGAGTATACAACGACCTTCACCGAGCCGGTTAATGGATGAAAAGTATTTTATATCAAATTTTATGTGTTTATAAACATATTGCGAGTGGGTTGGCTGAAAAATTTCAGTCCAGTATATGATTAATTTTTTTTTTTTTTAAATATTGCACTTGTTTCGTTAATAGATAAATTACATAGGTACCAATCGAAAGTATAAAGCCCATAGAATATGCAAACGTTAAGTTGACAATTTTTTTCCTGTCATAACATTGGGTAGACAGGCAAGTCAATGTTAGTAATTTACAACCGTCTGGTTAAATAAATAAAATTTATGTTTATATAAAGATAAGCTCATTACAAACACACACACAAAAGTAGTGCAATGTAAAAAAATATTTTTTTTTAATATTAAATTAATCACTAAACTCAGATACTGGACTGAAATTTTTCAGCCAACCCACTCGCGATATATTATATAACATATTAAATTTGATATAGAATACTTTTCATGCATTAACCTTCCCGATGAAGGTCGTTCTATACTCGGATCTTAGACTATATGTAAAAAATAAGCTTTAAGGAAAAGCTTACATAGCTACTGCACATTAATTATATAAAATCGTTTTTGCCCGCAGGCAAAGTAGCCTGTAACGTATTCACGACTGTTAGTATCTCTAGAGGGTTAGATCAGAGAGTAGGCAATAAGGACTACAGAAACAGTCCACTGCATAGTCCACGTTACACCAAATTACAAGTGCACACGTGCTCAGCTGTTGGATGTATGTGCAGTCTTTAGTCCGTTGTCGCCTTTTACAAAACCCAAGAGAAAAGAACCCTCAGCAGGCTCAGCAAGGCATGCTGTTTTTAAATAAGTTTTAATGAAAAACTTATATTTACACCGAGCTACTGCGCATTTATGTAAAACAAGCTTTTGCCCGTAACAGTCGTATTACGGTCTCCAGGGCCGCCTCTGCTCCATACCAAAATAATACCAAATTCCAGCAAAATCGGTATGCGTAGCGATTTAACCGTGAAACCGCAACTAACTAACTAACACACTTTCGTAATTATTATGGTGTATACACTTATAGTGCAAAAAAAGTTTCATTTTGATTTGATTACACGTGTCGACGTGTTGCATCCGGCTCACCTTCCCACGCCACCCCCTAAGTGGGGTCTCCCCCCTTACTCGGCACGTGTAACATAAAATGGATAGTTCATTTTCATCGGTGGAATTGTTTCTATTCAACACTTAGGATTTAATATGTGTGATGCGGAATTGTAATTGAGTAAGGAATGAAAAGGGGAATGAATGCAGTTTTGTTTACCGATACTGGTAGCTATTTTCTAGCTAGTTAATCCTCTAGATAGTTTTCATTGATGAAAATATTTATTTTTATATGTATACTTACCTACATATAAAAATAAATATTAGCTAGTTTTATGATATTTTTTTATTATTCATTCATCTAAACATAACTTAATTAATACTACCTACCATTCATTATAGATAACAACCCAATGCGACAGTACAAGCACTAAAAAACTTGTTAACCCAACCTATTTACATTTGTAGCAAATGACAAGTGCTTGTGACCCGTGTCTAAGGACTGCACATACATCCACCATAATAAATAGAGCGGCGATGGGCTCACCACCTGTCACGCTGAGCACATGAGCAGTCGCTATTTGGTGAAAAGTGGACTCATTGCCTAGTCTCTGACTAACCCTTCGGGGATAATAGTCGTGATTATATTATGTAGGTACTTACCTATTTACAAACTTATATAACTAGTTATATAATATTCAGGATATCCTTACCAATTAGAAAGTAAGTAACTACTCTGTGTAGTTACTTACTTTCTATTTGTGTAACAATTAGCAAACAATGTGACTTTTGTGAAATCATTCAGAGAGCAGTAATTATAATGTCAACATCATTAGCTACTCTATTAATAATACGCAAGCCTCGGGTAATGAAACATATTATGTGGTGTTTTTTTTAGTAGATTATTACAGCACATTACAGCAGATGTTGCCACCAAATATTATGCATTATGCTTTAGGAAAAATATTTACACGTATTATAAACTTATACCTTATACCCTATTATATAAGGTGACTGCTGGAAACCGCAAGAAACTTCAAGGGCTGGTCAGGTCATGATAAAAATGAGAAAAAAGGAATTCGTGTTTTTATTTTATTTTAATGAAATAAATCAATTTGTGAATTTTAATTGGATAGTCTTTGAGTATCTAATTTATTTTAAAGCATACGGTCGTCTGTTGACCCGTCCGCGTCAGCTGGGCGATAAGTACCTACGTTGACGGGTCAACAGACGACCGGCCGGCCGGCCGCTGCCCCCGTCAGCTGGGCGATAAGTACCTACGAAAAAACACGAATTCCTTGTTTGTTATTTTTGTCATGTATAAAACACTTGACCTGCCTTTAAGTTTCTTGCGGTTTCTAGCAGTCATCTTATATACGTATTATAAACCTATACCTTATACCCTATAATATATGTATTATAAACTTATACCCTACACTTACAGCGAGACCCACTTATATTGCGCTGATAAATCATACAAAAACTTATTGGACATGTAACGTCACCTGATTAAAAGCCTACACAACATTCACAATCATTACATATTATAAAGTAATGTCGCCGTTTTCCTCTGTCTGTGGCACCGCATTATTCTCCTAAACCACTCAATGGATTTTTATGCGGTTTTCACTAAAAGATAGAGCGTTAACTGAGGATGGTTTTTGTTTAAATTTTGTAGATATACATATTTAAATGGCTGAACTATGACGGTCTTTGTAAGTTAGCGTGGACGAAGGCGCGGGCGGGCCGCTAGTAACTAATAAACACGAATAAGATGAAATAATAAAAAATTCAAAAAAAACACAAACTTAACTAAAACAATAATACCCAAATTTTCAAAACTTGTCATAACGGTAAGAAATTTATGAAATAATTATGAAGTCGGCTTAAAGGAATCAAACTCAAAGAAATTTGAAAATTCGGCATAAGGGTAATCGTTGTATGATATTTCGGTAAAGTCGACAAACAGGGAATGTCGGCACAAGGGTCCTAACTTAGTGAAAAGCTATGAGAAATTGCAGGTGCATTGCGGGCAACCCACCTACCCACCCACCCACCTCCTATGAGGGTAAAGGGTGGACACTCCCGCGGGCGAGTTAAAAATGACCCGCCGCCTTCCCCGACCCGTTTATCGAGTTAAAGTCAACCGCGTCGACACCAAATTGGTTTCATATAAATAAGAGTTTATCGCGTGGCGCTTAAAACGCAATCGAATAGCAAAAAAAAACACAAACTAATTGAAAAGCTTTTCCATTATAAAATCAGTTAATCACACTGGTAAGGTAACTAGCTTTGCTAGATATTATAAATTATTAAAATCAATTGACAACTGCACATGTGTTCAGCGTGACAGGTGGTGCGTGTTAAGTCGCTTTATCACAAAACAGGTTTTTATGCTGTTGGATGTATGAGCAGTCTTTAGTCCATTAGTCGCCTTTTAAGACAGTTAGTTGCCGAAGTTTGGCACTTGAGTTACCCGCGCTTTTATTAGTTGTTTTATGTTACTTATATTGTAATTTAGAATAAATGGTTATTGTAAAGAAATTGAGCTTATTTCTGTTACTAACTTCAGCACAACTTCGATAGGTAACTTAATAATATTAGTCACAGAACAGAAGATATTTAGTCGTCGAAACTGTCACAGCAATATTTTGTGACCTAAGCAGACTTTGTGAATTACGTTGTATGTCCTTTGATTCTGGTGACTAAGATCCAACGTCAAACTAGCCATTGTAGGTCGATCCACAGAAATATATCAAGTCGGATCAAACGCCGCGCCCGCCGCGATGCGGGCGGCGGCGGCGGGCCGGGCGTTGCGAATTTTGTGTTTCAGGTTTCACGTGGGTGTCCTAACATTTGTGGAAAACCGTTCGTAAATGACTTTTAGGCGAGAAAGTGAAGCGTCATTTTTGCAGTTTAGTTGGTCTAAAATTTGTGCTTTGACGAATATTAGGGTGAATTTCCCGGGACCAAAAATTGCGTGGCATCGATGAAATCGGTACTAAAAGACATAGTTATAATGTTCTAACATTATTTACTAGTTATGTAAAATAGTCATCTATGTGTGGCAATAAATACTTTATTATTGGTACTCCAAAAAAATAAATTAAACCTCGAAATCTTTCATATCCGTGTTTGTCCATATGTCACCTTGATGAGTAGGTATTATACCTCATTGATAAAAATCTACTGGTTATTTATATTAAAACCTAATTTTATTTGATACGCAAATATTAAAAGTATTGTTACGGAATACATTTATTCAAATATTTAAATAATACAACGAATGGTTAATAAAAAATCATTTGTCCCAGAACCACCTTTCATCGCCGTGTCATAAACATGTTTAAGGACTTGCGTCCTCCCCCTTGTGCGCTAAACGTTGCATATCAGTGTCGCCTAAATGCTCGACGTGGAAGGACATACACACGTGCCTGCGTTATCGCGCCATAAATTAAGTATTCCATTTATTATGTTACTGGACACTTTTTCTTTCATGTCCGTGGATAGGTATAACTTCTATTTGAATAAGTTTCCTGATGTCGCCGCTGACTCTGTCGTTGATGTGATACTGCAGGGAATGGAATGTTTCATTCCAAACTCTGTGGTTCCCATTGGCGGCAAGTCCCAACCATGGTTTGGTCGTGGCTGCAAAATGACGTCTCGCCAAAGCGACAACATTACCAGGCCTGGGCTAATGCGGTGTCATCAAAGGATCCAAACACCAGCGCGCTCAGAAAGAAGTACAACTTTGCCGCCAGATCCTTTAAGAAGGACATTGCCAAGGCGAAGTGATCATTCATAGGTAGAATCGGCGAGAGGCTAGTGCGTCTTCCTTCGGCGACGCGTGCGTTCTGGTCTCTCGCCAAAGCTATCTTAGGGAATTTTTATCAGCCGTCCCTACCACCATTGCACAAGACCGATGACTGCCTGGCCTATACTGCAAAGGAGAAAGCCGATCTCTTGGGCTCTCTTTTCGCATCAAACTCGACCTTGGACGATGGGGAAAACTCTCCACCAACCATACCGCATTGCGCCTGTACAACGCCAAACGTTCAGTTCCTGCAAAGGTCAGTTCGTAAGGCTTTTCTTTCCCTTGATATCCATAAGGCGAGTGAGCCTGATGCAGTTCCACCCATTGTGCTTCGGACGTGTGCTCCTGAATTGGCACCAGTTCTAACGTGCTTTTTCCGGCTCTCTTGCACTACTGGCGTCGTCCCGAGCTCTTGGAAGACAGCCCTTGTCCACCCGATTCCAAAAAAAGGCGATCGCTCAGATCCGTCCAACTACAGGCCAATAGCTATTACCTCTTTACTCTCCAAAGTAATGTAGTCCATAACAAACCGCCAGCTCTTAAGGTACCTAGAAGAGAACCAGCTACTTAGTGATCGCCAGTATGGTTTTCGTCGCGGTCTTTCGGCTGGTGATCTTTTAGTGTATCTTACTCGCCGATGGGCGGAGGCAGTCGAGAGTAAAGGGGAGGCATTGGCAGTTAGCTTGGACGTAGCGAAAGCTTTTGATAGGGCGTGGCACAGGGCTCTTTTCTCTAAACTTCCATCGTACGGGCTTCCTGAGAAATTGTGTTCATGGGTTGCCAGCTTTCTTACTGGGAGTAGCATCAGAGTCGCAGTCGACGGTTCGTGCTCTCCGTGCGTCCCCTACTCTGTTTCTTCTGCATATCAATGACATGCTGCATAACAACAGCATTCATTGCTATGCAGACGACAGTACTGGGGATACGCTCTACATCGGGCGAGCTAATATTTCTCTGGAAAGCGTCATCGAGAGCCGGAATAAACTTGTGACTGACACCGAGAACATGTTAAGTCATGTCTCGGATTGGAGCCGACATAAACTAGTCCACTTTAACCCCTTCAAAACACAAGTTTGCGCATTTACCGCGAAAAAACATCCCTTCGTCGTACCTCTGAACTTTGAGGGAGCTCCCCTTGATACCAATCCGACTATTGGAATCCTTGGCGTCGATATTTCGAGTGACGTTCAGTTTCGTGGTCATTTGGAAGGTAAAGTTAAATTAGCTTCGAAAAAGCTGGGTGTGCTTAATAGAGCGGGTCAGTATTTCACGCCGGCCCACCGTTTACTACTGTATAAAGCACAGGTCAGGCCGCATATGGAATACTGCTCCCATCTCTGGGCTGGAGCACCCCAATACCAACTCCTTCCATTTGACCGCATTCAACGCAGAGCTGCTCGAATTGTCGACGACGTGGTTATTTCAGGTCGGCTCGATCCACTGGCTCTTTGGAGAGACGTGGCGTCTCTCTGTATATTGTACCGTATATATCATGGGAAGTGTTCTGAGGAATTGTTCGGCTTGATCCCTGCCGCTGATTTCCTTCACCGCACTACACGCAATCGACTGTCATTCCATCCACATCACCTTGATGGATGGCGGTCTACTACTGTGTGTTTTTCAAGAAATTTCTTGCCTCGAACTACAGTGTTGTGGAACCAGCTCTCGCCGGCGGTATTTCCGGACCGTTACGACTTAGGGATTTTCAAGAAACAAGCCTATTCCTTCATTAAAGGCCGGCAACGCGCCTACGATTTCTCTGGTTTTGCGGGTGTCCATGGGCGGCGGTGATTATTTTCCATCAGGTGACCCGCTTGCTCGTTTGCCTCCTTCTGCTATAAAAAAAAAATTGTCCTCTTGATTAAGCATTTGATAGAACACCATTTCTCTTATGTTTGTTTGTGAAGTGTTTATTACTTCGAATAATTAATAGCTTTTTTTTATTTTATATTTTTGCCTTGATTTTCATCGCCGTGCTTTCATTTTCGTGGTTTCCGTGGCCAAAATTTGCTATGGCAATGAAAAAAGACACGGAAACGAAAAAAAATCATTACCATGCCTTGTAAAACAGTTTAGTTTCATTGCCGTGGCCAGGTGTTTCATTTCCGTGAATTATATTTTCACCGCCATGGTATGATTGCGTGTGTAATGTTTGGTATTATACTTATGGTCTAACGTTCAGATAATATAATTTTATTTTTATATAAAATGTCATTTGATACAAAAACTGACTTAATAATATAATAAACATTTTATATAATTTTAGATTCTATAATTTCATTTGATATAATGTACTTTTCATATTACATACATTAAAATAAACGAATGATATAAACCTTATTCATGTAATAAGCAAGCAGCATGCAAGCAAACAGCATGCAATCAGGCATGCAGGATGCAGGCAGGCATGCAGCATGCAGGCAAGAATGGTTTCTGTCACGGCTCTGGCGCTGCGGGACTCTGGCGGTCCCACCCGGGCTTAAGTTACACTCTAGCGTAGGGCAGACAACTCTACGTGGAGTCGGTTATTATGACAATATTTGAAATCAATTAAGGGTTAAAATGCAATTTTTATTTATAAGCTAAAATTATATCAAATGAAGTTATAGAATATGAGTATTATATCAAATTAATAATAATCGTGATGTTGTTATATTAAGTGTATTTAAAACAAGTAAAAATTATATGCAATGAACGTTATGTCCTTTGAAATTAGTTCATTTGTCATTATATGAAATGATACGCACCTGTATGATTAGGCAAAGAAAACATCTTTAACTGTAATACAGTTCTTTCATTGCCGTAGACGCTTGTTTCATTGCCGTGCACGCATGTTTCATCGCCGTGGCACGAAATTTTTGATCTTGTATATCTCGTTAGTTTTTTAAGTTATCTACGAGATATTAAGCAAGAATACATACATTATCAAAAACTTTAATAAAAGTGATTTTTTTCTTTAATAAACTTAAAGATAAAAAAAATCGGCGGCACGGCGTCAGATCAACCTACCCAAAACTGTCAAATTTCTACAATCAATGTTGAACTTTATTGTTTGGCATCTAAGGATCAATATTCATTGGAGAAATTTGACAGTCTAGGGTAGGTTGATCTGACGCCGTGTGTACGTACGGTCGGGGTCACCGTCGTCGCTTAACCACTTTGCAGCGATTTTCGTATGAAGCGCACCGACCGCCCGGGTACGTGCCCGTACCAAATAGACGACGTGGTGTGCAAGGGATTTTGACCTTTAGACTGGTAAAGCGACGGAGTCCACCATTGTACGTTTGCGAGCGAATATTGCCGAAAAGTGGTCGACCGCGGGAATTTCCCCGATCGTTCAAGTTAAGGGTTCCTTTCAACCTAGTCTTTACGTTTTTTTATATGGCTTCTGGTTTTAACCCTTTTGATGGATGTCACCTGTATTGTACATCGAAATAAATAAATAACTAAAGAACAAGTAAGTTTTATATAAAATAGGTAGGTAATAAAAATAATCGCATATCATCATCAGTGATAATATGACGAATGGCAATAATCAAACATACAAACTTACAAAAAATATTTTAATACGAACCGTTTGATTTAAACTATTTCCCGTCATTTTTAGACGCGAGAGCGAAATGAGTTCGACTGGCGACCGACGCGTCGGTTAGCAAAAGCCTTAGAGCATTCAACCAACGCCGGAAAATGCCGTGTCGTAAACGACACAGTAGGAGAATGTACTGCTATGTAATTTGTTATTTTGATTAAAGTCGGCTTTGTAATAAATCAAGAAAAGCACAACAGCCTTAGACAGAGACACAGAGTTATGTACCTTGGTCGACGGCAGCAACTATGCCAGTATCATAATGTCGAGTATAAAGTCGAGCAAAGATTTCCTGCGTTGTCGAATACAACTTCATAAATACATCATCATCATCATCAAATCAGCCTACGAATGTCCCACGCTGAACGTTCAACCACATCGACAACGACCAATCGGCAGTTTGGGCCATACCCACCAAGCTGGCCCAATGTGGGTTTGTTGGTTATACAAATACAAAGGTAATCGTTATAATAATAATTTAAAAAAATTGTACCTAACGTGCGAATTTTCAAACTTATAATAACGCTAAATCACAGAACCGTTAAAGAAAAATGCTGCAAAAATAAAGAGCTAAACGTCGACATCCTTTCCCATAACCCTTTCAAAACATTCAACGAGAACGCGCCGCTCCCGCAAGAAATTAAAAACCACCTATAAAGTGTAAAAACCAAAACCCGCCAATTATTGTTAATGCATTGTGAATTGTATCATCAGATTATCCCGGTCCAAACAAGCTGACCCGACAGACAAAATTTTAATCCCGTATCGACGAGTTTCGTATTACATTGTATACCCACGCTAAACTCAAACCACACTAAAATCAAAATAAGGTTTAAAACTACAAAATCTACACTGTATTTTACAAAATTATCATTTCGTATATGTGTAATAATGTGTATGCGTGTATGTACGTACGTACGTTATGTAGTGATTTAATTGTCAATGTCACACAATACATTACAATGATTCGGTCAGGCAGCGGGGCCTCCTCGTCACGCTGCCTATTAGCTAACAATAATAATTATTAGCGGCTTCTGCGGTGTGACACCCGCCTACGCGCAAATTTTGCAATTAATTAATTAATATCGAATTGATGAAGGCTCTTTTGGAATTCTGTTACGAGCGCCGCGCTTTGACCCTGCATACAGTTGTGGTCATATAATTAGGAACGGGATTTAATTCAATTTTATGAAATCTATTTCAAATAACTTTGCACTGATTTATTGTCAATTACTTTTAACTACGTAAAAATGTACTATTATGACTAAAGTTCCAATTTAGAATATTTTATACAAATCAAATAAACTTCTAACATGTTTCAAGACAATAAACAAACAAGACATGTTTTTGTAAGGTAGGTACTGGCCGCTGGACAAATAGTTAGGAACGCAATATAATTTCGTTTTAAAATAATTCAAAATTCAAAATTTAATAATGAATTTTTTCATACTAAAATTCGGGAGTGTTGTGGCGCCATTTTTTCAAGTCTACAATAATAATTACAAGTTGTTAAATTTTTTATGTTATTTATTATAAAGCCAAAAAGTTGCGATTCTTCGACAAGAAAAAATATAATTGCACTATAAGAACGTGATTGGTCTTACAAAAAGATTGCTGATCATATAAAATGTTCAGAAACAATTTTTTTAATGCGTTCAATCACTTTAAGAATCACTACCAATAAAGTATCTCGAAAATCTAAATCTCGGAAAACAACATCTCGAGTGAATTCCATGATTGCTCGGGCAGCAAAGGCTGATTGATCCCTTTAGGGGCTCAGAAACGATAAGAAGGGAAGTTTTTGGCAGCAGGCAAGGAGTATCCGCACGTACAATTATTCGTAGACGATTAAATGATGCAAAATTATTTGGCAGAATCGCACGGATACCGCTTGGCAACAGGCAGCCCCGACGAGCGAGACTGGATTTCGCTCGAAAGTAAGTATGGCGGCTGGACGGAAAATCAATGGCAAAATGTATTATTTTGACGAGTCAAAGATAAATAGACTGAGTTCTGTTGGTAAACTGTATGTGCGACGTCCTGCAAAGCAAGCGTAGAAAAATAAATAAACCACAAAACAAGTAAATCATGGAGGAGAAAACATTAAGGTTTGGGGATGTTTCTAGGGATATGGTGTGGGCATCACTGTGAAAAAAATTAAAGGTTATCTAGATCAATATAAATACAAGAACATTTCGGAAGAAACAATGCTTCCTTACGCTGAGGAGACGTTACCAGTGACCTGGATATTTCAAAATGATCATAACCTGAAACACACTGCGCATTCTGTTAAAAAAAAATCTTAGGGAGCAATCAGTTTTGATGCTGGACGACTGGATGGATGACTGGATGACTGGCATGCAAATAGCCCAGATCTCAACCCCATTAACATTGACGACCTCCTTGGTCGAGTGGTTTGTACACCGGTTTTCATGGTGTCGCCATCTCTGAGGTCCCGGGTTCGATCCCCGGTCGGGTCAATTTAGAAATTATTGTTTTTCTAAATTGTCTCGGGTCTGGGTGTTTTCTATGTATAATAAGTATGTATTTAAGTATTATAAGTATGTTTATCCGTTATCTAGTAACCATTTAACGAGTTTCTTCGAAGCTTCTCTTGGGCTAGATAATTGGTGTAATTGTAGAAAAGATTTATTTATTTATTATTTATTTATTTATTAAAAAATTGTCCCGTGAAGTGAAGAGGAGCGTATCCGCTAAATTTAAGCCAGGGACTGAAAGCGGTTACGGTATAAGGTTACGTTACCGGTAAAAAATAAGTGTACCTTAATAAAATAAAGGTAAGGCTTTACCGTTATTTAACCTTTATGCGATATCGGTACCGAAAAACGTTGCATTGACAGTTGCGGGGCGCAGGGTGAGGGGTGAGACTTGCTTTTGCTTGCGAGGCGACAAGTAAAAACCTGTTTTTGTTGCGTGTCGCGCGCAAAAATGTGTAAAAAATGTGCGCGTGTAAACATATTTTTACACTAGTGCGGAAATTGGTATTTACAAACTCATGTCAATAGTAAGCCTTACATTAGTCTACTCGTCTGTGAAAACCAACTTACTGCACTAGTATAATAAGTCCATCATTACGTGTTGCCATTTGCCATGCATACCGATTCATTGCGTATGACGCCATGGAGCTTTATTGATATCTTTTACGTATGGTGTTTGACGCCAAATGGCGTCATAAATAATTCCTCTGAAATTCTATAGAATGACTATTTAGAGAGTTCTAATTAACAGAACTTATATTATTTGACACGTAGATTATGCCTGTATTGAACGTTTTAGGAGATAGCGCCAGTTAAAAAACTTCAGTGGTTGCAAACTTTTTGTTCCCTAATTTTACTTCTTTTGTGTATGGCGTATGACGCCACATAGCGTCATAAAGAAAATTCCACTGAAACTTTGTAGAATTAGTTTTTAGGGAGTGCTAATTAGCAGAACTTTCATTATATTGAGGATTTTCTTGATGTAATAAATAATTCGCTACGCGATTTTCTATGCCGGATGATAAACGCGATTATGCGGCATACGTTTTTGACGCGTTAAGACTTATTATGGAACAACGATGTAAAGGTTTAAACTGGCTCGCCATCTTTCCTTTATTAATATTTTCTAATTATAAATTGAATTAGTGACGATAGGGCTTCGAACCGGTTTAAAAAGTCCCGGTTTTTGAATAAGGTTTTTACAAAAACCGCTTCCAATGTAAATGAAAGGGCTTCAAAAACCTAAATAAACCAGTTTAATCCAAAGCTGCGAAATTTACCTACTGCTGGCGAGGCGATTAGGCTAATGGCGACCTTCCGTGTGTAGACATTAGCTCGCAAGTCGATTTAAAACTCGCGCGCTCACTTTGGGAGAGCGGTATTTCAGGCAAATAGAATTCATGTCTACGTATGGAAGGTCGCTATTCGCTTTGCCACTCGCGCGCTCGCGTTGTCCCGGTGTGTTTAGGTACTTAAAAAAGAAGAAAAAACCTCTATAAACCGTTTAATTGATTCAAAACCCATTTTATTGTTTTTTTAGAAACAGGTTTTTTTTAATGTTTGGGTAGGCCCACGGGCCGATGTAATCTGTTATGCAGATGATACTCTGATCACGGCCCGGGGCGGAAATTGCGCAGAGGCAGGGAGACTGGTCACCGTCATAACATCTCTGGTGGTGGACAGAATCCATATGTTGGGGCTCGAGGTAGCGATCGGTAAAACTGAGGCTCTTCTTTTCCATGGGCCTCGACGAGGACCGCCGCGCCGCCTGGAACCCACCTAGATATAAACGAGCATAGGATCCGGGTTGGGGTCCGGATGAAGTATCTGGGTCTCATTCTGGACGGGCGTTGGCGCTTCGAGGAGCACTTTCGCAAACTCTCCCCTCTTCTCGTCAGTGCGGCATCCGCTTTGGGACGCAACATGCCGAATGTTGGTGGGCCGAACGCTTTGACTCGCCGGCTTTATGCTAGAGTAGTGGGCTTGATGGCCCTTTATGGGGCCCCTATTTGGGCGACTGCCCTCAACGCTACCAACAAACAACATCTTCGTGCCGCACAGCGGATAATAGAGTTGAGGGCCATCAGAGGGTACAGGACAGTGTCTCATGCTGCAGCTTGTGCGCTGGCTGGCATCCCGCCATGGGGGTTGGAGGCAGTGAAGCTGGCGGAACTGTACCGACAGCGGGCAGAGGCTAAAGAACAGGGTAGAAACCATACTTAAGAAGAGCTTAAACAGGCTCGAGATTTGGCTGACCAAGAGCTGCTGGCCAAATGGGCCGATGATTTGCGGTCATCGACTTACGGCTCCCGGTTGTGCCGAGCCATCCAACCAGAATTGGGGAGATGGCTACAGCGGCGACATGGGACTCTATCTTTCCACTTGGAGCAGATGCTGTCTGGGCATGGATGCATTGGATACTACCTGCACCGAGGGGAGTCGACGTCAGAATGCCACAGCTGTGGAGCTGCGCAGGACACAGAAACGCACACCCTTGAGGAGTGCGGGTCGTGGGCTGCGCAGCGCCACAGTCTGATGTCGGTCGTTGGGGGAGACACTCTCGCTGCCTAGCGTGGTAAAAGCCATGCTAGACAGCGACAGATCATGGAGGGCCATGGCCTTGATCAGTGAAGCGGTTGTTTCACAGAAGGAGGCCGCGGAGAGGGTCCGCGAGGAGCAACTCCATGCGGACCCGATCCGACGCAGGCGAGTCGGTAGGAGAAGGCGGCATTTTGCCCACCTCCTTCCACCGCAGTGAGGCTTGCGTGACTGTGGGGTGGGAGACCCCATAGCCGCATTGCATGAAACTCATGGGAATCTGCAGGGCGCCCAAACTATCCCGGGCGTCCTCCCCACTGGCGGGCCGTCGTAGGGTGGAATTCGGAGTCTGCTGTCCGTGGTTCCGAACCACCCTGACGACAAGTGATGGGATGCCAGCAGTAACGCTTGCATAAGTGGTGGTGGTTTTTGGAGCAATTGGTTGCCCCCAACTCCCGAAACCTACCCCGCAATTATTGTTAGCCCATTTGACGCCTCCCTCGAGCCTCCGAAAGTGATGTCCATGTGGAAGAAAGAGATATCATTCCGGAGGCACAAATATGCCCCCATCAAAATTCTGCCGATCACGCACTCAAAACTAAGGGTCGAGTTTGAACGCAGAGAGCAGTGCGATGAGACAATTGCCCGTCACCACGAGAGCCCTAACTTCGTCGCCGAACCGGCGAAGCAGCTAACTTCTAATCCTGAAGGGAGTCTCGAAAGACATCCCCCGCGAGGAATTGGTGGAGGTCGCTGTGACCCAAAATAACGTGGCCATCTCTCGCATCTGCTTTCTGACTTCAAACAGAAACCCGACACTGTACAATGCGGTTGTGGAGGTCACTCCCGAGATGCGTAAGACCATCCTCGCTCTCGGGAGGCTCAACGTGGACCATAGCAGGGTCCACGTTGAGGACTTCAGCCGCTTTGTGCAGTGCCACCAGTGCCTGCAATACGGGCACACAAAGTCCAAGTGCAAGGCGGAGAAAAAACCATGTGCCCACTGTGCTAGTCCAGGACATCAGATCACCGAGTGCCCAAACAAACTGGACAGACCCAAATGTTATAACTGTACCGCACACAACCTGCGCATGGGCACTAAAGTGGACTCCAGCCATAATGCCACGAATGGAAAAGAGTGCCCCCGAATCAAATCCATGGTTCTGCGCTTGCAGAACCAAACAGACTATGGAAATTGAACATATTTTGAAATCAAAACTTATTATAAACTAAAATTACCTAAATTGAATAACTAAAATAACATTAAAATAATCTACACTAAAAATTAAAACCCTAATATTCATAATAAAATCTTAAAAAAAATAAAATTAACTTTAACACCTTTAAATAAATTTATCACAGATTGTTCCTAAATAATAACACACAATAAAATCTACACTTAAAGGCCCAAAGTAAAACACAAAAAAATTCTAAAACTAACCTAAAACTTTTAATAAAATTTTTACCTAGTCTAAAATAAAAAACTTTGACCAAATAATACACATAAACAAACCTAAAATAAATTGGCAGAAAATTTGCAAGTATAATGCCTAGCCTTTTTATATAAAAACTATTACATAAATAAATTATAAATCTCTCAAAACTCTGTAAAAAACGTAAAAAAATTAAATTCATTCTTCAATAAATAATATTAAAATAAAACTAAATTAAAATAATAATACGAAATTAAGACTTAATAAATAAATTTAAGCCTAAATTAAAGACTAAAAACTAACGCAAATAAAGCTTATAAACAAAAATAATCACATAAAACCCTAAAAATTCCTTCCTTATTCTTATCCTTACTTCTTCTTTCCCTTCTACCTCTAAAATCTTTCTTTCCTAACTATTTGTGACCCGCAATCGACTAGAAGTCGATCTGGAAGAATGGACCTTAAGTCCACTTAAATTTAAATATAGGACTCTAAAGTCCACCTCAAAAATTTTGCCATTAAATAATAGATTCTAAATTTCTGCTTTCCCTTACTTCCCTAAATAATTCCCAATATCCTTAAACGAACCCTAATCCAAATTGATCCTCAAAACCCTTTATCCCAAAATTACCCAACATCCTTTAATAGCCTACGCTTATCCCATGCGGGGAAATACCCATACTCCCAAATTAACACACAAAAGGAAATATTTGCCTTCTAATGAAGCCCTAAGTTACAAACCAACCCATAAAAAAAAAAAAGTGATGGGATGGTGTAAGGAGTTTTAGTGGGTAAGGCCCCTCTTCACCCGAGTCCCTGTCGAGGCCTTCGGACCTGGACAGGGAACCGGGCGTTGGGGGGAGAGTTGCCACATAACCAGCGGGCTTCCTCAGGCCCGCTGTGTATCCGAAAATAGGATTTCTCCTTGTTTAAAAGAAAAAAACCTTAATAAAACGGTTCCTATGAACTGGCTGCTGACTAGGTTTGAAAATTAACCGAATAAACAAGCCCTGAGTGGCTGTACATTATTTATTTTAAATATTGTATTGGATTATTTTATTTTCTTGCAATCGAATTAAGCTCGGGAGTTAAAATACCTCGTTTTAATATGTCATTTTAGCAAATTGTGTATCAATCTACTATTAAAAACGGCTAGATTGAAAACTGATTTTATAAGTAAGTTCGATTATTCGCAAATTCAAGCGATTATTCAATATGAAGTTGAACCACCCGACCCATTTTCCATTTCATTGGACTACATTGCTCATTAACAATGAGAACAAGAGTTCCGACACCTACTCATGCGTATTTTTTATTTTTTTATATTTTGTCTCGTTATAGTGGCTGCATCGCAACACTACGGTATAGAACCTAAATAAAGGTACTCCTTTCACACCCTTTTGTAAACTTCTACTAAAAATACACAAAAGGTTTACAACCACTGATCCAAATAAATCACTTAGCAGCCATTCCAGCAAAATCGCGTAGATAAGTCACTTTACAATGCACTAAACGAATTAGCAAACCCTTTACGTTTGACATCCGATTCCGACTGAATGCAATCACGTGTAAACAAGCCAAAATCATAACAAAAAGCAAAATATGTTCACTCATGGCTGAAGACGCGCAAGCGCGTCACTTTAATGGGTGGCGGCTGACGCACGGAGGCGTCACAGAATATTTGTTAGCCGCCATGCACAAAAGTCATTAAAAGAGGGATACGCAATGAATCGGTTAAGGGTTAAGTAAAAGTCCGTCCGCTTATTAGCAGACACTAGCTTGAGTTGGCGTTAATATACTTACCGGCAAGCGTACTTTTAAAAGTCCGTGTGCACGGCAGTTGCATTGTTCTACAATATTATTCTGTGATTCTACTTAAATAAATATAATTACGTAAGGCGAGAGTAGGACTTATTGTACATAGGAATAAAATTGCATCCAATCTGGTACAGGTATTGTTCTATATATATATATATATATATATATATATATATACACACATATGCACATATATTTACATATATATACATATACAAAATATTATCTACATATTATTTTATTTATTTATCAATAATTATTTTATTATTATACATTATTATATTTTTATAGGCGATCTTTTAGGTAATCTTCCAGCGTGTAGTAGCATTTTGCAATAAGTAGGTCTTTCAGTTTTTTAAAGAATTATTTTTATGTGGGTATATTTTTTAAAGAAGTAGGTAATTTATTATATATTTTCACACACATAACTAACGGACTTTTAGAGTGTAAGTGAAGTTTAGAGGTTGACAAAATTAATCTTGTTTGTGTTTTTGGCCGAAAAGAATATTTTGTGGGTATATCCTGTCTTTTAGTAAAAAATTCAAACCTATGCGCGGCGCACGTGTTGTGACAACGAGAACAATCCAAACTAAAGCTTTATAAGAAAGCCAGTAGTTGCTTATGCTTGAAACGGTTGTTAGCCGTCTCTTTCATACCGAAATAAACCTATATTATTTAAAAACTCAAAATTACGGTACCGATATAAATTTGGATATCGGAATATTCCGGTAACCGCTATTTTTCGGTATGACGCCATACCGCTATATAAAGGTACCTTAATTTTTGGGTTATTCAGTCCCTGATTTAAGCCGCTAAAAGAACAAGTACCTAATCTAAACGAGCTTCACGATGCGTTTGAGGAATCGTGGAACGCTATTTCTATTGAAACTTGCCAAACTCTAATAGCCTCTATGTCTTCGATGCAGTGCGGTAATAGCAAACAATGGTTCTCCTACCAAATATTTATTTTTATAAACCACAGTGATACCTCCTACATTTACGTTATTCAATGCATTAAAATTAATTGTTATTCAATTTAATAATAGGTATTAGTTTCAGTTTGTGTTCTTAATTATTTGTCCACTGTTTTAAAAAAACATATTTTTTAAACGTATTACAAACATGGGTTATCGAACTTTTTATTACAAAAAAATAATTTAGTAAACCGGGTAGGTTGGTGACGTGAGTTGTTCATGGCGTTTATATTTAATAAAAAATTAAATTATTAAATTATTTATTGTTTTCGGTACAAGCCGTTCTTAATTCTATGACCACAACTGTATGATGAGGTAGATTTGGTTGTATATTAAAACCAACCAAATATTATAAACGTTTTATAAAGGTAACATCATTGATTAAAACACTATGCGAACGACATGTTTTTGAAATGACTTTAATCCTGAAATTAGTTTGTTTATAATTAAGCGTACAATCAGACATTGATTACAGTGATGAACATTGTACACTAGATAGGGCGTTCCGAACACGCACTATGTTGGACTCATCTGCGGAGTCGACTCGGCACCTTGCTTTAGTGTGGCTCCCTCATTCACACGGTTTAGGCGCGTGCGCAGCAGCGAAAATAATTATATATTTCTAAACAAAGTGTAGGTACACCTAGTCGTTTTACTACGATCCAGTTGTTAAGTAAGTGAAATTAATTGTTAATCAAGTTATTTTTTGGTAGTTATATTGTAATAAAAATAGAAAAGATATTTTTTCATTTCTGTGCCACGGCTAATACTACAATCATAGACGCCATCTTGATACACACTACTTGGTCTTTGCCGATCGGCGATCTGGCGCTGCGATGTGTGTCTGTTGATTAGACGACATAAAATGTTTAAGCGCTGCAGCGGCTGCAGCGAACTTTAGGTCTCTCTTTCCAGAATTTGAACAAATGGTTTGTATGAACCTCAGAATAATAATGGTATGAACGTTCTTGTCTATCTCTTCTAGGTCAGTGATAATCGATTCCACGAATAACAAATGTTGGTCACATTTTATCAAAATCAATGTTTTTAGCTAAGAATTTTTTTTATAAGTCTCTTCTTAAAACTTAACTTTATCGTCTTCTTAGCAACGTTGCATTGAATGCAACCGAAAATTGCTCGCACTTGCAAGCTTAGATTGCGTACAATTAAAAAAAAAGAAAATTAAAATTTAAACACTGAAAAAAGAGACGACAACCTCAGGCAGGAATCGAACCACGCACCTTCCGCATTCCGGGCGGCTGCCTTAACCACTTGGCTACCGAGGTCTGGCTTTCAACCGTCGAAATTTGTCAGTGCTTGATGCTTATGTTTTTAGTCAACATTGCTTCATCAAAACTTAGAAGTTTTCACCTCTAATGAAATATTTTTACAAATATTTGAACATTTGATTAAGATGAAGCTGCGTTTATAGATTAATGTTTTATATTTTAGCGTTTTATTAACGCTTAAATATACTTAAGTAAAATTTAAACACTGAAAAAAGACGACAACCTCAGGCGGGAATCGAACCACGCACCTTCCGCATTCCGGGCGGCTGCCTTAACCACTTGGCTACCGAGGTCTGGCTTTCAACCGTCGAAATTTGTCAGTGCTTGATGCTTATGTTTTTAGTCAACATTGCTTCATCAAATCTTAGAAGTTTTCACCTCTGAGATCCGAATGAAATATTTTTACAAATATTTGAACATTTGGTTAAGATGAAGCTGCGTTTATAGATTAATGTTTTATATTTTAGCGTTTTATTAACGCTTAAATATACTTAAGTAAAATTTAAACACTAAAAAAAGACGACAACCTCAGGCGGGAATCGAACCACGCACCTTCCGCATTCCAGGCGGCTGCCTTAACCACTTGGCTACCGAGGTCTGGCTTTCAACCGTCGAAATTGTTCAAATATTTGTAAAAATATTTCATTCGGATCTCAGAGGTGAAAACTTCTAAGATTTGATGAAGCAATGTTGACTAAAATCATAAGCATCAAGCACTGACAAATTTCGACGGTTGAAAGCCAAACCTCGGTAGCCAAGTGGTTAAGGCAGACGCCCGGAATGCGGTAGGTGCGTGGTTCGATTCCCGCCTAAGGTTGTCGTCTTTTTTCAGTGTTTAAATTTTACTTAAGTATATTTAAGCGTTAATAAAACGCTAAAATATAAAACATTTATCTATAAACGCAGCTTCATCTTAACTAAATCTTCAAATATATGTAAAAATAATTCATTCGGATCTCAGAGGTGAAAACTTCTAAGATTTGATGAAGCAATGTTGACTAAAAGCATAAGCATCAAGCACTGACAAATTTCGACGGTTGAAAGCCAGACCTCGGTAGCCAAGTGGTTAAGGCAGCCGCCCGGAATGCGGAAGGTGCGTGGTTCGATTCCCGCCTGAGGTTGTCGTCTTTTTTCAGGTTTTAAATTTTACTTAAGTATATTTAAGCGTTAATAAAACGCTAAAATATAAAACATTAATCTATAAACGCAGCTTCATCTTAACCAAATGTTCAAATATTTGTAAAAATATTTCATTCGGATCTCAGAGGTGAAAACTTCTAAGATTTGATGAAGCAATGTTGACTAAAAACATAAGCATCAAGCACTGACAAATTTCGACGGTTGAAAGCCAGACCTCGGTAGCCAAGTGGTTAAGGCAGCCGCCCGGAATGCGGAAGGTGCGTGGTTCGATTCCCGCCTGAGGTTGTCGTCTTTTTTCAGTGTTTAAATTTTACTTAAGTATATTTAAGCGTTAATAAAACGCTAAAATATAAATCATTAAAAGAAAATTATAAAAGCATTTTTTTTATTTTTCATTAAAACGCAAAAATATATTTTAACTAAAATAATAAAGTATATTATTTTATTTTAATATTATTTAAACGTATTTGTTCGGTGTTACTCAAACGAACAGCTCAGCAACTTGCATATGCAATTTGCACATTTTATTTATTACATTTAATTATATTCAGTACGTTCGTAACCAGATACGTGACGCGTGCTCTCTCTTACCATTTTTGTATTTTCTCTATATTCATTAATTTAGATTTTTCTATCATTTGTTACTATTTATTGTGACCAGTTATAATACCAGTTTATGCAACTTTCAGACTTATCATTTAAATACTTCTATTTACAAAAGGACACTGAAGCTTATCTCCAAGCTAAGTATACCCCTTTCAGTATTTTTGTTATTTGTTAGTTATTTGTTGGTTATTTGTTAGTTAAATTTTAAATACTGAAAAAAGACGACAACCTCAGACGGGAATCGAACCACGCACCTTCCGCATTCCGGACGGCTGCCTTAACCACTTGGCTACCGAGGTCTGGCTTTCAACCGTCGAAATTTGTCAGTGCTTGATGCTTATGTTTTTAGTCAACATTGCTCAGAGATGAAAACTTCTAAGATTTGATGAACAAATCACCAGCCACCAGACATTTAGCCAAATGTCACGTGTCAGTTTCCGCACGAAATTTTAAATGAATAAAGAACCGACCGGGGTTCGAACCCGGGACCTCAGAAATGGCGACACCATGAAAATCGGTGTACAAACCACTCGACCAAGGAGGTCGTCAAAAAGAGCCTCATCTGGTCATCCATCAACCAAAAAAATCTAAGGTTTTCACAGCATCTGAAATGGAAAAGTTTCTTAACGAAGCACCTGATTCCGTATATTTGGCAACAAAAGTAAGTCAGATGCACATTCAGTATCTACTTAAGTTTAATAATATACATAAGTAGACCCCTGGGTGGTGCTAAATGAGTGACACTGACTAAGTGGTAGAGACACGCTGCGTTGCAGCACGCATTGGGCCGGCTCGCCCAGCGTAATACCACCCTCTCACGAATATCCGGCGTGAAGTAATGGCACTTGGTGCTGTTGTGTTTCATCCGGCCAGTGAGAGTTCCGAAGGCCCCTTTCCTCCCCCCCACCCCTCACAATTCCTATTACTTCCTTAGCTCTATTCCTTTCTTAAAGGTCGGCAACGCATCTGCGACTCCTCTGGTTTTGCGGGTGTCCATGGGCGGCGGTGATTGCTTTCCATCGGGTGACCCGCCTGCCCGTTTGCCTCCTTCGGATTTAAAAAAAAAAGTCGATACTGAATGTGCAACTGACATAACTAAGTACTTTACACTCAGATAATAGCTAAAGCATATTATTCTATGACTTAACATAATCTAATACGTACTTAGTAGCTGTTGATAGGCATAATTGGCTATTTGACAGTTGTAACAATAAAATATGAAATATGTCGGAAATGGTAGTTTATGATTTAACGATAATTATCCATAAGTTTTTTTTTTAGAGGCCTATTACATCTCGACTGTGATTTTTGCGTAAAATGGCCAATTTTGGCGTTATGGATCTCAGAAACAAAAATACATTAACAATTATGACTTATTGAATAGTGTAGAATAGCTATTGGAATAGTGCGTAGCGGCCTCGCTTTTTGTAAATTTTGCTTAATTTTTAATTAAACCCAAAATTGCAGAGAAAGATTTTGATGAAGTGCGCGAAGGCACTTTTTTGAGCTCATCGATTGAACTACTGTTCTAAACAAGTGAAATATAAAAATTATAATGTTATCTCTTATACAGTCGAATAGTGCGTAGCGGCCTCGGAATTTTTAGATATCATTGATTTTATAAAGGAAAAAAATCTTATTCTAAACCAAAAAACTTTGAAAATCGCTATAGTTAACTGTGAATTTCTCCTATCTACGATAATATTATTGAGAAAAATGTATACCAGAGTAATTGTTACTTCATGAGGAATAAAGATTTTATAATGAATTTATTATCCTATTTCGATAAAAACGATAAATACAACTGCAAAATTACTACAAAATGCGATGCGCCGGCCGTCCGAATTCAACTTATGCTCACAGAATGGAGATTTGTAATATTATGCAGAAATTTATTATCCTATTTTGATAAAAACGATAAATACAACCTCAAAATTACTACAAAATGCAAAAATGGGCATTTTACGGAAAAATCACATTCGAGATGTAAGGCCTCTTAAGATTATATTTATTTTTACAAAATAAGTTTACGATTTTTTGATCTGTGGATTACAAGACCCGAACCGAAACACGGGCGGCCATGATTGAGTTTCATGTGACTTCACATTTCACAAAATTATCTAAAACTATCTGTCAGGTTTCAAGATAAAGGAGACGGCCGACCTTCCATAGAACCTTGGGCTTGAAGTGAAGTTGAGGTGTAACAAATGAAAGTAGTTATTTAAAAGACAATAATTTAATTTTAAGTTATTTAAAAGACAGTAAGTATGAAATTAAAGGATTCCTAAAAATTTGGCTAAAATTGGCAGTCTGAGATCTGAGAAGAAATGAAATATGAAATGAAATGAAATGAAATATGAAATGAAATGAAATGAAATATGAAATGAAATATAATTTATTCACATAAAATAGAGATTTATAGATGGAGTATGATGCAAATAGATCGTCTATCTTGCCAGCGCAGGGCGTGTGAATCTTAAGTTACATAATTTATTTTGGTAGCACATGCATATACTCGTACTTAGGTAGACAACCTTGTAAATAATAAAATACTAACTCCTCATTTATTGAATTTACGTAATTCGATTTATAATAATAATAATAATATTTATTTATTTAAGTAAATTAAATTAGATTAAGTACTCATTATTAAAAATATTCCATTAATTACTTAAATGTCAATTTTACAATTTAATAAATCTTTAACTGAATAAAAACATTTCATTTTCAACCAATTTAATAGCTTATTTCTAAATATAGGCATATCAAGCTCAGTTAAAGAGTGTGGCAACCTATTATACATTTTTATACAGCTGAGAAATAGAAGATTATAAAAAAGTGAGGTTAAGAATAGCCTACGCCGAAATAGTTATTTTTTACAAATATAAAAGCATTTCTTTTTACAGTAATGGAACATTTTGTGTTAATACAGATAAGTGTATTTTTGTTACTAGCTATTTGTGTCCACATTGGGTAAAAATATTTAGGTAGGTAGGTACCTAATCTCAACAGTCTATCTACACCAGTAGGTAGGTATGTAAATAGACATAACCAGGCAGCATGTAATGCATAAATACCTACCTACTCAGTTGTTTTTCCTCATAATTTAATAGCTTACTATTATCACACGAGTATAGAAACGGAATTTACTCATGTGCTATTATGCTTACCTACCATTTAACAGCTATAAGTAAAAGGAAAGGTCGATCAAGAAGAAGAAGATAACTGTAGTCAATAATGAATGCCAAGGTCGAAGAAAAATCCAAAAACAGTAAGAGCACACTCAAAACGCAGCGAAGAAAACAAGGCAAACGAGTCGAGTGACACTTTTTTTCTCCTGTCAATGTCAATTTTTTTGTCACGGCTTTGGCAAAAAAGGATTTCTAGAAGTATTATGAATAATCGATTACAGTTACTATAGGCCTATGACGGTCCGTCTCCTTTCTATATTTATTGAAATGTGACGTCACAGAGCAATATGTCACGTGACCAACTGTTTTTGCACAAAATTTGAAATGAATAAAGAAGAATATGTTTTTTTTTTCAATTAAATAAGGCATTTTCGAGAAAGAAAATATTGTACAGGGTATAAAATAGGCGTTTGCAATTTTTTAAATCCTTTTTCGAAAACTGTCAAGTAGCCAATTATGCATGCATACCTATCAATTTTATTATTTATCTACTACAATAAGCTTTTCACTCCTCTTGCTCAAAAAGAATGTCATTGTAGCGTTCTAGAGCGAGGCTAAAATAGCTTTTCTTGCCCTAGGCGATAAAGTAATTTTTTTTTAATTTTTGTCTGGCACATGATAATGAGCCTACAAAAACGAAAAAGTATTTAGTCAAAGTAGAATAATCATAAATAAAAACTCGACTTATTACTGTTTACTTAGACCAACAACTTTTTTGAGATAGTTATTATTATTAAAGTTTATGGTAAAATTAGTAATTATTTGAATCTATGGACAACACAGACCACGCCCACACAGTCCACGCTTCAGCAAGAAACAACTGCACAGCCTGCACATTGGTGAGCCTTTAGCCCGTTAGTCGCTTTTACGACACCCAAGGGAATCTCTATTCCCTTGAGACGGGTTGGTAGTATTATTTTGATGAGGCCATCGCCGCTCTTTGTTGTTGGATGTATGTGCAGTCTTTAGTCCATTAGTCGCCTTTTACGACACCCAAGGGAAGGGAGGGGTTGGTAGTGTTATATTGATGAGCCCATCGTCGCTCTATGCTGTTGGATGTATGTGCAGTATTTAGTCCGTTAGTCCCTTTTTACGACATCGAATAAAAGTGAGGGGTTGGTAATAACAATATTAT
Organism: Scoparia ambigualis; assembly: GCA_963921215.1. Lineage (NCBI taxonomy): Eukaryota > Metazoa > Arthropoda > Insecta > Lepidoptera > Crambidae > Scoparia > Scoparia ambigualis. The sequence goes on from OY992501.1 coordinate 8,992,120, forward strand.
TTTCATGAGCTCATCGTTGCTCTATGCTGTTGGATGTATGTGCTGTCTTTAGTCTGTTAGTCGCCTTTTACGACACCGAAGGTAAGAGAGGGGTGATAGTATTATTTTGATGAGCCCATCGCCGCTCTATGCTGTTGGATGTATGCTCAGTCTTTAGTCTGTTAGTCGCCTTTTATGACACCGAAGGGAAGAGAGGGGTTGGTAGTATGATTTTGATGAGCTCATCGCCGCTCTATGCTGTAGGATGTATGTGCAGTCTTTAGTCCGTTAGTCGCCTTTTAGGACACCCAAGGGAAGAGATGGAAAGACTGCACATACCTACTATCCAACAGCATAGAGCGGCGATGGGCTCATCAAAATACTCGTAATACTACCAACCATTCTCTTCCCTTGGGTGTCGTTAAAGCAACTAACGGGTTAATTTTTAATATAATAAACCAATTCATATTGTATTGGATTGTTGTATTTTCTCGCATTCGTAGTGAAAAGCAGAGTGTAACTCACGGCGCTAAAAACCCATTAAAACTCGGTTTCCATTTACTTCCTCGCTAAAGCTCGGGAGTAAAACTACCTCGTATATAATGGGTTATTTTAGCCCCTTGTTTAACAATCTACTATTACGTTACAGGTTGTTATTATAATTGGTATAAGGGTGATTCTTCGGGGCCCTGATTTTTGACGTCCGGTCCGATTTTTTAAATAAATAACTCTGATTATAAGAATGTTGTGATTTATTGAATTGATTAAACTACAATTAATAATTGCACGATGTTTTATTTTGTAATTTATATACCGAGAAAAATCAATCATTTTTTAATATTTTAAACCTATTCTTACTCCTCTGTCGTCAATTTCTTATTCCTCTGGGCACAAAAATTAAACTGTTACTTAAATATTTTCATTAAAATTAGTACCTAAACCATATTCATGTTTCTAAATAAATCTTCTTTCATTGGAGAATATATTTATTACTCAAATAAGCTCAGACCAAATATCACAATGGACATAGTCTTACGACGTTGCCGCTTTTACATACGTGTATCAAAGTAAAGTATTTGTATCTCTGTCTGTATGACTGTAGTGTGATATGTGAGTAAAACGACGCACTGTCGGTGTGAGACGTGTCATTTCATGACCGAATGCTCGGTCAAAACATTGCTGGATTGTGCGAAATAATAGTGAAATATTAAGAAATCTTAATGTTTGTGTTATTTGTGTAATATACAATTGACATAATGTCTTGTTGAGCTGTTTATTGCTCGTCAAGAACAACAAAAGGAGGTGTGAAAGACCAGGAATTATCATTTCATACGTTAGTGATTTCTCATAACATGTATGTTTTACTATGAGTTTTTTAATAATAAAAACGGCAAAGCATTAATTTTTGCTAATTCTAAATCATACTACATCGTACATTTTTCATAAGAATCAGGTTAAAAACCTTAATTAAATGTAATTGAAAGGCTCTGTTTTTGGCATAATGATTAGTGATGTACCTACGTATTTGTGTATCGAAGCTTTATCGATATTACTAATATTCTTTTTATTATTCTTTTCGGTTCCAAAAATACCCGAAAATAAGACGTGAAAGGGTTAAAGCTATTAGATAACTGGGAACCTATGAACTATTCAAGGCTCTGTTCCATAATTTTGAAAAATCTTTTTTTACAGTAATCTTTTTACAGTCGTAGTTCAAATTTGAATCTTAATAATATGGGCGGGAATATGAATAGTAAAAAGAATTGCTCTTCACTTTACTATTTTTTTTTTTTTTTTATAATAGAAGGAGGCAAACGAGCAGGCGGGTCACATGATGGAAAGTAATCTCCGCCGCCCATAGACATCCGCAACACCAGAGGAATCGCAGATCTATGCGTTGCCGGCCTTTAATTAAGGAAGGAATAGGTTTTAGAAAGGAATAGGAATTGTGAGAAGGGGAGGGGGGGAGGCCTCCGGAACCCTCACTGGCCGAACGAAACACAACAGCACCAAGGGCTATTATTTCAGGCCGGATATTAGGGTGTTACCAGACCAATCGATCGATGGTAGAATGGATTAGTCGACGTCGATCGATAGTGTCTACCAGACCTATCGATCGATCGTCGATCGACGACATCGATCGATAGTAAAATGGATTAGTCGACGTCGATCGATGTTTCTACCAGACCAATCGATCGATGTCGATCGACAATCGACCGGTAGAATGGATTGGGTGTTAGATCGAGCTGTTTGATTAGACGCGTCGGCCGCTGCACTTTTTTTACAAATTTATTTCGTGCCCATGGATATTAGTCGTAATAATATAGAGTTCATTAATTATGCTTAAAGTTGATGATAATGAGTGATGATAATATGAACGTTTAAATACTAAATTATATTCCCCCCAAACACCTTGGGAAGCACTTTAGATTAAGCAACACCGAAAAAGGGGGGAACGGGAGGGGAGCCAAAGTGCGAAAATGCATAGTTTTCAAGATATTTTTATTTTTAGTTATTTTTAGGAAAAAAAACAAATATTCTACTAAGATACTAATACCGTACCCCCCTAAATTATCTTAAAATATCTAGAAAAATATCTTGGGGGGGGGGGGGGATGCCCCCCCCCCAAGATATTTTTCAATGAAGCTAGTTTTCTGTTGTCTAATAAAAAAAATAACCTCAAAATTCATATAAATCGCTACGCAAAAAAAACAAAAACAAAAACCGCTGCTTAAAATGTCATTTTTATAGAATAAGCGATCGTTAGCTTTAAAAAACGGCTGCATCCAGATTCTTCTGCGTTTGCGTCTCCTTAATAATAGTACGAGCAACATCGTACTGGCCAAGAACAACGAGTCCTTTTCTGAATACATTTCGAAAGAAACTGATGGAATTTAGCCAGGGTTAATCGATCAACGTCGACCGACCGTCGATCGATGGGTTTAGACGAACGGTATCCGTCGATCGATTAAAGCTACCACACCTATCGGTCAACGTCGACCGACCGTAGTCGATCGATTGGTTAGTCAAACGGTATCCGTCGATCGATTAAAGCAACCAGACCAGTCGATCAACTTCGATCGCGTTGATCGATGCCGCCAATCGAAGGTTGATCGATCGGTCTGGTAACACCCTTAGTGAGAGGGTATTTACGCCGGGCGAGCCGGCGCAATGCGTGCTGCAACGCAGCGTGGCTCTACCACTCAGTCAGTGTCACTCATTTAGCACCACCCAGGGGTCACGTGTAGGGTCTAAAGGGTAAACCTACGAACGTGAGTAACTTTAACCCCCAATTATAATAACGAACTAGGTATACCTACACAACATTAAAGTGATTATATCGATATGCTAGTTACATCCTTAGTCACGCACACAAGTACAGATAGAAAGCTGCACACTAACAAAAGACGGACATGCTAAAATTCCAAAGACTCTGTCCATTGTGATATTTTGTAATATTCATTCTAAAAATCCAAAGACAGTCCATAATTATATAATATGATATTTTGCAATATTTGGTCCGAGCAAATAAGCAAAAAAAAATACGACAGAGGAATAAGTCAAAAATCACGACCTCGAAGAATCACCGATAAACGGAGCATGTCGAACTAATGAACTAAAAGTCAAAAACATTGAGAAACTTTTCTGAGTGGTAGAGCCACGCTGCGTAGCAGCACGCATTGGGCCGGCTCGCCCGGTGTAATACCACCCTCTCACGAATATCCGGCGTAAAATAATGGCACTTGGTGCTGTTGTGTTCCGTCCAGCCAGTGAGAGTTCCGGAGGCCCCTTCCCCATCCCCCCCCCCCCCTTCACAACTCCTATTTCTTCCTTAACCCTATTCCTTTCTTAAAGGTCCGCAACGCATCTGCGACTCCTCTGGTTTTACGGGTGTCCATGGGCGGCGGTGATTGCTCTCCATCAGGTGACCCGCCTGCTCGTTTGTCTCCTTCTAATATATGTACGAAACTAGAACAATATGTGTGCGAAACTAGAGCAATGTTAACTCCATGCATTTTTGTCATTGATGTAATCGCTTACTACATGTTCAGCCCCAACAGCAACACATTGCCAGACCTAAAAATATTGTTAGCTCGTATTGTGTAAACTTGAACGCACCCGGTTAAATATAAAAATGATTGACGGTAGGCAAATAACTTCTAACTATGAGACGACCGACACCTCAGTCTTCCTGTGACCACGGACCCTGTAAAGGGTTCGAAACATCAGGATAATATGAAAAACTATGTAAATAGTAAATTAAACGCGAGCTAATCCGTAAAAAAGTGTTTCATTTCACTGTGAAAATAATTAAATTAGACTAATCGAGCAGTTTCCACGTCTGTAAAATGCCTAATTTTTCTAACAGCGCAAGCAGCTGAACTAAGTCTCCCCGCAAGGGTGCTAATATGAGGATAATATCACTATATTTTTGAATCTAAGGTAATAAGAAAACCGTTGAATCAACAAGGTCCAACAGTTCACCATTCAGTTTAATTTTATTTACTATAATATTCTTTACGTTAGGTAGAGTAAAATTTATACATTTGGTTTTCTTTGCGTTTAATTGAAGAATGATTTTTTTTTAATTATACCTAAGTATTATTCGTTATGATTTAAAGATTATTCTGTAATACTACTAACCTATCATAATGTAGTTAATACCTAAACCGAAATAAAAGTATCTTGTGATTGTAAATGTGTTTTTTTTTGCATTTAGTCATTTCCTCGCTGATGTGGGATGAAAAGTTACGTGTTGTGTTGTGTGTACGTGCAAAGATTTTACACCTCGTGCTCTTGTGATTTCTTCGCTTGCTCGGTCAACCAAATTGAGCACGCGGTTTAAAAGCAACTTTGCACTCTTGTATATCAAATAACTATTAAGCTATTCGTTCCATGTTAATACCTTGCCTAAGTATTTTTGGGGTAAACTTTGCGAAGTTCAGAAGAAGAAGAAAAAAGATTTTTATGAAATTTTCCGAATTAAACCAACAGCACACATTTTAATTATTATACAAGAATAAGAGATTTGCAAACATTTATAAGTATTTTGAGTAGTAGAAATGAATCCAAATACTTATCGCACGATAAATTTTATTGTTAATAATTTATTTGCGCCCATTCTTTGCCACAGTTAAAAAAATATGTCCTGAATGGGTGGTAGGTTAAAAAAGATTTGGACGATTCAAAGTACTTATTAATTGAGTTTATTGAATAAATATATTTTGACTTGACTTGACTTGACATGAATAATCAACACAAAACCAGGTTTGGGAGTCTTTCATCACATTTTTCCGAGAATCCTGATAATACCCTAGCTTGATAGAAATTTAAGGAACAGTCGATATTCTTACGATTATCTGCAGCACAACTGTCATAGACTTTTTTTCAATATCGATGAATTATTTTTTTTCTGAATTTATTTCTTGTTTATACCTACTGTTCATCGTCTACTACGACTCAGTTGGTACAAATACTTACAACTAATCTTTTACACAAAAATATTAAACAAAATAAGTTAGAGGCACAAAACAAAATAAAAAGTGGACAATCGACCAAAAAAAAGGCAACTTTTATAAAAAAACCTCCAAGTACTATAACTTGAGAACGGTTAAGTTTGGGTTACGGAGGTTAATAGTAAAATCAGTCAGAAATGATGGAAACTACATCCCCTTAAAGGTCGACTTAACCTTTTAACCCTACAGGGTTTAAAGGTTAAGTCGTTAAGTTAAGGTTAGCTCAATGGTTAAAGGTATTAATTTCGGACCTTGGCTGTTGAAGAGAAACGTGCAACGAACTAAAAATCCGCTCGCGGCGCCGCTAGACGCTTCGTCGTGGCCGGGCCGTAATGCAACGACGACATATTATTAGTAGGTAGTTAAATCTAGTATAGACTGGTATACGAGGGGTGTTCAATAAAAAGTAATAATGGCATATAAACTCCTTGAACAACAAAAAAGTAAATACTGGCAGGTAAAGCCCAGAGATTTGATAAAATAAAAAAAGAGATTGATTTTCTTTTCCTATAAATAGATGTCATTTGTTTTCTTCGTGCGGTGCGTGGTACGCAAAATAAATAAAATTGAAATTCGCGCCGTAATAAAATAACTGTGCCTGAAAAAAATTTACTTCTGAGCAAATAAATGTAGACTTCAAAGGAACATTAGGGATTGATGCTCCTCCGTATTCTACGGTTGCGCGGTGGTGTGCCGAGTTTTAGAGAGAAAGAACTTCGCTCGGGACGCCCTACGACGGCAGTTACCGAACAAATGATAAAAAAGTTAAAAAAAATGTTTTGGCAGATCGTCGTGTTGTAGCTAAAGAACTAAAGATTTCGAGGAGACGTGTTCATTTATTATAAATGAACATTTGGGCATGAAAAAAGTATTAGCGCGCTGAGTGCCTTGAATTCTTACAGACGAGCATAAACAAACAAGACTGAGGTTTCTCAAATCAATTTGGAATTGTAACAACAAGATCCTGACCGATTTTTGACTCGCTTCGTAACTATAGATGAAACATGGCTCCACCATTATGATCCTGAACTGAAACGAAACAACAGTTCATGACTTGGAAGAGGCCGTCATCTCCAACGTCTAAGAAGTTTAAGGCAATTCCCTTTGACTATATACATATCTAGACGGAGCATCGCGGTACAAACGCTTCTCAAAATCCGCCCCGTTTTTGTATTGAATTTGAAGTGTGCGTGACAGCCAGGGAGGGATACCGTTATTTATTTTATACCGGTAATGTACCAAAAAATTCTGTTCAGTTTTTGTTCTGTTACAAATTACCGGTATTTATAACGTTACCAATAACGTTATTATCGCGACGTTGCCAAGTCGCTTACACGTGGCAAGTTGGCAACAGTGTAGCGCCGAGTGCCGACCGACAGACTACTTGTTTGTTTTGATTTTGTTGAGATATTACTCTAGCGCTCTAAGTTATTAAACGTATTATTTATTACTTGTGCATTGTACAATAATGGGACGTAAAATAGAAAATAAGGTGTACAAATACTTTAAAATTAATAAAGAAAAACTTAATTCAAAGTGCTCTATATGTAATAGAACATTAAATGTAAATATTTTCATTTCTAGGTACTTGTTATCGAATCTTTTGTCATTACCTTAACTACCTATTTATTACCTACATATTTGTGTATTGGTTATGAGCTGTAGTTGGGCGTTTTCGCGCGAAGATGTCCCGGTTACAAAGTGGATGTCATTTTAGTTTATGTTATAAAGTTATGTTATTTAGATGTAAAAATATTCCTTATATTTCAAGCTACCGATTGAACATAAAAGTTTTTTAGAAAAAACATAACAAAACGTGTGAAAAACGGATTCAAATTCAGTACAACATCATTTTGACTTCCACTTTGTAACCATACTGTTTTCTAATTAACAAGAAAACTATAGTGTTCAGATTTGTATTTTTACTGCATTACATTAGTTACGCATAGCTTGATAAACTAGACAAAGCAGAAGCGCTAACAGCTATAGTTATAATTTTATGGGTGAAATAAGATCCACTTAGTGGTCCATAATGGACACTGATTTTCTTTGTCATTGTACTTAGAACGTCCAATATAACTAAATAAATATTATATAGTAGATGTTTAGCATCTACTTTTGCCTTAGCATAAAACAATTAAAACAACATAGTAATATTTTTAAGAAATTTTTAATTTTAGGGTAAGTATTTGAAAAATGGGACAGGGTACAAAATTGAATATGAAGCTACAAAATGAAAATATAAAGCCACAATCACAATGCAAATAATTATTCGAAGCATTTGTTACAAGTGTCGTGTAACAACATTCAAAATTCAATTCAACACAATATGAAATATGTGTTTATTGAATGTTGCAAATACAATGGGCGATTTTCGGACAGCTTAAATTAAAAACATAAAAATTAGTTCAAAAATACTCGATAGATGGCGTTTTATGAAAACCGACCCGTTCCGAACGGGTCGGCTTTCATATTTATTGTAGCCCTTAGGCTGTAATAAATTCTACATCTTTGCTTGTCTATCAAAAAAATAAAAAATAGTACTTACAAATTTTTATTCAGGATCTCCAGGACCTATTTCTATTTTGGAATGGAATAAATATTACGTAGCCATATACGTGTTCTTCATGGACTCGCCTTTTACTAAGCGCCATACTAATCTATGCTAAGCGCCATCTATCAAGTGATTTACGAACCAATTTATTTATTTTTTTGATCTCGGAAAATCGCCCATTGTTTCAAATGTGTGTCTTATAAACACAAAACTATATACAAACACATAAATAGGTATTTTGCTAATATTTTGTCAAAAAACTATGATGAAAATGGCTGAATCAGCTGAATTGTTAAAAATAAAGTAATGTAAAATTGTTTACAGCTGTTTCAGCCATTTTTGGAGTCGGTGCCAGCCAAGGTAATCATAAACATTAAAACACATACTATATTATTATTATATTAGCCCATATTGTCCCATTGCTGGACAAAGGCCTCCCCCCCCCCCCCCCTTCCAGTATTTGCGGTCTTTTGCGTGTGTTGGCCAATCCTTCGCGTAAGCATCAAGCTCATCTCTCCACCTCCGTCTGGGTCGACCTTGCTGCCGTTTAACCCCATTGTCGTTTTTATTTGTAAATATGTTTAATTAACCTTTAACAGTTGTCGTGTTCATTGGTAAATGGATTTTATTAGGTATTGTTACATTGTCGTATTAAGCTGGCACCGACTTCAAAATATTTTTTAAGATTATAAAATTGAGTAAAATAAAGGTTAATATTGCAAGTAAATTGAACAAACTAAACTACGCAATTATTTTTTACGTTTTAGTGCATTTATTTCAGTTAAATTTTTTGGAGTCGGTTTTTTTTTGTTAATTTTTTTGTTTATATCTCGCTTTTTAGTGAATCGTTCCGTTCTATTTATCGAAATTCTCTTAATTATATTTGAACATCGAATATTGGTAAACCTACAAAACGCGCTACTTGTATGAGACAGCGCCGTTTAAATGCGACAAGCAAAGAAAACGAGAAACGCCTATCACAAAGTAGGAAATCAACATCCAAAACAGACGGCAACTTACCCGGATTTACTCGTGAACGCTGTATAGACCCTCCTACGATGCTGACTTGCGAGTTACTTGGGTTCACCGTTAGGCAAACTAGAGGGACGTTTTTGACTTGCTCCAGTCGTAGATCGTAGCCTAGTCACCATTGATCTGCTCAATCGCTTCTGGGAGGTTCTCAGCCGAGGCCTGAAACTAAATTTGTAAGTCATCGGCATAAAGATGTTAAGAAGAATTTAGACAAGAAGTGACAGAAATAATAGTGTGAATAGTGTATTTATAAATCCTAATAGAAATGTTTCGGAAGGAGTGATAAAGAGTGGCCTATGTCACTATCGTTCTTCAGCTATCTATGTGCAAAATCAGGTCGATGCGCAAGTGAGAGACGGACAAACAAACAAACACGCTTTCGCATTTACAATATTAGTTAGGAAGGATTTATTGCCGAAGTGGATCTCATTTGACCAATGGCTGAAAATACCAAAATCGCTATAGGATTCCACAATCAGAACTGAGTTCCGGTACCTGCCTTCTTTTAATTCGTCATAGGGCCGATTTTTCAACAGTCAGATAAAAGTTATTTGTCTGTTAAAGTATTGCACAACCATTTTGAAAATCTATTGTCATCAGTCTTTTCTTTCTTTGCAGGTGAGATTTTAGTTTAATTTTGTTATACTTTATCAGACGGATAAGTTTTAACCGAGGTTTGAAAAATCAGCCCATAGTCGCTTAACTATCTTAATCGAGATATCGTGTCGCCACCCGTGAAATACTTATAATTGAGGAGTTCCAATGACATTCTGTGGTCTTCTTCATCAGTTCTACTTCATCAAATGATACTTTCTGAATGCAAATTCTTGACTTATTGCTGAAAATATCAAAATCGCTATAGGTATGCCTACAATATTTGAGGAGTTCCCTCAATTCCTGAGGATTTCATCATCAGAACTGGATTTTGATAAAAATGGAACCAATCTGGAAGTATATTCTTTCAAATAAAAAAAGAATTATTTAAATCGGTGTATAAATGACTGAGTTCTAATGTAACAAACATAAAAAAACATACAACCGAATTGAGATGAGAACCTCCTCCTTTTTTGAAGTCGGTTAAAAATAAATTGTAAAGTAATGTAAAACTGTAAAGTAAGGCCACATAGACCTAAGTTCACCAATACATGTTAAACAATGGTTAACCGGAGTCTGCCACTATGTTTAAGCTAAACAGCCGATTACTGTACTTAAACTTAGTTTAAGGCTTGGCGAACAGCAAAATATTGTTCAACAGCCGATTATGATATAAAAAACAGATTCCGGTTAACCATTGTCTAGTCATTTTATCGCTTCGTATTTTTACGTATAGAAATGCAAGATTCTTTAAATTATATATTGAAAGAGGAGAATGTGTTGGATGATTTAGAAACTATTGAAATAATTTTGTAAACAATTGTTACAAAATAACCGAATGATTATAAAATCCTCGGTTACGTTGTACTTCATGAACTCGGCCCTTAAAAGTGTAAGTATGATTAATGAAACTAAATCAGTACTTATACCCACTGACACCACACACATCACCGAGACAAAGTAGGTGTGCAAAGCCAAATGCATGAAATTAAAATAATTGTCTTTTACAACACCAACTGTTATTATATTTACAGTACCTGGTTTGCGAAACATTTATTTTTAAAATAAAATACAACATGTGAATTCGACTTTATGTTTCCACTTTGTAACTTCTATTCCATCCAGAGGTTCCATCTTATATGTAACCAAACAAAGTGGAAGTAACGCTCCTCCATTTCGGCCGCTAAAAACTGTAATATCTCGTAAAGTGTGAACCCAATGGTTTTAAATGTATTATGTATGCATTGTAGTATAATCAAACTTGCCTTTCAAAATAGGCCCTAACAGCAATTCCTTGAATAACTTTTATTTTAACGGTTACAAAGCAAAGCCAACTTTTTGTACCTCTCTCAACGACGAGTTAGAACCTGAACCGACAAAACATGATTCTTGCCAATCCAAGTAAAATATGTTTGCCGGAATTGATTTAGTTTTACTTAACCATAAAAAGTGACATTCATTGGTAGTTTTATACAATTTCTTTGCAAAAAGGCAGTTACAAAATTGAATTCCATGTCAGCACCAAAATCCGACACGAGTAATTAAATGAGTTTTAAAAATAATGTAGGTAGGTACTTGTATTTTCAATAATTTACACTCCATTTCTTAAAATTCATTATTATATGCTGATGCATATAATAATGTATAATACTTCGCGACTGCATAGAGCTAACAATAAATGAACAATAATGTTCTAAACTTCATCTAGTCAGTATGGGACATGCAAAAAATTATCATCATTTTAAGTTAAAAAACTTAACCAAAACACACTGTGTACCTTACACTGTTAAGTACGCGTAATGTGTTAATTGAAAAGAGAAAGAACTATTGGTAACGTTATAATAACGTTAATTTTTAACGGTACTAAGAACGATACAAATTTTGGGTATAAAGTTACATTAACGTTATATTAGTAACGTTATATGAAAAATACCGGTTATCCGGTCCCTGGTTACAGCCGCGTATCTGACACTAGCGCGAATGGTTGCCAGCGAATGCCTAATTTCCGATAAAGTAGGGAAAAAATATTTATGCACAATATAATTTTAAAATGATTTATAACATAACATAACTTTTTAAATTAGGTACCTAACTCTATCGAATATGTAGCTATAACGCATTAGAGAAGCTGGTGTGTTTAGAAAAAATGGATGATTGTAGGCGAGGGCGAGTACAATAAAATAATGCGCTAATGGAAGCCTGCGTGCGTGTGATATGTTTGTAATAGGGACGAAATAGAAGCAACAGGCAGGATGATTTACATTTAATACTTAATCAAAAGTGATTTTTTAATTAGAAATTTAAATTAAAATGTTTGCTATGTGTTCGAACAGTTGTAAAGGTTACATAATGTGATGACTGCTCATCAATATCCGTGTCCAATAGTTTACCTACATGAGACGAGAAATATTGACCTTTTAGGGGCACAAACATACACACGCACTTTCTCAAACATCGTCATCATCTTCATCAGCCTATAAACGTCAGCACACTGCTGGGCGCAGGCTTCCCACGTGGCGATAGCACGTGGGAATATTGGGCCATAACCCACCACGCTGGCCCAATGCGTGTTGGTGGGTTTTAACAACTTTCATCTTACGACAACAAACAAGACCAACGGCTTAACGTGCCTTTCGAAGCACGGAGGAGCTTGAGATGTTTTAAATTTGGTCACCCATCCAGTGACCCGGCATTGCGAAAGTTGCTTAGCGGGCAAGACCGCAAGCCGAACGTGCTAGCCGATGCGCCATCGAGCTCTGAAGCAAACATACTACCATCCCCTACATACATATACTTAAACACACACTTCTTACATAAATACTTACGTACATTCCATTTCAAACATAATAATTTTTTTATTCGTTTCGAATATCGATACGATACCATACCACAATAACAATTTATAATAATAGTATTATAAAATATTACAGTAGGTATTATATTTTTTCTTGTTTTAGAACGAAACCTAATCCGAATCCAGCCAAATTCGATAACGAATGTTTGTAAACAGATCTGTTATACCTAGTTGCAGAATGATTTTACTTTTTCTTGAGAGACATTCACAAGAAAACAGTTAACTATTGTGTCTTTCTTTCAAAAAACAGTATTAATCCTAGTGAAACTAGACATTTGCACAAATGACAGTTGAACAATGATGTTTACAAACATTCGGCATCGAATAGGAACCGTGACATTTATTCACGCTCTTATAAATCAGACATCAGTTTAAAAAAAGAAAAACTTTGAAAGCGTTCCAATAATAATTTTATTTAATTTATTTACTTTATTTACAACAAGACCATGTATAAATACTAACTTACAAGACTGAGTATTTTTTATCATACTTATTATATTTAAACCTCCTTTTATATTCTGCCACCAATAATGGGAATTTTACATTTTGATACCAGCAACACTACGCATACATGGCCGTTATTATTGTTAAACTTTAAATTTTTATTAAAATTTATCGATACTTACAGATGAAACGTGACTTTCCTTTTCGAAAAAAAATTTCTTTTGTAGTTTCGACAGAATTTCACTGAGCAAAAGTCATTTTGCGAACAATTTCACCGAAACGTGAGAGGTAAACACTGCTTGACGGCACAATGACACTGACCGCCAGAATTGCGCGATAGGCCAAGTTTGGCCTATAATTTTTCTACGTTTTTTTACGGCCAGGTAGGCTACTCTTGAAACAGAATTGCATTAATCAATTTCCAATCACAAATCTAAAAAATGTCAAATGGCACTTTTGTAAGCGACAATAGCGCCACATTGGAATTAAATTGCGTGGAAATTGATTGAACAATTTATTATCGAGATGGCGTTCCGGAATTATCTTTACTTATCCCAATATCGATACATATTAATCGCATTGGAATTGTATTAAAATTGAGTTTGCGTTCGAGAGTAACCCCCCAGGCTCTATCTAGACATGTATATAATCAAAGGCAATTCCATCCGCCGGTAAGATTTTGGGCTCTCTTTTCTGGGACAGCCAGGGGGTGATAATGATTGAATACCTCAATCATGAAACCACTATTACTGTGTATTCATGAAATACGCGAAAATCGCCGCGACAAATTTGCTTATGTTTTGTGGTTTCACCAAGATAACGCGGGGGCGCACATTTCCCGAGTTGCGATGACTGCTATCAAAGATGCTGGATTTGAATTGGTGGAACATCCTTTATACTCACTTGACATTGCACCTATTGATTCCTACCTGTTCTCGCAGTTAAAAGAACAATTGAGAAGTCACAAATATGGCAATGATGAGGAAGTGATTGCCGCCGTACATCATTTTTTAAGCGATCAAAATGAATATTTTTTTAAGAGAGTATCTTAGGATTAGAAATACAATATACTTACCAAGTGTATAAACCTCAAAAGTCATTATGCCGAAAAATAAAATAGCAATACTTAAATAATATATAACTGCTTCATACTCATTATGACTTTTTATTGAACACCCCGAGTACGTCGGGGTAGCTAAATCTGGTTTATTCTAGTTTACTCCGGATTTACTTCAGGCGTCGACGGTACGATAAAATTTGGCCCACCTCATTATAGTGGGTTAGGAGGGGGAGGAGTTGTACGCTACCCTCCCAATTGGCTCCGCCTTTACCTCAGTTGGAATATAAGCTCCTTGGTTGGAAGTACCTGAATTGTCGACCTCGTTTTATGATAACGAGGTCTGATTTAATATATCACAGAGGCGTGAAAGCCTGGTTCAATATTGATGTGGTCAGTTTTGTTAACAAGACACAGTTAAAGATCGGATGATAAACAGAGCCAGAGAGAAAAAGGGAAAGTTAAAGACACTAGCCTTTGTTTTAAATTGAGTTTTGTTTTGATGACGTTTTAGCGATTTGAGCAACTGTTTCTCCAATTGTTAAGTATTAATAAATTATTTGTCCCACTGTGGCGCTTGCCCGCTTCGCTTTGTGTGCTTTAACGCACAGGGTGAAACAAGTATAGATATAATTTAATTTCCATGCTTTTTCCCTAAACGCTAGCAGTCGAATATGGTAAATTTATAAGTAGTTAAAAACTACTTATAAATTTACCATATTCGATCATCTAAACAATTTACTATAAATTTCATCATTCTTCTTCATATTTGCACTAATAGAGCGAAAGATGAAATATATATAAACTGGTTTCATAATGTAGATGATATTCAGGTAGCCAAACGCACAATAACACATCGTTTCTACGCAAAATGACATACGCAAATTGACACATATTCTCATACGCGAAATGACACACGGGAACGACTACGCGAAATGACATACGCGAATTGACACGTCGTATTTCATGATTATTTTACATAGAAATAGATTTGGTCACAGGCTACTACTTTTAACGGTGGGAAATTAACAGAATTCAACATCGTAGGCGAAGCCGCTTGACGGGAAACTAGTGTTGAATACTTAAATATATCTTGTGTGGATCTAGGACACATTCGTAATGCATAAGTCAATATGGTCAATATGCATGTGAATCAAAATGCGTGTAAGTCAATATGCGTGTAAGATGTTAGTCATTATGCGAGTAACCCGATAAAATAAGTCACCTGAAAGGCTTTAATTATGCGATGTATTCGGCGATTTAAACTTAAAGAGTGCTTAATTTTTGTTTTTTCTTAAGAGGGCTTACGCATTTCCGTTTTCCATACAAACTTCCAAATCGCAATTTTTACAAACCAATAAGCCAATTTTGAATTTTGATAAAGCTTTGCATGCTGAAGTAAAACAAAGGTATCTAAATAGTTTGTTGAACACATTTTTAAATAACGATTTTTAGCTGAGTTATTGCGATTTAAAGTCTGCTATAGAAAGTTAAAAATCGCAATAACTTAGAAAAATAAACATTTTTTAAAAATGTTTTTAACAAACTATTTAGAACCCTGTGTTTTACTTCAGCATGCAAAGTTTCATAAAAATTGGCTTATTGGTTTTCAAAAATTTCGACTTGGAAAGTATGGGAAACGGAAATTTGTATGGGAAACGGAAATGCGTAAACGCGTATTTGTGGTCTGGAAGAGAAAAATAATGTTATTAACTCCCGAGGGAGCAAATTTGATGTTATTCTGGTGACGTCGGAGCGATTGAAGCCGCGGTGTCAGTTTCTGAATTTTTCGGGTTGGTGCCTTGACCTTACTTACCCTTTCGCTAAGTGATGCATTGACAGAAACAACTGAATTTTTAACTGGTAACATAAACTCACGGCAGGATTTTAATTTCGGTAAAGGATGCTATGGTCTCTTTTATGAGCTTATGAGTAACGCATCATGGTTATCAATATTGACGCGCTTCTAATTTTTGATAACTGTATTCCAAAAAAGGTTAGGTCCGGTGCTCCGACTACACGTTATCCAGTTTGGTTCACTTGCTATATTATCGCAAATCTTAAGCAAAGGGAGCTCTATCATCGTACGTGGAAGGCCACTAAATACCGGAATGATTATTACGCCTTCTGTAGCTTGAGAACAACACACTATCAGGACCAGTTCCCATGGGCTTAAGATGCTTCAAACCAGATATAACTTCCTCTTTAGTTACACAGTTTCTTTTGACAGTGTTTTCAACGCCTTTTATGTAGGAGTTAAATATATATAAAATATATCTTTAAGAGGCCTATTACATCTCGAATGTGATTTTTGCGTAAAATGCCCATTTTCGCATTTTGTAGTAATTTTGCAGTTGTATTTATCGTTTTTATCGAATGATAATAAATTCATTATAAAATCTTTATTCCTCATGAAGTAACAATTACTCTGGTATAAATTTTGCTCAATAATATTATCGTAGATAGGAGAAATTCACAGTTAACATAGTGATTTTCGAAGTTTTTTGGTTTAGAATAAGATTTTTTTCCTATATAAAGTCCATGATATATAAAAATTCCGAGACCGCTACGCACTATTCGACTATATAAGAGATAACATTAAAATTTTTATTTCACTTGTTTAGAACAGTAGTTCAATCGATGAGCTCAAAAAAGTGCCTTCGCGCACTTTATGAAAATCTTTCTCTGCAATTTTGGGTTTAATTAAAAAGTTAAGCAAAATTTACAAAAAGCAAGGCCGCTACGCACTATTCCAATAGCTATTCTACACTATTCAATAAGTCATAATTGTTAATGTATTTTTATTTCTGGGATCCATAACGCTAAAGTTGGCCATTTTACGCAAAAATCACAGTCCAGATGTAATAGGCCTCTTATTACCCGTTCTCAATTCTCAGATTACTTTGTGTAACATTCACGATTTTTGTATTAGTCACTTAATTGACTTTTCTTATAAAACCGTTGTGCCAACTTACTCACTCACTCTCACTGTAATAAAAGCATTCGTTTAGACAACTACGAAGTTTTACTTTACCGTCACTGCATTCCTGCCAAAAGGTCATGGGCCCAGGGACCATAATAATAATTTCAAAAGTAATGTTTTATAAATCAATTTTAAAAGTAATTTTGGTTATATAATCAGTGCTAAATGATTTCAAATGGATACTTAAATTAAAAGAAATATCAACAATTTAAGGGTGAAAGGTGCGGTACTTGGTCGTTTCGAATTAGATAATTGCTAGAAGAGTTGCAAGTGCTGTACGTGATTAATGAAGAAACACCCAATCAGCCCCGATCAACATTGGCTGAAAGCGGAACCTGATTACTAATGGTACGATTTTGAGTTTTTTCCGATGCCTTTTTAAATTTTCCAAAAAGGTCAACCACAGCTAAATCAATCATGATATGACAGATCTTGACAAAATTTATGTAAGAAGAAGCTTGGCGACTCAGTTAACATTACAATTGCAACCTGATGTCACGTTATTCTGACATTTCACGAGTTTTGATAACATAATTACGTACCTAATTAATTTCTGCTGATGCGAAAATTGACGAAATGGATAAAATTTTACATGTATTAATCACCCTTCCCCTTTTATTATGGCGGTGTGATCACGGCGCTGAAAACGCCAGTAGCATTCGCAAAAACTCGCCTGCTAGATCATGAAGTTAAGTTGAAAACCGAAATATGCCAAGAAGTTTTCCATGTTCTTAATCTTCAAGAAGAAATCAATATCGTGGAAATTCAACGCATAAAATTACGAAACTGTACTGCGAGCATCGTGGTCGTAGGAATCACAAGAAAAAGGACTGCTTTTTTCAAGAAGTTGTCGCAACGCGAGAGCCGCATCAGAAATTTTAACAGTACAGCGAACGCTGTTCAGCTCGGGAAACCAAGGGCAGTGTAGCTTTTATGATGTCAAACTGTGAGTTATCAAACGAAACAAATAATTCTACTATTCATGTGTCTTTTCTTTTAGATTTTTGAGCTACCGATCACATTGTTAATTTACGAGGTTATTCTTCTTCATATTATACTGAACTACTCTGTCCTGTGAAGATTGGCGAAACTAATAATGGAATTTCAATTTTGGTTTGTGGAAAAGGTAGAATTAACGTCACTACAAATTTAGAAATTCAAGGTACAATCGACGATTCCACGATCGTTTTATTTTCCCCCGAAGTTTCTCATAATAGACTCATAATTGACAGTCCGTAAGTCGAATGCAGCATGCAAGCAGTTATATGATAGCTAATTTTGATTCAGATGGTGTTCATATTTATAAAAATAACAATTGCAATGCCAGGTATAATAATGTAGAAATAACCTTTGTAAAATTAAATTCGTAACGGTCGGTGTGACGTTGTCTTGACATTGACAGTTAAATGTCAGTGTCACAGATGAGGTATAACAATTTGGAAAAATAATGAGTGACCGGAAATTGATAGTTATCAGATCATCCGTTACAGTCGGCCATCCTTCAAGAACTAGTCCCTTCGTTCGCATTAAATTTGTTTTGTTTTTATTTTCCATTATAATTACTTACACATATAAACCTTCCGTAAGCTAAATATGTCTATTCGATGGCATCCTGTTAATTAGGTTAGGTTAGGTTAGTATGTTGACCAAAAACGCGCGAGCCGAGCGAGCGAAGCGAGCGTGCCGCGGGAGCGGCCGGCGAAGCGCCAGAAACGACATTTTTGTAAATTTCCATATTTAAAAATAAATTACATAACTTAAAAATTACTTGTCTGCAGCAGGAGGGGTAAGGTGGGGGGGGCACTCCTTATTCCTCGCCTTCCCTTCCCCCACCAATTATGGCGACTCGATTCAAATTTTTTACTACGAAACATAACCTCAAAATACAAAAATTAACATAACATAAAAAATACTTGTTGGCGGCAGGGGGGGTGAGTGGGGGAGTACTCCTCCCCCCTCCCCCTACCTTCTCCACCCCCACCCCCCCGATTCAGGCGACTCGATTCAAAAGTTTTACTGGAAACAATAAACCACTAAATGAATATTACGCAAACTAAAACATTCTGCTACTTGAAAGTTGGCATTTTGAAAAGTGTCAATAAGAAAAGCCGACCAAACGTAGGTACAGTAGGTAACTGTGAGGTTGGGAAATAGAACAAAATTATATGATAAGTTGGCAAATGATTATTCGGCGAAATAAAATTCTGCGAAACGTTAGTTGGCATGTGAAAATCTGGCAAACAATTTTCGGCGAAAAGACAGAGTCCCTATTACAATCTGTATTAGATAACAATGTCTAATATGATGGCCAATACGATAGCTACATCCTTCACCATCATTTCGCTGCGCCAGCTGCGTTGTTTCGAACCACTCAAGGGCAGCGAGTTCATACGCTATTCATGCCCTACTCAAAACACCCTCACTCATTCCATAATCTTTAGCCATGAGATGCGAGGGTACTTCTTCACCGTCACATGTCTTATAGGCCGCAATGTCTCAAGACACTCCAGGGCGGCGAATTCTTACGCTAATCATGCCCGCCCGCCTTAAAACATCCTCGCTCAAACTACGTTCTTGTCGTGATGAGTAAAGGCTAGTTCTATCAGCGTCACACATCACGACTGCGATGTCTCAACTCACACATGAGCATCTCCTAGGCATATCATGCTTGAGTCGAGGCACCCGTCACTTAATCATTTCTCATCTTGCCATACAAATTCTCACTTGATCGTGATCGTGTAGCTACAATGCTCACTTAGCACTTTATAGGTTCTGCAACGTGAATATAAAAGGGGTCACTGTAAAATATATAAGTATTTAACGAATCGTAATAATTAGATACAAAGTAAAATTATTATTGTACATAATAAATAAAAAGTAACAAAATAAATGTCAGGGAATTAAAATGCAAGGTAACGCCTGAAATGTATGCATTTGCATACATTGGGAGAGATTTATGATTTACAAACGGATTAGGATGGTTCCCATTTTGTGACACTGTTATAATAATGTTGATTTTATGATTGCATTAAATTCAAATTATATTATTAAAAAACGTTTTAAGTGTAGGTACTTGCATAGGTACCTCTTACTGAGATTGTCGTCTTTACTTATCACTGTTACAATTCCGCAGTTACTTACATTGGAATAATCTTCGGAAAAATTAAGTTTACTAAGCAGTGGTGGATTGGCAAAAGAAATTATAATTAATCTACTAACTAAACTAATTGTATTTACAAGAGCACAACGACGTTGTGTTTAAATAACACAAGATGTTTAATTTAAAAGGCAGCAAATTGGCTTTATCTGTAAGGGTTAATAAGGTACACCTAAAGTACCTAATAAGTATGTAAGTAAGTACCAGGTACATGAATACTAAAGTATTTAATTAACTCATTTTATTTGTTCTGACAAGTCGTCAGTTCATAAACACATTTTTAAATGCACAAATCGTGTCTTGAAGAAAGGGATTAATTGTTCTCTAAGCCATCTTAACCTTATATTTAATTAAAATTCATGGTTTTGGTGCTTCTTAAACAGAATGCACCTGTGTTTGTAATAAAAATGATACCTAATCTATTTTATTTTAATTAACGGGTTTCATTACAAAGCGGACACTTAGCCCAAGCGCGCACTGGCGGCCTGGTCGCTGCGACCTGGCCGCCAGTGCGCGCTTGGGCTTATACTTAATAACGTAGACAGAAATTTAGATGCTACACTAAATAGAAAGAGATGTGTTATTAAAATAGTGAATGAGTTTTAAAAGTGAATGAAATATTATGAAATGACTGATTTACTTATAAAGTAAAATATTACATTTAACACAATAACTTTAGATCAATCTATTTATTTACCAAATCTTTTACAAAAAAAAAATCCATGAGTGATTGCAATTCTTTAAAATCACCATTTCCTTCTAAATTAAATTATTTAGATTTGAACTTCGTATGAGGAGTTATGGAAATGTTTAAAGCATTAAAGAAACTATATAAGTATGATATTATAATTAACTTAAAAAAATGTAATTATAATCATTTGATTGTTAGTTATGCTGATTCTGATTTATGAGGTGACAGTTAGACAGGAAAAGCACTGCCGGCATTGAGCTATAAAGCTCAATGACTACCGGGTACTTAAAGCACAGATAGACATGCTCATTACTAGCACGAAAGCATGCCACTATTGAGCAATTGCTACTTAGTAGTATGTGTGTCAAAGCGTTGCTAGTAATTATCATGCTTATTACGAGCATGCTCAAAAATCGAACGACGGTCGATTTTCGCGCATGCTATCTGGTGCGCGGGTGGAAGGGGGCGTGCTTTGAGCGCGTCTGAACAGTTTTGCTTGCTATGAGCATGCTAATGCTAGTATCGATCTCGGAGCAGGCAAAGAAAATATACAATCTCAATGTATCTCATTCAAGGGCATGCTTAAAACGAGTATGCTTTTCGCAAGCAAATGTATAAGTACAGTTAAAAAAGTATACGTATTAAGCATGCTAATTACTAGCAACGCTTTGACACACATACACTAAGTAGCAATTGCTCAATAGTGGCATGCTTTCGTGCTAGTAATGAGCATGTCTATCGGTTCCTTTATTCAAAGTGTTTGATGACTGTCCTATTTCGTGGAATACGCGTAAATAAAATACTGTCGCCGTATCTTCAACAGAAGCCGAGTACCTACATGGCTCGGTTTGAAGCTGTACTCAAAGCAGTACCTATGGATGAATACGCTATTAAATAGTATTATGATCCCAATAACAAAACCAATTAATATTTGAATATAATAACGGTGGTATCAGCATAGCTAACAATTCCACAGATCATATAAATTCTAAACAGATAATATTATTAAGTAGGTACCACTCTAGAGAGCAAATTACTAACAAAGTAATAAAGCTTGAATGTATCTCCACAGGAGACCAACAAGCTGACATTTGTCGAAAGTGGTGTCCTCTACAAAGTTCCAGGAATTGAGAAATAAATTAAATTTATTTTTATTATATACCTACTTATTGTTGCAAACATTTAAAACTTTAAACAATATGATTTTATTTTATCAAAGAATGTAGTAAATTATTTATAAAGTTGAATATTATTTTATGTTAAGTACTTACATTGTAATTAGTATGGAAAGAGTAGGTAACTTTAAGTAAGTAAGTATATCCTATTTTCGAGGGGGACTGTTGGTACATACGAAAATACTCTTTAAATTATATCTATTAATTATACTTTAAGATTACTTTGTGTAACTTTAACTATTTTTGTATTAGTCACTCAATTGCCTTTTCATAAAACCTTGTGCCAACGGACTCGCACTCACTTTAATAAAAGCAATCGTTCAGACAACAGTACTAACGAAGTTTAATTTACCGTCACTGCGTCCCTGCCTGCCAACGAAAAACAAAAAACGATCGCAAGTTATTGAATAAATAATATTTTGTAGTCTATTGGGTGGTTGAGTAAGTTCCTAATGAGGTAGCATTTGTAGTTAGCGTTTTGTTCTATGCAATTTCCCTCATTTTCCCACCCCACCCATAAGCGAAACCCATGAAGCTCAGCTTATTTCATAATTTTTCAACAGCGAGCTTATCCAGTGGACCAGTAGGGTTGCCGCTTGGTAAGTTACTTGCAGAGAGCAGGTTAAAGTTATTTTCGAGCACTTAGTGTTAATTGTATCTACTTGATTATGATTTTCTTCTTCCGAAATCTTAGATAATTTCAACTCAAACTTCCGTCTAACATTACTGCTTGTAATTTTATTTGTAAGTAACAGGTTTTATAAATAACGTTCGCCACTTATAGGCAATGCGGAGAGTAGTGAAAAAAATGATCCGAAACTCAGCTTTCACGACCTTGGAGCGCAATTCACTTTATTTCGGAATAACGTTCTACGTCCATGAACTGGTTTGTTGCGATCGATGCGAAGTGCACAAAGAGAGCGTTTTCAGATGATCTAGGTGAAGGACATGCCAACCCAGTTTCCAGGATGTCCTACAAAATATAGGTCACAAACTACGTCATTCGTTTTCTACGTAAATTGGAAATAAACTGATTTTTAGTACTGGAGTTTCTCTTGCACACGCTAGCGGCTCAGCCTAACCTAAACTGTAAAAATTCTCTAATAGATTATATTGATTTTTATACCCAAACGATTAAGTTCAAGATTACATTGAGGATATTTGACATTTTGCGGTAGGTTTATAGGTTTTGGTTGTGATCACGCGCTTTCCGTGCGGAGCTAGTGTCGAACAGCGTTGAAAATTGTTTAGAAGAGTATTAATGTTAAGCTCACCGCTGTTACAGCCGCTGCTACCAAGGTTTTACCGATGTTTGCGCTTAGAGAATCGCACTACAGGTCAACCCACACAAAACTGTCAAATTTCTGAACCTCATACGTAAATTATGTGATAATATTAGTTCATTAGTGAATATTTTTGACATTTTGTGATATTTATGTGACTTGCTAGCGTCAGTACCTTGCACTTGCACTGGACAAGGTATCTTAAGTTATTTTTAAAGGTAAATATGAAATGATTAATTACCTTCTATTCATCTCTTTTTCTAATTATGGAACTACGGTAGTCTATTTTAAGTACTTATCGAAAGGGAATTATTGTAAAGTCTCCCCTAGACTTTACAATAATCCCCTATCGATAGAAGTCCCCAGTTCGATAGTACGTACGTACTAAGTTTAATAATAACCGTTAGGAACTGTGACCTATGTCTATGAAAGAATACTCTTCGAAAGATTACAACTACAAAGGTTTAATAAACTCCTTGGTAAGTTTTACAATCGGTTTACGTTGGCATCGCGGCCTTCTTCGGAAGCGCTGGAGCGACGTCCTCGTTGCATTCGGCGGAAATCGGTTAGAGCTGGCTAAGAATCTCTATTCTTAGCCAGCTCTAACCGATTTCCATTTTCTTCCAGTTCTCTCTAGAACTGGAAGAAAATGGGGGAGACCTTGCTCAGAAGTGGGACACTATAGGTTAGGTAAAAAAAATGAACGATTAGTTACGTTTTTTTTTTTTTTTTTTGTTTTTCGCCTGTGAAGCAGACACCCTCCCGGACACCGAGAGGAGGGAGGAGGTGAACTCTGCATGAGTACGACACCAGGCGGCTGGCGAAGTTATGTCAGACTCCTACTGACTAAACACCCCCATGAACTTGCCATGAACCTGGAGAGATTCATATAGGCTTCATATGATGCGATCGCCCCGTGGGGGGGGACGACGCAAGCGCTACTCAATAAACATGAGCGTAACGCGCTTTAGAATAAAACTGCGCGCCCTCTATTAGGACGCGCTATGTCTGCAGTGAAGCTGCGCGAGCGGAAGGCTCGCAATGTAAGTGCGACTATAAGTCTAGTGCGACTATAAATCTAGTGCCTCTAATAGGCGATTGAGATCGACTGATAACTGGTTGGGAGGGTCCGAAAGAATATTTTTCGGCCTACGATAATGGGGCTTGTTCGCGGGCGCCGGCTCATAGTCCGACGCCTCGCGAATTAAATTATTAGGGTGGTTCTCTGCGGATTTGAAGAATCGCTCAGAGATGTCTTTGATATGTTGCTGTAGAGTTGGAAGTTCCAAATCTCTATGTAAGTCAGCATTCCTAACATATAGCGGCGCGTCGGTCGCTTTACGGCAAAAAAGATTTTGAACCACTTGTAATTTATTAAGTGCTGAAGGCTTAATGTGGCCAAAGACGGGAGAAGCGTACGTTAAAACGGGACGCACACAAACTTTATATAGGGTTCGCTTGTTTCTTAGTGACATTCGGCTATTTCGACCTAACATACCGCTGAGTCGGCCTAAGTAAAAACGCGCGTTTTTTGTGACTCTCCGAATGTGGGGTCGGAAAGAAAGAGACTTGTCCAACGTCACACCCAGGTACTTGGTAGATGTTTGCCAGGGGATGTTAGTACCCAGCATTTTAAGCGATTTAGTGTTATAAGGGACTACCCTAATTGTTCGCTTTACATCGAAATAAATCGCGACACTTTTGTCGGGATTTACCTCGATGCGCCACTTCCTAAACCAGTCACCTAACTTATTGACCGAGGCTTGGAGCCTTGCTAGTATTGCGCGGGGGCTCGCGCCCTTCAGATAGAGTGCTGTATCGTCAGCGAAAAGAGATAATTGAACACCGTTGCTCGGAACGGGAATATCATTGGTGTACGCGGAGTACAACAATGGCGAGAGGGCTGAACCTTGCGGTACGCCTGCCGTTATCGGCCTAGGTGACGATAACGCACCTTCGTATCTGAATCGAAATGTACGGTTATGTAGGTACGAGCTAACTAAACGAATTAACCCAACGGGCATCTCTAGTTGATGCAGCTTATAAATAAGCCCTGCGTGCCAAACCTTATCGAAGGCCTTCGCAACATCAAAGAAGACGGCCGCTGTTTTGTATTTACGCGGGTAAAAACCGCTCGAGATGTACTCTACTATTCTATGTACTTGCTGTGGGCATGAGTGCCCCTGACGGAAACCAAACTGTTGTGGTATGATTAAGTCATTACCAAAATAAGTGTATTCTTTAAGTACCTATTAAATTGTATCATACTATTTTTATAGGTAGATTTTGTTATCTGAGTAAGTAATAGGAAGGAAATTGCATGAGATCTCTTTATCCTTTACTGCGCAATCGTGTTTTGGGCGGATGAGCTCTTTTTTTTATTTGACTCGTCATATTGTGATTACATCCTGCCTGATTGTAAGTATCCGATGCAGTCCATAAAAATGGGAGCGCTCCTCACCGTGAAACAAGCACGGTAACAATAATGCACCGATTCATGACGGCCAGCCACAGACCACTGGTCTGTGCGGCCAGCATAATTGCCGTTTCACTCCCCGCTTTTCTCAAGTTTTAGTAATCGATCGAACAGTGCCAGGAGGTTCTAGGGCTGGCACCACGTGCCTTAAAGATAAAGTAATTATTACCTATTTATGGCGCACATGTCTTTTTTACACTAAGGCGCTCGAAAACCCTGGACGCGTTCTATTCCTCAGTGATTGAGGATTAAGTACAGGGTGAAGCGCGGTTCCTATCTTCGGCCTTGTCGTCACTTACTCACTTATTTTTATTGACGAAAATAGAGCAATGTTTAATTTTAAGTATTTACTTAATTTTCCGTCCACATAATAAGGTTCGTTTATTTAACTCTGTTTATACTCGTATTATGAAAATAGGTAAAATACTATACTATCTTTAATACTATTTGCTGCTTCAACGCACATATTAATTACCAACCCACGTTAAATTTATTTCAGTCCGACGATCTTGGGGCTTTTAGTATTACCACTCTATCAAGTATATACGGTGACTGCTTGAAACAAGAAACTTCAAGAGCTGGTCAGGTCAAGTGTTTTAAACATGACAAAAATGACAAAAAAGATTGCAGACTAACGTAGGTACTTATCGTCCAGCTGACGCGGACGGGTCAACAGACGGGTGGGTCAACGGCCGGCCGCTGCCCGCGCGTTGTAAATAATGTTGTTTAATAGTTAATTCTTTCATTTTATTTTTCTTATGTTAATGCTTTAAAATAAATTAGATACCAAATTAAAATTGATAAATTGAATATTTAATGAAAAATAAAATATCATGAATTTCTTTTTGCATTTTTGTCATGTCAACACTTGACCTGACCAGCCCTTGAAATTTCTTGCGGTTTCTACCAGTCGCCTTATATAGAAGTAAGTAAGTAGGTACCTACATGGATTGTTTTTAAATTTTAAATTCAGTTTAAATAAGCAAACAAGCAAAGCAATGTGTTTGTACCTACTTGAAAGGTATTGCGATGGTGTTAAAGTTAGACAATTAGCCCCCGGATCGGACGAGGGGGACAAACAGACCGACTGTTTGTAGGACGTATCACGACTATTTGTTATCCCCGAAGGGTTAGTCAGGGGCTAGGAAATAAGGATATCAAAAGCAGTCCTTTATCGAAGTCCACTTTTCACCTAATAGCGATTTTGGCAGTTAATTTTTCATCGCATAGGTATAAAGAAGTCTGCTCTGAGTCTTCGTTACGCAACCCATCTTTACGAAGACTCAAGCAAAATAATTGTTTATACACCATCTATTAATCATCACATTCATCATCTCTTAGCACTATCACCATCTAATGACGACAGTTTCATGAAGACTTGACAGCATAAGCTAGACTTCTTTGCCTTCCGTTAACTTGAGAAAAAAGCTACACAAAGTCAAAGTCACCTGTCACTGTCTGTCACTGCGTTGTTGTTCTTCAATTCATCATCGCAGGCAGTGTTTTGCTTAGAAAGTTGTCGTTTTTAGTTTCTGTAATTTTTTATTGTTCATTACTGCTGTAGTGGAAGTTCGTTTCATTAATCATGATTTGTCTTAAAATTATAACCTATTAACTTTTGTTGTGATTGATTCAGAGAATTGGGTCAAACAAAGTGGCATACATAGTGCATTACTATTACACAGCGAGTGACTCACGCGTCGCATTTTGTTTGTGTTGCGATTTTGCAGCTTAGCAATGTTAGCATAGAAAAAATAATTCGTGATAGTTAAGTGTACGTTATTCTAATGGATACGCCGCCGGTCCCGAAGCCCCGGAGCGGAGTGCCGCCTCAGAATGATCCGCTAAAGAAGCCAGTTCCTCTCCCACGTACTAAGGTACCAACTAACAACGATAGAGTATCCGCTACAGATATCATACGATCAATAAGTTCAGTGTCCAAGCAAATTAGTGAAGATGTGGCTCAGAAAGTTACGAGCTCCGCGAAGAGCGCCAATGAAAAACTGGAGAAATCAATCATAGACGGATCTAGGTTTGCTAAAGGTACTTTGGAAAAAACGATTATAACGTCCAAGGCAATGCGTGATTCAGTGACTAAATCAGTAATTGAAGGCACCAGAACTGCTGGCCTCAAGTTAAGGAGACACAAAAAATCTGACAATAGCGACGAAGATCCTCAAAGGTGTGTCTCCATGCCTGTTGTGGATGTAAGTCTGTTTGATAACATACAATTCCATTCACCACTGCTAGAACAAAAGAGGTTCCTTGATGACGCTGCACCCAATACATCTGATCTGCCATCATTAAATTTGAATACATCTCATAATATGGATGATTTGTCCATGTTATCAAATAATTCAGATTCCAATACAGATACTGTCAGTAACTTCTCATACGAAGGAAGAGAATCTGATGCTAATCATTCGACATTGCACCTGGAAAATGAACAGTTGACCTATGATACTCCAAGAATGTCGAGAACCAATAGTATAACGAGTACAATGTCTACCCCTGATGTGCCAGAAAGGAGGAAAAAAAAAGAGACCGCAGTAGATATCATGCGGCAGAATTCATTGTATGAAAATTGGACTTTACCTCACTCTTCAAAACCTAATGTTACCGAGTCATCTCATTCTCCTCCTATTGATAATAATAGACCAAGTAAAAGTACAATTTATGAATTTGATCCTCTGAACACCTGCACCCCAACTCAAAAGTATGCAGGAGTCAGCAATGAACTCATTCTTCTGGAGTCCTTTCTTATTGGTGATACTTACGGTTCAATTGTCACTACAGACAATAGTGATGATGGACCTGATTATAGAGACAGTGAATATTTCAATCCTCCCACTCCACCTGAAAGATCTGACAGTCTATGTCCTATGGAAACAATACCAACTACATCTTCTACTGTACGAGACAATAACTCAAATTGGTTTGTTGATGGAGACTATGAAGTTAGAAGTACCTGTGGGGAAGTGAAATCAACAAACTCAGTGATGCAAAGGTTTTCGAATATGCTCAAGTTTGATACTAAGTTACCAAAGCAGGTAAAGCAGGTTGTGCAAAAGGTGGATTTAATTGAAAGGCCAGCTGTCAACAGCATGACTGTACCATACTTTTGTGGAATGCTAGTTAGGATTGTGCCAGCTATGGGAGAGGATCTATTTAAAAATGCACAGACTAGATATTGTGTGCTCTCTGACCAGAAGTTGATGTGTTACTCAGACCCTACAAACTCTATAATAAAGGAAGCTTACACTTTGGACAGCATATATTCATTGCAAATAGTATTGCCGTTATCGTCTAGGTGAGTTTCAATTCTATGTATATTTGCGTTCCTTTTTATATGTTTTCTTACCTGGGCAAAATCTACTTAACCTAACCAGCTATTAAGGATAAATGAATAAATCCTAATAAGTAAACAATATTGTCTGTGGTTAACCTTATTCAAATGTTATTTATTAATTGTCAGCCAATATAAATCTCACTGTTAGTCAAGCCATTCTCTATAGGCCATAGCTTATATGGATGGATGGATATGGCCATCCTAACCCAACATGCTGGCTCAGTGCAGGTTTGTGTTGAGGGTCGGTTAACGCATTTCGGTTTCCCATATAAACTTTCAAGTTGAATTATTAAAAACCAATAAGCCAATTTAAATAAAACTTTGCATGCTAAAGTTTAATACAGAGATCTAATAGTTTGTAGAAAACATTTAAAAAAACGTTTATTTAGCGAGTTATTGCGATTTAAAATACCTACACTATAGTAATTTTAAAATTGGTAATAACTCAGTTAATGTACCTACTTAATTTTTTTTCTTGTGTGCAATAAATAAAAGTAAGTACTTATATTATTATTATTATTCTCGTATTTACTTCTTTTCATAAGTCTAGGTTTTTATAATATTCCATATAAAAATAATAAACATATCTCCATACTATAAAACATTAAACATTATAAAAAACCTAAACCTAGGGTGCCGCCGGCAGCGGGGCAGGGCCCAAACTACCGTTGGTTAGGGCTGCAGAGAGAGGAACTTCCTGACAATGCGTGCCATGTCAAGAAGTACCACCTTCTGTATCTGGCCCTTGATCCAGCCGTCTAGCGAGTCTCTTGAGATGTTGATCGAGACTCTTTGCTATTAGGCCGTTTGCAGATACTACTATGGGGACAATGATAGTTGAGTCAACATCCCACATGGCAGTAACCTCGTAAGCCAAATCAAAGTACTTGCGCAGCTTGTCCTTCTTGGCCTTCACGAGGTTCTCATCATGTGGGACGGTGATATCGACTAGCACTGCCCGCCGCTAGGACCGATCGACTATCATGATGTCAGGCTTATTGGCAACGATAGTCCTGTCGTGATATCCGATCGGTCCCAATATTATTATTATACTCTTTATTTAACATATATCTTAAGAAAATTTTTTTATAAAAACATATTTACAATGTAAAATATTATAAAAAACTTAAATTATTATTATTATTATATAAACGTTTTATAAAAATGTGTTAATGAAATTTACTTTAGCTTGCAAAGTTTCATCAAATTTGGATAAATGGTTTTTAAAAATTTGAACTTCGATGTTTGCATGGGAAACTGAAGTGTTGCACCGTAAAACCAGACACAATTGAAAATCTATTATTTCGTGGCCGCCGGCAGTCTTATGATCCTTGACCTATTAAGGGGGTGCCACGCGATGGCATAAAATGAAATAAGTTTATTGAACTTCAAAGCAAAATCAATCATATTGATATTTATAATTAGAACAATTCTGCTTTGAAATTTCAGATCTAGTAATTTAATTAGAGCAATGTTTTTATTCTGCGAAATGTGCAAAACCATCACGTGAAATTAATTAATTGTGTTAAAAATTAAAATTTACTTTTTGAAGAAGGGGAATATCAGTACATACAAATATTTTGATGTAAGAATTATTGTTTCATGCGTAACATTAAGAAAGTTGTCAAAGAAATATGTCTAAAGGAGTCATTAGATATATGCATTGTATGTTATTGTATAAAGAATTTGTTTCAAATTTCAACAAGGCCATGATCTTGTGCATTGATCAGGCTAACTTACATAAGTTCTTTTAATGTATTTAACTAATTCAGCGCATAGTGCAAGTGACTTAAATTACGTAAAATTTCACAATTTTAATTTTCACAATGACTGATCAACCAAAGGATACCTAATGTGCCTTCTTAAGCACAAGATCAATTTCATCTGTAGTACCAGCCACTGTTCTAACAATCTCCTCTTGAGATATTCTTGATATTATTAATCATTAAGTAATGTAGACTTATCATAAATCAATAGTTGAAGACAATAAGAGAATCACTCATGCTTTTCATAATTTGTTATCAACCAAACATTTAACTAGGTATATGATTAGTAAATATAGATAAAGCATGACTTAGGTACATTTAATTTCTTAATATAAGATTTGCCTGGTCAGAGAGAATTACTACCCATGTTTTACAATATATTTTGTTATCTCTTATCTCATTTATTGTTATATTAATAAAAGTTGTAATCCTTATAGTTTTCCACATTTTGAAATGTGCTGGTATTGGATAAAATGTTTACTAGAAATTATTGGTGGTGGTATTGTTAAGGGGAGGTATTTCGAGCACTTCTCACTCTCTCTCTCGACGGTACGACGGTAAGGGACGGGTATAACAGCAAAGCGGAGCGAATAATCGCGTTTTATATATTAAAAAATTGATAGATGTAAAAAAAAACTATCGGTTATAATCCCTCAAGTTATCTATGAACTTCATTTTGGTAATTGACTCATAATATCAAATCACTTATTTTAAGAATAAAACCTAGAAAAGAAGATAAAATGACACAAACAAATGTAACTTTGTGAATTTATTCTATCAAGCCAACTTTATGAAATTGTGTTTCCATCAGATCTATTCCACAGAATATTTCATAATTTTCGCAGATTTTAATTTTACTGTTTACTACATCTAAAATAATTTCTAAGAACGTGTTATTTTAATTTTTCACTAACACCTAGCCCCAAAATTTTATTTCAGCTAGTATCTGATGAAATAGGGATTATTGCGGTCAAGGCCTTGTACGTCTCTTTTGATTCCTGTTTAGGCTTGGGCCTTATCTTTGCTTCTTTCTCCCGTGATCGAAGTTATATCAACCAGATATACCCAGATTTCTTATGCTTTTGGCACCAGTTTGTTTGGTCACACTGTTTTTTTTACCAGTTCCACCTTTTGTCTTAGTATTTGTAGTTGGTCTTTTATTTCGTCCTCAAGACATGCTGAATAGCATCCGTCTCATAAATCTATTTTGTCATACCTTCAGCCCTCAGCTCCTCTTTTATGTTCTAGATTTTCAGTGTAGGTACTTTCATAGGTTACACTTTGATAAAGTAACATTGAGACCCGAGTCTTTAAGCTTTTATATTTCTAGATTTCCTTTAAAACATAAAATCACGACTATTATCCCCGAAGGGTTAGAGAGAGACTAGGCAATGAGGACAGCAAGAGCAGTCGTCTACTTACCAAATAGCGACTGCACATGTGCACAGCGTGACAAGTGGTGAGACCATGGCCGGTTGACCATGGTTGGTTGTTAAATGTCCGGGCCCGGACGGCGCCACTGATTTGAGACATTGCATACATTTTGTATTTATGTTAGTGCGGACCGGACGGGGCACGGCTCATGCAAGGTGTAATATGGACTGCTTCATACAAAATGTATGCAACGTCTCAAATCAGTGGCGCCGTCCGGGCCGGACGGGACACGTCCCATGCACGGCCCGCTCTAATATAAATAATCCCTTAAGGTGGCCACTGACGATCAGTTTTTCCCATCAGTTGAACTTACGTCAGTCCAAAATTTGATCGTGAATGTCGAATCGTCACTCCAGAGTTTTAACTGACGGCGCGACACGTAAAGCCGGCGCGTCGCGCCAAACTGACCGTGAGTGTGTGATCGTCACTCCAATCGAGTCGGTTCGAATTTCTCCAATGAATATATTGATCCTTAGCACCATACAATAAAGTTCAAAATTGATTGTTTCGCGTCAGTTCCAACTTCTCCAATGAATATTGATCCTTAGAGCCAAACACTAAAGTTCAAAATTGATTGTACCGGCCGGTCGAGACTGACGAGCCGGCGTGACGCCAGTGAATGGGGAAATCCGTTTGGCGTAAAACCATTTGCAGTGACGCCACAGTTTTACGCCTGGACTGACGCGCAAAACTGATCGTCAGTGGCCAGCTTTAGTCTATTAGTCGCCTTTTACGACACTCAAGGGAAGAGAGGGGGTGGTAGTATTCTTTCACCGCCACGCGACACGGTAAAAAAAATCCTTTAAAACAGTACCTCTTAAAAGAGGAGTTGATTATTCTGTTAGCTTATTTGTTGCGGTACTTACATTTTGAATGATTCAACCAATATATTATAAATTCAATTATTTCAATACCTTTTAAATTAGTTTGTACATGTTTAATGGATTTCTGTTGAAATGATTAAATTCATGACAATCTGTGTTCCCATTTTAATTATATGACCAAATTACGAATGAATTAATGTACACCTACAACATATGAGAATTAAATAAAACTAATTGAAGTTAACTCATGCAAGTTTACTATAATATATATTTTATGATTGTGAAAGAAAATCTTTTAAAATTCAACTTTTGTCCAAAATTTTTTTATTAAAAATATTTTTTGTTAAACCAATAACTAGCGCGTTCTTGTATCAAAGTGTGAAAACTGAGCAACTTTCGCATTGTTTGATTCACGGATGTTATAACTGGTGTTATACACGCAACCGGAACCTGAATAAGTAAATTTACTTAAGCTCCTCCAATATTGCCGTTTTGTTCAATTCATTACACTCACGTTTGTGCTTCGGAAGGCACGTTTAGCCTTTGGTTCCGGTTCCGGTTCCGGTTGCGTGTTCTGATAAAGCCTGATTTTCCCAACATCATCCACAGCATCATCAAAGTCCACTGTTCGATAAAGGGGGACAATTGGGAGAGGCCCTTAGATTAAATCAAAATAGCGGAAGATAGGTGACTCGCCTCAAGCGCATGGACCGCATGGTGAATTATATTAGACCGGGCCGTGTACGTGGCCCGGACAGGGCACTGATTTGAAACGTCGCACGATGCATAACGACAGAAAGTCCGGAATTTTCATCAAATGTCGGGTATTTTCTCCGGATTTTTGATTTTTTGATCTGGGAACCCTAGACGCACACTTGTCTCGCTCACGCTATCGTCAAAACAAATTGGTTTGTCTCTTTCCAACGATATCGTACAACGTTAAATCAGAATCACAGCGGTGTGAGTGTGCGTGCATGTAGTTGTGCATCATGCTCGTTTTCAGTTGACGATTTAAGGTAGTGCCGCATCTTCCGCTTGATTTTGATTTATCTAAGGGGAGGCCCCACGAATCTCCACCACGACCCGAATGACACGAGTTACCTATGTGCATGTTTTAACCGACTGTGGTCTAGTGGCTAAGCCGCCGATCTAAGACCCAGAGGTCCCGGGTTCGGTTCTCTGCGGAGAGTACATCTTTGTGTACTTAGTTTGGTTGGTGGTAGGTCCTGTGAAGTCCGCCTGCCTAAACCACCGTCTTATCTAAAGTCTGGCGCCATAACAACAATGTTAAATAATATTGTTGTGTTTCGACAGTTTAGAGATAAGATAACCAGTTCCTCAGTGGTTGAGGACCCCGGGTGGAGCGCGCTTCCACCTTCAGCCTTATCGTCACTTACCATCAGGTGAGATGAACCAACCTACCCAAGATGTCAGCGGTTAGGGGGTGGTGTAGCGGGGCAGGGCAACGCGTGCAACAGCTAACTAAAATGACGTGATGCTACCTCGTCCCCGCCAACGTCTGTACCCCGCAGGACGGTCGCGCACGAAGTTGCCGGACTATAGTGACTGATATTATTGAACATCATCCGTCGATAGCGATCAATCACCAAAAACACTCGGAAAATATTTGTAGTTGACAGATTATAGGTAGTACGGATCATCTCACAAATATTACAGGGGTTTGTTAATAGGTATATAATCCCCCTACTGAGCCATCCTATTAAGTGAAAATAAATAACTACTGTATGTAAGGAAGTAACTATAAATTGCGTAAACAATATTTGTATGGAACAGCTGATTTCTTCGCACTTAATAGGATTGCCCAGTTGCAGGGTTATACACCTCTTAACAAACACCCTAATATTACAATTTAATTATATATATATATTTTACCATTTGCGCTACAGCAATCTGTTCCACGAACAATAAGCTGCTCATCTGACTGATAATTTAATATCTGGAGTGACTAATGCTTAGAGAAGACCAGGTATATAGGTAACGTCTAGGGGTCACAAATTCGAAAGTATATTTGAAAACCGTGTTTACGGTTTTGAATCTGTGACAAAACCGGTTTTCCGGTTTTTTCGGTTTTTTTTCGATTCTATTAGGTACTCAAAAATCGAATTTCAAGGAATATTCCTTATTAATCATCAGCCTTAATAATCATTTGTTACAATAGTATTACCAATTAGTGCCTCTTGGAATATCCCTTAAAGTCAAATTAAAATATACACAAAATGCTTTTTTAAAATCATGACATGGATGATAGATATATGGAAATAATAATAATTAATAATTATCAACAATATTAAGCCACTTTTAGAGAATGTGCAGATTTTAGATTAGTGTATAAAAATCCATGATCATGCGCACTAAATTCCTTTCCTTTTTGAATTTCACTGAAAATGAGCCATAAAAATTGTTTAAAGCACCGTAATAATTGTTTATAACACATATGCTCGTTAAGTGGCTCTTATTACACCGATTTCAGCATCGTAATGTAATAAGCTACGCACTAGTGCGGTAATGTAATTTAAAAATTAGTTCCTAATCGTTTGAATCTATGGACAACATAGGTGGGAGCCATTAGCCCGTTAGTCGCTTTTACGACACCCAAGGGAAGAGAGGGGTTGGTAGTATTATTTTGATGAGCCCATCGCTGCTCTATGCTTTAGTCCGTTAGTCGCCTTTTACGACACCGAAGGGAAGAGAGGGGTTTGTAGTAATATATTGATGATCCCATCGCCGCTCTATGCTGTTGGCTGTATGTGCAATCTTTAGTCCGTTAGTCGCCTTTTACGAAACCCAAGAAAAGAAAGGGGTTGGTAGTATTATTTTGATGAGCCCATCGCCGCTCTATGCTGTAGCATGTATGTGCAGTCTTTAGTCCATTAGTCGCCTTTTACGACACCGAAGAGAAGGGAGGGGTTGGTAGTATTATTTTGATGAGCCCATCGTTCTATTGTGTTAGTGAAAAACTGCGCTAACTACTATTAATAAGTATATAAAACTCGAATTATTAGAATAAAACACAAAATAAAGAAAGGACTATAACCGCAATCGTAATCGTGCAGTGAACCCTATCTAACCCTATTCCTTCCTTCTTAAAGGTCGACAACGCATTTACGACTCCTCTGGTTTTGCGGGTGTCCATGGGCGGCGGTGATTGCTTTCTTTCAGGTGACCCGCCTGCTCGTTTGCCTCCTTCTTATATAAGGAATGCTCAATTCAATTTAAGGTAAATAAACTTGTTCTCTACTTAGTCAGTGGTTATGATATACCTAGTATGAATTTTTTTAATGGCTCTGGCTTCTAAAATCGTTTGAGCGCTGCGTGAAACCAGTGTTGATAGACTAGATCCTATCCTAAAGTGGGAATTTTTACCAAAAAGACCAAAGTTAAAAATTGAAAAATTAAAATAATCGGATTTGTCAAATCTTAAACCCGGTTTCAAAAATTAGCGGGTTTCGTCGGTCAACTAGGCTCTCTCTCTTTCTAATCCTTCTTATATTATAAACGCAAAAGTTTGTAAGTATAGATGGATGTTTTTTACTCTTTCACGTAAAAACTACTGAATGGATTTGGATGAAATTTGGCATACAGATAGTTTAAGTTTAAGTTTAGGATACTTTTTTTATCTCGATATTCACACGGGAACGGGAACCATGCCGCGAGCGGCCGCTAGTAATAAATATAGTACATAGGTGTAAAACACAAGAAGAATATTAACATATCTTAATTTTCTTAAAGTTCAATTTGGGGAAATTTAAAATAAATCGGCGCCGGTCGTTTAATTTATAGCTAGATTACCTCGAAACTTATTTTATAGAGAAGCGAACAGTGTATTAAAATCCAATGCTAAGCGTTTAATTAACTCTTGTACCCTTTTTACATATCCTCATCATGTTTGAAAGAGCAAACTTCGCTCACGTATGCAACGCATTGTTATAATATTTAATTGCGAGGGCTTCCCTCGTAGCTTAGGGGTGTGTAGCAGTCTGATGTGTTCCCTAAACGTTATTAATCGTCCCTTATTATCAAAGTTAGAGCGGAACTTTGTCTATTTGTACACTTACCATCGGGTGAGTTGATGCTAGCCAAAGAGATTTAAATAGTAATAGAGCGGCTATTGGACACTATTTCATACAAAAACTTTGAGCTGGTGCTCAAGTTACGCCATCTAACGTTGAAAAGCAAAACCTTAGATTAAGAATAAATATGAAGTATACCATGAACAATTAGAATAAGTTTCACCTACCCCACGGTAGGTGTCGCCCTGCAGTAGGGATGTTCCGTTAAAAATTCGACGTACCTATCGATAATTTTGATGAAGATTAACCAAAATCGGTATAATATACAACATTGGAGCAAGCAAGTGACAATTAGGGAAGGATATGATCGGGTGTTTCAAATGATTATTTACTAAGTAATAAAGTGTAAAGTTATTAAAAATACAACATACTTAACTAATTATAAACAAAGAATGAATGAATGAAATAACATAAGCACCTAGCTAGTATCTACGAACAGCATACTGACAACACTCATTTTTGAAGTAAACCCACCCCCGCAATCACTCATCTTAAGTAAGGATTATTATACACTCCCGTATACCAAAATCAAGTCTACTTCAAAGCAAATGTAACATGGTTGTGTGATTGGATTAACGAATCAATTCATAGGAATGATATGGTAAAATGGCTGACTTTAACAGATTATCACGAGTTGATCCATATAGTGTTTCATTTTAAAATACCTAAGTATACATATATATTATAGACCACATTGCGTATTAATGACAACTCGCATTCGCAAGTACAATCACGAGTAAAAATATGTAAACAATTGTAACTCTTAAAACAATGGAATAAGAGTCAGAGTGTATACATATTGGTGCTCGTGCGTGACTGTACCTATCAAATTATTTTTGTCGATCTTAATCTGTTACTTTATATTTCATTCCATAGATTTATTTGATGCATTAGCATTAAACACCAATGTCATAACGGATGCGTGTATATGTTTCATTTGTATATCCTATTTTCTTATGTATGCATTCAATGTTTTTTAAGTTTAACCTTCGATCAACAATACCAACTAGATAACGCGTCACGTACCAAATCAAAACTACATTCTGTCCACTTAAATAATACTTATACACCTACATTTCTCTACTAACGAACTGAGACAAAAGTTATAAAACAGTTTTAAGTTCAACCTTATTACAACCATGGCACCCAGTAATAAAATCACAAATGTTCCAAGTATTCACTTATCCGTTACACAAATGTTGGAGCATCTATTGGTCAACGTTGGCCAACCATTTGTAGTGTGTAGGTTAAAATCGGTAATTGTGTTAAAAAAATTATATTATTTGTTAGTTTAAAGCTATTTTTTTAATTAACATTTACATAAGGAGGTACTTATCACGTACTTACTTAATGAGTAACTAAAAACTAAAACAAATTAACTAAACAACTAAAAACCTATAAATATCTTATAAATAAAAAATATCTCTAACAGAACGCTGCCGCGCGGCAAGTTCCCCAAATGGCTGGCAGCGTTGCCCTTTTGAATGGCGTTTAAAGCTTAAAACATATTTTATTCTACATGTAGTTAACTACCGAAACTAAGACACTCCGGCCGCTAAATTGCTTTTTCGGGCATTATTTATGCAACTTTTAAAAAACACGGCATTGTGAACGTGTTTACATTGGCCGTGTTTCAAGCAAACTAAATAAAATAAGAGCTCACTTTTTAAGTGCGCTGTTATTTAACGAGCCGCGCCGCGCGCCGACCTAACATCTAATTGGTATTGTTGATCGAAGAGTTTAAAATAAATAGTAATATTCTAATTAACCCTTAATTGGTATCGTAAAATTGACTAACGTAACTGGTTTTGTGGGGGTCGTGCGGCCCCCATTATAAAATAACTCCTAGGAAGCAAATGTGCGCAATTTTTGTTTAGTTTCATATAAAAAATAATAATAACAACCTTGTTTTATTGATACATTTATTTTTTATTAATGTAATTCTTTTAACTTAATTACTACAAGAGATCACATAAAATGGCAACTTTTTGGTAATTTTTTTTTACATGATACAAACAAAAGAAAACTATTACTTTGGTAGTCTTACGCTAAGATATATATGTTTTCTTATTCCTAATACAATAAACTTTTGAAATAAAAAGAAATAATCTTCTAATCAACATTATAAAAAAAATCAACAGGAATATAATCTGGTATTGTGGGGGTCGTGCGGACCCCATAACGCACGTACCTCCGCTCTGGTAAAAGCTGCAGTGCCGAACGTTCGACACCCGCCGCGAGTCGCGACGTAATGAGATTACACAAAATGGCGCACACGCACGGTGCAAAGTTTTAAAGGAATTAAAAAATATATCACGCGTGGGGGCCGCGCCACCCCCACGAAACCAGTTAAGGGTTAAACGATCATCGCACGATACTGTTACACTGCATAACATTGCGTTAGGGATGCAATGATCATTGAGTCAGAATATTACCACTTATATAAAACTTAAACTTACGATATAAAAATATTATCTACTTATAACATTATTCGATAAGTAAAACGACATCACTAGAACACCACTAAATCATCTACTTCCGCTTCGACAAGTGTGGTGACATCCTAAAAGTAGATACTTTAGCTATTCACCACTAGATTTAAATAGACAACATTTACCGTTGCCCTGTGCTGACCGCACAGGGCAACGGTAAATGTTCTAGAATAATTTATTAGAAATTATTATTATAGTCTGATTATTGGGTAAATATACAAAATATTTACGGAAATAAGCTGTAATCACATTCAGCCTTTTTTCCAAATCGGGATTTGGAGTATCGCAATACGCAATTTGGTATATTTTCTATTGTTTACGCCAAATTTCTTCACGCACGAACACGACTGCACTAGAGGGCGCATAACATCATAATAAGCGACTTGTTACCACTTGGTAATAAGTTGTGGATCAAAGTTTTGATCGCTATGTCCTGTCTATTAGTAATAGTTTAATGTCTTTGATGCTAGCGGACCACCGCCCGCGACATCGTCCGTTTGAACAACCGTATCTCATAATGGCTTCGTTTAAACGGTTTAATTATTTAGCTTGACTTGTTTGTTGATGTTGGGTCAAAGGACCATAGGAAATTTTGTCCCCACCATCCAACAGATTTGAAATTAGTGTCATTTGAAGGGTCTAGTAGGATAGATATTTTTTTACTATGGCGACGTTCTTCAAATACGCGGGATTTAGGTTATAAAAAATATATTGTTTTTTTTTTCCAACAAAATAAGATTGCAAGAGCAGACCAGACTCCACAGGCGGCACCCGTTCACGAGTATGACATGTGAATCAGCCATCGCTTCGCTCGACCATGTTTTAGGGAACGTAACGACCCGACGCACATGCCACCACCGCAGATACACTTTGAGAGAGCATGACACACTCGAGCAACTCCAACTAAAGCATGAAAACAATAAAAGTATAAACCCAATACTTTTTGCAACTAACACAGGTACTTTAGGCTTCTTTGGGTCCCAATGAACAAATTGACACGTATCCCATGTAGAGGATGCAGAACCGGACCTTATTTAGAAACCGGGTTTTTCGGTTCCATTTTACCCAAGAACCGGGTACCCGGTTTTTTTCGGTGCTTTTGGGTCCGTAAAATAAAATATTGTTTAATTTGTTACCAATGCTTTTATTTAGGAAGTCTATTAATTACAGATTACAATAAAGTTATCAAATAATCAATAATGTCAATTATAATATTAAAAGAGTTTCATTGTCCGTAGTAATTTCGGTAGAAGACACTGAGAGAACCAATGTCTCTACGCAGCTGGAGGTCCTCGAGAGAGGTTGTAACCTAAGCATCTCCAAACATGCGTACCGCTTGCCTTTACAGTCTATCAAGTGCATCGAGGTAGGAGGTATTTAGCGGAACCGCCCCATAGATGGGAACAATACTCCATACTCGATCGCACCTGAGTCTTGTACAGCCAACAGCGCTGCTCGGGAGTGAAAAACCGCCTCACCGGAGGCAGTTAAAATAACACTTTTAATGTAGCATTTTGGATTCAGTTAGTTCGAGGTTCACCGAAATGGGTAACGGAGAGTTCTGAAGAGAGAGAAGAGTAAGGAAGGGAGTTACCTTGGACGAGAATGCACAAACCTCAGGTTTGCTAGCATTAAACTCGACCAGGTTTTCAGATCCCCACATAAGAGACACGATCGAAAGCCAGGTTCAGTTTGGCAGCCAGTTCTTGCCTTTTCACCACGATATCGGCTTGCTTTGCCGCAGGATGTCCCAAGTACCGCTCATGCACCATACTGTAATCCGCATAACAATGAATATTGCCCAAGGACAACATGTCATTAATATGCACTAGAAATAGAGTAGGTGAGAGCACAGAACCCTGCGGCACTCCGACATTTACTTTGCAGAACGCGGAGGACGAAGAAAGAAGGAGGAGAAAGAAGGGAGCGATGCCACACTCTATCGAAAGCTTTGGCGATATTAATACTAACTGCCAGGGATTCGCCATGTTTATCCATCGCTTCACCCCATGCGTGAGTAACGTACGCTAGAAGATCACCCGTTGATCGCTTGGGTCTGAACCCAGACTGGCGATCATGGAGCAGTGAGTGATCTAGGTAGTGAATGAGCTGAGAATTAATTATCCGCACAAATACCTTGCACAGCACAGAAGTTACAGCGATGGGAATAAAACAGACTTTTATTTTTTCACGCCAAATCGCAGTATAATAAAATGTCTCAGTCTTAAAAACTACTAATAGACTAATATTTTTTCTTTAAATTTTGATTTATTTGACGACATTGATAAGAACCGAAAGAACCGAAAAAACCGGGTAATACAATTTTAAGAACCGGTTCTTTCAAGATTAAAGGAACCGGGTAAAACCGGGTCTTTTCGGAACCGGGTAGAACCGGGTGCACGCCCCAATCCCATGTCTATTGTAGGGTGGGGACGGGGTTCATACAATATCCCCTATGGTCCTTTAGTACTTAAAATTTAGCCCCCTTCCTGTTGATCGATTGATTTGAAATTTGGTACACACCTTTAGTTCTGATGAAAATACAATTATGTAGGTATTTCAGTATCATTATAAATCTAAAATGGATGCCTCCACAAAATGGTGGCTCACATTTTTTTGTTCAACCACCTCAATATGGGTATCAAATGAAAGGGCTTGACTAGTAGTAAAATTCGCGCGCCCCACGATTTTTTTAAATTTAATTTTTAATTATGTTGTAGCTTTTAGTACATTATATACATCATCATTATCTTTCTTTTCAATAAAACCGTTTAACTTAAAAAAAATACTTTTTTTTATTAACACACGTTTACGTATAGATACACGACTATTATCCCCAAAGGGTTAGTAAGAGACTAGGCAATGAGGACAGTAGAAGTAGCCCACAGGCCCAATCCACTTTTCACCAAATTACAACTGCACATGTGCTCAGCCTGATAGGTCGTCAGCCTATCACCGTCTATGCTGTTGGATGTATGTGTAGTCTTTAGTCCGTTAGTCGCCTTTTGCAACACCCCACAGAAGAGAGGGGTTGGTAGTGTTCTTTTAGTGGGTCGCTATACCACACGGCACGTCCGTTTTTAAGTCTAGGTGTTATAGAAAAATTAAAATAACACGTTCTTAGAATTACTTTTTGAAGTAGTAAACAGTAAGATTTAAATCTGTGAAAATTATGAAATATTGTTACGACTTTATTCTGTTTAATAGACCCGATGGAAACACGATTTGATAAAGTTGGCTCGATAGAATAAATTCACAAAGCTACATACTTTTGTGTCATTTTATCTTCTTTTCTAGGTTTTATTCTTAAAATAAGTGATTTGATATTATGAGTAATTTACCAAAATGAAGTTCATAGATAACTTGAGGGATTATAACCTATCGTTTTTTTTATTACATCTATCAATTTTTTTAAATATAAAACGCGATTATTCGTGCCTCTTCGTTGTTATACCCATCCCTTACCGTTCGTACCGTCGCTCGAAATACCTCCCCTTAAACAGTATAACATACTGCCTATGTCCACTCTAAAGGGCATTCTAAATATTAGTAAAATGTTTTTTAAAAGACTAACGGACGAGACTGCCCATACATCTAACAGCATAGAGCGGAGATGGGCTCACCATCTAACGCTGAGCCCAGACCTTTTCATAACGATCACGACCGCTTTGTCAAGAGTCAAGCTAAGAGAAGATTCGGAGATTACCTCCTACCTACCTCCTCCTCTCCACCTCTGTATTATGTTATTATTACGCTCTTTATTTTATTCAGTTCTTAGAAAAAAATACATATTTACAGTATAAAATATTATTTAAAAAAAACTTAACCAACTTGACCCAAACTAAGTTAGGGCTGCAGAGTTAGGAACCTCCTGACAATACGTGCCGTGTCAAGGAGTACTGCCTTCTGCCTTCTGCCCTTATTATTATTATATCCTAATAAATGGCCACGCGGGTTAAGCCATTTTCAAGTGGTATTTTAGTAAGTTGAGATTGTACGGTATATCTAAGATGACTGCTAGGAACCGCGAGAAACTTCAAGGGCTGGTCAGGTCAAGTGTTTTTTCGTAGGTACTTATCGCCCAGCTGACGGGGGCAACGGCCAGCCGGCCGGCCGTCTGTTGACCTGTCAAAGTAGGTACTTACCGCCCAGCTGACGCGGACGGGTCAACAAACGGCCGGAAGCTTTAAAATAAATTAGATAGGTACTCAAAGACTATCCAATTAAAATTTACAAAAAAAAAACACGTGTTCCTTTTTTGTCATGTTTA
This sequence comes from Scoparia ambigualis, assembly GCA_963921215.1. Classification (NCBI taxonomy): domain Eukaryota; kingdom Metazoa; phylum Arthropoda; class Insecta; order Lepidoptera; family Crambidae; genus Scoparia; species Scoparia ambigualis. Next base: position 9,036,141 of record OY992501.1, read on the forward strand.
AAACACGTGACCTGACCAGCCCTTGAAGTTTCATGCGGTTTCTAGCAGTCACCTTATATAATGAATTAGAAATGGAGTATCAACACGTGTTGTCAAAAGAACACAGTGGAAACTTGTACTAAGTTAGTATAGGAAAAGTGTCAATCTCTAACACACCGTGACGTTGACAGCACGACCAGCAACTCCTACTGCTTCGAGCTGATGGTGTCCTCGGGGGGGAAAAGCACGCCGCGCAAGATCCTGTTCAGCTGCGCGAGCGCATCCGAGCGCAGGAACTGGGCGCAGAAGATCGTCGAGCACCTGACCTCCGGCTTCCCTACAAAGTACACCGCGGAGTACACCCGTTGCGGGTGGTGCTATCTCAAGGTCAGTCTTTTGTTTTTGTTGTTAGTCGGCCATTTTTATTTTACTGCTGAGTAAATGCCTATTTCCTCTATCCTATGCATTTTTCCCAATGATATTTTATGTTTAGATACGTTGCCTGGCCTCCGTAGTGGCAAGGACAAATCAAGGTAATTGCCTGGACTTCACTCAGTCACACGTCAGTCAGTGTCACGTCATTACGTTTGTACCCTTTAAGTTTTTTATGTTGTTTGTTAGATAAAATGCCTTCCTCTGTATACAGAAATTGCTAAAACTATACTGCAACATTAAGAGACAAGAAAAGTGTTTCATTTGTTTGTAATTATTGTAAATATGAATTTAAAATAGAAAATTATCATTTAGTTATGACATTTGCGCTGTTGCCAATTCGATATGCGTGAGCGAGAAGCGTGTACTATGTTTTCTGTAAGAGTGAAAGAGAGAAAACAATGGCGGCCGAGATAGCCGTGCAATGGGGAATGCGCTGTTGCCAATTGGTCGGTTACCATTTAATAGTTTTTATCTCTTTTTAACAATAAGCTTGACATGATTGTAATTATTTTCTTTCCCTTTCGACGTGTATTACATCATAGAAACAATTTCGCCATTTTTTAAATGCAATTCGTTCACGTATGACAAGTCTATTTATAAAAGCTCATTGATTTTTCCCATTAGTTGAACGAAGGTCAGTCTTTTGTTTTTTTTCTTCATTAATAGCTTGGTGCGGTTTACAAATTTACCCAATGTCAAGCAAGGGAGATATAATGCAACATTTTCTTAGTTTAACAGTAAATGATAAATGTGTGTTATAATTTTTTTAATGGTGACTGATATACTCCCCCAAATTAATTTCCGTAAAAAAATAATCAGTAGAAAAATTTGGATTTTCATTACGATCTTCGTAATTTCTTTAATAATAATAAAAATTGTAGTAGGTAAAGAGTTAATGGAGATGTGCTCTTATTTCGTAAAACTACGTGTGTACTGAAAAAGTCAAATCAAAAGTTTAATTATGTAATTTTCGTTGACGTGATGGAATGGTGAATAAAACACGGACTTGGCGCTTTTTTGTATTTGAATTTCTCGGTTTTGATATAATAATAAAAATTGTAGTAGGTAAAGAGTTAATGGAGATGTGCTCTTATTTCGTGAAACTACGCACTGAAAAGGTCAAATCAAAAGTTTAATTATGTAATTTTCGTTGACGTGATGGAATGGTGAATAAAACACGGACTAGGCGCTTTTTTGTATTTGTTGATATCCAATGTTACCATATGAATAAATATATCCAAACAGAATCCAAGTTGCCTATAAGCGGCCCGCTGTAGGTACACTCACACATAGCGCGGCGATGCACAGTAGGTCGAAACTGGTAATGAAGGAAGTAGCGATCATTTTTACAAATTCTATTTTTAAAAATACCCAACAGTAGGTAACGTTATTTTAATGAATAAATGTCACAAAACGTTTTTCTCTAAAACTGATAGTTTGGCAAGAAAAAAAAAATTTCAATTTCCTTGTATGGAATGAAACAGAAACTGCTCGATTTCGACCAAGTCTTGACAGATCTTGCTTTATAACTACTTGAGCCTTATTCTATATCTTATTGACTATAATCCTACACTATCAGCGCGCACCCAAAGTTGCCCGTTCAGAAGTTATGAGAATCCGAAAAATGGACAAAAAGGTAAGTGAAAAGTTCCATTTACAATATTTTGTTTCTTGTAATTCGTATTATTTTTGCTTGAATGTTGGTACTTTATGTTATAATTTACAATATACTTAAATATTTTTTTAGTCCGTCACTTCTGAGTACATTTTTAATAAACTAGTGTTTTAAGTTAATAACAATATTTATTAGTATCATTTTCATGTAATACAATTCTATTAGTAGTATCATTAATTATATTAGAATTGAAAGGATGACATTTTACTTACTTTTTTGTTCATTTTTCGGATCCTCCTTCTGAACGGGCAACTTTGGTTGCGCGCTGATAGTGTAGGATTATAGTCGATAAGCTATAGAATAAGACTCAAGTAATTATAAAGCAAGATCTGTGAAGACTTGGTCGAAATCGAGCAGTTTCAGTTTCATTCCATGCAATGAAAATAAAAAATATTTTTTTCGCCAAACTAGCGGTTTTAGAGAAAAACGTCTTATGACATTTATTCATTAAAATAAAGATACCTATCGATGGGTATTTTTTTAAAATAGAATTTGTAAAAATGATCGCTACTTCCCTCATTTAGCAGTTTCGAGCCACTGTGCGATGTGGTCGCGTGACCTCTCACCGACGCACGACGGGTTCACTTCATTGACGCGCGCCGGCTGGCTCGATTGCGGTATGAATGACAGGGCCGCACGTCGTCGGTCGTCGCGCGCATTAGAAGAGATTCAGGATTATTACAGTGATTTTGTTGACGAATTTGGGATTTTACCATTTCAGTGTTTCAATTATTTATGTAATATCGATTAAATAAAACAAAGTCGGGTTAGTTACACAATGCCCAACTCTTGCACCGTGTGAATCCAAAATATTGAAAATAAAATATGGATTTAAAAAAATATTAAAATTATGGTTTGACATACCACTCGAATATTTCCGATTAATTATTTAAGGAAACTGTATTTTAGATTCATTCAGACTGTACCACGCGTTAAAAGGTAATAAAAAATTACTTGAAGATAAATAAAAAGAAATTAGTCATTTATAAACTAATTTAACTTTAGTATGTGTCAATTTAGAAACTAATGTTTTTCTAAATTGTCTCGGGTCTGGGTGTTTTCTATGTATAATCAGTATGTATTTAAGTATTTTATGTATGTTTATCCGTTGTCTAGTAACCATTTAACGAGTTTCATGACGAAGCTTCTCTTGGGCTAGATAATTGGTGTGAGTGTAGGATTATAAAAAAAATACACTTTACCTTATTTTATACCCTTGAAATATACGTTTTATTATGTAGTTTATTACCTTATTTTATTTCTCCTCCCTAAGTTTTTTAACGTGCGTCAGTTGTCAGCCCTATCAGAATTGGTATAAATTTTACGCGTTGTTGGAAAGCTTGGACTCTGTAGAGAGATTTACTCATGTGATAAAACCTTTGTTTATTGTCGTTTGTCATTGTCTATTTCGAATAATACGTTAGAAATAGTCTGAAACTGCGCGTGTAACAGTTAATTTTATATTTTATTAAATATTGAACTATGCATAGGTCATTCCGACATTTTACAATACTTTGACGAAAATCCTTTGTCAGGCGCGAGGCATTGGTATGGTATGCAAGCTATTGGTGCTTTGCTTTACGTAGGAAGGGGGTGTATGTATGATATCAAACAGTGTTTTTACTTCATGTGTAAATATATATTCTTACATCAAAGTTAGCAGTTAGCTTCGTAATATTTTTGATGATAAAGGCTGTAGTACCAAATACATGGGCAACGGTATGGTGTGTTAAAGTAACGGCACCATACTTGCGGGTCAAAACTTGGAGAAATGACGTTATTTTTGATTAATAAAATACAAAAGGCAAATGAGAAAATTCGATTTTTTTTTAAAACGTGTAACTCACCTAAAAAGCGTTATTTTCGAAAACAATTGAGATTTAACAACAGTCTCAGCAAATATCTTAACACAGATGCTTCCAACAAAAATACGAAACGCTTTAGGTATTGCATACGTTGCCCAAGAGAATTGATTATTGCATTGAAGAAAATAGGTACCAATTTGAACATTTATACTTTAAAAATATATATCTTATTTTTGTAATTTCATTAAATTATTTAAATAAGATCACATTAAAAATGTTTTCCTTATTATGACTAATATTCATAGCATTAATAATAACAATTTATAAACATGCAGAATTTATAACATTGTTTACAGAGATAGAGACCGCAGTGCGGGTTCGAAAAATTGATTGCAGTTTTTAATGAATCTAAAATCGAAGCCTATCTCTTATAGTATTTGATTTCTTCCTACTGACCCATTTGTTTTATTGATTGATCACCCTATTACAATGATGTGTAAGACTTTTCTGCAGTGGAAAGTGGAACAATATACGAGTATTATGTTCTATAACTTAATACGGGAGACAGTAGACAAGCTCCACCGTTAAACAGCCACTGAAATAAAACAATGGTTCGCGTCATATTGTGTCTACGTCATGTGGCCTGTGACGTAAGTGCAAGATTTTTTACGGAGGGGTATAATCAGTTTCCCTAATAGATCATAGGGGTACCAAGAAGGTTGCGCGTATTCTACTTAAATTCCGCACATGTTCATCGGCGGCGGCGTATTCATGTTCATGCAATATATTTTCCAAATTGTTTAATGTTACGCCGCTCTCCGCTAATCGAGCTCGACGTGTCGACCTCGGAACGGAAATTTCAATAACTCTAAACTGTTATCCAGAGTCCGAAGTAGAAGGGTGATACCGTTCACCCCGGCCCCTCGTTAGGTCAGCTCCACTACTTGTTGTTAACTTTTAGGCCCTTTGTCCACGCGTCGACTTTCTCACGATTCGAGTATGATACGTACGGGTAGCATACGTGTTGCCTAGAAGTTTCCGTCATGCATTCTGTCAAAAAAGAGTCGGGAACGGATGATTTGTTTATGATTCCAAATTGAATGTTTTGTTTTTTTTTGTTGTTAGATTGGCACAACTGTTATCCATTTTGGCGCGGAGCTTGAGTTGCATCGGTTAATTAGATTAAATACAGTGCTGTTGACGTGACAACGTCTTATAAATTGGTTTGCCGGGTGACACTTCAAGAAACTGCGTTACGCTCCGCTCACGTTATGCGCTCACAATGAGAGCGAGTGAGAGGCACGCGTCCCTTCCACTCGGGCATGGTTAGCCCGCCTAAGAGCGAGAGAGACAGACATAAAAAGTGAAAGGCACGCGTCCCTTCCATATTATTTCATCCTTCTTCCTACTATACGAATGAATATTCACATTAAAATTATTTTACCACTCAAAGTCGTTGTCACGTAAAACTTTCGCCCGTATACCGACTTTACAGGCAACCAATTTTTTTTAGTTAGTTTATATCTACTGTGTGTGTGTTGCGAATTTCATAATGGATAAAAACATCGAAAAAAGAGTGTGTCTTAAATTTTGCGTCGCTAATGGAATTTTGTGTTGGGAGTCACTGAAAATATTACAGAAAGCTTACGGTGAACCGACTTCATCAAAAACGCGTGCTTATGAGTAGTACAAAGCGTTCAAAAGCGGTCGAGATGTGATGGAAGATTTGCTTCGCTCTGGTAGGCCATCAATGTCTTCAACTAAATTTAACACCGCAAAAGTGAAGGAAATGGTGACTGAAAATCTTTATTCAAGTTTGATAGAGATAGCCGCTGAACTTTCTGTGTCTCACGAGTCGATCCGTACCATTTTAAATAATCACTTGGATATGAAACATGTTGCCACTCGGCTAGTCCCAAAAGATCTGAATTTTCTCCAAAAACTCAATCGCATAAGAGTCGCTGAGGACATGCTAGAACAAGTCAATTCCGACCCAACATTCATGCAACACATTGCTACTGGTGACGAGACGTGGGTTTACGAGTTTGACATGCAAACTAGTCGACAAGCTTCGGAGCGGCGCCTTCCGACTGAACCGAAACCGAAAAAACCACGCCAAAGTCGATCAAAAGTCAAAGTCATGTTGAATGTCTTCTTTGACTATCGCGGTGTTGTGCACTCGGAATTCTTGCCGGAGGTCAAACGGTAAATAAAGAATATTATTTGAGCGTTATGCGGCGTTTATGAGAGCAAAGTCGACGAAAAAGTCCAAAGTGGAAAGAAAATTCTTAAATTTTGCACCACGATAATGCGCCTTCGCACAAGGCCATCATTGTGAACGAATTTTAGACCAAAAACCCAACAAATACCATTGAGCCTCCTTATTACCACCTTTTACCACCTTATTCACCAGATATGGCTCCAGCCTACTTTTTTCTATTTCCTAAACTCAAATTACCACTTCGTGGCACCCGTTTTCGTTCGGTAGAAGACATAAAGGAGAATTCGCGGCGAGAACTGAGAGCTGAGTGTATATTTGTAAATGTGCAAACGTTACTATAGCGTTTGCGTTAAGAGTTTTGATTCTCGATCTTATTTACTTAGCATTAAGGCTAGGTGTTAGTGAAAAATTAAGATAACACGTTCTTAGAATTACTTTTTGAAGTAGTTTATTTTATTTATTTATTTATTTAGTAAACAATAAAATTAAAATCTGCGAAAATTATGAAATATTGTTGAGGCTTTATTCTGTGAAATACACCCGATAGAAACACGATTTCATAAAGTTGGCTCGATAGAATAAATTCACAAAGTTACATATTTTTGTGTCATTTTATCTGCTTTTCCAGGTTTTATTCTTAAAATAAGTGATTTGATATTATGAGTCATTTACCAAAATGAAGCTCGTAAATAACTTGAGTTATTATAACCGATGGTTTTTTATTTATTACAACTATCAATTTTTTTAAATATAAATTGCGATTGTTCGCGCCGCTTCGCTGTCATACCCGTCCCTTATCGTTGTACCGTCGAGAGAAGGAGAGGGAAGCGCTCGAAAGATCTATCTGTCAAAACTTAACTCAAACGCGATAGTAACGTTTGCACATTTATAAACTTACACTTAGCTCTGAACTCATTCCGGAAAAAGCGTTTAAAATATATTTTGATGATTGGATTATTCGTTGGCGTAAGTGTATCGTTTCTGAAGGAGCATACTTTGAAGGCTGTAAAATAAATTTGGATGAATAACTAACATTTATTGATCTATTCCCGGTACTTTCTTGACAGAGTAGTATGTGCAGTATTTAGTCCGTAAGTCGCTTTTTACGACACCCAAGTAAAGAAATGGGTTGGTAGTATTCAATTAATCAGCCGCCACCAGCTTTGAACTAAATGAATCAAACAATTTATGATAGTCCTAAATACAGAAATTGTTTTACTTTATAAAGTAAAACAATTTCTGGGATATACCTAATCTCCATGAATGGTGTCAATTGTTAAGCTGTAGGCACACCACTGTTTAGTCACACACAATTAGTGACTGTTTCCTTATAATAGTTATCATATCATAATCATAAATATTATTAATTATGTTATATATCGCGCCACCGCCAGCGCCAGTTAAGCAACTTCCTAACAAAAATTTGGAAATGAAAAAACCTTAACATAAGGTTTTTTCATTTCCAAATTTTTGTCACACTTCACTTTGTTTGAGCGATTGTTTTTAAGTAACAAGTGTTTTCGTAATTTGTGAAAAAAAAAAAATGTGTTCTGAGTTCATTTCGTCGCTTTATTGGTCTCTGTGACGAACTTAAATGTGTTGGGCATGTGATGTGTTGCAAACAAATGTGTACCTAAACGTGTTGATGGCATACGAAAGGCAGAGAGAGGTAAATAAATTCTTTGAACATCATATGTACATGATTTATGTATTTCGCAAACTATTAAAAGTCATCCAGGGCATTAATTATAATAGGTCTATGTAAAAAAACTCTTTGGATTGTTGGTTGCTTCCATTCAAAATAATTAAGTATCGACTGTGATTCCCGCGCAAAATGCCCATTTTCGCATTTTTTCGCAAAATTCAAATGTTTGGTTTGATTTAAGCTTCAAAGTATTTGTGTGTCATGTGTATATAGGGAACTATACAAACTCATTTAATAATAAAACCAAAAAACATATTTCACATTCTAAAATAAATCACCTAAAATCATGGAGATATAGGGTCTAGTACCAAATAAATGTTTTTGTATGTATTATAATAGGTTTGTCCTAGTAAATATTTAAGCAAACTAATTTAAAGAGATCGCGAATAAATAATAAATTATGTCACTAGAAAATTTTATAAAATTCCAAATAAATTTAGGGTTGTCGTCATCATCGTTTCAACCAAAAGAGTAAGTACTACTGAACTGGACATATGCCACCCCCAAGGATCTTAATTTCCACAGGTAGTATAAATATATTTAAATAAAATTTCTAGCAGAATAGTAAATAAAACACTTTAATAAAGTCAAAATAATCAATATTTATTGTTAAAAATAATAATCACTGAATAATCAGTGCTGGTTTGGATTTTGAAGGGCGCCCCCTTTTTCTTTTCTGGCCGATAAGCGCCGCGCATTGTATGATCGTACCTAGTTACCTACGACCCATCGTTGAGGCCGGATTGGTAAATTTTTAAAAGCGCGCCAATTTGTCTCCGCCTTTTTGAACATATTTTCATTAAAATAATAAATTGATGTATTAAATTGGTAACGAATACCTACTATTATTTGAATAACTGAAAATAAAAAGGAGTCGCAGTGAGGGATCGATAATCGATTTATTTGGTGACAGATCTACCATTCTGAGCACAAAACTATTATTTAAGTAAAAAAACTATTATTATAAGAACGAAGTTTATATTCATCTAATCATGCTACCTAGGTACAATGTTGGTGCCCATTTGTGACACTAGCCACATTTTTTACTCAAATCGTCATAGGCCGTGGCATTCCAAACGTTCTTGTCGTTTGTAAAAAAACAGCTTATTACCTTTTATTACATCTTGAATGTCATTTTTGTGAGAAATTTTTGAAAAAAAAAATTACTGGGGCCAATTTTGGCGTTCTTTATCTCAGAAACAAAAATACATTAACAGTATTTACTTATTGAATAGCGTAGAATAGCTATTGGCATAGTACGTAGGGGTCTCGCTTTTTGTAAATTTTGCTTAACTTTTTATTTAAACCCAAAATTGCAGAGAAAGATTTTCATAAATTGCGCGAGGACAGTTTTTGAGCTCCTGGATTGAACTACTGTTCTATACAAATGAAATAAAAAAATGAGAATGTTATAGCGTCGTATATTGCGTAGCGGCCACGGAATTTTTAAATATTATTGATTTTATATAGAAAAAAAAATGTTATTTACAATCAAAAAAACTTCGAAAATCGCGTTAAGTTAACTGTGAATTTCTCTTATCTACGATAATATTTTTGAGTAAAATTTAAACCAGAATAATTGTTAATTCATGAGGAATAAAAATGTTATAAGTAATGAATTTATTATCCTATTTTGATGACAATTATAAACACAACTACCTAAGTACAAAATTACTACAAAATGCGATGCGCCGGCCGTCCGAACTCAGCCTATTCTCGCAGAGTGGAAATTCGTAATATAAGCATGCATTTATTATCCTTTTTCGATAAAAACGATAAATACAACTGAAAAATTACTACAAAATGCGAAAATGGGCATTTTGCGCGGGAATCACAGTCGATATGTAGGCCTCTACACTTAATTTATTAATTACTACTTAATTATTTTGAATGGAAGCAACCAACAATCCAAAGAGTTTTTTTACATAGACCTATTTTAATTAATGCCCTAGATGACTTTTAATAGTTTGCGAAATACATAAATCATGTACTTATGATGTTCAAAGAATTTATTTACCTCTGCCTTTCGTATGCCATCAACACGTTTAGGTACACATTTGTTTGCAACACATCACATGCCCAACACATTTAAGTTCGTCACAGAGACCAATAAAGCGACGAAATGAACTCAGAACACATTTTTTTTTCACAAATTACGAAAACACTTGTAACTTAAAAACAATCGCTCAAACAAAGTGAAGTGTGACAATAACAAAGAATAAAAAATGGCTGTAGCTGCTGCACAGCACAATCGCGTATTAACGCTCGCCTCTAATTGGTTCACCCTAGCTCGAGCTGTCGTCGGTCGCCTCTGATTGGTTCGCCCGCGTTGAAGTTGCACGTGATTCGGTAGAAATAAAGCCTGATTTGGAGAAGTCCTTACTTGCGAACTTCATAACGCAAGCTGGCTTTGACGAAGAGTATGAATTTCTCATAGAATCTATACATACTTACGCAGTATTATGTTTATAGAGTAGCAATTTTGTTAAAGTTAGAAGAGAGCGGATATACTTTAAATCCGAAGCCCGGTTGCAAGCCAACTTGTGCGAGAGCAAAGAGATTTAAATAGTAATAGAGCGGCTATTGGACACTATTTCATACAAAAACTTTGACCTGGTGCTCAAGTTACGCCATCTAACGTTGAAAAGCAAAACCTTATATCGAGAATAATAAGAAGTATACTATGAACAATTAGAATAAGTTTCGCCTACCCCACGGTAGGTGTCGCCCTGCAGTAGGGATGTTCCGTTAAAAAATCGACGTACCTATCGATAAGTTTGATGAAGATTAACCAAAATCGGTATAATATACAACATTGGAACAAGCAAGTGACAATTAGGGAAGGAAATGAAAATTCAGGTGTTTCAAATGATTATTTACTAAGTAATAAAGTGTAAAGTTATTAAATATTTAACATATTTAACTAATTATAAACAAAGAATGAATGACTGAAATAACATAAGCACCTAGCTAGTACCTACGAACAGCGTGCTGACAACACTCATTTTTGAAGTAAACCCACCCCCGCGATCACTCGTCATAAGTAAGGATTATTATACACTCCCGTATACCAAAATCAAGTCTACTTCAAAGCAAATGTAACATGGTTGTGTTATTGGATTAACAAATCAATTTATAGGAATTAAGGTAAAATGGTTGGCTTTAACAGATTAAGTAACACGAGTTGGTCCATATAGTGATTCATTTTAAAATACCTAAGTATACATAGATATTATAGACCACGTGTTAATGACAACTCGCAATCGGAAGTACAATCAAAACGAGCAAAAATATGTAAACAATTGTAACTCTTAAAACAATGGAATAAGAGTCAAAGTGTATACATATTGGTGCTCGTGACTGTTCCTATCAAATTATTTTTGTCGATCTTCATCTGTTACTTTATATTTCATTCCATAGATTTATTTGATGCATTAGCATTAAACACCAATGTCATAACGGATGCGTGTATATGTTTAATTTGGATATCCTATTTTCTTATGTATCCATTCAATGTTTTTTAAGTTTAACCTTCGATCAACAATACCAACTAAATGACGCGTCACGTACCAAATCAAAGCTAGATTCTGTCCACTTTATACTTATACAGCTACATTTCTCTACTAACGAACTGAGACAAAAGTTATAAAACAGTTTTAAGTTCACCCTTATTACAACCATGGCACTCAGTAATAAAATCATAAATCTTCTAAGTATTATCATATACTGATCCGTTACACAAATGTTGGCGCGTCTACTGGTCAACGCTTGGCCAACCATTTGTAGCGTGTGGGTTAAAATCGGTAATTGTGTTTAAAATTTTATATTATTTGTTAGTTTAAAGGTATTTATCTATATTTTTTATTAACATTTACATAAGTAGGTACTTATCACGTACTTACTAATTGAGTAACTAAAAACTAAAACAAATTAACTTAAAAACTAAAAACCTATAAATATCTTATAAATAAAAAATATCTCTAACAGAACCGCTGCCGCGCGGCAAGTTCCCCAAATAGCTGGCAGCGTTGCTCTTTTGAATGGCGTGTTTTAAGCTTAAAACATATTTTATTCTACATGTAGGTACTTACCAAAACTAAGACACTCCGGCCGTTAAATATCCGGCTCGCATTATTTATGCAACTTTTAAATACACGGCATTGTAAACGTGTTTACATTGGCCGTGTTTCAAGCAAACTAAACGAAATAAGAGCTCACTTTTTAAGTGCGCTGTTATTTAACGAGCCGCGCCGCGCGCCGACCTGACATCTAGTTGGTATTGTTGATCGAAGAATTAAAAATAAGTAGTAATATTCTAATTAAACGATCATCGCACGATACTGTTACACTGCATAACATTGCGTTAGGGACGCAATGATTATTGAGTAAGAATATTACTACTTATATAAACCTTAAACTTACGATATAAAAATATTATCTACTAATAACATTATTCGATAAGTAAAACGACATCACTTGAACATCGCTAAATCATCTACTTCCGCTTCGACAAGTGTGGTGACATCCTAAAAGTAGATACATTAGCTTTTCACCACTAGAGGTCAGCATAGGGCAACGGAAAATGTTCTAGAATAATTTATAAGAAATTATGATTATAGTCTGATTATTGGGTAAATATACAAAATATTTACGAAAATAAGCTGTAATCACATTCAGCCTTTTTTCCATATCGGGATTTGCAGTATCGCAATTCGCAATTTGATTTATTTTCTATTGTTTACGTCAAATTTGTTCACGCACAAACACGATTGCACTTTAGGGCGCATAACATCATACTAAGCGACTTGTTACCACTTGGTAATAAGTTGTGGATTAAAGTTTTGATCGCTATGTCCTGTCTATTAGTAATAGTTTAATGTCTTTGTGCGAGAGAGATGTAAAGCATCGCACGATTTATAAGCATTTCATCCGTGCGGTGACGGAGAAAGAATACCAATCGCCGCCCCTCTCTCCGTCCGGTGGGTGTCGTAAGAAGCGACTAACGGACTCTTTCGAGCGATGATCTGCTCCACTGGTGGTAGGGCTTGACCCGTCTGGTTGGTGACCACCGTACGCATGGTGTAAAACCCGTCAAGTGACTGCTTGTCGGTCGCGTTTCGGGATCAGCCAGCGTATAACCAGAGCTCGAGAGGATGATGCTGCGATGTATTTGGTCTGTGGAGGCTTCCGTCAAACCAGTGCCAGGAGGACTTCGTTAACCTGCCGACCAGGGAGACCCGTAGAAACGGTTGTCCCGCTGGCCGCCCGTGGCACAGTACAGGGGCCCAAGCGAGCCTAACCAGCTCGTGTGGCTGCCTCACCATGCCACGCATAACCTCGGGGTGGTCCGTCGTGCCGGTTGGGGACCGGAAGGTGGGGTCCCGGCGGCCATTCCCGGGGGGGTTCGGGGGCCCTTCCGTTCGGCAGGTTAATAATACTCGTCTGTGGGCAAATTCCTGGGGAAACAGGCAACCACACTTTGACCATTCGCATCGCGGCATCATTTTCTCGATTCACGCCTCTCTCTTTCCACTCCTAAAATGACAGCGCCTAACAACAAAACTGGTTCTACAGCGGTGCACACCCCCACCACAACCTTACCGTTTGAGGTGGAGTTCGCTAACATCCGCGGACTCCATGCAAACCCCAATGCCGTCCACCACCATCTTGAGACGGCACGGCCAGCAATGTTGTTCCTGACGGAAACGCAAATAATCCGCCCAGCTGACACCACCTACCTGAACTATCCCGGCTTTGTGCTTGAAGAATCCTTCAAAGCCAAAGCCGGAGTTGGCTTATTCGTTCGGGCGGATGTTTGCTGTCGCCGTCTGCGCTGTCTAGAGGACCCTTCCTTCTCCCTCCTAGTGGTACACGTCGACTTAGGCTCTCATTGCCGTGTCTACGTCTGCGTCTACCGATCCCATAACGGCGACATGGAGACAACTCGACTAATTGAACATTGGAATACTATATTCCACACTCCTATGTCATCAGCAAAGGCAGACGCAACCGCTGGTTCAATCGCGAGTGTGCCAGCGCTGTTGAGAGCAAACAGACGGCATACCGCGCTTGGATCAGAGGTAAAGCTCATGGGACTCCCGAAACTCGCTCGCTAAAAGCAGCCTATAATAATGCCACCAAGTCGTGCAAGAGGGCCTACATTAGAGCGGATGCCCAGCGCGTTGCACGAGTAGGCCAAGAACTCCTGACGCATCCTACGGGCAGCCGTAGCTACTGGCGTCTGGCCAAAGCCGTGCAATCCAACTTCTGCCAACCCTCGCTGCCACCACTGAGATGTCTTGACGGAACATTAGCTCACAAGCCGCAGGAAAAGGTCGATCTCCTGGCCAAACTCTTTGCGGCTAACTCCCGGATCGATGACTTTGATGCACAGCCACCCTCAATTCCTCACTGTGGCCACACAATGTCTGATATTAAAATCAGGCAGTGTGATGTCCGTGTGGAAATGCAGTCAATCGATGTCCGGAAAGCTAACGGTCCTGATGGCATCCCAGCAATAGTCCTGAAAATGTGTGCAGCGGAGTTGTCGGATCTGACCGATCCCTAAAAAAGGAGATCGGTCAGATCCGACTAATTACCACCCTATAGCCGTAACTTCAGTGTTATGTAAGATCCTAGAACGAAAATTGAACAAACAGCTTATTCAATACCTAGAAGATCACTCCCTAATTCACGATCGTCAATATGGGTTTCGGCCAAAACGGTCAACGGGTGATCTTCTAGCGTACGTCACACATCTCTGGGGTGAGGCTATTGACAAGTGTGGCGAGTCACTGGCAGTTAGCCTTGACATAGCCAAGGCTTTTGATCGGGTCTGGCACAAAGCTCTTCTCTCCAAGCTCCCGGCATACGGTTTGCCCGCTCAGTTCTGTACCTGGATTGCTAGCTTCCTGCATGAGCGTAGAATCCGTGTCCTTTCGGATGGATGCGCTTCGCGGTTCATGTCAGTGAACGCTGGTGTTCTTGAAGGCTCCGTTCTATCCCCCACGCTGTTCCTTCTGCATATCAATGACATGCTTCCTCTTGGAAACATTCATTGCTATGCAGATGATAGCACAGTGCATGGGGGATATAACGGGCACCCAACGGCTAGGCGGGTAGACACCGAAATGAAGCGAGCAAATCTTGTCATTGAGCTCGATCGGATGTTGGACCTCATTTCTAAATGGGGCTCCGACAATCTGGTGGAGTTCAATGCCAAGAAAACACAGGTGTGCGCGTTCACAGCGAAAAAGTCGCCATTCCTTCCCCTTCCCTCTCTTCAGGGTAAATCTCTAGGCCTGCAGAGCAGTATTAACATGCTCGGTATGGATATCCGCTGCGATCTGAACCAAAAGGACTACATCGAAACCGTGATTAAAAATGCCTCACGTAAACTCGGTGTCCTGAACAAGGTGCGGCGATTCTTCACGCCTGATCAGTTGTGTCTATTATACAAGACACAGGTGCGGTCTTGCGTGGAGTAATGCTCTCACCTTTGGGACGGCTCCGCAAAGTACCTTCTCGATGCCTTGGACAGATTGCAGCGCCGCGCTGTGCGCATTATCGGCAATGCAGAGGTCACTAAAACTCTCGAGCCTTTGCAATTGCGTAGAGATATTGCGTCACTCAGCGTCTTTTACCGTTTATACCATGGCGAGTGCTCTGAAGAACTCTTTGACCTCATCCCTCCTTCTCCCTTCCTCCATAGGAGTACGCGTGCTGCTCTGCGGAGTCACCAATTTACAGTATCTAACATTCCATCTCGCACAAAGAAATTTGGTGACTCGTTTCTTTGCCGCACTTCCAAAAGATGGAATAGTCTACCAGCACACGTATTCCCTCCTACCTATGACATAGGGTCCTTCAAACGAGGCGTGAAGAAGCACTTTGTGGGCCGGCAGAGTGAGGATGACTGATGCTACGTCTCTTACGCTGCACCAGTTGTCCTCGCGCCTGGACCTCATTTCCACTTAACATCAGGTGGAATGGGGTCATTTGCCGGGCTTAGTATAAAAAAAAGCAGCTTTATGTGATTTGTTTGGCGATTCTTAATATGACAAACTTATAAAATTGATAATTTGAATGCTGGTGAAAGAAAATTAACAATGGTAAAAAATATTAAGTGATTTTAATAATTGCGTTTTACCAGTAAGTTAGTGATATTGAGTTTTTGTTAGGGCAAGCCGGGCTTTTCGGCTTGCATGAAGGTACCGCCACTGATCTAATGCACTACAATTCTATTGGTAATCCATCTCTTATTTTACACATTATATTAACATTAATTTGATAATTCATACCTGGGAACACTTTTTGTTTATCTGAGAACGAAAATATTTCGTGGCGATAGATCTATTTATTACTATAATAGCTCAGACTATAATAGCTCGTTAGATTTGTTAAGTCTTAACTATAAGTGTTAGTTAACTGTTTTTTTATTATTATTAGTATTGACGTCAGTAAGTGCCTGTAAAGGTTTTCATTGAATAAATAATTTGACTTTACTTTGACTTTATTAGGTGATACAATTTGATGACAAATAAAAATTTTGGTGACAAGAAATATAGTCCCCAAAAAAAATCACAAAGTTCAGCAACGGATGGTGGTGCCATCCGGATTGTGGAGGAGCTTTCTCAAAAAAACAAAATGGTTGATTTATAATGGTGATCGCTTCGAAAATAGAGGTATGTCGATATTAAATTTTATGTTTGGTGAGGGCCCAAGCAGATATCCTCTTGGAATCGAGGATATTTTACTAGATTCTCTTCCGAATTCAACTCTTTCATCAATAAATATGATTTTTAGGATTCGTTTTTTTTTGTATTTCATTTCTTTTTATTAAATTATGTATGAAAATTCTCTATTGTCGATAAATCGATTTTATCGATATTGATGATTTATTATGGCGACCCATGCCTAGTGTTCAACAGAAAGTTTTGGTGATTTTGGATCACATAATTATAGGAGTGTTTCGGTTTTAATTGTGACTTTTTGTAAATAATTAGGTAGCATTTTATAAACCTCTTCTTACTTAAAATGTGAACTGTTTGTGCGGAATGGCAATATTCCAGGCTAATTTCCGATTTTCTTCCTTACCTGGGTTTTGTGACTTTATCTCTCTTTATTTTTAACATATTTTTACCCAAATCTGTAAAGTTTATGAAAGAACAGTATCTGGTCAGTGTTTGTACAAAATTTCGTTACTTTAGCATTTATAGTTTTGATAATGTAATTTTTTTAAAGTCGAACTTCAATTGCGTCACTTTTCGACACCTCAAAAAATCGCCGGATTGAGAGGTTGCATTGCCTACAAGGTCCTCGTACAGAAAAGGCAAGAGACACCTCTCAAGCTAAAATCTATCGAGCCGTTCAGGCCGCAGAGCGTGACAAACAATTATACAAACAAACATACCTACACACATACTCACGAAAAACATAAACCTCCTTCTGGCGCAGTCGAGTAAAAACATAACCCTCCTTCTGGCGCAGTCGGGTAAAAACATAACCCTCCTTCGGGCGCAGTCGAGTAAAAAAGGGAACCCTTTATTTCGTCACATTTTTTTATCTTAATATACACACATCAAAAGTGTCTAGGGATCAAGCATTTTTATGCGGATTTCTTGAGATTGAGATGTGGCTTTGTAATAAATTTATGATTTTATAAATTTATATGGATCCTTTTTGGTGCATTTCATAATTTGAAACAGGAACTTTCAATCAATTTCTAGTAAAAGATGAAAATCAGCTGTCAATATTTTCCCTATAAAAACATACAACGCATTGAAGACATTATTAGTGCTACTGTTTCCCTACTACTGATTAAAACCAACGTTATTATGGAGCGGCGACGTCATTTAAGCAGGGAAGAAATGCTCAGAGCCGTGGGAATGATAGAAGCTGGTTCCCGGCAACGTACTGTGGCTTTAGCTCTGAATACAAGTCAGAGTGTTATCAGTCGACTTTGGACACGTTACCGAAGCACTGGTACCGTGGCTGAGCGCCATGGAGGACGGTATCGCTGCACCACACGGAGACAAGACCGATACATTCAAATCACAACTCGAAGAGCTCCAACAATAACCGCCATGATGTTAGCCGTGAGGCTTCATCACTCTTCAGGGAACTTAATTAGCGACCAAACAGTCAGAAACCGCTTGCATGAAGTGAACCTTCATTCCCGAAGACCGCTAAGGGTACCACCTTTAGCAATGCACAATCGTAGGATTCGATATCAATGGGCTCTTGAACACAGAAATTGGGCAGAAGAAAAATGGCGTTTCGTGTGCTTTTCTGATGAGTCTCGTTTTGGTATGAGACCGGATACAAGACGTATACGACACTGGAGAACCCCTGGACGCCAACAGCGATTAAAATCCTGCCAGGAAGTCCATCCTTATAGTGGTGGAACCATCATGGTATGGGCGGGTATTTGGATCGGCGGAAGAACTGAGTTGATTTGGATCAGAGGCAACCTCAACGCTCAAATTTATGCTGAGACGATTGTATCAGACGTCATCGTTCCTCTACAAGTGCAAATCGGTCCCTTATTTCAGTTAATGCATGATAATGCACGACCGCACACCGCAAGAGTTGTAAGACAGACTCTCGCCGCAGCTAACATCAATGTCATGCCCTGGCCTGCTCAGTCGCCAGACTTGAACCCGATTGAGCATGCATGGGATATGCTACAGAGAAGAGCTCTGCCGAATATGGGGGGTATCCAGTCGCAAGAAGACCTTTTTTTGTTGTTGCAACGAACATGGGCGGCCATTCCACAGCGTGATTTGGATGAACTCATTTTGAGTATGCCAAACCGATGTTCTTGTGTTGTTAGTGTTCGCGGTAGAAACACGGATTATTAATTGTTTAAGTTACCTAATAAAATTTTAAAGAAAACTGTTATTTCAGTCTTTTTTTCGAACTTTAATGTTAGTGGTTCAAATGTCAAAAATCCCTTTATTAGGAAAATGGCAAATTTCTTTATTAATGCAAAGGTGACTTGGTTTATCGTTACTGTAGACAAACGAAAACACTTTATTTGATGAATCCTTAAAGAAAATTTTAATTAATATCAATCAGGAGAAAAGTTATTGCAAAAATATATGTTGATCCCTAGACACTTTTGATGTGTGTAGTTTGGATTAACGGCTTCATTGCATATTTTTAATTGGCAAAACAATACTTTAACATTTTTTGGCATACTATTTCTTTAGGCATAATTATCGTTTAGGCGATTTTATGTCGCTATACTTCTGATTGGCATAAAGTTATTACTATTAATTGTTCATATTGTTTGCTCGTATAATAGTATTTAAGCATAACGATCAAAAGGCATACAGTCATAGTGGACACAGTTTGGTTAAATGTACGTATTTTGTGTTATGTACTTACAAATAGATTTTTTTATTTGTCGTCGGGTAGCCTGAGGCACCCAAAGAAAAATTAAGTTTGTAAAGCTTCAGCTCTGACGGTTAGGTTATGTTCGACTTGTGGTCCTCAACGTAGGGGGGCGTAGTCCACCCGCTACCTCCGTGTAGTCTTTAGTCTGTTAGTCGCCTTTTCGACACCCAAGGGAAGAGATGGGTTGGTAGTACCTTCTATTTTCTATTTTCTTCTTACTATTCTTTGAGTGAGTCTATATATCACACAGTACGGGCGGCCACAGACGCCCTTTACACTAGGACAAATCTGGGCAAAAATCAGGACGGGTGGCAACGGGTGGTGGCATGAGAGATGTTGTGATTTCGTATGTAAAAACATTGTATGTAAAAACTTATTAATGTTAATATTTTAGGAAATACTTTAATTAAGGCGTTAGATGTTTACGCCTTAATTAATTACGGTGTAACAAACATTATGCCTTTTATAATTATGGTTTTGAACATGATTATGCTGATAGTAGTTATGATTTAAGCAATTATGCTTAATTTGTTATCTTTAAATAATATACGTAAGTATCATTAGTATAAATTACAGTATGCCAAAATATATTATGGCTTAAATTTTATGCAATTGGATAGGGAACTGTAAAGAATTATGTATTTTCATACTGGCGCGTGCCTGTACAACGATATAAAAAAGATAAAAAACTAAATGCGATAACATATTTGGAAACTTTAAAGTTCACTCGCATGTAAATGTTTAAAATGTTTACACGGTTCACTTGTGCTCGCACTCGCTGCAACGGACCTTTATACAGGTGTCCCATAAAGAGCGTGCCAAACATAAGAAGATAGACTGAGTGCAGTGGCGTGCCTAGGGCTTCAGATTGGGGCAAGCCACGAAACCTGAAGTTCCTAATCTTGCTACCTAGGTAGGTACAATGTTGGTGCCCATTTGTGACACTAGCCACATTTTTTACTCAAATCGTCATAGGCCGTGGCATTCCAAACGTTCTTGTCGTTGGTAAAAAAACAGGCTTATTACCTTCTATTACATCTTGAATGTGATTTTTGAGAATTTTATTTTGGCCAATTTAGGCGTTCTCTATCTCAGAAACAAAAATACATTAACAGTATTTACTTATTGAATAGTGTAAAATAGCTATTGGCATAGTACGTAGCGGCCTCGCTTTTTGTAAATTCCGCTTAACTTTTATTTAAACTCAAAATTGCAGAGAAAGATTTTCATAAATTGCGCGAGGGCACTTTTTTGAGCTCCTGGATTGAACTAAACAAATGAAATAAAAAAATGAAACAAAACCAAAAAAACTTCGAAAATCGCGTTAAGTTAAATGTGAATTTCTCTTATCTACGATAATATTATTGAGTAAAATTTATACCAGAATAATTGTTACTTCATGAGGAATAAAAATGTTATAATGAATTTATTATCCTATTTCGATGAAAACTATAAATACAACTAAGTACAAAATTACAACAAAATGCGATGCGCCGGCCGTCCGAACTCAGCTTATTCTCGCAGAGTGGAGATTCGTAATATTACGCATGCATTTATTATCCTATTTCGATAAAAACGATAAATACAACTGGAAAATTACTACAAAATGCGAAAATGGGCATTTTGCGCGGGAATCACAGTCGATATGTAGGCCTCTACACTTAATTAATTAATTATTACTTAATTATTAGAATGGAAGCAACCAACAATCCAAAGAGTTTTTTACATAGACCTATTATAATTAATGCCCTAGATGACTTTTAATAGTTTGCGAAATACATAAATCATGTGTGATGTTCAAAGAATTTATTTACCTCTGCCTTTCGTATGCCAATCATCAACACGTTTAAGTACACATTTGTTTGCAACAAATTGTTTGCAACAAATTGTTTGCAACATGCTCAACACATCTTAGTTCGTCACAGAGACCAATAAAGCGACGAACTGAACTCGGAACACATTTTTTTAACACATTACGAAAACACTTGTTACTTATAAACAATCCCTCAAATAAAGTGAAGTGTGACAATAACAAAGAATAAAAAATGGCTGGCTGCTGCACAGCACAATCGCGTATTAACGCTCGCCTCTGATTGGTTCGCCCGAGCTCGAGCTGTCGTCGGTCGCCTCTGATTGGCTCGCCCGCGTTGAAGTTGCACGTGATTCGGTAGAAATAAAGCCTGATTTGGAGAAGGCCTTACTTGCGAACTTCATAACGCAAGCTGGCTTTGACGAAGAGTATGAATTTCTCATAGAATCTATACATACTTACGCAGTATTATGTTTATAGAGTAGCAATTTTGTTAAAGTTAGAAGAGAGCGGATATACTTTAAATCCGAAGCCCGGTTGCAAGCCAACTTGTGCGAGAGAGATGTAAAGCGTCGCACGATTTATAAGCAGCTTTATTCGATTTGTTTGGTGATTCTTAATATGAGAAACTTATAAAATTGATAATTTGAATGCTGATGAAAGAAAATTAACAATGGTAAAAAATATTAAGTGATTTTAATAATTGCGTTTTACCAGTAGTGATATTGAGTTTTTGTTAGGGCAAGCCGGGCTTTTCGGCTTGTATGAAGGTACCGCCACTGACTGAGTGGAGACCACTTTTTATCTAGTTGATAAAAAAAATACTTTAGTAAAAGATCCACCATATTCAAGCTTTTTTTCTTTAATAATTTTTATCGCATGGCTTCTGAATCTTGGTTAGGTATATTTAAATATGGTAGATTGATTCTTCGAGAGTATAAGATTGAACCTGTTTCTTTGTACAGACAGTAACAAAAAACAGGTCAAAGCGGGAGATTTTGCGGAACTATAAAAAAATATAGCTCGAAAATGATTCTAGTAGTAGATAGTTTTTATTAGTTGGTCGCCGCTCAGTCTCTATTTTCTTAACGTATGGCACGCTCGTTATGGGACACCCAATGATGTTACAATAAAAAGAGGTTACAATAAAGAAGAGATGCAATACATGTGCCAAAAACTGGCACCATACAATTACGCTAATTGGCTTACCTTAAGAGGAACTACGCCGAAGTGGCATGCAAAATTCTCATACAAAACACAGAAAAACGACGTTTCGTAGTCCCCGGTTTCCTCCTTCAGAACTAGACCAATTTTTATTACTTTTTCAGCATCGGTTAAAGAAAGAGATTTTCTTTGTCTGTATGTTTGATTTTTTTTTTAATCAGCCACATAATGTTTCTCGACAAGCCTTATAACGGAGTGATTTCGCTAAATTTTGAAGGCTCCTGTAAAATAAATGACTTGAGTAATGCCAAAAAATCAAACATACAGACATAGAAAATCTCTTTCTGTAATCGATGCTGAAAAAGTAATAAAAATTGGTCCAGTTCTGAAGGAGGAAACAGGGGACTACGATACGTCGTTTTTCTATGTTTTGTATGAGAATTTTGCATGCCACGTCGACGTAGTGTTTCCTCTTGAGGTAAACCAATTAGCATAGTTTTATGATGCCAGTTTTTGGCAAATGTAACCTTTTTTATTATAATGGACACTAGTGACACCACCCTTGTATAATATTTGATATGTCGGGGTGGGCCACGCGCCGCGCGCCCGCCGCCCCGCCCGTTTGGATTCCGAGAAATGTAACAACAAGTAACAACGTTTCCATAGATAATTATTACAATTATACCGTTCGTTAACAGATTCCGCAAACACTGAATTTTTATTCTGTCTGTATATTGAATAACAATTAAAAGAGTAAAAAAAACAATAAAAAATAATAGGTAGGTAAGTATTTATTAAAGTATTAATTGAAGTAAGAAAACTGCATACCGAAAGCTAAAGAAATAACAATGACAAGAGAAGGACACACAAAAATTGTCAAGTGATGGAAAAGTTAAATAAAAAGTATAATATACCAAACAGTATTTCATAACAATGTCGAGATTGCTTTGTATCTACAGCTTGTATTAACCTAAAGCCTCGGATACACTAGGGAACAAAATGTCCCGGGCAACTCAGATTCTACGTGTTGCTGCAACGTCGCAGTAACGTTGCCCGGTGTCCCGCAAAATTTTATCGTGACGCGGGACACGGGACATGTTGCTTGCTCCCGCTCCGAGAGCGAGCGCATGTGTCGCGCCGTTTGTCGCTGAATGTAGACGTGCGCACAGCACAAAGTGCCCCAAACACCACGTAGGTATACCTACTTAGTTGTCGAGCAACATGTCGCCCCGTTTGTTCCCTAGTGTATCTGAGGCTTAAGAGGCCTTAGGCGGTGAAAACGGAAAGTTTTGCTGTATTCTATTAGCTGTTATTCTAACTATATTAGATATTTCGCACTGAAATTTTCAATGTGTATTACAGAGCGTAGGTATGTGTGAGGGGATGAACGAAGCCAAAACACGATTGGAAACATTTGACTCGATAGAAAAAAATCCTGAAGTTATCTCTAAAATTTCATATAAATGCACATTACATTGACCGTGTTTTACAATAATAATTCCTATAAAATCATAAACACTACCTTTTCGATTTCTTGACTGACATGGATTTTCCAAAAAACCAAACATTTTTATTAACTTTTTGATAAAAATGTGAATGGTGCTTACGAATTATTGCGGACCCCGCCCCGCGCAACATCTAAATTTTCGTTGACCGGCTAACCGCCTATAAAGCAGCGCAGCAGCCACAGAATAAATAATAGTACTGAGCAGCGCAGAGCGGCCCGCCCGCCCGCCCGCCCTGCTGTAAAGAACAGTCACGAGCACTAATATGTATACACTTTGACTCTTATTCCATTGTATTAAGAGTTACGATTGTTTACATATTTTTGCTCGTGGCTGTACCAAACCAATATATAAATAAAATACACCTATTTTTATCATTTTTATTTATCGTATTATATCCATTCTTGGGCCAAAGTCTTCCAACAAGTCTTTCACGGTCGTCTCGGTCCTTGCCGGTCCTCCATTTTTTTTGTAAATGTTTATAATTGTCGTGTAAACGACAGAATTGAAACCAAATACTTACGTGTTTAAATTCCATCGGTCAGTGATTTTTTGCGCTTGCGTTTGTCAAGAAAAGCTGTGCCGACTATTACTTTTATTTTATTACTAGCGGCCGCTCGCGGTTTCACCCACGTGGTTCCCGTTCCCATGGGAACATCGGGATAAAAAGTATCCTATGTGTTAATCCAGGTTATAAACTATCTGTATGCCGAATTTCATCCAAATCCATTCAGTAGTTTTTACGTGAAAGAGTAACAAACATACACACTCACAAACTTTCGCCTTTATAATATTAGTGTGATTTACAAGCTTTAGCCGCTTCGCTCGCGTAAATTTTCGCGCTGGAAATAGTAGTCTATAACCGTCTCCAAGGGCCTATTTATCTCTATACCAAAGTAGGTGCTTAGTACTTCAGTATAAATCGTTATGTGTGGTATGGCGACACGGTTATGCCAATAATAATATTGGCATAACTGTGTCGCATAGCGTTGGAAGAATACTACCACCCCCTCTCTTCCCTTGGGTGTCGTAAAAAGGCGACTAATGTACCAAAGTACATCTAATTCAGTTAGGCGGTTTAAGCGTCAAATCGTAACAACATATGAACATACAAACATCTTACAATTATAATCACGACTATTATCCCCGAAGGGTTAATCAGAGACAAGGCAATGAGAACAGCAAAAGCAATCCTCTACCATAGTCCACTTTTCATCAAATAGCGACTCTTCCCTTGGGTGTCGTAAAAAGGCGACTAATGTACCAAAGTACATCTAATTCAGTTAGGCGGTTTAAGCGTCAAATCGTAACAACATATGAACGTACAAACATCTTACAATTATAATCACGACTATTATCCCCGAAGGGTTAATCAGAGACAAGGCAATGAGAACAGCAAAAGCAGTCCTCTACCATAGTCCACTTTTCATCAAATAGCGACTGCACATGTGCTGAGCGTGACAGGTGGTGAAACCATTGCTGCGGCGATGGCTGGTCTGTGCTGTTGGATGTATGTGCACTCTTTAGTCCGATAGTCGCCTTTTACGACACCCAAGGGAAAAGCGGGAGTGGTAGTATTCTTTCACAGCAACGCGACACTGTTATTGAAATCGTAATAAACTTTCCATTTATAATTTTAAACAATATTAGCTGGGCCCGCTATGCGTTGCAATTGCAACGGGTCGGTTCTTGCAATGCTACGTTTGTCGGTTTAGAAACACTCCAGCGTTCCCAGAACACCCTACCAAAGTTTGATGTTGGCAAACTAACTGCATATTGTTGGGCATGTTTTCGTTGTCGAATGGGAAGCCTGCAGTAATTAGTCCTGTAGAAGATAATTTGTGGGTAAACGCCTCGGTGTCCGAGTGGGGAAGCGGTCGGCTCGATATCCAGAGCTCCCGCGCCTAATTGGCTATTTGACAGTTGTAAGAATAAAATATGCAATATGACGCAAATGGTAGGTTATGATTTAACTATAATTATCCAATAAGTAGTATTTTTTTATTAAGATAATTTGTAAATATTTTATTTTTACAAAATAAATTTGCGATTTTTTATCTGTGCATTACAAGACCCGAAACAAGGGCGGCCATGATTGAGCTTCATGTGATGTGATGTCACATTTAACAAAATATACAAAAACTATCTGTCAGGTTTCAAGATAAGTTTCTATATTTATTGAAATGTGACGTCATAGAGCCAAATGTCACGTGACCAACCGTTTTCACACAAAACTTGAAATTAATAAAGAAAAAAATGTTTATTTTATTAAATGAAGCTTTTTGGAGAAAGAAAATATTGTACAGGGGTATAAAATAAGCGTTTGTAATTTTTTAAATACTTTTTCGAAAACTGTCAAGTAGCCAATTCTCAGGCCTTGCAAAGTGGACTGCTTCGGCGTTCCTCATTGCCTAGTCTCTGACTAACCCTTTTAGTCTAAGATCCGAGTATAGAACGACCTTCACCGAGAAGGTTAATGGATGAAAAGTATTTTATATCAAATTTAATATGTTAAATAATATATCGCGAGTGGGTTGGCTGAAAAATTTCAGTCCAGTACCATTAATGATTAATTTAATTTTTTTTTTTTTTTTTTTACATTGCACTGGTTTGGTTTGTGTTTGTTTGTAATGAGCTTATCTTTATATAAACATAAATTTTATTTATTTAACCAGACGGTTGCAAATTACTAATATTGACTTGCCTGTTTACACCAGCCTACCCAATGTTATGACAGAAAAAAAATAGTCAACCTAACGTTTGCATATTCTATAGGCTTCATACTTTCGATTGGTACCTATGTAATTTATCTATTATCGAAACAAGTGCAATATTAAAAAAAAATATTTTTAATTATTTATTTAATCATATACTGGACTGAAATTTTTCAGCCAACCCACTCGCAATATATTTTTTAACACATTAAATTTGATATAAAATACTTTTCATCCATTAACCGCTTGGTGAAGGTCGTTGTATACTCGGAACCTCTACTATTTGGTGATAATGGTTGTTAAACTATGTATGTACCTCGTATATCTATAGAATAATATAATAACTCATGCCATGTTATTACGGTACTTAGTATTACGACGCGTGACGGTGCGCTAGCTATCTTTTGTCTAAAAATAAATATTCGCGTTGCCCGCTCTAGCGCCTGTCGCCGCATCAGACGCCGCCGCTCCCGTCACTTACTAATATAATTAGGATCCACATTTGCAATTTGTATTTAGGTATTGCCGTGGCTGAGAGTATACAGGGCGTCCCACGGATATGCCACATGGAGGGAAAGTACCTTGAACATTGTAGATGGAACATTTTACTGAAAGAAGACATTATTTGAATTTAAAATCAATTTAAACTGCATTCATAGATATTTGAATAATTACATGGTTGAACCGGGAATCAAACCCGTTACATGAGAAAAATAATCAAGGAGCTTTATTACACCGACCAAAAGGCTTCAACATAAGGATTATTTTTTGCTAAATAACATAGTGTCACAGATAAAAGGAAGACCATGACTTTTAACATTTGATGTGAAATTTTGTTCAGAAAAATGAAAAGCTGACATTGCTTACGGCGGACATACAATTGACATTGAAATAAATACATATACATATAGTGCGACATAAAAGAGTAGAAATTAAATGAGGGCGCTGTTGTCGTTAACATAGCAACCCTGATAGGTCGATCAAATTGGTCTTGATACTTGTTTTTATTTAATATTTTTATATAATTGCTAAACATCCCATACACATTGCTCTGATATAAAGGAAGTAGCTAAGGCACTTATGTTATAGAAATCAGAAACAACGACGGTACCACAACACCCAGATCCAAGACAATATAAAAAGTTGGTTTTCTACATTAACCCAACCGGGAATCGAACCCGGGACCTCAGAGATGGCGACGCCAAGTCCGGGGTGCTCGCCTCTCAGATAAGGAGGTCGTTAAAATAATTAATTTGAGTAGTTTGTATGTAGTACTTAATGAAAACAGCCATTGTCATATAACTTATTTTTATTTAGATATAAAACTAATAAATTAAAGTCCAGATACTCTTCAAGTTTCGCAAATGCTCGCGGCTTCCATCATAGCAAATAAGTTGCCTTAGTTGAGCTATTAATTTGCATATTGTTGGTACTTCTTTTTTTACAGTTTAAAAAAAATCATTTTCTGACGGATTGCACACATATCAAAGTCATCGAGTTCCTTTGCAAGTCGACCCTTTCTGTGTTTAGCGGTAATCGAAAATTTTCCTCCATTTTCGGAGCCTTGTTTAGCTATTCTCCGCACAGTACTTTCAGACACACCTAGAACAATAAAAACATATATGCATAAAACATAACAAAACCAAAATTGTTCAGTCCTATGGACTGAGTTATAAACATAATTGGTAAAACTTTTGAATCGAGTCGCCTGAATTGGGGTGGGGGGGAGGGTGAAGGTAAGGAGTGGGGGGAGGAGTACCCCCCCATTTACCCCTCCTGCCGCAAACAAGTAGTTTTTAAGTTATGTTAATTTTCTTGTATTTTGAGGTTATGTATCATGGTAAAACTTTTGAATCGAGTCTCCTTAATTGGTGGGGGAAAGGGAGGGGAGGAGAGAGGAGTACCCCCCCTTACCCCTCCTGCCGCAGACAAGTAATTTTTAAGTTATGTTTTTTATTTTTAAATATGGAAATTTACAAAAACCTCATTTCTGGCGCTTCGCCGGCCACGCCCGCGGCACGCTCGCTTCGCTCGCTCGGCCCGCGCGTTTTGGTCAACATACTTACTAACCTAACCTAATTAACTCTTTAGATTTTTTTCATGGCGGGGGGCTTCGCCCCCCGAGGCCCCTCGTAGGGGGACTGCGCCCCCCCCCCCCCCCGCCCACTTCGGTTCTGTTAATATGGTATTACCTAAAAACGTGTAATTTTTCGTGATTATAGCCGATTTTGGCAAAACTTTCAAGTGGTTTTTAAAATATTTCAACGCAACAGCGGCAGCTAAAATGTTAATAAACCTTTATTTAAAAACCCCTAAGACCCCCCCACAGTGTTAGTTTCTTCAAATTCAGGCGACTCGATTCAAAAGCCAACCCACATAATTTACTATACTTACCACATTCTACCCCTTAACACTTGATAAAATGTCCCAATAAATTCAAAAGTTCAAGATTCTCGAGTCGAACTATAATAACCAACATTTTTGTTTGTAATATCATAACCCCAAACCTTTTAAAAATATTTAAAAGTACTGATTTTTTCACTGAATTTAGCCGATTGCACATAGGCATATTTTAGATAATTAGGGGAAGTCAGCTCAATCCGGCCATAGGAGGCAAAGCGGCCACACCCAATTTCTCGGTAACTAAAAACGATAGCACGACGTTGCCCTTCTGCCATATGGCTAACTTCCCGCCCCACCGCAGGCAGTCGTTTGGTTGCGATCGGAGCAAACGCGTGGCCGCGGCGACATGTACAAGGGATTTGTGCATTTTATTATAAAAATCCAGGGAAAATTCAAACTGTTTTGATGAAACCTCTTTTGAATTCAATCTTTTTATTACACGTCTTTTGTTACATATCTAATTGGCTTTGAATGTGTAACATTTCTTCCGACATGAGATAAATAATGTGAGCTGTGTTTATTTTTAAAATAAAATTGTGGAAAAATGCAAAGCGGTCCGGGCAAAGTGGCCAAGTGACCACTTTGCCCGTGTTCAATAAGTAAACCGCGATGATGGCAAAGCGGGCAGTTAGCCGCTTATAAAAATATACGTTTTTGTATTATTAAGATTAGAATGTTTTATATAACTATTATTTTTTTAGATGGCCAACAACTACAAAAGAAAAACTAGGCAGGGGGAACTTTTGGTACATAGATTTAAGTAAGAAAACTATAGACTGAAATGA
Source organism: Scoparia ambigualis (assembly GCA_963921215.1). Lineage (NCBI taxonomy): Eukaryota > Metazoa > Arthropoda > Insecta > Lepidoptera > Crambidae > Scoparia > Scoparia ambigualis. The sequence goes on from OY992501.1 coordinate 9,065,742, forward strand.
TTGTTCCATTTGAAACTTTATTGGTTACTAGGTATTTAATTTTCTCTTAAATATATTATATTTTTTAAGTTTATTATAGGTGTTTTTGTTTTTTAAAAATGAATTTCTTGTAATATTTAGGCATGACCACTTTGCCCTTACCCCCATGGCCGCTTTAGGCGCCAACAGGGGCAAAGCGGTTTTTTGACTAGTCTTCGTAATTTACAAATTAAAATAAACTGTTCAAGTTATTGCAAAATGTGCCTCCACTTTATGAAAGCTTATTAAGTTCCCTTTCATTTGATTTAATATTTTTTTATATATCGTTTCTATAGTGGCATTTCTTTTAAGTCAAAGTTAAGGTGGCCGCTCTGAGCTGACCTCCCCTATACTTTCAACATCTTTTATAACTTACTTACCAGTATAATCTGCTGTACGTTGGTAAATATTGGTAAATATCCTCCAGATTACGTAACAAAGTTCCGTATTGAAATTCTGCCAAACTTCGCAAAAAAAACCTTATATATTATGTTACGAGAACTGCCACGGATGGTCATAATCATGTTATCAGTGTTTTAAATCCAGGAATGTAGCAATATCACTAAAACAACAATTTATATCGTAACCACGGACAGAGTTGAACAACCACTTGACATTAATGACAGATAATCAGTGTTGCCAAAAAATGAGTGAATTTAGTTCTGGATTATTTAATTTCTACTCTTTTATGTCGCACTATAAATTGATTAATTTTGTATTAAAAATGTTAAAATTCATGGTCTTCCTTTTATTTGTGACACTATGTTATTTAGCAAACAATATTCCTTATGATGAAGCCTTTCGGTCGGTGTGATAAAGCTCCAGTCCAGGATGATTATTTTTCTCATGTAACGGGTTTGATTCCCGGTTCATCCATGTAATTATTTAAATATCTATAAATGCAGTTTAAATTGTTTTTTAAATTCAAATAATGTCTTCATTCAGTAAAATGTTCCATCTACAATATTCAAGGTACTTTCCCTCCATGTGGCATAGCCGTGGGACGCCCTGTATTATATTTTATTATCGTTAATACTCACGGCTAATAAGGTAAACAGGGATATTTAATGTTGTGTTGTCACTACTGGACTTGTAATCGAGTCATCACTACAATAAAATTGATGGGGTTAGACTACGATTACCAAATGCGCAGGTCGTGATGTCAGGTTAGGCATCGTAAAATCAGGACGAAGCCTGGAAATCGTATAACCAAGGACCTTCGGATAGCAAGCCAAGAGCTTTTTAGAACAGCTATTAAAAATTATTACGTACAGATCGATTTTTTTTTCATCTTTCATCTAATCTGACAAGACATGTGATGTAGGTACAACGTGTAATTAAATGGCTGGAAACCTCAAACACCCAATTTATTTTTTACTAGCGGCCGCTCGCGGTTTCTCCCTCGTGGTTCCCGTTCCCGTGGGAATATCGGGATAAAAAGTATCCTATGTGTTAATCCAGGTTATAAACTATCTGTATGCCGAAATTCATCCAAATCCATTTAGTAGTTTTTACGTGGAAGAGTAACAAACATCTATCCATACTTACAAACTTTCGCGTTTATAATATTAGTAGGATTAAAAATTAGCGGCTCGCCCGCGACTTCGTCCGCGCGAACACTCCGTATTCCGTGACAAATTTCCGAAAGTTATCTTTCGTACAAACCTTGCTATGACAATTGAGGAGTGTCTGTTCAAAAGGTCATAATTCCATGATAAACAAATTTTACAAGAAACAACAAAAAGTATTTTAATTTTTTATTGAAATATAATGGTAATTGTTATTATTGTATTAATCGCAAATTAGACTTTTTGATATACATGTTCATTTTAATTTTAGTTTTTTACTGTATTTCTTTTTTTATAAATAATTTTCATTTGGAAATACGACTTTATGATCGGAATTACCAAAAAGAAGTCTTTTTGGTCAGAATATTCCAGAAATAAGTCTTTTTGATCAGAATATTCCAGAAATACGACCTTTTATAGAACATTCTTTTCGCTTCTTTGTTCTAGTTCCCATATTTTAATGTATGTACAATTCCATAACCTTCATCCATTTAAAAAAAATAAGCGATTTAACTCTGTATTTTCAAATAATACACCCAAAACAAAAAAATCTTAATGTTAAAATGTTCCACATACCAATAAACTTCTACTAAATCTCATTTATTTTTCTTTCACAGTTGACAATCAATAAAGCAATGGCTATTTAGAGTATACATACATCCAAAACATCGATTTTATTAATCGAACAAACTCGATTTGCGGCAGGCAATAATATATGGCAAGATTTAATTACCTTTTGAACAAAATTGTTTCATAAAACATATTTTTGTATGAGAAATAAGACTTTTTGATCGAAATATGTTTTATACACAGAAATAAGCCCATTTTGGTCGGAATGTCAAAGTTAAAGATTTATTTTATATTGGAAATACGTGTTTTTCGATCAGAATTTTATCAAATATGGATAGGATATATGTAACAGTTTAGGGAAAAAAAATAAAAAACAATTTCTTTCTACAGGGAAATATGACCTTTTGAACAGACACTCCTCAATTAATAACATAAAAAAAATTAATTAGCCAAATGTCTATTTGGCTAATTAATTGCAGCCGTTCTCCTCCCTGAAAAGTGATGGGCTAACATACTTACTACATTCGTGGCAACTGTTTTTTTTATGTAGAAGATAGATGTGGAAATAAGTTTTATTACGCTTTCACGCCTAAACTGTTAAACCGATTTTGATGAATATATGTACTACTCTGTCAAGTTTAGGATTCTTTTTTCTGTTGCTGTAGAAAAAATAATCATGAAAATTTAAAATAGCGGCCATTTTATCAGAAGGCCATAAATACTCAAAGGGGGGATGCTTTCCTACACAAAATTGATTGTATAACATGACCTTAAAATATCGCTAGCCCTATCCCTCTCTTTGGTCGAGTGGTTTGTACACCGGTTTTCATGGTGTCGCCATCTCTGAGGTCCCGGGTTCGATTCCCGGTCGGGTCAATTTAGAGAAAAACTGTTTTCCTAAATTAATTTCGGGTCTGGGTGTTTTTTCTATGTTTATGTATATTTATCCGTTATCTTACCATATCAACGAGTTTCACAAGAATACTCATCTTGGTCTAGATAATTGGTGTGAGCGTAAACAAAATTTATTTATTTATTATTTATTTATCCCGAACACTAACTAGCGTATGGAGCTGAGACGCCGAAACACAGTTGTTTAGATTAGAGGCAGTTTGCTCCATGTTTTTCCGCCGGTCGGCAACAAGTCCAATGTAAGTCGCGCCATGAAATAATTCATGACGATTACGACTTTTTGAACTTTCGAGAACTGTAATCTATAATAGGGCGACACTTTTTTTCTTGTTTTCTTCTGTATATGTACATAGGTACTACATAGTACCTACTTATTGTATAAGTTATACATAAGTTAGTTATACAGTATAACTCAATGAGAAATGTAAGGATCGATTAGTGAGTGAAGTCACCTAGTGACTAGAAATAAATTTAAGAGTGATATGAAATAAATTTTCAATAGGTATCACGAATGACTTTATTCCTACTATCCTATCCTACTTCCTACTAATATTATAAACGCGAAAGTTTGTAAGTATGGATGGATGTTTGTTACTCTTTCACGTAAAAACTACTGAATGGATTTAAATGAAATTCGCCATACAGATAGTTTATAACCTGGATTAACACATAGGATACTTTTTATCCAGATATTCCCACGGGAACGGGAACGGGAACCACGCGGGTGAAACCGCGAGCGACCACTAGTGTTAATATAAGATAAAGATAAAATATTCTTTATTGTAAGTACACCATAGACCATATTAACAAACAAAAGGACAAACACAAAGTGATATAGGTACAATTGGCGGTCTTATGGCTAAAAAGCAATTTCTTCCAGGCAACCATTGGACTGGATAGAAAGTGAAATTTTAAATAATATTATTATTTAACCTTCACGGGGTGATGCACATTGCACACGCACCGGGATCGGAGCGGAGAATTGAAAGCTTCATTATTTTCAACATTGAGGAAATATGCAAATAAATAAAATATGAAGTGGAGCGAAAGCGTCCAGTCCGAATCGATGTGGTTTGTAAAATGAGGTTCATTTTCCATTTTGATCATTACTATTTAATTGTCCGCCCAACCCGACTATTGTTTAAAATTTATTATTGGCTTTGAATGCCTTTCATGTATTCGATGTTATTCCGAAAATGCTGGCATGATAGAGGTGTAACCAAAAGAAGGTTCGATGTGATACAACTAACCGGTCGCGTAGCGGTGAAAGAATACTCTCCCTCTCTTCCCTTAGGTGTCGTAAAAGGCGACTAACGGACTAAAGACTGTACATACATCCAACAGCATAGAGAAACCATCGCTGCGGCGATGGGCTCACCCACCTTTCACGCTGAGCACATGTGATGTCGCTAGGGTATAGAGGACTGCTTTTGCTGTCCTCATTGACTAGTCTCTGACTGACCCTTCGGGGATAATAGTCGTAATTATATGTATAATATTGTAAGAGGGTTTACCTTGTTTCAGTTTTCCATACAATCATCCTAGTTCAAATTTTTTAAATTAATTAATGTTTTTAATTGAAATGAAACTGCATGCTTTAGTAAGTCAAGTCAAAATATATTTATTCAATAAACTCAATTAATAAGTACTTTGAATCGTCCCATTAGTAAAATACAGAGGTCTAAATAGTTTGTTGAAAATATTAATAAAAACGTTTATTTAGCTGAGTTAAAGAGATTTTAAACTTTCTATAGTGAACTTTAAATCGCAATAACTCAAGCTAAATAAAGTTTTTTTAGATGTGTTCTCAATAAACTATTTAGATTACTGCATTTTACTTTAGCATGCAAAGTGCTACTAAAATTGAATAATCGGTTTTTAAAAATTTGACCTTGGAAGTTTGTATGGGAAACCGAAACGCGTAAACCGTTTAGGACGTTTTATTATCGGTAAGTAGATAAAAAAATAAAAGATTTCCCATAATTTAAGATACATCCACAAATCAACGACTATCAAACTCTGTATTCACAAATCAACGACTATCAAACTCTGTCTGTCTAAATCTACTTTTTTTAATACTAGAATGAATGAAATAAAATTTATATACATATATCTGTTTTTATTTGCTTCAATTTTGGGTAAGTACATTCACTGGCCTGCATACATAAGTATCACACTTTTAAAATTGCAATAACTTTTAAAGTACACAAGATTAACAAGACACACAGGACTTAAAAATGTTACTATTGTATAATTTACTATAGTTTCAAAGAAAGCTAATAAAATTGCTGTAAAAAGCTATTTTATTTTAAATCTCTAACTTCTATAATTTTAAAAAAAATGAAATTTTAAAAGTGTGATACTTATTTTTGCAGGCCAGTGTAGTATGGTGTTCTTACAAAAACAATTCTCTTCAAAATCTACTTATTATAATTTAAGCATGCAAATATTTTTAATGTAAATAAATAACAACAGCGAGTACAAAACAAGCCAATACAAGGCAGCCTCTCCATAATTACTTTACTTTTGAATCTTGTGCCATTAGACGTAGATCATCAGGCAGAGCATTAAATATTTTAACGGCCATCCCTCAGGCATTTATGTAGGCCAAGCATAGTTTAAATTTCGGCATTTCTAATTTATTTATGGGTCTCTGGCGAAAGTGTTTGTAATAGCCGCCTCTGTGGTCTAGTGGCTAAGCCACCGGTTTCAGACCCAGAGGTCCCGGGTTCGATTCCCAGCGGGGTGTACATCTTTTTGTGCTCGGTTTGGTTGGTGGTAGGGCTGTTAAATCCGCCTGGCTAGCTACCACCATCTTGTCTAAGTCTGTCGCCATAACAACGATGTTTATAGCATTGTTGTGTTCCGGCAGTTTGAGATAAGATAGCCAGTTCCTCAGTGGTTGAGGATTCCGGGTGAAGCGCGCTTCCACCTTCGGCCTTATCGTCACTTACCATCAGGTGAGATGAAGGCCAAGCGCTTACCCGTTGCCGATAAAAAAAAAAGTATTATACCATTGCGAATTGCGATGAAACTTTAAGGTAGCGCGGTTAAAGTCGCGGGCGGACTGCTAGTATGTAATAATATTTATAACACATTTGCTCGTAAAGAAGCTCTTATTACACCGATTTCAGTATCGTAATGTAATAAGTTTCGCACTAGTGCGGTAATGTAATTTAAAAATTAGTAATCATTTGAATCTATGGACAACATAGGCCTTTAGCCCGTTAGTAGCTTTTACGACACCCAAGGGAAGAGAGGGGTTGGTAGTATTATTTTGATATCCCATCGCCGCTCTATGCTGTTGGATGTATGTGCAGTCTTTAGTCCGTTAGTTGCCTTTTACGACACCGAAGGGAAGAGAGAAGTTTGTAGTATTATTTTGATGAGCTTATCGCCGATCTATGCTGTTGGACGTATGTGCAGTCTTTAGTCCGTTAGTCGCCTTTTACGACACCCAAGGGAAGAGAGGGGTTGGTGGTATTATTTTGATGAGCCCATCTACGCTCTATGCTGTTGGATGTATATGCTGTCTTTAGTCCTTTAGTCGCCTTTTACGACAACCAAAGAAAGAAAGGGGTTGGTAGTATTATTTTGATGAGCCCATCGCCGCTCTATGCTGTTGGATGTATGTGCAGTCTTTAGTCCGTTAGTCGCCTTTTACGACACCCAAGGGAAGAGAGGGGTTAGTGGTATTATTTTGATGAGCCCATCTACGCTCTATGCTGTTGGACAAAGTTAAATATATGTTGGCTTACCAAAGATTCATGCACTAGAAAAACAACAAAACAACGCAGTCATTTTCCTTTTTTTTTTCCTCACAAATATGTTATAAAACGTCGTATGGCATACGTGCGCTTTGATAATTACAGCCTCTGCTTTCTTGTAGCCCTCGCCTACGGCTCGGGCCAGCAATATCGCCTCGGCTGTAATTTTCATCTTACCGCACTTATATCATAATGTACTATAACACTGTGTTACTCACGAATAAACAATTACGTGTGTGTGTGTGACTGATATCGGAGCACCTAAAATGTGCAAATTCATAGTCTCTGTGGCGTTGACCAAGCAACGTGTCTATGTTCTCAGTATGTGTGTGTCTCAATATTGGACTGAAATCTACATGGTAATGATACAAAGAGCAAGGTTTGAGCTAACATTGCCAGGTCAGTTACTGGAATTATTAATCGTAAATGCGTATTCAGATTGTACAGTCAGCCTCTATAGATCGTATTACATATCCAATCTGTTAAGCGATTTTGTAAAGAGAAAACGATATATCGAATCGATAATCTATGAACGAAATCTAACCGAAACGAAAATATAGCGAATCGAAATTAACGAAACGAAATATAACGAAACGAAATGTAACGAAACATAACGAAATTATAACGAATCAAACTATATCCGACTCGATATACCGAATTAGAATTCATTCAGATTACGTGTTTATGTGACAGACTTTCGCTAGCGAGTACCTACTAAAGAGTCACTACCATGACACTTTTACGAACAGATTAAATGAAAGGAACAACTTTTATAAGCCAACATGAAAAACAGTACAAAAGAGAATGACAAAAAATGGAACTAGTCGATCGAACTATCCAGCCAAGGGCATCAAACACAGCCCCGCCACTATGCTTAATTAATACCATTTTTAAAATGACCAAAACATCGAGACGCAATGCACTCACTCGTCACCCGAGCCAATCTCCCGCCTAGGGCGCACTTAGGCTTAACAAAACAAATTACAGCAAAAAGTATGACGGGCCAATAGGGATCCCGAGTCGGCATAAGCCGTTAGCACGGTGTAAAGAGTATACAGTATTACCAGAAAATATAAGTATGTTTTGTAGCGATGCGAAATCTCGGTTCCCTTCGGTCGGTACACAACAGTCGCGACTGCGCCGCACTTCATTAATAATGAGTCGTCGATGATTTTGTGTCCTTATTTTTGTGTATTATTGATCTTTTCCCGGTACTTTCTTGACAGAGTAGTATATATATACAGTAGTGGTCATAGAATTAAGAACGGCTCGTACCGAATAAGGTACGAGCCTAAGGTACAAGGCTCGTTCATTATCATGTAAGTACGTAACACAAAAGAGGTACTGCGTTCAGAGAGCTGAGTGTAAATTTGTAAATCTGCAAATGTTACTATCGCGCTTGTGTTAAGAGCTTTGATTCTCGATCTTATTTACTTAGCGTTAAGATCTATCTGTCAAAATTTAACACAAACGCGATAGTAACCTTTGCACATTTACAAACTTACACTCAGCTCTCTGCTCTCAGAACAGCTGCACCTATTCCGTTAATATTTTTGTTGTGTTTGTAATAATTGTCAAAACAAGATATCATTGGATTTTTTTTTCACGTGTTACGGCTTGCGAGGTTTTTGTTCATGCGGACGAAATCGCAGGCGCGGCGGACCGCTAGTAATAAATAAATAAATTTCATAAATGTGTTTACGCTCACACCAAATATCTAGATAGGACCAAGATGAGTATTCTTTTGAAACTTGTTAATATGGTAAAATAACGGATAAAATATACATAAACATAGAAAAACTACCAGACCCGAATTCAATTTAGAAAAACAGTTTTTCTCTAAATTTACCCGACCGGGAATTGAACCCGGCCAGAAATGGTGCGATGCCAGACACGGCGTGCTAACCACGCGACCACGGAGGTCGAGTAATGAATAAATAATGGCACACACACACACACAATACAGCAACTATAGTCTGTGTACAGTACTCGAAATGCTAGTGTTATTATTAATTACGTTATGCAAGGAATACAAAGTGCCTCTGTTATAATTATTGTCGTAATAAAGATAGGTTATCGCAACCACCCACATAACCAGGCGTGCCATGTAAATGGTAAATTCCGATTGCAACGGGAATATCTATAAATAGATTTAAGCAGAAATCGACAGACGTCTAACGGACGGCAACTGCATTAAATATTGAAGCATATCGGCCAGCGGAGCCGCTGTCACGCTCTGTGATGAAGCTGGATGTGCTCTAATAGAAAGTTTGTTATTCGCACATTCAAAAATCAAAAATCAAAATTTCTCTATTCAGTAAGCTTAAAAGAAGCATTTTGAATCGTCTACATTTACTTTTATGGGTGAATGGATAGGCATATTAACCCACCCACCCACCCCACCCATTCAGGACGTCTTTTAGCTGTGTAGAAGAACGGGCACAAGAAACTCCACAGCTTTATACCTAATAATATCGAAGTAACGACATTTACAAAACAATATGTCGTTACCAAATTATACAATCAATAATCAGAAAACAATTACTTATATAATAAAAGAAAATGTAAAAACAAAAGTGAATCTAAAAGTTTTACTCTGGCACTATGAACGCATTAGAACAATGTGTGCGAAACTAGAGGAATGTTAATTCCATGCATTTTTGTCATTGATGTAATCAATCATTCATTTGCATACGTAACCATATTAGAGTAATGTCCCCCAACAGATGTTTTAATCGATGTAACGCAACTTTGAAAAACGATTACCTCGGCTGGGAATGTCGTTTTCATGCAAGGCTAGTAATTTTTTCAACATAAATATTTATTAGGGGTTTTTGATGTATATAATAGTTTAGTAAATTTTGGGGGTTAAAGTTACTCACGTCCGTAGGTTTACCCTTGAGACCCTACACGTGACCCCTGGGTGGTGTTAAATGAGTGACACTGACTGAGTGGTAGAGCCACACTGCGTTGCAGCACGCATTGGGCCCGCTCGCCCGGCGTAATACCACTTTCTCACTAATATCCGGCGTGAAATAATATTACTTGATGCTGTTGTGTTTCGTCCAGCCAGTGAGGGTTCCGGAAACCCTTCCTTAAATGCCGGCAACGCATCTACGATACCTCTGGTGTTGCGGGTGTCTATGGGCGGTGGAGATTACTCTACATCAGGTGACCCGCCTGCTCGTTTGCCTCCTTCTATTATAAAAAAAATAAAATGCATCCGACACGCATACCTTTTTATACCCGACGTTTCGACCGAGTTGCACCGGTCGTGGCCACGGGTTGACCACGCCAACGCGAAAGCAGGGTAATAGTGGCGAAAGTTTCGAAGGGTAATATTTTTTTCAACGTTTGTTATCTTCGAGTTCGTTCGAGATCGAGATCGAGTTCGAGAGCGTTAATTATGAACACAAAAAATCAAATATTACGAAGATGTTGACGTTTTAATCAGTTTTTATTTAAGTATAATTATTAAACACTGAAAAAAGACGACAACCTCAGGCGGGAATCGAACCACGCACCTTCCACGCATTCGTATGGCATACGTGCGCTTTGATAATTACAGCCTCTGCTTTCTTGTAGCCCTCGCCTACGGCTCGGGCCAGCAATATCGCCTCGGCTGTAGTTTTCATCTTACCGCACTTATATCATAATGTACTATAACACTGTGTTACTCACGAATAAACAATTACGTGTGTGTGTGTGACTGATATCGGAGCACCTAAAATGTGCAAATTCATAGTCTCTGTGGCGTTGACCAAGCAACGTGTCTATGTTCTCAGTATGTGTGTGTCTCAATATTGGACTGAAATCTACATGGTAATGATACAAAGAGCAAGGTTTGAGCTAACATTGCCAGGTCAGTTACTGGAATTATTAATCGTAAATGCGTATTCAGATTGTACAGTCAGCCTCTATAGATCGTATTACATATCCAATCTGTTAAGCGATTTGGCAAAGAGAAAACGATATATCGAATCGAGAACCACGCACCTTCCACGCATTCCGGGCGGCTGCCTAAACCACTTGGCTACCGAGGTCTAGTTTTCACCCCTCGAAATATGACAGTGCTTGATGCTCATGTTTTTTAGTCAACATTGCTTCATCAAATCTTAGAAGTTTTCACCTCTGAGATCCGAAAGAAATATTTTTACCAATATTTGAACATTTGGTTAAGATGAAGCTGCGTTTATAGAATAATGTTGAATAATTATTAATAATTTTATTCGTTATGTTTAAAGCTATTCATTAGAATAAGAATTTTTACACTAAGGGTGGATTCGACCAAACTGGAATAAGGTCTTATACCTAGATTAAACACCGAATTTGTATAGACTAATCGCGGAGTAAGTCTTATGACAGTTTGGTCGAATCCACCCTAAGTGCCTTACAAGTAAACAGATAATAAGGTCGGAATAGTTATTCCGTGTTTTGTCTTTTTTACTCTAATTTGAAAATATGTTTACATGACAGGACAAAATACGGAATAACTATTCGTAGCTTATTCTTTGTTTATTTGTAAGGCACTTAGGGTGGATTCGACCAAACTGGAATAAGACTTTTTCCGAGATTAGTCCATACAAATTCGGCGTTTAATCTAGGTATAAGACCTTATTCCACTTTGGTCGAATCCACCCTTAATCATAATCAGCTGTTTAGTGAATGTTATGTATGTATTTATGTATGGTTTCACAGGAGGGGGTGACTGGGGAGTGGCGGGGCGCCTGGGTGATGCTGATCCGGAGGGTGCTGGTCTACTACACGGCCAGTGACGTGGCCGTCTTCAACGTTGACCTTCGGAAGACGAGATGTGTCGGTGAGCTGCTTTTATATTTATTTATTTTTAAGCGACGAGTTGGATTTGCTTCTAAAGGATTTGAATCATATTGCTGTAGATAGCTTGTTCCGCTTTGGGACATGACGCTCATAGTAATATATTTTTTTCCATTACGGTGATACTTTTAGTGTTCATCTTATCTGAAGATAAGTGACGATGAGGCTGAAGGTGGAATCTCACCGGTTACCCTCATTTATTAAGGAACCGGCTATCTTATTATTAACTATCAGCACACAACAAAGCTGCCATTGTAATAGTGATAGACAGTAGCTAGCCAGTCGGATTTTAAACCGGACTTCATTATCATCATCATCAGCCTATAAACGTCCCACTGCTGGGCACAGGCCTCCCACGTGGACAATAGCACGTGGGGATGTTGGGCCATAACCCACCACGCTGGCCTAATGAGGATTGATGGATTTAACGACTGTCATCTTACGACAACATCCGGGACCAACGGCTTAACGTGCCTTCCGAAGCACGGAGGAGCTCGAGATGTTTTTAATTTGGTCACCCATCCAGCAACCCGGCATTGCGAAAGTTGCTTAGCGGGCAAGATCGCGAGCCGAACGGGCTAGCCGCTGCGTAGTACTATTATTTATTCTGTGCCGCTGCGCCGAAAAATCGGGACACAATCCGTGCTCCGATACGAACACGATCGTATTTATTAACTTCTGAAAAGGAAAACGTGTTTATTACTTCGATCACATATAAAACATGCGATTGTAGGTTTATTATAATATATTGATAAGATTTTTTTTAAATAGACAAAGACCTAACTTATTTTCTCAAACTACTATCAGTAATATCAAGATTCAAAAGAGCAATAGGTACTTATGAAGGGTTCATTCAAGTTTGTTTTGTGTTAATTTTCGGGCGTTATTACTAGCTTAGAACTACTGCATGTCCAATCTAGAATTAACTACTTACCTACGTATAGGCATCATCTTCGGAAAAATTCGCGTAATAATGTCACAGTATACTATTTCATACAGTAGAGCAACGCCTTTGATGTGGGGCAATGCCGCCGCCGCCGCCTGCGTAGGTATCCACGCGCTCGTTCGCCGATATGCAAGGGTTGTCACAAAATTCGAAATAAAATATTCGTTAATATTTTTATAAAATAATCATTTAATATTGATATTTTTACAAGCTTTTATTTAGTTTCACCTGTCCGTTTGTCATCAAACCTAGCAAATTAAATTTGATCCACTTCCCGGTTACCAATTGAGCTGAAATTTTGCATACATGTGTATTTTAAATTAATTAAATTTTTGTTTTGTTTCGACGACGACTTACAACCGTACACAGAACAATGTGTATGCACCATTATGTTAAATTGTAATCACTGAACGTAAATTCAAAAAACGTTTAAAACATGCAGATATGCGCACGTGACGGCCCTTCACGGTAGCTCCCAAAAACTGCGCTTGTTTGTGGGACACTCGCCGCACCGCCCGCTTCTCCGCGGGTTCCCTTTCCTTGCTCTGTGAAAGTACCTTAGTTGCCCAACTGTATGCTTTTAAAACTGTGATAATGTAGAACACTCAATAAATGCTTGGTTAAACCAAAATTGTTGAGTAAAACTCCCACTGATTGGAAAGTGCCATGCGGTATTATCTGATATACCTACCTACCTATCTGTTTTAATTTCCTTGTTGTATGTTGAATCAATACCAAAACCTTTTTTATCATGTCTTTCAATTTGTTTTAGTATCGCCTTTGCGACTTATGTTTTTGTAGATTTGACTGTTATTTTAGTTAATTTACAATCCGTATTTCACTTATCTACCTGTCGTGGAATTATAATTACCTCTTTATTAAAATACGACTATTTTTTAGTCTTACCAATAATCTATCATCGATTATATGATTATACATGGAAGACGCTCTTGACCTACGTATTAGTCTGAATTAGCTGTTTACCAAAAGTACTAAAAATACAAATAAATAAATTATACTTAGCTCTTACAGTGCTATAAGACCTGTGATTGTGTCGACATATTTAATTAAACTATTTACATTCAAATTCATATTTTGTATTCTATGACCTGCTAACGACATATTATTTTGTTGTAAATGTCGTTGCTTCTGTGCGCTGTGGTTTCTTGCGCCCGTTCTTTGCCACAGTTAAAACATGATGTCCTGAATGGGTGGTAGGTTAAAAAGATTTGGACGATTCAAAGTACTTATTAATTGAGTTTATTGAATAAATATAATTTTACTTTGACTTTGACATTCGTTAATATCTTCGGACGACTGGCTCACGGCATATACGTGTATACATATATATAATCACGACTATTATCCCCGAAGTAAGGCTCGACCGAGACGGGTTTTTCGTTCTCAGCCGAGACCGAGACCGAGAACGAGAATAAAATAAAATCTCGGCCGAGACCGAGACTAGACAAATCGTGAAAAAAAAATTTAATGCTGTTATGTAACTTTTTAATACTGCAGGTACTGTTTAATAAAAACTAACTTTCAATAATCAATGTTAATAAAAATCGTTTCTATCGTAGCATAAAAAAGCAAGTTTGCGGCATTTTCACCCTTCAAAGAGTGTCTGCCTTTCATTGTACAATGATAAACTTATTTCTGCAGGCCTAAGCACCGCATGAGGTGACGGATACCAATACTCAACAATATAAAACTTTATTTGCAGTATTAGCTCTATAAAAGCTTTCTAGCGCTATTTTAATCACAGAACTTTAACTGTTTTTGTCATTGCTCATTGGCTCGTCTTCCAACTCTATGGAATCATGTGCTGCCCATGAGTTAGATTGCTCTGTTGCAACCATGTTTGAAGAGTTATCTGAAAATTTAAATCCCATTCCGTACAAAGTTAGTCTCGGCCATGGCCGAGAAACTCGGTAATTTTAACCGAGAACCGAGGCAGATTTCTCGGTCAGATTTGTAGCCGAGAATGCCGAGACCGAGACCGAGATTTCGGTCGAGCCTTACCCCGAAGGGTTAGTCAGAGACTTTTCACGAAATATAGGGACTGTACATGTGCTCAGCGTGACAGGTGGTGAGCCCATAGCCGCTCCATACCGTTGGATGTATGTGCAGTATTTACTTTAGTCTGTTAGTCGCCTTTTACGACACCCAAGGGAAGAGAGGGGGTGGTAGTATTCTTTCACCGCTACGCAACACGGCATATGCGCTGAGTCTTACAAATACGAGTATAGTCAGTCAGCAAATTGATATGCAAAACATAATTATTTATAGAAAAGGTACACCAACACTATAAACTAACATAAGTGTTCTTAAATATAGCATTTACTTTAAACAAACCGTGCAGTTATGTGATGGGTGGGACAAAGTTTTTGGTCACTATTGATTTGAGCAATAATAAGAGACTTGTACGCACTAAAATTTATTTTTTCTTAAATCTCTTTAAAGAATAGGCTTTTGCTGCTGACGCACACGTTACTTACCCAACCACGTTGTTGGAAACAACACGCGATCCAACCTTTTTGTATTAATTCTTGTTGAGAGAGAACCCGTACAAACAAGTTTGAAATGAAAGCCTTTAAAAATATAGTTATTTTTGTTGCTTCGCAAAGTTGTGTTGAAATGAAACTTAGTGTTTATGTTCAAATATTGCGAAGTATATTATTTTTGGTTCATAATGCGTCGTTGCCATCGTCACATAACCAACCAAGGATTCTTTTTTCTTATTTCTACGATTAAACAACCTTATTTCTTTACCGAGACCGCGCATCCGCGGAGTCCATATTTAGTGTACCTAGACCTGGCTTCCTCACCATAGAATTCTGTTTCTAATTCTGTTGTTTCAAGAATGCCAAAAAACTGTACCCAAATAGTACAAAATAGTGCCCAAAGGAAATAAATAGTACTCTTATAGTTAAAAAGTTATAGACATAGTTTGGTAAGGAAGCCAGGCGTAGGTTACCTACGCCTAGCGTACTCACCTCAGTTTGGGAAATCTGAGTAAGCTACAACTATACTTACTTAGTGTAGGGGAGCGGATGGTATGCGTCTTCAGATCACGTCGGGGTCACCACTGTAGGAGAAGCTGTGGTATGTATGCAGGATCACATCGGTGTCACCACTGTAGGGAAGCTGATGGTTAGGTAGGTTGGATGCCACGTTGAGGAAGGCAAAGGGAAGATCTTCCTCCGAGCTGGGTTTATAGCTCGGGGACCGAAGTTCAACGGATGTTAGTTGCATTTAGGAGCACTATGGGGATTTCTCGAAAAGTGGATTTCTCAAAATAGGGATATCGCAATATGTGGAGTTCGCAAAACGGGGATTTCTCAAAATGGGGAGTTCGCGTAAGTGAGGTGAAAATTGGAGGTGCTATATATAGCGAAGGACATTGTGAATTCTTCGCTAGCACGATGCAGGCTTCCCATACTATTTCACTGTCGCAGTATGGAGATGTCGTTAAGTTGTCTTCTGTGGCGCCATCTGTTGACACGGTGGAGGGAGAGGCTTCGTGTTGAACTATGTGCTGCGTATGCGGTAGGTGGCGCCGCCACATCACTCCTCCCCTGAGACCGGATGTCGATGTCAGTCAGTGTGCTTAGCAGTCAGTGCGTCAGAGCTTGCAAGTGCCAGTCGAGAGTGCTGCTGCAGGATGCCCCAGTCTACGGTGAGTCGATACGGGTGGGGTGAAGGCGCGTTGCCAGTGATGCAGTGTGCTGCTGCTATCTGCGGTGAGTCGAGACAGGTAATGACTGTGGGTCCGAGCTGCTGGTGTGCAGGGCTGCCACGCCGAAGTGATGCGGCCGACATTGATGCACCGGTCGTGGGCTGCGGAGACCAGGTCGGGATGATGCCGTCGAGTGTGCCGGAGGTCCAGGAAGCGTCGTCGAAGATGCTGCGGTGGAACCTTGTGGCTTGATTGCTGGCTTGCTTTGTGACTGCTGGCAAAGGTAGACTTGATGATGGATGAGGAGTGATGGATGGGTGCTGCGACGATGTTGAAGGTGCTCCTGTGCTCCGTAGGGGTCACCACTGTAGGGAAGCGTATAGTATGTAGGTTGGACGCCACATTGAGGAAGGTAAAGGGAAGATCTTAGCGAAGGAGGTGGTGAATCTTCGATATAAGCCTTATTTGATCATCGGAGGGTGGAGGTTCAGATCCTTCACGAGTCACCAACTGTAGGGGAGCGGATTGTATGGGTCTTCAGATCACGTCGGAGTCACCACTGTAGGGGAAGCGGTGGAATGTACAGTGGCGGTACCTTCATACAAGCCGAAAAGCCCGGCTTGCCCTAACAAAAACTCAATATCACTACTGGTAAAACGCAATTATTAAAAGCTGCTTATAAATCGTGCGATGTTTTTACATTTCTCTCGCATAAATTGGCTTGCAACCGGGCTTTGAATTTAAAATATGTCCACTCTCTTCTAACTTTAACAAAATTGCTACTCTATAAACATAATAATGCGTAAGCATGTATTTAAGTTTGTAAGTATCTAATTAAAGTAAGAAGTGTGTTAAGCGCCATCTATTGTACCTAACTTGTTCATATATATTTTTTTTTGTTTGTTTCGGAAACAAACAATTTAACAACACATAAATAAGTTTACAAATATTACACAGTTATCAATAAAGTTTCCACAGTTAAATTATACATACAGATTAATTCAAGACACAAAGAGTAGCTTTACAACAAACACAGTAAAATAAATACAATATAAAAAAGTATGTAAGTAATTATAAATAAAAATTGTTGTTAAACGAGACGCATTTACAAATTGCTATTGATTAACTCACGTATTTGCTTTCTAAACTGAGAAAAAATACAATTAAACATATCTAAAGAAGAAAACTTCTTATTATAATCATTCCGTGATCTAAACAAAAATGCATAATTATCTGCATATCTACTATCTAGTACTCGTATAGGGCAAAGAAAACAAACTTTAAGACGAGAACTTGTCCAAGGGCATCTTATATTTACCTATATTTTCTAAAAGAAGCGGAGTGTCAACGAGGTTATTCATTATTTTGTAAAGGAAAACTTGGTCTTTTTAATGCGACGTTCCATCAGAGGGAAATACAGATCTCTTTTTGCCTATTACGAATAGCTCTATGGTGAATGTACTTTTGCATTTTTAGGGTTCCGTAGCCAAATGGCAAAAAACGGAACCCTTATGGATTCGTCATGTCTGTCTGTCCCTATGTCACAGCCACTTTTTTCCGAAACTATAAGAACTATACTGTTGAAACTTGGTAAGTAGATGTATTCTGTGAACCGCATTAAGATTTTCACACAAAAATAGAAAAAAAAACAATAAATTTTGGGGGTTCCCCATACTTTTTTCATCAAACCCATACGTGTGGGGTATCTATGGATAGGTCTTCAAAAATATATTAAGGTTTCTAATATCATTTTTTTCTAAAATGAATAGTTTGCGCGAGAGACACTTCCAAAGTGGTAAAATGTGTCCCCCCCCTGGACCGAAACGTGGTCGCTCACTATGGGCCTAATCAGCAGGCTCAAAGTCACGCAAAGAGCAATGGAGAGGGCTATGCTCGGGGCTTCTCTACGTGATCAAATCAGAAATGAGGAGTTTCTTAGACGAACTAAAGTAACCGACATAGCCCAACAAGTCGCCAAGCTCAAGTGGCAATGGGCAGGGCACATCGCCCGTAGAACCGATGGCCGTTGGGGCAGAACGGTTCTCGAGTGGCGACCGCGCACCGGAAGACGCAGTGTGGGCAGGCCTCCAACAAGGTGGTCCGACGATCTGGTGAAGGTCGCGGATAGCCGCTGGATGCAAGCAGCACAAGACCGGTCGTGGTGGAGATCTTTCGGGGAGGCCTTTGTCCAGCAGTGGACATCTTCTGGCTGATGATGATTATTCTCATTGTAAAACCAAGCATACGGTATGCTTTTGTTACAATATATTTAATATGCTCTTCAAACGTTAACTTGCTATCAAGTATCACCCCTAAGTCTCTCACCTCGGTCAACCTATTAATATTTTTGTTATCCAACTTATACTCAAAATTAATGACCTTCGATTTACGGGTAAATGTGATTGAACTGCATTTTTTTGGGATTAAGATAAAGATGATTTATTTGACAATACTTACAGAGCGCATTAAAATCATTATGTAGTAAGATACAGTCCAGAGGTGATGTTTGGAGTTTTTTGCGCCCGTTCTTCTCCACAGCTAAAAGACATTCTGAATGGGTGCTGCTCATCCATCCATATAGAGAAGTAAATTTAATTAGACGATTCAAATTGCTTATTTTAAGCTTACTAAATAAAGAAAGATTTTGCTTATACCTACTGTAAAAAAAAATCATATCGTCTGCGTAAATTAAGAAATTTGAATTTTTTAGTATTGTAACAACGTCGTTAATAAACAAGTTAAACAAGAGGGGACCGAGATGAGACCCCTGCACCCCTGCACCCCGGGCACCCCCGAAGATACAGGGATAAAAGTTGAGCAGAATCCTTTTATAATAATTACGGCTTGACTATACGCTCCCTAAGGTAGGACTACAACCAGCGCAACAAATCACCGTGCATACCAATTTCACCAATCTTGTGTGTTAGAGAGTGCGGCATTTTATCAAATGCTTTCGAGTAATCTGTAAATACAGAATCCACCTGGCAACCTTTATCCATTGCCGTGGCGACTCTATGCACAAACTCACATAAATTTGTTTATGTAGATCTCTTGTTAATGAAACCGTGTTGCTGACTTACAATCACGGATCTGAATACAGGTAGAACAGAGTCATCTATTATCTTTTCAAACAACTTGGGGATTATCGGCCTTTAGTTTTGGATATTGTATTTGTCTCCAGACTTAAAAATGAGGACTACATGACATTGTTTTCAAACCATAGGCATTTTACCAGAAGTTAAAGATAATTTTAATAATAAATATAGTGGGAACGCTAGTGGATCATAACACTTCTTTTGAAACAAAGGTGGAATTCCGTCTGGCCCATTGCCCTTTGCAACGTCAAGCCTTTTAAGATATTTGTGATATTGTAATATTAACAGATCCAATTGAGATTGTATACGAGATGCACTATTTCCTCAACTTCGATGTAGAGTAGAAATATTTACGAAATACCTACCAACTTTTCAAAAAATGACTTATGTGCATCGCCTGGTATGACGGGGTTCCAGTGTGCGGCACTCACACAGTGATAGGTGTCATTACTTTTATTCATTCCATTCGTGCCAGCTTTAGTGAATCTATCTTATAAAGAAGCCCTTACATACCTACTTAGCTAGGCAAAACAAACTCAAATAAAGCTTTACTCGAAAGGAGATCATTCAGGCTCCATACATAGTCCAGTAATAGTTAATAAAGCACAAAAGTTGTAGGATTGCTCTGAGCCAAGTTATACAAGTTCGATGATTCATCATTATCATACATTATGTATACTTATGTCAATGTATGTAGAAGTTTGCTATCAAATTTAATAACTTACTAGTGTAAAAGTCAAAAACAATTACACTCTAGAGGGTAATATTTCCGGTACTATTTATTGAGATAGAAATGAGAGCCATTGCTGGTTCTGCTTTTGCGCAACGAGGTGAGTTCGCTAGGCGTAGAACCACGCCTGGCTTCCTCACCAAACATGTCTATAACTTTTTAACTATAAGGGTAGATACTATTTATTTCCTTTAGGCACTATTTGGTACTATTTGGGTATAGCTTTTTGGCTTTCTTGAAGTAACAGAATTCCATGGTGAGGAAGCCAGGCGTAGGTACACCATATTTAACTCGTTCAGCGTTGCTCAACGTAGGTCCGGCGCCTTATATTACCATCAGCTCTAAAGCAGAACTTTAATCATACTATGCGAATGTCCATACAAATTTTGCTTAGACAGATTAAAGTAACACTGGTATAAGAGGTGACGGTAGGAAGGGCCTCTGATCGATCGATGGTGGTTCACTTATGTAATTTGTGCGAATATGATATTTCGTTGTGAAAAATGTTTTCACCGATACACGTTTAAGTCCAGGTAATTTATTAATCCTCTACGGGTAAGTAAGTAAGGCTACTTGGTCTTCATCTCACCTGATGGTAAGTGACGATTATTCCGAAGGTGCTGGAATTGCGCTTCAAGAGGCCTATTACTTACATCTCGAATGTGATTTTTGCGTAAAATGCCAATTTTCGCATTTTGTTATAATTTGCAGTTGTATTTAACGTTTATATCGAAATGGGATAATAAAATCATGCTTAATATTACAAATTTCCACTCTGCCAGCGCATCGCATTTTGAAGTAATTTTTAATTTTTTTATAAATCTTTATTCATCATGAAGTAACGATTATTCTGGTATACATTTTGCTCAATAATATTATCGTAGATAGGAGAAATTCACAGTTAACTTAAAGCAATTTTTAAAGTTTTTTTGGTTTAGAATAAGATTTTTTTTCTATATAAAATCAATGATATCTAAAAATTCCAAGGCCGCTACGCACTATACGACTATATAAGAGATAACATTCAATTTTTTTTATTGCATTTGTTTAGAACAGTGTTCAATCTAGGAGCTCAAAAAAGTGCCTTCGCGCATTTTATAAAAATCCTTCTCTGCAATTTTGGGTTTAATTAAAAAGTTAAGCAAAACTTACAAAAAGCGAGGCCGCTACGCACTATTCCAATAGCTAATTCTACACTATTCAATAAGTCAAAATTGATAATGTATTTTTGTTTCTGAGATCCGTAACGCCAAAATTGGCCATATTACACAAAAATCACAGTCGAGATGTAAAATAGGCCCTAATCAATGAATTGACTATTATATCTCTGAACTGTCTTAACACAACAATGCTAATAACATTGTTCATTGTTGTTATGGCACCAGACTTGAGATAAGATGGTACAACCATCTTATCTCTATCGTATCGCTAGCCAGGCGGGCTTATGAAGCCCTACCCTAAAACCAAGTACCTACACAAAGATGAAGCCGCGCTGGAAAACGAACCCGTAACCTCTGGGTTCAACACCGGTGCTACTAGACCACAGCCAATCAAAAGATTGCAACATCGCAACTTAAACGCGGAAACCATGGTACTCGTGGAGTGCAGCATAAATTAAACATTTAAGGCGAGGTATTCCGAGCGCTTCTCTATCGCTCCCTCGACGGTACGACGCTAAGGGAAGCGAAGCGGCGCGAATAAGCGCGTTTTATAGGTTTTTTGTCTTTAAAGGAAACAATAAGTGAAATAAAAAAAATGTGTCTTTTGCATTCACTAGATAATAAAAAGTTTCTTCTATTAGTAAAAAAATTAAGTCATTGATTAATGTCTTATCTGACTTACAGCTCTTTTAAATGTTGAACAGAGCTATCTTTGAATTTTTTTCCTATCGAGTAAAGTATTACCAATCATGTTTCTGTCTTTAAGAGTCACTAGATAATATATTCAACTATATTATATATGAATTTGAGAACTGTATGTTTTATATTGGTGGCGGTACAATCAATCGAAATTGTTAAAAATGGGAATATAGCGCCTTAATTGATAGTGCTTCGATGCGCCCTTCAATCTAAAGCTCCCCGCCGCCCCCTCTCAGTGAGAGTTTTTCCGCTATTCGATTACATTAACGAGAACGAAAATTTGTTTGGCTTTTAATCAGCGCGCTTCCAGCGCCGAACGGGGCAAGCAACAATTTTGCCGAATAAATTCGCTAAGCTATTAAGTAGTTGAGTAGTTAGTGCGCGTTAAATGTTGTGTTACATAGAGCTGGATTTTTACAGATAATTAGTGTATATCATAATGAGGAGCAATTAGTTTATACCCAGCAAAGTTTGTTTGATGCGTTGGTTTATTTTGTGTGGAGCAAAACGAGCAGGCAGGTCACCTGATCTAAAGTAATTACCGTCATCCATGGACACCCGCCAAAATTAGAGATTGGTCTATTCGCGTATGGGTCATTTTGCGTCATTGATATAGGTCAATAAGCGTAATAAAAAGATTGGTCAATATGCGAATTAGAGATTGGTCAATTCAAGTATGGGTCATTTTACTTATTGGCCATTACGCGTTTTAGTCCTTTTGCGTTATTTTTGCAATATGTATGGTCATTATCCGTCTAAAAACGAACCAGAGGAGTCGCAGGTGCGATGCCGACCTTGATAAAGAAGTCGGATCTTTGAGGAAAGAGTGGGAATTGTAAGGGGGAGGGGGGAGAGACAGGCCTCCGGTACTTTCGCTTACCGTACGAAACACAACAGCAAGGCGTGCCATTGTTTTACGCCGATATTCCGGTTTACGGATACTCAGTAATTCGGAAAAAAATTTTGATTGAGCGGATTTGAACGAAGTCCTGTGTGATCGCGACGGAATGTATCTACGGGCGCGGCTGCACTGCCTAAATCTACCTTCATTCCTTATGTACATTTTAATTGAACTACAAGCGGGCCGCAGCGGGCCACATGCTTAGGGCTTAGATTAAAACAAAAAGGGAAGATAAGGCATGCTCCTACTTGTAGTCATTCAAAATATAGTCCTACTCAACCAATGACCTTTTATAAATAGACTAGTTATACGTGAATGAATTGCATTTTAAAATGGCGAAATTGTTTCTATGACGTAATACACGTCGAAAGGGAAAATCATATCATTAGCCTATTGTTAAAAAGGGATAGACAATATTTTGACTTTTGGTAGTTGACCAATGAGCTCATAGAATTTATGCGCTATCTCGGCCGACATTGTTTTTCTCTTTCACTCTTACAGAAAACATAGTATACGCTCCTCACTCATGCTTATCGGATTGGAAACATGGCAAATGTCATCACTTAATGAAAATTTGTATTTTAAATTTATATTTACAATACTTACGAATGAAATAAGACATTTTTATTGTCCCTTACGGTTGCAGTATAATTTTTACAATTTTTGGATACACGGGAAGTCATTTTAACCAATCAACAAATCAAAAACTTATAAAGGTAACGATCGTGTGTCAATCGTGTTGACGTGACACTACCTGACGTGTGACTGAGTGAAACTCGGGCAATTACCTTGATTTGTCCTTGCCACTACGGAGGCCAGGCAACGTATCTAAATTCTAAACATAAAATATCATTGTACTCAACTACTTAAGCAAACACTCACACACACACACACACACCTATAAAGTGTAAATCGAGCGAGCGAGACAAAGCGGTAAGTTTCAACGTCAGCGCGAGGGAGTCAGCGAGTAGCGCGTTGAGGTGTCGGTCGCTTCGCAACAGACGAGTACGTACGACCGATTCCGACGCCACTGCGGAGTAGCGTCTTTCTCTTTTTCACACAGTAGAATATCCGCAATAGTGCGATGTAGCCTGTTCGCTCGGCAAATTGTGACTGAAGTGAAATTGTGCCTTTAGGCCTAATTTTGGCGGCTCACTCACGAGACGCTAATGCCGTACCTTCCCTTTTTGTTTTAAAGGGCTACCACACTGTTGTAAACCGACGTTTACAAAAGCCGTTTACAACAGTGTGGTAGGTTGTTTTCTACGACATTTCGGTCAACCTTTCCACGACCTTTGTTTGCGGGCGCGCGTTGAAAACCGCTGTGTTGCCACTGCCTTAAACACCATTACACACAAACCGCTATCTTCAACCTACATACAACGTGGTTACTGGAAAAAGCCAAGTTCGTATATATTAATGTTCGTACAGCGCGGTATTTTTTACATCTTTAAAAGCTCATATTTACTAATAATTATATAAATTTAATCGCGTTTTTCTCCAGTAAAATATTCATTTTTTTTTAATTGCCTCACTACTTAGGTATATCAAGGAAGGGATGCCAATAGCGCTATTTAAATTCGCAAATAAAACAAAATATGTCAAATATGCTAAAGGAGGTTACTAAAATCTGGCCAGTTAATGTACCGAGGTACACTTTAAGGAAAAAATTACTCTAATAAACGCTGAGTAATATAGCAGGCCTACATTGTTTGTTAGTTTATTGAAAAAGACAAAAAAATAATAATTTCGGTTTGAAAAAATACGCCATTTTAGACCCTGTTCATGTTAAATAATCTGTGATACGATTATGAATATAATCTGTTTTCGGGAACAGGGTGTCAACAGGAATCAAATCACGAGGAAAAACGGAATACCACAGGTAATAGCCAAGTTATTAAATAAAAATACGAATCGGGAACGAAACGAAAACAACGAAGCACCCCGAATCGCCGAAACGAAACGAACGGAATGACATTTAAAACATTATGACATTTTGTAGCGTTTTGTTACTAGCAGAGAGACAATTATTAGCTGATTTTAATATTATATTTTCTATTTTTTATTGTTTTACTTCCATTCAATGATCTGTTGATAAAAATGGACGACATGTAGATGCATTAGCAATAATTAACAGCAAATAAAATATTTTATTAACACTACAGGTTATGGAGAAGTCTGATACTCAACGCAATTGAACATCGAATGTTACCACATGATAAAAATGTGTTACAAGTAATTCACAACTTTATTAATTTATTATCTAATTTTATCTAAATATAAAAGCAAAATGATACGTTTTTCGGAATCCTCGAATTTTTCTATACATTTTGATATCTATGTACCTCAAGGTACAAACATGGCCAAAGTTGTATGGACTATTAGTGACCTCCTTTTACGATAATGCTTAATATCCTGCTGTAGCCTAAATTTTACTCTTAAAAATACTAATAAAGCGGGATCCTGCTAAAAATGGCAACACTGTGGACTGTGGCAAACCAAGTGGAAGCTCGTTTACAACAAGTTGTAAACGAGCCTCCCGCCAAGGTGACCTGGTGGGAAAGGCTTGTTTACAACAGTGTGGTAGCCCCTTTAATCTAAGGCTTAGGGCAATTTTGCCTTTAATCGATGTAATCGCCGGCAAAGAAAATATACACTTCGCCGCCAAGCCGAGACGGCGGGCGCGCTCTTAT
Source organism: Scoparia ambigualis (assembly GCA_963921215.1). Lineage (NCBI taxonomy): Eukaryota > Metazoa > Arthropoda > Insecta > Lepidoptera > Crambidae > Scoparia > Scoparia ambigualis. Next base: position 9,091,316 of record OY992501.1, read on the forward strand.
TTATACTAAAAAAATAACTGACCTTATTAATTAAAACTCCTGCTATTCATTAAGTGAAAGCGCACTAAGCGGATTGCTAGGTAAAAGTTATTAGTTTATTATTTAAATATTATACTGTAATTAAAATATTAGCTTAACCATTAATCCAAAACGAACCGTGAGAAAAAAAGACTAGACTTTTCAACTATTTTTAGGTGCACTGAAGCGGCCGGCGCGTTGTAAAACAAAACAATATCGCTAATTGCTGCAACAGTTTAAGGGTGAAGTGGCACGTAGGTACCGGCTCTAGGGCTCAGATATGCGATTCTCTAAGCGACACATAGACGCTGCGCGCATGGCTGTGATCTGCTATCTCTTTCCAATTCTATGAATATGAAAGAGACTGACATTTCTCAGCGCTGCGGCAGCCGCAGCTATCAAGGCTTTAGCTTAGAGAATCGCACGGCAGATTCGAAACAGGCGACCTTATTGCTAACAAGCAATCTCTTCCAGGCAACCTTGGGTGATATAAATATAATAAAAAGAATATTGAAATGGGTAAAAGAATAAGGGAAATAAGAAATAGAAATATAAAATAGATTGGATAATAATATTAATAATAATAATGAAATATAATTATAATTTAAATAAATGAATGAGATATTAAATGTTTTAAGGCAACTATTTAGATTAATGTTTTTTATATATTTTAGCGTTTTATAAACGCTTAAATATACTTAAGTAAAATTTTAAACACTGAAAAAAGACTACAACCCCTGGCGGGAATCGAACCACGCACCTTCCGCATTCCGGGCGGCTGCCTTAACCACTTGGCTACCGAGGTCTGGTTTTCACCTGTCGAAATTTGTCAGTGCTTGATGCTTATGTTTTTTAGTCTTAACTATTTAGATCTCTGTGTTTTACTTCAGTATGCACAGTTACATTGAAATTGGCTAATTGGTTTGTAAAATTTCGAACTTGGATATTTGGATGGTGAACCGAAGTTTTAAACTAACGGCCGGCTCGGTGGCCGGCTGACTGGCAAAGCGTTAACCCTTTTAAACCCTCTTAATAACTTCGTATAAAATGTGTAATGTTATGTATAAAAATTCAGAACATTTTTAAAGGTTAAAGTGAAACGTAGTGTCAATGGCTAAAATATAGGATGGAAGTTGGAACTGTATTAAAAATAGTCGTGAATGTGGTTGAGTTTACTGAAATTGTACTGCGACATCGCGCCTGAAAGTTACAAAAAGCCTTGCTGCTATTATTGCGGCTTGATCTCGCTACAAACAAAACTTTTCACCGTAGTGTTTTCGCTACCACGTGTATCTACGTTTGACGTTGAAAATATAAAATTCGGTCTGAAGATTTTTGTTTTGTTGTTTGGCGCAACGGGTAGAGTCAGCCCCTTCGTACACAAGGCTACACGCAAATCTTAATTGCTATACGCAAAACTCAAATTGGAGTCGCGGGAAAAATGTCGGCGACGCGACTCGTGTACGAACCTCAATGGATTTGTATGGCGGTAGTCGCTTGGAGACTAAAATCGTCGAATATCGAAGATTTGCGTAGCCTTGTGTACGAAGGGGCTTATTCGTCAACTCGCACGATTTAAAATCGCACTGATGTGCGAGCTTCACCTTTTGATTTTACCTATTATTTGTGTCGTCAACTCGCACAACAGTTAAAATCTGAGATAGTCATGTACAGTCAATTACAAAAAGGTTTGAAAAAAGTTATTATCCTTAAATGTTTAATACCAGACAGTTAAGTATGATTAGTAGTCGGGTACCTACACACGCCAGCCGATCAAGCTATCCAAAACTGTCAACTGTATATTATCAATATTGATGCTTATTCCGAACAGATAAAGTGTAAAACTTGTTGAAGAAATTTGACATATTGTGGTACGTTGATCTTCTTATGTAGGTACTGTTAACCCCTTGAGCACCGTAAAACCAGACACAAGTAAAAATAAATTGATTTACGACCGCCGGCGGCCTTAGGATCCTTGACCTATTAATCCGATTTTGGCTATGCGTTGCAAGTGGTACGTACCTAATTGAATACCAAAAAATGTGTTGACATGCGGTGCGGCGATGGGCTCACATATAGCACATGTGCAGCCGCTATTTGGTGAAAAGTGGACTATTTTAGAGAACTGCTTAAGCGGTCCTCATTGCATAGTCTTTGACTAGGCCTTCGGGGATAATAGAATGATAGAATGGAATAATATAACTTATCTGTTTGCACTGGCAGGTTCTACGTTAACAATTTATGAATAAAACATACCTACTTATAATTTGAAATTAGAATGTAAAACGTCTAGTTAGAGAGTTCGGTCTGAAGTGCTAACATGGATAGACTTAACATGAGGTTTCTTATATTGTGTACAGTGAACAACTTTTCCCATGAAACTTATGTGCAAAATTGACAAAAATAATTCGACCTCCCATACAAAACTGTCCGATCAGCTGACGACAATAGTATGAGAGATCGAAATTTTTTTGTCATTTTTGCACATAGATTTCTTGGGGAAAGTTGTTCTGTTTCATGGGTGGAACTCACCCTTAATTGTTTTTGTATTAAGAAAAATTAAGGTTGTATTAAAAAAAAATTGCTGTGCATTTGTCTCGCTAAAACTCGAGAATAGCTAAATCGATTTGGCTAATTTCGATTTTGAAATATTGGTGGAAGCTCAGGGAAGCAAACGGTGAGATACATAAATATTAAGTAACGGAAAATACTTAAAACGACAATTTAATTTTCCTATACAAAATGTTCCTAGCTGTGAAACTTTTAATGTCTTTTGTCTTTTTAAAAATAAAAAATTGACACTTGGTTGTGAAATATTTAATTTTATAGGTGCGTTCAGAAATTTGCCTGTTACACAACAGCTGTAGTATGAGGTCCGATCTCTTTGGTCTGTTTTGTTGGAATACAAAACAGTTGTGATTTAGAAATATAAAAAATCTAAAAGTGACAGTTGGTTGTCGAGAAAAGAAAAATAAATAAATTTCAAGACGATTATTAAAATCTATCATCAGTTTGTCAGTGCGCGAGGTCAATTATTGGTTGTCAAATATTTATAGGTGCGTTCAGAAAGGACAATGGCGAAAATGGACCTGACTATGGGCACAAATCAATTATATTCTAAAAAATATGCTGTTATTAGTTAACTTTGAAAATACAAATAATATACCTCAAGAACTTCTAGTTCTAGAGAAATTAATTAATGCGTAAAAATAATTAATATGCATGGGAAAACTTAATCATAGCTTTTGAACGGTTTTGACCAATAGATCTTGACGACGATGTCAAGTTCCATTTCACGAGTAGGTCTACAATTTCACGTGCTTGCATGTAATACTCCCACCTTACACTCGTCGAAAAAAGATTATAGTATTCTACTTAGACAAAAATACAGTTAAGTATTTTTAGAACAGTATTAAATTGGTGAAAATGATACATTAGGTAAACGAAATAAAAACCAAAAAAGCGAAAAGGGCTTGATTGTTTGACTTGCGTGTAAAGGAACGTCACTGTTGAAATCGAATGACATTGACAGATGTTATTCATTGTTTTTTTTTGCAGTCGGCAGTTCGGCACTGTCGGCAGTCGATCTCTGCGTTTGTTCCGATACGTACTATGCGGCACTTTATTAACATTTCCCCGGCTAGTAATGATTTAATATTATTCGCCTTGGGAACGTACCAAATCCGACAGGCTCGGTCCTACTATGGGGAAGATGTGCGTTTCTATATAGATGTATCAGAGTATCGCTTGAGAGGTAGTGGAGATAATACGTTGTTAAGATTAAGAGGGAAAATTAAATCCAGACACATTTCAAGAAAACAATATTATGTATATATTAATAGAAAATAATGTGTCTGGAAGGGAAGGAATAACTGAATATTGTTGCAGTTGTTTAATAGGTCGTCGAACGATTGGCTGCTGTGCACTGTCAGGACCGTGGTGTGATACCTTGGGTGGGCCAGGCCAGGCACCAAGATAACATAATAGCATCACCAGCAGGTTTTTTAAGATAGTGTAGTTAAAAGAGACGATTTTGAATAAATCTTTATGTAGGTATAGGCTCAGTCTCTTAGGTATGGACATACACAGCGACCTCAACCCGAAGAGCTATGTTGAGAGCATTATAACCACAGCCTCACGTAAACTCGGAATCCTGAACAAGGTGAAGCGGTTCTTCACGCTGGAGCAACGTTGTCTTTTGTATAAGACTCAGGTGCGCTCCTGCGTGGAGTATTGCTCTCATCTTTGGGACGGATCCGCCAAGTACTTGCTCGAAGCTCTTTATTATTTATTCATGCAATGATATTATAAACTAGGTCAACTTATATTAAGAATTTAATCTTTAATCATTAAAATGATTTTCTAACTTCAAAAGCTCAACAATTTAAAAAATTATATCTCGCATTTGTGATGTTTTATATTGAATATGAAGTTAGGAGACTGATTCTAACTATGTTAGGTATCTAATCAACACAAAATTTATAATGCCCATAGTCATTGACTATCAGGTCCAGCTAGTATGGGATTTTGCCGATGTCCTTTGTATGTTTCATAGATGTAGTATGTGGTCCGATCTCTTTGGTCTATTTTGTTTGAATATAAAACAGTTCTGTTTCAAAATAAAAAAGTGTTAAAGTGGACTTCTTGGCGGAAAAGTGAAGCGTCATGTCTGGAGTTTTATTTTATTTTCTTTAATTTGAGTTTCGTTGAATATTAATGTTTAATAATGGCAGATAACTGTTGAGTATTCGTGCAACATTACTTTTCAGATTCTCTCAAGAAGTCCGTGTGAGATCTCAATTAAGTCCCACAACTTTATTGAGTCTCAAGGGGTTTGGAGTAATATAATTTACCTACCATTAACCGTTATCTTATTTTATATTATCACTCATTATCATCTACTTTAAGCAATTACTTATTAGCTTGACATTGGTAAAATGTGCTGACTGAAAAATTTTGTACTTATTAAGTTTTTACCATATTTTTTACAAGTAGGTCATTTGAAGTTCACCGGGTCATCTAGGAATAAATATGTAATGTTCCCCAAGAAAAGGACCGAGTTTAAATCCAATACACCCCACAACCTTTTCAGTAGGTACCTATGTGTTGACATCATGTTCCCACTAGACCATCATAGACCGATTACCGAACGAAAATCGACAATAAATCATTCTAAGTATCTGTTGTCTTGCCTACAAGAGTAAGAATTTCGACATACTTACTTTGTATGGAGGTCAAGTTAAATATCGAATTCTGGTGGGCAAAACAACACATAGGTACGTTGATTAATAATTTCAGCTGCGAAGCCACAAAATAGAGTTAAAAGCTGCACATTTCAATTGAAACTTTATCGCACAGCAGAACTAGGTCCATAACTCATAAATTGTTTCGTATGTGGCCGTGTCCTCAGCGTGGGTGCATGCACATTTTGCGGTAACACCAGCATTCAGTATCTATTTTAATATGTATTCACAGTAGTTGTACCTACCTTTGTTCTACTGAATCGTGAAGCTACCTTGTTCTACTGAATCGTGAAGCGAATGCCGTATGACACAATATGACATGTCAAAGCTATCAAAAGCAAGCTTGATTGCAGTTTTCGTTAATAATGATTGCGGCCTTTCAGTCGCGTGTGCATTTCTGTGTAAACGTATATCAATAAACGATTGTTTGCGATGTAGGTAATTGGGGTGGATGGTCGCATATCCTCTACGTGGTACTGGTTTTGGTATTGGCTTTGTCCCTTTGTGTTTCAAATTCCAGTGAATGAATCGAAATAGGGAGTGAATGGAGTAAATGTTATTTCCTGGCCCCTTTACTTACAGATAATCTGTATTCTAATGTGATCTCACGTTAAAACAAAGGTGCTGTTTCTGGTAAACGTCAATGTGAGTCTACGAGTAGAAATGGTGTTTGTTTGTCCGCGTGTACAACCATATCCCATGATTGTAATGCCGTGGATTTTCTAAAATGTCGGATATCATTGGGTACGAGACAAACTAAGAAACGTTTTTACTTGTTTTTTCCTGTTCAAAATATAAGATGACTGCTAGAAACCGCAAGAAACTTCAAGGGCTAGTAAGGCCAAGTGTTTTATACATGACAAAAAAGGAGTTCGTGTTTTTCGTACCTACTTATCGCCCAGCTGACGCGGACGGGTCAACAGAGGGCCGTATGCTTTAAAATAAATTAGATACTCAAATAAGACTTTCCAATTAAAATTCACTAAATTAATTATTTCATTAAAAATGAAAAAAAAACCACGAATTCCTTTTTGTCATTTTTGCCATGTTTTAAACACTTACAAACTAAGAAACGTTTTTACTTGTTTTTTCCTGTTCAAAATATAAGATGACTGCTAGAAACCGCAAGAAACTTCAAGGGCTAGTAAGGCCAAGTGTTTTATACATGACAAAAAAGGAGTTCGTGTTTTTCGTACCTACTTATCGCCCAGCTGACGCGGACGGGTCAACAGAGGGCCGTATGCTTTAAAATAAATTAGATACTCAAATAAGACTTTCCAATTAAAATTCACTAAATTAATTATTTCATTAAAAATGAAAAAAAAACCACGAATTCCTTTTTGTCATTTTTGCCATGTTTTAAACACTTGACCTGACCAGCCCTTGAAGTATCTTGCGGTTTCTAGCAGTCATCTTATACTCGTATGTACATAATTTCATAGTAAATATTTTTTATAAACATGTCCGGACAATAACATTTACAAACACAACGAAAAAGATCAGCCAAATCGTTATTGATGTCAATTAGCTGATACAAAATTTGATGCCACGTATTAGCTGGGATACTAATTACGGCAGGCGTAATTATTAAGTGAACGGATTCATGAAACAAAATCCGGTCCGCATGTGCTTAATTGGCCAAACACATTGACTGCCACAAAACCAGTCACAATTGAAATTTAATTGTTTGTCGGTCACCGGTGTCTGCCATGGCAATTAAAGTGTTAAAGCTCTAATAAAAATTGCTCATTGAACAATTTATCGTTTTTCAATGTGCAATTTTTATTAGAGCTTTTTTTTGTAAAATGTCGTTCATACGCCCGTTCTTTACCACAGTTAAAAAAAGACGTCCTGAATGTGGTAGGTTAAAAAAGATTTGGACGATTCAAAGTACTTACTTATTAATGGAGTTTATTGAACAAATATATTTTGACTTTGACTATCGATTAGGTATTTTTTAAAATTATTAATGACTAGCGGCCGCTCGCGGTTTCATCCGCGTGGTTCCTGTTCCCGTGAGAATATCAGGATATAAAGTATCCTATGTGTTAATCCAGGTTATAAACTATATGTATGCTGAATTTCATCCAAATCCATTCAGTAGTTTGTACGTGAAAGAGTTACAAACATCCATCCATACTTACAAACTTTCGCGTTTATAATATTAGTATTATATTTACCTACATACATAGGTACAACATTACGCCTGCTTCCCAGAGGGGTAGGCAGAGATCACAGATTTCCATTTGCTAGGTACAATGGCGGACTCCGTCGCTTTATAAGAGGAAACACTATATCGACGTGGCATGCAAAATTCTCATACAAAACACAGAAAAACGACGTTTCGTAGTCCCCTGTTTCCTCCTTCAGAGCTGGACCAATTTTTATTACTTTTTCAGCATCGGTTAAAGAAAGAGATTTTCTATGTCTGTATGTTTGATTTTTTTGCATTAAGTCATTCGTAAGCGAAATCACTTCGTTTTGTGGCGTCTTCAAAAATATTAAGAGACTGGTTTAAAAAAAATCAAACATTAAAAACACACAAAATTTAAAGATGACTAAATTTAATTTTGAGGTCTGAAAATAAATAAAGAGGTGATTTATGACATTTTCAACTGTTTTTTATTACACTGACTATGTTTAAATTAACCTGTTGACATGTCCGGGTTCTGTGCTCTAAAATCCGGGGTTTTCACGTGTCGTGTCTTGTCCTGGATGCCAAATTTTAGAGGTGGCAACTAGGGCGTGCAATTCGGATATCCGAATATCCATATTATTCGGATATTCGTCCACATTTACTATTCGAATAACATCGTAAAATTATTCGGTTTTTATTAACAATACGAATACTTCGTTATTTTGTCGCAAAAACCATAAATTACTTTTTTCACGCAAGGAGGATGATGGTTTATATGATATTCTTGCTAAAATGACGGCAGTAGATGGTGTACCACCATTTAATTTTTTTTGTTCATCAGAATCACCAAGAAATCTTTATGGAAAAGCTGGTTACAAAGATTTGCTAGAAATTTGCAGTAAGCTTGGATGAATGGCCAAGTGTGCGTAATCGCAGATATGTTAATGTTATTGTGCATTCACCAGATCATTCTAAAGAGTTTAGAAATTTGGGATTGACGAAAATAAGCGGCCATGGGACATCCGAAAACTGTTACAACGTACTTAAAGATAAATTGTCATTTAGTGGCTTATCCATAAATAATAATATCTCATGCATGGTCACTGACAAAGCTAGTGTAATGTGCGCACTAGGCAGAAAAGCAAAGTCTAAAAGCACGCCACTGAGCATGATCCGCAGCCACTCTCATCCAGCTCTTGCCAGCAACCTTGCGAAGATCGTCGGTTCACTATGTCTGAGGGCGTCCTATGACGCTATATACCCTATACGCTTGCCGATACGCGGTCTCTATTTCAGAATTCGTCTACCCCGACGGTCATCGGTTCTGCGACTGATATGGCCGGCCCACTGTCTCTTCAGCTTGCTAATCCGATGGGCTCTGTCGGTTACCTTAGTTCTCTGCTGGATCACCTCGTTTCGAATCCGATCTCTCAAAGAAACTCTGAGCATAGCCCTTTCCATAGCCCCCTGAGGGACTTTAAATTTGTATGTCATAAAGGGGTAAGACGCCACTGATCGAATACTTTTGTCTTTAGACATTGTGGAATTTTAAGTCATTTACTGCCGTCGGGTCACAATAACAATAGAAATTTAACCCGCGCGGCGTTGAACGTGTAAAGAAATCAACATCAGTTTAAACTACTGTTCTGACTTTTTTATAATGCTTCGAAAGTTCAAATTTAATGGAGAAGCTGTTTGAAGATACAGCTGTTCAACTACGAATTCTCCATCTGTAACAGAGTCATCTTCGTCATCAGATATGTTGATATCTTCGTCTGTTGAATAACGCTGATTGGCAGCTGATTCCGATGGTAAGTGATGGTTTCTGTCATATAACGTATCACAGATGGCTAAATGAGTCCCATGAGCATGACATATCTGATGAAATATAGGCAAAAGGCGTCCTACTCTGCACATGACGCTTGCTCATCGCAGTCATTTAAAGTGAGATTATACAAAGCCTAGATCAAAGAAATGCAAACCTCAGCTGGCATAGACCCTTGGATGCGAATCAAATCTAGGTTGTGAAACAAGATCCCATTTTTAAAGGATTTGATGTGTATGTTGATATTTATAAAGCGATGATTGTTACTAGCCGTCCACTCATCGAATGTCAGTGTAATATTTCTTGACTTTAATTGGTTAATTTCTTCTTTGAGTTTTTTCGTTTTATCTTCATGTACATTCATTACAATAATTCGCACAGTGTTTGGCGAACTCGGTAAGTTGCCCCACTTGCCCCCGCGCGACACCCCGCTCTGCTAGACCGTCTGACAGAGCCATCTATCTTATGGTTCAAGAAACTCACACGTTATATTTTAATTTGTTTATTGTAAATGTTTAAGTTTTTCTGTAGTTTTCTGTGTATTGTGTGTAGTTAAATCAATATATTTTTTATTTTATTTCATTTTTTATTACAAGTTCAAAAAATCCGGATTCGTATTTTCAAATCCGGATTTAACAGCCCAGTATAAATACATGTAAATCCGGATATAACGGACTTCGGATTATCCGGATTGCATTCGCTAATAGGCTTCATACTTTCGATTGGTACCTATGTAATTTATCTATTATCGAAACAAGTGCAATGTTAAAAAAAAGTGTCGCAGGAGACCCGCCTTTACCTATATTGCACGACGTCTTTTTGTTTTCATTTTTTTTAATGATTTTTACTCTTTTTTCTCACCGTTTAAATCTTCCCTGAACTTTCACAAATATTTCAAGATTAAAATTAGCTAAATCGGTTCGGTCATTCTCGAGTTTTTGCGAGACAAACGAACAGCAATTTATTTAATATACCTACGAGTAGATAAGGTTTTGTTTCGTCTTAATAGTAAGACGGAACAATAGCCTTGTATTTAAATCTGGCTATACTAATAAAGTACCTAACAGTATTATTTAATTATAAGTCATATAAACATCTATTTCAAGCCATTTCGTACTAACCAATTGTATCATGTCCGAAAAAAAATGTATATTAGATTTAGAATTTGAATCAAATTTTAATAAAAAAAAATCAATATTTTATGTTAGACATTTCTTATCTACCCGACAGTACCTCTTACCGAGTACGGAAGGTTTGCCCAACAACGAGACAAAACACACGCATTTTTTTTCGAAGTTACCCAATCACTACAAAGTCTATGGAATGAAAAAAAGTTTACGAAACGCTTCTTTTGTTTAAATATTTAATGGGGAAACAAGAAGTTGTGCACATGGGACGAAGCCGACAAACGGCTATACAAACAAACTCATAATTTCTGAGTTTTAAGATTTTAAAACGACAAACGAGGCGAGTTACAATTTCGCCATAAAACTTCACGTTTTCGTTAACGTGATGGAATCGTGAAATAAAACTCGCACAACTTGTGATATGCTGTTATAATGTCAGCGGCAACAAGCCAACAGTCTATTTAGAAAATCGATTGGAGGTTTTTGACAGTTTTCTATAATAATAATAATAATAATAAGGCCATATACAGAAGGCGGTACTTCTTGACACGGCACGCATCGTCAGGAGGTTCCTCTCTCTGCAGCCCTAACCACCGGTAGTTTGGGCCCTGCCCCGCTGCCGGCGGCACTCTAGGTTTAGGTTTTTTATAATGTTTAATGTTTCATCAACCTGTCGAGCAACATCCATGTTTTTGTTTACGTTCGGTCTACAGTTGCCATAGTTACAGAATTCACAGATCTGCACTTGACACAGTATAAATATGAGCTAAAGCAGTACGGAAGCTGGGCCTGTTTCTTGTTTTATATACCTACGCGCCAATTAAGTGTTAGGGTTGTCCTCTTATTTTTGTAAAATTGATAAACTTTTTGTTTAGTTAGCGATGTATCTCAGCTAGTTAGCGCTTTTTTTGAGATAACTAGCAAAGCTGTGGGTTGTCACTTTTAATTTTTATAAAATTAAAAGGTATTTTTTCTATTATTTATCAAAACGTTTGTTTGGGTTCTATAATGATCAACTAATCGAATGAATTGACTAGTTTACAAACAAAATTGTGTAATTAAAAAATCTTTAATATTTTAAGAAGTCTTTATTTTTTGTTAGTTATTATAAATTACTCACTGAAAAATACTTTCGCCTGCTACGACACGTTCGAAAAGCTTTATTATTAAATTTTATAGTGTAAAAAAATCTCATTCTAATGAATAGCTTTTTTAAATAAATTATCGTTAAACATGGACACGGCACTATAAAACTGATTTAGTCTACTTCTTTATAAATTAATATAGCTACTTTACAATTAATAGCGAAAACTTTCGTCCATTTTCTCGATATATTCAACGAAATCATCCGGTGGTACAATTAGTAAACTCCGGTTAGATACACAGATCTGATATCGATATTTATTTAGAGCAATCGGTCGAATAACTCAAAAGTTCAAGATGGAGGCTATTTTGTCTCATACTAATAACGGAGTCGTTGTCAAAAACCACACAGATCCTCAGATATCGATTTTCAAAGCAATCGGTTAAATAACTAAAAAGTTTAATATGGCGGCTACTTTTTCTCATTCTAATAACGGATTCATTGTCAGAAACCACACAGATCCTCAGATATCGATTTTTAAAGCAAAGTTTATTAACGATGAAGTTTCGTAGTATCAATTCTTATTATTTTTAACCATCAAAATAACGCGCGCTCAAAAAATATACGTAAGTACTTCAAATATCACCTAAACAACCAAACGATTTATTTAAAAGAAAAAGCTATTTATTTATTAATAATAAATCATTCTTCTTTCAACATCAGCAGGAAATTTAAAAAACGAAAGCTCCGGTTTTGAAGCAGCCGTAAACTAGGCAATACACTCGCGGCATTTTTAAAAATCGCGCGTACAGCGCCCGCAGAATGAAACAGTGAACACTCGGTTCGACGCCACACGCGCTACTGAGAGCACTGCGATGTCCGCTTAGGGGCCCTGTAAAGACGTGCGTCTGTGGGCGTGCGTCGATTCGAGCGTTTGTACGTAGCTTCCTTACTGCTTTAGCTCATATTTATACTGTGACTTGAACCTCAGAACAATAGTTATTGTTCTGATACTTGAACACCGATGCTTTGTAATATTTTTATGCACACACTGACAAAATATCGTGGTTGATCTTCTACCCAAACTCGCTGTCAGTAGTTTACTCGCCAAAATGGCTGACAGTAATTTACCTGCCACATAGAATTATAGAGCTGCCAACTAGGATCAACCTAACCTGCCAATTATTTATTTGTTTCTATAGTAGAATCAGTTTATTTTTTGGTGTAAGTACGTATCATTTCGGTGGGTTTAATTTAATAATGAGTTGTTCTATAGTGAGCTTAGTGTTAATTACCACTTTGTCCACAGTGTCTCAAGAAGCCGATGAGGAGACAAAGCGCATCTGTCCCGCGGACGGGAGCGGCAATCTGTTGCTCGACTGCCCGCGTGCGACGCTGTATCTGCGATTCCCACACGAACGCGAGTTGAAGGTACCAAAGCCGTTTTTCTATATTAGTGATTATACTCTTGTTTAAATCTCTTATCTCCCTGTTAATAATAAACATTGATTAAAGTTACACTTAGGATTAAATTGACGCTGTCTCTATCTGCCTTCTTTAACAAAAACGAGCCTCACAGCCTCACTTCAAACCGAGGTGTAAGTGTAACATAAGACGGTTAGGTACGTGCAGACACCAGTAGTTCAACCTACCACTAAATTTCAATATTTTTCAACACAATTTGTACTTGGTCACAGGGCATAAGGTTAAATATCGATTAGAGTTTGGCAGTTTTGGATAGTGGTCTGGCGGCGTATCAGAGTGCCTACTCTCTTTCTTCGAAACGAAATTTCGGTCGATTACCGTTTGCTATTTATAGAGCTTTCCATTATTTTGAAAGGACCATGGGGGATTTTGTATGAACCCTGTCCCCACCCTACAACAGTCATGGGATACGTGCCAATTTGTTCATTGAGACCTAAAGAAGCCTAAAGTACCTGTGTTACTTGCAAAAAGTATTGGGTTTATTTATAATTAAAAAAAAACTTTTTGACAAAAATCTCTTTATTTTTAATGTAAATAAGAATAAGAAACATTTATTGACTTGCACAACACTTACAATGAAACATACAAAAATCTCAACAAATAAAATAATAACACTTGGACGAAAATTAGACAGGTACATACATACGTAAAACAGATCAGACAACAGGTACAAACAAATGTAAACGTTGCGTATAAAGTTGTCTTATTGTTTTCTTGCTTTAGTTGGAGTTGCACGAGTGTCTCATGCTCTCTCAAAGTGTCTCTGCGGTGGTGCCATGTGCGAGAGGGCATTACGTTACCTAAAACATGGTTGAACGAAGCGATGGCTGATACACATGTCATACTCGTGAACGGGTGCCCCCTGTGGAGGCTGGTCTACTCTTGCAATCTTATTTTGTTGAAAAAAAATTAATATATATAGGATGACTGCTAGAAACCGCAAGAAACTTCAAGGGCTGGTCAGGTCAAGTGTTTTAAACATAGCAAAAATGACAACAAAGGAATTTGTGTATTTTTTATTTTTAATTAAATAATTCATTTTGTGAATTTTAATTGGATAGTGTTTGAGTATCTAATTTATTTTAAAGCCATAACATAAAGTAAAAATAAAATGAAAACAATTAAAAATAACGATTATTTAAACGCGCGGGAAACGGCCGGCCGGCCGTTGACCCGTCAAGTAGGTACTGACGCGGACGGGTCTACAGACGGCCGGCCATTGACCCGTAAACGTAGGTACTGACGTGGACGGGTCAACAGACGGCCGGCCATTGACTCGTAAACGTACGTACTGACGCGGACGGGTCAACCCCTTGCCCGCGCGTTGTGAATAATCGTTATTTTTAATTGTTTCTATTGAATAAGAAATGATATTGAAAAAACACGAATTCCTTTTTGTCATTTTTGTCATGTTCAAAACACTTGACCTGACCAGCCCTTGAAGTTTCTTGCGGTTTCTAGCAGTCACCTTATATAAAAACTATATATTTTTCAAAACCTAAATCGCTCGTATTTGAAGAAAGTCGCCATAGAAAAAAAATTCACAGATCTCATGCACCACATAACCTTCAAATAGCATTGGAAATGAACTTCGGTAATAAAAAAAACAGAAAATCTTTTTTTTCTTCAAAATGTTTTATTTAAATTCTTAATGGAAAATACAAAGGTTTCATTGCTACTCATACTTTAAAGGCGTAGTCTACAGCTTTGTTGTACGAACATGTAATATTTATTCTTGCAAACATTATTTTAATTTAAGAAAATACAGAGATTTCAGTACTACTTACATCAATTACTTAATCTACTATAGCTTTGTTGTAACATGTATACTTATTTTTATTGTACTTTTTATAAAACTAATTTACTTTAAGAAACTATTTTGTGCTTAGACAATGTCACAATGTCAAGGCACGGGTATAAACGCATATGGTGGGGGGGTGTAAGTGGGGAGGGAACAAAGCACCCGAAACTTGTGTCAGTCAGGTAGTCATACCTTAAATAATAATTCTTTAGTGTATACAATCAGTTTAACAAAAATATTAAAATTGTAATTTTTGCGTTTGTAATCGGTTGCTTTTAACTTAAGTATACAGGGTATCGATTTGTTCAAATAATTTTCAGAGTTTGTTTGTTAACTGGCTTACTTATCAACGCACTGCCCGAACCACGGGTCTAATTAAAAAGCTTAATTTTCAGGTTTCACGTAACAGTAATAAGTAATTTTTAAATATTACGGAGATTATAATTATTTTCTTTAGACTATTTTCACAATTTATATTATTTTTATCGTTATTTAAAAAAAATGTAAATAGTATTAATAAAACTACTAAAATGTAATGAATACCATAACTATATAATATCAAAACCCCGAATATGTTACTTGAATGAAAACCCACGCGCCCGAGACGCACAAACCTAGATCTTAAGCTCGTCATAACTCCTAAACTTATTATTATTTTCATAAACTTCGAAAAACATCCCGAGATATAACCTTTCTGAACATGTACATGTTGAGAATATATAAAAATATCATAAATAGGAGTAGATATTGGGCCCACAAGGTACACCAAAAAATTACTATTTTAGAGCATTTTTTTTAATTTATGAAAGAAATATATGACTATATCTGTTTAATTTTTTTTGTAAATTATTTATCTCGTTGATACAAATATTTTGACACCTCAATTAACTATATTGACCTAGAAATAACGAGAAAATCGGCATGTCGCACTTTTCTTAAAAACGGGGCCCCTACAGAAGCGATCGAAAAAACATTTCCAATGTTAAAATATCTATCCTACTAGACCCTTCAAATGACACTAATTTCAAATCTGTTGGTGGTGGGGACGTTGCTTCCCATGGTCCTTTCAAACAATTTTCTAAAAAGTTTATAATCTAAATACCAAACCTATTTTGTATGAACGAAATTTCGGTACGAAAGGAAACCGCTGTAAATAGCAAACGATTGGTCGAAATTTCGTTTCGGAGAAAGAGAGTAGACCCTCTGGCGTGTGTACGAAATACGTTACTGTGCCAATGCCGCAGCCCACAGAAATAGATCTATATAGAAGCCGCATGTGTACGATAGTGCCAAAACTCCAAAAGGATGGTGAAATCCCATCTTTCGACCGCGTTTCATTTAGCCATTGTCAGCACCGGACATAAGTGGAGTTTAAAAAAACCGGCCAAGTGCGAGTCGGAATCGCCCATTAAGGGTTCCGTAGCGGCAGGCATCATATAAATGTTCTTGTAGTTCGTCGCAACTTTGATCGATGTTTTAATAATAGTGTATTTTTTTTAATTAATTAATTTATGCCGTATTTAAAAAAAAACTACTTACTAGATCTCGTTAAAACCAATTTTCGGTGGCAGTATGCATGGTAATGTACCTACATCATATATTTTTTTTAGTTTTATCATTCTCTTATTTTAGAAGTTACGGGGGGAGACACATTTTACCACTTTGGAAGTGTCTCTCGCGCAAATTATTCAGTTTAGAAAGAAATGATATTAGAAACCTTAATACATTTTTGAAGACCGATACCCCACACGTATGGGTTTGATAAAAAAAAATATGTTTCAAATAACCCCAAATTTATTTATTTTTTTCTATTTTTGTGTGAATATCTTAATGCGGTTCACAGAATACATCTACTTACTAAGTTTCAACAGTATAGTTCTTATAGTTTCGGAAAAAAGTGGCTGTGACATACGGACGGACAGACAGGCAGACATGACGAATCCATAAGGGTTCCGTTGTTTGCCATTTGGCTACGGAACCCTAAAGATTACTACTTGCGTCGTATCGAAATGTAAAAAGTGTACAAGAAAGGTTAACCAAGATAATCAACTAGTTTTATTTCGGTAAGTATTTTTTTTTAAACGGGTTGCGTAGCGGTGAAAGATTACTACGCCTCTCTTCCCTGGCATGGGTGTCGTAAAAGGCGACTGACGGACTAAAGACTGCACATATATATATATATATATATAAAACGGCATAGAGCGGCGATGGGCTCACACCTGTCAATGAGCACATGTGCAGTCGCTATTTGGTGAAAAGTGGACTATAGTAGTGGACTGCTTTAGCTGTCCTTATTGCCTAGTCTCTGACTAACCCTTCGGGGATAATATTCGTGATTAAATGTAAGTAATTTTGTTATTAAGTTGAGACAGAAAAAAGTGACACGCTTGGTAGCTATAACAAGCGGCTTCTTTTATATCTGTGGCTCCGCTCCAACCCCCTAATTACACAACATGGAGCTAAGCCTGCGGCACCACAACATCATCAATGCGAAGAGGAGGGCTTTATCGGAGTGGAAAGGCAGAAAAGGTGCACCGCTGCTCCGACCGGACCAAGCTACCTGCCTAAAAACCCTTTCTCGACTGTGATTTTGCGTAAAATGCCCATTTTTGCTTTTTGTAGTAATTTTGCAGTTGTATTTATCGTTTTTATCGAAATAGGATAATAAATTCATGCTTAATATTAGAAATCTCCACTCTGCGAGAATAAGCTGAGTTTATTCTGAGTAAATATACAAATCTTAATTGACTAGAAAGAACAGAGTACATTAGTTGTGGTTACCCAATGAACACGATTGACAGTACCCAGTAACTAGGCTACGTTTACCAATTTGAATTGATTTGAAGTAACAAAGTGGATTAGCTGTCCCCACCCAACAAACATGATTAATATTATCAAGCTATCTTAGCTAGTTTTACGAAGCAAATTATTTGAGCCTACTGAATTACTTTGCTAAACACAACAAAGCACGTTGGCTGTGGCGACAGTTGTGTTGATTTCTTTAACCAAGTTAGTGCTTGTAGTTACCGATTGAATTCATTTGTTATACTAAGAAGCTTGGGTATTGTTAACAGTAACTTGATTCACTATAGTGAATAGGATTGCTAAGTTTACTGCGTGAATAGGTTAGAAGCAACCAACTTTTGATACCTATTTTTTGACCAACTTACTGGGGTTATATTACTATCATACGTTAACAAAGTTGACTTATGTAATTTTAGCAACAAACTTTGCAGGTTCCCTCCGAAGCAAGTTACTCGGTTGTAAATAGCAGCAACTTGTTTATTTATAGCCGTTACGTTTTTTTAGTGTGTATTTATCGTTTTTATCGAAACAGGATGATAAATTCATTATACAATCTTTATTCCTCATGAAGTAACAATTATTCTGGTATAAATTTTGCTCAATAATATTATCGTATATAGAAAAAATTCACAGTTAACTTAAAGCGATTTTCTAAGTTTTTTTGTTTTAAAATAAGATTTTTTTTCTATATCAAATCAATATCTAAATATTCCGAGGCCGCTACGCACTATGCGACTTTAAAAGAGATAATATATATATATATATATATATATATATATATTTTTTCATTTCTTTAGAACAATAGTTCAATCTAGGAACTCAAAAAAGTGCCTTCACGCATTTTATGAAAATCTTTCTCTGCAATTTTGGGTCTAATTAAAAAGTTAAGCAAAATTTACAAAAAGTGAGGCCGCTACGAACTATTCTAATAGCTATTCTACACTATTCAATAAGTCAAAATTGTTAGTGTAGGTATGCGTATTTTTGTTTCTAAGATCAAGAACGCCCAAAATTAACCATTTCACGCAAAAATCACAGTCGTGACGTAATAGACTAAGCATTTCGTTTTCCCGTAGGTAGGTACAAACTTACAATAATTCGCAATAACTCAAGTTTGTATGGAAACCTGAAATGCGTAAAGGCTCTTACGAAAAAATAATAATTATATTCATCGGAAACTTAATCCGACTTCCTATCATACTTCCTATTAATATTATAAGTATGGATGGATATGTTTGTTACTCTTTCACGTAAAAACTACAGAATTGATTTGGATGAAATTCGGCATACAGATAGTTGATAACCTGGATAACTACATAGAATACTTTTTTTCCCGATATTCCCACGGGAACGGGAACCACGCGGGTGAAACCACGAGCGGCCGCTAGTAGGTAAAATAATACAAAATCCGGTTACGCGACAATGTTGACCAAATTGATGAAGAACAGCATAACGTCGTTTATTTATTATCACAGTACAGCCACGTAATACAAATATATTTCGGGAATCAAGGGCAACTCGCCGCCCGGCCGGTAGAAGCAATACAGGGTGTCCCATAAAGAATGTGCCAAACTAAGAAGATAGACAACGAGTGACCAGTTAGATCAAAAAATTATCTTAGTAAAAGTTGCAAAATTATCGAGCTTTTATTAAAATTTATTGCATGAGTTCTGTAACTTTAACTAACAAATTATATTTTAATATAGTAGATTGATTCTTCAAGAGTATTTAATAGGATAATATAATAAGAAAAATACCTGCTTATTTGTACATACAGCAACAAAAAAAAACAGAAAAAAATTTGAGATTTTGCGAAACTTTAAAAAAATATAAGTAACTTAAAAATGGTGGTACTTTCACTGAGGTAATTTTTTTATCTAGTTGGTCACACCTCAGTCTATCTTTTCCTTAAGTTCGGCACACTCTTTACGGGACACTCTGTATATGATATCCACACATCAATAATTGATACATTCTGTTATTCTCGGTCGCGCTAACGATACCTGTGGGCGAAGAGAGAGGGGGATAAAGGGGTGGGATTTGGTCGACTGTCGAACGACATTGCTAAAAGCCAAGGTCAACTATTGCATGGACCAATATTATCGATGTATCTCGCATATGTAAAGGTCAGAGGGCACGAGCGCTCTAAGATTTTGCTATAGTTTTGCTATGGTTACAAAACTTCTTTTTTAGAATTAAGTGTACTTAAAAATGGGAAAAAGAAAAACTTCATTTCCTGTGTAAAAATAATACACTAGCAGACCGCCGGCGACTTCGTTCGCGTGGACCCCGTACCCCGTGACGAATTTTCAAAATGACTCCCCTCCCAAGAACAGTTATTGTGACGTAACTAAAATAGTTAGACATATGCTATTACGACACTTTTTGTACATAGGTAATGATGTGTTCTGCAAAGTATAGTACATTATTTTATTATGTCATCAATAGTTTTCTTAGCGCACGCGATGTAAGGAATTTATTTAAGTTTTAGGAAGGATCGTGTAGCTTCCCAACGGTGAAAGATTTTTTTAATTCGGTCTTGTAGATTCGGAGCCTATTCAATGCAAACAGACACTCACATGTTTCCTCTTTATAATATTAGTATAAATATAATAATCACGACTATTATCCCCGAAGGGTTCGTCGGAGACTATGCGATGAGGACAGCTAAGACAGTCCTTTACCATAGTTCACTTTTCACCAAATAGCGACTGTACATGTGCTCAGCGTGACAAGTGGTGAGCCCACCGCCGCTCTATGCTGCTGGATGTATGTGCAGTCTTTAGTCCGTTAGTCGCCTTTTACGACACCCGAGGGAAGAGAGGGGTGGAAGGTAGTATTCCTTCACCGCTACGCCACACGAATAAAACAATTCCTGTGTGAAACATAGTTTAAATACACATATATAAAACTTATCGATTAGCATTTGTATAGCTAGTGGTTAGCTTTTCGATGGCGCAACGGCTAAGGGCGCTTTCAATTTAGTAGGACGTTCGTTGGGGCACGGGGATAAATCATGTTATATTTGCTGTCCCTTGATTCACATAATTATAGAGCCTACACTATTGAGAAAGACGCACGGCTGCTGTCAGTTGGTCGTACGTAGACCAGAATACCCTGGTCGTTACTAATAAATAGTATGTTTCAAATGTAACTTGAACCATGTTGGTCCTGCTCTAAACGCTTATATAAATTGAAAGCAGCCTTAGGCGTTCGGTTTGCAATCTTGTCACTTGAGCAACATTCACAATTACCAAATTAACTACACCTAGTCCGACTCCTTCGTGCTTCGGTAGGCTCGTAAAGCCGTTGGTGCCGGTTGTAGTCGTCAGATGGCACTCTTTAAAGGGCCCCCACACACGATCAGTTCGCCGGCAGATATCGGCCTGTCAGTTAGTAAGTAGTACAACCACAGACCAGGGAAGTGGTCTGTGAGTACAACGTACCGCGGGCGGCGGCGCGGCGGCTAGTACTAACTGACAGGCTGATACCTGCCGGCGAACTGGGAGTTCAGGACCGCTGGTTAACCTCTCGTCTGTGAAAAAACCGAATCGGTCACTATAACAGTGGAATTTCTATTGTATCTGGTTTCTCACAGACAAGAGGTTTATCAACAACACATCACTTTCAGTTTGAATCAACGTTTATGCAAAAATATATTTTACCTATCTTCTAAACTCAAGAACAATAAATTCTAAACAAGTGCTAAACACACACTTACGGCTTGGCCACGACCGCGGGCTTCTGGCGGCACGACGAGTGGATTTCTAGTTCGCTGCGCGCTATGTTCAGCAAGTCGTAATCAATGGTAATAGAAAAAACGCAACGAACGGACGCCCCTTTCCGCCCGTTGCGTCGCAAGACGTGTGGAAAGTTGCCGGGGCCTAACTGTGGGCATAATAGCAAGATTGTAAAGTTGTAGTGCAAGTTTGTAGAACTTCCCGATGTGAGTGAAACTTCTTGGGTGCATTAAGAGCATTATGAAAATGCTAGCCCTATTTTTATCGTCATTATTTCTGAGTTGCTCCGACGCGGAATATCCACTTAATATAATAACTTCAAGCGTAAACTTCTAACGATGCAGGCTATTACGTAAGTATCAGTCGTTGTTAAGTACGTGCACTTATTCCTTTTAAAAAACCTTTTTACTTTTTCATTCCCGCTTTCAGTTTTTCCGAGAAATATGTTTCCGATTCGAACGTTGGAAATATACACTTTCAGTAAGGTGGGAAAACTTACATTGGAAACCTAAAGCGGCTTATACTATGAGATGCACTCTGTCCAACTTCTTTACATTGTATTTGTTCTATTTTTTGTTTGTAAACTTGTATTTTAGGCAGGACTATAACAAACTGTAAAATTAACAGACAGAAGGAAAAGCATATGGCTATTAAGAGGAAACACTACGTCGACGTAGCATGCAAAATTCTCCTACAAAACACAGAAAAATGTCGTTTCGTAGTCCCCTGTTTCCTCCTTCAGAACAGGACCCATTTTAGCCAACCCAACCAACCAGGAGCCTTCAAAATTTAGTGAAATTACTGCGTTTTAAGGCGTCTTCAGAAACATAAAGTGGCTGGTTAAAAAAAATCAAACATACAGACATAGTAAATCTCTTTCTTTAACTGATGCTCAAAAAGTAATAAAAATTGGTGCAGTTCTGAAGGAAGAAACAGGGGACTACGAAACGTCGTTTTTCTGTGTTTTGTATGAGAATTTTGCAAGCAAGCCACTTCGACGTAGTGTTTCCGCTTAATAACAACCAATTTCAAAAGTCAAAGTTACTCGCGCTTGTTGGTTTATCCTTGATACTCTACACGTGGCCCTGGGTGGTGCTAACACTGAGTGGTAAAGCCGCGCTGCGTTTCAGCACAAATTGAGCCGGTTCGCCCGGAGTAATACGCCACCCTCTCACTGGGCGAATGTACTGGAGGCACATCCCCCCCTCCCTCCCTTCCTTACAATTCTTACTCTTTCCTCGCAAAGATCCTATTCAATTACTGGGCGGGAAAGAAAAGCGACATGCATATCTTGTCTGCAGTTTAGTTTTATTTTCTATAATTTGTGTTTTGTCGAATATTAATGTGACATAATGGTGGATTATTTACTGTTAAGGCGAGTCACCGAGGATATTCGGGCAAAATTGTTTTGCTAGATCAAATGGTTTATGTATTTACTATGAAATTACGCTCTTTTAAAAAATACGTAATACACTAAAGGATATTGGCTAAATAATGTGCTAATTTAAGTAAAATTTTAAACACTGAAAAAAGACGACAACCTCAGGCGGGAATCGAACCACGCACCTTCCGCATTCCGGCGGCTGCCTTAACCACTTGGCTACCGAGGTCTGTCTTTCAACCGTCGAAATTTGTCAGTGCTTGATGCTTATGTTTTTTTTTAGTCAACATTGCTTCATCAAATCTTAGAAGTTTTCACCTCTGAGATCCGAAAGAAATATTTTTACAAATATTTGAACATTCGGTTAAAATGAAGCTGCGTTTATAGATTAATGTTTTATATTTTAGCGTTTTATTAACGCCAAGGTGGACCTTGCGGAAGGTGCGTGGTTCGATTCCCGCCTGAGGTTGTCGTCTTTTTTCAGTGTTTAAAATTTTACTTAAGTATATTTAAGCGTTAATAAAACGCTAAAATATAAAACATAAATGTGCTAATTTGTTACGCGATTATATGTACTTTACTCGATTATAAAAAATCCCGCAAACAGGCCAAATAAAAGTCTAAAACGGATGATTTCTTACATTTTTTTTAAATATTCAACATAGTTTTGACGTGTCAATATTTGTTTTGAAGTACTACGGCTACAGAGAACCTGCTAATTCATTAAATCCTATAAAGTCTAGATAGGCAAAAAGCCTATAAAAACCTATAAAACGCCTATTTGCGCCGCTTCGCTTTTATTTATACCCGTCCCGTACATTGAAGTACAATAAACTAGAGAAGACACCGCGAAGCAAGTTTGTGCGCAACTAAGGTGCAGCCGCAAGGTCCACAATTGTTTAAATCACATATGCAATCACTGCACTGAGGCGTTTGCAGCTCAACGTTTGAGCGGAACACGGCAGTGGTGAGCGGTGCCTTCTCTATACGTAGTAATAATAGCTCAATGGTCCCGCCCGCACCGTCATACCTCGCCTTAAGTGTTCGTGAACGTGCATGAGTGTTGGCAAATAAAACAAAACAGTGCAACATCACTTTTCAAATTCTCTCAAGAAGTCCGTGTGAGATCTCAATAAAGTCTGACAGCTTTATTGAGTCTCGAGGGGTTTAGGGGAATATTATTTACCATTACACGTTCATTATCACTCGTTATCATCTACTTATTGCAAAGAAATAATTACTATTATACCTTTTTTGCCACTGGCTAAATGTGCTGATCGCACGAATCCATTATTTAAGAGAAAAAAAAGATCCTACTACTTACCTTTTGAACGCCACGGTCGGATAAATGAAAAAGTGCCCAACACGCAATTTTTCTTGTCGGCTATAAAAGACGGTGGCGTGTTGGACACGTTTTCATTTGTCGGCCATATCCGACCGTGGCGTTCAAAAGGTTAAGACCAGCAACGCATCGGCGCCTCCTCTGGATTTGCCATGGGTGTGTATGGGCGGTGGTAATTACTTTTACCATCAGGGGACCGAATCGGGGGCTCGTTAGACTCCTTTAAAAACAAAATTAAAGTACAGCCTGTACAGCTGTCCCGCTGAGGGCAAATGCCTTCATCATTAAAATGAAGTCATTGCTAGAGTTGGCTACTTGACAGTACCCGGAAAGCATTTTACGCTTATTTTATACCTCTTACAATATAATTTTCCTCAAAAGAGAAATACTCAATATAATACTCAATAATAAATACTCAATATAATTTAATAGAAAAAAAACAAATTTTTCTTCATTAATTTCAAATTTCGCGCGGAAACGGTTGGTCGCGTGACATTTTGCCCTGTGACGTCACACTTCGATAGCCAAACAAATTTTATCTTGAAACCTGACAGCTAGGTACCTAGTTTTTGTTTATTTTGTGAAATGTGACGTCACACGAAGCTCAATCATGGCCGCCTGTGTTCCGCGTCTTGTATTGTAATCCACAGATAAAAAACGCTATTTTATTTTGTAAAAATAAAATATTTACAAATTATCTTAATAAAAAAAACTATTGGATAATTTTTGTTAAATTATAAACTACCATATCCGACATCCTACTATCCTACTTATAACATCACACTAACATTATAAAGGCAAAAGCTTGTGAGTGTGCATGTATGTTACTCTTTTGCGTAAAAACTACTGAATGAATTTGGATGAAATTCAACATACAGATAGTTTATATTCTGGATTAACACATAGGATACTTTTTATTCCGATATTCCCACGGGAACGGGAACCACGCGGGTGAAACCGCGAGCGGCCGCTAGTATTTTATAATTTATTGTTACAACTGTCTAATGGCCAATTAATGTGTATTGGCTTAATCACAACACTTGCCAAATGCGGGTTGGTGATCACAAACCCGGGCTAGGCTATGCATCGAAATATTCGAAAACACGCTTTACCCAACCTGGGAATTGAACCCGGGACCTCCAGATATCGAGCCGAGCGCTTGACCACACGGCCGCCACCATTGCCTCCTTTAAAATTATTGAAAAAGAAAGTTTTGTTGATAGCCCTGATTGGTGATTAACCGTCGATACACGTGCGTTAAGAGGAAACACTACGTCGAAGTAGCATGCAAAGTTCTCATACAAAACACAGAAAAACGACGTTTCGTAGTCCCCTGTTTCCTCCTTCAGAACTGTACCAATTTTTATTACTTTTTCAGCATCGGTTAAAGAAAGAGATTTTCTATGTCTGTATGTTTGACTTTTTTTTAAACAGTCATTTAATGCTTCTGAAGACGCCTTAAAACGGAGTGATTTCGCTAAATTTTAAAGGTTATAAATAAATGACTTAATGCGAAAAAATCAAACATACAGACATAGAAAATTTCTTTCTTTAACCGATGCTGAAAAAGTAATAAAAATTGGTCCAGTTCTGAAGGAGGAAACAGGGGACTATCTACGAAACGTCGTTTTTCTGTGTTTTGTATGAGAATTTTGAATGCCACGTCGACGTAGCGTTTCCTCTTAAGCTATCTGAGATTTCAGATAGTTGAATACAGTTGAGTCTCGACATGAGATAATTTGGAGCTCTTGGTAGGTATATAGCCGGCGCGCCGCGCCGGGGCGGCCGTCTGCCGTCAACTGTGCCTGAAAGGTCTGTCTAGGTTTCTACGGAACAGACGTTCCGTGAAAGTTGCATGTTGCGCACGGTAGACGTTTTGCGGATTGGATATTCTGTGATCTGCGACTGAATTGAGAAATGTATCTCAAAATGTTTATATTATAATCAGAAGAGTTATGTCAAAGAAGTTTAGAAAATGATATAAAAGCGTTGAATGAGGGGGTGTAACACATTTGATTCAATCAGATATAAAGAGATAGACGAAAATTACGCGAATCTACTGATAAATTATTTCGCAACTATTACAACAATCATTCAGCCTCAAACAAGGCATAGCCTAGTAATTAATTAGCCCATGCAGTAATTGTATTTTCAATAATTGAATCGCGCTTTGTAAATAAAGTCCAACATTAATTCGACAATACCACTAAGGGTGGATTCGACCAAACTGGAATAAGGTCTTATACCTAGATTAAGCGCAGAATTTGTATAGACTAATCTCGGAGTAAGTCTTATTTCAGTTTGGTCGAATCCACCCTAAATGAAGTTTGATTTACTCAAATGTCCAAAAGGCATTAAGTAGGTAAGTACTTACTTATTTTATTGGCATCGCATTAAGTACTTTAATTTGGATATTATATATAATGTTTTGCTGTAATATTCTTTTTGTAGGTACGTATATTAATTTAAAATAATCCGCTTTGGACCAGCGCGAGTTGGTGGGTTATATTCGACATTTAAAAAAATATGGAATATCTGCAAAGACAGATCCGTATGGAAAGACTTGGGGAGACTTTTACCCAACAGTGGAAAGTTTGTTGTTTGTAATTGACAGGACAAGGTTTGTATGAAATAATTTGAAAAAAGAAATCGTCACGGGGAACGGGTTCCACGCGAAAGAAGTCGCGGGGAGCCGCTAGTTAAGGCTAGGTGTTAGTGAAAAATTAAAATAACACAGTTCTTAGAATTACTTTTTGAAGTAGTAAACAGTAAAATTAAAATCTGCGAAAATTATGAAATATTGAATTGAAACACTTTTTTACGGATTAACTCGTAAAAAAGTGTTTCAATTCAATGTGTGTGCTCGCTTAAACCTCAGAAAACAATATTTATGAAATATGGTTGAGGCTTTATTCTGTGGAATACACCCGATGGAAACACGATTTAATAAAGTTGGCTCGATAGAATATATTCACAAAGTACATATTTTTGTGTCATTTTATCTTCTTTTCCAGGTTTTATTCTTAAAATAAGTGATTTGATATTATGAGTCATTTACCAAAATGAAGTTTATAGATAACTTGAGGGATTATAACCGGTCGTTTTTTATTTATTACATCTATCAATTTTTTAAAATACCAAACGCGTTTATACGCGCCGTTTCGCTGTTATACCCGTCCCTTACAGTCGTACCGTCGAGAGAGCGAGAGAGAAGCGCTCGAAATACCTCTCCTTAAGTTAAAGCAAGTATATTTTCACACAATTCCTCTTGTTTTAATTATTATATTGGTAACTTACTAGTAAGTAGTTTATATACGCGGATGGATGGTGGGTTATGTTATGGGTGAATCTACCCATGTCCTGCTGTCCACGTGTGAAGGCCTGTGACCACCAGTAGGAGATTTATAGGCTGACGATGATGATGGTGATCTTATCTTAGCTTAGAGGGGCCTGCAGAGGCCCGCGGCAGCATGAGATAAGACAAGATAATACATTTATTTGCTAGAATACAGTAAATTAGGATGTAACATTTATAAATTTAGTACAATTGTATTCAAACAGGCTTGAAAATTCTTAATTATTGAGACAATTTTTTTACATTTTGTGATTTAAGAATTCACTGCCCTATAAAGGCAATTACCCAATTTTGTTAATACACTTTTAAATTTATTTAAACTAATTAGTTTTATATCATCAGGAAGTCTGTTAAAAATTAAAATATACATATTAAAAACATTTTTGTCGTAATTATGTTTATGGCTAGGAGGCTTAAGTTCATGTCATTCATTCATATAATCACGACTATTATCCCCGAAGGGTTAGTCGGAGACTAGGCAATGAGGACAGCAAAAGCAGTCCTCTACCATAGTCCACTTTTCGCCAAATAGCGACTGCACATGTGCTCAGCGTGACAGGCGGTGAGCCCATCGCCGCTATATGCTGTTGGATATATGTCCAGTCTTTAGTCCGTTAGTCGCCTTTTACGACACCCAAGGGAAGAGAGGTGGTGTATTATTAGTATTACACCGCTATGCAATACGGTTTACGGTTATGTTCATGTATTTTGTTCTATTTTGCTTCGGAATCACCTCACTCCTTTTCCCCAATACTGCTGATGGCTCCACTGCTACGTCGACCCATTGAGATTTTTGGTGCAAATAATACTGGGTTAATTTTAGACCCTCCGCCAAATTTTTTCACGTGATCCAGTAGGAGCAGTACAACCTAATAATGAAATAAAAAATACTTTTTTTTTACACAACTCTTCCTTAAGAGGGTTTTCGCATTTCGGTTTTCATACAAACTTCCAAGTCGAAATTTATAAAAACCTATTAGCTAATTTTAATCAAACTATGCATGCTAAAGTAAAACACAAGGATCTAAACAGTTTGTTGAAAACATTTTTAAAAAACCTTTTTTTTAGCTGAGTTATTGCGATTTAGAGTCTACTATAGAAAGTTAAAAATCGGAATAACTCAGTTAAATAAACATTTTTTTTAAATGTTTTTAACAAACTATTTAGATCCCTCTGTTTTATTTCAGCATGCATGTTTCATCAAAATTAGCTTATTGGTTATTAAAAATTTCGACTTGGAAGTTTGAATAGGAAACCGAAATGCGTAACTCTCTTAAGAAAATTTTAATTATTGTCACCTAGCGCGCGGCCGCCTCGTTATCAAAGCGCATGTGCGTGACAGCTATCATTCACCCCTTGCACCAATGAGGGCGCGTCGTCGTCGTCATTTTGACCGCGAGGGTGAGCGCACGCACCTAAAATATAGGATTTAAAAAGCAGGCGAAAAATTGTGTTTAAAGAGAGAAAACATTCATTATTTTTGCGTCAAATATTTTATTATCACTTTTTTTACTCCATATTTACTTTTGGCGGGGGGTCCCAAATGATTCCTGTATGATGATGGTACTAACCAAGTGTCCACCTTGCAGGGTTGGCGCTGCATGATAAAGCTGGCGGCGCACAACAACGGCGCGCAGATGCACCACCAGCAGCTGACCAAGGAGGACGTGCCTACCGTGGTTGACAAGTGCCTCAGCTTCATATACGCGCACGGCGAGTATATCATAATAAATAACTTCGATCATTTATGAGGGTTTGCGCATTTCGGTTTTCCATACAAAGTCGAAATTTTTAAAAACCAATAGGCCAATTTTGATGAAACTTTACATGCTAAAGTAAAACACAGGGATCTTAATAGTTTGTTGAAAACATTTTTAAAAAACGTTTTTTTAGCTGAGTTATTGCGATTTAAAGTTCACTATAGAAAGTTAAAAATCGCAATAACTCAGTTAAATAAACATTTTTTTAAATTATAAATTGGCTTATTGGTTTTTAAAAAAATGGACTTGGAAGTTTGTATGTGAAACCGAAATGCGTACACCCTCTTAGACACTAAAAATATTAATGTAGTTACATCACTTTGAAAATAGGCTCGCTAAGTTCAAGCAAGTTGGAACAAAGTTCTAAATTCGAAGTATTGAGATCAAAACAAGGCATTTTTCTGATTGTTTTATGTGTTGTTACGTGGTGCCGTTTTTTAAACAGCAATCGCGTATCTATAGGTTTTATGATCAAAAATAAATAATGTAAGTTTATTGAAGGGTTTTATAAGACGGAGTATCATTGAACGGATCCGGTCACTTACGGCTAATTCCCTGAACAATCACTTTATAAGTTCCTACATCGGCCATTTCCTTGTTAGGGCTTTTCCTACTTCAGCCATTTCCCTGAAAGACCACCATGCAAATTCCCACTACGGCAAATTCCCTGACAGACTACTATGCAAATTCCCACTTCGGCCAGTTCCCCGAAAAACCACTGTGCGAATCCTACTTAAGAAATTTCTCCGAGTGACCGCTACGTGACTTCCTAGTTTGGCCATATAATTTGAAAAATTTGACAAATTAACGTGTTGCTGGCGTTGAACCAGTAGTGCAAAAAAATCCCGGATCCCAAGATGCACTGTAATTTCGTCGAACTGATTCCTCGAAGCCAGAACTGCTACTGGGGTGAAAAATTATTAAGTTATTTGGTACTTATAAATCATTCCTATATCCAACCGGAAGCAAGTAGGAATATAACACTACAAATTTCCAATAATAGCTAGTTGGAAGATGGATAATGATTCCAAAAGGGGTGCTTGGTTCCAATTCAATGCAAGTAAATAATAAAAGTTAAAGCTATATAGAATAAAATGTATTTTTCTCGTATTCAAATCTGTTTCCACTACATCCGTCAGTAGCACCTTTCTAATAAAATAAAATGCGTTTCCTGCCATGTGTCCACATTCATAATTATAAATAATCATCTAGAAAGAGAAAAAACTTGAATCATTTACTTCTTTTTATTTTTTTTTCATTTAACTGTTTATCGAAACGCTATCGGATCGGAATCGGAATAAACACTTAGCTGTATTTTGTCAATCTTTACGGCGGCGGCGGTGCGGTAGGACAGTGGTTAATGTAAGTGGTCATATGGGGAAGTGGCCGCTAGGGGAAGCTTTCGCTCACGGATTGTGGCCGTTCAAGGAATGTGGCTGTAGCCAATAGGAAGTGGCTGTTCAAGGGAAGTGGCCGATCACGGGAAGTGGCCGTTGAAGAAATGTGGCTGTAGCGGATCCCAATTTTAAATGTTATGAGTAGGTAAGTAGTAGAGAGAGTAAGTGAAGCAAAGAATGCCTGGATCGTAGCAGATGAAAAGTTGATAGTCCCTGGAAACGGGCGGATCTATCAAACATTTCTATTAGCACTTACTAATAGGTAAGTACTGTATCTCACCGGTAATCTCAAAATCACAGCTGACAAAAAATACACAATGTAAGACATCCTACTAATATTATAAACGCGAAAGTTTGTAAATATGGATGGATGTTTGTTACTCTTTCACGTAAAAACTACTGAATGGATTTGGATGCAATTCTTCATACAGATAGTTTATAACCTGGATTAACACATAGGATACTTTTTATCCTGATATTCCCACGGGAAAGGGAACCACGCGGGTGAAACCGCGAGCGGCCGCTAGTACTTAATAATTATTATTATTAAGTACTAGCGGCCGCTTTTTTCAAGATTTATTTATTATTATTATTTTCGAGAATTTTTAGTGTCAGCCTTATGTATGAAGCTCAGCGGTCGTAATACCAGTCACAATAGAAATTCAACAGCAACCTCTAGGAGTCTCCGTGCTCACGCAAAGGGTTACCTACTCACGGGTGAATTCGATTCGAATACCAATCCAGAAAATTCTTGTAAACATTTCAAAATCGCACTCCTGGAATGGGGACCAGAAGTCGGCAAACGATGTTAGGACGACGCCTTTCCGGCTCAGTGGAGCGGCGATAAACGCTAGTGTTGCAGACCCAACGATAATTTGACTATCGATTGTTGTCATCGAATCGAATTTTAAAATAAACAATCTAGCGAACCAATGTACTTCTACTCAACTTAATTACTAGCACACGTGTAAGTTACGACGTACGACTAAGTTACTAGTTAGACAATAAGCCCCCAGGTCGTCGAAAGTACCATCAAAAGTATCGCCGAGTGTCAATTCAATACTATCGACAGTGTCAATAGCGCTTTATGAACAATCTATTATAAAAAAACCGAAACCGTGTCTACCTACCACTCCTTCTCTTCCCTTGGGTGTCGTAAAAGGCGACTAACGGACTAAATACTGCACATATTTCCAACAGGATAGAGCGGCGATGGGCTCACCCCCTGACACGTTGAGCTCATGTGCAGTCGCTATTTGATGAAAAGTGGACTATGGTAGAGGACTGCTTGTGCTGTCCTCATTGCCTAGTCTCTGACTAACTCTTCGGGGATAATAGTCGTGATTATATGCATATGTATGTATTATTGAAAAATCAAGTTTATTAATAGCTTTACGTTCAATAAAAACCGATTGTATTGCAAAATGTGTCCAGCAGTAATCAAAACTTTATCCATAATATGAAAACATCGATAGTTTTGTTCTATCGATAGTCAAGCTCTGTTTCTAAAGTATTCTGCCTATGCAGATCAAGTACTGGTATTAAGTTAAATGTCTGGAACATTTAACTTTTGCCTTGTTATTTACATATAAAAAAGAAGTTAGTAAGTAAGTATATAAATAAACCAGTTTGTTTGCTACAACACCAAACGATCGATAGACCGAAATTTGTTTCGCCCACTAGAGTGAGAAATGTGACATTATATGTATCGACTGGCTTGTTTGACGATCGTCTTGACCTATGTCGTCTACGGCTACTCCCCCAACTGGAAAGTAGAAGGGAATAAGTAATTTGACAAACGTTTGATATTTGACTGCAAATTATACTTTTCCTTTCCGTACGTATTTGTCTTTGATTTCATATTCAAATAAGTACTTATCGTTAAATAAGTACACTACGTTCACCTTTCATTTGTAATAATTAGCTACTTGACAGTTCTTGGAAAAAAATTTAAAAAATACAAACGCTTATTTATTTTTATACGTCTTACAATATTTTTTTCCTGAAAAAGCTTTATTTAATAGAAAATAAACATATTTTTCTTCATTAATTTCAAATTTCGCGCGAAAACGGCTTATCACGTGACATTTAGCCCTGTGACACTTCAAAAGACAAACAAATTTCATCTTGAAACCTGACAGATAGTTTTTGTTTATTTTGTGAAATGTGACGTCCGTCACACGAAGCTCAATCATGACCGCGCCCGTATTTCGGATCTTGTAATCCACAGAAAAAAATCGCAAAAAAAATAAATGTATTAATTATTATTAATTTATTATCATAATGAAAGAAACTATTGGATAATTATTGTTAAATTATAAACTACCATAACCGACATAGGTATTTCAATCTTATTGTTACAACTGTCAAATAGCCAATAATTGTTCATGTTAATTTGGTTCATTACCTAGATACATAGACTAGATATATGTATACTAGATACTAGTCTACTACTCACAGTAGAATGTGCGTAGATAGTGTGCAATGTGCAAGCGAATATCGCCGTAATATAATCACGACTATTATCCTCGAAGGGTTAGTCAGAGACTAGGCAATGAGGACCGCAGAAGTAGTCCTCTGCCATAGTCCACTTTTCACCAAATTACAACTGCACATTGTGCTCAGCGTGACAGGTGGTGAGCCCGTCGCCGCTCTATGCTGTTGGATGTATGTGCAGTCTTTAGTCCGTTAGTCGCCTTTTACGACACTCAAGGGAAGAGAGGGGGTGGTAGTATTCTTTCACCGCCACGCGACAGGGTTAGGTTTTTGTTAAGGCTGGGATTCCCGAAATTCCCGAAAATAGTGTATTTTAAATTATAGATTACTTGCAAATCACAAGTACTCAAAATTTGGAAAAAAAATATATGTTATTCCACAGTCTCTAATCTAGTCACTCCGGCCATTAAATACTCGATTAGTGATATTTTACTGCATCTAATAAAATTTCAAACATCCTTCTAATCGTAATTCAAATATCGTATTTCTTGCATTTTACTTGGTTTTAGTTAATGAAAAATATACGAAAATAATTGTCTTTGTATAGGTGAGGCATTCCGGCCGATATAAGTTAAAAAATTTAAAAAGAATTCTTGATTTTGAAAATTACCTACCTAGTTTGCTAAGTTGACGGTCGCGAATCGCGATGTGCAATCAATCAGTCCAGTCCCCTACTAGTTTCTGCGTTTGGGAATCCTAGCCTTAAATAAAATCTGTAACGCAATCGCTCTGTTAATAAATAATTTATAATCACACCATGTAATCACGACTAATAAATAAGGATCGCAAAAGCAGTCCTCCACCATTATCCACTTTTCACCAAATAGCGACTGCACATGTGCTCAGCGTGACAGGAGGTGAGCCTATCGCGGCTCTATACTGTTGGATATATGTGCAGTCTTTATTTCGTTAGTCGCCTTTTTACGACACCCAAGGTAAGAGAGGAGGTGGTAGTATAACTTTTGCAAATATACTGGTTTCCAAAGCTATCATACACAGTACACATTGCTGAAACGAAATTATGAATTACCTACCTATGCGTTTAATTCTAACATATAATTACAACATCATCATCATCATCAGCCTATAAACATCCCACTGCTGGGCACAGGCCTCCCACGTGGACAATAGCACGTGGGGATATTGGGCCATAACCCACCACGCTGGCCCAATGCGGGTTGGTGGGTTTTAACGACTGCCATCTTACGACAACAACCGGGACCAACGGCTCAACGTGCCTTCCGAAGCACGGAGGAGCTCGAGATGTTTTAAATTTGGTCACCCATCCAGCGACCCGGCATTGCGAAAGTTTCTTAGTGGGCAAGATCGCAAACCGAACGCGCTCGCCGCTGCGCCATCGAGCTCCTCATATAATTACAACAATAATTACTACCTTATAAATATTTAATGACAATTAAATACCCCTTTTATATTCAATACTGTCTATAAAATTGCTAACTTAATTGAAATTGCGTTGATATACCACAGTGTGCATTCAGACTTGATTACTGTCACGCTACGCTGCGCTTTATTTGTAACCAGGGACCATCATATTAAAACTTGTTGCAATATACATTTCTGAATGATAGCAGGAAATCCTATTAAAAATTAAATTTCCCAAAATATGTTTTCCGATTCATTAAATGGCCCCTTTTAATGTTAATGAAAACTTTATACTGAATAAACTAAATCAGGCTTCTCTCGTATCCGACCTTTATGCTGTGAAATAATTTGATACATCCGATAATTAAATAAAGACATACTCATGTTGCCGATATCACCTATTAATTTTGTTTCATTATTGACAAGGGCTATAATTACATACATATAATCACGACTATTATCCCCGGAGGGTTAGTCAGAGACTAGGCAATTAGGACCGCAAAAGCAGTCCTCTGCCATAGTCCACTTTTCACCAAATACCCTCTGCACCAATGACCTTTTATAAATAGACTAGTTACACCTGAACGAATTGCATTTAAAAATGGCGAAATTGTTTCTATGACGTAATCACGTCGAAAGGGAAAGAAAATAAATGTAATCATATCATTAGCCTGTTGTTAAAATGAGAGAAACATATATTTTAAGACAATGAGCTCATTCATCTCGGCCGCCATTGTTTTCTCTCTTTCACTCTTACAGAAACGTCTCTCTCTTACATAGTACACGCGTCTCTCTCATGCATATCGAATTGGCAACAGGGCAAATGTGCTCACTAAATGAAAATTTCTATTTTAAATTAATTTTTACAATAATTACGAGTAAAAAAAAATCTTGTCTCATAAGGTTGCAGTATAATTTTTACAATTTCTGTATACACAGGAAGGCCTTTATCCAATTAACAACACAAAAATTTATAACGGTAACGACCGTATTGCCGTGACAATGACTGACGTGTGACTGAGTGAGGTCCAGGCAATTACCTGGATTTGTTCTAGTCACTAAGGAGGGCAGGCAACGTATCTACACATTTAATATCATTGCTCTGCACATGTACTTAGCGTGTCAGGTGATGAGCCCATCGCCGCTCTATGCTGTTGGATGTATGTACAGTCATTAGTCTATAGTCGTTGGTCGCTTTTTACGACACCCAAGGGATGAGAGGGGGTGATAGTATTCTTATAATGGGCCGCTACGCGACACTGGCCCGCCGCTACGCGTCTATAATGGGCGATTATCCGAGATCAAAAAAAAAAGAAATTGGTTCGTAAATGACTTCATAGATGGCGCTTAGCATAGATTAGTATGGCGCATGGTAAAAGGCGGGTTCATGAAGAGCACGTGTATGGCTGCGTAATATTTATTCTATTCCAAAATAGAAATAGATTCTGGATGTCCTGAATATAAATAGGTAAGGACTTACTATTTTTTTATTCTTTTGGTAGACAAGTAAAAGTGTAGAATTAATTACAGCCCTTACGGTACGGCTGGTGGCCGGCTTTTATAAAACGACATCTATCGGGTGTTTTTGAACTAATTTTTACTTTTTAATTTGGGCTGTCAGAAAATCGCCCATTGAATCGATAAAGGAGATCATTCGGGCTCCATACATTTTTGGGCCTTTTCTGAAAGTGCCGGCCAACATAAAAAAAATAGTACGTATTGTTAGAACTAGCCATTTGGAGTAATAGTTAATATGGCACAAAAGTTGTAGGATTGCTCTGAGCCAAGTTAAACAAGTTCGATGATTCATCATTTTCATACATTTATTGCCACATTGGAATTAAATTGCGTGGAAATTGATTGAACAAATTATTATCGAGATGGCGTTCCGGAATTATCTTTACTTATCCCAATATCGATACATATAACTAGCATTGGAATTGTGTTAAGATTGAGTTTGCGTTCAAGAGTAACCCCTCTGTGCCCAGCAGTGGGACGTTGATGATGATGATGATGATGATGAAAATAAAGTATAGTAGCAGTGTGATGTAGTGGCGTACGAAAAGAAAACTACCAACTTATCTCTTCCCTTGGGTGTCGTAAAGTTGGGGTGTCGTTGAGCGTTGGGTGTCGTTGAGCTCACCGCCTGTCACGCTCAGCGCATATACCAGTTATAATTTGCTGAAATGTGGACTATAGCAGAGGACTTCTTTGCGGTCCTCATTGCCTAGTCTCTAACTAATCCTTCCGGATAATATACATACATAATAAACACGACTAATATCCCCGAAGGGTTAATTAAAGACTAATGTATGTACCTAGAGGAGCTCAATGGCGCAGCGGCTAGCGCATTCGGCTTGCGATCTTGCTTGCTAAGCCACTTTCGCAATGCCGGGTCGCTGGATGGGTGACCAAATTAAAAACATCCCGAGCTCCTCCGTGCTTCGGAAGGCACGTTAAGCCGTTGGTCCCGGTTGTTGTCGTAAGATGACAGTCGTTAAAACCCACCAACCCGCATTGGGCCAGCGTGGTGGGTTATGGCCCAATATCCCCACGTGCTATTGTCCACGTGGGAGGCCTGTGCCCAGTAGTGGGACGTTAATAGGCTGATGATGATGATGTATGTACCTATATATATGTATGTATGTTCGAAGTGAAATTAAAATTTGTGCGGGCACTGTTATTATAAAATAAGCAAGTGATGTAATCAAAGTAAACGCCGTTCAACTAGCCCAAGTTAGTTGTCTCGGTTTTAGAATATTTTAACAGAAATCGGCTGAAAAATTAAGACGTCAAGTTGTCTCTCCTTTCGAATATTAAATCAGAGATCGGCTGCAAAAGTAAGCGATCAAAAGATACGTCAAGGTGTTATTATTGGAGTTCGCAGTAGGTTCAAAATGAAACCAACACCTGGTTGTCACTTGTCTTCTTCACACGCGTGACAAAGTCTGTACGCTTATTACACCTAATAACACTTTCTTTGACTCCAACTTTGTGCTAAAAATAGATCCGTCAAGTTTTAAATTGCTGCTGCCAGCATATGACTTTGCCAGCGTAAAACTAAGTTTATTGGCGGCTAGAATAGAAAGGATAGCTTTCGAGCGCTTCTCTCTCGCTCTCGACGGTACGACGACGCCGACGGGGTGTAACAGGTAACAGCGAAGCGGCGCAAAGAGGCGCGTTATATACCTATATACTTTTGCCTGTATATACTTTATAGGATTTAATAAATTAGGAGGTGCTCTGTAGTACTTCACAATAAATATATTTTTTACATAAAAAAATTTAAAGTCGGCCAAAATTGGCGGTAGAAGAATTTACTCTAGTGTTATAAGGTCACTTATAATTAGGTTAGGCGTTGTTGGTGAAATGTAAAGTTCATACACGTGAGTAATTGAGGATTTATTCTTAGAATAAGACTTACTTATACTACTTTGGTGAAATCCACCCTTAGCGTATTATATATTTCTTATAAGAGCGTTATTTAATAGTAATACATAAACCATTCGATCTAGCAAAACAGTTTTGCCCGCATATCCTCGGTGACTCGCCTTAAGCCTTGAAATTACTAGATTTTCCAAGGCTTTCAAGTCTGGTGACGAGGGCGCAATACTTTTAAGGATCCTCTCTGAAGGCTGGGTAGGGCCTCACTAAGACAATCACTTCAGTGATTTTTCGTTCTTATTTGTTTTTAGATATACTATATTCTCAGAATAAGATTCTCTTTCCGAAAATGTAGTCAATAGTCAAATAGTCAATAGTCAAAATATATTTATTCAATAAACTCCATTAATAACTTTGAAACGTCCAAATATTTTTTAACCTACCACCCATTCAGGACATCATTTTTTAACTGTGGCAAAGAACGGGCGCAAGAAACCACAGCGCACAGAAGCAACGACATTTACAAAATATATATATATTATATGTCGTTACCAGGTCACAAAATACAAAATATGAATTTGAATGTAAATAGTTTAATTAAATATGGTGCTCTATATAAATTAATTATAGGCAATTAGAAATAGCTGTTGGAGTAGGTACTTGGAGCATTTCAGACCCAAGCTGTTTTGTCTTCTGTATAATCCGACACTTTATAAAAAGCTTTTTTATAAAGCTTTTCTTTGATTTTGATTTTAAATTTATCAAGATCTAATTTCTGAATATCATTTGGTACTTTGTTGTATAATCGTACACACAGACCCTTAAAAGAATTATTTATTTTATGGAGCCTAGTATAAGGCACTGCTAATTTGTTCTTACTTCTAGTATTTAATTTGTGAATATCACTGTTTTTTGAAAACATTTCAATATTTTTATGAACATACACAAGATTTTCATAAATATATTGTGATGCAACTGTCATTATACTTATATCCTTAAATCTCTCTCTGAGAGAGTCACCAGCCTGTAGGTTATATATTGCTCGAATAGCCCTCTTCTGCAGCACAAAGATAGTTTGAATGTCGGCAGCATTTCCCCACAGTAAAATGGCGTACGACATTACACTATGAAAGTAACTGAAATAAACTAATCTAGCTGTATCAACGTCAGTTAACTGACGGATCTTCATTACTGCATAAGCCGCAGAGCTAAGTCTATTCGACAATTTAGCTATATGTGGGCCCCACTGAAGCTTGGCATCCAACGTGATGCCTAGAAACACAGTGGTGTCCACAGGATTCACATTCTTATCTTTAATTTGTACACTAGTTATTACCTGCTTAACATTAGGCAATACAAATCTTACACATTTGGTTTTTCCCTCGTTTAATAGCAAGTTATTAACACTAAACCAGTGAACAATCTTTGAGACCGCATTATTCACATCGTCATAATTTGGGTGTCGTCGTTTCACTTTGAATAAAAGTGAAGTATCATCAGCAAACAATACTATCTCATGACTGTCTTTTACAAAATAAGGTAAGTCATTAATATAAACCAAAAACAAGAATGGACCAAGTATTGAACCCTGCGGAACTCCCATTTTAACCACTGATCCCGGAGATCTTTTACCGTTAATGTCGACCTTTTGAATCCTGTTACTCAAGTATGAGATCAGAAGGCTCAAAGAAGCATCCCTAATTCCATAGTGGTTAAGCTTCCTGACCAAAGTTTCATGTAAAACACAATCAAAAGCCTTGGATAAATCACAAAATACCCCTAGGGCATCCTGTGATTCCTCCCAGGTATCAAATATTTGGATTAAAAGCTCAACACCGGCGTCAGTTGTAGAGCGACCCCTAGTAAAACCATATTGTTTACAATGTAAAAGTTTATTTTTATAAAAATGAATTTGCATTTGATCTAGCATTAACTTTTCAAAAATTTTACTAAATGTGGGTAGCACAGAAATAGGTCTAAAGTTAGAGGGGTCAGAAGTGCTACCTGATTTAAATAATGGAATTATTTTACTATATTTCATGAGGTCAGGAAAAACACCACAGTCAATGCATTCATTAAATATGCAAACTAAAACTGGAGCTATTGTCATAATTACAGATTTAGCGACGTCCACGGAATTACCCCACAGATCAGCAGTTTTCTTTTTATTGAGAGTGTTAAATGTTTTTATTATATCTATAACACAAATTTTTTGAAAACTGAAATTATTTTCACAATCTTTAACATTCTCCTTCAAAACAGATTCAGCTACAGTGGGGGAGGAAATCAAGGCTTTTGTAGTTGAAACTGGAATGTCAGTAATAAACCTCTCAAATGCTGCAGCAACATCAGCATCAGAAGTCAAGGTTTTATTATCACAATTTAAATTGTACTCATTATTACGACTTTTGACCTTTCCTGTTTCACTATTTATAATATTCCATGTCATTTTTATTTTGTCATTACTATTCTTAATCTTAGAACTCAGATAGTTTGCCTTGGCTAATCGACATACTCTTTTGAATAACTTTGAATAATTTTTAACATATAATTTGAAGTCATCTCTGGTGTTATAGTTGCGTTCACCATAAAGTTCATAAAGGCGTTTCCTACTTCTGTGAATACCAATTGTAGCCCATTCATTAAAAGTTACAGTACCACTAACTGAGATCTTTTTTGGAATAAAAGTTTTATTAAATTCTGAACAATAAAAGTTAAAAAAATTATTATAAAAGACATTAGGGTTGTCATTGTATTCTAAATAATTTAATTTTGTATCTAAATTGCTTTTAAAGCGTTTCAGCCGACCTGCAGTTTTTGGTACAACAGTGATATTCTTTTTCGTCACTTGTTTACACTGGTGTGGAAAGCTGACCATTTGGCCACAATGATCAGAGTCCAGGTTATTAATAATTTGCTTAGCCAGTGGTTTTACATTTGTATATATGTTATCAATACAGGTGGCCGAAGTGAAAGTTATTCTTGTCGGCTCCAAAAATAAATGATTCAAGTTGTATGATAGAACTAGGTTTTTAATTTTAGTTGACATAGTGGAATTTTCTAACAAATTAATATTAAAATCCCCGCAAACAATTATTGTTTTACCTACATTACGGACTTTATGTAATGCCTCATCCATAACTTTTTCGAAATAATCATATGATGCTGAAGGAGGTCTGTACACACTTAATACAACAAACTGCTCCAACTCCACACAAGCTATTTCTATTGTTCGCTCAACCGAGAGGCTCACTATGTCTTTGCGTTCCTTTAATTTAAACTTCTTACTAACAATAACTAAGGAGCCACCATGTATTGCATTTCCTCGACTGAACGAACTTCCTACCAAATGATTCTTAAAATTGAACATGAACTGATGGTCTTTAAGCCAGTGTTCTGTTATGCAAAGAATATCAATTTTATTACAGTTCATGAACAATTCAATCTCCAAATCTTTGCCCATCATTCCTTGGATGTTCTGGTGGACAATGTTTAAAGATTGTACATTTTTTAAATTTAATATTTGACATGGGCTTTTGCTAAAGCTATTTTTACATTCATTTAATTTCATTTTATTAACAAACATTTCGCAAGAGTTTTCCTCTTTTGTCATATAATTTAATTTAAATAATTAATTGGAATGTCAGTAGAAACACTACTGACGTCTATGTCAAATATACATTGCTCAATAGAAGCAACTTGTTTAGCCAAGTTTTTGGCTGACGTTTGAATACAATAGGATAGCGATAAAGCTATTTGTCGCTTAAAATAATTTGGCAGATAATAACTATCTCTTGTCAAATAAAAATTACTAACATAGTTGTTAGTGTCAATTAAATGCATTATGTCATTTTTGCAAAATAAATGTAATGTCAGGTTAAGCTTATGTCTAATAGAATTTTCCTCCTGTGGCAAACTACTACAATAAGGTAATGTAAACAATATAATTTTCTTTACAATTAACTTATTCAAACGTTCTAAACATTTTAGAAGGCTTGTTTTGTTCAGATTACCTCTATTACCAACAAATAATAATAAGGTGCTATTGGGTTTATATTTATGTTCTACTTTTTTCAAAATATGTTGATAAGAAGCACCCGGTATACAATAATTGATAACTGAATGTCCCAAGTCAGATAACAACCGACCCATGTTTTTACCAAATTCATCACTAAATATTACCAAGTCACTATTACAATCTGTCTTACATGGAATCTGGTTGGTTGGTATAACTTGTGGTACATTTTTAATTGTGCACTGAGTAAGGGAACCTTTGGAAGAAACATCAATCAATTCGACAGAGGAAGAATCACATGGGATTGATGAACGGCTTGGTAACTGTTTACATTTACAATTACTTGTGAGTGAATCAATCCCTTCATTGTTACCTTGTTACATTACACAGGACTACCAGTTCATCAATGGCCAACATGTGTTCTTTTATTTGACCTTGTGAAAGATCATATTGCTTAGTAATAGATATAAGCGAGTCCTCTAGGTGTGCAATTTTAGTTTGTAGAATTTGTGTATCATTTTTATATTTTAAATATTTATTGTGTAGTTGTGACGAGTATATATCTAATTTGTCAATTAAGTACAATCTTTCTCTATTTAATTTTACATTTTTAATAAAAAATTTGTGCTTCTTAACTAATTTTTGCGTTTTCTTAATGTACTTATTTATCTTAATATATTTTTTTAGTTTATTTTTGCTACAGCCAACAATCTTCACTGAGTGGTTGCTATTTTTATTTTTCTCACATGTAAGATCTATAGTGACAGTGGGCTGACTGCTAGCTGTCGCAGAAACCATGGAGGGGGCACAGACTACCAACTCATCGAACAAGCTTTGATTTAATGAGGCAGTCATATTAAGTTTTGATGTTTCCAATAAAGTAATTTTGTTATTGGCCTCATGCAATTGTTTTTTCAACTCATCTATGCAGTTCAGAGCCTGGTCATACTCTGAACTACATTGGTCGAACCTGTCCACAATGTTTTGGAGCCTGTCCCGGGCATCAATAGCATCGATATAACGGTCATTTAACTGTACCAACTCATTTTTTAACTTTTGATGCCTGTCTAATGATTCCAAAAGTTCCCTTTCGTTGTCATCTCGCTCTCTGTTTAGTTGATCACACAACTCTTTCGAAGCCTTCAATTCATTTAATGTCAGTTGGAGTTTGGACTCCTCCTGACGAGACAAGGCCTTGCGAGTCATCATTATGGGAAAACTTAAAAATTGAACCGTATAAAAGAGAAATACAAATTTTTAAATACTATGTGGGTTACAAGTAAACAGCTGTATGAGTAGTCGCGTAACCAACAAACAGAGGTTATATTTACGTATGTTAATCGCAACTAAAGTGGTTGGAATTAAACAAGATACGTATAATAATTAACAAATCGTCAATTTATGCAAATTTATAAGATTTTAAGTGAAATAAGGGTAGGTACCATAAAGATGACAACGGTTCACTTACATGCCGGTAACTGTCACTAAACAGTTTTATTTAAATTTTTGATTTTGCACATGAAATACACTAAAAGTGAAACGCTCACCACTAAAACACAACTTAACTTAATGATTGAATTGAAAAATGGGCGTAAAATGAGAAAATAATAAATTAAATTTCAAATTTTACACAGGAGACATTCAGATCAGCTGTTTACAAAAGTGTTGCCACAGAAGAAAAAAAAAGAATTGAGTTTATGAGAATCTATCGACCTACAATTCTTTCGTGACATTTCGTTTCCCATGTTTGTAGACTGTAACGAGTTATAAATAAATTTTGAGATGGGTAACATTTAAATAGACTGACAAACAGTCTGCCTGTGACACGGACTCCGCATAAAGCATGAACTCGGAATACGTGTTATGTATTGTTAGTGTCTTACAAATAAACAAATATTAAGCTACGAATAGTTATTCTGTGTTTTGTTCCTGTCATGTAACCGTAATTTCAAATTAGAGTAAGGGTGGATTCGACCAAACTGGAATAAGACTTACTCCGAGATTAGTCCATACAAATTCGGCGCTTAATCTAGGTATAAGACCTTATTCCACTTTGGTCGAATCCACCCTAAAAAAGACAAAACACGGAATAACTATTCCGACCTTATTCTCTGTTTATTTGTAAGACACTTAGAGTATAAAACGTCACGTTAAAATAGTATGTAAGTTAAAACGCGAGTGTATGAATAGAGTTTCAATTCGATATTTAAAGCGCTGCGAAAACGTAGAAACTTTCTGATGCCGACACGTGATTTGGCAGCAACAGAAAGTGTCCACATTTGCGCAGCGTCTTATGCTATTATTACAACAAGCTAATCTGTCAATCTAGGAAGCCTTTCTGAGGGCATCTACCGGCGTGCGGGAAGCAGTACCGTCCTGTCGGAACTGTTGGCGCGGTTCAGACGCGACGCGTGGTCGGTCCAGCTCAGCCCGAGCCAGCACTCGGAGCACGACGTCGCCGGCGTGCTGAAGAGGTTCTTCAGGGACCTGCCTGAATCACTAGTGCCGCAGGAGAAGCATCAGGCTTTGACTGCAGCCCTTGGTGAGTTTGGTACCGTTTACCAGTAGATGCACCACTACCCAATCACCTAGCGCATTTCATATCCGACGCTGGGTCGGTCCAGTTCTGCCCGAGCCAGCACTCGCACAACGTCGCCGGTGTCTTGAAGTGGTTCAGAGACCTAGTAACTGGTGCTCCAGAAGAAGCGTCTGGGAATCATTACAGGTCTTCCTGAGTTAAGAAGTACTGTCACTCTTGTTTACCTATTTAGTTCAGAGGCTAGATTGAATCATTCCTGATAAAAGACGTACAATCAAAAAATTATAACATATCTTACAGAGATAAAAGAGCCGGGTCCACGTCACGCGGAATATCAGCAGGTG
The DNA here is from genome assembly GCA_963921215.1 of Scoparia ambigualis. Taxonomy (NCBI): domain Eukaryota; kingdom Metazoa; phylum Arthropoda; class Insecta; order Lepidoptera; family Crambidae; genus Scoparia; species Scoparia ambigualis. Next base: position 9,135,977 of record OY992501.1, read on the forward strand.
ATGACGTCACTGCCCCTGGTAGCACGGAACACCGCACGCAAGCTGTTCGCGCACCTCCACTTCCTCACCACAATGGCGCACACGAACAAAATGAGCGCGGAGAACCTGGCCTCTGTGTGGGCCCCCACCATCATGCCGGCTGCTCTGGTAAGCTGCACTTCTTATGCCTAATGACACAAGATGACATAAGAAGATCTTCTGGTGACATTGACGCTTGCAACACACACTTGTTCGATTCTTTGAAAGAACACAGGTCTCACGAAGAATCTGGCCTCTGTATGGGCTCCCACGATCAAGCCAGCTGCTCTGATAAGTTCACTGCAGCTCATAGACCCTCGCAACATCCAAAAATCTCGCAAGCACGTTTCGGCAAATTTTTACATGTGCCGTCTCCGTGCATGTCTCGATCTCCGTCTATGCACTTCCTTACCAACAACAAATTCAAAAAGAGAATGTACCTTCATTGGTCTTCCCCGCCCCTACAAGGCCGATGATGGAATCCCACTTCACATGGAGTCCTTGACCACTGAGAAACTAGCTATCTTATCTATAACTACAAAGCTACTTGTAGTGTCTGCGATACTGATGAATTTAGTAACAATGTCTGGCTCTATCAAAACATAATCTTTCATTACTAGACAAGCAACACCCTCCAGACTGCGTGGTCTTCTAAAGAGGTATTCGTCGTCCGCGACCTCATCGCCAACTTCGAGGCGGTGTGGCAGCCAACTGATGGTGAGAAACGCCGCGAGGAAGCGGTGCGTCGCGTCCTCATGACGGTGTTGGGTAACGCCATTCCAGCGCCCAAGAAGGCCGCCGGCGATCTCAAGGCCTGGGTCTATATCAAGGACCGGAACACGTGTCATCAGATCACGGTTAGTACATGATCTTTTTTTATTTCCTCAACGTGTTAACGCTTGGCTTTATCTTATCTGATGATTAAGCGAAGTGGTAGCTCATAATCTTTAATTACCGCCTGCACAGGCATGTGTCCACGGCCGCAGATGTTTAATCGATGTAGTAGGTACTCTGTCGAGAAATGTATCCAAAGTTTTAAATAAAATACACTAAACATTGTATTTTTTTATTTTTTATAATAGCTCGTCATAGTGACTGCATCCTGCCTGATGGTAAGCAGCCGATGTAGTCTAAAATAATGAGAGCGCTCCCCACCGTGGAATAAGCACGATAACGAGCGCACCCATTCATGACGGCCTGCGTAAATACCGTTTCACGCCCCGCTTAAAAGACCCGGGACTGTAGGAGCTGGGAAACACATGCGCCGGCAAAGAATTCCAAAGTCCAATGGTCTTACAGAGGAACGACGTGTAGTCATGGAGAGGAAAGGAGAGGGCGGGATAAGATCAAAAAGTTCTTCAGAACACTCTCCGTACTAGTTCCGGTAGAAGACACTGAGAAAAGCAATGTCTCTACGCAGCTGGAGGTCCTCAAGGGAAGCTGTAACCTCAGCATCTCCAATAATGCGTACCGCTCGCCTTTGCAGTCTATCAAGTGCATCGAGGAGGTATTTAGCGGAGCCGTCCCATAGATGGGAGCAATACTCCATACTCGATCGCACCTGAGTTTTGTACAGCAAACAGCGCTGCTCGGGAGTGAAAAACCGCCTCACCTTATTGAGAATACCCAACTTCCGGGAGGCAGTTAAAATAGCACTCTCGATGTAGCATTTTCGATTCAGTTCCTGGTCGATGTCCATGCCAAGAATGCTGAGGTTCACCGAAATGGGTAACGGAGAGTTCTGAATAGAGGGAGGAGTAAGGAAGGGAGTTAACTTGGACGAGAATGCACAAACCTGGGTTTTGCTAGCATTAAACTCGACCAGGTTTTTGAGGGAGTTAACTTGGACGAGAATGCATAAACCTGGGTTTTGCTAGCATTAAACTCGACCAGGTTTTTGGATCCCCACTTAGAAACACGATCGAGAGTCAGGTTCACTTTGGCAACCAGTTCTTGCCTTTTCACCATAATATCGGCTTGCTTTGCCGCAGGATGTCCCAAGTACCGCTCATGCACCGTACTGTCATCCGCATAACAATGAATATTGCCCAAGGACAACATTTCATAAATATGCAGAAGAAATAGAGTAGGTGAGAGCAAAGAACCCTGCGGCACTCCGGCATTGACTTTGTAGAACGCGGAGGACTTACCCTCACAAAGGACACGAATCCTCCGCCCTTCTAGAAAGTCTGCAACCCAGGCGCACAAACGGGGCGGCACACCGAAGGCCGGCAACTTGGAAAGAAGGGAACGATGCCACACTCTATCGAAAGCTTTGGCGATATCAAGGCTAACTGCCAGAGATTCGCCATGCTTGTCCATCGCTTCACCCCACGCGTGAGAAACGTACGCTAGAAGATCACCCGTTGATCGCTTTGGTCTGAACCCATACTGGCGATCATGGAGCAGCGAGTGATCCTCTAGGTAGTGAATGAGCTGGGAATTAATTATCCGCTCAAACACCTTGCACAGCACAGAAGTTACAGCGATGGGTCGATAGTTGGCCGGATCCGAGCGATCCCCTTTTTTGGGGAGGGGTTGTATGTTCGCCTCCTTCCAAGACACCGGCACAATACCAGTATCGTAAGACTCCCTAAACAATCGTGTCAATACAGGAGACAACTCAGCCGCGCGTCTGAGCAGCACAGTCGCCGGAACACCATCCGGCCCGCTAGCCTTCCGCACGTCGAGCGACCTCAGCACGGCACGTACGTCACACTGCCTGATACGAATATCAGGCATGGTGGCCCCACAATGTGCTATATAGGTGGAGCGGCGCCACAATCGTCGACGCGCGAATTGGCCGTGAAAAGTTCAGCCAACAAGTTCGCCTTCTCAAGCGGCTGGTAAGCCAACGAGCCATCTGGATGTTTCAACGGGGGCAGCGAGGGAGAGCAGAAGTTGGCCTGCACGGCCTTAGCGAGCCGCCAATAGCTACGGCTACCCGCAGGGTGCGAGATCAACTCCCGCCCCACCCTTGCCACTCTTTGTGCATCTGCTCCTGCGAGAGCCCTCTTGTTAGACTTAGAGGCCTTGTTGTAGGCCGCCTTCAAGGAGTTAGTACTAGGGTCATTCAGAGCGCAAGCCCTCGTCCAAGCACGATACGCCGCCTTCTTGCATTCAGCAGCTTTGGCGCATTCGCGATTGAACCAAGGCCGCTGTCTGCCAACGCTGGCAAGATCTGTGAATGGAATATAATATTCCATACCCAACAAGATCTCATTAGCGATGGCAGAAGCGCACTCCGATGGGTCCTTTCCAAGAAAGCATCTCTGGTCCCATGAGACGGATGCAAAGTAATCACGCAATCCGTCCCAATCCGCCGTCGAGTAGTGCCACAGACGACGCTTGGTCTCCACCGTTTTCGGTGGACCAACGCTGTGCGGTGCTGTGGCAATGACCAAGCAGTGGTCTGACGAGCCTAGAGGTGCAAACATCGACACTCTATACCCTGCAGGGCGACTCGTCAACAATAAGTCCAACAAGGAGGGCGCGTGACCTACGATATCTGGCATCCTGGTGGGCTGGTGTACCAGTTGCGTCAGGTCTTGCGTCAGAGCGAAGGCATGAGCGACTCTACCAGCGTGATCAGTTTTGGAGGAGCCCAACCATGTTTCATGGTGGGCGTTGAAGTCCCCCAAAACCACCACCTCGTCGTTTGGGAATCGCTCCTGCGCGACATCAGTCACTCGGCCGAGGTGGTCAAAAAGGCTGCTTGTGTTAGCATCTCCTGTGTGGGACCGATAGAGGCACGCAAAGACACGGCAACGGGTGCCGAATTCAATGCGCACCCAAAGGATGGGAAAGGAGGGGTCTTCCAAACAGTGCAGACGACGACAACAAATGTCAGCCCTCACGTACAGACATACTCCGGCTTTCGCGCGGAATTGCTTTTCAAGCTGATAGCCAGGGTACCTTAAATAAGACGTGTCAGCAGGGCGACGAATTTGAGTCTCCGTCAGAAAAAGCAATGCAGGCCGCGCCGTCTCGAGGTGTTGGTGGACGGCGTTGAGGTTTGAATGGAGCCCACAGATGTTAGTGAACTCCACCTCAAACAGCGAATTGGTGGTAGGAGAGGAGGAAGCCGCTGTATTACCTGCATTCTTTTTAGGCACTGTCATTGGTAAAGGGGAAGGAAGGGACGTGAACAAGGAGCCACTACTGTTGCAAAGAAATGAACAAAGCGAGAGTTTTCCGCTTCACCATTGGAAGAGCGTGGCAACCACAGCCGACACCCCATACCCTCCCGGAAGTGGTCGCCGGGTCCCACCATTTCCGGTCACCAACCGGCACGACGATCCACTCCGAGATTATGCGCGACCTGGTGAGGCAGCCTCCCGAGGTGGTTAGCCCCGGTCGGGCTCCTGTACTATGCCGCGGGCGGCCAGCGGCACCACCGTTTCTACGAGTCTCCCTGGCCGGCGTGTCGAGTTTCGTCTCCCGCTCAATGGTTCCACGGCAGAACTCTCTGGTTCACAGTTTGCAACAATAGCCGCTCCCCTGGCTCCGGTAGTGCGGCGCTGATCCCGGAACGCGACCTGCGACGAGCACAGACCACTTGGCGGGCGTACACTACCGCACGGTGGTCGATAACCGGGCGAGCTAGGCTATACCACCAAATCTCAATTAGCACTACCCAGGGGTCACATATAGGGTCTCAAGGGTACACACCTACGGATGTGAGCATTGTTAACCCCCAAATTTTTTTGGATTTTTTTTCGATTTTTGTACAGAAGAAACACAGGACATGTTACCTTTTGATATTCACGTCCTAAATTATTTTAGGTTATAAATAACTCAACGAAATAATCTTGCTTTCAGCTTACACCTAATAAAACGAGCTCTGACATCTGCATAGAGCTATGCGAAAAAGCGAAAACGGAATCTCACCTTTTAATGTTGGAAGAGGTGATCTGCAACGAGTCCATGCGGCGGATAGTCCATATAGACGAGGTCGTTCTCGACGTGGTGCTGCGATGGGGCTATTGGGACGAGGAGGACAGGAAGGATAACTATTTGGTGGTGACGGAGAACAAAGTGTTGAACGAAATCGAAGCCCTGAGGAACTCCACTAGTATGGTTTGCGGGGAGTTGAAGCTGGCCATGGACAACGCGAAGGCGTTCAAGCTGCACATGTTCGAGCTGCACAACGGCGTTTTGTGCTGTTTCAAAGATAAACAGGTTAGTTCAAGAAGCTTGAAAAAGTGTAGTGCAACGATTTTGTGTTTTAGACAGGCGATGTGTAGAGATCAACTACGTTATTTTGGCACATGGTAAGTGTGTGTGTAATAATATTTACAATGCATCGGGGTTCGAGTGCAGACGTGTGAAATCTGCAACTATGGCAATACTGTAGGCCGAACCTAAACAAAAACATGGATCGGTCGCCCGACAGATTGAGTCAACTTAAGCCAGTAATTTATCAGTATGGGACCTCTTAAAATGTTTGTATGCCTGATAAGTTTTGTTAAGAGGGTTTACGCATTTCGGTTTCCCATACAAATTTCCAAGTTGAAATTTTTGAAAACCAGTAAGCCAATTTTGATGAAACTCGGCATGCTGAAGTAAAATATAGAGATCTAAATATTTTGCTGAAAACATTTTTAAAAAACGTTTATTTAACTGAGTTATTGCGATTTTAAACTTTCTATAGTGAACTTTAAATCGCAATAACTCAGCCAAATAAACGTCTTTTAAAAATGTGTTCAACAAACTATTTAAATCTCTGTATTTTACTATAGCAGGCAAAGTTTTATAAAAAATGGCTTATTGGTCTTTAATAAATTTCGACTTGGAAGATTGTATGGGAAACCGAAATTCGTAAACCCTCTTAAACTAAAAATAACGAATCGGACAACCACAGACAACAGTGACAGGAAAAACTGAAAAGTGACAAGTCCAAAATACGTTTCGTTTTACCCTTAATTAATTACCGATAGTCCAAAACTGACAAATTTCTCCATTCGGTATTGATCCTAACTACCTTCGATCAACAAAACCAACTAGATAACGCGTCACCTACAAAATCAAAGCTAAATTCTGTCCCCGTGAATGAATACTTTTCTTTACTAACAAACTGAGACAAAAGTTAATAATAAAACAGTTTTAAGTTCAACCTAATTATAAAGTTATTGTTATAAAGTCACAAACCTTCTAAGCATTATCTTATACTTACGATCATTCGTCACAAACAACGAGCAAAGCAATGATTACTCCTGTCATTTAAAAATAAAAAGACGTCAATAACATTTAGTGGTGAAATCAACCTTAATGGGCAACAAATAAAGTACTTTTTCCTGTTATTTCCTTGCGAGAAAATAAGAGCTCACTTCTCAAGTGGGCTGTTATTTACCGAAACATATTTTTAGCGCCGACCTGACATCTAGTTGTATTGTTACTCAAAGCTAAATACCTACACCGTAAAGTTCAAAATGCAATTTAAAACGCGAGTAGATAAGTAAAAATTAATTTCGATGTATTGTGCCTTCCGTTACAGGGCTCCCAGCAACTTGAGCAGTGGAAGGTGAAGGACATCCTGTGGTACATAGGGCACGAGCCCAAGCGCAACCCGCAGTCGCGGTGGGCGATCACCATTGTGCCTAAGAACAACAAACGGAAACGGTGAGTCATGAGTTAAAAACATTTTGCCGTCTAATAGACAATGACTCTCCCCAAAATCGCCATTGCAAAGCCATTTTGTCTCACAATAAATAATGCAAGCGCAACACGCAGTCGCGGTGGGCGATCGCCATAGTGCCTAGGAATAACAAACGGAAACGGTGAGTCATAAGTTAAAAACATTTTGCCATATAATAGACAATGACTCTCCCCAAAATCGCCATTGCAAAGCCATTTTGTCTTACAATAAATAATGCAAGCGCAACACGCAGTCGCGGTGGGCGATCACCATAGTGCCTAGGAATAACAAACGGAAACGGTGAGTGTTAAGTCAAAGCCATTTTGTCATATAATAGGCTGACTCTTTTCAAAATCGCCATTACAAAGCGATTTTTTTATGAAATATTAATTATACTCTCCTCAAAGTTTTGCACAGCCATTGCACAGCTGTTTTTTCATATAATAAATATTAACTCTCCTCAAAATGGCTATTGCTAAGCCATTTTGGTATACAATCAATAATTACTCACCCCAAAATCGTGAATGCAAAGCCATTTTTTAATACAATAAATAATTACTTCACAAAAGAGGTTACAATAAATTAAATTTTACCTTTGACAATAATATAGACTTTTTACGTTACTGAGGCCCCTTGATACTGAATTTACTGGATTCAAATAAAGCAAAAATAAGGCTTCGGCTGATAATGTACAACACGCAAAATGCTAACTGCACGCATAATGTGCAAGTACACACATCAAAAGTGTCTAGGGATCAAGCATTTTTATGCGGATTTCTTGAGATTGAGATGTGGCTTTGTAATAAATTTATATGGATCCTTTTTGGTGCATTTCATAATTTGAAACAGGAACTTTCAATCAATTTCTAGTTAAAGATGAAAATCAGCTGTCAATATTTTCCCTATAAAAACATACAACGCATTGAAGACATTATTAGTGCTACTGTTTCCCTACTACTGATTAAAACCAACGTTATTATGGAGCGGCGACGTCATTTAAGCAGGGAAGAAATGCTCAGAGCCGTGGGAATGATAGAAGCTGGTTCCCGGCAACGTACTGTGGCTTTAGCTCTGAATACAAGTCAGAGTGTTATCAGTCGACTTTGGACACGTTACCGAAGCACTGGTACCGTGGCTGAGCGCCATGGAGGACGGTATCGCTGCACCACACGGAGACAAGACCGATACATTCACATCACAACTCGAAGAGCTCCAACAATAACCGCCATGATGTTAGCCGTGAGGCTTCATCACTCTTCAGGGAACTTAATTAGCGACCAAACAGTCAGAAACCGCTTGCATGAAGTGAACCTTCATTCCCGAAGACCGCTAAGGGTACCACCTATAGCAATGCACAATCGTAGGATTCGATATCAATGGGCTCTTGAACACAGAAATTGGGCAGAAGAACAATGGCGTTTCGTGTGCTTTTCTGATGAGTCTCGTTTTGGTATGAGACCGGATACAAGACGTATACGACACTGGAGAACCCCTGGACGCCAACAGCGATTAAAATCCTGCCAGGAAGTCCATCCTTATAGTGGTGGAACCATCATGGTATGGGCGGGTATTTGGATCGGCGGAAGAACTGAGTTGATTTGGATCAGAGGCAACCTCAACGCTCAAATTTATGCTGAGACGATTGTATCAGACGTCATCGTTCCTCTACAAGTGCAAATTGGTCCCTAATTTCAGTTAATGCATGATAATGCACGACCGCACACCGCAAGAGTTGTAAGACAGACACTCGCCGCAGCTAACATCAATGTCATGCCCTGGCCTGCTCAGTCGCCAGACTTGAACCCGATTGAGCATGCATGGGATATGCTACAGAGAAGAGCTCTGCCGAATATGGAGGGTATCCAGTCGCAAGAAGACCTTTTTTTGTTGTTGCAACGAACATGGGCGGCCATTCCACAGCGTGATTTGGATGAACTCATTTTGAGTATGCCAAACCGATGTTCTTGTGTTGTTAGTGTTCGCGGTAGAAACACGGATTATTAATTGTTTAAGTTACCCAATAAAATTTTATAGAAAACTGTTATTTCAGTCTTTTTTTCGAACTTTAATGTTAGTGGTTCAAATGTCAAAAATCCCTTTATTAGGAAAATGGCAAATTTCTTTATTAATGCAAAGGTGACTTGGTTTATCGTTACTGTAGACAAACGAAAACACTTTATTTGATGAATCCTTAAAGAAAATTTTAATTAATATCAATCAGGAGAAAAGTTATTGCAAAAATATATGTTGATCCCTAGACACTTTTGATGTGTGTATTAAAACTTATCTAAGTCTGGAAATAAAAACGATTTTAAAAGAAACGCAAATTACTAGTAATTGCTATGTTACGTTTTTATTTTTATTTAGGCATAACGTTTTTAGGGAATGTATGTCACAGATGAACTTCTTGTATTGCCGTAAGTTACCTCTAGCCTCTAATATATAGGTAACGCGCAGACAAACTGATTAACATCATATGTCATTCATTACTTCTTCAGTTTTCCTGCGTTTTTCGTTGATTTCCCCAAAATGTATGGCGAGGTTTATTCTGTTTTAGACATGTATTCTACATTGTAAATACACTTCTGGTCACATCTATTGGCCCACCTTGCATTTTCAGTTTCGTTTAGTCCTAGCTAAACATTTATATTAGGTAGAGCAAAAAGTTTTTATACAGTTTTGAACCAGGCACATTCATAAATTTTATTCAATAGTCTTTTTTTAAATTTCGAACACATAATTAAAAAAAACAAAAGACAATTTGGAGCCTGTTCGTTGATATCAAACAATCGAATACTAAGAAAACTTGATTTTATTGGTTTACTTGGATTTAATTCTTGAAAGTGTCTCTTTGGTTTTGCAACAAACATTACTTATTCTTAACATTAAGGTAAGGTTCTATCAATAATCTATGGATACTTCGCCTGAAGTCGCCGCCCAAGCTGTGGCACTTATCCAGGCCGGACACAGCCAAAGAAATATGAGTGCTCAACTTAAATTAAGTCGATCTGCGGTTCCAAATGTATATCGGAGGTACCTAGAGACTGGCGGCTTTCTTCGTCGCCAAGGAAGGCCACAATTGAAAGGCAGGATTGATTCATCGTGATGACCAGCTTGAGAAATCGTCACCTTACCTCCATTGAGATACAAAACCAACTTCGCGACTTCCACGGAGTATCTGTGAGCGCTCGAACTGTTCGGAGAAGGTTAAAAGAACGCGATATGGTACCACACAAGCCAGCTAATGGCCCCACACTAATGCGAGCCCACCGAACAGCGCGTCTTCATTTCGCGCGCACTCATTTAAATTGGACTCAGCAGCATTGGAGCCGTGTACTCTTTTCTGATGAGTCTAAAATTGTGTTACATGGCAATGATGGAAGGAAGAAGGTCTACCGACGTAAGGGAGAGCGTTTTGCACAATGCTGCTTTGAAGAGAGGGTTGCTTATGGCGGTGGCTCATGGACTGTCTGGGGCGGTATATCCGCGAGCGGCAAAACTCAACTTGAGGTGATTACGGGACCACGGCTGCCAACATTAAATGCTGAAAGGTACATTCGTGAGTGCATTTTTATAAAACCTCACGTGATGCCATACGTGGACCATGTGGGCCCAAATTTCCTTTTTATGCATGATAATGCAAGAGCCCATATGGCCGGCATCGTCAGGGAATATCTTCGGGATGTGAACATCACAGTTATGGACTGGCCAGCCAGAAGCCCAGACATGAACCCGATTGAGCACATGTGATATGAGCTAAAAGACGTGTTAGGGCTCGTCAGCCAGTTGCCCAGACGATGCAGAACGATGCAGAAGTTGAAAACTGCCATAGAAGAGGAATGGGAGATGATCCCTCAAAATTTCATAGAGCGGTTGATAAAATCTATGCCTAATCGTATGAGAGGCAACACGCGTTATTAAATTAAACCTTTATTTGATAAAACATGTTTTTTATTCAAAAATCAACTGCCTTTATCAAGGCGCATACCCGACTTGTTAGGCGTAGCTCCATGTCGTGTGGTATTCTGAATTCAAATTTAAAACAATACGATCGAAAAAGATGGTAAAATGTATCAGGTTTAAAACTGCATCAATAGTTTTTGCTCAATCTAGCAATCATATTAAAGTAGGGGCCATAGAAACCTAAACTCTAAGGTGGACCAACAGATGTGTGCAGAAGTGTATAACAAATAATACTCATAATAATTATTACACCTTTCATGCTTTTATTTATTATTAAATTTATTATTTTATATTAAATCGGGGGGGGGAAAAAAGTACTATTACCTACTTTTACTTTTTTTTTGCAATTTAATATAGCATCGAGCTATACTTTATTATACATAGCCAGATAGCTTATTTAATAAGGATTCTAGTGATATATAGTCTCTGAATAAAAATTCATGGAAATCGTCATTAGACCTAGACCGGATATAAACAGGAAGTAATACGGAAGTAGTTTGACACATGCGGCCATATTGGATTAAAATTTCCGTAGCACACAAGAGGATGACAGGTTAAAGGAATCCTGTGCTTGCCAAAGAATTCCGTTAACCTGTTATTTACGACGACTTTGGCTTTGGATTTCGGACTACGATTGTGCTTCATACTTTGGATTTTGCTGTGCGTGCATCGATTATTTCAATCCCCTGTGATGAACTCAGTCGTATGGGCTATAGGTATTAAGTGCGTCAACTGCAGTAAGTGCGTAAATAAATTATAAGTACTAACATATTTTTTTCATTAAAACACGCTTAAAATATACCTTTACAAAAATTTGTATGGGAGTTCGCTAATGTCCTTTACTGAAAACATAGTAATATTAAAATAAGATAATAAAATGTAATTTAGGCATCTTAATTTATTAAAAAGCCGTAAATTTCATTTTATTACTAAGTAAGTTAGTTAGGGGCCGTCCATTAATCACGTGAGGCTCGAAAGGGGGGGGAGGGGGTGTAGAAAAATATCACGTGTATTTATTTTTTAGTCCAACGCGCGATGTCTAAACCGAAAGCGGCGTGTAGTGTGATCTTGACTCGCTGTTGAAAAAAAAACAACCTGCAACCTTTCCCGTCTAGACATTTTTATCATGGTCCTTAATTTTCTAGAATAAAATTAGATGTAACTTTATACTTACCTGTATTTAAAGATAATATTCTAAAAATTAAAAGTAATTTTTTTTAAAAAGCTTTAAAAGCGCTAAAAAGAAAAAAATAAACTTTTACTAACAACTTATAACGTCATTACACAATTTATATCATATACTTAAAAGGTTGTCGCGAGATTTTAGTAAGTACTCGTATTTTCTTAGATTGAAAATTTTAATAGGTAATAAGTATTTAAAATCAATCACATCAAGGTAGGTACTTATTTAATTTACTTGTTTATTTATACATAGGTATAGTAAGTACTTAATTATATAGTAAATCTCGCGACAGCCTTTTATATCACATAAATTGTGTAATGACGTTATAAGTTGTTAGTAAAAGTTTATTTTTTTCTTTTTAGCGCATTTAAGTAAAAGCTTGTTTTTTAAAAAAGTTTTTTACATACTTTTAATTTATTTTTTACTTTTTAGTTATCCCTGGACACGTTTTTTATCTGTTCTTCTCACTGAACGTGTAGGTATACATAATTTATTCACGTCCACCAAACCACTACCACTCACCACCCATCAAAAACGGTCTACCCATTAAAACGAATTAAACTCGACGCGGTTTACTGAGTTAAATTACGGAATTACTGAGTTCCTATGGCCACCTTCCAGCTCCATCAACAGACCCTGGTTACCATCTAACACTAAAGTACCTACTCGTCAAGACGAATCAAACGCGCCCATACTCGATAGGGTTATGTCGTTTAATTACTGAGTTCCTATGGCCATCTTCCGGCTCCATCATCAGACCCTGGTTACCATCTAGCACCAAAGTACTCGTCAAGTCGAATCAAACGAGCTTGGACCTGATGGGGTTGCGTCGTTTCTTTACTGAGTTCCTATGACCACCTTCCAGTTCCATAATCAGATCAGACCCTGGTAACCATTTAAAAACAAACTACTCGTCAAGACGAATGAAACGAGGTGAAACTCGACGGGGTGGCGTCGTTTCATTACAAAGTTCCTGTGACCACCTTTTAGCTCCATCATTCGACCCTAGTTACCATTGAAAGACAAACTAGTCTTCATGACGATTCAAACGAGGCCAAACTCGATGAGGTTGTGTCGTTTAATTGCGAAGTTCCTATGGCCACCTTCCAGCTCCATCATCATATCAGCACCATGTCATCATAATATTGCATTGTCACACGATTTACACATGTATGCAAAATTTCAGCTCAATCGGTTGAAGATATCTGCTTCAAAATTGAGTTGCAAAATTCCACCCGAACATAACATTTAGCCCATTTATCGAGGAAGGTTATAGGCAATAATTTGTTAAGGTACGGGTACGGGTAGTAACCGGTGCGAAGCCGGGGCGGGTCGCTAGTACATAATACATTGCAAGTTAAATAAAAGCTTGTATAATAATTATAAGACTCTTTGTAGGTACTAAAAAATACACGTGATTTGGGGGGGGGGGGGGGTTTAGACTTAAACCACACTACATATCACCAAGGAGGAGGGTGGGTTAAAAAAATGCAAAAAAAAACATCACGCGATTAATGGACGGCCCCTTATTAAAATAATTGTCACGAAAATTTACATTGATGACATTTTTCTTACTATCATATTGACATAGAACGAGACAAACTTGCTATAGTGCACTAATGCATATTATTCTGAGCTTTAGTGTAGTGTAACCATCTCACTGGGCTTGAATTAACTCTACCGATGAACAATTCACCTTATGTGGAAAGCATAAGGTTGGTTTTACTTAAATGAAATTTTGAAAAGTTTCCGTCCTGTTTGAATATTACGTTCATGGTTACTATTATTGTGATGTATTCTAAACCATCAAGGATATTTACTATAACATAATACACCAGTATAACACCAGCCCATCATTCTTATCTTCCTTACATATGGGAATGTTTACATTATGCATTCTTCCTGCGTTCGGTTAAGTGATGTGGACGATGAGCCGAGCATTACAAGGTTTACACGCGAGCACGAGCTTCGACCGTTCTGGACGTCGCAACGATGTTCGCGGAAATGGCTTGTATTCGAATGTTCACGCGAACAAACCTCTCGAAAGCGAGTACTCAGGCTAAATTGACCTGAGCGGTATTCGCTGCCGCTCTACCTACAGCGGCAGCGAATACCGCTCAGGTTTGAATAGGCATTTATGGACCTAGTGCAGTGTCTGTGAGAGTAGCACAAATTTGGTTTAAGCGTTTTCAATCCGGAAATTTTGATGTCAAAGATGCACGTCGCTCTGGTCGCCCTATTAAGCCCATCACACACACGTAGCTATAATATATATTAATATATATACCGTACTATAACATATATTATAGCAAGCTACCACACACGGAAACTATGCTATGATATATATTTTGCATTCATTTCATAATACGCAATAATATATATTAATATGCAATAATTAAAATTACGATATACGTTGGTGACGTCATAGAAATATATATTATAACAGCGTGTGCGGTCACTCAAATATTTGTATAAAAAATATACCGTAATATTCCTTAATAGTTACGACTTAGCTGAAGAACTGGGAATTGACCACAAAACAGTTTTGGCGCGTTTGAAAAAACCGGGTACACAAAAAAGCTCGATATTTGGGTACCTCACGAGCTCACTCAAAGAAACCTAATGAACCGTCTACTCATTTGTGATTCTTTATTACGACGTAATGAAACCGAACCATTTTTGAAGAAGCTGATATGATATGAATACGACAGGAACGTGCGAAAAAGGTCGTCTCAGGCTTCACAGACTGTGGCGAAACCCGGGTTAACTCGCAACAAGGTGATGCTGCGTGTGTGGTGGGATTGGAAGGGGCATTATTCATTATGAGCTGTTACCACCAGGCAGGACCATCGATTCTGAAAGAAGTTGAGAGAAAGCGGCCGGAATTAATCAACAGAAGGGGTGTGGCTTTTAATCATGATAACGCTACACCTCACATATCTTTAGCCACTCAGCAAAAGTTAAGAGAGTTTGGCTGGGAGGTGTTAATGCATCCAGTGACGGATTAACCCTTAATCAAATTAAGCAAATGCCTAGGGCATCACGGCTGGGGGGGCACCAGACGAAGCACAAAAAAATCCGTCCTTAGGGCATCACGTCTCACTCTCACGTCACCAAAAACCACACCAAAAAAGTTTCTAGGACTAATTTGAAAATTCGCGCGTTTAAGTTGACATAGAGTCCGACCTAGAGTCATAACCCCGCTGCCGCTTGCCCAGTCGCTGCCCGCTAGTGCATTCGGCAATTCGAATGCACCGGAATTGCGATCAGACTACCCCTTCCCCGCGGGCCCCCCGCCTGGCGCCCCCGCAAAATTAGTGTGAGTCGACAAATAATTCAAGTTCTCAAGAGGAAACACTACGTCGAAGTGGCATGCAAAATTCTCATACAAAACACAGAAAAACGACGTTTCGTAGTCCCCTGTTTCCTCCTTCAGAACTGAAAAAAAATTATTACTTTTTCAGCATTGGTTAAAGAAAGAGATTTTCTATGTCTGTATGTTTAATTTTTTTTGGTAACTAGCCACTTAATGTTTTTGAAGATGCCTTAAAACGGAGTGATTTCGCTAAATTTTGAAGGCTCCTGGTTATTAAATAAATTACTTAATGCAAAAAAATCAAACATACAGACACAGAAAATCTCTTTCTTTAACCGATGCTGAAAAAGTAATAAAAATTGGTCCAGTTCTGAAGGAGGAAACGGGGGACTACGAAACGTCGTTTTTCTGTGATTTATATGAGAATTTTGCATGCCACGTCGACGTAGTGTTTCCTCTTAATATTGTGTTCGCTTAGGTACGTAAAATTTTATTTTGTTTTGTTTTGTTAATGTCCAAAGTCAAAATATCTAAAGTATTTTGTTTCATTTGAGTAATTCCTTTGGTTATGTAAATTTACGTAAACCAGTCACAGCTGAAGGTTTCTGCAAGCTCCGAAATAGTTTTTTCTAGGTAGGTAAATTAGTTAGAGAGGTCAATGACACGCGCGTCAAATGATACCTACCGAAAGACGACTAGGTACCGATATCTAGCGGTCGGGCGTGTTTACTAAATTTAAAAGCTAATAGGTATTGTTACAAGCTTTTACTACACTACACGTCAAGTAAGTTTATAAGTTTGTACGGACGGAATATTGCGATCGATTTTTGAGCGATTTCCAGCGGTCCGATTGAGCTGAAATCAGGTAATCATTGGGTATGAAGGACAATAAATACTTAAAGGTGTATATCCTCCCGCCCGGTGACAATGAGAGTTGATATTGATCTGATGATCAGGTACCCTATCGGCTAAAAACTATGGACATGGGCTTCATTTGACTTCTGAAGCCCATAATATGCCCATTTAAGGAGAAAATATGGGCCTCAAATGTCAAATGAAGCCCAAGACCATTTCCATATTTTTAGCCGATAGACCCGCAGGTCCAGAGAAGGAGCTGCATTTACCCAGCGATAAATACGTTCAATGCATTTACGCGATTTTTCAATTGTTGTTACTTTTACCCGACTGCGGGAGGGTAATGTGTTTGTCAGTCTATGTATGTATGTTTCTTCCTTTGTACCATTGTAGAGACCAAACGCGTTCACCGATGTTGATGATTCGCACGTCACCGATTTATCTTAACCTTGCGAGTGTCACTATAAGGATATGACAAAAAAGATATGACAGCAGACAAATTCTCATTCTTGAATAAAATACCCGATGCCGGTAAGTGTCCCGATCAAACTGCAGAATACAGTCAGCACAGTAAAAATCTAGTAAATACACAATTATCCAGAAGACCTTAACACCAAATTAATAACAGAAATTTAACAGTTTCATTCATATGTCATAGGTAAAACAAGTTCCAGACCCAGTGATTCGGCTCGCACAAGTTTACATCAAACTCACGCACAATTGTATAAAATAATACATGATGATAAAATTGAATCTGCTTTCCCTAATGTGGAAACAGCCCTGCGTATATTTTTATCGCTTATGATTACAAATTGCTCAGCGTAATGTTCTTTTTCAAAATTAAAAATATTAAAAAATATAAAAAGGCCAAAGATGATACAAGAAAGGCTCGATCATTTATCGATATTATACATAGAGTAGAGTCCGATATGTTAAAAACGTTAGACGTTAATACTATCTTGCGTGAATTCAATGCCTAAAAAAGCCGCAAGGCGTATTTCTATAAATAAATAAATTATGCTTTGGTTTTTATCCTTCTCCATTTCTAAGGTACGTTACAGCTCTCATCATCTTATTTTACAAAAAAACTAATGTTTTTAGACGGTAAAGGTTTAAAGACAGGTGCTAGTTGACATACGGAAGGGGGGCCCACAGGCGTGGATTGCTTAGGGCATCAAGTAGTCTTAATCCGTCACTGAATGCATCCGTCGTATAGTCCTGACCTTGCACCTTCAGATTTCCACCTGTTTCGGTCTCTTCAGAATTCTTTAGGCAGTGTCAGGTTAACATCACGAGAGGACTTTTTTGTCATTTTGGCAAAAATGACAAAAAAGGAATATGTTTTTTATTGAAATAATTCATTTTGTGAATTTTAATTAGATAGTCTTTGAGTATCTTATTCATTATAAAGCAATAACATTAGAAAAATAAAACGAAGTCAATTAAAAACAACGATCATTTACAACGCGCGGGCAATGGCCGGCCGGCCGTTGACCCTCAACGTAGATACTGACGCGGACGGGTCAACCCCTTACCCGCGCGTTGTAAATAATAGTTTTTTTTTCTTATAATATTGCTATTGAATATGATATGATATTGAAAAAAACACGAATTCCTTTTTGTCATGTTTAAAACACCTACCCTGACCCAGCCCTTGAAGTTTCTTGCGGTTTCTAGCAGTCACCTTATATATCCACTGTTATTATAATATTTTGTCTGTTCTACGTGTTTACTGATAGTTTGTTTGTTTCACGAATTTATTGTTACCATGTTTTTTTCATGTATTCACTGCTATTTTGTCTGTTCAGTGTAATGACTGTTATTTTATCTGCTCCGTGTATTCACTGTTATTTTGTCTGTCTCATATAGGAGCAGAGACCACCCGTGGTTCGGAAGCACCATTGCCGGCTCCGTGACCGAAGACCAGCTCAAGTGGATGACCGCGCTGATGTTTGGCGAGTACTCGAACGTGTTACCAACCCCTAGACTCGTTATAACGTGAACCCGCACCATGGTACCGGTAACCTAATACGGTTTGTACGCACGCCAGCAGATCAAATTACTCGGAACTGTCTAATTTCTTCAATCGATATCAATTCTTTTATCCAAATAAAATTCAATTGACGAAATTTCACATTTTGTGGTAAGTTGACCTAATGTCGTGTGTGCAATAGGAAATGTAGTTTGAAGGACATGTTTAGTGTAAAACTAGTGAAAGTGAGCAACTGTTGTAGCGTCGTTGTCAATTTAGTGTCTGCTATGTCATAGTCAGTGATCGAAATAGGTAGGTGGTATGTACGTAGAGTAGATAAAACCACAATTTTTTTTTTAGTAATATAAAGTTTATAGTAGTTGCTTTTAAACTAAAAACTTTAGGAAAGGAAAGTAACTAAACTTTGGTGAAAGTAACTAAAAATGTGCGTTTAACACATTAATAATAGTCCTGTTAACCCATCCTGTTAATCTAAATGACTGTGTCGGAGTGGGTTCATGTCATTAGTCTAACGGAGCTGTGGGAATTGAACCACGATTTCTCGCGTTCAACCCGAGCATCTATGCGCTCGGCTGCTGACGCCTCGACTAGTTTATTTTGTAATACGATGTAACATGTTTTAATTTCATAAATTTTTGGTGGTTTTTAGCACTATTAGGTAAACTCCTTAGGTCTATTTCGATCACTGATGTCCGGTGTATCAGTACACGTTTAGGTTTGATTTTATTTCATATAAAAACATACAGCCTACATGTAACAATACCCAACAATTCAAAACAATGCATTTAACTCTAAACGGTTATTGTGTTTATTAGTACAATGCAGTTTTTTTTTTGTTTATAAAGTTTGATTAGTCAATTTGTAGAAATTGTAAAAAACTTTGAAATCTCATAATTTTGCTCATTCTGCTATTTTACGACGTCTTTAATTGTATCCTAGCGATCGACGTTTAGAGTTTAAACTATAGGAAAAACAACAAAATCAGATCGCTGGAACACAATCGAAGAATGTTTAACACACCAGAATCGAGGAACTGATAAAGGCCAAACGCTTCTCTGTTGGGGAATAAAAAGTAAACTGTATCTTAACGATGCCTGCCGAGACAATAACACTTCAACCCATCAGGATATTTTGTACTAAGTAAGCAGTAATGCTGTTACCGAGACTCCGTGACAGAATGCGTTCGCCACGCAGCCAACAGAGACCGTTAGAAAGCTCACGAAAACAGCAACCAACGACCCTGCGTTGACCATGGCCACTGCCGATATGAAAGTAACTCACTGCCAGATTGTCTGCTCTCGTATGAGCCAAAATCACGGAGCGGTTGAGTGTTTGGGCAGTTAACTGTACAAATAAAGCACTTTGTCTCGTCATTATATGAATTATCAATAGGTTTAAGGGACCAAAAGTAAATAATATGTAATCCATTATAATACTTTGGTTAAGTTAGTTCCCAAAATAATCAGATTTTTTATTATGGTTAGTTTATCTATTATTGTGATGAATAAATAGTTTGATAATGATGATTGATGCACTGCTAACAAAAAATAGTACTTTATACTTTTTATATTTATTTATTTAACTCTTTACAAGGAATCGATGATTACATTGTAAAAGTATTTAAAATTATAGACTGTGAAACATAAAAATGCAACATAATGAAATCTTAAATTATATTAATTATTTTATTATATTATGTAATAAAATGTGCTAATAAGATGGAATTTGTAAAAAGAATAAGTTAATAATTATTATTAACATACAAACAATATAATAAATATTTGAATTTTGTATTATAAATTATAGAGTAATCAAACTATTTTCTGTGTTTGTTAAGGTCTAGGAATTATACGTTTACCAAAATTGCATAGTCACAATTTTATTTAAATGCTATATTGTAAGTTCCTTACATTTTGTTAATATTATGTTCTTATTATGTTAATATTATGTTCTTGCCTTTCGTTAATACAAAATTCAGTGCAGAATGTTAAAATAACTTTTTTTAAATCTACTACAGTAGTTTTATCGTACATTTGTTATATTAGCGTAAAAACATATCCGTTGAATTTTAAATATATTGTCGTGACTTATTTAGTCATTATTTAGTCAAATAATATACAATGTTAACAGTACATGCTAATGTAACTCATAAAATACGTACAATGTTATCGAAGTAAAAATTAAAAATATGTTCAAGCAAGTTAGTTGTGCCAGCAAAGTGTAAAAAACATTATAATAATTCCCTTCCAAGTTTGAGTGTTAAAACTGTCTATTTGTGGATTACAACAGATTTTATTTAAAAATAGTAATAAGGAGAAATAATAATAGAGACAATAGATAATTGAAAAGTATAAGGCGCATTGCGTAAATTTAATTTTCTACTCTAATACAATATCTCTATGTGCATATGTTGGTTAACATTCTTTTGTAGTGAATTAAGACACTAAATAAAAAATATTTACAACAAATAAAAATGTAGAAAATAATTGCAATCTTGTTTTTTTAATTAATGATAAGTCTGATTGGGTGCTATTCCTATATATTTAATGTAAGATATCGTATCAAATTGGCTCATTATATTTAAAAAAAAGGAAATGTTTCTCTGTATTCCTTTAATTTAGTATTATTTTCTCGTGAAATATGTTCTTATTGCATATATAGTTATAATATATAACATAATACTATAAAATTATAGTACTATTGTAATCAAACAAACTATAATAATAGATATATTTATAGATTATACATATTTTAAATTACAAAACTAATAAGTATAACATTCAATTTTGTATTGCTATATATACCTATGTCTACGTATGACTTATTTATTGAAAAAAATATATTGAGTAATTAGATAAATATTTAAATAATAAAAATCGTTGAAATGAATAATTGAGTGTCTGTTGTATTAAGTTAACCATTAAAAACAATCCCATTACCATACATCTACTATGTAATAAAAACACATTCTAATAATAGGTACTTTTTAACTAGTTATACATACGACTTTACAAATCGGTATTAATGTACAATTCTTTTGTTTTTTTTATAAATTTGATACACAGATTTTTTTTAAATCTGTTTATAAGAACCTCATAAAAAGAAGTTCATAAGAGCTTGCCTTATTCAAAATACCGGTTACCAATCAAAACAAATCGGTTTATTATATTCGCTGCTGTTACTGGATTATCCCTATCCTTAGTATTAAATACCGTGTCACATTCATGATTGTATTATTTAGTATCGAACTATAATTAATTACGTTATTTAAAAAAATATATTTATATTTTGTGTTTCGATCTGATTTTGTTATTTTTATTATAGTTTTAACCGAGTCGCGTAGCGGTGAAAGAATACTACCACCCCCTCTCTTCCCTTGGGCGTCGTAAAAGGCGACTAACAGACTAAAGTAAATACTGCACATACATCCAACAGCATATAGCGGCGATGGGCTCACCACCTGTCACGCACATGTGCAGCCGCTATTTGGTGAAAAGTGGACTATGGCAGTGGACTGCTTTTGCGGTCCTCACTGCCTAGTCTCTGACTAACCCTTCGGGATAAAAGTCGTCATTAAATATGTTGTTTTGTATATTTATATTTTATTTATTTATTTTATGTAATAAAATAAATGTGACTTTCTAAAAATATATAATTGTACAACTATAATTGTACAACCCATCCCGTTTGACGTCGTATATCTCTTTCATTTATTGTTAAAATAATGTATATACTATTTTATATAATGTCATAACATACTACATTATAATAATGTCTGTAAGAAACAGATTTGCTACGGTTTTAATATAGTAATAAGAAATAGCACTATGTGATCATACGTAAACATTGCCAAAGTGTACAAAAATGTTTTGATATTAGCATATATTTTAATATCGTATGTCATGAATTAATATAGCGTATATAAAATAATAAATACCGGTTATTTTTAATGTGGGCTTAGTTTTTTTTTATATTATTCGTATCTTATTGTGGGAATTTATTTAATTATTTTTTATTGAAATATAATAATCTTAAACTAAAATTTATAAATCAGATCCATAAAATTACCGATGTTCACGGATTGTGGCGCGGTCGTAGGGGAAATGCGTGCCGCCACTATCGACTAATTAATTAGAAAAATATAAGATAACATTTTAATATACTTAATTTTATGTTAGAGTCTGGTGGCGACGAAAGTTGAACCTCGTAGTTATTTGATTGGCAACACTTTGTCTCTATGTGTGTCTATTTGAGGTGTCATATCGTATGTCAAATTTAAATTTTATCTGAGAAAATTGCAGCTGTGTGCACTCACACACTGTGTGCACTGAACCTGTGTAACACTGTCATGTTTTTGAAATTCCCGCGACTTCCCTGCTTTCGTTGGCCAGACTAACGTTACTGCATTAGACAAAAAATAAGCCGGATATTTGAAAAAATATCCTATTTTACTAAATATATAATATTATGTACAAAATGTATACAAACCTCTCCAGGTGTAATGTGTTTACGTATTTTATATTTTTATATAATAATATATCAGGTAAATTGCATGTAAACTAACTAAACACATATTGTTGGTTAAGTGTTAATTTACTTTATATTAAGGTAAATCAACAACAGTTTTGCTAATGTACAATTATTAATAAAAACCTATTGCATTGAACAGAACTTCGCAATGAATAAGCATTTGTTAAAAGATGTGTCTCAACGTGACAATAATTCACATATGAACTGTGCATAAAATGTGTTACCGTGTATAGATAAAATGTATTACGAATGTCATGCTAAAATAAATGAGAAACTCAACATCACTATTGTTTTACAAGAGGTTTGGAGGATGGCTTAATGTTAGCAGTCTTTTTAATGTACAAATCACACTGCCACTTATTTATTTTTGTTTAATTATCATCATTGGCCTTTGCGTCTATTGCAGACGGTTTATGGTGCAATGCTGGGCAAACACCGTTTTTGGTGGCTGAAAAGTCTGTGGTTTGTTTAAGGGGATCCTGCACGAAATTGTGAAAATTTACGTATTTTTAAGTTACTTGTACTATGCGATGAATTAGTTAAATACATTAAAAGAACTTACGTAAGTTAGCCTGATCATTGCACAAGGTCGTGGCCTTGTTGAAATTTGAAACAAATTCTTTAAATAATAACATACAATACATAAATCGAATGACTCCTAAAAACGTTTTTATTTCGAACACTTTCTTAATTTTACGCATGAAAAAATAATTCTTACATGAAAATATTTGTATTGATATTTCGCAGGTCGCCCTCATCTTAAAAAAGTAAATTTAAATTTCTAACACAATCGCGTGATGGTTTTGTACATTTCGCTGAATAAAAACATTGCTCTAATCAAATTACTAGCTCTGAAACTTCAAAGCAGAATAGTTCGAATTTTAAATATCAATATGATTTATTTTGCTTTGAAGTTCATTATGAGACTTATGTCAGGTTTTGCGATCGCGTGGCACCCTCTTAATCAAAGTGTTTATTATATATTGTACAGAAAACTAAACAGGGATAATAGGACAAAATGGTGCGTTGCACGTATAATAATAACGATGTTTGTGGTATTAAAATACTTAAATACATACTTATTATACATAGAAATCACCCAGACCCGAGACAATTTAGGAAAATAATAATTTCTAATTTGACATGACCGGGGATCGAACCCAGGACCTCAGAGATGGCGACACCATGTAAATCGGTGTACAAACCACTCGACCAAGGAGGTCGTCTTAATAATTAGTAAACCCTCTTAACGATAGATCGAACGTTTGCTTTGACTGCAGTTGACGGAAGACCTTCGCTTCGTTTCGTCTTCGTTGTAATTTATAGTGCGATAATCATTTCGTGTGAACTTCATTGCCGCGAGCGAAATCCCGCCAATATCTCTGAAAATAAAATTTTAACAAATACTTATAATTACGATTACACAACATTTTCTATGGGTAGATCAAAATTTTTGTTTCAACAATGAAAAACTTAATTGCGTAAGATATAAGGTGATCGAACAAAACGCACAAATTGGTGCAACAGGATAATTACGAATTAGAAAGAAACATTTTTAGTTCTAATTTTTTACTATTTTTTTTAATAAGTTTAAATAAGTAGATAAAAGATTTAAAGGTAATAGTGACTAGGTACTATAGACATGTTATTCAACGCTTCTATCTTCAAGTATATTTGAGCTTTATTAACGCAAACAATGTCAAACACTTTGAAGTTTATTTATTAATATAAAAAATTTACAGTGAAAAGTGTTTAACAAATAATATGTTATTGTAATATAAAATGTCAGTTTTATCATTTCTTTTGGCATGACCTTCGTATTGTGTAGTTTTAAAGATATATTAGACAATAAGATAATTATGTTAGGTTATATTACTGAGTATATTATCAGTTATATATCGAAATAAATGAATAAATTAAAGAATTAAATTGTATTCGCATTTAACATACCAAGACCTTTTTCTCCGTTAGTCTACAGATAGACTTAGAACCCTAAGCATAGGTACTGTAGAACTCGTAAAGGTTGGGGGGCGTTTGTTATTGAATAACAACAACCTTTATTTAGTATACGAGTTCATTTATTGTATACTTTTATATACATTTACAATTACATATTTACAATATAAAAATAACATGGTCAAGTCTACCCATGTTGGCACTTCAGATCGTTCTCTTCTAATCCCCGGTTTGACATCTTGTCAATTCAAATTAAGTTTTTTTTACAAATTACTATAAAGTAAAACCAGCCAGCGCCCTAACATGGTATAAACTCTACATTCCTCCCGACCTGGGGAAAAAAAATAATTTTTTAAACAATAAATTTTTTTTTCCAACTTTTTTTTTTACATTTCTACCCATTTCTAAACATTTCTAAACATCCTAGCGAAAACGGGAAAAAAAATACATACAAGAATGATTCAACCTAAACCCGACTTGGATTTAGCTATTCGAAGAATTAAACTTCGAAGAACTTGGCACATATAAACCCGTCAAAACTATATACCTATTTCGAATCATCCTCTAAATTACAAACTAACACGACTCATATACATCACCCTTAACAAAATTACATAACTAACTTTATCAATCTGCATGTTAAAATATTTAATGTTAATGCAGAGAAAAATTCAAACTCTCTAAGGGTGTGATAGTCGTTCTTAAACTTAAGCTTCATAACAAGACTCAAAGCAGATACTATCAACTTATCAATAGGAAAAAATATTCTACACCATTATATTTAAAACTCTCAAGAATTCAAGAGGCTCAAGTACAAGGTAAGAAATAGAATCCCCAAAAACATGTCAACTATCCCACGTTATGACTTGATACTCAACAATACAATATTCCCTCATAATCTATAGAATTAGGGAATTATTGATTAAACTTTAAGGCAAAAGATAATCCCTCTATTTCCAATACATTACTTAGGTAGAACTTCTACTAAGTAATTCCGAATGCTTATGAGAATAGTCACTCTATTCTACACCAGAAATTGCTTATCGTGAGAGAAATTTATTAACTCACTACAAACTACTAAAATAACAAACTATTAATTAACCCTAAACTACTATTAAACTACTTCTATAAATCAAATAACCTACAACATCATACTCCTCCATACTACTAACTCCTTAACCCTTCATAAACTAATGCTCTAAATACTCAGCCCTTTATCTGCATACTACATACTGCTAACTCTTAAACCTTCACCAACTATGCTATAATACTCAATCTTTAACCCTCAATAATAACAAACCATTTACAAACCAGATACTAATCCTATATACCATCATTTATGTGTGTGAAACCCAAATCAGGAATCCATGACAAATAGCTTATTGCCTAATCATGTTACACCAAATAATAGAATTAGTCGACTAGATCTACCAATCTAATTCTACTTAACCCTTACATCTCATTACCTTCCTCAAATATTTACTTTACCAGCATTCAACATTACATATACGTTAATAAACCTATCTCACGTTTTTTAACAATATTTCCTTTCTAATTATATCAAACTACTACTTATTATTTGTATTTGGGCCTCTTTTTCAAACATCAATTGCTCCTAAAATACGTTTTTCTCACTTCCCTCGTACATATGAAAACATTAAGACACATATTAGCAAATAACAATGACAACATATAACTTAAAATTAACCTACTAAAGCCTTCCCTTTTTACACAAACTTATGATAATTTACAAACATACATACACAACAATGTCTACAAACACACATCATCGTGACATGAAATGCTTTAGGCGATTTGTATAAAAAACGAACTTTACAAGCCACCAACATTAGACCTCCTATCGCTCAATGATTCTATATGCCATTGATAAAGACGTGCCAGTTTCGTACATCTGCCAATAACTCGCTTTGGAATATAATAAAACTAAATCATTGACGTTAAAAAAGTACCGGTTTAACTCTTACGTAGTGCCTTCGTAAATAATCTACTCATACGACCTACCTGTTCTATCGAATTTTCGTTTTAGGATAACCCGTTCCTAAATCTACATTAGTTACAAAACGTTTTTCCTCCACCGGCAAGGAAAATTCACCACTATTTGGTGCTTTAAAAAAATATACGTAATCATTGTTACGTAATTTCTGAAAATCAATAAAGTCAACAATTGATTGATGCCTGTCACTTGTTGACACATCAATGTTTTTCTTTTCCGCGCCCGACTTGGAACTTTCTAAAACAATTGCCTGATATAGAACATCCGATGACCTATCTGACTTTTGTTCTAACTTCAAACTTTCTAAACCAATTGTTTGACATGGAACATTCGATGACTTACCTAACTTTTGTCTAACAAGTGAACTCGATTTTTCCGAATCCTGTCTTGCAACAATAGCGGCTTTACCTATTTCGCTCGACACATTTGGCTGAACTAAATGAATATCTCCTAACTTTTGTCTAACAAT
This sequence comes from Scoparia ambigualis, assembly GCA_963921215.1. Classification (NCBI taxonomy): domain Eukaryota; kingdom Metazoa; phylum Arthropoda; class Insecta; order Lepidoptera; family Crambidae; genus Scoparia; species Scoparia ambigualis. The sequence goes on from OY992501.1 coordinate 9,162,911, forward strand.
CGAACTCGATCTTTGCGAATCCTGTCTTGCAACAAAAGCGGATTCATCTTTTTGGCTCAACACATTTTGCTGAACAGAATGAATATTTCCTAACTTTTGTCTAACAATCGAACATCTTTCAGAGTCCTGTCTTGCAACAAAAGCGGATTCATCTTTTTGGCCCAACACATTTGATTGAACAAAATAAATTTTTCCTTGGGAAAAAGACACACAATTGTTATAAAAATCAATACACATTTTATTCGTTATTAAGAAATCCTGACCTAATACTACACTACATTTTATGTCAGTTATAATTGAAGACGTGAGTGGATGAAGGTGATATGTCGAATTTTCGGATTTTGGTGTTTTTTTGCGTAGATGAAGGTTATATGTCGATACAAATGGCTACAGACCTTAAAACTGTCGATTTAAGGCACATTTTGGAAAATAGAAAGTTGAAAAAGGTGTTATGTACAGTTCAGTTTAAAAATGGCTCTGGATGTAAGAGGTATGGGCCCATATCACCAACTTCCAAAATAATTAAACAATAACAAATGTTTTTGTAACATCGAAGAAGGTGATATGTACGGACATAACACCTTTTTCCACTCAGCATATGATGCTCGAATGACGCGATGTCAGTTTTCAATAAATGAAGGTTCTATGTAAAATACATAATTATTATCACCTTCATTAATTCTCGACATTCAATTGTTTTCAGGAAGCATTTTAAGAAACTAATAGTATACTTATGTAGAACTTAAGGTCCGTATAAACTCTTATATAAGTTCACCGAGCATCTTGACGCCTCATACTGGCATCTCAAAACCATTATGATGCTTTACACATATAACGGATGGATAATCGCATATCAAAATGCTTTTGTAAAGCCTTTAGTTGTAGTGATGCAAATCTAAACGCAACTATACAAATATTAGCTGTTTTTAGTGCATTTGGATATACAATAGCATTCTAAAATAATAGATAATCGTTTATTGCTGTTTAATAGCATAATAATAGACTATTATAATGCCACGTAAATCCATTATACAGATTTGAGCTGTTGTAGTGCCATTTGTTGTATAATAGTACTTTTAAGTGGTAAGTAAAGGCCTAGTACTGCTGAACAGCATAAACGTGAATCAATGTAATTCTTGATTTTTAATGATCAACTGAGTTCAGTTGTACAGCTAATAGCTCTTTAATCAAATACACGTGGTTATTGTAATGCGTATGGCTGTAAATACATTCATTTTACTGTATTCGTAAAGTAAAACCATTTGTTTATCGGCCATTTTGGAAACGAACGTATATAACTAAAACCAGTTACTGAAAACTGGTGACTATAATAATGCCCAATCAATAGAATCACAATAAATGCCCTTGTTAATTGAGTGATATTGAAGTAGATACTCGAATGAAACTATATCTAGGTACTTTCATTTTTTTGTTGACAGCACCATAATCATTTTAATAAGCTACGCGCTTTGGATATGTAGATAATACGTTCAGAAAGCCTTATCTCTAACCTATCAACTCTTGGCAAACGGATTCAAGTAGTACAAAAATTCTGAAATGGGTTTAATTGTTTTTCTCAAGGATCCCCAAAATTACTTTCAAGTAATGGCACTATTTCAGTCTACATCATGTCTATTGGTATACCTGTGAATTCATATAGAACCACTTTATAGAAAATGGCACTACAGTGGTTTATCACATGTCTTCTCTCTGGCCTTTGGCTAAATAACAGTACCTATTATAAATTATGTTTTCACAATCTTATATTGCAGGACAAAGTAGTTTAATTACAACTTCAATGTATTATAAACATTTGTACCGTGGTGTTAGAGATGTTTTTGCAATAATGTAGGGTTTATTAAGTTCTAACTGTGAACACTAAAATAGCTCGTCTAATGTTTTTGTAATGCAATTAACATCTTCATTATCAAAAATATTGCTAGCTTAGTGCTTCTGTAATGCGATTAGCAACTTCATTGATCATAACAATGCTTCTTTAATGCAATTGTCCCCTTCCTTAACTACGGCTACTTGCAGACTTTCTAGAAGAGCGGAGAATTCGTGTACTTTGTAAGGGTAGTTCCTCCGCGTTCTACAAAGCCAATGCCGGAGTGCCTCAGAGTTCTGTGCTCTCACCTGCTCTATTTCTTTTGCATATTAATGACATGTTGTCTTTGGGCAATATTCATAGGGACATCCTGCGCAAAGCAAGCCGATATCGTGGTGAAAAGGTGAGAACTGGTTGCCAAACTGAACCAGGCTCTCGATCGTGTTTCAAAGTGGGGATCTGAAATCCTGGTCGAGTTGAATGCCAGCAAACCCCAGGTTAGTGCATTCTCGTCCAATTCCCTTCCTTACTCCTCCCTCTCTTCAAAACTCTCCGTTACCCATTTCGGTGAACCTCAGCATTCTTGGCATGGACATCGGCCAGGAACTGAATCCAAAATGCTACATGGAGTGTTGTTTTAACTGTCTCCCGTAAGTTGAGTATTCTCAATAAGGTGAGGCGGTTTTTACTCCCGAGCAGCGCTGTTTGCTGTACAACACTCAGGTGCGATCGAGTATGGAGTATTGTTCCGATCTATGGGACGGCTCCGCTAAATACCTCCTCGATGCACTTGATAAAGTGCACAGGCGAGCGGTACGCATTATGGAGATGCTGAGGTTACAGCCCCTCTTGAGGACCTCCAGCTGTGTAGAGACATTGCTTCTCTCGGTGTCTTCTTCCGGAATTACTACGGAGAGTATTTTGAAGATTTTTTTAATCTAATCCCGCCCTCTCCTTTCCTCTCCCGGACTACACGTGCTGGTCTTAGGAACCACCATCATACTGTACAGTATTAGTACTCGTACCAAAAGATTTGGCAAGTTGTTCCTCTGTAAGACCATTCGGCTTTGGAATTCCCTGCCGGCGCATGTGTTTCCCAGTCCCGGGTCTTTTAAGCGGAGCGTGAAACGGCATTTATGCAGGCCGTCATGAATGGGTGCGCTTGTTACCATGCTTATTCCACAGTAGGGAGCGCTCTCTTCTTATTTTGGAAAGCATCGGCTGCTTACCATCAGGCAGGATGCGGTAACTATGACGAGTCAATATAAAAAAACGTTAATGCCAATATAATGCTTCTGTAATGCAATTAAACAACTATTGTAAAACTATTTACGATCTAAAGCCAAATAATCATTACAGGTAGCCGTATAAACGTTTGTAATGCTACTATAGAACAAACTCAAAATGCAAAAACGATACAGAAATGCTGTAAGTCGGCAGTTATACTGGCTATACTGCTTTGATGTGTTACTTGGGGCTGTTCTTAGTTTACGTTTTATTGATATGGTTTAGTTTTAGAAAAAATGAGACAATGTTTACCCACACTCGTACATAACACCTAATTTTAAAAAGCTAAAAGTACAGAAAAGTTCACTTTTGTTCATGGAAGAAGGAGTTATATTCAGTTTTTCTTTAAAATATATAATAATATTATTACAAATGTTTAATTGATATCATACCCTTAATATTTTAGGTAATTTAAACAAGTTTGCATCATAGTTTAGTATAAAAATCACTTATGTACTGACTTATCTCAGAAAATAAAAGTAAAACTTTAACTTCGATTTACTCAAAATTTGAATTTTGTGACTTATCACCTTCATCCACTCACGTCTTTAATTATAAATTCTTGTTTTAATAAAAAATCGCACAAAGAAAACATAATATCGCATTTTCCAACTACTTTTAACCTACTACCATTACTCGCACTAATACATCTATTTTCTATATCTCTACATTTTACTCCTATCTCATCCGCGGCAACTTGACTGATGCAGGAAACCGTGGCACCTGTGTCTACAAGAGCTACAGAATTAATCTCATTTGTAGAAAATACTAATAATGGCAATAACGTAGAAGAAGGTCTAACCTGTTGACTCGCTTCATCCATCGCTTGCAATTTCACGTCAGATGTGTGCGCTTGCAAAAGACCAGACGACATCTTAAAAACATCACCGTCGCGACAAATGGCCTTCTTTATTGTCGGCGCGGTTGAAAACCCGGCTGCGACTGCGTTTTCCTAAAATTAGAACGTAAATTATAGCTATTTGAAGGTGCAGGTCCTGGTACAACGCGGCATACATCTTGCACTTCCGTCGTCATTGGCGGACCAAATGGAGTGGGCGTTCTACGATCACCTCCCCCACCAACAAACTTATGAACGAACGCAGCAGGATTCTGCGCTAAGTTCATCTGCTCTTCACGTGCTTGTGGATACACCTTCTCCAATTGCAAAATAACCTCCCTGAGGTCTCTTTTACACGCATAGTGGGAATATGCCAGTTTACTCTTGTAGTAAGGCTTTAATCCCTTTAAAAATTGCGTAATGAATGTTGCTTCATTAGTTATGTTTGCTTTGCTAGCCAACTCCGATAAATTATAAAAATGCTCGCTCAGGCCTTTCTGGTCCTGCTTGGCATTATAAAATAATTCGAAGTAATCACACACTTCAAATTCTTCCCTCAATTTATCCACCACTTCTTCAAAGCTTTTACATGTAGCTTTTATTGATCGAAAGTAGAAAAGTGCTGATCCTCTTAAAAATGCTGGCAACAACAACAATAGTTCCTCAGAGCTAGTGCACTTCTTATATACTGCTACTGCTTGGAACTGCTCCAGAAACTCTTCCACCGACTCATCAAAATGACCCGTAAAACAAGTGACTACGCGATCCATTTTGCTTTAAAAATAATTTCCTTTTCTTTCAGGTTAGATTATCTTAATTTCTTTTCTATTCTTCATTCTTCAACACTTAGCATAGTCACCATTCTTTTCAGTGCTTTCGTGCCACCTGAAAAACAGAAACTATTCGCGCACGGTCGGCTTTTGGCGCCTCCACCATTGTAAAAGTCGTAAAGGTTGGGGGGCGTTTGTTTTAATAACAACAACCTTTATTTAGTATACGAGTTCATTTATTGTATACTTTTATATACATTTACAATTACATATTTACAATATAAAAATAACATGGTCAAGTCTACCCATGTTGCCACTTCAGATCGTTCTCTTCTGATTAGCGATGCGCGATTATGAATGATACTAACTGAATCATTCGATTATTACAATCATTCGAATAATTCGAATGACTTTTAAAATGTATTACTAATTACTAAGCAGTACTAATCGGGTGCTAATCAGTCAGTAGTAGGAATCAACCACTAACGAATACAGAATTTTGCAACTGAATGTGTATATTTTCCTTGACTGAATGGTCATTCATTGTTAGTGAATGATAACGTAAGTAACTAATTTAGTAAGAAGACCCGCGGATTATTACGGAACTAAATAATTATGTTATGGCTCATGCGAAGCCTTTTTTAAAAATTTCATTAATTTTACCTACAGAGCAGTGCGTTATTGGGGTGGTGTAAAAGCAAGTAACTGACTTATTCTAATTACCACGGAGCTTGCTCCGTGCTAATTACTCATTTTGATTGATCCCCTCTCGCTCTAATACACTGGTCGCCATTTTCGATTATAGCCGGCCTCCCTTGGTAACAACCGCTATGAGCCTTATGCTGTGGCGTTAAAGTACATTTTAGCTTTCTTTTTTTCAATATCAATAATCGTTCGATTTTATTCCTAATTAGTAATACTTATTCGATTATTGAAATTAATATATTACTAATCTGGTATTCGATTTTCGAGATTAGTATTAGTAGTTAATTCGATTACAAAAATTAGTCATAATCGCGCATCGCTACTTCTAATCCCCGGTTTGACATCTTGTCAATTCAAATTAAGTTTTTTTTACAAATTACTTAAGTAAAACCAGCCAGCGCCCTAACATGGTATAAACTCTACAGTACCTACGAGTATTAACTTCTTTGAGGACGTTTAAGGCGAGGTATTTCGACGGGTGTAACAGCGAAGCGGTGCAAATAGGCGCGTTTTATAGATTTTTGCCTATATAAACTTTATAGGATTTAATGAATTAGCAGGTTCTCTGAAGTACTTCAAAATAAATATTTACATGTAAAAACTAAGTTGAAAATTTAAAAAAAAAATTAAAAAAAAGGAAATCAACCGTTGTAGACTTTTATTTTGGCCTGTTTTCGAGATTTTTATATAATCGAGTAAATACATCTAATCGCGTAACCAATTAGCACTTTTTAGGCAATATTCTTTAGTGTACCTATTATATTTTTTTTATAAGAGCGTTATTTAATAGTAAATACTTAAACCTAGCAAAACAGTTATTCCCGCGCGCGGATTCCCTAAATCGCAAATCGTCTTAGTCGCAAAATGTATATATTTTAAAATAAGTATGGATCGGGTCGGGTCGGGCGTGAATTACTCAAAACCTAATTAATATTAATTCCTATACCTATAATTCTATTCCTGCCCATAAATACTTTGATTTTTACAAGAGTTTTCATAATTTTACTGGAAAAAGTCGAAATATGAATAAAATATAATTCAGAAAAGTAGGTTTTGGGTAATCCACGCCCGAACTGACACGATCCATACTTATTTTAAAATTTAGACATTTAGCGACTAAGACGAAAGTGAGAAACTGGTAATTTAGATAATCAGACGAATTGCGATTTAGGGAATCCGCGCCCGACCCGCATATCCTTCGGGGACTCGCCTTAATGTACTAATATTATAATTTTAAGTGTGAGTTTCCGAAACATTAAAAAAAATACTACCACAGGTGGGAACCCAACCCATGCACGTCCTCTGCAATTCGGGCCACCGAAGAGACCATTGGTTAGACCTGTCAAAAATTTTCAAGTGAGGATTAGTTAGTAGGTACCTATCTTTAAAAAACCTACGATAAGTGAAAAGCCGCCGAAGAATTTTTATTTTTATTTTTTTATATTAGAAGTAGGCAAACTAGCAGGCGTGTCACCTGATGGAGAGCAATCACCGCCGCCCATAGACACCTGCAAAACCAGAGGAGTCGCAGATGCGTTGCCGACCTTTAAGAAAGGAATAGGGTTAAAAAAGGAATAGGCATTGTGAGGGGGGTGGCAAGGGGCCTCCGGAACTAAATAGTCTTGCTTGACTAGGGCATCGAAACCCCACTTTTTAAAAACCCGGGTTTCGGGTTTTCTTGTAGTCAAAACCCGGGTACCCGGATTTTTCGAGCTTTTTCGGTCTTTTTGTTATTTTTTTTAATATGAGGAGTTATTTTAGTATGGATTTGCTAAGTCAATACAAGTAGGTACCTATGTAAAACAAGGGAAGGATTCATACAAATTAAACAGTACCTACTTTCAAAATCACAAAAATATTTTTAATAGGTATTAAAAAGTCTTTTAGACATTGAGTATTTGTTCAAAACATATATAAAATAGAGAAATATCTAGTATTTATCTAGCTAGTAATTATTTTTGATCACAGACTTACGAAGATCAAATTATTTATATTAATTTAGTCTTTTGGTAAAAGTCAGTTCTTATACTGCTTATAATTATAATATGCTGAAGACTATTTTTGATAGTTATTTATTTATTTATTTTAAATATTTAGAATTATTTTTAAATTATTCAACACTTTTATTAACATTAACAATAAATTTGTTTTAGTAGCTAACTTACTTGTAGGAAGTCAGATTGGAATCAGAATAAAAAAATAATTGAAGTCTTTCAGTAATAATCAGTTTTTCTCTTAACTAAAAATCTAAAGCTAGCGAAAGACTTATTTTAACTTTAATTAAACTTTTTTCTTAACAGTAACAATAAATTCGTCTAGTGGCTAACTAACGCGTAAGAAGGCAGATTTTTTTTATGAGAAACGTCATAGTCATAGTGACTGCATCCTGCCTGATGGTAAGCAGCCGATGCAGTCCAAAATAACGGAGCGCTCCTCACCGTGGAACAAGCACGGTAACAAGCGCACCAATTCATAATGACGGCCTGCATAAATGCCGTTTCACGCCCCGCTTATAAGACCCAGGACTATAGGAGCTGGGAAACACATGCGTCTAGCCGAATAGTCTTACAGAGGAACGACTTGCCAATTTTTTTGGTACGAGTGCTGATAGTCTGCACAGTTATGACCGTGGTTCCTAAGACCAGCACGTGTAGTCCGGGACAGGAAAGGAGTGGGCGGGATTAGATCAAAAAGTTCTTCAGAACACTCTCCGTAGTAATTTTGGTAGAAGACACTGAGAGAAGCAATGTCTCTACGCAGCTGCAGGTCCTCAAAAGAGACTGTTACCTCAGCATCTCTAATGATGCGTACCGCTCGCCTTTGCAGTCTATCAAGTGCATTTAGCGGGGCCGTCCCATAGATGGGAACAATACTCCATACGCCATCGCACCTGAGTCTTGTAGAGCAAACAGCGCTGCTCGGGAGTGAAAAACCGCCTCACCTTATTGAGAATACCCAACTTACGGGAGGCAGTTAAAATAACACTCTCAGTGTAGCATTTTGAATTCAGTTCCTGGCTGAAGTCCATGCCAAGAATGCTGAGGTCTACTGAAATGGGTAAAGGAGAGTTCTGAAGAGAGGGATGAGGACTGACTAAACAAAATGGCGGGGGAGCCACTCGCAGCTCACCGCTCCCGTTGCGTGTCGACAACGCGACAACGCATCTTGCCTCCATCTTTCATTCCGTTTATGTCATTTCTGATCTGAGTTAAACGCACGAATAACGTGCAACTTGTTTTTTTAATTTAAACTTTTTCGCACGCAAAGACAACTGTAGTTAATTAGGTCAAGCAGAAATTATTAGTGCCTAGTGCAAAAAAAGTTAAGAGAGAAGTAGGTAAACTTCACTAACTTGTTTGTATTTTTGATTACATACAAATGTTGGTATGTAGTAAGATACAATAGGTACTTTTTGACCGTGTTCAATCAAAGAGAACATTTCGAAAAGGCGTAAATATACTTATGATACAAATAATTACCGACAAGAAAACGATTGTAAAAAAGCTCGAAAAACCGGAAAACCCGGTTTTTGATTTTCCAAACCCGGGTTTTCTTGCGACCCAGAAAACCCGAAATACCCGGGTTTTTTCGGGTAAACCCGGGTTCGATGCCCTATGCTTTACTCGTTTGTTAGATTTTATGAAGACGTTTTATTGCAGTCTGCCCCAAAATGGTCCAAGCATACCTACAAATTAAAACTAAACAATAAAATTTTAGCAATCATCCGTGTTCTTTACACACCAACACACATGGGGCCATAGTGGTAGGTTATGGCCTTGTGTCTCCATGTCTTTTTGTTCATGTGGAAATGCCTGTTCCCAGCAGTGGGACGTTTATAGGCTGATGATAAACTCTGTTCCTACTTTCGGCGACGATTAAACTACTTGAGTCTTGCAGTAGGTAAGTATCCGTTCATTAAACCAACCCTGAGGGCCTATTCTCTTTCTCCGAAACGAAGTTACGGACGATTTTCGTTTGCTATTTATAGCGCTTTCCATTATTTTTTTAAATTTCAAACACTAACTTTATTGTTTTTAATAAGATAGCGGACTGATCGGACGTGTGCGAATTTATTTTAAGAAGTGTATACAGTGCCACAAGCGGCACCATAGTAGAATAAAAGAAGTATGCTATCTTCATAGAAACGCGCCGAGCGCGGCTTGTATGTGAGCGCGGCCGAGCCATCCCGTAGGTACGCGTCGTCGCACGCACACTCACTAGCGAGTTTATGTCGCGCGCGGCCGAGCCGTACGTAGCGTAGGTAATCACAGAATAATACGTATGCCGCGCGGGCCTGCGTGTTTCGTCGCTGCGCCCGCTGCTGCCGCTCGTAAAGCGACAGACAGCCCTATAGTTTAGGCAATTATCGTTCGCTCGGGGGCCAAGTCACAGAATAAATAGTAGTACTACGGCCAAGTCACCAGCTAGCGTACTTCTTTTATTCCACTATGGCGGCACTGTATCGCAATCGGTTCGGGAACCGTAAGTTTTGTGGTAGGTATAATAGTGACGCCCCCTAATCTGCCGTAAAGTTTTTTATTAGACAACAGAGATACTAGCTGCCCTACTCCTGTAGGTCACGTGATAGGTTAGAAATTTAAAACAATTGCGTAGCGCAGCGTAGCGATTTTCTTGAATTAAGAAGAAGCCCCTTAATATGACACTCTAATTTTCAGTAATTTTCTGCATTAATCAGCAATTCAGCTGCACTCGAAAATATTTTGGATAATTTAAAAGTGCTTATCAATTAAGTGTTCTTAAATAAACATGTTTTGACTTTGTCTTTAGATTTTAATTGTGGGACCCTGCCAAAGCGTAGAACGCCAAGTTTAACATGCAACGTAGGTACACATTTACTGTACCTATTTGTTGCAATTTAAGTAGCTAATAGGAATTTATAAAGCGCCGTGTGGAAGATCGGCTGACTAAAGAATACTACCAACCCCTCTCTTTAATTGAGTGTCATAAAAGGCGACTAACGGAATAAAGACTGCATAGCACACACATCCAACAGCATAGAGCGACGATGAGCTCACCACCTATCACGCTGAGCACAATAATGTGCAGATGTGATTTGGTGAAAAGTGGACTAAGTTGGTACCTATGGCAGTGGACTTCTTCTGTGGTCCTCATTGCTTAGTCTCTGACTAACCCTTTGGGGACAATAGTCGTGAATATATGTTTTTTTTAATGTAAGAAGGAGGCAAACGAGCAGGCGTGTCACCTGATGGAGAGCAATCACCGCCGCCCATGGACACCCGCAAAACCAGAGAAGTCGCAAATGCGTTGCCGACCTTTCAGAAAGGAATAGGGTTAAGGAAGGAATAGGAATTGTAAGGGGGGGGGGGGGGGAGGGCCTCCGGTACTCTCACTGCCGGACGAAACAACAGCACCAAGTGCCATTATTTCACGCCGGATATTCGTGAGGTTCTTTGTTTTTATTAATAACTAAAAGGAAAACGGAGAGTGAGATGAAATACACTTAAAATGTGCCTGTTTCATCACACTTTCTTTTCCTTCATCTTGTTTATCCGCATCCTCTTTCTTTGTGCTATACAATTCCTCTTCCCCTTTCTCTCCCTCATAATCACATACTCAACAACCCTAATGCACGGCAGACGCGGCTTGGCTACGTAGCCAACGTAACAGCGTATTAAATTCTGCGCCGCAGCCACAATGCATTCGAGATAACTTCAATGAGTACAAACTTGTATCTCGCGATGTTTGACACCGAAAGTAGCGAATTGTAGATACGCTATAGCGTATTGTTGGTTCCTAGCTGCACACATTGAAAAGTTTCACTGATAAGTAAAACAAAAGATACGAAATAGCACGCAAATGAAAGAGATAGCTATAATTTTAATGATTGCACTTCAAATGTTTTTGTGCATAGAGTTACATAGTCTTCACTTCGCGCGCGTTTATAACATATCTGCTTCTTGTTTATATAATATCATTGGTGAGAACGCATACTGCTGACTGAGTCAACGTTCACACTGGGGCTGACAGTGAGCCTCCCTACTCATGGTCCGCGGCGGACAATCCGTTTAGTGTGAACTATGACTTAGATCCATAGTTCTGGTTCGATTTAAAGCGGGGGTACATCTGTGTACCTAATTGGTTTGATTGATGGTAGGGCTTGTTAAGTCCGCCTGGCTTGCTACTACCATATTATCCAAGTCTGATGAAATAACAACAATCTTAATTAGCTTTGTTGTATTCCGATAGTTTAGAGATAAGATAAGACAGTTCCTGAGTCGTCGAGGATTCCGGGTGAAGCGCGCTACCACCTTCGGCTTTCTCGTCACTTACCATCAAGATCAATATTTTTTTATTTGTATTATTTCATAATACTACGAGAAAGCGCGAAAGTCTTTAATAATCGTAGGTACGGTGACGGCCTAGCGCACTTTACCCGGAATCCTCAACTTGGTAAAAAGTTTCAGAACTTCCCCCCCCCCCCCCGCGCAAATTGTAAACGTAAAAAGAAAACAAAAAGAAAAACAGACCGAAACAAATGTGAAATAGGTTAAGCGATAGGCTCAAAGCTTATCTCAGAGGACAGAGCAAGTCCTCCGTAGCCTCGTAGTCAAGTGACATAAGGAATTTTGATACAGGGGACCTGCAGGCTGTTTTCTTAAGGGGGTATATATATATAAGAGGGCAGCATTCATCCTGTTATAGAGAAAATAACCTAGGAAATGAGAAAACCTTTGCGCAAAGGAGGTTTTTTTGGCAGATTCGATGCAAACTTTAGTTTTCCGACGCTTATCCATAAATAATTTGGGGTACTTAGTATGGAATCTGTGAGTGCTTCCTGAGGACGGTCTTCAGTATAAAAGTCTGTCTAACTGTTAGTACTTTCCAGTTCCTCTATAGATCGACCATCGGGAAGCGATATGGGTGATCTGCAGCAACTTTTAAAAGAATGCGTTGAGCCCTAAATATAAATACTATAATAATTATTTGCACACTAAAATTTTAGTTTTTCCAAGTTTTCCTGTGTTGAACAATGTTCATAATAACGGTAATAGGTAGTTACCTAGTTAGGTACATATATACAGCCCTACCACCAACCATTGTTACTTGATAATATTATGTAGCCAAAATATTAGCAAAGATTCCTTACAAAAGATTTCTTTTGAATAGTTTGCGACTTCGAGACCTACATAGATCTATTTTCGATTAATCTGAGTAATTCGATCAGCAATGAGTCATTTTGGTGGCAGAAAGGGGGTCGCCAACCACGTAACGTTATTTGCAACGCCGACCTATGAATGCAGCCCGCCTTACTCCAACGCGGAGGGTAAGCGGAGATCGATGTCACCGGTGCCAGCCGGCGCCGTCACCGGCGTCGTGGCAGCACGCCACCCGCATCCGAGCCAAATTACTTTAACATTAATAAACCATATTGCTCTAATTTGGCTTCACTTTCTCCTTCTTTTAAAAAGCCCAGGAAAAACCGTCCAACGTAATGTCTACCAGTTGTTTTTTACCGCTGTCTGACTCCGGCTGACTTCTTACAATCGGATCGCTATCTTTGACTGTTGCCCTAATTGACGTGTCTTAATTGGTGGGTAATAAAGCTGTTTTTATAATGACGACGGTGCAGTTTACTGAGGAGGAAATTAGTAGGGTAAGTGGGTGTGAGCGAAGCTTGCCGTGTGGGGACGTGTATCGTGTTCCGAGTCGCGTGCACGCATCGTGTGTTCGCGATACTGGCTGGTCTATTTCAATGCTCCAACTTCAATGTCGTGCGAGTAACGGCAGTTGAGATGTATTATTCGCTTATCCGATTCCCTCATCGCGAAATACCACTCGAAGCGCCAATAAAACATGCCGGGCGTTTTGAGTATTTAGAAGTTTTCCCATTAACGTTTTACGCCTTAATATTATATCTGAGTTGGTTTAAGTAAGTTGTCGGTTTTGAAATGTACTGTTGAGTAGATAAACGTTAGACTTAATCAAAGAGACAAGAAGTACCTAGTTATAAAATTACGTAGGTAATACTTTTGTATAACTGATTTTTTTATGTAGCTTCTGGTGTTCTCATGTAGATAAGAGAAAATCTTATTTAGAAATGAAGTATAAAAACAAAATTCGTGTAACATAATCAATTAACTCTATCTCTATATAAGGCGACTGCTAGAAACTGCAAGAAACTTCAAGGGCTGGTCAGGTCAAGTGTTTTCGTTTTTCGATTCTGTCACAAAGCGTCAAAACCACAAAAATGACAAAAAAGAAATTGCGGTTTCTAGCAGTCACTTTATATAGGTAGGTAATAGACTACGACGATTTACGAGTAGAACAGTGCGTCTCTTATTATATTTTTTGTCATTATCATCATCATCATCAGTAGGGTTTCCGGAACCGGCCCTGTTTTTGAGAACCGGGAATTTCGGTACTTTTTCTTCAAGGAACCGGGATTTCCCGGTTATTTCGGTATTTTCGGTTCTTAGTAGTTTTTGTTATATTAAACAAGTGTTATGCTTAAAAAGTAAACTACAATTAAATATTTTAGTAATTTTTATTGAAACTTAATAACATTAGAATCAAACAAAATTTCAGAGCTCTGCCTCATTACGACGCCATGGCGACGTCGCTGGCTACGTATCCAAGCAGTTAATATTGAAATGTATGGTACCTTACTACCTGGCGACGGTTTGGCATCGTCGCCTTTCAATATTAACTGCTTGGATACGTAGCCGGCGTCGTCGTCATGGCGTCTTAATGAGGCAATCACTCAGTCTTCTCATCTCATATAAAATTTTCTTCTATTTTCTATTCTCATAGTCCTAAATTATAAATCAGTCAAAAATTAATCAGTCTTCATGTTAAGTAATTAAGTAAGTATCTATTTATCTACTGTCAATCAAAATGTAAAAATAAAGCAGTCATATTGGTTCCTTAAACATTTAGAATTATCTTAAACATTTTTCAAAGAAAAAAAACAAAATTAAACAATTTAAATAAAAAATAACAAACAATATCTTGTTTTGAGTAATATGATCTTAGAAACAAAATATTACGAGATTGGTATGGCTCTCAAGCAGCTTAAGAACAGCAAGGCATCGGGTGCTGACGGAATTACGGCTGAGCTTCTGAAAGCAGGCGGAAGACCGGTACTCGTAGCTCTTCACAGACTATTTAATTGCGGAGGTAGAACGCCAGAAGCGTGGCATAAAAGTGTAGTTGTGTTGTTCTTTAAGAAGGGCATCGAGACCTTACTGAAGAACTACAGACCCATATCACTTCTAAGTCACGTTTATAAGCTGTTTTTGAGAGTTATAACTAATCGTCTCGCACGCAGGTTTGATGACTTCCAGCCAATCGAACAAGCCGGATTCCGAAAAGGCTTTAGCACCATAGACCACATCCATACGCTGCGGCAGGTTATACAGAAGACCGAAGAGTATAACCGGCCACTTCGCTTAGCGTTTGTGGACTATGAAAAAGCCTTTGATTCCATCAAAACATGGGCCGTACTACAGTCTCTCCAGCGGTGCCAAAATGACTACCGGTACATCGAAGTGTTGAAGTGTTTGTACGAAAATGCCACTATGACAGTTCGCCTTCAGGACCAGAGCTCGAAGCCAGTCCAGCTGCAGCGTGGAGTGAGACAAGGAGACGTCATATCTCCGAAACTCTTCACTGCTGCACTGGAGGACGTGTTTAAGCTTCTGGACTGGAGAGGTCTCGGCATCAATATTAACGGCGTGTACATCAGTCACCTTCGATTTGCCGACGATATAGTAGTCATGGCTGAGACCCTGGAGGACCTCGGCACAATGCTCGGTGATCTCAACAGAGTCTCTCAACAAGTGTGCCTTAAAATGAACATGGAGAAGACGAAAATCATGTCTAACTCATGTACACCCACTCCTCTGAAGGTTGGAGACTGCTCTTGAAGTTGTTGACGAATATGTATACCTGGGACAAACATTCCAGTTAGGTAGGTCTAACTTTAAGATAGAGGTCAATCGTCGAATCCAACTCGGCTGGGCCGCGTTCGGTAAGCTACGAAGTATCTTCTTGTCCAAAATACCGCAGTGTCTCAATACGAAAGTCTTCGACCAGTGTGTGTTGCCAGTGATGACATACGGTACCGAAACGTGGTCGCTCACTATGGGCCTAATTAGCAGGCTCAAAGTCACGCAAAGAGCAATGGAGAGGGCTATGCTCGGGGTTTCTCTACGTGATCGAATCAGAAATGAGGAGATTCGTAGACGAACTAAAGTTATTGACCTAGCCCAAAGAGTCGCCAAGCCAAGTGGCAACGGGCAGGTCACATCGCCCGTAGAACCGATGGCCGTTGGGGCAGAACGGTTCTCTAGTGGCGACCGCGCACCGGAAGACACAGTGTGGGCAGGCCTCCAACAAGGTGATCCGACGATCTGATGAAGGTCGCGGGTAGCCGCTGGATGCAAGCAGCACAAGGCTGGTCGTGGTGGAGATCTTTGGGGGAGGCCTTTGTCCGGCAGTGGACGTCTTCTGGCTGATGATGATGATAAGAAACAAAAGCACATCAAAACTAGTATTGACACTCAATCGAGATCTTATTTTATTGCACAGTAAAAGTTGCTTCACACATCAGTGAAGCCACAGTACCGGCACAGTGTTTTTCATACATTCTCTATGAACGCATCCCCACTTGTCAGTGATAATGCTCTCAGTGTCAGTGCCGCCACCGGCAAATCACGGACGTATTCGTTTTGACAAAATTTATAGAGAATGTATGAAAGAATATTTTTCACTGTGCCGGTACTGTGTCGGAACTGTGACTTCACTGATACACACATCAAAAGTGTCTAGGGATCAACATTTGCAATAACTTTTCTCCTGATTGATATTAATTAAAATTTTCTTTAAGGATTCATCAAATAAAGTGTTTTCGTTTGTCTACAGTAACGATAAACCAAGTCACCTTTGCATTAATAAAGAAATTTGCCATTTTCCTAATAAAGGGATTTTTGACATTTGAACCACTAACATTAAAGTTCGAAAAAAAGACTGAAATAACAGTTTTCTTTAAAATTTTATTGGGTAACTTAAACAATTAATAATCCGTGTTTCTACCGCAAACACTAACAACACAAGAACATCGGTTTGGCATACTCAAAATGAGTTCATCCAAATCACGCTGTGGAATGGCCGCCCATGTTCGTTGCAACAACAAAAAAAGGTCTTCTTGCGACTGGATACCCTCCATATTCGGCAGAGCTCTTCTCTGTAGCATATCCCATGCATGCTCAATCGGGTTCAAGTCTGGCGACTGAGCAGGCCAGGGCATGACATTGATGTTAGCTGCGGCGAGAGTCTGTCTTACAACTCTTGCGGTGTGCGGTCGTGCATTATCATGCATTAACTGAAATAAGGGACCGATTTGCACTTGTAGAGGAACGATGACGTCTGATACAATCGTCTCAGCATAAATTTAAGCGTTGAGGTTGCCTCTGATCCAAATCAACTCAGTTCTTCCGCCGATCCAAATACCGGCCCATACCATGAGGGTTCCACCACTATAAGGATGGACTTCCTGGCAGGATTTTTCGCTGTTGGCGTCCAGGGGTTCTCCAGTGTCGTATACGTCTTGTATCCGGTCTCATACCAAAACGAGACTCATCAGAAAAGCACACGAAACGCCATTGTTCTTCTGCCCAATTTCTGTGTTCAAGAGCCCATTGATATCGAATCCTACGATTGTGCATTGCTATAGGTGGTACCCTTAGCGGTCTTCGGGAATGAAGGTTCACTTCATGCAAGCGGTTTCTGACTGTTTGGTCGCTAATTAAGTTCCCTGAAGAGTGATGAAGCCTCACGGCTAACATCATGGCGGTTATTGTTGGAGCTCTTCGAGTTGTGATTTGAATGTATCGGTCTTGTCTCCGTGTGGTGCAGCGATACCGTCCTCCATGGCGCTCAGCCACGGCACCAGTGCTTCGGTAACGTGTCCAAAGTCGACTGATAACACTCTGACTTATATTCAGAGCTAAAGCCACAGTACGTTGCCGGGAACCAGCTTCTATCATTCCCACGGCTCTGAGCATTTCTTCCCTGCTTAAATGACGTCGCCGCTCCATAATAACGTTGGTTTTAATCAGTAGTAGGGAAACAGTAGCACTAATAATGTCTTCAATGCGTTGTATGTTTTTATAGGGAAAATATTGACAGCTGATTTTCATCTTTTACTAGAAATTGATTGAAAGTTCCTGTTTCAAATTATGAAATGCACCAAAAAGGATCCATATAAATTTATAAAATCATAAATTTATTACAAAGCCACATCTCAATCTCAAGAAATCCGCATAAAAATGCTTGATCCCTAGACACTTTTGATGTGTGTATGTGTGAAGCAACCTAAAACCAGACGAATTGAAAACTCTTTTCGGTTCAACACTGGTTGGCGGAGTCGTTAAAAGATGGTCATATGCCTTAGACAAGTAACGCCCACGATCTCCTTTATTTTCAAAAAATGCCATTTCAAATCCTACATTCGTAAAGAAATCTTTATTTTTTTTATTCGTTATAGGCAAGTATTTGACCGCGATCTCACCTGATGGTAAGTGACGATGCGGCCTAGGATGTAGCATACTTGCCTAGTTAATGCCTGTTCACCCTTGCCATGAAAATATCCATGTTGTACGTGTCAGGAAACAGGAAACTGCGAACAGCAAAATTTTTCGAAAGTACCGAAAGAACCGGGAGTCAAGTTTGATTTCCCGGTTCTTTTTACTGACAAAAGAACCGGGAATTCCCGGTACTTTCGAGACCGGGATTTCCCGGTTCTGAACCCTAATCATCAGCCTATAAACGTCAGATGGTAAAATACATGAAGATATAACCATCACTTTTAATGACGACGGACTAAAAACGAATGTCATCTTACGATTGCTATTTTATGTTCACCACACAGAACAGAAGCTGTTCTATGGTTCACCATGACGCTTCACGAACAACGGAAATCATGACCCACGTTAGTTATAAGTACTTATATGCTATATAGGAGGAGCTCACGATATTTTAATATGGTCACCTATCTCACTGGATCATAAACCGGCAGCAGCGAAAGATATACGAGTGCTTAAACCCAAACCTGCTAGACATTGCGCCTTCAAACTCATTTCATTATCATTATCATCATCAGCCAGAAGACGTTCACTGCTGGACAAAAAGGCCTCCCCCAAGGATCTCCACCACGACCGGTCTTCTGCTGCTTGCATCTAGCGGCTACCCGCGACCTTCACTAGATCTTCGGTGAAGGTCGTTTATTTATATATTATTTATTTATTATTAAACTCATTTAGCCTCATTATATCAATAAAATAGGTAAACTTTTTCTATGACAATTAAACTTACAAACTGGGTTACTCTTAAGTAAGCTTGAATGTAAAACATCATAATAATTATGCAAATTGTGAACCTTTATTCGGGAGGAATGTGGGGCATCTAGATAAATCGCCCGTCCCAGTTTATGTTGTTTTACATACATATACAAATGTAATCACGACTAATTATCCCCAAAGGGTAATTCAGAGAGAGTCCTCTGCTAATAGTCCACTTTTCACCAAATAGCGACTGCACATGTGTTCAACGAGACAGGTGGTGAGCCCATCGCCGCTCTATGCAGTTGGATATATGTGCAGTCTTAAGTCCGTTAGTCGCAATTTACGACACCCAAGGGAAGAGAATGGGTGGTAGTATTCTTTTAAAGCCGCTACGCGGAACGGCCGACCGATAAGTAGCATCACAATTTAATGGCAATATTACTATGATAATTTTAATTAGCTTATTTGAATGGTTTACCATTTATTTGTGTAGGTGCAATACATACGTATATGTTATACCTTTGGAGAAATTTCAGTGTCAGAATAGTCAACGTTGACTTTAAAGAATAGAAGTGAGGAAAACATAGAATAAAGAAACGGTTATTTTTCTTTCCTTTATTTTAAAAGTAGTTTCAAAGAATACAGTTTCATCATTGGTACTTCATCTATGACCACCTGCTCATACAAATAATGCAGTAAGAGGTTACTGTCCCCTATGCAATGTAGGTTTAGGTTGGCTAAACCGGGGACATCTTAATAAACATTAAAATGACCTTACAATAGCTTAAGACTTCAAGCATTACCTTTCCGATACCGCTAATGGATTTATGCGAAATACATAGATATAACCACGACTATTATCCGCGAAGGGTTAGTCAGGGACTAGGCAAATAAGGACAGCAAAAGCAGTCCTATAGTCCCCTTTTCACAAAATAGCGACTGTACATGTGCTCAGCGTGACAGGGTGTGAGCCCATCGCCGCTCTATGCTGTTGGATGTATGTGCAGTCTTTAGTCCTTTAGTCGCCTTTTACGACAACCAAGGGAAGAGAGGGGGTGGTAGTATTTTTACATCGTTACGCGACAAGGCCTAAATGTATGAAATAAAACGTCATATTTACACATACATACATAATAACACGACTATTATCCCCGAAGGGTTAGTCAGAGACTAGGAAATTAGGACCGTAAAAGCATTAACGCAGTCCACGTTTTACAGAATAACTACTGCACATGTGTTAAGTGTGACAGGTGGTAAGCCCATATCGCCGCTTCCGAACAAACATTTTGGTGTCAGGTCACTTTTATTTTATAACCAAAGAGGCAAAAGAGCGTTAAATCATCTGCGATGAGATCGTAAAGTGATACAATAGAGTTAGTTTGTTTTTTTTTAGACTGTAAAAGAAGTCTTGATGATCACTAAGAGTAGTACGATATTAAATCTTTAAGGGGCAGTGTAAGTAGTCGTTATTAGCTCTTCTATATAGGCAATAGGCTCTAATCTTATTGCTTTAGGGAAATTTTTTAGCTTTACAGCATGTAATTAACTGCAAGAGTTTTCTATACAGACTATAAAAATCACTCATAAATCACTCAAAGAGTTATAGTAGATCTTACTGGTGGCTTTAGTGTATAAAGTACTAAGGAGACCTCTTATAACACTGGACGCTTGGATTCTATTTTAATTAAAATAAATTAAATAAATTTTATTTACGCTCACACCAATTATCTAGACCAAGATGAGTATTCTTGTGAAACTCGTTTATATGGTAAGATAACGGATAAATATACATAAACATAGAAAAAACACCCAGACCCGAAATCAATTTAGAAAAACAGTTTTTCTCTAAATTGACCCGACCGGGGATCGAACCCGGGACCTCAGAGATGGCGTCACCATGAAAACCGGTGTACAAACCACTCGACCAAGGAGGTCGTCAAATTTTGACGGCGAAGTCTGTAATAGTCTACCTTATATCACTCTTATAGATGTGTAAGGTGCACAAGAGCGGTCACGGCACTATAGGTCAAGAAGTTAAAATACGCTCAGATAGAGTCTTAACTTATACCGCCATTATTAATTAAGTGAATGAATTGAATTAAATGAAACAAATAAATGTATAGTTCCAAAGGAGGGTATTTTGAACGTGTGTAGTTATGTAACACTTCTCATGTCTCTATATATAAAAAAATTAATTAAAATATTATACTTTATCAAATAGATGACACATCAAAGGCCCTTTCTTTTTTGTTAAAAATGTACATGTATTGACGTATTTTATTATAGCAAATGAGACTAAATGTTGTCTTTCATACATAGTAATAACTAGGGATGAGACATAGTTACTAGATAGGTTTTGGGATAAGTAATTGCTTATACGCATAAGCTCAGTACTAGTCAATTAGTATACAATGTCCAGCGCGTACCGGGGTATTTACAAGTACTTATCGATGACGCATATATTGACAGTTAGATAGAGATTAATAGCGCACAAACTTCTAATTGTTCTAAACTACGGGGTATCTAGTTCAAAACTCAAGGACGTGTTTCGAGATGCGTACCCCCTTAGAGTGAATGAGGTTATTCATAAGTATTTACGATCGACAACCTTATTGTAAGCGTTAAGAGCTCTATTTGTATGCACGGTGAGTGGGTGTCACTGCGTACCGGACGGAAGCGAGTCTAGTATTCTATCTCGGTTATTTGCAGGATTAGACATTAGATGTATCTCATCTAAAATAAAGTTATAAGATAGAGACATAGAGTTGAAGAGTTTTCGCTAGGGGGCGTTAGTAGACAGCGCAAGAGACTGTTATATTGATTTAAATTATATTATGATTTGTTGTTATGATGGTAAACAAAAGGCAAATCATTATTCGGAGGTTGTGTATGATTAAAGAAATGGTAGATGTCTAAGTTATTGGGAAATATCTACCAAAACTAAGTTACTGGGATTTCGTTTCGAACACGAGAACTGGGTATGCGATTATGATTTTGTGTCAGTTGAATAGAATGAGGGGTGTGGGCTATTTTGCAATGGGAATGCTTATTGAGGAAGGAGTCATTAGGGATTGGGAAGGAACTATAAATACTAGAAATATCTTTGAGGAAGGGGGTTAAGACGACAATGTGGTTGTCAAGGAAGGCCGTGCTATTTTGTACTTAATTAAGTACAGGGTTAAGATATAATTCGCCGCAGAAAAGAGTGGTACTTTATCTGCTTAAATTCTATCGGGGGCGGCTGTAACGGTACAGAATGAATGGTATCCGTCCGTTAGTAAGGAATGTATGGGAGTAGCACTAAAATAAATATTAATGCGTAGCACCATAATATAATAAGCATGAAAAGGGAATAATAAACTAGTTCAGAATAATGGTCAGTGGACTAGGGCTTTATCATTATTTTAAATTTCGCGGGGACTGCTCTGTGTGCCCCTTGCGACATAGGCGCCGTCTAGCGTGAGTTTTTACTGTTTGACTATGGTCTAGGGCTTTATCTTTAGTTTGAATTTCGCGGGGACTGCTCCGTGTGCCCCTTGCGACATAGGCGCCGTCTAGCGTGAGTTATTTTACTTGAGCTTCGCGTAGGATTGTTAGGTTGGCAATGGCCTAGGGCTTTATCTTTATTTTGAATTTCGCGGGGACTGCTCCGTGTTGCCTTGCGTCATAGACGTAGGTTGGCAAGCCCGTTCACATACAGGCGGGCGCCACCTATGGTCGGAATACGGAACTTTTTATAATTTCACAAAATACAGAATTATTGGCTTAAGTGGGTGGTTATTGAGAAGGAATTGTTGATGGAAGGCTACATTTAGATATTCAAACATGTAATATTGGCTATCTGACGAGATTTGGTTGGATTATGCAAAAACTTTAGAATTGCGCGGCGGACGGCGGCAATGAGCGAGCGAGAGGTTGAGAAAAAAATAGAAAGAGAAGGAGGATGTTATCTTCACGTGGCGCGACGCGAAGTTCGCGTATAACAAATAATGAGCGACGCGAAGGCGAGGCGCATCGGGAAAACAGCTAGCGATTGGTTGAAGGGAAGAAAAGCGCACTTGCGCGGGCGAATGTTAGGCGCGCGTGGCGCGAAAGTTAAGATGCTTGGGGGAGAGAGGGAAATTAGGGGGCATTCAATTATTAGACGTCGGAGGCGCGGTCCGATTTACGAGTGCAGTACGAACTCATACGGGAAAACGAGCGTCCGAGCCATTTTTAGCGCGCTAAGTGATATTCGAGTTGCGATTTTAACTAACATTGGTTGTGAAATAGAAGTGAATATTAAGTAAAATTCTTGTTATCGCGAATAATTGTTAACAGAATGAAGTATTCTGGATCATATTAGCAGACACGAATGACGGTGGCAACAAAACTAATATGATTTCAACGGACTTCGGTCTGGAGGCATTTGACTGTATTTAATAATGCCGGCGTTATCTGTTAAAACGCTAAATAATAACACTATCTTCGAGAGAATAACGGGGGAGAGACAGTTGTCTCCCTAGTGAAAATTGAAGATAGGTCAGACACCAATTAGCTGGAGGTGGGCACGTACAACCCCGTCCAAAACCGTCCCGCCTCCTGCAATTATTTTTACACACAGGGTAGTGTTAGGTTGACACACTGGGTATTCCTGGCCCGACGGATAGTCAGCTTAGGGGTCAGTTGCTTTCAGGGGCAACGCGACTCACACAACTCACCACGAAGTTAAGTTAAATGTGGCTTGGGCCTAGATTGCAAGGTACACAAGTAGGGACTGTTAGTTGGTGGGCTGCATTGGCAGATTATCACATCTTAAGTTTATTAAAAGATGTTTGATTTATTCAATATCCTACTCTTTTAGGAAGTGAACTTAAGTTAATTATTTTTCCATTAACTTCCACCCCTGTCTCTCAGACTGAGTGGTTAATTTGATAGACTACTAAATCATAGTTAGTATATTTTTAGTAGGTAGTAAATCAGGTAATTATCCCTGTTAATCATTGAATCAATTATATTTAGAAGTTATCCTTTACTCACTTTAATAGGTATAAAGCAGACTGTACTAGATATTAGTCTGATTGATTTAGATTGTTCCCATCAAATATTTCAATGTTTCATATTATTAGAGGTAAGTACTTACATAACTTAGGAGGTCTTTGACCATTAAGACGAACTCAAATGGTATAAGTAGACTGTATTATCAGGCTAATTAGTAGGTTGTTATCAATCAATTATTTCTATGTTTCATAATAGTAGGAGCTCATAGCTTTTAAAGTCTTTCCCCTTAAGGTGGATTCGCAGCTTCAACGACCCAACCAAGTTCTAAACTGGTTTTAGTTGTATAGTAAGTATCAGCTTATATTTTACTAATAGGTATCGGATGTATATTTTTTAATACTTTGAAGAGTGTAGCAATATAAGGCCGTATTGTACCCCAGGGAAAGCTAAAAATGCCTGTTTGGTCATTTCAGTATTAGAAATCACACATCACAGTACAGCTATGCTTATTTGCTATAACTTTTAGTATTTATCTTGTAATAGGAAACCAGTCTAGACTTTTAGGTATTCCAAAGTAATGATGGTACGATATTACCACACTTCTGCTAATTATTTAAAATGAATAATTAATTGGTAACAACTTTAGGAAAACAATTAGGATTTTATCGGCCTACGGTAACAGATTACATGCCTAGATAGGACCCACATCACTTCATCGTAATTTTTATTTAGCACCGTAACTTAATTATCCCTACCTTATTAGTCTGACTTAATCCAGCCTGGCCCCGCGGCCCACGTACGTAGTTTATGTACGCACAGCGTGCAAACACCTTGCCGTCCTCCCCTAAATAACAATATATGAGACGTCTACCTACCCTACAGTGCGTTTTCGACCAGCGTCCGTCCCCTCGTCAGTCTAGACAAATTCCACTCTCAAAGACAACCACCACTCGGTCTTAGATCGGCTTTCGCCTGATCTTTTCCAAGCACATCCAGTTAGATCTGGCTTTACTTTCAACAAAGTATGGAGGTTGACCCAAGACGGAAACTGCCCTCCTCTGACGAGGTTCCAAGCACTACCAGAAAACCCCTTACATTTTGTTGAACTAACAGTCCCTACTTGTGTACCTTGCAATCTAGGCCCAAGCCACATTTAACTTAACTTACTGGTGAGTTGTGTGAGTCGCATTGCCCCTGAAAGCAACTGAACCCTAAGCTGACTCTCCGTCGGGCCAGGAATACCCAGTGTGTCAACCTAACACTACCCTGTGTGTAAGGAGGCGGGACGGTTTTGGACGGGGTTGTACGTGCCCACCTCCAGCTAATTGGTGTCTGACCTATCTTCAATTTTCACTAGGGAGACAACTGTCTCTCCCCCGTTATTCTCTCGAAGATAGTGTATTATTTAGCGTTTTAACAGATAACGCCGGCATTATTAAATACAGTCAAATGCCTCCAGACCGAAGTCCGTTGAGATCATATTAGTTTTGTTGCCACCGTTATTCGTGTCTGCTAATATGATCCAGAATACTTCATTCTGTTAACAATTATTCGAGTCGCGATAACAAGAATTTTACTTTAATATTCACTTCTATTTCACAACCAATGTTAGTTAAAATCGCAACTCGAATATCACTTAGCGCGCTAAAAATGGCTCGGACGCTCGTTTTCCCGTATGAGTTCGTACCGCACTCGTAAATCGGACCGCGCCTCCGACGTCTAATAATTGAATGCCCCCTAATTTCCCTCTCTCCCCCAAGCATCTTAACTTTCGCGCCACGCGCGCCTAACATTCGCCCGCGCAAGTGCGCTTTTCTTCCCTTCAACCAATCGCTAGCTGTTTTCCCGATGCGCCTCGCCTTCGCGTCGCTCATTATTTGTTATACGCGAACTTCGCGTCGCGCCACGTGAAGATAATATCCTCCTTCTCTTTCTATCTTTTTCTCAACCTCTCGCTCGCTCATTGCCGCCGTCCGCCGCGCAATTCTAAAGTTTTTCCATAATCCAACCAAATCTCGTCAGATAGCCAATATTACATGTTTGAATATCTAAATGTAGCCTTCCATCAACAATTCCTTCTCAATAACCACCCACTCCACTCACCAGTCCACGACCGTATATACAATAAGGCTCCTACCGTCCACTCAATCTGACAGCTGTCCGAAAGTTGGCCGACGCTGACCCGAGACTACCCGAGCTGACAAAAAAGCTTAGAACTAACCCATTGCTAAAGCTATATCAAAACCTAAACAACGTACCAAATGCTTAGAAAACTCAGTATTTTAATAAGTTAAAAGTTAATTACGAAAAGCTACAACAAAAATGACAAAAATGAAGATTCCAAGACAAAAAACAAAAATATTTTTTTTATATCGACATTTAGAAGTCGTTATTACTTGGAAGTCACTGTTTCAAACTATAAAGAATCATATCATTTTCGATAGTTAAAACCATAACGATTGTTTTGATGTGCACATTATTAGGAAGAACGATGATTACGAAGAGTAATTAACACATTATTAGCACAAAAAAATCCTATGCAAAATAAATGGCGAACCGTCAAAATTGTCAACAATTTCATTTTTTTACTAAAGGTACTCGTACACTATGCCATAGTTTCAATTGCTCTACGGATCAATTGATATCCATAGAGCCACCTCAAATTTTCTTGCGGAACTACGAACTAGGTGTAGTGAGCAACAACCTTAACAAAGAACGTTGCCGTGTTTATGGCGCTTGGTCAGAAAAAAAAATATATTGGAATGTCACTGTCTACAAATGTAAACAAACCATAATAATCCTTAACAATAATTAGTATGCGATTGTTTTGATGTGCACTTATTTAGGAAATACGGTGAGTAGAAGAGTATTTCGACATTTTTAAAAACGCTTACGTTGCAAAATTCCGTTTTGGCGAACTGTCAATTCTCGCCAATTTCATTATTTTTTTCTGTGAAGTTATGTTTGTCATTAAATAGATTTCTTTTACTTTTATACTGAATTAGTAGTATCATCTCAAATATTTTAATGGGCCTACGTAATACGTGTTTTAAGTAATTACACTCACCGTGGTCGTAATGCGAGTTTGCAAAATTAATTTAGGCTGAGTTACAGAAGTAACCGTGGACAGGAGGGGTTATATGTCACTGAGTTACAGAAGTTACCATGGACAGGAGAGTGGGTAGGCCAATAATTCTGTATTTTGTGAAATTATAAAAAGTTCCGTATTCCGACCATAGGTGGCGCCCGCCTGTATGTGAACGGGCTTGCCAACCTACGTCTATGACGCAAGGCCACACGGAGCAGTCCCAGCGAAATTCAAAATAAAGATAAAGCCCTAGGCCATTGCCAACCTAACAATCCTACGCGAAGCTCAAGTAAAATAACTCACGCTAGACGGCGCCTATGTCGCAAGGGGCACACGGAGCAGTCCCCGCGAAATTCAAACTAAAGATAAAGCCCTAGACCATAGTCAAACTAACAATCTTACGCGAAGCTCAAGTAAATAACTCACGCTAGACGGCGCCTATGTCGCAAGGGGCACACAGAGCAGTCCCCGCGAAATTCAAAATAATGATAAAGCCCTAGTCCACTGACCATTATTCTGAACTAGTTTATTATTCCCTTTTCATGCTTATTATATTAATGGTGCTACGCATTAATATTTATTTTAGTGCTACTCCCATACATTTCTTACTAACGGACGGATACCATTCATTCTGTACCGTTACAGACTTAATAGATCTCTTAAAACTCTTATAGCGCCTACCGCCGCCGCCGCCGACCCGCACCGCGGGCCCTGGCCCCGTAGCCGCCACTAAGCCATCATGTTTGTTGGCTTATAGTCGCCTTTTACTACTCCCAAAGGGAGAGATGGGTTGGTAGTATTCTTTTA
This sequence comes from Scoparia ambigualis, assembly GCA_963921215.1. Lineage (NCBI taxonomy): Eukaryota > Metazoa > Arthropoda > Insecta > Lepidoptera > Crambidae > Scoparia > Scoparia ambigualis. Next base: position 9,190,539 of record OY992501.1, read on the forward strand.
TTAATGAGCCACCACCACATATTTTTAAAAAGAGGAAACACAATTATTATAAGACGTAGCTTTGATTTTGAAGTTATTGACTCCGATTATGTGATTGCGAACTCTTCTCAACACAATTATTAATATATTTATCATTATTGTAATTGAACTTAAGTACCTAGTCCATTGTAACATTATATTTTTCTAAGTGTTATATTTTGTATATTTTTAAGAAAACATAATATGTTGTGTTATTATGGATAGCTTTTGCTATAATGCGGCGGCGGCGTAGCGCCGTTACGACAGTGCGATGCTACGGGCGCTACGACGAACTGTAGCAGCATCTCGTAGCTACGACACAAACCACAACGTGTTATACAAAAGCATACAAGTTATTATCCTAACATCCTAATTATTCATCATTCCATTATCATTTTCATCATTCATCATCATCATCACAAAATACAATTTGTAGATATTTTGTACAAAATGGCAAAGTATGACAGTGTTTCTCTTCTTTTCTTGAGAAAAAAATTAAATTGAATTTCTAAGTTAGCGTAGACGAAGGCGCGGGAAAGCCACCGGTTCCTGGTGGTCATACTAATTTGTTTTATCAGTATGACTACGAGGATAAACATTTCGCCCTAGTCATACTGTAACAAGATATTTTTAGAAAAAGGTTTTTCCTTCCTTCTGTATATATAAATTTTCTGTGATTACCTGGCTTAAAACAAAGTCTATGAGAGAATGGTCTGTATTTGGAGAACGCCACAGGACAAACAACGTGGTAGAAAGTTGGCACTCTCAACTTAACAAAGAGGTTAATAAATTAAAATTAAAAAACCTTTTTAAAAAACAAGCTTTTATTTAAATGCGCTAAAAAGAAAAAAATAACTTATACTTTAAAACTTTAACTATCAACTTATAACGTCATTACACAATTTATATGATATAAAAGGTTGTCGCGAGATTTATATAAATACTTACTCGTATTTTCTTAGATTGAAAATTTTATTAGTTAAAATCAACCACATCAAGTTACATATTTAATTTAATTTTTTTTACACATATAGTAAATCTTGCGACAACCTTTTATATGATATAAATTGTGTAATGACTAATTGTGAATGAAATTGATAGTTAAAGTTTAAAAGTATAAGTTATTTTTTTCTTTTTAGCGCATTTAAATAAAAGCTTGTTTTTTAAAAAGACTTTTACTTTTAATTTATTTTTTACTTTTAAGTTATCCCTGGACACGTTTTTCATCTGTTCGTCTCATTGAATACAAATATTTATGTAAACAAAATTTATTCACGTCAAAGTATAAAGTAAAGTACTAAACCACCACCACTCACCACCCATCAAAAGCAGTCCACCCATTAAGACGAATCAAACTCGACGCAATTGTGTCGCTTAATTACTGAGTTCCTATGGCCACCTTCCAGCTCCATCATCAGACCCTAGTTACCATCTAGCACCAAAGTACTCGTCAAGACGAATCAAACGAGCCCATTCTCGATGGTGTTATGTCGTTTAATTACTTAGTTTCTATGGCCATCTTCCAGCTCCACCATCAGACTCTGGTTACCATCTAACACCAAAGTACTCGTCAAGACGAATCAAACGAGCCGAGACTAGGTGGGGTTGCGTCGTTTCTTTACTGAGTTCCTAGTACCACCTTCCAGTTCCAACATCAGATCATACCCTGGTAACCATCTAAAAACAACGCACTCGTCAAGATGAATGAAACGAGCCGAAACTCGATGTGATTGCGTCGTTTCATTACAGAGTTCCTATGACCACATTCCAGCTCCATTATCAGACCCTGGTTACCATTGAAAGACAAAGTACTCGTCAAGACGATTCAAACGACCCCAACTCGACGATGTTGTGTTGTTTCATTGCAAAGTTCCTATGGCCACCATCCAGCTCCATCATCAGATCAGTACCATGTCATCATAATATTGCATTGTCACGCGATTTACACATGTATGCAAAATTTCAGCTCAATAAGTAACCGGGAAGTGGATCAAAATTGAGTTGCAAAATTCCACCCGAACAAGACATACATACATTGCAAGCTAAATAATAGCTTGTAAAACAGAGATTTCCGGTGTCTATTTTGCGTTTACTAAACGTAATTAGTGACAAAGAAAATGATATCACCGAAGAAGCTACAACTAGACGCAAAGAGAGCATCGAGACGATTTCATCATGAAATGTCAAATGGAACTTACGCACCTCGGACCAAATATCACAGGTCCGAGTTACGCACAGTGAAATATGTATTGGTTTTTGTCTTAGAGCATTAGTTGGTTTAATGCTCTAAGGTTTTGTAGACAAAATACGCTATTATTCTTTTATGTTTTCATATAAATAGATTTTTATTGTTTTTCCGGCATTCACTTGTTTTTCCAACATTCATAGTTTTTCCGACATTCACTATCTCGTGTGAATATGGTTTTTGTTGCTTATTTTTTGCGTTTTGAACATTTTGATTGTGGTGACAGGATGTTCAGAAACGTAATTATGACTAGGAGGAAATGTATATCCTCGTAGTCATACTGATATGACAAATAAGTGTGACCACCAGGAAACGGTGGGGAGAGCCGCCAGTAACATTATGAATCCGCCGTAACAAAATGATAACTGAGTTTGCTTAGATAAAAAAGGGGGTCAGAAGATGGCTATGTATAGGCGACTTTTTCCCGCAAAAAATACGCGATCGAAGTCGCGGGCAAAAGCTAGTAGTAGATATGAATAAAAAAATGTGTAAAAATGAAAATACCAGCACGTAAAATAGTAAGTTAATATTTTATATTACTTCAAATACATTACAGATTATGATTCCTATTATTAATTGATGCAATTTATAACTGATTGCTCCTTCGAGCTGCGGTGGCCGCCGAGTCTTTTTTGCCAACATAGTACCTATTTTAGAAAGTCAAATCTCAAAATACCACATCTATTACAAATATTTAGAGAGATAATATCTAGCCTATAGTTTATCAAAGTAGGCTACACTTCGATAACATATTATTTCGGAAAATGCTGTCAAGGGGCTATCAAATAAGTATTTTTATGGGAACTCGATTTTGTCACACGATACATTGTTGTCGAATAGTTTTTCCATGTAGAAGTAAAAGAAATAACTGCTCGGAGAAGGTTGTCATAGTCATAATATGATTTTTTTGTTTCTTCGCTTGAACGATATAAAAGGAATATACGCCGCCAGTGAACAATTGTTGCGATAGATAATTCTTTTTATTGTTTTTTAATCTATCTAAACGATATTACGTTTAGTGAACTATTTGGTGGGAAAGGGGTGTGATCTTTTATGTGCCGTTTAATAAAGTGAAATGTTCCATTATTAACCATTAAGGGTTCGTGAACGTGAATGGATAAAAAAGCAATGCATGGCTAATTTTGGATTTTCTCCAGAAGTCCGGCTATGTGCAAACCAAAACAACATTATAAGGAATACAAATTTTTCCCTGTGATCACGTCACTCCTGATTCGAATAACAATATTTTTCATCATGTATTATGCAATACTGCCTATTACGTATACAGATGATTAAACAAAGTATAAATATTTACAAGTCACAAAGTGTTATGAAAGGTGAGGTTGTGTGCAAGTCTCACGCGGGTCGACACCACCCCACACAATTACGTATGCACGTACCGATCGCGCCCACTATAAACACCTCTTGTTTTGTCGATAACCTTTAACACCTCCCGTGGGCTCTTAGAAAAATCAGTCATAATTCAGCGCTACTTGGGGTGTTTTAGCGAAAAAGCCCGCGCAGTCCTTTAAAACTTCATTTTATTTAACAGTGTTTAAAACTACCTTGAGGTTTTAAGTGTGTTGTAGTAAGGAGACATAAAAAAGCACTGTAAAGTAGCCGAAATTATCTAATAAGCTTTACAATGCAGAGACTAAACGCTAAAGAGAAAGCTGAGGCTAGGGAGAATTTCGAAAATCAGTTAATGTACGCCTTTGTAAAGTACGAAAATGCGGAGGAAGATGATGAAAACCCGGAGGTAAGCGTTTCAATTATCATCAACTGCTTAAAATCGTCACACTGCTGGGCGCAGGCATCCCCACATCGCACCATTGGGCCATTGGGCCATTGGGCCACTGGGCCATAGCCCAACACGCTGCGCTGGTCCAATGCGGATTGAATACCTACGTATATACATAAATACATAACGTCGTTTCTCGTAGGGGTATGCTGAGCTTTCCATTTGCATTACATTATACGGCCCGCCCTCGTCTTCGTCCACGCTAACGTATAAACACTGTCATACTCCAGCTATTTTGTACAATATATAAACAAAAACCATCCTTAGTTAACGCTCTATCTTTTAGTGAAAACCGCATTATAATAATCCATTGCGTGGTTTAGAAGTGCCACAGACACAGGAAAACGGCGACATACTTTATAATATGTAATGATGATGGTTCAGGGTACTCTTGACCTAAACTTTTACGATGAACGTGTCTCATCTGGAACAGAGTACTTTCGTCAAAGTCTTCCACATCCTACTTTTCCGTTAGGGAGAGCCCTACATGAACTTTATTTTGTTTGTGAATGTGAATACAGTTCGAACATTAACGGTCTTTCAAATAGTTGATTTATTTGTTATGTTTACCTAATCAAAGAGTGTTGAACAATCTATGTTTAGATAGGGAAGGATGCAAAAAAAATACTTAGGTATGTGTAGAAAAAGTAGGAACAACATAATAATCGTTGTACAGATTAAGTATGTCTTTAACAAATCACTTGATTTGTTGAAACCAAAAGTGTACCGTTCTAATTCCTTTTGTTTAATTCACCTCATCAATTCCATTTTTTAAAGCTGTTTTATGCCTATCTACTGTTTTGTTATTTCGCTGCATTGCTAATTGATTCTATTTGTTTCGCCCTTCACCTCCAATTGACAGATAGCAGAACGCAGTAGAGCAAAAACCGCGGGTATAGTTTTCAGAGTTATCAGCAATTATTCAATATAGAAAAAATATATAAGTATCTTATTCATATTGAATTGTAACGCTAGACGAAAACAACAACAGGACTAATGATCCAAGTGCGGTATAGTTAAAACGTGACGGATTATTCACAAAAACAATCTGCAATACTGTACTGGGATTGCCCATCAGCCATACAAAAAAATGCCTGAGATAGACAAAAATGAATTCTATGCCATATTGTACTTAAAATAGCAAGTTATCCATTACGATTTTAATATTTGTCTAAAAACTCGGGAGAAGCCTGTTTTAAGCATTTTTGCTAAAAGATAGGTTATGTCCACTGACGTAAAAAAGAAGGACCCAATATTGACTAGTTGTCAAGAAAACAGGATTTAATTGTATTGCACACACTGTCTTCCACCTGCAGGATGGAGGAGGTGTCAGCACAACATGAGTAATAACACTTACAAGGTTTTCACACATTGTCGTCGTGATAAGCAGGTTCAAGTCCGTGTTGAAAAACTCGAGTCGTCGTGTTAGGCGGGTCCAATTCAAGTCAGTGTTTAAAAGATGGGTATCGTATACAGAGAAAACATCAAATTCCTTTAAAAATAGCCAGGGTCGTCGTAAATAATATTAAATACCTAGCAGTCCGTAATTCAAGTCGCAAACGATAGACAAAGAATCGAGTGAACGAATGACAAAATTAAACGTCAATTGTCATACTATGGCAATGCCAAATTGTCAGTGAGGCTAAGCACATGTGATTTAAACAGCCTTCTCAGCTTAGGTTTTTCTTTTGAGCCCCTTAAAACTAATTGGATTTTATTTAAATAATGGGATGCTAAATGATCGGACTTGTTAAAGCACGCTGAATCAAAGAAGTTCTGAATCAAAAAAAAGAAGTGATAAAAATACTGTCTTTTGTGATTGTTTGATTGACCTTTCTCGAATAATATCTTGTCGCCAGGAACATCTAGGAAGTCATGTGACATGTCAAATATGAACTTTAAGATTATTACTCAGTGAATCAAAATAAATCCAATTAAAATCGAAATAATTTTCCCTAGTTAAACAGACTTGAGAACATTTTGATATTTCATATTTAATTTTAAATGGAATTTAGAGATATATGTAGTTTCTGTCTATTTCAGGCAGTTTTTGGGCGTCCCCCTTTCTTGAGTAAATTTTAAACTGTATCGGTTAGAGGCAACATTAGAAAATAATTAAATAAACCGACTGTTTTAACGCGACCATGATGCTCATAGAAAAGAATTACCATTCACAGCTTAGAAACGCCCCACTGCTGGGTCCGGTCATACTCACCGTGCCATGCTGGCCACATACGGGTTGGTGAAACGCGTTGGTGCAATCTACTAATCTACGTGAATAAACGTTTTATTGATTGTAAAATACTGTTAGCCGACTCTGAGACGAACATTTTGCATGGAGATTGATACATACGTACATGCAATGGCGGACTCCGTCGCTTTACCAGTCTAAAGGTCCCTTGCACACCGCGTCGTCTATTTGGTACGGGCACGTACCCGGGCGGTCGGTGCGCTTCATACGAAAATCGCTGCAAAGTGGTAAAGCGACTGTGACCCCGACCGTACATATAAGATTACGACGACCTCCTTGGTCGAGTGGTTTGTACACCGGTTTTCATTGTGTCGTTATCTCTGAGGTCCCGAGTTCAATCCCCGGTCGGGTAAATTAAGAAAATTATTGTTTTTCTTAATTTTCTCGGGTCTGGGTGTTTTCTATGTATAATAAGTATGTATTTAAGTATTTTAAGTATGTTTATCCGGTTGTCTAGTAACCATTTAACGAGATTCATAATGAAGCTTCTCTTGGGCTAGATAATTGAGGCGAGTGTAGGAAAGATTATTATTTATTATTATTTATTATCCCCGAAGGGTTACTCAGAGACTAGGCAATGACGACAGGAAAAGCAGTCCTGTATCATAATCCATTTTTCACCAAATTAATAGCGACTGCACAAGCGCTCAGCGTGACAGGTGGTGAGCCCATCGCCGCTCTATGCTGTTGGATGTATGTGCAGTCTTTAGTCCGTTAGTCGCCTTTTACGACACCCAAGGAAAGAGAGGGGGTGGTAGTATTTTTCACCGCTACGCGACATGGTTAATACTTTTTATATAAATTATTATTAACCCCCGATTCCAAAAGAGCACCCCTTATTTTGTGTTGGGGCATATAAGTTTGACGTACTGTGTGTCTGTGTGTCTGTCTGTGGCATCGTAGCTCCTAAACGAATGGACCAATTATAATGCGGTTTTTTTTTGTTTCAAAGCTGATTTTCTATTTTGAATACAGTTTGAGCTTGCAACTTCGCCATTGCTTGGTTGGACTACAAGCGGGAGACTTGGTGCTAAGGAGAACATGCAAGGAAAATCAGCAAGAGTACTACTCTCTTTTAAGAACTCTCTTTGTTGATAGAGTCAAATATTGAAAAATGCGATCTCCTAAAAATACTTATTATCATCACGTTTACGCTCAGACCTGTAACAAAATACATTTATTTTTGCAACAAATATTTGTTTGTTTGTTGTGTGTTCTCTTTTTAATCAATCAATTAAGAGGCATGCATGAAGTTACGATACGATTGGTAAGCGCTGATTATGATGATGATGGCATAATAGCTTTGTAAACACATAATACCTACCTATACGAATAAAAACTATCTTTAAAATCAACCAATAGTATATACTTACGTATATAACTATGGTTACTTAAATAAGTTTCGTGTATTAGATAGTCTACATGGTCGCAACCTAGAACCAGAACAGATTGGTATCACTCTTTGATTTTCCATAAAAACCCTTTCATTATACACCACGCAACCGTAATCTCGAGGCAAATTACCCTTTGTCTTTACGTGAGCCATGTATCGGCATGTTGTAACTTTGATGACATGCCAAGGCAGCAGTCAGTCAAAAAAGATTGTTGGTAAAACCACATGTCATGCGGATGTGTGTTTGAGTTTGTTTTTCTATTGCACCCTTTTTAACTATATACCTATGTCCTATATACCTATATTGGAATAGTACAAAATTACTAAATACTGTGTTGTAATACCAGAAACAATTATATAGGCCAGAATGGATTCTTCAGTCGTTCAGGTAATTTTGGAGATCTTTTATATTTTTTTGTTAGTATTTGTTAGATTGAATTTTTATTTAGGTAATTGTGAATGCTATAATTTGTAGTAATTGCAGAACTATTTATAAAGTACAGAATGTATTCTTCAGTAGTAAAGAAACATTTTTTAGTCAATGTTTTCTTAATGTATGTTTTACTAAACGCGAATGAAGGTATAACCGCTTACAGCGATAAGCCAAGTTTATTATTAGTTGAAAGTTAGCTTAATTCATGTGAATCAGATAAAATAGTTTCAACATCGAACTTAAGAGGGTTTAAGCATTTCGGTTTCTCATACAAACCACCAAGTTCAAAATTTTACGAACCAATAAGCCAATTTTATTGAAACTATGCATGCTAAAGTAGAATACAGAGTTTGTTGAAAATAGCTAAGAAACGCTTGTACAGCTGAGTTATTGCAAGTCTAAGACCACTATTGAAAGTTTAAATACGCAATAACTCAGATAATTAAACGTTTTAAAGCATTTAACAAACAAACTAAGTATTTAGATCTCTTTAGGTATTCTACTACATGCAAATTTTAAAATTAGCTTAATGGTTTGTAAAATTTTGAACTTGGTAGTTTGTATGAGAAACCGCTTGCGAAAACCCTCTTAGAAACTGCTAAATATTATGAAGAGTCGTTTTTTTGTCTGAACCCTTTAAAAAAGCATTTTCTTAAACAGACCTACATCAATAGCAGTAATTCTAGAAATATCTCTAGAAATAAGTATGGGTTTTTTATATAAAAGAGATTCAAACCAGTAAAGTCTGGTTTGAAAAAATAATGAAAAGAGATCTCTTGATAAAGTGTTCATATTAACGACTTGTATTCTAACACGCGTTCAAAATCATTCTTTGGAGTGGCATTAGAAATGTATGTATTTTCGTTGATTCTTATAACAATTCCATGACTTTGATGTTAATCAAGAGTTAGTTTTTAACTTTTATTTCCTATAACTCTAATTAATCTAATTTTAAATGTTTTTTTCACTTGTCTGATTTGAAAGCATATTCTAACTAATATTATAAATTCGAAAGTGAGTCTGTTTGTTATGCTTTCACGCTCAAACCGCGCAACCGATTTTGATGAATTTTGTTAACTTGGAAGGAAGGAAATGGGGTGGTGAACTTTAAAAGAAACTCCAGCATCTCTGAGGTCCCCGAATTCAATCCCGGTTAGGTCAAATTATAAAAAATAGCTCTTAACATCAAAATTGATAATTATTTATTTAGTTTAGGGTACAATAATTGAGCATTTATGAATGTCGCTATGCCATCGGTTCGTAAGTCTAACTATGCCTATCGTTAGCCATAAACGCTTTCATTCATCATTTATTTGGCTTTTTCATTATGATTTAACATCTGATCCTCTTTTGATGACTAAATAGACCGATGCGAAAGAGGCATGATCCCACAAGCTCGACAAAAAACACAAAAAAACAAGTTTGCGGCAGCTGGTGCAGAGCTGCTTTGAACGGTTTAACACCAATAAAAAATAGTCGTCTTTTGTTTTGGACCCTCCAAATCTTCGATGATCGATAATTTAAACAGAAGCTTACTTATGCAAAGCAGTTTCTAAGCGGTAGAAACAGGTATTAGGGTGATTGATATCCAATCATATTGTGAATAGAATATTTGGTCATGAAATTTAAATTTGTGTGTTTACTTAATACTTTAAACTCACAAACTCTCACAAGTGTTCGGTTGCCTGCCTACATCGCAGCATTACTAAACCTCTATCCACGCGGTCAAGACTGGGCCTAGAAATGGAGTATTTTATCTGGCAATGACCGAGGACCTGTAACATGAAAGGGTTACTGTTACAAAAAATAAAGTAGGTATTTCACCTTTTTTTAAATAGTATAATATACATTTACAGTGTTATACCTATTGTTGGCAGGGACGCAGTGACGGCAAAGTAAAATTTCGTAGTTGTCTGAACGAATGCTTTTAACAAAGTAAATGTCGCTCCGTTGGCACAACGGTTTTATAATGAAAAAGTCGTTTGAGTGACTAATATAAAAGTAGGGATGTTACACAAAGTAATCGTATAGTATAATCAATAGATACAATTGAATAGAGTATTTTCGTATATTCCAACAGTCCCCCTCGAAAATAGGATATACTTACTCTAACAAAATAGCAAATAGCTGCGTAAAATAGACTGAGGTACTCTTTCCATACTAATTACAATGTAACATAAAATAATATTCAACTTAATAAGTAAGTTAATGCATTCTTTGATAAATTAACATCTTATGTTATGTAGGTACATTATAAGTTATTACATGTTATTAACAACATAAGTTCTGTGTGTTCAATTTAATAAGTAATTTAATACATTCTTTGATAAATTAACATCTTATTTTAAGTAGGTACATCACATGTTATTGCATTACATGTTTGCTATTAACATCTTATGTTATGTATGTTCAACTAAATAAGTAATTTAATTAATTCTAGGATTAATTAACATCTTAAGTTATGTGGGTACATCACATGTTATTAACATATTAAATTATGTATGTTCAACTTAATAAGTAATTAACAATTTCTTTGTTATATTAACATCTTATTGTTTAAAGTTTAAGATTTTTGCACCAATTAGGAATAAAAGAATATTAGTTTATTTCTCAATTTCTGGAACTTTGTAGAGGGCATCACTTTCGAGAAAATATCTGCTTGTTGGTCTCCTGTGGAGATAATATTCAAGCTTTATTACTTTATTAGTAATTTGCTCTCTTGAGTGGTACCCCTAATTTCTATCTGTTTAGACTTTTTATGATCTGTAGGATTATTAGCAATGCTTGATACAACCGTTATTATATTGAAATATAAATATCGGTTTTGTTATTAGAATCATATACTATTTACTAATACTATTTTAAATGTATAGTTCCTTTAATGCTTTAAACATTTCCTTCTCATTAATTTTACTTTAAAAAAACGATTTCAAATACTGATAGCGGCACAGATGTCTCGTCTATTTCAGTCGTGTACAAAGCATAGCGTACATTAAACAATCATTACAATATGACAAGGTGCATCACAATATTCGTCGGAGTTCAAATCTAAGTAATTTAATGTAGAAGGAAATGATGATTTTGAAGAATTGCAATCTTTCATGGATATTTTGTTTTTGTAAAACATTTGGTAAATAAATAAATTGATCTAAAGTTATTGTGTTCTTTGTTCTTTCAATTTTAATACCTAAAAACATTTTTACTTTATTTAAATAAATCATTCATGTCAGAATCATGTCAGTTTTATTAACTCATTCACAATTTTAATAATATTGTAAGGTTTGTCAAATCACTAATCCATCAACATATAGCACTAGGTACTGGATTAGGTACACTATGTACGTTGTTATGTATAGAATTTTTATCTAGTCAATAAAGACATGGATCTCACAATTATGAAAACTCATACCTTTAAGGTTACGATCGAAAACAAACAACATCGCGAGGATTGCTTCAGTCAATATAATGTTTCGCTTAATTAACAAACTTGGTTTGGTATACCAACAATAGGTAATACCTCCAGGTATTTTCATACAAATATCCTCTTTAACTACGCCATTTAAAAAAAAAGCCTTTTTTACGTCCATGTGGTGGACTTAGAGGTCAAACTGAATAGCAAAAGTTAGAATAAATCTAAAAGTAATGATACTAGTCATAATTAATTCGCGCAACAGGTGCAAACGTTTCGTCGTAATCTTGTAAGTATGTTTAGGTAAAAAAAAACGGACACTAGACGGGCCTTTTATCGCACCGGTTCCCCGTTTCCGTTATTGTTTACTTTAAAAACCCATTTACTACTGATAATATTCATATTTTTAGGTCTATCAACAAATGTCCATGTCTGATTATTGTTCAGAGATTCGATTTCACAATGTATGGCGGAAAACCATTTATCAGTATTACACCATTAAAAACACCACTGTAACATAGTGGTAAGGAATGAGAAGTATTCAAAAGAGAAATACAAATCGGGGTCAGTCATTTTCTTATAAATTTTCGGGGTTAGATTGCTAATCTGTCTGACAATTTTGATTTACTAGTATCGTCAATTACTATTGTCTCGTCGGTTGGAATTTTGTGTTTCTTGCCTATTAGTTGTTCAGAGACCTCAACGGACTGACTAATTTTGGCGGGAATTTATACTTGATATTGCTCATCACTTTTAAATATTGGCCAAGAATTTTCAAAAATTACATTTGTCAAATATTACATCTCTTGCAAGGAAAAAATTGCTTATTTTCGACATTAAACAATTTGTATCCATTTTTGCTATAACCGACAATATCGACTAGTTGTTATTTTTTTTTTTTTTTATCATGTACATAGTTACTTAAGCAGAGCCAAATGTTTTTAAGTGATTAATTTTAGGGTTCGTACCATGCCACATTCGTATGGTTTTTGTTTAGCAGCGCTTTAGTGGGTAGTTATTTTGTTAGATATGTAGCCGTTAAAGCGGCTTCACCCCAAAATATTTTATCTAACTTCGCACTTGCGACCATGGTTCGTGCCATTTCGGTCAATGTACGATTCATGCGCACTGAGAAACCATTTTGTTGTGGAGTGTACGGAATTGTCAAATGGCAACTTATTCCCTTAGACACACAAAACTGCTTAAATTCATTATAAATATATTCTCAAACATTTTCTCAATAAGTGTAAATTAATGGACTTCGCATTAAATAAATTGTCACTTTTTATTAACAAAATCAATAAAACATTTTAAGACTTCCACTTTAAAATTCATCAAATATGTGAAACAATGCTCAATAAAAGTAACAAAATAATGTTTGTCGTCGCCGGTAGTCGGGCTGATCGGACTGCATGAATCCGAATAAATGATAAAAATGGTCTATTATGAACAGACTTTCCTTTTTTTTTTGCAAAAAGAAGTCGCGATATCGCGACTGATTACCTATTATGCATGGCTCAGATAATAATATGCCGTCAGTAGATTAATGTAACGAATCATTAATTTATGATCAACTAAATTTTTAAGAATTATAATTCTTTGCTCCTTTACATGTTCTAAGCGTTTATGCCATAATTGAAAAGATTTCGAAGCATGAGATGATGTGTAATTAAATTACATACACATCACGACTATCATCCCCGAATGGTTAGTCAGAGACTAGGCAATGAGGATAGCAAGACTGCAGTCATCTGCCATAGTCCACTTTTCACCAAATAGCGAATTTAAATAAGTTGAGAGTAAATTCATTTGAAATTCAATTTTACAAAGGTTGTTGCTACAGTATTGCATAATGCAATTTGTTATTTTTATAGATATGAACACCATTTGAATCAAATGAATAGCAAATTGGACTTGCTTGCTTGCTGCATTCGACTTATGGACAGTCAATTATGAGAAACTTTGGGGGGAAAATAAAACGATCCTTGAATCGTCGATTGTACCTTGAACTCCAGATTTGTCCTTTTCCATAAGCCAAAATTGAAATTCCATTTTTAGCTACGCCAATCTTCATAGAACAGGGTAGTTTGGTATGTGAAGAAAAATAATCTCGTGAATTTACATGTAATCGGTAGCTCCAGAATCTAAAAGAAAAGAAACATGATTAGTAGAATTACTTGTTTCGTTTCATAACTCATAATAATTTGAAATCATAAAAGCAATACTGCCCTCGGTTTCCACGTGATGAACAGCGTTTGCTGTACAGTTAAAATTACTGCTGCTGCCCTCGCGTTACGACAACTTCTTGAAAAAAAAACGGCAGTCCTTTTTCATGTGATTCCTTCTCCTTTTTCACTCTCAGTACAGTTTCGTAATTTTATGCGTTGAATTGCCACAATATTGATTTCTTCTTGAAGATTGAGGGTGCACATTTTTATTCATCTTGTCCGGTCCATAATTATTACGCATAGAAAACTTCTGTATAGGTATGCGAAACTTTAAATTCGGTAGATATTTCCGTCTTCAACTTAACTTCATGATCTAGCAGACGAGTTTTACGAATGCTAGACTATGGTGATCCTCTCCTAGCGTTTAAAGCGCCGTGATCATACCGCCATATTATGAGGGTAGGGTGAGTAATTCTGTTATTAAAACTCGTGAAATGTTGGAATAACTGACATCGGTTGCAATTTTAGGTGATATAATTGCTTACGTAATGCTCACTAAGTCGCCAAGCTACTTCTTACATAAATTTTGTCAAGATTGATTTAGCCGTGGCTGACCCTTTTGCAAAATTTGCAAAATTAAAAAAGGCATAGCCTAAAAACTCAGCACTCGTACCTTTAGTAATCAGGTTCCGTTTCAGCCAATTTTAATCGAGGCTGTTTGGAATTTCTTCATCACTCACGTACAGCACTGGTTATTTAAATATGAGTTTACTATTAAAATTGAATTATAAAAATTACTTTTGAAAATTATGGTCCCTGGGCCCATGACCTGTTGGCAGGAACGCAGTGACGGCAAAGTAAAACTTCGTAGTTGTCTGAACGAATGCTTTTATTAAAGTAAATGTCGCTCCGTTGGCAAAACGGTTTTATAATGAAAAGTCGTTTGAGTGACTAATATAAAAGTAGGGATGTTACACAAAGTAATCGTATAGATACAATTTAATGGAGTATTTTCGTATATTCCAACAGCTATTTCTATCGAAACTGAAAATAGAGCTCATGAACAAAAAACTTGCTTTGGGTGGCAAACTTTAGCAAACCAATTTTCGTTCAGCTCTGCCGTCTGAACTACCGACACATTGATAAGGCAATTCAATGCAAAGAACAATAATTCAGTAAGTACTGATAATAGAAGCTTTTCAAAATTAAGCAGAGAAAAGTCGCCTCTTACAACTAAGTTGTACGAAGATACTATGCTAGAGAAAATCTCAACCTTTTATTAGCCAAACATAAGAACGTTACGCTAGCCCACATGAGCCCATCGCCGCTCTAAGCTGTTGGATGTATGTGCAGTCTTTAGTCCGTTAGTCGCCTTTTACTACACCCAGAGAAGAGAGGGGGTGGTAGTATTCTTTCACCGCTACACGATACGGTTAGCAAAAATACATATTTTTAGAAAAATATAGGTAGAGTTTCTAGGAAATTCTAAATAGGAAACTGCATTTCGAAGCGGTAATAGCGTCACGACTGACTTTTGAAAGTTATCTGAAAGTGTGTTTTATATTTATATTTATTTCAAATCCGCCAGCAACATATAATAATTTAGGTAATCATTTCAGCAAAACGATGAGACAATAAATTAATGACAACATTATTTTTGTAGCCTCCACGTCGTCGCTACCGCAAACCAATAACATATCAAACGGAAACCATACATAAATCATAGGCACCCTCAGGCATTGTGCCGTAGCCCCGATATTTATATTCCTAGAGTTTCGTGATAAATGCCACTATGCTGTACCTACAACACGACATGTCCTATCTTACGGCATGTGAGCATATAGTTCTACGTAACGCTTTCGGCATAGCCTTCCGTCTATGGTTAGTCTCGCGATTTCTTTTCTACGCATTCAACGAGTTGTTTTACTGTGACACTGCGTAATTTTTTGGCAGTCAAGTGCTTTTTATGGCGCCCAAACGGGCTTCAGACTTCACCGGTAAAGCCTACGGCGTTATATTCGCTTTCAGTTTCAAATTTTACGACGCACTGAATGGAAGATTATTATTGTACTTGATTATCGAAAAAGAATTTTCTTTTTACTCATATGCATGGAATAAGATAGTTAAATCTAATATGTGGCGAAACAGTTGCATGTGAAAGTTTGCAATTAATTGACATAAGATATTCAAAGTTAACGCTTTGACAAATTATTTGTGGATATCTCAACGGACATTCAAGATGGATCTAACTGTACTAGGAAGAGTCATCAGTAACTTTGTAAGTTATCTTACCTTTTAAGCTGAACTTTGTCTTTTAAAAGTTACACCAACATTTTATAGATGTTTTTAAAATATTATTTTTGTTTTAAAATATAATTTTAATTGATCACCAACTCTTGGCTAAATGCGGATTGGTGATAACAAACCCGTGTTATGCATAAAAAAATCTTAACACACTTTTGCCCAAACCGAGAATTGTACTGAGGACCGATATCGAGGCCGAGACCTTTTCACAATGAATCGAAAGCAGCATAGAAAATAGCTGATTTTTTTTCATTATAATTCACCATGGAATCACGTTAAAGTCACGTTTTTAAATGCCGAAATGTATTTGTGTCTACAACTGCTCGCCTGTTGCCATTCAGAAATATAATAATAATTATAGAATTCCGATAACGCAATTAAAAATTTTCGGCAGCCGTTTACGAGTTCTTAATTATTAATAAACCTGAAGTACCTACTTTGTGTTCGTCGCTTTAATTATCCAAACTATTTTTCAATTATTTTATTGAACATCACAATAATTGTGTGAACCACGAAATTACAATTAAGTGCAAAAATGCTAAAACTTAAATGTGATAAAACAAATTGATTTGTTAAAACAATTTTAATCATGTTACTTTGTGTGGTTTGATGAAAACATGAACAATTATGAACCTCATGATAATTTAATTTATTTCAGACCCTATTAATTTTATTCATTTTGCGAATACGAACTGAAAGAACGGTTACTACCTGATACAAGCACAATTTGCTTGATAGGGTACCACCACAATATTATTTCGGTTAATTGAAATTGATAATTGAATAGGCATTAATATTTTGTTTAAGATAATTAATTAATAATTGACTTTGTGTTATTGGTATAAAACATTTACTTTTTACGGCCTTAGGTCAAATCACAGAAAATAATAAAATATATATTATCACAAAAATTTACGCCGTACGTTTTGAGACCCGAGCGCAATTAACGCACTTCCTGCTCCTCTAGGAGCGTGCTCCGGGTCGAAAAAATGTACGAAGTTCATTGGGTCCTTCAAACGGTCAGCTACTGAGAACGGTTACGCATAGAATTCAAAGACCAAAGTTTTTTTACGGCCACCACGTTAGAAAAACTGTGGTCTGACAGACCCTACCAGGCATGCCGAGGGTTAAATGGTCAAAGAGAAATGAGCATTATTTTCACACAAGTGTGCGTGTAGAATGGAATCAAAATAATCAATTTTGGCAACATCGTAAATGAAAGAAGAAAATAAATTTCCCCAAAATCAAAACTAACACGTTGTAAGTATGTAAAATAAAAGTAATGAAACACTCACTGACTGACTCCTTCACCTTGGAACTAGAAAGCGGAAAGTGTAAACAGATATTACCTTAACGACAAGGAATAGGGCTGCATATTTAGAAATTACCACGGCATATAGGTGTTAGCGCGGACGAAGTCACGGACGATCGATAGTTTAGTATATTTTTAAAGAAACATTTGCATTATAGTTTTGAAAAGAACTGATTTTAATTAATATCAATCATTTGAAGTGATGGTTTTTTTTAAATGATGTACTTTTTACTTTAAAAAAGCAATGCATTCTTAAAACAACGATGTTACACTGTTAGACGATAAAGAGAACTGCACTGTTTAATACAAAATCAAGCAGTCGAATGAATGCAAAGTTGGATGTAATTCTTGACGTTTTATTATCAATGAATGAAACGAAGAGTCGCTTGCCATAAGCTCAAAACATAAATTAATATTACTAATTATTAAAAGGGGCAAGGTTATCCTTTGAAATGAAAATTGGTTAAGTGCGAGTTGTAATTAGGGGGTAAGAGTCTTTTATGAAGTTAAATGAAAAGTGGACTATAATTAATAATTTTTTGTAATTGTGTTAGGTTTTAGATATCGTTGCCGTCTGCTACGGATGAATTTTAAAGGATTCATAAAAAAAAATTACATTAATTATAATTATGGTCATTGAACAGAGAATTTGAAATGAAGTCCACCTTTTGTATAACAATAGATCAATTAAATTAAATGATTGTGAAACACAAAATGTCTACTTTAATAAATTACGGTAAATATATTTTTTCAAAGATTTGTTTCTTGCCCTGATTAAGACGTAGTTATTTATAATAAACGCGACCAACTGGATCCGCCTAGAGCGGTAATAAAAGTTGTCTTAAGTCCACCTGTCTGTACACTTTCTCCACTTATAGATGGAAACCATGACCAAGATCATGGACATATTACGTACTCAAACTGTCCATGGATAAGACAGATAGTTTCTCAGTTGGTAGTTGACAGTTCCGGGTGAAGTGCGCTTTCACCTTAGCCTTATCGTTACTTATTATAATTAAATAAGTTAAAGCAAATAACCCGTGACAAAAAAACAAAGACAAATAAACTTTTAATCTCTTTGTTAAAAAATCACTTAGTTGATTGCTTATCAGGCGGCGTTAGAACGTCTCGGCAAGTGAGGGGATGTACTATCGCTTTTAGGGTCCCCCTTCTCCATAATCCCAGGCGAGGCTACAAGACCTGGATAGGGAGGAGCTGGGGAGAGACCCACAAACAACCGAGTCTCAGACGCAGTGGTACTCGGTAAAAAAAGTACAAGCAATCTTAATATTCGATTTGTTTCGTTAATAACGCCGCTAATCTCATCACACTAATATTATAAATACGAAAGTTTGTGAGTGTGTATGTTTGTTACTCTTTCACGTAAAAACTACTAAATGGATTTAGATAAAATTCGGCATACATATAGTTTATAACCTGGATTAACACATGGGATACTTTTTATCCCAATATTCTCACGGGAACGGGAACCACACGGGTGAAACCGCGAGCGGCCGCTAGTAATTAATAAAAAATCACACTAATATTATAAAGGCGAAAGTTTGTTAGTATGTATGTTTGTTACTCTTTCACGTAAAAACTACTAAATGGATTTGGATGAAATTCAGCATATATATAGTATATAACCTGGATTAACACATGGAATACTTTTTATCCCAATATTCCCACGGGAATGGGAACCACACGGGTGAAACCGCGAGCGACCGCTAGTAATTAATAAAAAATCACACTAATATTATAAAGGCGAAAGTTTGAGAGTGTGTATGTTTGTTAGTCTTTCACGTAAAAACTACTAAATGGATTTAGAGGAAATTCGGCATTCATATAGTTTATAACCTGGATTAATACATGGGATACTTTTTATCCAAATATTCCCACGGGAACAGGAACCACGCGGGTGAAACCGCGAGCGGCCGCTAGTAATTAATAAAAAATAGAACCGTAAAAAAAAGTAAAGTAACTACTTCACACCTGCCCCCTTACTCTCGAAACCGATCGCTATTGGATCGGATTGGTATTGTGAATTTTCGTATTTTTAATTACGACAGCAGCGCTTATTTGGATTCATATTGGGTGAACTAAATGACATTGAGTTTTGTATTTTTTTCACTCAATATCCACGTAATATGAATCCATATTAGCTCTGGTGTCGTAACTTAGGAGTACGAAAATTCACAATACCAATCCGATTAAATTGCGATCGGTTTCAAGAATAAGGGGGCAGGGGTGGTGTTTCTGTCACCTGAAGTGATTTTTTACAACGTTTCGTTATGTCCAAGGTTCCTACAAACAGTATATGTATCAAAAGTCCCTACAGCAATTTATAAAGGCAATTGTAAGTCTTTAACTAGTCACCGCAACCAGCGTACGTCTATCAGAACTGTCACGGCATAGTTAATTAACTGTCTTGTGAATACCACCAATGAATTTCCACCGTTGCGTGCCATCAGTGCCTGCCAGCAAGTGCGACTCGGTACCACCCCATTCCAAGACCCAAGTGACAGTTGTCCGACCTAATCTGCATATTACAACAATAGTTTCGCCTCTTACACAACACTGTTGTCGGATAGTACGAGGCGAGACGCTAACACTGGCCTGTTGGCATTAAATATAAATTCTGTAATATTTTACATTTTAGAAACAATTTGACAAATTATTAAACTGTCTCTACGTCAATATAACTTGTAATGGAGCGATATTTTTAGGTGTATTTTGTAAATCGGAAATTAGACTGATCCTAACTGCATTTTAGTTGTGCTCGCGTTTTACAAATACTTCATTCCGATCATGTAGCTGACAAAAATAGTCGAATTAGTGGTTTACATCGTTGCACTTGGCAGCGTTCAAAACTTTTGTAACTGTGTAAGAGTGTAATAAAAAGTTTTTTTTCAAAAGTCAAATTAAATAGTTTTGGCAAAATAATTGTGACAAAATGTTTGTGTGCGGCATAAATCCTGGATCCAGCGAGGAGGAGGAGGAAGAGGATGTCATGGATATTCTCCAGGTCTATCTTTTATTTAACTATAACAGTAGCGGGAAAATGTAAGTACTATCTGTTAACGACTGAAAATGAAGGATAAACAGCTCTTGTTATTTTAAGATTAGTGATCAATATAGTACCTAAGCTTAGTGATTATTAGTAAGCTCTTTCTTTACTAACCCTTTGTCAGCCATGGAAGGTTGTTAAAATAGGTGATTACGTATGTAATTACTTTATTATATTTCTAGGAAAATTAATGAATGAGACTTATCCTACTAATATTATAAACGCAATAGTTTGTAAGTATGGATGGATGTTTGTTACTCTTTCACGTAAAAACTACTGAATGGATTTAGATGAAATTTGGCATACAGATAGTTTATAACCTGGATTAACACATAGGATACTTTTTATCCCGATACACGGGAACGGGAAACACGCGGGTGAAACCGCGAGCGGCCGCTAGTACATTATAATTGCTAATAATTTTAGCAGCACAGTCGCTATTTGGTTTATATGGCTTTTGCGGTCCTCATTGCCTAGTCTCTGACTAACCCTTCTAAGCAGTCGTGCTTATTTAAATGTATGTAATTTTAAAATTAAAACATCTATTTTCTCACTGTTTTTGAGTTTCGGTTCTCTTAAAACAAACCAGGAGCCCTAACTCGAAAGCTTTAATTGCTCTCTACCGATCTCTAGTTGCATGACTGCAGATCCAATAACATAACATATTTATTGTCACGGGGCTGGCACGATGCTTCAACCCCATCGGCGATTGTGTTAATCCTGATTTTTATATGCTTTCAATAGGGGAATTGATTCAAAAGTGCCCTAAATTTAGTGGGATCAACACAAGTACTTTCTAGAAGATGGATGAAGAAAAACTTGCAAAATTCGTAAATATAATACAATATTATTTGAATTACATTAAAAAGAAAGTGTTCAAAAATCAATCGATAGTTTAGGAGATTATTTTATACTTTCTTCCAATGCTAAGTAAAGCCTCACCCTAAACTTTCACGCGTCTCTCTCTCTCCTTGGCAGCAATCATTTACTAATATTATTAATGCAAAAATGTGTCTCCTTGTTTGTTTGTCCATACGTCCAATCAATGGCTTTAAATGTGATTGAACAGTGAAAGTTTAAAGTTGACCTATAAATAAATAATTGTCTCACGGGCTGTATACCTGTAGGTATTTATAGGAGTGTTAATTAGCTAAGTTTATAGATTTAAATTGCATGAAATTGCCTTTGTGGATGGCATCCATAAACTGTAATACAGTTTTTTTTCATTTATTAACAATTTAAAAAAATACTTAAAACATTTAGTAGCATAGCAAAACCACTATAGTTTGTAATTAATGCTAAGTATTAAGTCTACGTCGATCAACATCTACTAACCTTAAATTACACTAGCCTGCAAAAATAAGTATCACACTTTTAAAATTGTAATAACGTTTAAAGTAAAAAATATAACTATTGTATAATTTACTATAGTTTTAAAAAAAAACTGATAAATTTGCTATAAAACGGTTTTTATTAAAAATCTCTAACTTCTATAGTTTAGAAAAAAAAGAAATTTTAAAAGTATGATACTTATTTTTGCAGGCCAGTGTAGTTACTTCTTATTCTTATTTCATTTTATTCACTATAGAAATACTTACTTATTGATAATTTACTTGAAGAAAGATATACATATAGAAAGTTCGTTTCTTTCCTTAATATAAATTAATTTCAAAGTGAGTGTGTGTGTTTGCTTGTTTGTGTTGCTTTCACGCTTAAACTGCTAAGGAGATTTAGAAGAATTTTGGTATAAAGATAGATGCGGTTCTAAAGACGGTTAAGAGGAAACACTACGTCGACATGGCATGCAAAATTCTCATACAAAACACAAAGAATCGACGTTTTGTAGTCCCCTGTTTCCTCCTTCAGAATTGAACCAATTTTTATTACTTTTTCAGCATCGGTTAGAGAAAGAAATTTTCTATGTCTGTATGTTTGATTTTTTTTAAACCAGCCACTTAATGTTTCTGGAGACGCCTTAAAACGGAGTGATTGCGCTAAATTTTGAAGGCTCTAAATGACTTAATGCAAAAAAAAAGAAACATAAAGACATAGAAAATCTCTTTCTATAACCGATAGTGACAATGTAATAAAAATTGGTCCAGTTCTGAAGGAGGAAACAGGGAACTACAAAACGTCATTTTTCAGTGTTTTGTATGAGAATTTTGCATGCCACGTCAACGTAGTGTTTCCTCTTAAAGGCTACTTTTTTCCGCGAAAAATTAACGAGAGCAAAGCTGCAAGCAAAGCTAGTACAGCTAGTAAATAATGCTAGTAATATTTATATTTGTTTTAAGGCGACTAACAGACCAATGACTGCACATATGCATCCAACAGCACATAGCGGTGAATTGCTCACCACCTGTCACGTTGCGCACATACATGTGCAGTTGTTGCTTGGTAAAACGTAAACTGTGGCAGTGGACTGCTTTTGCGGTTCTCATTATCTGGGCCTGGTCTCTGACTAACCCTTCGGGGATAAACAACTACGTGCCGTAGCGTGCGCTTAGATCGTGCGCAAGCTAATATCGCCGAGAAGTGGTCGGGCAGAATCTTCCTCGATTGTATGTATGCATGTATTTGTTTTGTCTCGTCACACAGAAAAGGCGGGAAGAATGCGAGCGCAAAGCACGGCGCGGGGAGATGGACCCGCGGCTGGAGTTCACCTTCCAGCTGCTGATCGACGGGACCGGGCTGCCCCGGCACGCCATTATGGACCACGTGTTCGAGGGGAACATGGTGCGCTTCTCCTTTTATATTACAAACTCTTATTTGTCTATTGGGATGGGCCAGGCTACAAACTTCTGAACTGAAACACTTTTTACGGGTTGGAAACGTTCCCCTGTAAACGGAGTCCTGTGACCACGGACCCCATAAAGGGTCCGAAACTTCAGGACTAAAACAAAACCCTAAAATGCACTAATAAACGCTAACACTAAAGGTTACATCCGTAAAAAGTGTTTCATTTTTTTTAAAGATTATTATTAATGTGCGTCTAAGAAGGTTTACTCATTTAGGTTTCCCATACAAACTTCTAAGTCGAAATTTTTAAATCCAATAACCTAATTTTAATTAAACTTTGCATGCTTAAGCAAAATACAGGGATCTAAATAGTTTGTTGAAAACATTTTAAAAAAAGGTTTATTTAGCTGAGTTATTGCGATCACAATAGAAAGTTTAAAATCGCATTAACTCAGTTATTTAAACGTTTTTTTAAATGTTTTCAACAAACTATTTAGATCTCAGTATGTTACTTCAGCATGCAAAGTGTCATTGAAATTGGCGTAATGGTTTTTAAATATTTCGATTTGGAACTTTGTATGGGAAACCGAAATGCGTAAACCCTCTTAACACATTAATAATAGTCCTGTTAACCCATCCTGTGAATCTAAACGACTGTGTCGGAGTGGGTTCACGTTAGTAGTCTATCGGAGCTATGGGGGTTGGACCACGACTTCTCGCGTTCTACCCGAGCATGTATCCGCTCGGCTACCAACGCGTTGTAATTTCAATGAGTACCTAGTGTTCCTTAGAAATCATTATAAACTTCTGATTGTGTATTGGGATGGGCGCATGAGTCAAACCAGAGATTTGAGACAAGACTGTTTTATTTTCCTTCACGTATTACGAATTCATCTAGGTAGTATAAAATAATTGGACCAGCTGGATTTTGCACTGGAAAAAACCACACACTCCTACTAACCGACTGGACTTTGCTCTGAAAAAACATTTTACTAAATTTGACTAATACCAATTTTTCTATTCCGATACAATACCTATGATCATAATAAATAAGTGATACTAAATCAACGATAACAAAAAAAATATCATAATGATTCTTTTTCATGGAGAACTCACGCTTGACCAAAAAATAACTTTGCCAAGCAAAATACTTACCTGGTTTCTAAGGCATTTTCCTTGTATCTCCCATGATTTCGGATTTCTTCATACTGTTGTAGTAAAGAAACATCTTGTTTATTTGCTGCTGGAGACAAGGATACTGTACTAAACTTATCAAGAGATGTAGCAAAAATCATATGTACTTTAATCAACTATAACTGTAATAAATCATGTTAATCAATATTACGTACATCACTATCAAATTCCAAAAAAATATTTTTTTAACATCGTTTTTTATACCCAAGATAATATGATGTCTATCACCGCAGTGTTAAATGCAAGCTTTTGTAATTCCTCTGATTTGTCCTCAGAACAATAATGCTTTAGTTATTGTTCTGAGGATTTGTCTGTTTCTTTTGCTACGGTTGTTGCTACGACCTACACTTATTAGAGCACGCTACGAATGTTTAAAAAAGTTTTGTTGTAATCAATGATATAATTAATTGTATATAATATCATTGGTTGTAATAATATGTTAGTAATATTTTCACTAACATGAGGTTTATGAGTGACTCACTTAGATTAAAACAAAAACGGGTGACTCATTATATAATCCATATTGTACAGAGTGGGTTTCCTACTTGAGATTGAATGCCATTTGATCGAACATCAATTGCCCGAAGACTTTTACTCGATTATTTAGGAGACCTACCAATCATGAGCTAATCATTTGCCACACCGATGCATCAAAATCCCTAAAGATCGTGCCAGACACATCGAATTGACGAATTCAATGATTTAGTGGTCGATGACATGGCAAATGTGTGTATACTCGTACATAAATGGTTTAGTTTCCAACTAATCTCATAAAAATAGTTTTTGTAATATTTAAGACGTTTTTTTTTATTTAATTACTTTTAAAATATTTGATTTTGTTTTTTTTATTGTTGTTAAGTGATTAAGCCTTCGTTTGTATTGTTGATCGAAGGATTAAGCATTAAACTATGTTTAGTTTTGTTTTTGACCTGATTAAGTAAAGTTAATTAAACAAATATTAGGGAATTATTTTATTACTGACCTGCAAATAAAACTGCCTTGTAGGTACTACCCAAATACATCAAATATGACGAAAACTTTTACTTTAAAAAACTTAGTAAATAGCTGATAGTAAATTGTTCTAAAAAAAGGCTATACTAAAAGCTGTTGATTTTATATTTGTATGCCCACGATTTTTTTGTGTGGGTATCCAATGCATCTTGTACTAATACCACTTAATTTAAACTGTGTTTACTTACACCACCTTACCTTAGGTCATAAGTTAATGATTAAATAATATATATATATATATTTACTCCGACCCACTATAGCACTGAGGTCGTCAATCAGATGTTTCTAGTAATTTATCGTTAGAGCACAATATGATCTTTAGGGATTTTGATGCATCGGTGTGGCAAACCATATAGCTCATGATTGGTAGGTCTCGTGAACATTCGAGTAAAAGTATTCGGGCAATTGATGTTCGATCAAACGGCATTCGATTTCAAGTAGGGAACCCTTACAGAGTTGATTAGGTATTTAGACAAACAAGAATTAAGGTACGATAAATCAATTTTTGATAAGACTATTGTTCCATGTAGCGACATGGAACAAACTTCATATCAAAAATTGATTTTAAGAGTGAATTTAAAAATATAAATTACGATACCCATCTGTTTTGTGTACTTAAACCAAAAAAAAATGAAGTGAACCGTCAGCAATTATAAAACCAATACAAGGAGGAAGTATAAACTTTATTAAAGTTCGAGCATAAGGTTTGACAAAACTTGAGAATTTAACACAAATTGCCTTAGTTCAAAACCTAATCAAAAGAAAACAAAGGCAATATGACTAAATTGCTAAGCACTATTGAATCGTCCAAAATCATTTTTAATTGGGTAATCAGTAAAATCCAAGCTAGAGTTATATTTTACGTCGATACTGAAACATAGTTTTTATAAAGAGAACTTCTGTTTTGACACATTTTGTAGTACGCATTAAAGACACCTTGGTCCATTTGAAATTTGTAGCTAGACGACATCAACCAGCTCTTCCTGCCCCACATGCGCAACAAGCTGCTCTGGTACTACCAAGACGTGGAAGAAGTGGAGCAAAGACCCCAAGTGGACGGAGCCAAGCCAGCCCGCCAGCAAGGCCAGGGCAAGCAGCCGCCGCCTCAAGTCACGATGAAGAAAAAGCTGTTTCTCTCAGATGGATGGGATGTGAAGTTCACCGGCGTATGCATCTACATGTTCCGGATTAATGTGAGCAAGCAACTGCCAGAAGAGGGTTTCCATAAAGACTTGTGAGTGATTGTGTTCAATTTTATTTGATAGGGACGGGTGTGAATACTAATACAAATAATTTTTCTTCTTTCTGGGTCTATTGGTTGGTTAGACCACACATGTAGCATAACCAAATGTCTTAAATTCGATCCGGGTATTCTATGCGGCTATCTTTCATCATCGGCTTTCTCATCCTAATTGACTAATGTAAGATGAAGTCGAGCGTCTTCTTTTGAGACTGAAAGCTGAAATAACACTTAATACTGGATTGCTACTTCGGATGTCTTTTTTTAAAAACTGACTTGCATACACTATTAAGCTTACATTATAACTAAACTTTGTTAGTTGAATCTATTACTCGACTATTTGTTAATTCCAAGATTAAACTAGCTAAATATTTCTTCTTTTTCCTCTACTTTTACTAGATTTTGCGGTATTCTGAACGCGGACAAAGTAGGCCTGGTAACGGCGATCGAGCGCGTCATGGAGCACGTGTACATGAGCGCACTGGCCCACCCCAGCAGCGACGGCGACGAGGATGAGACCCGGTTCCCAATCGTGAAGAACCAGTTGCTGCCCGGCCTCAGGTCCTTCTGCAGCGCCTTAAAAGGTAATCACCGTAATCGGTAGTGTATGAGATTGCTGGCCCATCCCAGCATTGAAAGCAAAGAGGATGAGACCTGGTTCTTTATCGTGGAGAACCAGCTGTTGCCCGAATACAAGATTGTTATCACGGTCTTTAAAGGATTCGCAAGTTCTAATCCATATTGATTTAAACACTAACCGAGCGCGTTGGATCAAAGCTTAGTGGCACGTATTAAGCTCTGATTCTCTCTGCTTCTCCATTAAAACATGTTACTGGCTTTAACACAGTATGCGAGGAGGTATGCAATCAAATCAACCTTTTCGACGACGGGCTAAACGTGATGGCGGGCATCGACGAGCCGAGCGAGCTCAAGGAGATGATCAAGAACCCCACCAACATCACCATGCTGGAGGACCGCGTCGGGGAATGGGTCAAGAAGGTCATGGAGGTATGGCTGTACAAATTATATCACCAAGTGTAAAATTGGTATTTTTTGTTAGTCCAATTGTCTAACACACTATCTTATTCAGGCCATAAAATAATGTTAGGAGCATAAACAGGCCTACAGCAGTTGAGGTTTTGGTTGTGAAACCTTCGGCTTTATTATGTCACTTACCATCAGGTGAGACCAAGGTAATTTTACAGACACAAGAAAAAGTTTTCTCCATGTCCAGCAGACTTCTAGTCTTCAAGTTAGTCCAATTCCAATAAGAGAGTCACATTTTACGACCGCTTTAGAGAAACCGTTGATGTTCTGGTAAAACAACCATTAGATTGAGATTAAACTGGCAATCCGTCAACTAAAAATTGTGAAAGTAAAGGCCTATTGAAACGTCGCATATTCTCCATGTCATTAAATATTTTTAATAAGTATAATTCACGTAGCTATTAGTTATTAGAGCTATTACTTCTCTTCTTAGTTATAAGTATTCTAAGGAGAAATTATTAATTTAAAAAGTCAAACATATTATCAGATTTTGAGTGAGAGCGAGCAGCTCCGTCGTGAGGTGGACTCCAGTGGACCACAAGATGAGTTGGAGTACTGGAAGAAAAGGGGTGCTCAGTTCTCGCAGCTGGTTTCATATCTACAGGTAACACTATTCACATGTACTGCAATGCTGTCATGGGGTGATCAAAAAACAGACGAGCAATTTAAACAAGGTCTTATAAACCTGTTCATAAGAGTGAGGATAAAGACCTTGTCGATTTCCGGGATAACAATTGACATAGTAATTTTACCAATCCCCCTTAAGGGTATTAAACGTAAGTAAGTAGTAAAAAAATAAGTTTATTGGCTAGCATACATTTAAATGATGAAATTTAATAAGAGACTAGCTAAAATCTTTGATAAGGTAACCTTCTGTATTTTTCCCAATATTGCGATGTAGCATCGCAGTACACCTACAGTTCAGTACACCATTAAAGTACATATCGTAGAATTTTAAAACAGCGAAATAGGTCCATTTTCTGACAGATTATTATTATTGTCTGTTCAGCTGTAAATACTGAAGGCTTGTTTTTAAGTTTAGCGAAATTTACACTACTTCTACCGAATTTTTGCATCATTTTATATTTTGTTTGTCAACGTCATGGAAAAGAGATTGGACCTTCGGATATGAGGCCAGGCGCTTAACCAGGCGGTCACCGATGATGATGATATTACTACTTTATGACGTGTTGTAGGTACATGATGTGTTCCCTAGCAGATTAACCTCACGAGTTATCATTATATCTCCCACCAGGACAACGAAGTGCAATTGACGCTCACTTGCCTCCAGTTAGCCAATTCCAAGGTCATAAGGCTCTGGCGTGACACCGACCACAAGATCACGTTCTGTTACAACGAGGCGAAAGACAATGCCAAGTTCATACAGGCCATGGAGAAATGCTGCCACTCCTTGTATTTGGACGACCCGGTCAAGATAAAGGACTCCATACTAAGCCTCCTGCAGACAGTGAGGCTGATACACAGCGTCTCGCAGTTCTACAACACCTCGGAGAGGATACAGTCGCTGATGGTGAAGGTGAGATTGTTAAACAGCTTCTGTTCTTGTTCCATATAAAACATGATCGTCCTTCTTGCACTGATCCCAATCAACTATTTGGATTTGGCACAGGAAACTGGCTCTTGGAAATATTATTTACTTCTATAGTTCTTTTATATCAGTCTGTCTGTTTTCACAGCATACCGCTGTGAAATCATGGGGCTGTTGCGAATACATGTTAACTCAAAATATACGCCTATATAGTCTTTTCCATGATTGAATTAAAGTGCCGGAGAGAGAAAGCCAAATTTACGAAAGATTGTATGATATTTACTACATGCTTATCTAAAGGCATTCAAATATCTGAAGCTTTATGATGACAAAAACGATCTCAGCTATTGGGGGAGCTGTACTAAATGAAGTGTTTGTACCAAGTGAACAGCTTGAATTCTGATAGGAGCTATTAAGTGTTAAATCCAAATCACTTTCCAACTCAAACTTAAAATATATTTATTTTATAAACTCAATCAATAAGTACTTTGAATCGTCTAAACTAAATCTTTTTTAAACTAAGTTGTTACTTAGGTTTAGATAATGGGTGGTCCCATTCAGGACGTAATTTTTAAAGATCAGGCACATGAAACTACAGCGCGCAGAAGCAACGACATTTACAAAAAAAATATGTCGTTACCTGGTCATAAAATACAAAATATTAATTAAAATTTAAACTTTATGGGACTTTATGGTACTTTATATAAACAAATTATAGACAATTAGAAATAGCTGTTAGAGTACATGGAGCATTTCAGACCAAAGCTGTTTTGTTTTCTGTGTAATCGAACACTTTATAATAAGCTTTATTGTAAAGCTTTTCTTTGATTTTGATTTTAAATGTATTAATATCTAATTTCTGAATATCATTTAGTACTTTATTGTAAAATCGAACACACTTTCAGATAACAAATCAAATGATTGAGACATGCAAGCAATACGTTACGTGCCGCTTCAAGGAGACTATTTGGTCTCAGGAGCGGCCTCTGGTCAGGGACAGACTGATACACTGCATCCTTTTAAATAAAACTTACAGGTACCCCTTCATCTTGTATTATATTTACGGTAACCGTCATCATTATCAAGTAGTAGGAACTCAAATTTTCAGCAGCCCTCCTTTAGTACTTACTTACTCATTTTGCCGCATAAGCCTGAGGAGTCAGAGTTTTCTATTGTCGTCGCCAATAAAGTAATAACATTATAAGGTACATTGAGGTACAATAAACTAGAGAAGACACCGCAAAGCAAGTTAATGCGCAATTAAGGTGCAGCCGCAAGGTCCACAATCGCTTGAATCACGCGCAATCACCGAGGCATTTGCAAGGCCGCGTGTCTTCTCTATACGTAGTAATAATAGCCCAATGACCAGGTACCATTTTTTAAAGTGCACTTAAAGGCACTGACACACGAGCTGCACGTTACGCACGGCTAGTCGTCACCTCATGAAGATAGCTGCAGGTACTTACGTCATCGGCAAACTGCCGTTCGTGTGTTAGAAGCTCTAAGTGTTAGCTTTGACTTATTGATAACATCAATCGCACAGGGAAACCTACCTATTTGTGAAGAACCAGCCGTTCCTGCCGAACACTGAGCAGTTCAGCTTCTCCGAGAACTACGTGTTCGGCAAGTTTGACACTTTCTGCAAGCGGCTGAACAAGATCATCGCCATGTTTGACCTCATGGATGATTACAACCTGCTCTTCGAGAAGAGAATGGAGGGGCTGCTGCTTGGAGAAGGTATTAAGAAGGACTCCTTTATATTGTAATGTCGTTGACAATTAAATACTAGACTCATACTTTTGTTTACCGATGTGGCCTAAACATAGATGTACCTTTAAAACATAGATGCACGGTCGCCCTATTACATTTCGACTGTGATTTTTGCGTAAAATGGTCAATTTTGGCGTTTTCGATCTCAGAAACAAAAATACATTAACAGTTTTGACTTATTGAATAGTGTAGAATAGCTTTTGGAATAGTTCGTAGCGGCCACGCTTTTTGTGAATTTTGCTTAATTTTTTAATTACACCCAAAATTGCAGAGAAAGATTTTCATAAAATGCGCGAAGGCACTTTTTTGAGCTTATCGATTGAACTACTGTTCTAAACCAATGAAATAAAAAAATAGTGTTATTTCTTATAAAGTCGTATAGTGCGTAGCTGTCTCGGAATTCTTAGATATTATTGATTTTAAATAGAAAAAAAATCATATTCTAAACCAAAAAACTTCGAAAATTGCTTTAAGTTAACTGTGAATTACGGCATCTACGGCAATATTATTGAGCAAAATTTATAACAGAATAATTGTTACTTCATGAGGAATATAGATTTTATAATAAATTTTTTATCCTATTTCAATAAAACCGATAAATACAACTGCAAAATTACTACAAAATACGATGTGCCGGCCGTCCGAACTCAACTTATTCTCTCAGAGTGGAGATTTGTCATGTTAAGCATGAATTTATTATCCTATTTCACTAAAAACAATAAATACAACTGCAAAATTACTACAAAATGCAAAAATGCGCATTTTACGCAAAAATCACATTTGAGATGAGATGTCAAATAAGTCCCCGCGTAAATACATACTATCCATAGATCAACATCAGAAGTGAAACGAGATATGTAGATAAACATTAATATTGTAAAGTAAACCTTAAACTTCGGGCTCTAAACAAGGACGAGTAAAAAAAGACGGACTCCGCGTCACTTAGTTTTAAATTGACGGGATGTACTAAGTCGATGTACCAGTACCAAGCCAGTATTATTTGTAAATACGGCACACCCTTACACAAAGGTAAGCCGATCGGCCGTCATTGCGATGTCGACCGTTCCCGTGACAGCACGCAAACCAGCATAATGGTTGCTTCACTTGTAAGTATCGCGGCGCGGAGTACTTCTTGTTTTACTAGTCCGTGGCTCTAAAGTACAAATTATTAAAAATATTATTTGAGTTACATCACTTTAGAACTAGTCTCGCTAGATTCAAGTTAGTTAGAACAAAGTTCAAAATTCGATATTTTGACCGAAAAACTAGGAAAAACCAAACACCAACCAAAAATGAACATTTTATTTTATGATGCCTTAACAAAATATCCCAGAGGTCATGAGATAAAACTGTCTAAGTAAAAAAATCATTTTACTCACTAGATACCGTAATATAAGATTATTCATCATCAGCCTATAAACGTCCCACTGCTGAGCACAGGCCTCCCACGTGGACAATAGCACGTGGGGATATTGGGCCGTAACCCACCACGCTGGCCCAATGGGGGTTGGTGAGTTTTAACAACTGCCATCTTACGACAATAATCAGGACCAACGGCTTACCGTGCCTTTCGAAGCACAGAGGAGCTCGAGATTTTTTTTAAATTGGTCACCCATCCCGCGACACGGCATTGCGAAAGTTGCTTAGCGGGCGAGATCGCAAGCCGAACGCGCTAGCCGCAGCGCCATCTGGCTCCTCTGGCGCCCGAATAATATTATTCTTTAAAATAAGTTAGTGAGGTTTTATTTATGAAACATTATTGTTGTTAAAACAGTACATAATATGTAAACTGTACATAATAATTATTTATACCGTGAACCCGAGCAACTCGTTGCCGAACTCAATAACGCTGGCATCGAATCTGTAGCTTTTGCGAGCAAAAATACAATCTAGATATACGAGGTCAAACCTCTATGTTTTAATAAACGAGGATGAGACTGGGTTAAATGCATGGAACCATTATTACTGCTCATGTAAAACAGGGAACCGTACTTTGGGTTTGCGGCGCTCATGGCATGGTTGTAAGTCATATATGCATATTAAGTCGTAGATAACATAAAATAAATGTTTTACCTAAAAGGCTATTGTTTCAATAATGCTTAGTATTTGACTTTAAATAAATAAATATAGAACCCCGGGACGGAATTTCGGGCCATAAAGAAACATAAATCTATCAACAAAATAAAATCTTAATATAAGCTCAGACCGGCCCCCTTACTCTCGAAACCGATCGCTATTGGTTTGGATTGGTATTGTGAATTTTCGTATTTTTAAGTTACGACACCAGCGCTAATTTGGATTCATATTGGGTGAACTAAATGACGTTGAGTTTTGTATTTTTTTCACTCAATATTCACGAAATATGAATCCATATTAGCTCTGGTGTAACTTAGGAGTACGAAAATTCACAATACCAATTTGTTCCAAAAGCGATCGGTTTCAAGAGTAAGGGGGCGGTTCTCTTCTTGGATTCAATCATCATTGACGAAGACCATAATTAAGTCATAAATAACATAAAATAAATGTTGTACATTTTCAATAATGCTCAGTATTTGACTTTAAATAAATATAGAACCCCGGGACGGAACTTGATGCACATTGCCATAAAGAAACATAAATCTATTATCAACAAAATAAACATGATATAAGCTCTGGCGGAAGTGGGTGTGCCGTCCATATATTTTTGCCCACCATTTGTCTTGTTTCGCGGTTCCGTTTTTCAAGCAAAAATCGTGTATCTATCACTCTAATATTATAAAGGCGAAAGTTTGTGAGTGTGTATGTTTGTTACTCTTTCACGTAAAAACTACTACATGGATTTAGATGAAATTCGGCATACAGATAGTTTATAACCTGGATTAACACATAGGATACTTTTTATCCCGATAATCCTACGGGAACGGGAACCACGCGGGTAAAACCGCGAGCGGCCGCTAGTAGTTTATTATAATAAGATCGAAGCTGATTTCCATTTAATATTAGGTAAACTCACCACTCACCATGCTACGTAGCGGTTTTGCTCTGACAATCAACACATGCCCTTAGCTTAGTTACACAAGGGGTCACTTAGTGGTCGGGGCTTAGTTGGTGAAAAGATGCCCTAATCTTCAAAAAAATGTGCATTTTGTAGGACCGACTTTTGTTAAAACGTGTATATTTTTTTTTTTACACCCTACAAAAGTTTTTTTTTATATACCCGACGTTTCGACCGGTTTGCAGCGGTAGCGTGAACCCCCGTCTGAACGTTTGTTTGTAATGGAATGCGATAATTTTAAAGTGTTTGTGTCCGTTAGTGTTATGGAATTTATAACGCTTCTAGCGGCCGCTCGCGGTTTCGCCCGCGTGGTTCCCGTTCCCGTGGGAATATCTGGATAAAAACACCCTATGTGTTAATCTAGGTTATAAACTATCTCTATGCCGAATTTCATCCAAATCCATTCCGTAGTTTTTACGTAAAAGAGTAACAAACATCCATCCATACTTACAAACTTTCGCGCTTATAATATTAGTAGGATATTCTCTTCGACATAAAACGGACACAGCGCGCTTAAGGTGCTTTCCCACTAGAGTTGTGCGAGGTAGCTACGAGGTGCCAGGATGTTAATACCATGGCCCGACAATTCCAAAGGGCCATGACAGAAGTATGCGACGCCTCAATGCGCAGAGCCGGGCATACTTGTAGGCGGAACCGGGGGTATTGGTGGTCGGAGGAGATTGCGGCCCTCCGTGACGTCACCAATCGGGCCCGGCGAGCATATGTCCGATGTCGTAGGCGCCGCCATACACCGGAAGAGGAAAGGTCACTCTTCGTGTCCCTTAGGGCAGCCCGCAAGGCCTTCAGGAAGGCCATTTATGTAGCCAAGGACCGAGCCTGGAAGGAGTTCATCTCCGACCTGGACAGGGACCCCTGGGGCAGGCCCTACTTAATGGTACGCAGTAGGCTGAGGCACCAGGCCCCACCCACCGACAAAATGGCACCGGAGTTGTTAAGGAGGGTTGTGGAGGGGCTGTTCCCTGCCCAGGAGATTTTCTTCCCGCCTCCGATGATTCCCCCAACAATTGACCCTGTGGTCGTTCCTGGGGACATTCCGGAGGTCTCTGAGGAGGAGATGGAGACCGCCCTCGACCGTCTTCGTGGACGGAAAAAGGCTCCGGGCCCGGATGGGGTGCCGGGGCGGGTGCTCCACATCGCCGCAGGTCATCTGGGGGAGAGGCTGCGGAATATCTTCAGCGCTTGCTTGAGGGCCGGGGAGTTCCCGAAGCTTTGGCGCGACGGGCGCCTGTACCTTCTTCGGAAGGATGGCCGCCCCCCAGACCAGCCGTCAGCGTACAGACCGATTATACTGCTAAACGAGGCGGCCAAACTTCTGGAGAAGGTGATCGCGGACCGCATCACCGAGCACCTAGAGGGAGTGGGGCCGAACTTCTCGGCCCGACAGTACGGGTTCCGAAAGGGACACTCCACTCTCGATGCCATATCGGAGCTTAGGAGGCAGTCGGACGAGGCCACCGGGCGTAGGGAGGTGCTGATAGCCGTTTCGCTAGACATAGCGAATGCGTTCGGCACCCTCCCCCACGCCGCTATTGAGGAGGCTCTGAGGGCTCATCAGGTGCCCCCCTATTTAAGGGCCATTGTCGGCGCCTACCTCCGGGACAGGGACGTCTTGTACCTGGACGCCGATGGCCGAATGCGGGCCCACCGAATGGAGGCCGGGGTTCCGCAGGGGTCGGTTTTGGGCCCCCTGCTTTGGAACCTCGGGTTCGATTGGGTTCTCCGCGGAACCATGGTCCCTCGCTCTGACCTTCTGTGTTACGCGGACGACACCTTAGTGACGGGATGGGGTCCGACGTATGTGGACGCGGCCCGAAATGTGTCGGTGTCGGCCACGCTGGTGGCGGAAAGGATAAGGCTCCTTGGCCTACGGGTGGCCGTGGAAAAAACCAGGGCCATCGCCTTCTTCGGTCGCAGCGGGCGCCCCCCGGCGGGGGCATATGTCCTGGTGGAGGGACAAAGGATCCGGTTCGGGGGGACCCTCAAATATCTAGGCCTCACCCTCGACTCCAAATGGCGGTTCGAGGAGCCCTTCAGGCGACTCTCCCCCAGGCTGGTTTCTGCCGCGTCTGCTCTGGCCCAACTCCTCCCAAATCTGGGAGGCCCCAGTGCGTCCTGCCGGAAGCTCTACTCCCGTGTTGTCGCCAGCATGGCGCTGTACGGCGCGCCCATCTGGGCGGACTCTCTCACCGCCACCAATCGATCGCTACTGCGCCAAGCGCAAAAGGTCATGGCGGTGAGAGCCATAAGAGGGTACAGGACGGTGTCCTGGGCAGCGGCATGCTCGCTTGCCGGGGCAGCTCCATGGGAGTTGGAGGCAAGAGTCCTGGCGGTATCGTACCACCTTAGATGCGAGGCCAGAGAGCGAGGCCAGTACATGGCTCCGCAAGAGGCCAGGGAGGCTATGCGGGAGGCTCGCGATTCCCTGATGCGGCGGTGGGCGACGAGCCTGGAGTCCCCGGTCTATGGGGCCCGGACCATAAACGCCATCAGGCCGGTGCTGAGGCAATGGACCGAGCGCAAGCACGGGGCCCTAACGTTCCGCCTGGTGCAGGTGCTGACCGGACATGGTTGTTTCGGTCGGTATCTGTACCGGGTGGCGCGAAGGGAGCCGACGGCGTCCTGTCACGAGTGTGGCGCTGCGGAGGACACGGTGGAGCACACCTTAGAAGTGTGCGGCGCTTTTTCTCCCCAGCGTCACACTCTGACAGGAGTGATAGGCAGGGACCTTTCTTTGACCGGCGTAGTCAAGGCTATGCTGGCTAATGAGAGGTCATGGACGGCTGTGGCCTCCTTCGCTGAGGAGGTGATGTCCCTCAAAGAGGCCGCAGAGAGAGTGCGCAATGCGGACCTACTCCGCAGAAGGAGGACGGGCGGTCGAAGGCGCAGCTTCTTGCGCCACTTGCCACCCTAGCATTGGCCAGCGGGTTAGAGGTGGGGACCTCGAGCCCGCATTGCACGGCCGTGCAAGCCGTTCAGGAAACACCCAAACATCCTCGGGCGCCTCCTCCTCCTGATGGAAAATCGCCGGGCGACACTCGGTAGTCGTGTTGACCACAATCCCGAGCCGCCCGTCGAACGAGAGGATGTACTGGAGGTTTTAGTGGGTAGGCCCCCTTCTCCCGAGTCCCCGTCGAGGCCGCAGGGCCTGGACGGGGAGGCGGGAGTTGGGGGGAGAGTCCCACGTAACTCGGGGTGTCCCCATGCCCCGGGTATTAGTAAAGAATTTCCTCCAGTATAAGGAAAAAAAAAAAAAAAAAAGGTAGGTACGAGGTGCGAAAAGAACCGCCTCCCCTTTAACCACCTTTGACCACACCGGTTCAGAGTTTGAATCTTCGGAGGTACATGTTTGTACTTGGTTTGGTTGGTGGTAGCGCTTGCTTTAAGTCCGCCGTCTCTAAATACATCGCTGTAACCAATGTTAGTAGCATTGTTGCGTGTCTGACACACAGTTAGATATAAAATAGCCAGTTCCGCAGAAGTTGAGGAATCCACGTGAACTAACATCAGGATAGATGAAAGCAGTTGGCCTATTTGCTTATCTGTTTAAAAAAACCACCATAATATCTCTTGCATCGCCATTGCGGTGTAAAATGAAGTCATTCTATTGGTGGATTGTTTCTCGTCCACCGCTTACCTAACTCGCTCAGTTCTTATGGAAAGGCAGCCTTATACAACCACGTTCTACTGGAACCTACACACGTCTAGGCTAGACTCCCTAGAGGCGAGAACACCGTCGTTAACTATTCCCTGTAACCCTTAGTGTTGTTTCGCCGCGCGACTATATCACTTGTTAGTACCTTACTGAAATAAATTCGAACGAGCCATTGAAACAAATTAAATTGTCTGACCTTTTAAGATCAAGTTTGTAGGTGGTCTGCGATGTAGATTAAATTGTGTTTCACCTGAAACTATTTCGAGAAGGTAACTTTTTTTTAATTTATCATTTATGTATTTTTACCTTAAATGTTTTACTTGTTTGGCGCGTTTGGATTGTAATCTTGCAAGTTAAGAAATTTGCATAATGTCGGGTGTCCGGATGGGTGACAGAATTAATTAGAGTACCTATTTGGACTCTCCTTGTTATGCACGATAAATCTTTAAACTCAGTGTTAGTCGTAGGATTCTGCACTACTAATAAAAAGAGGTCATGTTTGTAAGTTTGAATATGGAAAGTATATAAATGTAAGAAAATAATCGTCCAATATAAAAAAATTCTTTTACTTCTAAGTATTTAGAATAGACCTTTAGGGTGGACTTAAGCTATATTTATAGCATTATAATAAATAGGTAATTATTGTGAAACTGACTTTGTGTGTTTTACGCTTTCCCGATTATGATGCATTTTGGTATAGAAATAGATAGGGCTCTAGAGACATTTTATAGGCTACTTTCTCTAGTACTATATATATAAGCGAAACCATTGCGAATGTTCACGCGTACGTCGCTAGTGTACATAGACAATGCCCAATAGAAACCGTGATTAAAACGTAACAAAATAACTATTCCGTTTCCAACGGCTATTCAAATTGGACAAGAAGAGTCAAATATCGGGCATAGTGCTCAGAGGCCTATGTGCAACAGTGGGCTTACACGGGCCGATTACGGAATGATATTTTTTTGTTGTACAGATCTGGAAGAAGCAGTGCACACATTCGAAGAAGCCAAGAAGGCTGTGATCACCGCGCAGTACGATTTCCTGGACTACAGGAACGCGGAGTTCGACAAGGACTACGAGACCTTCGAGGGGAAGACCAACGCCCTCAGGGAGTCCATAGGGAACACCATAGAGTTCAACTTCTCCAGCGTGTGGGAGACTCCGCAAGGCATCAAGTTCCTGACGAGATTCGAAAAGGTAACATTCTCTTACAATCGAAGAACTTTTAGGTTCCATCCTTTTCATCCTTTTACGACAACCATTACAAAAGAAGGGTTGGTTGTATTCTTTTAAAAATAAACCGCCAGTATAGAGCTGTGTGACAGCCGCCACATCGAAAAGGTAACGATGGCGAATTATGTCAGGAACTCACTCCTATTTTTAGGGGTACTAAGGTCATTGGGCATTTTGTTCCGACATTTAATCCACGGCGTACACGAACAAAATAGGGCAGACTATGCAAATAATTGTCGCGACAACACAATAATATAAGTCGCATGCTTGCAAAAAAAAACAACTACTACATTTTGATTTTTATGATACTTTGGATAATTTTGGCCTTTTAGTTATACTTCAGTGTTACTAAACAATTGAAAGGAAAATAAAAATAAAAATCAACAAAAAACATAATTTATTCTGCTTGGTCAAAATCAATTGTAAGCCATGTCATCTAAAAATCATCATCATCTATTTCCACGGAATACCGTGGGAATATTTGCCATCATGCGGTGTAGGTTTATTAGCTTCAAACTAGAAATAATACTTTCGTGTTTCTATAACGGTAAGAAAACCAACATTTATTGTTCAATATATTTTGTCTCTTAGAGATTTTAAACTTAATAATTATATGGAATGAAAAGTGAGATTTAGTTCTTTAATTTAATATCTACATAGGTATTTGGTTTTTGTACGCAACCTTTTGTGATCTGGGTCAAATATGCCCAATGACCTTTAACTCGGAACGCCCGTCTGTACATAAAGCACATCACGCCCGTTTTTCAAAGGGATAGGCACGATCCTTCACACACTTTATGCAAGGATGTCCATAAACGTACATAAA
Source organism: Scoparia ambigualis (assembly GCA_963921215.1). NCBI lineage: Eukaryota > Metazoa > Arthropoda > Insecta > Lepidoptera > Crambidae > Scoparia > Scoparia ambigualis. The sequence goes on from OY992501.1 coordinate 9,230,259, forward strand.
TAAATTGATAAACATGATACATGTGGCGGCGCCACCTACCGCATACGCCGCACATTATTCGACACGAAGCAAACACCTTCTCAACCGTGTCCACAGATGGCGCCACCAACGCATACCAACGGCGTCGCCATACTGCGACGATAAAAAAGTATGGGAAGCCTGCATCGCGGTAGCGCAGTTTCACCATCTCCTTCGCTACATATAGCACCTCCAACTAACATCCGTTGGACTTCGGTTCACGAGCTATACCACCCAGCTCCGAGGAAGATATTTCCCTTTGGCCTTCCTACGATGTGGCATTCATCCTACCTGCCATCCGCTTCCCTACTGGGCATATACCTTTTTAATTACCAAAAGCCCTGTATTTTACAGGTGAGTCAAAAGATCCAGATAACCAAGCTGTGTGAGAAATACGACCGCGTGCTGAAGTACTGCGAGAAGGAGGTGGACAAGATCACGAAGATGTTCAAGAAGCAGAGGGAGGATCCGCCCCTGCCGAGGAACTACTCACCAGTCGCTGGTTAGTACCAGCTACATAGCAGAGTTTTCAATCGTATAATTATCGTCAGTTAAAAATAAAATTTCAAGAACCTCTTCAGACTTACGCCTACAAGCAAGACGGATTGTGAAATAATGCAAAAAAACCTACTTAGAAAGACCAGACAAGGACCACATCGATTATCTCAGACCGACCAGAATATTCAGCGTTGTGGCGATATAGCGATACGCCTTTTTCGCAACAACACAAGCTGAGGCGGGGGGGTCCTACCTGTTTGACAATAATAATTGTCTAACATTATTTCTGATTTTATTTTTTGTTAATAAATGTTTCTCTATCTCTTTCTTGTCAGGTTTTTCTCAGACGAACTCCGAAGTCCATCAGGATTGAGGAGCCACTCCTAATATTTAAAGGAAATTCATACTGTTAAATAGTAGTATCCAAAAAAATGTTGTAGGACAGATTCTAGAATTTGTACTTAGTATAATACTTTTTAAAGTACATCAATATAAAGGTGGAATCAATAAAAAGATCCATACATCAGGATTGAGGACCCACCCTAGAACTCGGGAAATACTGAAGTTACATATTTAAAAAAAATTGTACGTTTGAGTAGATACCTAAGTATTTTGTACGGTACCTACTAAAAATTTCAGAGCAGTATGTAGAAATCCAAGAAAACACAACAGTTTTATTGTGGCTCCTCAGCCTATATACATGAGCGTGAATTTCCATGAAATTGATCCGAACTGGTGGTAGTTAAGATTTAACAAAATGTTAGTAAACTGTTATTAGTTTTTGACGTCAATAAGTGCCTGTGAAGGCTTATCTTTATTAATAAAAATCAATTGCTGAAATGTTTGTACGCGCATCACGGCTTCAGAACGGCTTGATCGATTTGGCTGATTCTTTTTGTGTTGTGTTCGTAATTCGAATTTTTTGGAAATTTGTCACTGGAGGGTGTTCACGCGGACCAAGTCATGGGCGGGCCACTAGTATTGAAAAATCTATTTGACTTTTGACTTTTTGACTGACTAGTCTCTCTCTTCTCAATTTATCCTTCAGGTCGCATAAAATGGTCGCGCTGTCTGATGCACAATATGACGGAGACAGTGGAGAGCGTGTGCGCCCACCCCGTGCTGCGCACGCTGCCCGCCGCCAGTGACGTCACGCGCAAGTACTCCAACACGCGCACGCTCGTGCTGGCCTACGAGGACACCATGCGCGCTGTGTGGATGAACCAGAATGTGAGGGCTTGATGCAGATACCAAAGTGAAACAGCTTACTGTAGTACGTGAGCGGCAACGCGCCGGTGATTGCATATCACGCGGAACAGGAGACTTATTTCTGGGTATGATACTCTAGTTCGAATGACGTTACCTCGATGGTCATTACCTCGATGACTCGACCTCGACGGTATACTTCACCGATGGCTCGTTACCTCGAAAGGTCAATACCTCGAAGAATCTCTTCCTCGACGGGTCTTTTCTTCGACGGTACCTACATTTGATCGATGGGTTGTTACCTCGAAAAGATCATAAAAAGTATAGTTATAATTTCCATGACTTTTAGAAGTCTCCCTTATTTTTATTGTGTATTTTTAGTAACATTCTGATAAAAGAATAAGACGAAAGTGTTTTATGAACCATAGAAATTGTAAATATATATGCAGAGTGATAATAAATGTTGCCTCTATGATTATATTATATTGATATGATATTCATTTTAATTCACTAGTATTTTTATACCTTTCAGTTACACACGCAAATACTTCACAATTACTGTACTTTTAATGATCTTTTCGAGGTTACAACCCATAGATCAAATGTACCATCGAAGAAAAGACCCGTCGAGGAAGAGATCCTTCGAGGTATTGACCTTTCGGGGCAAAGTCATTCGAACTAGAGTATCAGACCCCTTCTTTCTTCCGTTCTCTGTGTTACTGCCACAGCAGACCCAAGTCACCTGGGCGGCATGAGAGGAAAATGTGCCGGTAAGGCGCGCGTAATGCCCTCAATGTCGCATGCGCTTATTGACTGCGGTGACTGCATTCCATCAGGCAGGTCGTTCATTCACTCGTTTGCCACTTAGGAAAAAATAAAGTACACACCATTAGTACTTGCAGTCTTGTATGCAAAAAAATATACCGCAATCTATGAGTTGGTCCCTTCCTAACAGCTGTTCTTTGCACTGAACATTAGTTCCCATGTGTTTAGGAGGGCACGAAACACACCCTTTTGAGCCAACGTGGTGTGGTATGGCTCAATCAGCTCATGTGATGTTGTTCTTGTGGGAAGGCCTGAGGCCAGATGTGGGACGTGTGGGACAATTTTTTTTATCTTTCTTGCTAATTGTTACTACAATCCCCACTAACCTTTGCCCAGTTATGGGACGTGGACGACAGCCTCAACAACACGCTGCTGAGGATCGACGAGGCGGGCCGCATCGCTGTTAACCTGGACCACACGATCCGGCTGCTGCTGCGCGAGTCCGATTGCCTTGTCAAGATGGGGCTGGACCTGCCCATAGTGTGCCACTCGCTCTACGCCAAGAAGAACTACTTCACGCTCATCAATGACTCTTTGCAGGTCGGTTTGGGTGGTACTTTCGTCATCATCACAATTTTCAGCCTTTCTCAACCCCCTCTATAGACACACTACACTCTCAGTCCCTCTTCTGTATATGCCGTGATAGTTCGTTAATTACGTTTTATTTCTACTACTCATAAAAAAATTACTAAGGCTCGGCCTTCAGCAAATAATTTTATTAGTCAATTACTTTTAGGCTTTATGTCAGTATTCATGAAAATATGCTGTGTAAATTCCGCTAACTTACTGGTCAATGGTTTGAATGTTTGCTTGCTTAGAGCATTAAACCAACAATGCTCTAAGTTTGCTTGCATCTGTCGCTTCTTTTGTATGTGCTTACATTAGCGGGCGATAGAACGGTGGTTTTAAGCTTGATAAACTCGTACCAGTGAGTTAGCGGAATTAACACTACTACATATTTTAATTGCATGTACGCTATGGATTTTCGTAAAGCAACGCTTGATTCCATTAATTATCTTCTTTTCTAGTTCCTTCTCCAAGACTATCTGTGCACCGTCCGCCGAGTCAAACTGGAGGTTCGCCCTCTCTTTCTGCCGCAAGTGGTGCGGCTCTCCTCTCTCCTTCTACCGGGCCTCCGCCACGTCACTTGGACTAGTGGCGACTGGAAGGAGTTTATTGACCGCGCTAATGCCGCCATTAAATGCTTCGACGTTTTGGTGACGAGGGTCCATGACATATACTCCAATAGAATCATTTATGTCCTCTCTGGTATGCAAGACGTTTCCTTGATCACACTACCGGGTAAGTTGTGGACTACTATTTAAATACATATTTTTAAAATTACCTAAATTGAACTTTATTAATAATGCTGTTTTCCTTTCACAGAAGAAACACCATGGACGGTAGAGGAGTTCATGGAAAATGTGGAAACTGGTTGTAGGTAAGTCTATAGTCACATCCTAAATTAATCAGGCAATTTGTTTAAAAGATAAAGTAGCCTTCTGATGAAAGGTTTGTTTTATATTTATTTGTTTTATTTTACATAGGTTATACTCATAGTTATAAAAAAAATATTCGATTGGCTCAGCACATGTGCAGTCGCTATTTGGTGAAACGTGAACTATGGTGGAGGACTGCTTTTGCGGTCCTCATTGCCTAGTCTTTGACTAACCCTTTGGATTATATGTTTGTTATATAAAACATAATTTACAAATAATGTGGCCAGATTAATCTGTAGCCTACAAGTAACTTAAAGATGTATCTCTAGCGGTCAAAGCTGAACAGTCAGGGGGCGTAGCTACCGCCGTATGAGCCGTATCAATGATACAGGGGCCCCGGAAGTGTGTTAGCAAAAATTCGTAAAATACATACTTACACCTTAACACGACTAAGTATTATCCCAGAAGGTTTAGTTAGAGACTAGTCAATGAGGACTGCCTGCCACTGCTGTGGGCAGTCTTTAGTCCGTTCGTCGCCCTTTACGACATCCAATGAAAGATATGGGTTGGTAGTATTTACACCAACAACACCTCCGCAAAATGTTATCCACAATATCACTTTAATTCTTAGACCGTACTTCCCGGGACTGTTGTATACACAGTCCATGTTCGTCTTAGAAACCTCTCTCTTCTGTTCTGTGGCTTAGAACCACGTTAGAACTATATTCTCTGAAAACAATTCGACAAAGTTAAATTCAATTATGCCCACGGACGTTGAGTGGTACAATTTAAAAAGTGACATGTTCCGTTAACCTCAATTACCATTTTTTTAAGAAACGCTTGCGTGGAATTAAACCGCAAAAGCCTGATGGTGGAGGAAGCTGTCGAGGAGGTGCTGGACCTGGTCAAGAAGGCTGCCCAGCAAATACGGCCCACGGAAATCAATCCTGACTTCGAATTTCTTATAGCCGACGGTAAGTTACCCACCAACGCGAATTTTACTAGCGTGGTGGGTGTGGTTATATAAGATGGTTTACACCATTCGGTTTCCCATACAAACTTCCAAGTCGAAATTTTTAAATACCAATGAGCCAATTTTGATGGAACTTTGCATGCTGAAGTAAAACACAGGAATCTAAATTGTTTGTTGAAAACATTTAATAAAAATGTTTATTTAACTGAGTTATTGCGATTTAAAGTCCACTATAGAAAGTAAAAAATCGCATTATCAGCATGCAAAGTTTCATCTAAATTATCTACTTGGTTTTTAAAAATTTCGACTTGGAAGTTTGTATGGAAAACCGAAATGCGTAAACCCTCTTAAGTGCTGGTGTCCATGTGTGAAATCCTGTGCTCAGCAGTGAGGCGTTTAAACTATTATCCCCCAAGGGTTAGTCAGAGACTAGGTAATGAGAACAGCAAAAGCAGTTTTCTACCATAATCCACTTCACCAAATAGCGACTGCGCATGTGCTCAGCGTGACAGGTGGTGAGCCCATGGCCGCTATGCTGTTGGATGTATGTGCAGTCTTTATTCCGTTAGTCGCCTTTTACGACACCCAAGGGAAGAGGCGGAAAATGATGACGGTAAGTTCGAGACGACCGTCTCTTATTTCATATTGTTTATCACTGTCGGCATTATTTCCATCTTGATAAGACCATTGAACATTGACGTAAGCTAAACAGGTAAAATTATATCATGATATCATACGGTCTGATTATGATGAAAATAATGATGATGAAAATACTTCCTAGTAGGTAGTAGTATACATTTTTGATACCAGTCGCCTTTTGCAAAACTGATCTCTGAATGATATATAGATAGACTTCATAAAACAGGTGGCTCTTTTTTGGGTAAATGTGTAACGTTTTTTAACAAACTTCCACTAAATATATTTTCTGAAATGCCTTTACATACATTTAAAGAACATGTTAAAAAAACCGTCATGAAAGGTTATTAGAAAGTGAAAGATTATGTAAATGACAAAATATATGTATGGACAAGTGCATGAACGAGCATGACATAAATATACGTCTTTCTTTATAATGTAGTACAATGTATTGTATTGCATTATTTTTTATTTTTAAATTCACATTTTGTTTTTTTTTGACCTGGTAACGACATTTTTTTTTGTAAATGTTGCTTCTGTGCGCTGTGGTTTCTAGCGCCCGTTCTTTGCCACAGTTAAAAAATGCCGTCCTGAATGGTAGGTTAAAAAGATTTGGACGATTCAAAGTACATAATAAATTGAGTTTATTGAATTAATATATTTTGATTTTTGATTTTTTTTAATGTTAACTATTGATTGTTTTTATTTTGTTTAGTACATAAAGTATATTTTACATTAATTCATTTAATTAAAATCAGACGAGGCGTGAAGAGGCACTTTGTGGGTCGGCACTTTGAGGGTGACTGATGCATTTACGCTGCACCAGTTGTCCTCGCGCCTGGTCTCCATTTCTCCTGAATATCAGGTGGAGGGGGTCATTTGCCGGACTTGATATACAGGGTCTAACAAAATCAATTAGCGAACGTTTAAAGGCGGTATCTATACATCATTCTGAATACAATGACAAAAAATGGGCTCCAATTTTATAGTGATTTTTCAAAGTTATGTTTTCTAACAAACTAAATCAATTAAAATAAAGCACATCATGAAACATGCTGTATCTTGTATCTGTATCATGTACTTGTTCGGCTATCTTTGTGTGCGTGTATTACAGCTGTACGGGTTTGGAAATGGTGTAATTTTTGGTGAATTATGATAATGTTTTGTTGATTATCTCGGTAACGAGCCTGTAGTTTTGGACCAAATTTGGTGAGCATGCTCAGTGTGATGTATAAATAAATGCTCCCCTTAAACGATATTGTTAAAGCCTATCTATATACACACATCAAAAGTGTCTAGGGATCAAGCATTTTTATGCGGATTTCTTGAGATTGAGATGTGGCTTTGTAATAAATTTATGATTTTATAAATTTATATAGATCCTTTTTGGTGCATTTCATAATTTGAAACAGGAACTTTCAATCAATTTCTAGTAAAAGATGAAAATCAGCTGTCAATATTTTCCCTATAAAAACATACAACGCATTGAAGACATTATTAGTGCTACTGTTTCCCTACTACTGATTAAAACCAACGTTATTATGGAGCGGCGACGTCATTTAAGCAGGGAAGAAATGCTCAGAGCCGTGGGAATGATAGAAGCTGGTTCCCGGCAACGTACTGTGGCTTTAGCTCTGAATACAAGTCAGAGTGTTATCAGTCGACTTTGGACACGTTACCGAAGCACTGGTACCGTGGCTGAGCGCCATGGAGGACGGTATCGCTGCACCACACGGAGACAAGACCGATACATTCAAATCACAACTCGAAGAGCTCCAACAATAACCGCCATGATGTTAGCCGTGAGGCTTCATCACTCTTCAGGGAACTTAATTAGCGACCAAATAGTCAGAAACCGCTTGCATGAAGTGAACCTTCATTCCCGAAGACCGCTAAGGGTACCACCTATAGCAATGCACAATCGTAGGATTCGATATCAATGGGCTCTTGAACACAGAAATTGGGCAGAAGAACAATGGCGTTTCGTGTGCTTTTCTGATGAGTCTCGTTTTGGTATGAGACCGGATACAAGACGTATACGACACTGGAGAACCCCTGGACGCCAACAGCGATTAAAATCCTGCCAGGAAGTCCATCCTTATAGTGGTGGAACCATCATGGTATGGGCGGGTATTTGGATCGGCGGAAGAACTGAGTTGATTTGGATCAGAGGCAACCTCAACGCTCAAATTTATGCTGAGACGATTGTATCAGACGTCATCGTTCCTCTACAAGTGCAAATCGGTCCCTTATTTCAGTTAATGCATGATAATGCACGACCGCACACCGCAAGAGTTGTAAGACAGACTCTCGCCGCAGCTAACATCAATGTCATGCCCTGGCCTGCTCAGTCGCCAGACTTGAACCCGATTGAGCATGCATGGGATATGCTACAGAGAAGAGCTCTGCCGAATATGGAGGGTATCCAGTCGCAAGAAGACCTTTTTTTGTTGTTGCAACGAACATGGGCGGCCATTCCACAGCGTGATTTGGATGAACTCATTTTGAGTATGCCAAACCGATGTTCTTGTGTTGTTAGTGTTCGCGGTAGAAACACGGATTATTAATTGTTTAAGTTAACCAATAAAATTTTAATGAAAACTGTTATTTCTTGTCTAACTGTCTTTTTTTCGAACTTTAATGTTAGTGGTTCAAATGTCAAAAATCCCTTTATTAGGAAAATGGCAAATTTCTTTATTAATGCAAAGGTGACTTTTGGTTTATCGTTACTGTAGACAAACGAAAAAACTTTATTTGATGAATCCTTAAAGAAAATTTTAATTAATATCAATCAGGAGAAAAGTTATTGCAAAAATATATGTTGATCCCTAGACACTTTTGATGTGTGTATATAAAAATGAAACCCGTTTTCCGTTGTCACGACATAACATGAAAACGGCTTGACCGATTTGGCTGATTTTTTTTTGTTGTATTTGTTATTGTCAGGAGAAGGTTCTTATGAAAGAAAAAATTAAAATAAATTCTTTTTTTTAAAATATTTTTTGCAATATTCATAATTACGACAGGACAACGTCTGTCGGGTCAGCTTGTATTTTATAAAAAAGAATGACATTGAACTTTCGCGACTCAGACTGTTGCAATGGACTGCGTTTGCGACCTTCATTGCCTGGTCTCTGACTAACCTTCAGGGGGTTATGGTCGTAAATATATGAGGAGCTCGATGGCTTGCGATCTTGCTCACTAAGTAACTTTCATAATGTCGGGTCGCTGGATGGGTGACCAAATTAAAAACATCTCGAGCTCCTCCGTGCTTCGGAAGGCACGTTAAGCCGTTGGTCCCAGTTGTTGTCGGTAAAATGACAGTCGTTAAAACCCACCAACCCTCATTGGGCTACCGTGTTGGGTTATAGCCCAATATCCCCACGTGCTGTTCACGTGAGATTCCTGTGCCCATCAGTGGGACGGTTATAGGCTGATGATGATGATATGTATGTTTTTGTCAGACGACCAGCAAGCGGGCAGCGGGCCCGAGTCCACCGGCGCCGACTCCACGTCCAGCGGGCAGCAGGACTGGTCCGCGGTGTGGGAGTGCTTCGAGAACCCACACAAGCTGCTTTCCACACCCGCCGGAGGGCTGTCCAAGAGCATGCAGGTTTGACTTGTTCATTTCATAAGAGCTCAGCTGTTGTACTAGCAGACACAATAGCAACTCAATTGTTAGCAAACTCAGCAAACTCTAGGGTCAGATCAACAAAAAAAGAAAGACGGAGCGTTACACACAATTTTAGTGAAGCCAAAAATACTGTGCTCATTTATGTTATTACGCGCTTTCACGCACGCAGATGCAACACAACCATGTTTATTTTACAAGCTTTTATTTAGCTTGCAATGTATGTATGTGTTGTTCGGTCGGAATTTTGCAACTTAATTTTGATCCACTTCCCGGTTATCGATTGAGCTGAAATTTTGTATACATGTGTAAATCGTGTGACAATGCAATATTATGATGACATGGTGCTGATCTGATGATGGAGCTGGATGGTGGCTATAGGAACTTTGCAATGAAACAACACAACCTCGTCGAGTTCGGGCTCGTTAGAATCATCTTGACGAGTAGTTTGTCTTTCAATGGTAACCAGGGCCTGATGATAGAGCTGGAATGTGGTCATATGAACTCTGTAATGAAACGACGCAACCCCATCGAGTTTCGGCTCGTTTCATTCGTCTTGACGAGTGCGTTGTTTTTAGATGGTTACCAGGGTATGATCTGATGTTGGAGCTGGAAGGTGGTCCTAGGAATTCAGTAAAGAAACGACGCAACCCCATCGAGTCTTGGCTCGTTTGATTCGTCTTGACGAGTACTTTGGTGCTAGATGGTAACCAGGTCTAATGATGGAGCTGGAAAATGGCCATAGGAACTAAGTAATTAAACGACATAACCCCATCGAGTATAAGCTCGTTTGATCCGTCTTGACGAATACTTTGGTGCTAGATGGTAACTAGTGTCTGATGATGGAGCTGGAAGGTTATTTTTACTAGGTATGGGTTTGCTCTTGATCCCAATCAAGCCCAGGGGCTAAGACAGGATCCATGATGGTGCGAGCTAACCCAGAAGGTGCCTATTTACTCTTGCATCTTCAAAGCAAGAGTAACGGGTTATATGTACTCGGAAACACAGACGCAGGGAGGGAGTTCTACTCCTTTGCTGTACGCAATATAAAAGATGTTAAGAAGCGCTCTGTGTGACATTTAGGAATATCCACCAAGAATGGGTGGTAGCCCGCAGTGCGTCTGGATGTCCGATGGAAGAAGGGGGATGGCGGTATGAGCTCATGCAGCTCCAGAGCACACTCTCCGAAGTACAGTCTGTAAAAGACCGACAGACAGGCAACTTTGCGGCAGTGAGCTAGGGTGTGAAACTTGCTCTTCACCAGTTCTTTGTCGCCTCTCAGCTCTGCGTTGAATCGTGTCCAGTGCAGCTAGATGATGTTTCGCTGAGCCGTCCCACAGGTGACTGCAATATTCCATGCAAGATCGGACTTGAGCTTTATAGAGAATTAAAAGCTGTCCCGGCATGAAATATCGCTTGACTCTATTTAAGACGCCCAGCTTTTTAGCTGCAGTTTGAGCCTTGGACTCGATGCTGGTGCAGAAGTTGAGGTCTGAAGACAACTCCATGTTCAGAAGGACGAGACTATCGGTAACAGGCACAGATGCACCCCGAAAAGTAGGAGTCAGGTTAAAGGGACTCCTTTTATCGGTGAATAAACACGCTTTCGTTTTGGTCGCGTTGAAATTTACCAGGTTACTGTCACCCCACTGGCAAACGTGGATTAACGTCTGGTTCGTTCGCCATAGGTGGCCATAGGAACTTAGTAATTAAGCGACACAACCGCGTCGAGTTTGATTCGTCTTAATGGGTGGCCTGTTTGTGATGGGTGGTGAGTGTAGGTGGTTGGACGTAAATAAATTTTGTTTGCATTTGTATTTAGTAAGATGAACAGGTGAAAAACGTGTCCAGTGATAACTAAAAAGTAAAAAGCCTTTTTAAAAACAAGCTTTTATTTAAATGCGCTTTAAAGAAAAAAATAACTTATACCTACTTTAAAACTTTAACTATCAACCTACAACGTCATGACACAATTTATATGATATATAAAAGGTTGTCGCGAGATTTACTATAAGTATGTGTAAAAACAAGTAAATTAAATATGTAACTTGATGTGATTGATTTTTACTATTAAAATTTTCAATCTAAGTAAATACCAGTAAGTATTTACTAAAATCTTGCGACAACCTTTTCTAACATATAAATTGTGTAATGACGTTATAAGTTGATAGTTAAAGTTTTAAAGTATAAGTTACTTTTTTCTTTTTAGCGCATTTAAATAAAAGCTTGTATTTAAAAAGGCTTTTTACTTTTTATTTATTTTTTGATAAGTATTTTCTTTTTTTGTTCGTACTAAATAAAATAAACATGGTTGTGTTGCATCTGCGTGCGTGAAAGCGCGTAATAACATGGATGAGCACGGTATTTTTGGCTTCACTAAAATTGTGTGTAATGCTCCGTCTTTCTGTTTTTGTTGGTCTGAGCCTCTAGGAGTCTTCGTGACGTAGGTACAAGGGGTTGTCTAGTGGCTTAGCCTCGACTTAGTCCACGTGAACACCCTGTGCTCCATGACGTATTTCCTAAATTTTTTTCATGCAAACAACAAAAAGAGAACTTGCCAAATACACACATCAAAAGTGTCTAGGGATCAAGCATTTTTATGCGGATTTCTTGAGATTGAGATGTGGCTTTGTAATAAATTTATGATTTTATAAATTTATATGGATCCTTTTTGGTGCATTTCATAATTTGAAACAGGAACTTTCAATCAATTTCTAGTAAAACATGAAAATCAGCTGTCAATATTTTCCCTATAAAAACATACAACGCATTGAAGACATTATTAGTGCTACTGTTTCCCTACTACTGATTAAAACCAACGTTATTATGGAGCGGCGACGTCATTTTAGCAGGGAAGAAATGCTCAGAGCCGTGGGAATGATAGAAGCTGGTTCCCGGCAACGTACTGTGGCTTTAGCTCTGAATACAAGTCAGAGTGTTATCAGTCGACTTTGGACACGTTACCGAAGCACTGGTACCGTGGCTGAGCGCCATGGAGGACGGTATCGCTGCACCACACGGAGACAAGACCGATACATTCAAATCACAACTCGAAGAGCTCCAACAATAACCGCCATGATGTTAGCCGTGAGGCTTCATCACTCTTCAGGGAACTTAATTAGCGACCAAACAGTCAGAAACCGCTTGCATGAAGTGAACCTTCATTCCCGAAGACCGCTAAGGGTACCACCTATAGCAATGCACAATCGTAGGATTCGATATCAATGGGCTCTTGAACACAGAAATTGGGCAGAAGAACAATGGCGTTTCGTGTGCTTTTCTGATGAGTCTCGTTTTGGTATGAGACCGGATACAAGACGTATACGACACTGGAGAACCCCTGGACGCCAACAGCGATTAAAATCCTGCCAGGAAGTCCATCCTTATAGTGGTGGAACCATCATGGTATGGGCGGGTATTTGGATCGGCGGAAGAACTGAGTTGATTTGGATCAGAGGCAACCTCAACGCTCAAATTTATGCTGAGACGATTGTATCAGACGTCATCGTTCCTCTACAAGTGCAAATCGGTCCCTTATTTCAGTTAATGCATGATAATGCACGACCGCACACCGCAAGAGTTGTAAGACAGACTCTCGCCGCAGCTAACATCAATGTCATGCCCTGGCCTGTTCAGTCGCCAGACTTGAACCCGATTGAGCATGCATGGGATATGCTACAGAGAAGAGCTCTGCCGAATATGGAGGGTATCCAGTCGCAAGAAGACCTTTTTTTGTTGTTGCAACGAACATGGGCGGCCATTCCACAGCGTGATTTGGATGATCTCATTTTGAGTATGCCAAACCGATGTTCTTGTGTTGTTAGTGTTCGCGGTAGAAACACGGATTATTAATTGTTTAAGTTACCCAATAAAATTTTAAAGAAAACTGTTATTTCAGTCTTTTTTTCGAACTTTAATGTTAGTGGTTCAAATGTCAAAAATCCCTTTATTAGGAAAATGGCAAATTTCTTTATTAATGCAAAGGTGACTTGGTTTATCGTTACTGTAGACAAACGAAAACACTTTATTTGATGAATCCTTAAAGAAAATTTTAATTAATATCAATCAGGAGAAAAGTTATTGCAAAAATATATGTTGATCCCTAGACACTTTTGATGTGTGTAAGTGCAGCCGCTCTGAAGTGATGCGCGAACAAACATTCGAGGCAATTGATTTTTACCTGATACTTACCTAAAAAATTTAATTGATAGAGTCTGGCCAACGAAAGCTGAACCTCGTAGTTATTTGATTGGCAACACTTTGTATCTATGTGTGGTTATCTGAGGTGTCATGTCGTATGTCAAATTGAAATTTTACCTGAGAAAATTGCGGCTGTGTGATTGACCTGTGTTACCCTATCATGATTATTTGAAATTGCCGCGTTTATCCTGGTTCAGCCTTTGTTGGCCAGACTCTACCTAAAAAGCATTTAAAAAAAAACTACGATAAAAGAGATATCGCTCTTTCTATTAGTCTGAACGCATTAAAATCTATGTGAAGACATAAGACACAGAAAAAGACGACTTTACAACGAAGAATATCGGATTGTCCCACTTTACACAAAAATTGTTGATGTGCGCATGGGAAGATCCAATTTACTCGTACATTGTCCCAAAGCGGGTTCGTGAGTAGTAACCAATTGGTCCTTTCATCGTTCATTCATCATCAGCCTATATTGTCCCAAAGCGGGTTCGTGAGTAGTAACCAATTGGTCCTTTCATCATTCATTCATCATTAGCCTATATTGTCCCAAAGCGGGTTCGTGAGTAGTAACCAATTGGTCCTTTCATCATTCATTCTTCATCAGCCTATATTGTCCCAAAGCGGGTTCGTGAGTAGTAAACAGTTGGTCCTTTCATCATTCATTCATCATCAGCCTATATTGTCCCAAAGCGGGTTCGTGAGTAGTAACCAATTGGTCCTTTCATCATTCATTCATCATCAGCCTATAGACGTCCCACTGCTGGGCACAAGCCTTCCCTCATGTAAACAGCATGGGCGATTGGGTCGCAACGTCAGTTGTGGGTTATAATGGAGAGATTACGTCTTCACATTTACCTACCCAACCTTGGAATGACTGCTATGATTTTTTGACCTAAAACTATCCATAATTATCAGCCTTAAAACGTCCCACTGCTGGGTACCCAAGCCTTCCCACATGAACATCACATAAGGTTGTTGGCCATAAAAATATCAAAATTACAGTCAATCAATAGTTCTCAAAAAAAGATGTTGTGAATTTTTGTCTTAAGGAAATGGTGAAGAACGCAGTCTGCGAGATGAGGCGATACTACAGCCGGAAGGTCATAGACGTGCTGATCAGGGTCACCAGGAGGACGCTGGATCTGGTCATCAAAAGGTTCTGCGTCGACCCAGAAATGATTGAAGATGGTAAGTGATACGTCCTACCCTCTTTTCTCAGTAGTAGAGCTTCGACGCGTTGCGGCACGAATTGGGCCGGCTGTTGTTTCGATCGGTCAGTGAAAGTATCGGAGGCCATTTTTCCACAATTAATACTCCTTCTTCAAAGGTCCTCTTTGACGACCTCCTTGGTCGAGTGGTTTGTACACCGGTTTTCATGGTGTCGCTATATTCGAGGTCCCGGGTTCGATCCCGGTCGGGTCAATTTAGAAATTATTGTTTTTCTAAATCGTCTCGGGTCTGGGTGTTTTCTATGTATAATAGGTATTTTTTTAAATATTTTAAGTATGTTATCCGTTGTCTAGTAACCGTTTAAGGAGTTTCATAACGAAGTTTCTCTTGGGCTAAAAATAGGTTTTTTTTTATTAGCAACGGGTAAGCGCTTGGCCTTCACCTTACCTGATGGTAAGTGACTAAAAGGCCGAAGGTGGAAGCGCGCTTCACCCGGAATTTTCAACCACTGAAGAACTGGCTATCTTATCTCAAACAGCCGGAACACAACAATGCTATAAACATCGTTGTTATGGCGACAGACTTAGATAAGATGGTGGTAGCTAGCCAGGCGGACTTAATAGCCCTACCACCAACCAAACCGAGCACACAAAGATGTACCCCCCCGCTGGGAATCGAACCCGGGACCTCTGGGTCTGAAACCGGTAGCTTAGCCACTAGACCACAGAGGCGGTCAAAAAGGCGGTGTGAGTGTAGGAAAGTTTATTTAAGTATTTCATTTTTTATTTTTAGTTTTCCTCAAGGCCAGCAACGCATCTGAGACTGGTTTTGCTTGTGTCCGTGGTGACCCGCCTGCTCATTTGCCTCCTTTCCACATAAAAAATTAACCTTTTTTATTGAATTGAAGTCCGCGAACATTTATGAAGAATGATGTACTTAAGACTAAATTAAACAAAAAAAGTGTCAGGCAACATGCAAATGAAGAGCTGTGGTCTGGCCTAGCCCTCCGGGAAATGACTTTTTTATACGACCTCCGTAGTCGAGTGGTAAGCACGCCGGGTCTGGCGTCGCGCCATCTCTGAGTGCCCGGGGTAAATTCCCGGTCGGATCAATTTGGAGAAAAGCAGTTTTTCTTAATTGATTTCGGGTCTGGGTGTTTTTTCAATGTTTATGTATATTTATCCATTATCTTACCATATTAACGAGTTTCAAAAGAATACCTACTCATCTTGGTCTAGAGATAAGAGTGTGAGTGTAATGAAATTTTTTAAATGACATTTTTATGACTTAAATTAATGTATGTCTTCTTCTTTAAATTGACATAAGTAAGGTACTTAATTTTTAAAGGGTATCCCATTCTAACATATTCACTCTTACAATCATCAAGTTAAGTTGATTTATTTAAGTATGAACTACATAATAGAAGAACTAGCTTAACCTTATTACCTATTGTCTCCAAAGTTCTACTGCTGAACAAATGGGTAGAACAACCTATTTCATTGTCCAAAATCAAACATATCATAACAGTCGGTATACTCAAAGAGGAATTATTATTCGGTGGAAGCTGCACCCAAGTAACACATGCAAGATAACATTACTAGAATACACAATTAGAATTTTTACAGTTTAAATATAAATATGGTTTGTGTAAGAGCTTTGGGAATAGTCAAATACTGAATTAGGTTGACTACGGACCCTTAGAAAACTTAACGCTGAATAAATTCTGTACTTCTGTCCTTCCCTTCTTTACGATTAATAACCAATCTCCGTAAGATTATTACACAGACGTTATTAATCTGAAAAACAGCCCTGCCCTTCGGCAGCATTTATCTGAATAACAATAATCTATACTGTCATTATTAAAGCAGTACGAAGCTAGTAGCGTTTGAAACAGCTAATTGCTGAATAAAGTATCACCTTCTGAATAATATTGTTTGTATAATTCTGGTATACAGCTTGATACTGAATAATTGTTTTTACTTTATCTTTAATCTGTATATGATTCTATGTTTTACTAATTATTCAGCTGCTGAATAAACAATATTATTTGTGTTTTAATAAGCTTTTTTTTCAGAATAAAGAGAAATAATAAAGAATAAAGAATAAAGAGTTTCAACTAACTTATTCAAATAAAATACTACATTTATATTGATATAGCGCCCATAGCTTAATACCAGCTTAATTAAAATATTATTGTACTAATTTATTAAAGACGTAAAAGAACCGGTCAATCAATCAATCAATAAAATTGTTAAAAGAATATTTAAATATCATTATATCTTGCATATCGAAGTTGTACTTTGTTCTTCCATTGGGTCGGTACAGTTTGTGTACTGTCTGTACAGATTTGTGAATCTGAGGGACCTTTACGACGATGTGTTGAAATTATTTTAGACGTCATTTTCCTGAAACGAAATATTAATTATAATATAATAATAAGTCCGCCATTTCTACATTATTGTGCAATAAAGATTAAATAAATAAATAAACTAGGGCCCAGTGCACATCACACACACGAAACCTGCTATTTTTCTAAACATACTTAACATTTTGGCTTATTTTCACGAAAAAAAATCAAACAAAGACGTTATAATTTTCAATATAATCACTTTAGTGAAAGCTGGATGGGAAAATTACCCATTGCAAAAGGTTTTTAGATTAGAGAACCCTAATAATCTGAGTACCTACCTAATATAGAAATGTGCTAAACTATATAAATGTTATTCAGAAGTTAGTGTAAAAAGACTACTCTTTTTCAAGTTATAGTTTAGTAACAAAACATGTGTGCACTTTTATTCAGCATTATAAAACAAAACATCGATCGCCATTGAAATCTTTGTAATTAATACTAACAAGGAATTTACGAGATCACCAAAATGCTTATTAATCTTACAACTACAACATTTCCAACTCGAGTCATGTTATTTTGTTAGATAAAATTGCTAGAATTAGATAGTTCATCACAAGTACTTTTGTCAGACCTAGTATGTATGTATGAAAATACTATTTACAATTAATTATATTGATTATTCACGAGCCGCGTCATAAAAATGAAAAAAAAACATAATATTCACGTCAAAATTACTTGCGCACTTATAATTACATGTAGCGGACCTAACTTGTAAATTAAAATTCACTTACCGAATAACTTAGAAGTTCACGTCATGTCAAATAATTGTATCGACATTACATTATTACACCCAATTTATTTCTTCTTTCCACTATTTCTATGAATATTACTTGCATAAATGTAAACAAGAAATTATATACTTAATAAATTCTGAATACTCTAACCAATCCGACGTAGATGTAAAACTGAGTTGTAAAAGCTTTATAAAAACAATGTGTGCTGTTATTCAAAAGTTATTAAAGCTAATTGAAACGTATTAAGCTCCTACTCAATTGTTTCTCAGATGACGTTATTATGCATTAAAAATTGGGACCCTTTTTGCTTGAATAACAGCTGAATAGACGGTACTCAAGCGTTATTCAGCTTAAGCTCTTGATGATTGCTCTTAATCTATCTTTATTCAGCACGTCTGTGTTACTTGGGCAGTGTTGAGATCTTCGAAGGGTGGAAGAGATTTTGCCTAGCTCTCTTTGAAAAGCAAGCGGTTTGCTGCGTGTAATCGTTGTGAACATTGAATATCGTATGCTCTCATACGATCCCTTCCCAATACCCCTTGTGCTTATTTGGCACATGCGCATTAAACTGTCTGCGTCGGTCGAAGCAAAGCAAACGTAAATATGTAGCCTTTACCCGCTTGAACATAAAGTTCATTTTAAATCAATTCTTATTTACATCCCCCTTGTGTTTATGCGAGCCTAGTAAATGGGCGGACGGAATTCGTGCCCGTTGCTTAGTCATCACCACCTGGATCGCTGGCTCTGAATGTACCCTAATGGTAAGGTAAAATTTTACCATACCGCACTTTACCAAAGTCAGGCATGAAATGTCCCCTCGACGTTTTCCATTTCACACGTCGAGTCACCATTATTGATTGGTATGTGTTTCGGTCATGCGCATAGTAGACGCGAAAGATCCATCCCCTGCCGGATGGCAAAACAAAAACGATTTAAAGTAGACTTTATCGCAAGGGCATTAGGCTATGGGATAACCTCTTTTTGTCCAGCAATCTCTTTGGGAATCCTTGTCTCCCGGTACCGATGCGGGCAAACGGATACCGCTAAAACATCCGCACCGTCTATCCAACCGCACGCAGGCTTGTTCCTTCACTGCTTTTATTTGTCGAATGAACGATTTATGCGTTAAAGTTATGGTTCATTTATTTATTTTATAACCTACTAAAAAATTTGGATAGTTTATGGAACTTTTAAGATAAAATCAACAACACATTAGCCGCCGCGAGTCGCGTGACTCGCCGTCAAACTTTAAATATTTGTTTACTTGTTGTCATTAAAATCAATCAATGGAACTTGGCTGTTGCATTGCATTGTATTCTTAAACTAAACGGGGATCCTGCACGAAATTGTGAAAATTTACGTATTTTTAAGTTACTTGTACAATGCGCTGAATTAGTTAAATACATTAATAGAACTTACGTAAGTTAGCCTGATCATTGCACAAGGTCGTGGCCTTGTTGAGATTTAAAACAAATTCTTTAAACAATAACAAACAATACTTAAACAACTTTCCTTATTTTCCGCATGAAACAATAATTCTTACATGAAAATATTTGTATTGATATTCCGCAGGTATCCGCACCCGCAACTTAAAAAAAAAAAATAATTTTTAACACAAGCGCGTGATGGTTTTGTACATTTCGCAGAATAAAAACATTGCTCTAATCAAATTACTAGGTCTGAAACTTCAAAGCAGAATTTTTCTAATTTTAAATATTAATAAGTATGATTGATTTTGCTTTGAAGTTCTTTAAGAGACTTAGATATGCCAGTTTATGCGATCGCGCGGCACCCCCGTAAGAGAATCCTCTTTTATATTTAGAAGTTACGATTTGATACGCTCTCGAATGATGAAAAGTTCTTGTTCAATTAGTGTTTTATGAATTTTATAAAAATTATTCTGATATGACGTCCTATTCATATATTTACGTAATTAAATTAAATTATTAAATTAAATTTGTTTACGCTCACACTTAGATTAAAACAAAAAGGGAAGATACGGCATGCTCCTACTTGTAGTCATTCAAAATATAGTCCTACTCAACTACTTAAGCAAATACTCACACACGCACACCTATAAAGTGTAAATCGAGCGAGCGAGACAAAGCGGTAAGTTTTAACGTCAGCGCGAGGGAGTCAGCGAGTAGCGCGTTGACGCCTCGGTCGCTTCGCAACAGACGAGTACGTACGACCGATTCCGACGCCACTGCGGAGTAGCGTCTTTCTCTTTTTCACACAGTAGAATATCCGCAATAGAGCGATGTAGCCTGTTCGCTCGGCAAATTGTGACTGAAATGAAATTGTGCCTTTAGGCCTAATTTTAGCGGCTCACTCACGAGACGCCAATGCCGTATCTTCCCTTTTTGTTTTAATCTAAGCGCTCACACCAATTATCCAGACAAAGATGAGTATTCTTTTGAAACTCGTTAATATGGCAAGACAACGGATAAATATACATAAACATAGAAAAAACACCCAGACCCGAAATCAATTTAGAAAAACAGGTATTTTCTCTTAATTAACACAGGAAAATTAATAAGTTAATAATTTGCTCGCCTAGAGAGCTATTTTTGTACCACCACCCTTAGACTACCTATTCTCAGAGTATGACATTACTTCTTTAACCCCATATTCATAGATGAATGATTGGTCTCACTGCGCGAGCGCAGCGAGACCAATCATTAATCTAAGCCCATATTCTTTGAATTTAAATGTCAAAAATAATGACAGCAAGTGCGCCATTTTTTATATTTTTAAATTGCGGATGACGTCACAAATGCCGCCTTTTGCAAAAAAATATTACTCTAAATTCAAACCATATTTTGTCGTTCTGTAAACAACAATATACTAATATATATCCTATCCATCAGGTATCAAAATAAAGTGATGATTGCAACAGTTTATTTGTCATAAAAGTATTCCTCTAAAAATCATTCGGACATCGGAAACATGCTAACGGACTTTACACGCTTTATCTAGTAGTAATAACGATGTAATTCTTACAACTTATTATCTAAATACGATCATTATAGTCTCAACAATCATTTTCTAATAAGAAACAGTACTTACATTAGATAAATCCAATAAAAACAGCACACAAAACACAGCGACTAATTCACTCCGACACAGAAATCGGCGCAACTGTCAACGTCGAAAAAAAAAACAGAATCGAGCACAGACTCTGCGATATTTTGCGATCACGATACATAAAATGTACCACAGAACCGAAATAATCGACCTTGTTCATACAGTCCGTAAGTCTATGAAAACACGGTACAAAGTCAAGTGGGAGAGCGCTGCTCATGCGACCGCTTGGGGTTTGACGGAATGGCGCGCTTTGTAGGTGCGGTCCCATGCGACCGCTTGGGGTTCTAGAGGACTACATCACTTATGGCTATTACCATATCGAAAATTCTCGTAGTATCATAATAAAGAAATTGAATTTCAAAAAATATTATAAGTAGGTATTAATTGTATTATTTTGTAGTTTTTATTTTTAAGTTTAACGGTAAGCGTGTGTGAGTCTTTAGAAAAGTATTTTAAAGCTTACTCTTTATCTGAAAAACCTTAAGTTTATCACCGTCTTAATATCTATTTACGATGTAAAGTCAACAGCAACAACAAATTGTTAAAAGAAGCATTAAGAAAAATATGTTTACAAAACTTATCTCCCCTCAGAGTCATCAAAGAAGCCAATATTCCTGCTGCAAGCCACGCTGATGATTCCAAACGTGTCCGTGACGCCGACATTGGACGAGATCCAAGAGGTCCTCGCGCTTGCCGGCAAGCTTATAACTGGCTTGTCCAAGGGCGTCGCGCAGTGGACTGGCGGAAAGACCAGCAGGGTATACCAGAAACCATTGATAGTCATATACAGCTAGGAAAGACCAACAGAGTATATCAGAAGATGTTGTTGTCATAATGTAGCCAGGAGAGGTCAGCAGGGTATACCAGATACCATTGACCATCATAAAGTAGCTAGGAAAGACCAGCGTGGTATACCATAAACCATTGACAGTCATGTTGTAGCTAGGATAGACCAGTTGGGTATGTCTTAAACCATTGATAGTCATATGCAGCTAAAAAAGACCAGTAGAATATAGCAGAAGTTATTGATAGTCATAATGTAGCTACGACAGACCAGCAGGGTATAACAGAAACCATTGACAGTCACAATGTTGATAGGAAAGACCATCAGACTATACCATAAAGACATTGATAGTCATATGTAGTTAGATAAGACCAACAGGGTATATCAGAAACCATTTATAGTCATATACAGATAGGAATGACCAGCAGAGTACCTATAGCAGAGGATATTGATAGTCATAATGTAGCTAAGACAGACCAGCAGAGTATACCAGAAGACATTGATATTCATATGTAGCGAGAAAAGACCAGTAGGATACTTATACCGGAAACCATTCATTGGTACGCATTTGTAGATAGAAAGGTATGCAGTACCTGCAGCAGTGCAGAATACAATAATAGTCATAATGTGGCTAGAAAAGACCACCAAGGTGTTACCAGAAAACATTTTTAGTCTAGCTAAGTCTGCCGCCTTCTGTAACACACAGCTGTGAGAAACTAACATTTAGCTATTTAGCTAAATTTTCCTCTCTAAATTTCTAAAAAGCGTTTTCAGTCCCGGTTCCACTGCTAACCATTTTTTAAAATTATTTCCTATTAATGTGTTGTAAAAAAGTGTCTATTTTATTGTAACAAAAAATGTATTTTTTTTTATTACTGATTGGTGCATGAAATAAGTTTTATATGATAAAAGCCTCACGCCCGCGTCTAAACAAGTGGCTGGCAGCCTCTCCTGCACCATTATCCTATGTTGGACCATACAAAATAAAGTACGTGCGTATAGTGAGCGTGCGTGCGTGTGTGTGAGTGTGCGTGTGGGAATGTAATATAATATATTAATTAGAGATACAATACTTTTATAACTCCGCTTATGAATAGAGATTTTACCTTTTGTTACGGAATAGAAAGTTAGACATCACCATTCTTTTAATTGTATATACATTTAAAGGTTCCTACTTTATATCTAATCTTCAATTATAAATGATAAAGTTTTAATACAATAAAATAATAATTTATGTTGAAAATTTACAATAGAGGAATTTGGAGGTAGCTTGTTTCAACCAAATTGCACGGAACTGTTACCTTTCATTCAAAATTAACTTCTTACAAAGCATTTTTTGAACTTTCAATTCTATCTCACGGCTTCGTAAGCTCTACAGTGCGAGCTGGACTTTAAACCGAGTAGAGCAAGAAACCCGACAATGGCAAGTTTCTTCTTAGTGCATAATTCAAGACAACTTGTATCTTGTAAATTTAGTCACAGTGCTTAAGATATTTTGAGATACGCCAACTTACTCGACTGTACCCCAAATGTTGCCCCGCACCTTGTATATATTTTGAACAATTTAGTAAGTAATATGTTGGAATAATTACTAACATTCTCCTTTTCTTGTCACCTTTTCCACCCTGTGTTGTTGTTAATTGTATTGTGCTTGTCACCACGACCACTGTGTATATGACTGTGTATTCGTCTAATGCTTGCACTGGACCCTCGCAATCACTCGATGTGCTTCATGTTACCTCCTTCGTGCTTGTCGCTTCCTCCCGGTCCTCGATCAGGTCCACTGGAAGAAGATCGCTGGCCACCAGCCGAATCAGCTTCTAGAAGTAGTCACGAGGCTTGACGAACAGGTGCAATCGACGACACCGCACGCGAGCGGCCAGAAGAACCTCAAAATGATGGAGGCTGCCAAAATGAAGAGACGCAGACATTACCGGCTCGAGTCGGAGGAGAAGCCGTCATTTCCGTTCCAGCAGAAGAACTTTTACAATCATGTCATGGAGAATAAGGAGGTCGTCAAGACTTTGTCGGCGATGTTCACGTGCACGCAGAATATCAAAACGGTATGTAAACAAATACCGTTTATCACAATATCGAAGTTAAAAATAATTTATCAGTTTTTTTGTGAGTTGATATTTAACTAACAAGAAAAAGAGTAAACAAAAAGAGTTGAGAGAATTTGAGATATGACGCTCTCAAACCAATGTAGTCACAGAACTGTTTACTTCCTTAAAAGTGTAATGTAGTAACCGTCATTACACTAATATAAAGATAAGTTACAACCAAAATTGGCTGCATGTAAAGAAAATACTATCTCTTGTAACATGAATCTTCAGGACTTGAACAACCTGGTGAAACGTTGGCGTCCTTACCACTACCTCTGGAAATGTGAAAAAACGCTCCGTCAACTGCTGGCGTGGCAGCTCAGTGACTTCGAGCTGTCTCTGAAGAAGCACAGCGAACTGGACATGAAGCTGGCGACGGAACACGATATTTTGGTCATTGGAAACTGTCTCGCAGTCTCTACGGAAAAGCTAAAGCTGGGATTAACAACTGAGTTAAAAAGTAAGCTGCTTTCTTGATATACTCGAAGTACACGCGCCTGTAATCAACTTATCCAAAACTGTCAAATTCTTCCAATTGACATTGACCTAAGGACCTAGTAGTAAAGTTCAGAATGTATTGAAGAAATTTGACATTTAGTCATGGGAGGTTGTAGTGCTGGCATGTCTGTACATACCTTGAGAAAACTTTCGCTAAGCATAGGCGAGAAGAAGCCATTACAGTAGTAGTACTCGTAGACATGTCACTAGTTCTGACGCTAACATTAACTCAGTGTAAACAAGTAAGCCACTTTTTGAGATCCATTGTAGCTGGAATATGTTGTTACATATATATTATATGAATATTATATTCCAGACGGCATGCACAGAATAAGTCAGGCGATGCGGAAGAAGTACAAACGCGAAATGGACTATGTGTACGCTATCATGAATGATCTGGAACGCAAGTTGGAGCGGCCGATCCGTGACCTGGATGACGTCAGGATGATCATGGAGACTCTCAAGAAGATACGGGAGCAGGAGGTGGACATGGAACTCAGGATCGATCCTGTTGAGGTGATACTGTATTTGGTTTTATTTAGTTAGTGGTAGGTGAAGGTGTTATAGTTAAACATTTTCGTGATTTTATCTTCTACAACGTGTTGAATCCTAACTTATTTTTTTATAAAAATATTTTGCCAAATTACAAAGGTAATTACTCGCGATTAGTCGCGATGCAAAGTTGCCGCCGCGATAGCATTCAAATTGTGAGTGCTGCGTTGCGAGAAAGAAGAGGAGATTGAAGCGGCGTCTTCTTGCGAGACTTCGGTGTTCACAAAACGAAATCGCGGGCAGGCCGCCTGTACAATTCAATACAAAACTATTATCCTAACAGGAAGCGTTCAACATCATCACCCGTTACGAGCTGACAGTGAGCAAGGAAGACCTGGAACAGGTCGACAACCTGCGCTACACCTGGCAACAGCTACAAGCGCGTGCGCTGGCCTCACACTTCCAGCTGTTGAATATGCAGCCTCAGTTCGAGCATGACCTGAACAGCAACCTTGACAGGTTCAGGGAAGACAACGGCGAGTACGTACATGAGTACAGGTACACTGGGCCCATGCAGGCTGGACTGAGCCCGAGGGAGGCGTCGGACCGGATGATCATGTTCCAGGTTGGTGTTGTGTTTTTGTTTACTGTTTTGGACTTATACTTAGATTAAAGTAGCCACAATAGCGTTGATGTTGAAGGAGGTGATACACGTTACCTCAATCCAAGTAGGTGAAAGATTTTTAAGCGAAATTTCCGAATTTATGTACTAATTTTATTATGAAGAACAACTTTTTAAAATTTACCGTAACAGTTGTGGTGGCTCATTGAAATATAAAAATGTAAATAAGATAAAATATAATAAAAGAACAGACAGACTTACGACTCTGATCAATAGGGATTCAGTAAACACTAATATTCTAGTACTTAGGTTCATAATTATTATTCCAAAATACACATGAATAAACCGGCCCCTTGTGACATTACCAACTATGCTATCATGTTCTATGTTAGTCTTATAGCATTGTTAGTCAACCTCGTAATAAATAAACCCCTATAAAGTAGTCCGTATTTCAATAGAAATCAAGACTCAACTTCCATATAAATAAAACCCATAACATATGCACAGAGCAGACCTGAACTTTCTTAACAAATAAAACCCTAGTACTTCAAAGTTGATACTTTACACCGCCACCTCCCCAGAATCGCTTCGACGGCATGTGGCGGAAACTGCAGACGTACCAGAGTGGGGAGGAGTTGTTCGGCCTGCCCCACACCGAGTATCCCGAGCTAGTGCAGATCAGGAAGGAGCTCAACCTGCTGCAGAAGCTGTACAAGCTGTACAATGACGTCATCGACCGCGTCAGCAGCTACTACGACATACCGTGGGGCGAGGTCAACATTGAGGAGATCAACAATGAGCTCATGGAGTTCCAGAACAGATGCCGTAAATTGCCGAAAGGGTATGTCACTTTTTATTATGTTTGTCTAACTAATTATACTCGTACCTATCACAAGTTCACATTCGTCGATATTCCCACTTTGGTATGTTTACTTGATTTTATATGATCGTCAAAAAGTTGTCGAACAATTTCAGCTTTAAAAGCCTTGGACTAGTGATAATGTTAAAAAATCCAAGTTTATCCTTAAATCATTAGTCAATGAATTAAGAATAAATTTAGTTTTGTATAGTCATCTACAGTGCTAAAGATACACCCATGGGACCCTTAGTTTATCCGAGAACTAACCCCAAAAATATAAAATTTTGAGGTAGGTATTATTGTGTATTACATTCGTATTAATCAAAGTAAGATAGTATAATAATTTACAACAAATATTTTTATATGATAACCTTTTTTATACATTTTTCCTTCTAATGTTTAATTAATTGTTTTTACTTGAACGCACTACACCTTACCTAGCGCACACGATTATATAAGCTGAAAAATAAACTAAGACCATTCTTAGGTAATTACCTTATTAACTCTAAAAAATATAATATTTAAACAGTATCGAATCACGCGCGCAGTAATTGCAATCCGTTTCACTCTCTTGGTCTCTCATTATAAACAATAAAATAATAAAAATTGTTATAATTAAAAATAGTATTCAAATTTTGTACATAATAAAAACTATTAAGGTTAAAATTGATAAATAAAATACAACCAAAAGAGACATTATAATTTTAGGTGGCATATTTTTATTTTATTTATGAGTTAAATTACTTTCAAAGTGAATTACGTTTTAAGTAATTTAACTCTAAAGGGCATTAATATCCAGTGACTGCGCTGCATTTAATGATGCTTGGAAGAACGAATGAGTTTTTTTTTTGTAATATAAGGAATATTATTTAGCCGGCGTACTTGCGTCGCTCGGAATGAATCTAGTGCGGAAAATTTGTTGCCTTTACTAGGAAAACATGAACTGAAGGGTCGTTCCAATGTCTGAGCGAGAGGGTAGACCGGCAACGAGCGCGGGGCTTCTCTTTCTCCCCCTTCCCCAATTTCACTGTTACCTTCTCTATAAATTGGGCGCGTTTGTTCAAAACTTTACTGAAGTTAAAGTAAAGTTGACTCCTCAATTTCGACGGGTAAGCTCTTGACCTTTATGTCACCTGATATGAAGTGGCGATAAGGCCGATGGTATATAAGCGCATTACATCCGGATTCCTAAATTACTGAAGAACTGGCCATCGTATGTCATAACGTGGACTTAACTGTCAGAACACAAAAATGCTAGAAAAATTGATTTTGTAGCGACTTGTTTAGATAAGATTGTGGTAGCCAACCAGGCGGACTTAAAACAAGCTCTACCAGCAACCAAATCGAGTACGAAATCGAACCCGGTTCTGTTGGGTCTGAGAACGGTGGTAGTTAAAATAAGACCAGAGGTAATTAAAAATAAAAATGCACAGAAGAAAGAAAAAATATAAGTAGGTACTTTACCTGTTGACTAGTGGGAAAGAAAGACGCGTTAGTTCATATTGAATAGGTTCGTTAGATCACTTCACTGTTACTTCTTTTACAGACAAATTAATGATTCTTGCTTCGACTTCGTAAAACTCTAAATCCTGAATAATATGAATTTACAAAAAAAAACAAAAGTCATCAAAGTTCTAATTGCCAACAGCTACGAGTAATTATATTTTACTCTTAAACTGGTTTAGATTTTCGATTATGTTTCAACATAATAATCGTTTTATTATTATCGCCTTTAAACTGATAGATTATAGTTAGCTTAAGCGACTTTCGCCCTGGATGGGTGACCAAGTCAGAAAAACATGTCGAGCGCCTTCGTACTTCAGAAGGCCTGTATAGCCGTTTGTCTCGGTTGTTGTCGTAAGGTACAGTAACGATACTAATAAATAAAACTTTCCTACACTCACACTAATTATCTAGCCCAAGAGAAGCTTCGAAGAAACTCGTTATATGGTTACTAAACAACGGATAAACATACTTAAAATACTTAAATACATACTTATTATAACATAGAAAACACCCATTAATGTTGAACTTTAAAATATTCCTTGAGATCGATACTAAACATTAAATAATTCATATGCTACTTGTTATAAATCGTCTAATATATTTTTTTGCGTTTCTCCATTCTCCATTCAAGACGTGTTTAACTACAAGACTTATTAAACAATGCTGTTACTATAAAGTTTTAATGACTAACCAATAATTTAGAATGTTGACAAAACAAATATGTACCAAATTATGAAAATTAAATAATGTTTTGATGACTAGAATCTTATAGACTTCCGTTCCGTTACTACTCGCAGACAATCCGTGCGTGACGTCACCCGCGGATGCAACCCAAGAAGCCTGTGCGGAAAATCTGTTGGCTGTACCAGGACATCACGAACTCAAAGGGTAGATTCAAATGTTTGTTATACGAAGGGGCGGCCACCCCTTTGTCTTGCAATTTTATCGTGACGTAATGGCGCATTTGTTTCTATGAACGAATGAATTATTAGAGGAATGAATGATTTTAATTTACACACTAGCACCTTACTTAAAAACACTATTTAAGCATTTTTGCTCAAATTAAAAAGAATACAATTAGTCACTTTGTACATAACTTAACAAACTACTTAAGTATCTACTAATTGCAAAAAAAACCGGCAAAGTGCGAGTTAGACTCGCGCACGAAGTGTTCCGTAAGTACCATTATAAATATTTTGTAAATATTTTAAGTTTCTACCTGTTACCGTTTTTAAGACGGAAAAAAAAATTTAAAAAAATCACGTTTGTTGTATGGGAGCAGCCCCCTTAAATATTTATTTTATTCTGTTTTTTAGTTATTTGTTGTTATAGCGGCAACAGAAATACATCAACTGTGAAAATTGCATTTGTCTAACTATCATGGCTCATGAAATACAGCCTGGAGACAGACGGACAGACGGACTGACAGCGGAGTCTTAGTAATAGGGTCCCTTTGCCCTTTGGGTACGAGACCCAAAAACCATCGTAAAATCCATTGCGTGGTGTAGAAGGAGAAAACGGAGCCACATACACAAAAAGGGCGACTTTACTTTATATTAAGTAACGATTATGATTAACGGCTACTTAGTACTGATATTTTTTCATTCCAAATATGTCTTAATATTTAGAGATAATTATTAGAGACATTTTTACAATAAAAAATCATAACAACATTAATTGACGTGTCGCAGTAAATGATAAAATTCTTATTAGAGCTCCGCGTTTTATATAAACCGCCGTGCGTGACTGCGGATGCCCTGAAAGAATTCTGTACGCAATATCTGTTACCATTACCAGGGCGACATGAACTGAAAGGGTCGATCCAATGCTTGAGAGAGAGTATGTTGGGTTGGGAGGGCGGGGCTTGTTTTTCCGGATTTCATCCCCTTTCCATCACTAGATTTCAAATGTAGCGCGTTAGTTTAAAGCGTTTTGCGACGTTGAGGTAGACTTTACTTTTAGACCAATAAAGTAATCCAGCACAATGGTAATAAAATAACACATCATCACTACCATCAGTCTATAACATGTCTTCCCACGTGGACAGCACTTGGAGAAGATTTGGCCACACCCCACCACTTGTGGGGGTGGGTAGGTGGGTGGGTATGTTGGTAAATAATTATATATTTTTTTTCATATTTTTATGCTGATAGGATTCTTGGTTATGAATTCAATCTTGGTTATTAAAAGAAAAAAAAACATGGATTTAAAAAAAACTACAAGTAAACAGTTTTACGCAGCACGGCATGACTCCACTAAAATGGAGTCGAGGCGCGAAGACAACTTATGCAGCGTTAACAAGACAAAGCATCAAGCAGTCGCCCTCGCCTTGTCCGCTCAAAAAGTGCCTCTTCACGCCTCGTTTGAATGACAAAATTAAAATTAATTAAAATTAAGTAAGAATGGACAAACGACATATTACTTTAGTTAAGCCCTTGCCGAGTCTCCTGTACAATTTCTTGCCGCCGTTTAGACATAATTATAAACCGATGATAGCGTTGTAATAAAGCTTAAATTGGAGCTATAACAGAATTACATGTAGGTTTTTAAATAACAAAAAACTATCTAGACCTCTGTTACTGCTGTTCGCGTCGTCACCAGCGGCGGGTGTTCTGAAAGGAGGCGGTACGCAAAATCTGTGACTGGTACTGTTACTAGGGCTGCATGATCTGAAAGAGTTGATTCAATGTTTTATGTTAAGCGGAGGCGTGGCTATCGTTCACGATTTTATGATAACAAAACTTATTCACGATGACAAAAACGTATGGTTTTTAGCCCGCCTGGCCTACTGTTGTCTCCTTAACATAAATGTTAGCAGCTTTTACACTTTTTTTTTATTTCTGAAACAGAACTATTTTATATTTCAACAAAACAGACCAAAAAGATCGACAGACTAAAAAATTCGGACCTCATACTACAGCCTTTGATTATATATTGATTTTAAACATGTCTAGGTAGAGCCTGGCCTAAGAACAATAACTATAATATTGTTCTGAGAGCCTGGCCGTAAAAAAACGTCCAAAAATTTACGGGCCGGTATTGGCTTGACGCGCTCCTCCCGGCCATAGAAGGTGGTCATTCGCGCTAGTGTCAGTCATACGCGGCTGTCACGCACACTTCAAAAATTCAATACAAAAACCTCGGACCAATGTAATATTTGGTCCGAGAGAAAAACCGAGCGGATTCGGAGAAGCGTTTGTACCGCGATGCTCCGTCTAGTCAAAGAGTAGGTACAGCTATGAAACAGATAAATTTCTGAAAGCACCTTATTTGACAACCAAGTGACAATATCGCGTACTGACAAACCTAAAGTCCCCAGTACACACTACACAGTGGCGTGTGATGGCCCACTGCCGGCCATCGCCAATTGTAGACAACTTTAGGCCACGATTACGTCGCGTTCACACAATGGTGTATGCTGGCCCACTGCTGATTGCTGCCTGGTAGTGGTGGGGAATATATCTTTTTTTGTGAATCGATTCAAAACTTTCAATCGATATTTGATATCGGATTCTGAAACTGTATAATATTTTAATATCGGTGATATCGGTACCTATCGACCATATCTATCACTGTATATTAATAAAGGATTCGTAAAATTTTACTTACCTGATACTAGTAACAAATAATAATGATTTTCATTTCATGAAATTTTCACAAGCACATTTGTTTGTTAAAAAGATGGATCATTGATAATTAAATAAATATCAGCGATACGGCACAATATTCTTTTAACTGATCAGTTTTTTTTACTGATCAGTTATTCAACTGATCAGTTTAACTGACCGTGAGTATCGCTTTACAAGGCGAAGCAAGTTGATAGGCAAAAATAATGAAACATGATGCAAGTAGAAACTTTGTAATGGACCGTCCCTTGATGAAATAATTAAAATGAAAAATGTTTATTTCAACAAAATAGCATAATACAGGATTATACAGTGTAAGTACCTCATAAAAATGTACTTCCTACTTTGTTATCAAGATATATCAGTAGTTCACCTGTGACATCAACACTAAAACAAATTTGTTACGTTGATGCCAGTACGATTAACAAGAAAAATAGCCTCATCTTATCCTAAAGTTACCTAAATAAAATTAAGTTAATTAAGTATGTTATGTTATATAAAACAAACATAATGTAAAAATATGAATATGAATGGATATGTACATAATATAATATTATATATATTTATAAAATACGTTTGTGCCTTACGTATATATCCAATTTCAATCCCAGTACACACAGTGGTGTGTGATTGGCCATGCTTGGCCACTGCCGGCCATCGCCATTGTGTAGACGGGGTAGATGGTGTACAGTGGCGAGCAATTGTCGACAGTGGCGCGCAGTGGCGCGCGATGGCACGCAATCGGAAAGTTGTCGGTTTTTGGGCACACATCAAAGGGAATCGTGGCGTGTAGTCAGAGAATATATACACTACCGTGAAAAGAAGCGACACTTAAGCATGTGTGCTCGTAAAATCGCTCGCTGCTATGTGTGGGTGTCTGGATCTGCGCGGGGGCCTTGCACGGCGCGCGGGGTATGGGCGGTCTGAGGGCTGAGTCGAGCGAGCGAGCGTCTGTATTACGCACTGCACGCATAGACTGACCTACACAATCCGGTTAATATCATTTGGCTAATAATGGATTAAAAGCAATTAACAGCCATTAATAGCCGATTTCGGATGGTAACCCTGCTATTAATGTTACAGTAATGATTAAAAATTTCCCTTCATGGTTTTCAGTCTTAGGACTGTCAGGTTAGTTTTTTTTTTTATTATCGTCGATCTTAGTTAGCCAATACAAATATAATAAAGTAATTTAAAATTAACCTGGCTGATTTAAAAAATTTAATCAGCTATGTACGATTTTCTTTTTTCGAATTGGAGTGTAATACGTAATATCGACGCACGAAATCGCGACATTAAGCAAATATGAAATGGAAGATGCTTATACAGTTTTTTATCTATTTTTACACTATACGTCACTAGTAGGTGAAAGTTAAGTAATGTTCGCCGAGGTCGCCAAGGGGATGGGTGACCGTAAGTTCATAAAATCTAGAGGTTTTCGATCGCGAAAGTTAAGCAATGTTCGCAGAAGTCGCCAAAGGGATGGGTGACCGTAGGTTCATATAATCTCGAGGTTTTCGATCGTGAAAGTTAAGCAATGTTCGCAGAGGTCGCTTACTGGTCTTCCGTCAATTACTCTACCTGCGCAAAGCTTAACTTTTGTTACTGTAAACAGAACGTCTGTTGATATTGTATGAAACTATTAATAGCGGGGTTATTAGCCAATGTATGGCTAATAATGGCTATTAATGGATTATAATCGCTAATAATCCAAAAAGTCCGGCTATTAACCCATCTCTACCCACGACTTACGATTACGAGTACACTCACGAGTAATCATGCCCGGTTTTCATTATTGTTGTGTATACGGCTGTGGTAATAACCAAAAACAAACTGATAAAAGTTTCTTCTCATTGCCCAGCGATCCAGAAAAGTAATTGCCTACTTTATATTAATATTCTATTACTTGCCTACTTTCTGTATTACACGATTTACACATAGTATATAGATTTAGTAAACGTCCGTCAGATTCCACTTTCGTCAGAAGCAGTTTTTCTATAATTTCAGTTCAGTTTCGTCATGAATGAAGGTACCTAAATCACTCTCGACGTTTGAAGTTGGTAGGTAAGTAGGTACTCGTAATAACACTAACATCATTCATCACTACCTACCTAGTGTACCTACCTAATCCTACCTACTTATTATAAAAAGTCCCCCCGCGTCTGTGAGTCTACGTACGTAGGTAAGTAGGTACCTATTTACTTAGTTAAGTCTTATGTACCTATTATAATATCAATTCTACTAGTCACCTACAATTATTAAGTACTTACCTATGTTATTACGATTTACTTGTACCTGCACCTAACTTGTACTTGCACCTAACTAGGTTGACGACCTCCGTGGTCAAGTGATTAGCACGTCGCCGGGTCTAGCGTCGCGCCATCTCTGAGGTCCCGGGTTCAATTCCCGGTTGGGTCAATTTAGAGACAGACTGTTTTTCTAAACTGATTTTCGGTCTGGATATTTTTTCTATTTTTATGTATATTTATCCGTTGTCTTACCATATTAACAAGTTTCAAAAAATACTCATCTTGGTCTAGCTAGATTATTGGTGTGAGCGTAAACAAATTTTTGAATTGAATTTTGGTTGGAAGATAGGTACTTACTTACTTAATGGAGTAACTGGTAATACTACTACGAGAATATAATATAGAGTCTTTAGAAGTATAGCTAGGTAGTAGCAGTAAAAATAATAATAAAAATTATAAAAGTAATAGAAAAAACAGAACATTTTGTTTTAAATGTAGGTATTTTAGTTGTAGGTATTATGAATAATACGTACCCGATTCGTTCCAAGAATCGATTTAGACGCCTACGATTCATTACGATCCAAAAAATTGAGTCAAAGAGAAAAATCATGCATGATGCATCCCTAATCGGCCATTGTGTAAACACCACCGGCCAACATACGCCACGATTCCTTTGATGTGTGCCCAAAAACTGACAACTTTGCCATTGCGCGCCACTGCGCGCCACTGTCGACAATTGCTCGCTACTGTACACCATCTACCCCGTCTACACAATGGCGATGGCCGGCAGTGGCCAAGCATGGCCCATCACACGCCACTGTGTACTGGGGCTTTAAGACAGATATTAATATTCGTCTTAAAATTTATTTCTTTAAATTCATTTTACGACAACCAACTGTCACTTTCAGATTTTTTTTATTTCTGAAACAGAACTGTTTTGTATTCCAACAAAACAGACCAAAGAGATCGGACCTCATACTACAGCTGTTGTGAAACAGGCAAATTTCTAAACGTACCTATAAATATTTGACAACCAAATGTCAATTTTTTATTTTTAAAAAGACAAAAGACATTAACTGTTTTACAGCTAGGAACATTTTGTATTGGAAAATTAAATTGTCGTTTTTAGTATTTTTAATTAGTATTATTCCGTTACTTATTATTTATGTTTCTCACCGTTTATAGCTTCCCTGAGCTTCCGCAAATATTTCAAATTCGAAATTAGCCAAATCGGTTCAGCTATTCTCGAGTTTTAGCAAGACAAACAAAAGAGACAAACGCACAGATATTTATTTTTATATATAGATAAGATAGATAGATAAATAGACAAAAGACATCAAATGTTTCACAGCTAGGAACATTTTGTATTAGAAAATATAATTGTCGTTTTTAGTATTTTTCGTTACTTATTATTTACTAGCGGCCCGCCCCGGCTTCGCACGGCCCCGCACGGGTGCAATGCTGATACTAAATATACCTACTACATTAGCTTTAGTATAATCAAGAAGAAAAATCAATCTTAAAGGCATATTTGATTTTTTTATTTTTAGTATTTGGATAAAATTCAAATACTTAACAAAAATGTATTATTCATCAAAGCATTTTAAAGTAAAATGTAGGTTGGTAAATATATCTGTTTTTTTATCGGGTAATAGACAATAAAATACAGGTATAATCGTAGCTGTTGTTTCCGTTGTACTTTGCAAATCAACATGAATCTGAAAAGAGTTGAGCGAATGGAACCCGTTTGAAGGTGCCGTCTACTAAAAACAGGTCTGTTTCTTTACGCAGCTCGCAAATCGGTCCAGTCATTCTCGAGTTTTAGTAGTACTATTAGTTATTCTGTAGTTTTAGCGAGACAAAGGAATAGCTATTGATTTATATATATTACTAGATGACCCGGTGAACTTCGTATCACCTTCATTATATTTGTCAAAATATGGTCAACACATAATAAGTACAAAATTTTTCGGTCAGCACATTTAGCCAGTGTCAAGTTAATAAGTAATTGCTTAAAGATGATAAGATGATAATGATTATATAACCCTAGAAAGATAACCTACGCCGCAGAGGCGCCCGCGTAGCAAACTAATAGTTGTCTCTTATTATTCAAGGCGTGTATTAACTTGTCCTTTTCAGCTAACTTAGTCGTCGGCCAGACCTATTTAAAGAAAGGGAAAGCTGTTTCTAAACGGTGAGTACCATATTTTTGAAGTTATGAGCTTTTATGCGCTCGCGAGGCGTATGGTTATTTTTTATGTAACTTTTAGTGTTGCTTGTTTCTTTTGATTTATTGATATAAAGTGTTATAAAAACATGTTTTTGTTTTGTTGTTAGGAAACATTATTAGCGTAGACCATGGCAAGTAGAAGGGCACTTGCGGAAGACGAAATATGCCTATTATTTGGACCGAGAAGATGAGATTGGTGATACTCAAGAAAGTGATAGCGAAGTAGAAGATCATGTGAGCGAAAATGATGTTCAGAGTGACGTCGAAGATGAGTACATCTATAAAAGTAAAAAAAGCGATACTGCAGCTACTGCACGTCGAAAAAGAAGAGAATGTCAAAAATGAGCTGTGCGAAATGTAAAAAACCTATTTATGGCGAACACAAAAATGACGTTTGTTCTAACTGCCTCTAAAGCCAATTATACTAAGGTTTTATAGTTTTTTAGACTGAATACTCTATAGTCTACTAGTTTATAATAAAGAAACATGTTGATTTATGATAATTTGTAATTGTTTGTTCCTATAAACAGAAGACTGCAAATGTTTGTTATTATCCATAGAGGTTACGTAATTATAAGTTAAAAATGACTTTAATTTAAACTTTATTAAAATAAATGCTTTTTATTTTTAAAACTCTTTCAAACCTTTCACTTTTTTAAATCAGTGATATTAAATATAAATTATTGGAATAAATACACGCATAAGAAAAGTGTGCGCCTCTGAAGCGTATGGTTATCTTTTACGTAATATGAGTATGGTTATCTTTCTAGGGATATGATAACGATTAATGGTAAATGATATTATTGAAATTAAAATATGACTTCACTTTCCCGCCATGAAGTCCATTTTTTACACTTTATTTATTTCTGAACAGAACTGTTTTGTATTCCAAACTAAACAGAACAAAGAGATCGGACCACAGAAATTTCTGTGGATCGGACCTTATAATAAAGAGAGCTGATAAAACAAACACATTTCTGAACGCACCTATAAACATTTGACAAAAGACATCAAATTGTTTCACAGTTAGGAACATTTTCGTATTGGAAAATTAAATTGTCTTTTTTAGTATTTTCTGCTACTTATTAAGTATCTGTTTCTCACCGTTTATTTTAGCTTTAGTTTAGTTTAGCTTCCCTGAGCCTCCACAAATATTTCAAAACCGGAATTAGCCATATCGGTTTACCCATACTCGAGTTTTAGCGAGACAAACGAACAGCTATTTATTTATATATATATTTAAATATTAGCCATAATAGGTAACCAGCTAAATACGCCGATGATTCACCCTTCTCTGAGGTTTTAACAAAATAATAATCATTTATGTTATATATCCAAGCAACTTTTTAATTTACCGAAACCGGACGCTGCAAATACCTAATTGGAAATCGCTGTCCTAATTTAAAGTCTACTGCAATTTTGACCACTTACCTATGTATTGTCCTACTAATATTATAAACGCGAATGTTTGTAAGTATGGATGGATGTTTGTTACTCCTTCACGTAAAAACTACAAAATAGATTTGGATGTAATTTAGCACGCAGATAGTTTATTACCTGGATTAACACATAGGATACTTTTTATCACGATATTCTCACGGGAACGGGAACCACGCGGGTGAAACCGCGAGCGGCCGCCAGTATGTTAATAAAAATCAATTGCCTTAATGTTTGTACGCGCATCACTTCAGAACGGCTGCACCAATTTGGGTAATTGTTTTTTTGTTGTGTTCGTAATTGTCAGGACTAGGTTCGTGTGAGAAAATGTTTGTATATTCACCCGGTTAATTATTATTGAACATTAAAGTTATTAAGGGATACTTCATACCTTACTTTTATAATAACAAAAATCTATCTAAATTTCCGTTTCGACCACAGGTTTTGGCCGCCTGTGACGTCACTGCGGATGATCCAGAGGAAACGTGTACGGAAAATTCGATACCGTTACTAGGGCGGCATGAACTAAAAGGGGCGATCCGTTGTTTGGGAGACAGGGGAATACTAGGGCGGGGCTTCACTTGCTCGATTTTATTTCAGACTGACTCGACAGACGTTCTGTCCAAATTGTAACGAAAGACTTTATTTATGACCCGATCAAATTGCACAAAACAATAGAAAGCATGTAATTTATTCATTGTGGTAAGTACGTTCGATTCTTAAATCAAAAATAAACGTATTCTTAAAGTATAGTGTATGTAGGGACCAGTCCCTAGATCTCTGTATTTTAATTAAGCAGATATAGTTCATTGGCAAAGGCATTTTGTAAAAAAAAATAACTTTAAAGTTTGTTTAAAGCAATAGGTCTAAAGCAATAGCAAAAGGTCTTAAGCATCATGTCCTGTAATTTCACTAGACCTAGTTAGTACATTTTAAACAGAAATATAGCATTGTATAACAATGCTGTACTTTCAAATGTTATAGAAACTTTTATCACCTAAATAAAGATCGAAGCTGAGAAAGAATAAAATATTCGGTTATACAAAATAATAACGGTAAAATAAAAGTAGGACTGAAACGTATTATCTTAAGCGTTATTATATGATTAGAATTAGCTTATTGTTAACATTTTACTAAGTATCATTAAGTAGATAGAGATCTTTAATAACAAATCTATCTATGCATGCCGTGCGGTCAGCGGGTCACTAAATGAATCAACCGAACCCTCTCTTCCCTTAGTTGTCGTAAAAGGCGACTAACGGACTAAAGACTGCAAATACATCCATCAGCATAGAGCGGCGATAGGCTCACCACCTATCACGCTGAGCACATGTGCAGTTGTAAATAGGACTATGGCATTTATGCAAACCACGCAATGGATTGAAACCACGATTTTTAAGCCGTTTTCACTAAAAGAACAAGCGACCACTGAGGATGGTTTTGTTTATAATTTATAAATATTTTTTTACAAAATGGCTGTATAGTATGACGGTGTTTATAAGTTAGCGTTAACTTCCGTTCCTGCCGTCTGTGTCGTCACGCGGATGCTCCAGAGGAATCGCGTACGGAAAATTTGATCTCATGACTAGGACGACATGAACTGAAAAGGGCGATCCGATGGCAGAGAGGATAATGCTAGCGCGGAGCTTCAATTTAGGTTTAAATAACTTCTTTTGAAAACACAGCTAAAAAGACGTTTTAAATAGGTAGGTGATTTAATATACTTAAACTAATTTTTGGACGATACAAAGTGCTTATTAATTGAGTTTATTAGATTAATATATTTTACTTGGACATTGATCTTATAGCGACATCTTTAGAAAAGAGAGTAATGCAACTTTCGAAATTAAGGGATGGGTGACCACGATGAAAAAAATCATCTTAAAAACAGCTCCTCATCAGCAACCTCATGCTTGAGGTTGTTGTCGGTGTTGAAACCTGCATGTGCTTCCTTGTGATCTCCTCAGTGCTGTTAAACTACTCGTTTAAGTGAAAAAGCCTCGGACCAATATTTGGTCCGAGGAAAAAGCCTTTGTTATTCTATTTTTTTTTCTCTCTCTTACATAATGGCTTCGTACGATCAGCACATTTAGTCAGTGTCATGTTTATATTAGTAATTATTATTTTCTTTACATCAAGTGGATGATAATAAGTGATAATGAACGTTTAATGGTAAATGATTTTCCCCCGAACCCTTCGAGACTCAATAAAGCTGTGGTACTTTATTGAGGTCTCACACGGACTTCTTGAGAGCATTTGAAAAGTGATGTTGCACTGTTTTGTTTTATTTGCTAACACTCATGCACGTACACGAACACTTAACAGTAAATAATCCACCATTATTTCCACCATTAATAAAACAAAACTGCAGACATGACTCTTAACTTTCCCGCCAAGAAGTGGCTTCTGTTCTTCGATTTTCTCGAACTTTTTTTTTGTAACGTTAGTCTGCAAGCGAGCTGGCGGTCCGCCTGATGGTGAGAAGTCACCAGTCACCGCCGCCCAAGGACATCAGCAACATCAGAGATGTTGCTTTTGCGTTGCCTTCCTGAAAAAAGTGTTTTGTCGAATATTAATGTGAAATAATGGTGGATTATTAACCGTTGTTTACGCATTTCGGTTTTCCATACAAACTTCCAAGGCGAAATTTTTTAAAACCAATAAGCCGTTTTTAATGAAATTTTGCATGCTAGAATAAAATACAGGGACCTAAATAGTTTGTTGAAAACATTTTTAAAAAACGTTTATTTAACTGAGTTACTGAGATTTTAAACTTTCTATAGTGCACTTTGGCCTGTATATAGGCCTGTGCCCAGCAGTGGGACATTTATAGGCTGATGATGATGATGAAAGTGCACTTTAAATCGCAATAACTCAGCTATAAAAACGTTTATTTTTAAATGTTTTCAACAAGCTATTTAGTATTTTGTATTAGCATGCAAAATTTCATTAAAATTGACTTATTAGTTTTTAAAAATTTCGACTTTGAAGTTTGTATGGAAAACTGACCCTCAGGACGACTTCGTCATTTTCTTAAACTTGGCACTTTCCTAACTTGTCTCATTTTTAACTCGGCTCTTTCTTAGTTGGTCTCTTTTGCAAAGTTGACACTTTCCCAACTCGTCTCCCTCCACTTTCCTAAATCTTATTTTTTTCATAAACTCGTACGAAAGTGGTTACGGGACACCTGTATTCATATTTTTTTTCAAGATTAACTGGGTCGAGTTCGTTGTAACTTTAATCGCTTTGACAATTCATGTATGGCAGTTTAAACAGCCATTAAATAGACAAGCCAAGGTATAAGTATAAGTGTATACATATTTATGAAATCGACCGTACCTACAATAATAAATGAGTTTACATACATCTTAAAGCGTTCCGTCGTAAAGGGCCTGCAGCAAAAGTAGCAAAAAAAGATAAAGAAGAGAGCTGAGTTAAAAATGAGACGAATTATGAAAGTGTCAACTTTGCAAAAGAGACCAACTAAGAAAGAGCCGAGTTAAAAATGAGACGAGTTATGAAAGTGTCAACTTTACAAAGGAGACCAACTAAGAAAGAACCGATTTAAAAATGAGATGAGTTATGAAAGTGTCAAGTTTGCAAAAGAGACCAACTAAGAAAGAGCCGAGTTAAAAATGACACAAGTTAGGAAAGTGTCAAGTTTAAGAAAATGACGAAGTCGTCCTGAGGGAATCAAAGACAATAACAATAAATTCACATAATAAAAATCTCAACCACGGGGACTTTATTCTTGTACAAGCTGTAACACTGAATATCGTTTATTGTTCATATTATTTTATGATGATATTTCGAAATTATACGATACTTACTGATGGTATGTGATCCCAGTGTCCTTCTTATTTTTAGAAGTATATTTTTTACACAGTTTTACTACGCAAACTGGCATTTTAGTTTGAAATTAGCCCAAAATAATGAATAAAACATTCGGTACGTACACTTCACCCACAGCTGTCAGTGTGACTGGCTCGGGTACGCCGATTTCGGCGTAGTATTTGTTGCCGCATTTGACAAGTACGACGGAAGTATCTAGTCGAGCGCAGCGAGACCAATCACTAATCTAAGCATGTAGCATTCAACGTTCATATGTTATCATCACTTATTATCATCTAGGTACTTTAAGCATTACAATGATCTCTAATATTACGACTGAATTGTATCCATGGTCACGAAATATATAAAATAAAAAACGAAATCGAGACTACTTAAATCCTCAGAATAATAACTAAAGCATATTCTATCGGAATAGCGGCAGCTTTGAAGGGTGGATTCGACCAAACTGGAATAAGACTTACTCCGAGATTAGTCTATACAAATTTGAATAAGGTCTTATACCTAAATTAAACGCCGAACTTGTACAGACTAATCTCGGAGTAACTCTTATTCCAGTTTGGTCGAATCCAGCCTTATACATTTGACGGACTTTTAGCAGAATAGCATTTTTTGAAGATGCATTTCGTTATGTTAACACCGTGGACCAAATGGACCAATACACATAGCATATTATTATTCTATGGTTGACTAAGCTCGCACACTTCTAAACGAAATGAGTACCTCATGGTTCCATGGAGTACTCAAACATCTCGCTGTACCACAGACCACACAGACCACAGACCCACAGACCACAGGTCTGTGCGGTGTACCTACTCAAAGTGCCTCTACGGGGAAAGTATATCTCTGGGGAATAATTATTCATCCGTGCGTGACGTCACCTGCGGATACCCTGAAAGAATTTTGTACGCAATATCTGTTACTATTACCAGGACGACATGATTTGAAAGGGTCGTACAGGGTTGATCCAGTGTTTAAGAGAGAGGATGATAAGAGGGCGGGGCTAGCTTTCACGATTTCATATCAAAATTGGCGCGTTCGTTTAAAACTTTTATTGAAGTATACCCCGTAAGTTTACATTTAACTGTGATACCAATTAATAATAATGAAAAATAAAAATAAAATTTGTTTGCTCTCACACCAATTGTCTAGCCCAAGATAACCTTCTATTAAAACTCGTTAATATGGTTAAACTAGATAACGCATAAATATACATTAACATAGAAAACACTCAGACCCGAAATCAATACAGAAACACAATTTTCTCTAAATTGATCCGACCGGGAATTGTACCCTCAGTGGCGCCAGACCCGGCCCCATATAAATATAAATTGAACTTTAAATATAGTGGAACGTTGAAAAACAACCTTTGGCTTATTTTGCTAGGTACTTATATCTTGCTAAGAGCTCAGCTCAACAGTAACAATACTTGACCTAACACAACAGAAATTCAGTTGTTAGCCACCTCTAAGAGCCTTCGTGACAAACAAGAGGATTCTAATTTGATACTCGTACTATAAATAAATAAATAAAAAATAAATCAAAATAAATTAAACTAATATTATGATTATGAAAATTAAATAAATATCCACCAAAACATAAATAAGTAAAACATAGATATAAAAAAGCTCCCAACGAATTGAGAACATCTTCCTTTTTTTTGTAGTCGGTTAAAAATGAAACTTAGTTTTTCTTACTTTTCGCCTCTACTATCCCACCGTTCATATGTATGGATGTGGAAATCATTAAGTCGAAAAAACTAATAAATTTAGGGCCATTATATTCGGCGAATCGGCGGGCACATAGAATTTATTAGGTAGCCTTCGGCTCAAGGCCTACCTTCGAGGTATAAAGCCTAGCAAAAATCTATCTAGGATTCTATTTCGCTGGTCTTATGCAATAGAGGCAGGCGTACACGAAAAAATGCTTCATTTCTTTATTTTACTATTCGGTTCGTCTTTCAGGTACCTACCTACCTCATTCATCATTACTTTTTAATGTAATATTTTTAGTGTAAATAATAAAATTGAAAAGACATACAAATAAATCACTAATGAATATCTCAGGCATTAGAGACGTATAGTGGGCGTATAATAAGATAGTAGCTTTATAATTAAACCATACGCCGCCTCTACATTACTGTCGGGCAAGACACGCGTATGTTCATACGACCCTCTATCCGCGAAGTATTTTTATTTGAATATACAAAAATATTTCTTTCTTTTTAAATGTCGCTAAACTGTACGCCTATCCTTCATTCCTTACTAAACTTCATTATTTATCACATAATGCAAAAGAGGCCTATAAATATGGCTAAAGTGGAAATAAATGTCTTTTCGTATCCTACTAATATTATAAACGCGAAAGTTTGTAAGTATGAATATTTGTTACTCTTTCACGTAAAAACTACTGAATGGATTTAGATGAAATTCGGCATATAGATAGTTTATAACCTGGATTAATACATAGGATACTTTTATCTCGATATTCCCACGGGAACGGGAACCACGCGGGTGAAACCGCGAGCGGCCGCTTGTGATTGAATAATTTAGCATCGAAATATTATTATCTTAAATTTCGGAGTAAGCTTTTACGCCATAAGTAATGTAAAGGATTTAACTATTTTTTTCCTTAGCAGTCTCGCAAATGTATCATGTAAGAGAGGCGTAACCATCAAAACTACAGTTTGTTAAGCTTTAAAATGGATTTTGCTTCATACGCTTTTAAGCTTTTTTTATACCAATAAATTTAACAAAAAATTAAAAGAACTATTATCGATTAAAACATATTACAATTTATCTGAAATCTACAATGACAAATTTTAAGTCCGCTACACATTCATTCACAAATTTTTCTACATCTATAATAATAATAATAATATACAATAATAATACTTATTACTCAATTAATAATAATAATAATGAAATCATTTATTTGTCTTATAACATGCCGCAGTAAAATTACTAACAATATTAACTTATAATAATAATAATAACATTCTATAATAATAATATTAAAATGCAATTTATAATAATAATTCAAAATGTATTGTAAAACATTGTAACATTATTTATAAGCTTTGCTATACCCTAATGGGTGTCATGTCTACACTACTTTGTTATAAATACCACCTGTAACTTACTGTACATGAATGCAATAAACAACTTTGAACTTTGAACTTATATATATATAATTCATAGAAATACTCCA
Source organism: Scoparia ambigualis (assembly GCA_963921215.1). NCBI lineage: Eukaryota > Metazoa > Arthropoda > Insecta > Lepidoptera > Crambidae > Scoparia > Scoparia ambigualis. The sequence goes on from OY992501.1 coordinate 9,274,556, forward strand.
AATGCGTGAGCATAAGCAAAATTTACCTATAGGGTTTATTTTGTCGTGTACCTAGTACCTATTAGTTGTAAATAAGTTGATACGCCCATAATGTATGAGACCCGCGTATTATTATTTTAGGTCCGCGCGTGACGTCACTGCGGATTGCTCAGGATGAATGAAGCCTGCACGCAAAATCAGTTGCCATTACCAGGAAGACATAAACTGAAAGGGTTGATCAATGTCTGAGCGAGACGATAGACGTATCCTCTCGCTCTCACGTTGGTTTTGGTACTACTGGAGGGTGGGTAATTAAGTAAGCCACGATAGTTACCTACATATCAAAACGTTGGAACGTCTATGTTAAAAAGTTTCAATAAACTTAAAATGTTAACTCTTGTATAGGGTGTTTGGTAAGAGGTATATAATCCTGCAACTGGGCGATCCTATCAAATACACAGAACCACTATTTGTATGAGAATAACACTGTTTAAATTTTCTCCGAAAAAATTTGCTGTTCCATACAAAACTGCAAACAATATTTGTCCTAAATCTATGTTCCATGGAACCAGCTGATATGTTATGTTAATTTCTGAGTTGCATCCAATATTCTCTAACATAAAAACTATGATATAATTATAGTCGTTTTAATTCAGTAGAATATTTAATGAAATAAAACGATAAAAATTAAATTTAGCATATTTTGCGTTTTGTTAGTACTTATTATGACTTACCGTTGGACTTATAGGTCCAAAAGTAATTTATACTTAAAATGTAATATATTTTTTCTTTAGTATTTTTTTTAAATTATTATAATTATCCAACTAATATTATAAACGCGAAAGTTTGTAAGTACGGATGGATGTTTGTTACTCTTTCACGTAAAAACTACTGAATGGATTTGGATGAAATTCGGCATACAGATAGTATAAAACCTGGATTAACACATAGGATACTTTTTATCCCGATATTCAAACGGGAACGGGAACCACGCGGGTGGAACCGCGAGCAGCCGCTAGTACTTACATAAAGATATTAATCGCTAGTAGAAAGGCCCTATCATTTCAATGTGCGGTGTTCGCTTAATTTTCAGAAAACAATAACTTTTTCTGCTTACCCCTCTTTCACTAACGCTTTAGGTTGAAAGAATGGCCGGCATTCTTCGCGCTCAAGAAAACGGTGGACGACTTCAACGACATGTGCCCACTGCTGGAGCTGATGGCTAACAAGGTAAGTTTTGTAATTTAGTATTACTTCAGCCTTGTGCCTTTGTGGTACTGTGCCTACTTGAACTACTTACATAATATTATTGCATCATCCTTTATAGTGTACCAAATATTTATGTCAATTTTAATCTTACTAATGTATTTACATCACGATTTGCACTCCGCACCATTTCCGAATTTGTATTACTTTAATCATATATTTCGATATAAATCTTGTTTAACGCTCGCTGTACAACTGTGAAACAAGATTTATATCGACCGTTGGTTGGTATCGGCCGTTGGTAGGCACAGTTAGGCCCTTCGTGCACAAGGCTACGCAAATCTTCGATACTCGACGATTTTAGTCTCCAAGCGACTACCGCCATACAAATCTATTGTTGTTCGTACACGAGTCGCGTCGCCGACATTTGTTCCGCGACTCCAATTTGTATGGCGGTAGTCGCTTGGAGACTAAAATCGTCGTGTATCGAAGATTTGCTTAGCCTTGTGTACGAAGGGGCTTAGGATGGGAAGAATGCATACGTCCATGAGTTTGCGCTTTAGACACAGTGGCAAATTGCCCTTCATCAGATGTTCCCGCGTTCGTTTCTGTTGCCTAGGCTGTGAGGGCCGACAACAAACGGGTTGTCTTGTAATTCTCCGACACCCACTTTGGCATTAAGTCGGCCCAAAACTGTCATCCAAGTTCCACGATGTTCGTCGTATGCCTTGTTTAGGAGATCGTAAAACTCTTCGAGTTCGTCGTCTGATCTGAGTATGATGATGTTGGTGCATAAACTTGTATGATAGTGAGACCCCTTCTATCAGTAATTTGTAGTTTCAGAAGAGCGATCCTATCCGAGTATGCAACAAATTCTATTATATTGTGTTGCCAGCGTTTTGAAACTAGAAATCCTACGCCTGATTTGCTTCAACAAAATAAAAATCAATTAATATGAACATCTTAAACGGCTATTATAGCGTAGACATCAAAAAATTGAGAATTTTCCATAACTCCACGTGATGTTGAGGGCTTATCAAAATTTGGACTAGTCAGAGGACTATGATTAAGCAATTGACTGCTCCTCCTCTACTTCTTTTACGTTAAGGTTGTTCTTTAAAAGGTTCCAGTTCTACGAAATATATGATATTTTTGCAGCTCCAAACCCCTTGAGACTCAATAAAGCTGTGGGACTTTGTTGAGATCTTGAGAGAATTTGAAAAGTGATGTTGCACAGTTTTTTTTAATTTGCCAACACTCATGCACGTTCACGGACACATAACAGTAAATACTCCACCTAATCCACCATTATTTTATATTTAAATATTTATATTTGATAAAACACAAATTATAGAAAATAAAACAAAACTGCAGAAATCACGCTTCACTTTTGCGCCAAAAAGTCACCTTTGATTAATATTGTGAAAAAAAAGGTGACGTTTTTATAAGAACTAATTATAGTCATAACTAAGTTAACAATTTCTCTGTAAAAATAAAAACAAATAAAGTTTGTACAATGTATTAACACAGTTAAATTGATGCATTTTTAAAAACAAAGCTTTCTGGTTCTATACAAAATTCGAGTATTTACCGGGAATTTACCCCGTAGAATCCCATCTCTAGGCACAGTACTATTGTACAGTCGAGGAACTTTCCGGTCGACCGCTTTTCGTTGATATTCGCTTGCGCACCATTGCGACCGCGCCTACCTACGTTACAGTAGCGTGCGCGCAGGTAACCTATCATAAATTCGAAACTGTCCTGTACGAATTTCAATTGTTCGAAAACGGTATGACGAAGTTTTAAATACCAGATCATTGCTTTTACATAATTTTTAATCCATAAACTTATCATACATATGTTTCATTTTCCAGAAAAACTATTAGCCGATTATCAGAACTACTTTTTTTCTTTTGGAAGATGTTTTGTTTACAATAAATTTCATATCTAGAAGTATTAAAATTCGAAGTAACTTTTTCTCTAAAATATCATACTCATACCCAGTTTTTTTCATATCAAATCATTTCAAATAAACTTTAATGTCTTAAAAAGTTAATACTTTATGTTTCCGGTAAGATTGTGTTTCAAAAGTTAGTGACAGAAATGAATCGCGGCAAAACCGACTCCACGTAGTCTTGTCTGCCCTACGCTAGAGCGTGATTCAAGCCGCCGCAGCTGAGGCTGGCCGGCGGAGCCGGCCAACCTCAGCTACGGCGGCGAGCGGTTGCTTGCTGCTTGCTTGTTTGCATGCTGCATGCTTGCTTGCATGCTGCAGGCTTGCTTGCATGCTGCATGCTTGCTTGCATCCTGCATGCTTGCTTGCCATGCCGCATGCTTGCTTGCATGCCGCAGCTTGCTTGCAAGCTCCAAGCTTGCTTGCTTACATGCTGCATGCTTGCTTGCGTGGTGCATGCTTGCTTCCATGCTGCATGCTTGTTTGCATGCGTAAATGTTACTACGATTATAAGTTGTTCGATGATATTATGGATTTCAATTATTTGAAATGTTGTATTTTAATAATATTGGAAACGTGTTTCTGGAAAATGAATCGTCTAGCATTAATTGCTTCGGCTAAACGTTGAGTGGGATTCAAAACATAGACATTTAAAAAAATCGATAATGGGCATTTCAAAACTTTGTAAATTGTGTTTCCGGTAAAAAAGAATTATGGAAAACAAAAAATTACAAAACGTTTTTGGCCAAATTAAATTCGTACAGGCAAATTTCGAATTTATGATAGGTAACCGCGCGCCATTGCGTCTGCGCCTACGTTACAGTAGCGTCCGCGCCATTGCGGCCGCGCCTACGTTACAGTAGCGTGCGCGCCATTGCAACCGCGCCTACGTACAGTAGCGTGCGTGCCATTGCGACCGCGCCTACGTTACAGTAGCGTCCGCGCCATTGCGACCGCGCCTACGTTACAGTAGCGTGCGCGCCATTGCAACCGCGCCTACGTTACAGTAGCGTACGCGCCATTGCAACCGCGCCTACGTTACAGTAGCGTGCGCGCCATTGCGACCGCGCCTATGTCACAGTTGCGTGCGCGCCATTTCGACTGCGCCTACGTCACAGTAGCGTGCGCGCCATTGCGACCGCATAAAAATCTTTCACTTTGTCGTGACAAAAACTTATGAAAACAACAAAAAAAGAATCAGCCAAATCGGTCAGGCCAGGCCAATAAGTGATGCGCGTACAAACATTTCGGCAATTGATTTTTAGATATAGTTATACATGTTGCAATGCCGTACAGTAGTTTTCAAATGTTTTATAATCTGCATTTCATCTGCACAATTTGTACAGTATTGGCAATAAATGATATTGTATTCCGTCGCTCACTCAGGCCTTGTCAGAATACCAGCGTCGTGGTGGTGTCTGTTCTCAGCACTCCAGCAGAACGAGCTGAGGCAGGGTCCTGGTTGGCCCTCACACAATACGCACACATTTAGCTCTTTTTTATTTAATTATTCAATATTTTTGTTTTATATTTTATGTTGTTTTACCTTAGATTAAAACAAAAAGGGAAGATACGGCATGCTCCTACTTGTAGTCATTCAAAATATAGTCCTACTCAACTACTTAAGCAAACACTCACACACGCACACCTATAAAGTGTAAATCGAGCGAGCGAGACAAAGAGGTAAGTTTCAACGTCAGCGCGAGGGAGTCAGCGAGTAGCGCGGTCGCGTGTCGGTCGCTTCGCAACAGACGAGTACGTACGACCGATTCCGACGCCACTGCGGAGTAGCGTCTTTCTCTTTTTCACACAGTAGAATATCCGCAATAGTGCGATGTAGCCTGTACGCTCGGCAAATTGCGACTGAAGTGAAATTGTGCCTTTAGGCCTAATTTTGGCGGCTCACTCACGAGACGCTAATGCCGTATCTTCCCTTTTTGTTTTAATCTAAGTGTTTTACTGTAAGATCTAGGTACATATTTTATTATTTGTTTCTTTTTTTTTTTGTGTGTTTTATCTTTGTATAATGTACATGTTTGTGATTGTTAATAAATGTCTACTTACTTATTGTATTCTATTCTGTTCTAAGGCCATGAAGTCGCGCCACTGGGCGCGCATAATGGAGGTCACCAAGTACAACTTCGAGCTCGACAACGAAGACTTCTGCTTGAAGAACATTCTAGAAGCGCCGCTGCTACCGAACAAGGAAGACATTGAGGTATCGTCATCAGCCCATAAATCGCGCACTGTGGGGCATAAATTTTCCCACGTGGTAAAATTGGGCCATAATCCACCAAGCTGGCCCAATGCGGGTTGGTGGGTTTTAACGACTGCTATCTGACGACAACAACCGGGACCAACGGTTTCACGTGGCTTTCGTAACATGGATTTGGTATGCTTGTTTAATTTGTGGAGCTAATGTGGTAATTAAATTTCGACTCTGACGATTAGGCTTTACTTGGTGTCAGGCTACCTAGCTGAATAAAGCATGGTCTTCAAATTTCAGTATTTCTATTATTTAAAAAGTCTTGAAATATGCTTAAAATCTGATTACCAAACGGCAGCTTACGCGCCCCCTTTCTAATTCGCTACGTACTTGGACGGAGACACCAGTAAAGTTATTAGGTCAAGCAACGTTGCCTGTGCTGTACGAAAATATCTAGCGCGTTATCTGAACGTTATCATAGCAAAAGATTATGGTCCTAACCTTCTTGATCGTGACTGGCTAGGCCCTCTTAGCATTACAATGAACATAAGTTATATATCAAACGGTGAACATGTAGAATTAGACATGTTATTAGCTCGATATAGAAATGTTTTCAAAGATGGTCTTGGTACAGTCACCAGCATTAAGATGTGACTATCAACGGCCTGCAAAAATATCTGATCATTGGTGGAAGGCATATATGTATATGCGTATAATAATAGCCTTCCACCAATGATCAGATATTTTTGCAGGCCGTTGATAGTCACATCTTAATGCTGGTGACTGTACTAAGACCATCTTTGAAAACATTTCTATATCGAGCTAATAACATGTCTAATTCTACATGTATAATAATAGCCTTCCACCAATGATCAGATATTTTTGCATCATCACATCTTAATGCTGGTGACTTACCAGGGTAAACCACTAGCGATACACTTGAAGCCTGGGGTAAACCCAAAGTTCCTTAAAGCTCGGCAAGTTCCATACGCAATTAAAGACAGAGTAGAAATAGAGATTGACAGATTGCAGAAAGAAAGTGTCCTACGTCTAACATCTTTCTTGGAGTGGGCTACACCCGTCGTTCCCATAGTTAAAAAGACAGGCGAAATAAGACTTTGCGGTGATTATCGTAGCACAGTTAATGAAGCGACCGAGTCAGACACTTATCCGATGCCGACAGCAATTAAAGTTTTTGCTTGTGTGGAGGTGGACTCTATTTTACTACCCTGGATTTAGATAGAGCGTACATCTTTCTTGGAGTGGGCTACACCCGTCGTTCCCATAGTTAAAAAGACAGGCGAAATAAGACTTTACGGTGATTATCGTAGCACAGTTAATGAAGCGACCGAGTCAGACACTTATCCGATGCCGACAGCAAGTAAAGTTTTTGCTTGTGTGGAGGTGGACTCTATTTTACTACTCTGGATTTAGATAGAGCGTATACACAAGTGGTTATGGACGTAACACTTCAAAACTCCTTACCTCCTTACCTTGAATACAAGCAAGGGTTTATATACTGTACATCGATTAGCGTTTGGATTTAAGGCTTGTCCAGGTATTTTTGAACGAATGATGACCTCTTTGCTAGTGGGCATCCCAGGTGTAGCTGCCTTAATTAACGATATCATATTAGCGGGCACAAAATACTAGAGATGCAAGAAAGACTTGATAAAATATTGCGACGTATCGAACAAGCCGGTCTACGTATAAACAAGAACAAAATTAGATGTAAATTTGCTAAAGAAAAAGTCGAGTTTCTGGGATTTGCCATTGATGCTGAAGGTATTCATTCTGCTCCAAGCAAGGTAGAAGCAGTAGAAAACAGTCCAGCACCTAAAAATAAACAAGAACTTCAAGCATTTTCGGTCTGTATTTTTTATGAGAAATTTGTATCACATAAAGCTACTTTACTTGATTTTCTTCATCGGCTGCTGCGCTAGACACATCACAGCAATGAAAATGGACGGAACGAGAACATGGTGCTTTCGGGACATCTAAAAGCTTGCTTACGTTTGATTTAACATTGGTGTACCATTACGACTTTAAAAAACTACTGATTCTTACACGTGATAGTTCCGAGTACGCAGTAGGGGCGATGTTATCCCACGAAATGGAGGATGGTACAGAACGGCGCATAGCAATGTCTTCAAGAACCTTCCACTCACACGCACGCCGTTATTCTCAACTGGATAAAGAAGCTACATCTATTAAGTTTGGCATAACAAAGTTCCATAACTATCTAATGGGTCGACAATTTTGTATAGTTACAGATCACAAACCCTTACTGGGAATAATTGATTTAAAAAAGCCTATGTCTAATATGTTATCTCCTAGAATAACTAGAATAGCTATAGCCTTAACGTCTCACAGCTACAAAAAAAACAATATAGTACAAACCGGACCACAGATAGGCAACGCAGACAGTTTAAGTCGCTGCCACTACCAGTACCGGAACAACCTGAAGGACAGCTAAGTGAAATCTTGTCTTAATGGTTGAAGCCCCAGAAGACCTTCCTTATGACGTTGAGGACATAGCCATAGAAACAAGATGTGACCCGATTTTAACCAAAGTGGTGCGCTATATACAGTGTGGTTGGCCTGCCAAGAAGACAAATAACGAATTGCGTCAATTTTGGTTACATCGTTCAGAGCTATTAGTACAAGGTGATTGTACCCTGTTAGAGTGCGGGTATTAGTGCCACAATCACTACGCTAAACAACGTTACGTGTATTACATATAACACATAACTACTGAAATGGTTTTAACCAAGGCGTTAGCTAGAAGTTACTTGTGGTGGCCTCATCTTAATGAAGATATTGAGTCTTTAGTGGCTGTTTGTACAAAATGTTGGATAATCGACACATGCCTCCTAAAACAACACATTAATGGGTTACACCAGTACGACCATGGTCTAGACTTCACATTGATTTTGCTGGACCGTTTTATAATACTTAAATATTTTTTGATCATTGTCGGTTCTCATTCAAAATGGCCAGAATTGGTCATGGTTAATCACACTACTTCAGCCACGGTTATTCGATTGTTAAGAATGACTTTTTCTACACACGGTTTATGCGAAGTTTTAGTGTCTGTTGATGGCACATCTTTCGTTTCCCAAGAAATGAAGCAATTTTTACATGCCAATAAGATTCGTCATGTAACCACGGCTCGTTACAATCCGGCTACCAACGGATTGGCTGAAAGAATGGTACACACCATTAAAGATAATTTGAAGAAAATGGATGACTTGGCTTGCGATGTCAGAATTCTAAAATTATTGTTGGGCTTACGCGTGACTCCTCGTACCACCAAATAAAAGTCCAACAGAAATGCTAATGAAAAGGCATATACGTACATTATTAGATACCTTACATGCGGATAATAGACACAACAAAGAAATTGAAGATCAAATTACAAGCAACAACCAGAATTAAAGTAGAGAGACAATTATTGGACAGAAAGTAATGTATAGAAATTATACTAGTGTTGGTCCAAAGAGGTAACCGGGTAAAATAATTGGATAAAAGTGTGCCCGCAAATTATAAAATTGAAAATGATCACGGTTTCACGGTCTATCGGCATATATATCACTTATTTAAAACACTGCCGCAGGCTACTTTAAGATCAGGGCACGAAGGAATGAGGCCAACAGTACCACCAAATAACACAGAGCAATCCATACACGTACAAATGCAATAATGTTACTGAGGATTCTGACAATAGGCAAGAGCACATTGAAATTCCTGATGCTGGTAAATGTTGAGAATAACAACATCTTGCTGTCTGATGTAGGGAAGGAAAATAAAAAATAAGTTAAATCTACATACTAGAAGTCCCTACGATAGAACTAATGTTTCGAAAGAAAATAATTATTTGTATTAGAATGATGATTGTGTAGTTTTGCAATGAAGTTTTCGGTTGATTATGTTTTCTAAAGTTTTGGTTTTCGTATGATTGTTTATATTATGTTTTCTGTGTTCAGATGTTTTGTAATATTAGTTGTAATTATTTTATTATACTTATATATATATATATTTACATCCAGCTACGCATTTGGCGTCATGCATGCTGTGCATCATTACGACGTCCTCCAGTTCAGCTTACAATTTAGATCATCTCTCTGCGAATGTTTGTTAGTTTTTTGATGCCTTTCTCCATAGGATATTTTATTTTGCGATTATTTTAATTGTGGCAATATTCTTCTTGCAGTCGTGCCCAAACATTTATGAACTCCATTTCATGGTGATAAATTTTTGGCTTCCTGGATATATTGATTATCATTTACTTGATGCGCTGACATTTTCACGTCCTCCTGATTTTGTAAAAGCGACGTTGCCAGCAATGCGTTACCTATCTCTTTCTTTCACCGAATATTTTAATGTTGGGTCCAATTTGACAGATGTCTTTAAAATTGTTAACCAAAGTTTTTTTTTATTTAAGAGGGTTTACACATTTCGGTTTCCTATACAATCTTCCAAGTAGAAATTTTTAAAGACCATTAAGCCATATTTTTATGAAACTTTGCATGCTAAAGTAAAACACAGGGATCCAATCGTTTATTTGGCTGAGTTATTGAGATTTTCAAATCGCAATAACTCAGTTAAATAAAGGTTTTTTAAAAATGTTTTCAACAAACTATTTAGATCTCTATATTTTACCTCAGCATGCCGTGATTCTTAAGTAAAATTTTTGCGGAAGGTGCGTAGTTCGATTCCCGCCTGAGGTTGTCGTCTTTTTTCAATGTTTAAAATTTTACTTAAGTATATTTAAGTGTTAATAAAACGCTAAAACATAAAAACATTAATCTATAAACGCAGCTTCATCTTAACAGAATGTTCAAATATTTGTAAAAATATTTCTTTCGGATCTCAGAGGTGAAAACTTCTAAGATTTGATGAAGCAATGTTGACTAAAAACATAAGCATCAAGCACTGACAAATTTCGACGTTTGAAAGCCAGACCTCGGTAGCCAAGTGGTTAAGGCAGTCGCCCGGAATGCGGAAGGTGCGTGGTTCGATTCCCGCCTGAGGTTGTCGTCTTTTTTCAGTGTTTAAAATTTTACTTAAGTATATTTAAGCGTTAATAAAACGCTAAAATATAAAAACATTAATGCCGAGTTTCATCAAAAATGGCCTAATGGTTTTTAAAAATTTCAACTTGGAAATTTGTATGGGAAACTGAAATGCGATAACGCTTCATTAAAGAAACTGACATCAGTTTTGGGTTCATCAATGTGATGCCTTAAGGTTTGATCTCGATCTAAATAAAAGTGCAGCGGCCATCATAAATAGCCGCTGCACTGAAGTACACAATTTATTATTTAGCTATAAGGGTCAATATCGATTCGAGAAAATTGACAGTTTTGGGTAAGTGGTTCTGCTTGCATTCCTTGGGTTCTGATTTCCTAAATAAGTACTTATATTCTCTTTTTCCTTTAAAGATGATGTTCTACTAACTATCCAAGCCCTAAGCTGAGGAGCTACCGGACGCCCCTATATTGATATCTGGCGTCCGTTGTTGGCATCTGGCATCCGTATATTCATGTCTGGCGTCCGTATATTGGATATCTGGCGTCCGTATATTGCTATTTGACATTTCACGCCAGCTCTTATAACATCTTGAGCATAATATGTGACAAGTCGGACAGTCCTATTTACAAATTCATATTGCGTAAATGCCTCGGGTTCTGGCTTCCTAACTTAATTATCTTTATAGTTTGAAATACCTAGGCCCTTTGTTGAGGAGCTACCGTGCGTCTGTATATTGTTATCTGGCGTCCGTATATTGACATGTGGCGTCCGTATATTGATCTCTGGCGTCCGTATATTGGTATTTGACATTTTGACGCCAGCTCTATCAAACATCCTGAGCATAATTATGTAACAAGAGAAAAAAAGACAAAAACCGTACCGAAATGCTGGAAGCTTAGCAATGTGCAGCCAGTACCCTAAAAGGGAAGTCTCATGCTGACCCATGCAACTACCGACCGATCGCTATCAATTCCATACTCTGTAAGGTCATGGAAAGAGTTCTAAACAGTAAGTTGGTATGAGGAGCTGAGGAGGTCATTAACTTATAGGTATGTACCTATAAGTTAATGACCTCCTCAGTGGCTGTCAATATGGCTTCCGCCGAGGAAGCCGGGGATTTCGACTGGGGATCTTCTAGTTTATGTGACGCACTACTGGGGTGGGGCCCTCGAGATGCACGGCGTAGCACTTGCCGTATCACTGGACATCTCGAAGGCTTTTGAAAGGGTCTGGCACGCAAGTCTGCCGCGCAACCTTTCTGCGTATGGTGTCCCCGCTGTAGATATTATTATATGTACTTTTGTAGTTAGATAGCTGATTTTCTGACGGAACGATCGATCAGAGTAGTCATCGATGGCTGGTCCTCTGAGACTCAGTGGCTATTGATGCCGGAGTTCCTCAGGGGTCTCTCTGCGACGCTTTTCCTGTTGCACATCAATGACCTGTTGATACCAGGAATTGTTGGGTATGCAGATGACAGTACTGTCGTAGAGAGATACCTTTCGGATGCAAACTGCAGTCAAAAGCTGGGCGTCCTAAATAAGGTCAAGTGATATTTCACGCCGGGATAGCTTTAAACTCTCTTTAAAGCTGAAGTCCGATCTTGTATGGAATATTGCAGTCACCTATGGGACGGCTCAGCGAAATATTACTTGTACTTTGCATCTGTGTATATTGATAGTGACAGTAAAGCGTCTCAAAACTATGAAATTAGTGATTTTTTGAAAACAAAGATTACTACAGTGAACATCTATCGCTGATCGAATCGATCTATCGTGAATATTTGTATTTCTTGTTACTTTTTTAGATTATTATTGTTTAAAAATTATTATCCTAAACATGAAGGAGTCCTACCATATTGTATTTACCTGTAAGTGTTTGTTACACTTAAATAATGTTACAAACTTAATTAAGTAATTTAATGTATCAGTGTAAACAAACGTTGGTGAATTATATAAAAAAAATACAAGTAACTGCACTGGACACGATTCAACGCAGAGTTGAGAGGCTAATTGGCGACAAAGAACTGGTGAAGAGCAAGTTTCACACCCTAGCTCACCGCCGCAAAGTTGCCTTTCTGTCGGTCTTTTACAGACCTGGAACTCCATGAGCTCATACGGCCATCCCCTTTCTTCCATCGGACATCCAGACGCACTGCGGGCTACCACCCTTTCTTGGAGGATATTTCTAAATGTCGCACAAAGCACTACTCAACATCGTTTATACTATGCACAGAAAAGGAGTTGAACTCCCTCCCTGCGTCTGTGTTTCCGAGTACTTATCTTAAGTATCTTCAAAGCAAGAGTGAATAGACACCTTCTGGGTTAGCTCGCTCCATCGTGAATCGGCTTGATTGGGATCAAGAGCAAACCCATTTACAGAAAAAAAAACTAGTCGTACAGTCCGATTTACGTATTCATATTGCGTAAATGCCTTGGGTTCTGGCTTCCTAACTTAATTGTCCTTATAGTTTGAAAGGCCTAGGCCCTTTTTTACCGTGCGTCTGTCTATTGTTATCTGGCGTCCGTATATTGTTATCTGGCATCCGTATATTGACATCTGGCGTCCGTATATTGACATCTAGCGTCCGTATATTGATGACTGGCGTCCGTATATCGGATATTGCTATTTGACATTTCACGCCAGCTCTAACAACATCCTGAGCATAATATGTGACAAGTCGGACAATCCGATATACGAATTCATATTGCGCCTCGGATAGTGGCTTCCTAACTTAATTGTCTTTATAGTTGAAAGGCGTAGGCCCTTTGTTGAGGAGTTATTATATTGTTATCTGGCGCCCGTATATTGCTATTTCACAGTTTGCGCCAGCTCTAAGAGCATTCTGAACACAATATGCGACAGGTGGGATGATGAAAGAACATGTACACACGCCAGCACATCAACCTACCTACCACAAAATGTCCAATTTTCTTCAATAGACTTTGAACTTTATGCCTTAAATATATGGTTAAAAATGTATTAAAGAAATTTTAAAGTTTTGGATAGGTTGCAGGCGTCTGTACATTTAAATTTTTTATTAATTATTTATTAGTTTTATGGCTGATTATTCAATCATTGGATAAAACTTATCCTTCTGATAAAGCATTACGCAATCAAGCTAAAATGTCACCTGTTTAAAAAAAAGTCATTTATGACAATACATTTTTAATAAGTAAGTATAATAGATTACGATTTATGATAATAACTAGCGGCCGCTCGCGGTTTTACCCGCGTGGTTCCCGTTCCCGTGGGAATATCGGGATAAAAAGTATCCTATGTGTTAATTCAGGTTATAAACTATCTGTATGCCGAATTTCATTCAAATCCATTCAGTAGTTTTTACGTGAAGAAGTAACAAACATACACACTCACAAACTTTCGCCTTTATAATATTAGTGTGATATTGTATTTTAGTAGGCACCAAACATTGAGTAAGCTGGCAACGTCGCATTAGCGGACGCCAAATTTATATGAATACGTCAGAAAAGAAGCGCGTTTAATACGGCTGTGGATATACGCACGACACTAGCGCCGCACCTCTGCTGAGATTTTTTTGGGAACTATCCAGTATTTATTTGCAGCCATTACAATAAATTTTTGGCTTCCATCGATTTTTGTTCTACGGCTAGCTTGATCTTAGAGGCGCCAAGTGTCATCGATTAAAAAAGTGGCGTCCGGTATGCGGACGTCAAATAGCGGTGGACGCCATTTTAAATGTAATTTCGCCTTCAGTGGACGGAAGTTTGCTTGTGGGATATATATATATATATATATATATATATATATATATATATATATATATCTTACTTATAGGGGAGGTATGTCATATACAGGAATAGTTTGATAGATGAGAAGGTACTAGTTACTTTATTATCATAGTAAGGTTAACAATGTTGGGGGTAGTTAATTGTTACAATTAATTACGTGTTTAATTAGTGTTCTGGACATATTATGGAGCTAATAACGAAATGGAAATAAAATCTCGTCACCAACGATAAAGACTTGCCTATATGTATAGTTTTTATAATATTCTGGAACAACCCCCCCCCCCCCCCCCCCCCTTTCGATATTCGTAATACTCAAGTGTATTCAAGTTTTTTATGAAGTTAAGCATTCTAGAAGCAGCAAATTTTGTTTTTACTGGCGCCATCTATTAATAAACTGTCACAACTTGATTTAACCCAAGTCGTTAAGATGGACTTGTACGGAGAGAGTGTGTGTGAAAACGGTGAAAATTCATTGCATCTTGTTTTATTTAACACATGCGTCTAGAAAGAGACGACATCATGATGACAAAATGTGAAAATTTTGGACTACTTACTAATTAAGCTTTAAATGTGTGCGTGGAATTTTCTCTTTTGTGGTTCTGCTGCCCTGGTAGTATGAGCGGCTACCGGTACACGTGAACCGGCAAAATTCGACGTTGCCGCACCGTTTCCGGTAAGTACTAAATAGTTGCCAAACCTCTAGTTTTCACCAATCCGCAAACATGTTTATACTTGAATTTAGTCCCCGTTTTGTATTATCTAGCGCCGTGTACGTGTAAACTGCATTGTAAACTTAACTTACACCGCTTAGGATTTAGACGGAGTCAACGAAACACTTGTTTTCTACTTTCGGCAAACCGCAGTTACCTTAAAATGAAAGAGACCAATACTCGTCTAAATAAACGTTAACCAATTCGAGTAGGTAGTCCCATGGTAGTCCCACAATAACGTAACCATGGTAACAGGGAGCAATCCTCATCCTTTCAGCCACCACCCCTACTAGACAAAACACATCTGTGGGTGTGTAAAAACTCATTGCATCTTGTTTTAACTCACGAGAACAAAAAGAGGTGACATCATGGTGTCAATGTGTGCGTATTTGGACATTTAGTGCAGCTTTATATGTGTGCGTCGAATTTTCCCCTGGCCGGTTCTGCTGTCCTGGTAGTTTGAGCTGGATACCGGTAAACGTGGACCGGGAAAATGGGACTTACCGCCCCGTACCCGTTTCGCAAAATATATGTTTTATTTCCACATTGTGTTTCACTGGCGCCATCTAGAAATAAATTGCAAACTAATTTGTAAACTAAATCCAAGCCATTTTGGAAGGATTTATGCGGAGTCAACGAAACATTTGTTTTCGACTTTCCGCAAAATGCAGAGTTACCTTTTAGAATGAAAGAGACCAGTATATATTTAAAAGTTAACCGATGCGACTAAGGAAACAGGGAGAAATCCTCAGTATCCCTTTAGCCACCACCCCAACACATACATAGACAAAATACATAATTGTGTGTGTGTGTAAAAACTCATTGCATCTTGTTTTAACTCATGCGTACAGAAAGAGACGACATATCATGGTGTCAATGGGTGTGAATTTGGAATAGTGCAACTTTATATGTGTGCGTCGAATTATCTCCTCGCCGCTCCTGTTATTCTGGTAGTTTGAGCTGGCTACCGGGCTACGTAGACCGGGAAAATGCGACGTACAGCCCGTTTCCGTTTTGCAACGTATTTTAATTCCTCTTTTTGTTTCACTAGCTCCATCTTTAAATAAACTGCCACAACTTGATTTGTAAACTTTACCCAAGCAATAATGAAGGATTTAAACGGAGTCAACGAATCACTAGTTTTCTGCTTTCAGCAAACCGTAGTTCTTATAGGTTGAAAGAGATAGGTTGAAGAGAAACATTGTCCACAATGCGATCAGGAAGTAGCTGGAGAGCTCAGTCAACTCAACTCTCGCTACTGAAATCAATAATGTAACCATGGAAACGGAGAGAAACCTTCTCCCTTTCTACCACCACCCCTAACACACAGACAAAACATATCATGACATGGGTTGTGTATAAAACCACGGCGTCAATGTGTGCTAATGCAGCTTTCGTGTACGTGAGTGGAATTTTCTCCTACCTGGTTCTGCTACTCTGGCAGTTAGTGCGGCTACCGGTACACGTGAACCGGGAAAACGCACCGTTTCCGGTACTCCAAACGTTGCCAAACCTCTCTAGATTGCGAGCGGTGAGACAGTCTTTTCTTTGTACCTTGTATCATATTCTGACACAGTTTGTTGGGAATCTTTAATAATACCAAAGGCCAAAGACAAGTGGTTATTAAAAAAAATACACTACTTACCATAATCGTACTATGACATTTTTTTATTTCTTTATTGTCTTATACAATCAAACGTAAAGTTTAAACAGTTAGAGGTATATTTTTTATAAAAACATCTTACCTTACACTATATTGTTATGATAAGCACAAGTAGTATATGTAAAAGTAAGAGTTCAATTTTGCAGTAGATTGAATTTAAAATGAAGTCTTACAACACTTACTTAAAGAACTCGGATTTCCTGCCTGAATGAATGTTTTAATATTGTTTTTTCACATTTCTACACAAATGATAAGTTTTTAGGTTCCGGCGTTCCGACGCGACCGTAGAGTTCCGATACCCTAAGTAATTTACTTAATTTATTTAAAGATGGAGTATCTTTAAATAAATTAAGTAAATTACTTAATACATGTGTAACAAACGTTACCCTGTATGATAGGAATATTCCAATATTTTTACTTTCTTTAAGTTGTTATAGAATAAAAATAACGCTCTAGTTTCGAGCCGGTTAGACTTGTGAACCGGTGGCGTAGTAACATCGGGTGGAAACTGAAAGTCAGTGATTTACCCTTTGGGTAAATATCTTGCTAAGTTTTTGACCATTTTTATCGCTACGGCCGGCCTTGCTACGACGCACAAACTGTTAGCATTGCTCGTGATAGTTAATGTTATTCTTTTTTCTCTATCTGTATCATAATAATTGTATTAATAATGCCATGCCAATATCAAACTATAGCATACCTAACTAATCTGGTTTTTGATGAAACCGATTTACATAATTATAATATACTAGCGGGCCGCTCGCGACTTCGTCCGCGTGGACCCCGTACCCTTTGACGAATTTTTGTTAATATTATATAGCCTATGTCACCCGGAGAAAGTGTAGCTTCCCAACGGTGAAAGAATTTTTCAAATCGGTCTAGTAGTTTCGGAGCCTATTCAATGCAAACAAACAAACAATAAAATCTTTCCTTTTTATAATATAAGGCTTGTTTCACACGTACCACAACCACAACAACACGACAACCACACTACAGGCAAAACACGTGGGCGGGAGCTAATTTGTATGAAAATGAATAGTTGAAATCACACGGACCACATTTTGCCGTCAACTGTCAACCGCGTGTGTGATACCGACAACATCGCAGCCACAACGCAACAAAAAAGATTTAGCTACAAGTTTCATAAAATTGTAGCTGCTTGGCTCCCAAAAATAGCTAGATTTAGCTAAAAAGTAGCTTAGTTGGCAAAACCCCCTCTCATTCATTCTGTCGTGAAATGACGTGCCGCGTGGTTGTTGTGTAAACAAAATGTCTGACAGCGAGACTTTTGACACTGATTTATTTATTGATTGAGGAGGTCCGTAAGTTACCATGCCTAAGGCATGCCTTATGGATTACAGGACAGATGAGTATTCCAATCGCATACTAAAGAACAAGGCATAGGAAGTTATTTGCAAGAAGTTTTGGGATGCTTTTAATAATAAGGAATTAGTGGATTGACACGAACCACCAACCCTATATTCACGCTTTATTATACCGCCAAGATATTTTTTATGAGATAGATTCAAGAGCATACGATTCCATCCAAAGCCCCGACAGACGCATCCGCAGACGTCATCTGCGGATGCGTCTGCCGATGTGATTATTGAGAAAAACTATCCTCAGTAATCGATCTTTCTATTGTGAATACGGCATAAAAATCCATTGCGTGGCTTAAAAGAATAAAGCGGAGCCACAGACACTAAAAATCGGCGACTTTACTTTGTAATTTGTAATTATAATAATAATGAATTAATGATGGTTGCAAAATGGTAATTCGAAATTAATTTACTGTAAATTTTAGAAAGCTAAAGTTATCGAGTACCGCAAACCTGGCCTCACTCATCGCAGGACTCACGTCACGACCCTTCTCCAAGTTTTTGCGCCATTCCGTCCTTTTTCCGCAAGTATCTCCCTGACCCGGTTAGTCTAAGATCCGAGTATAGAACGACCTTCACCGAGAAGGTTAATGAATGAAAAGTATTTTATATCAAATTTAATATGTTAAATAATATATCGCGAGTGGGGTGGCTGAAAAATTTCAGTCCAGTACCATTAATGATTAATTTAATATAAATAATTATTTAAAAAAATATATTTTATTTACATTGCAGTGGTTTGGTGTGTGTGTGTTTGTAATGAGCTTATCTTTATATAAACATAAATTTTATTTATTTAACCAGACGGTTGCAAATTACTAATATTGACTTGCCTGTTGACACCTGCCTACCCAATGTTATGACAGGAAAAAATAGTCAACCTAACGTTTGCATATTAAAGAGGCCTCATACTTTCGATTGGTACCTATGTAATTTATCTAATAACGAAACAAGTGCAATATATTAAAAAAATATTTTTTTGAATATTTAATTAATTATATACTGGACTGAAATTTTTCAGCCACCCTAACGCAATATATTTTTTAACACATTAAATTTGATATAAAGATAAAAAAAATGTAATGTATAAATATAGATAGATATGTAAATATAAACATAATAAAAATTAAAACAAATGAAGGAAGGTTTCGGTTTAAAGAATATTTATTTCGCAAACTGTAAAGTTTTCAGTTTGCTTAAAATGAGATACAAAGATTTGTAAATAAAGTTATAGCACTGCGGTGGTTTTGTAAAACAGAATAAAGAAAATACTAAGTATTCTACTTATATAACATAAAATTAGTCTAATAAATACTACTTATCTACCAAAAATAGGAAAAAATAAAAATGTGAAAACACCAACAACAAAAACATGCATGAATCGAACCACGCGCCTTCCGCATTCCGGGCGGCTGCCTTAACCAATTGGCTACCGAGGTCTGGCTTTCAACCGTCGAAATTTGTCTTTTTTTTCTTTCAGTGTTTTAAAATTTTACTTAAGTATATTTAGGCGTTAATAAAACGCTAAAATATAAAAAAAATATCTATAAACGCAGCTTCATCTTAACCGAATGTTCAAATATTTGTAAAAATATTTCTTTCGGATCTCAGAGGTGAAAACTTCTAAGATTTGATGAAGCAATGTTGACTAAAAACATAAGCATCAAGCACTGACAAATTTCGACGGTTGAAAGCCAGACCTCGGTAGCCAAGTGGTTAAGGCAGCCGCCCGGGATGCGGAAGGCGCGTGGTTCGATTCCCGCCTGAGGTTGTCGTCTTTTTTCAGTGTTTTAAAATTTTACATAATTGTTCATGACAAAACTGAGCCGAATTAAATAAGAAAAAATAATAATTTTTCTAAAAATATTTGAACCTTCCTTTGGGGGTTTCATAATCACAACCACAGAACAGAAGACCTCTTTCTTCTGGTTCTACCATTCTCATCGGCATCCGCTGCTGCTCCGTCGCGATATCATTGCGGGCATTTGCTGGTTCAAAAATATCCGCACATATACCAGGACGACATGAAAGGAACGGAGCTCGCTGGAAGGTAGCAGCTAAATCCGCCCTCTCGCTCATACTGCGTGTGTATGTGTCAGTGTTAGCCAAAACCTCAAAGCCTGTATCTACGCTACACTCATAGAGACTCACACTAACACAAACACATTCAGAATACAGATACCTAATTTCTGATTGGGAGTATAAAATGTTAGGGCCACCCCTACCCTGTTCATATTTTATCCGCTATAACTCAGAACAAGTTTGAGCCACCGCACACATGCTACTTTTAGCATCGGCGATCGGCGATTTAGCGACTGTATCGATGCAGCATCGCGTTTTGGCGACTCTCTGCGTTTGATTGCAGTATTGGGATCGTGCCGCGTTTTAGCGATTCAGTTGCTGCATTCAGCTTTTAAAAAGCGTCTAAATCGCCGATCGCCGATGCTAAAATTAGCATGTCTGCTCTGGCCCTTAGTCCTTGTTCTCAGAGCCATCAGCACGTGGCTATGGCCTCAAAGCGCATGTGCAACTTGTTGAGGTCGCCAAGTCAGGTTGTATCCAGTCAAACTGTACTAGGATAACAGGACTTTGCAGGGGTTGTACCGGTGACATCACCGGTACCGGTCCAGATAATGGCTACGATAAATGTTAACACGGTAGCTTAGTTACCGTCCACAGTTAACTCTGAGTAGGACACGCATTACTCTGGTTGTGATTGTTAAACCGACCGCAAAAAAGGAGGAGCTTCTTTTTTTTTGAAAATTATAAGTTTTAGACCATCAACTGATTATTAGGGCATTGGCCTTAATGTCTTAGACGTACAATTCAATTACTGAAAGACATTACTTGAAGAAAAATAAATTAAAAGAAAAATATCTCTTGCATCTTCGTCTACCTAAGGTGTAAGGTTGTTCCTCAAAAAAAGGAAGAGCTTCTTTCTTTTAGAAAATTATAAGTATTCGGCCGTCAACTAATTATTAAGGCATTGGCCTTTGTCTCAGACGTACGAATTCAATTATTGAAAGATATTACATTATATTTACTTACTTAGAAGAATAAATTCAAAGAGAAAGATCTCTTGCATTTTTGTCTACCTACAGGTGTTTGGTTATAAGTAATTGGACCTGGGCCATCCTATTAGGCAAAGAATAACTATTTGTACGGAAGGAACTCTAAAAACAAAAAAATCCATTGGATTCATGTAATTACGCAGTATCACATTTACATAAAACGGATTGAAGGCATACAAAGGAAATTTCTTCGATATCTTGACTTCAGGGCGCAGCGGCGGTCCATTGACTATCTGGATAGGTGTAGGCACTATCATTTCTTACCTTTGGAATACAGACGCAATGTTAATGATATTTGTTTTTACTAAATATAATTAATTTGACTGCCCCGAACTTCTTATGCACATAGGGCTCCGTACCTACCAATTTGGCCTAAGACAGCGACCTTTACTGGACGTGCCGTCAGTTTCCACCAACTATAGGAAAAACTCGTTCTTTCTGCGCAGTGCATCGAGTTTCAATAAACTCTCTTCAGAACTGACTGAAATTGATCTGTTCTGTACTAGCTCTGGCTCTGTCAAGAAGTTGATGAATGACAAGTTCTTTGGTTGCGACTAGACACTGGCAATTGATTTCTCGGACTGCAATCTCGGTTGTGTAGTTTTAAGTGTAGCTACTTATCTGAATTATTTGTTTATATATGGTTTATTATGCATGTAGGTAAGTACATATATATATTATATTATGTATGTATGTGAAAATGTATACTTTAAAGTAAAAATATATTCTAAATGATCATTTTGTTATTGTTGTTTTGGCATATATGCATCTAGATTATTGCAGGTTAGAGATTTACCCTAAAATCATCAAGTTATGTACACGTTGATTAATTGAAAAAAATGTGTAAGCTTGTATTTAGCAATATAGAAGTTAAGTTGTTAATTTATAAGAATATTTGTCTGTAAGCTTTACTTAAAGAAATAAATAAATAAATTTGCGAAGGATAGATGGCCTCCGTGGTCGAGTGGTTGCACGCCGTTCCTGGTGTCACCAACTTTGAGGGTTCAATTACCGGTTAAGATAATTTAGTAATAACTGTTTTTCAAATTGATTTACGGTCTAGGTATTTTCTAATATGTTTATCCGTTTTCTAATTTAACCATTAAATGGGTGAATTTCAACAGGTCCCTTAAAATCTTCATTACCGTGGATTTTTTTTTCTTTAAGTTTACAAAAAATAGGGTTTGCAGCCTCGGTGATTGCGCATGATTCAAGCGATTGTGGACCTTGCGGCTGCACCTTAGTTGCTCACAAACTTGCTTCGCGGTGTCTTATCTAGTTTATTGTACCTCAATGTTTACAAGGCATGATAATTAAGTTTTTTTCATTTCAGTGTCTTTTTTTTCATTGCCATAGCAAATTTTGGCCACGGAAACCACGGCAATGAAAGCACGGCGATGAAAATCAAATTTTAAACAAAAATATAAAATAACAAAAAAAACTATTAATTATTCGAAGTAATAAACACTTCACAAACAAACATAAGAGAGTAGAGTTCTATCGAATGCTTAATCAAGAGGATAAACTTATTCAAATAGAAGTTATACCTATCCACGGTGATGAAAGAAAAAATGACCAGTGACATAATAATGGAATACTTTCATTTATGGCGCGAAAACACAGGCACGTGTGTTCGTCCTTCCACGTCGAGCACTTAAGCGGCACTGATTGATAATATGCAATGCAACGTTTAGCGCACAGGGGGGAGGACGCAAGTCGATAAATACAATATTCTTGTCTAGGACACGGCGATGAAAGGTAGTTCTGGGACAAATGAATTTTTAATAACCATTCGTTGTATTGTTTAAATACTTGAATAAATGTATTCCGTAACAATACTTTAACTGTTCACGTATTTAAAAAACTAGGTTTTAATATAAATAACCAGTACATTTTTATCAATAAGGTATAATACACATCAAGGTGATGTGTGGACAAACACGGCAATAAAAGATTTCAAGGTTTTCGAGGTTTCGATTTTAATAATTTGGAGTACTTCCCAACTAGCAAATTGGTCATATAAAAACTGTGTTATACGACTTTCGGTTATATAACTGTTGAATTGATGTTATTAGACAACTACAACGTTGTGTAACCGTTATTCCTACAACGATTTAGTCCCGTAACTAAATGGTCCACTAAATAAGTTGAGTAAACGTTTTTACGACTACTTTATACAACGTCGTATAATGGTACAAAAATATAGGTTAAGTAAACGTTTTTACGACTGTATTATACAACGTTGTATAGTGGTGCCTGTGTATAGGTTAGGTAGACGTTTACACAACTGATTTATACAACGTCGTATAGTAGTGCTTGTGTATAGGTTAGGTAGACGTTTTTACGACTGATTCATACAGCGTCGTATAGTAGTGCCTGTGTATAGGTTAGGTAGACGTTTTTACGACTGATTTATACAACGTTGTATAGTGGTGCCTGTGTATAGGTTAAGTAGACGTTTTTACGACTAATTCATACAACGTCGAATAGTGGTACCTGTGTTTAGATTAGGTAGACATTTTTACGACTGATTCCTACAACGTCGTATAGTGGTGCCTGTGTATAGGTTAGGTAGACGTTTTTACGACTGATTCATACAACGTCGAATAGTGGTGTTAGAGTATAGGTTACATGAACGTTTTTACGACTGCTTTATTATATCGTCGTATTATGCAGCCAGGTTGTAGGTTGGATAAATAAAAAAAATATGACACCATGTATAAAGGTTTTATTTAAATTAAAGGTTATCTGTTCATGTTTATTATCTCACGGAACTCTAAAATAGTTTATCATGGCCGACCATCTTGGTCGCAAGAATTCGCATTATGCGACCTTTTCATTCTATAATTGATGTATAGAAGTCGTTTCTTAACTTAGACAAGATGGCTGCTATTTTAGTATGTAAACAAATTTTAAGCAATAGTCTACAATAATTTAATTTCAAGAAATTCAAAGGCGGCGTAAAAAACTTCACAACAACACACCTATATTTCACCACAAAACTAAACGTCCCATAAGAACTAGGTGCACTGCACACATTTATCCTTACACTCTGTTCGTGTATAATATTGTTAAAGTAAATGTAAAATTAGTTAGGTAAATTATAACTTATATACCGTTTAAATTTTGTATTTGATAACACACACTTTTCCAGCAAACATCACAGGAACGAATGAATGGAATGAACTGAATGTGTACAATAAAAGTCGATGTTAAACACTTAGCCGACATTACAGTCATCTTCTAATGTCTATGCAATTGTTATAGGACTTCAGTGGTTCGATAACAGTCGGTCGAAAACTTTTATGTAACATTTAAAAGTTGTAGACTGACGTTTATTTAACTTGTAAATAACAATAATGTCGTTTAATATGGGCCTATTTCGCGTTGTGTAAACGTCTACGACACGTTTATATGACCCACTTTATACAACCAAAAGGAAATGTAAAACGTTTTCTCAACTACACACATCAAAAGTGTCTAGGGATCAACATATATTTTTGCAATAACTTTTCTCCTGATTGATATTAATTAAAATTTTCTTTAAGGATTCATCAAATAAAGTGTTTTCGTTTGTCTACAGTAACGATAAACCAAGTCACCTTTGCATAAAGGGATTTTTGACATTTGAACCACTAACATTAAAGTTCGAAAAAAAGACTGAAATAACAGTTTTCTTTAAAATTTTATTGGGTAACTTAAACAATTAATAATCCGTGTTTCTACTGCGAACACTAACAACACAAGAACATCGGTTTGGCATACTCAAAATGAGTTCATCCAAATCACGCTGTGGAATGGCCGCCCATGTTCGTTGCAACAACAAAAAAAGGTGTTCTTGCGACTGGATACCCTCCATATTCGGCAGAGCTCTTCTCTGTAGCATATCCCATGCATGCTCAATCGGGTTCAAGTCTGGCGACTGAGCAGGCCAGGGCATGACATTGATGTTAGCTGCGGCGAGAGTCTGTCTTACAACTCTTGCGGTGTGCGGTCGTGCATTATCATGCATTAACTGAAATAAGGGACCGATTTGCACTTGTAGAGGAACGATGACGTCTGATACAATCGTCTCAGCATAAATTTGAGCGTTGAGGTTGCCTCTGATCCAAATCAACTCAGTTCTTCCGCCGATCCAAATACCCGCCCATACCATGATGGTTCCACCACTATAAGGATGGACTTCCTGGCAGGATTTTAATCGCTGTTGGCGTCCAGGGGTTCTCCAGTGTCGTATACGTCTTGTATCCGGTCTCATACCAAAACGAGACTCATCAGAAAAGCACACGAAACGCCATTGTTCTTCTGCCCAATTTTGTGTTCAAGAGCCCATTGATATCGAATCCTACGATTGTGCATTGCTATAGGTGGTACCCTTAGCGGTCTTCGGGAATGAAGGTTCACTTCATGCAAGCGGTTTCTGACTGTTTGGTCGCTAATTAAGTTCCCTGAAGAGTGATGAAGCCTCACGGCTAACATCATGGCGGTTATTGTTGGAGCTATTCGAGTTGTGATTTGAATGTATCGGTCTTGTCTCCGTGTGGTGCAGCGATACCGTCCTCCATGGCGCTCAGCCACGGTACCAGTGCTTCGGTAACGTGTCCAAAGTCGACTGATAACACTCTGACTTGTATTCAGAGCTAAAGCCACAGTACGTTGCCGGGAACCAGCTTCTATCATTCCCACGGCTCTGAGCATTTCTTCCCTGAGGGCCTAGTCAACTGGCAAACGCTCGACCGGTGACAGCGTCAAAATCGCTCATCAAATTCGCTACGATAAATCGATATCGATAAGCTAAGGGATATAGAACATACAGGCTTGTCTTAGTAATTTTTTGTTTGATGATAATCTAACGCATATGTAAGATTAATAAATAGGTACCTAGTAACCACATCGATCACCAAACCTTTTTAGTGAATTGAATGTCACTTTACTAAGAAATTCCGGTAGACTCCTTGAGACAATTTGAGAAGTGAATCGCTTTTTTCGCCTTATGTTCGCCAGGCAAGCACGTTTGTAAATAAGTAGGTACTTATTTGATGACGAGTGACTGACCTATCATAATATGACATTTATATGAGACCAAACCCATTTTTCAGCTTAGAATATAAATAAATTAAGACTGAAGACCACAAGCAAACGCTTACTGCCAAGAATTTCTCATATATATTATCAACTTGACGTCTGTAATGAAATAAGTGATAACACTAAATGTTACAAACCGCGCGAACATTTATACAGTTTGATCTAAGATGCGAGTACCCACTAGGTACAGTGATTAAAACGTTTGCATCTTGTATGAGTACATCGCCTAAAGTAACTCTATGGCGTAGCGGCTAAGGCTTTCGGGTTTAATTGTCTAACTACAACACCTATCACATTACTTGTGTAATTGATTATTGTCCTAAATAAAATAAAATTAAAAACCTTTCAAGTAGGTACCTACATTGTTTTGCTAGTTAGCTTAAAACTAATTTTAAAATATGCAAACTAGCGAAGCAATGTACTTACTGTTACTTGAAAGGTAATGCTATAGGTTCAACTTATGAAAAAAGTCCCCGCCCGCGCCGCCCCGGTTGTGATCTAGCCAGTTACGCAACTTTCACATTACCGAGTTAAAGGATGGGTAACCAAATAAAAAGCGTCTCGAGCTCCTCCGTGCTTCGGATGGCACGTAAAGCACACTGCGGTTATATTAGCTCAGGGCGTAGCTTGTTATAGCCCAGTCTCCTTTAGTGCTGTCGTTCATGTGGGAACGTTCAGGACGTTCATAGGATGACGATGATGACAACATCGCCTTAATATAGGATTGCTTCATTGTTACTTATTTATAGCGGTAGGTACCGAAAATAATTGAAAATAAAAGTCAAATCATTTATTAAATATACGCCTTCACAGACACAATGACATGATGGTGGTCTCTACGCGACAAGTTGAAATATTTATTTATTTCACTGCCATTAATTATAAGTTGGTTGATAATGTTATGAAATAAAACATAGGATTATTGATATATTTAGTTACCAAAATAATTTTAAAACAATTAATTTTATATAATTACCATAGTATGTAGATAATGAATCAAGTACAATTCAATAGCTCTAGTAGAAATTGATAATACTTAAACATTTTCTATAGGTACTTCTTAGAGGTACTTACTGCAAGTAAAATTAAATATCAAGTAAAAAATAACATTATTGTTGTATTTCTTAATACATTCTTATTTCTTTACCTAGCTCTCTCAAAGTCAAAGTTTATTAAATATAAGGCTTCACTTTCTCTTATTGACATTAAAACTATATGTAACCATAAAAATAAATGCCAATTGTGTGTACAAGAAAGTAGGTACTGTTTTTTTAGTACCTAGGTAAATCTTTTTAATAAAGTACAATAAACTTAGAACTAAATTAACTTTATACTTAATTTGTCCACATCATATAAACCAAATCACTATTTTATGGGTTAAATATATTTATGACACACTGTTTCTTTTTGTAGAATAAAAATGTTGTCAACTATGTTGTTGCTGTTTTTTGTACCTAAGTAAATCTTTTAAATAAAGCACAATAAACTTAAAGCTAAATTAACTTTATACTTAATTTTTCCCTATCATATTTATAAACCAAATAACTTATGGCACAGACTGCTCCTTTTTGTAGAATAAAAACGTTGTCAACATTAAAGCTCCACAAAATAAAATCATGTAAATAACTAAATTCAACTATGCCAAAGCCATGTTTAATGCAGTTTCATTGTTGGATACGACATGTGGTACACATCCCTTCTTTCTTGCGAGCCTGATGCAGCATTAAATATTGGTGTTATTATGATTAACCATGCTTTTTGAAGGTATCCAGGATCTTCTAAGAAATTAGAACAATATACTTACTTATAGAAAAATGTTATAGATAAAAAGTTAGTAGGTAGTATATATTTACCAAAAAATAATTTAAATACAAATATTTTTATTTATTTATTTTATATTCACAGGTGAATCGACAGTTCTATAAAAAAGTATAACACTGAAAATGTGAAACAGCAAACCATTTACAGATTCACACAAATAAAAATGTGATAGTAACATTACAAACTCAAGCAACAAATACAATCGATTACTTCACAATCGCCAAATTGACAATAACTAAACTTTAACAGAGTATGCTAGATATGGAACTTAATTTGTATTATATGTATAACAAGCCACCTTATGTTAAGCCACCTATTTAAAGAAAAAACAATATTATAACAAACACAATAGAACCCACCAGATTTAGTAATCGGATAGTAATAATGCAAATTTATACATATATTTACCTTTGTATGTTGATAATGAATCAAGTACCTACAACTTCAATAGCTTAATGTTATCACTAGTAGAAATTGATATAAGTATTTAAACATTTTCTATAGGTACCTACTGCAAGTAAAATTAAATATCAAGTAAAAAATAACATTAATGTTGTATTTCTTAATATATTCTTATTTCCTTACCTAACTCTCTCAAAGTCAAAGTTTATAAAATATGAGGCTTCACTTTCTCTTATTGACATTATTTATTTATTTAAAACTTTATGCACATAAAGTACAGAGGCGGACTTAATGCCTAAGGCATTCTCTCCCAGTCAACCATCGGGTGGTGCAGAGACAAAAATGGTAGGGTGCACAAAT
This sequence comes from Scoparia ambigualis, assembly GCA_963921215.1. Classification (NCBI taxonomy): domain Eukaryota; kingdom Metazoa; phylum Arthropoda; class Insecta; order Lepidoptera; family Crambidae; genus Scoparia; species Scoparia ambigualis. Next base: position 9,303,196 of record OY992501.1, read on the forward strand.
TAAAAGAAAATATATTCATATACATACATACATATACATATATACCTACACAATAGATACATATACATTCTATTACATATATAATTAAAATTAAAACTATATGTAACTATAAAAATAAATGCCAATTGTGTGTATAAGAAGGTACTGTTTTTTAGTACCTACCTAAGTAAATCTTTTTAATAAAGTACAATAAACTTAGAACTAAATTAACTTTATACTTAATTTTTCCCCATCATATAAACCAAATTACTATTTTATGGGTTAAATATATTTATGGCACACTGTTCCTTTTCTTAAAATAAAAATGTTGTCAACGAAGTTACTGTTTATTTGTACATAAGTAAATCTCTTTAAATAAAGCACAATAAACTTAGAACTAAATTAACTTTATACTTAATTTTTCCCCATCATATAGGTAAACCAAATTACTATTTTATGGATTAAATATATTTATAGCACAGACTGCTCCTTTTTGTAGAATAAAAATGTTGTCAACATTAGAGCTCCACAAAAAAAATCATGCACATAACTAAATTCAACGATGCCAAAGCCATGTTCAATGCAGTTTCATTGTTGGATATGACATGTTTTACACACCCCTCCTTTCTTGTGAGCCTAATGCAGCATTAAATATTGTTGTTATTATCATTAACCATGCTTTTTGAAGGTATCCAGAATCTCCTAAGAAATTAGAACAATATACTTACTTATAGAAAATTGTCATAGATAAAAAGTTAGTAGGTAAGTACCTATGTATTATACAAAATTGCTTGATATTGTTTTTACCAAATAACCATGTTTGTTCACCATTCTGAGGAAGTCCATCCTCAAAATTATAAGGTAACATTTAAGATTTTTGAATCGTCATCTCAAATCTGCAAAACCACATAAAACTTTATGTCAATACTCTTTATTCTAGCAATTATAACAAAACTGACATTTCCTGGTAAATCCCAGGTAATTTCAATTTCAAAAAAAATTATTATGTAAGTAATAATTTATTTATTAAAACTTACCGTTTGAACATAAGGACTGATATCTTTTCCTATTATGAAAGATGCTTGTCTGTATAAGATTTATAGGGTACAGTCAATAGGTACCTTACTACACTTAGAGCGTTGGTTTAATACTCTAAGCTACCTGGCAAATTAAATCTTCATTGGAACCTGTAAAACAAATAGGCAATCTAAGTTATAAATTGATAAATGGACATTATTGATAGGTTACATTAAATATTTATACAGAAAGTCCCTCACTATTGTCTTATTCTTGACCTTTCTTGTCATGATTAAAGGTACTTAGGTGGATTTATTTGGCCAAAATGTTTGTATGGTTTGAGAGCCTCCACAAATTGTTATGCAGCGACTTGCTCTTCGTTGCGGAAAATGTTGCATGGCATGACACACATTTATTTGGTCACTCACATCGCAACAACTATATCAGCACGCAATTCCCGGCAGACCATAGTTAGATATTTGAAAGTTCGTAAACGAGAACTCCGAGAACTATTCACAAGTACAACAAACTCGGGATTTCGTTAATTTGCTCCAAGCAACGTAGGGAAACATTTCTTCCTTAGCGCCTGAGCACCATTCTTTGATTATTGCAGTCCACAATAGCCCTAAAAAGAGCATTTTAAACAAAACTTTCAACACAACACAACTCTTCCTTCATCAGCTGATCAAACAATCGCCATTTTGTGTGAATTTTTATCTTCAATGTTTGAGTGATCGTTAGATAAGCGATTCTTGGCTTGTCAAACTGTCAATTAGGTATATTTTAGCGTAAATTTTACGTCGTAGGTAACTTTTGCTTATGTCAATCCCATACATTCTGTTTATCGTAGCGATGATTTCGTAGCGTTTAATTTGTTTGCCAATTGACTAGGCCCTCTGCTTAAATGACGTCGCCGCTCCATAATAACGTTGGTTTTAATCAGTAGTAGGGAAACAGTAGCACTAATAATGTCTTCAATGCGTTGTATGTTTTTATAGGGAAAATATTGACAGCTGATTTTCATCTTTTACTAGAAATTGATTGAAAGTTCCTGTTTCAAATTATGAAATGCACCAAAAAGGATCCATATAAATTTATAAAATCATAAATTTATTACAAAGCCACATCTCAATCTCAAGAAATCCGCATAAAAATGCTTGATCCCTAGACACTTTTGATGTGTGTATTATGCAACGATAATTTGTTACTTGGGTTATTAACCCCCATAATAAAATATTTAGTGCTCCACATAGATTACTATTTCACCTAACCAGAAAAAATGTTAGAACGTTGTAACTATGTTTTAGTACCGATTTCATCGATGCTACGCAATTTTTGGTACCGGGAAATTCACCCAAATGCAAGTTTCAAGAGAAGCTTCAATTGAGAGTGGAAAAGTTATTATTGTTATTTATACAACACCAAGGTGGCGAAACATCCGTGTAACAATAATCACTGAAACAATGACAAGTTGACTATTATAGTGCAAATAAACATAGCTAAATGAAAATAACTCGGGTAAGCTGAAAAAGAAGTACGGGCAAAAGCAACGCCCGCCCTTCGAGGCCTATTTGTTATCATTTAGTTCTTACTTACCGAGCTCACACCGTCATAATTATGTCACGAAGAAAAAATAATATAAAGTGGTTTCGGAACAGACGAATCGTTTAGTCTACGTCAGAGATTTAAATCGTCTGGTCTACGTCACATCTCCTGCGCCTCGCTGGTGTCTTAGTAACTTTTTGTTAAAAATGTTGTTTTTATTGAAATATGTATGATTTAACATTATTATAACAATAATATCGTTATTTTTTTAAATTACATTGTCACATCTAGTACTTAGGCTCGGACTACATGCATACGGAATCAGTCCGGCCCGGGAAAAAAGCAAATTCGGCAAGTAATCGACTACACGCGCTCCGTTTTGAATCCGGAGAGAAATTTACTCAGTCGGTCTCTAGCACTTGCGCTGGATAGTCGTCCAGCCGACAATGGAAAGTTTAACTTTAGTTGAAATTGTATGCTTAGCTGTAGCCGTTAAGAGGCCTATTACTTACATCTCGACTGTGATTTTTGCGTAAAATGCCCAATTTCGCATTTTGTTGTAATTTAGCAGTTGTATTTATCGTTATTATCGAAATAGGATAATAAATTCATGCTTAATATTACAATGAAGTAACGATTATTCTGGTATAAATTTTGCTCACTAATATTATCGTAGATAGAAGAAATTCACGGTTACCTTAAAGCAATTTTCGAAGTTTTTTGGTTTCGAATAAGATTTTTTTTTCTATATAAAATCAATGATATCTAAAAATTCCCAGGCCGCTACGCACTTTAAGACTATATAAGTGATAACATTCTATTTTTTTTATTTCATTTGTTTAGAACAGTAGTTCAATCTAGGAGCTCAAAAAAGTGCCTTCCCGCATTTTATGAAAATCTTTCTCTGCAATTTTAGGTTTAATTAAAAATCTTTATTATTGAAATTTTGCATTCACAATGCTATATAATTGTAGAATAAAATGTTTACTAGAAAAAAAAACAACCAGTCTCTGGAAAGCTCGAACGGGATTCGAACCCGTGACCTTTGGATTGCCGGTCCACTGCTCTAACCGCTAAGCTACCTCTCGGAAACCCCAGAAGACTCTTGATTTTTTTTTTTATCGGGTAAGCGCTTGGTCTTCATCTCATCTTATGGTAAGTGACGATAAGGCCGAAGGTGGAAGCGCGCTTCACCCGGAATCCTCACTGAGGAACTGGCTATCTTATCTCAAACTGCCGAAACACAACAATGCTATAAACATCGTTGTTATGGCGACAGACTTAGATAAGATGGTGGTAGCTAGCCAGGCGGACTTAACAGCCCTACCACCAACCAAACCGAGCACACAAAGATGTACCCCCCGCTGGGAATCGAACCCGGGACCTCTAGGTCTGAAACAGGTAGCTTAGCCACTAGACCACACAGGCGGTTAAATTTTATGATTTTTTCTAGTAGTGCTGCAAGCCAGCGGTATTACGTCACTGTGAAGTGTGTGTGCGTGTGTTTTTTTCTAGTAAACATTGTAATTTAAAAGGACAAATTATTACAAAAAGATAAGGAAATAATATTATGGCCGGAACATGGGTCTAAAACAGACTCAGCTACAACCAACAGTCTGGTTGGCATTTATGTTAAGTCACCCGGACCCTAGTATTTGTCCGGTGCGTCATATACAATTATTAATACAGGCTTCTCAAAGGAGAAGATCAGAAGTAAACATAGATCAACTGTTTATTTCAGTAACAGGAATAGTTAAGACTGCCACCAGGACTATGTTGTCTGGATGGATAAGATCCATTTTTAAAGTTGCAAATATAGAAGCACCTCCGGGCAGTATACGTTAAGCAAAATTTACAAAAAGCGAGGCCGCTACGCATTATTCCAAAAGCTATTCTACATTATTCAATAAGTCAAAATTGTTAATGTATTTTGGATTCCGAGATCGGCAACGCCAAAATTGGCCATTTTACGCAAAAATCGCAGTCGAAATGTAATAGGAAACAGAAGAAAGTGAAAAGATATTGGGTTAATCCTTTTCACATAGACCGCATAACGGAATATGAATTCTACAAGTCTTATACAAAAATAAGGTTCTTTTCTGATAAATTCTACGAACACTACTACTACTAGTAGTAGTAGTGTACTAGTAGTAGGGTACTATTATTTATTCTGTGCTACTACTACTATCACCTTAATGAGACGCTCGGAATCAACTACTATTTTGCAGTTTTGCTTGCGCACGCGACGCGACCGACCGCTTTGAGCGTCTGTCATCGACTGGCGCGTGATTCCTCCGGACCGGACCGGAACGGACGTTTCTCGAGTTCTCGTGTGGTCAGCTCCATACAACTTCATACGATATTGATAGGCCCCGCCCCCCGTGCCGAAAAATAACGGACCGGCTACTCGGAGACGTCCGGAGCATGTTTCGGTTGCTTCCGGGTGAAAATCGTGTTGATCACGAAAATGATCACTACATGTGATCAGAGGCCTTCCGATCCCGATTTTCACCCGGAAGCAACCGAAACATGCTCCGGACGTCTCCGAGTAGCCGGTCCGTTATTTTTCGGCACGGGGGGCGGGGCCTATCAATATCGTATGAAGTTGTATGGAGCTGACCACACGAGAACTCGAGAAACGTCCGTTCCGGTCCGGTCCGGAGGAATCACGCGCCAGTCGATGACAGACGCTCGAAGCGGTCGGTCGCGTCGCGTGCGCAAGCAAAACTGCAAAATAGTAGTTGATTCCGAGCGCCTCATTATGGTGATAGTAGTAGTAGCACAGAATAAATAATAGTACCCTACTACTAGTACACTAGTAGTAGTAGTGTTCGTAGAATTTATCAGAAAAGAACCTTATTTTTGTATAAGACTTGTAGAATTCATATTCCGTTTAGCGGTCTATGTGAAAAGGATTAACCCAATATCTTTTCACTTTCTTCTGTTTCCATTTTTATTCCAATTACATTTCGACTGCGATTTTTGCGTAAAATGGCCAATTTTGGCGTTGCGGATCTCGGAAACCAAAATACATTAACAATTTTGACTTATTGAATAATGAAGAATAGCTTTTGGAATAATGCGTAGCGGCCTCGCATTTTGTAAATTTTGCTTAACGCATACTGCCCGGAGGTGCTTCTATATTTGCAACTTTAAAAATGGATCTTATCCATCCAGACAACATAGTCCTGGTGGCAGTCTTAACTATTCCTGTTACTGAAATAAACAGGTGGTCTATGTTTACTTCTGATCCTCTCCTTTGAGAAGCCTGTATTAATAATTGTATAAGACGCACCGGACAAATACTAGGGTCCGGGTGATTTAACAAATGCCAACCAGACTGTTGATTGTAGCTGAGTCTGTTTTAGACCCATGTTCCGGCCATAATATTATTTCCTTATCTTTTTGTAATAATTTGTCCTTTTTAATTAAAATGTTTACTAGAAAAAAACACACGCACACACACTTCACAGTGACGTAATACCGCTGGCTTGCAGCACTACTAGAAAAAATCATAAAATTTAACCGCCTGTGCGGTCTAGTGGCTAAGCAACCTGTTTCAGACCTAGAGGTCCCGGGTTCGATTCCTAGCGGGGGGTACATCTTTGTGTGCTCGGTTTGGTTGGTGGTAGGGCTGTTAAGTCCGCCTGGCTAGCTACCACCATCTTATCTAAGTCTGTCGCCATAACAACGATGTTTATAGCATTGTTGTGTTTCGGCAGTTTGAGATAAGATAGCCAGTCCCTCAGTGAGGATTCCAGGTGAAGCGCGCTTCCACCTTCGGCCTTATCGTCACTTACCATAAGGTGAGATGAAGACCAAGCGCCTACCCAATAAAAAAATAATAATTCAAGAGTCTTCTGGGGTTTCCGAGAGGTAGCTTAGCGGTTAGAGCAGTGGACCGGCAATCCAAAGGTCACGGGTTCGAATCCCGTTCGAGCTTTCCAGAGACTGGTTGTTTTTTTTCTAGTAAACATTTATTCTATAACTATATAGCATTGTGAATGCAAAATTTCAATAATAAAGATTTTTAATTAAACCCAAAATTGCAGAGAAAGATTTTCATAAAATGCGGGAAGGCACTTTTTTGAGCTCCTAGATTGAACTAAGTACTGTTCTAAACAAATAAAATAAAAAAAATAGAATGTTATCACTTATATAGTCTTAAAGTGCGTAGCGGTCTCGGAATTTTTAGATATCATTGATTTTATATAGAAAAAAAAAATCTTATTCGAAACCAAAAAACTTCGAAAATTGCTTTAAGGTATCCGTGAATTTCTTCTATCTACGATAATATTATTGAGCAAAATTTATACCAGAATAATCGTTACTTACTTCATAATGAATAAATATTTTATAATTAATTAATTATCCTATTTCGATAAAAACGAGAAATACAACTGTAAAATTACTTCAAAATGCGACGCGCCGGCCGTCCGAACTCAGCTTATCCTCGCAAAAGGACATTTGTAATATTAAGCATGAATTTATTATCCTATTTCGATAATAACGATAAATACAACTGCTAAATTACAACAAAATGCGAAAATGGGCATTTTACGCAAAAATCACAGTCGAGATGTAAGTAATAGGCCTCTTAACGGCTACAGCTAAGCATACAATTTCAACTAAAGTTAAACTTTCCATTGTCGACTGGACGACTATCCAGCGCAAGTGCTAGAGACCGACTGAGTAAATTTCTCTCCGGATTCAAAACGGAGCGCGTGTAGTCGATTACTTGCCGAATTTGGTTTTTTCCCGGGCCGGACTGATTCCGTATGCATGTAGTCCGAGCCTTACAGCTTTTTAAAACCACCGAGGTATGTGTCAATTTACACCGCTAACGGACCGCCCCGTTAACGAAATCTTTTTTTGTCTGTCACAAAGGCTCCAAAAGATTACTAACAATAAAATTGAATTTTTATTCTTTCTGACATTAACAGCTGAGCTTTTTGTGCGTTTTGCACATGTAGAGAGTGAGAGACAATTATGGAAGATAATAGTAAATATTTCCTTACCTTAAAGTAAATGTTGATGAGTAATAATAATGTAAATGTTTAATGATAAATTATATTCCCACCCCCCCCCCCCCCCCCTCCCCCCCAGCCCACATCGCGTTCGTACAATGTAATACTTGTAATGATCAGCTCTAAAGCTGTTAGGTATTTAGAACACAGCTAAACCATTATATTACCCTGGCTAAACTTTGTATGTATACCTTTATACTTTTAAGAAATTAATTGAAAACCAACTAAACTATTCATAAGTTTTTACTAACTACGCTATAAATTAGTTTTCTTACAAACCAACATGCCATGTTCTGTCTCTTTTCTTCATTCGTTAGTGTGGGTGCGCCCCCTCCTATGCGTACAGTGTAGTACAACCCTGAGGGTGCCTGAGGTTATTAACTGACACACACAGACACAACATATGAACAAGAGGGTGAGGGCTGCCATCAGTTAGCCCCTTCGGTCTCATGTCCCCCTGGTACGTGTGCGGATGTTTTTGAACCGGCTTCTCGCAGCGGAATCCGCAATGACGTCACAGACGGGTGGCTGCGGCGGCAGTTTGGTTGGAAATAAATGTTGGTAACTAACATTTCTTCTAAAAGCTTCTTTCATTTGTTTTTTAAAAAATATAACTAGCTGACCATAACATGAGGAGATTGGGGCCACCACGCCGACCCAATGCTGTTTGGTGGTTTTTAACGACTGCCATCTTTCGACGACAACCGGGACCAACGGCTTTACGTGCCTTCCGAAACACGGAGGATAATTCTTATATTAAATATAATAATTATCTTTGTTATAATTGTTAGTTCTTTGTTTGTCGGAGGGACTTTACCTTCTGTGAAAAGTGATATACCTATATCCATATTAAAACTTTTCAGTGCAGCGAAAATTGCGTCTAAAAAAATATAAAAAGAAGAAAAGATTATTTAGAGTGTAGTATTATTTATGTTTTAGTCTTCGATCAACAATTAAGTTTTAGTAAATAAATAGATCTTCCTCTTTTTATATTATTTATAACGCTCCAAAATCGAAACACTGTAAAGTTGTCATTATCACTTTTCACAGAACGAGCCCCTTTCGTTTCATACCACCCTGGTACACGTGCGGATGTTTCCTAGCCGGTTTCATGCCGCAACCGGATTCCGCAATTACGTCACAGGGGTGGCTGTTGGAGCCTGGTCGGAAATATTGAGAACCTTTCTTGTGAAACCATCTATCATTTACTTTTCATTTTTATTTTGTCGTGGCTAATTGTCGATCTTTGTCATATGTTAATAATGTTATCCCGGTTATCCAAAATAGACTTCAGCTGTTCACACTTGTAAAGAAACGCAAACGCTACGAACGGACGATCCGCTCGCTGTGCCCCACAAGACACCCGCGGCCGTGGCCGGGCCCTTTTAAACCTTCTTTCATTTGTTTTTCATATTATTTATTTGTGACTATAACTTTGATCACTGTGATTAAAGGCTACAATTATTTTTGTAATAATTTAATTGGTATAATAAGCGAGCTCTCACACAACCAATATCCGTGTTCTCGTTTGCCGGCGAGATATTATACCAACGCAGTAACGCATACGTCCTACTAAAATTAATCCGACAAAAAATGTGGCAATTAATTAATACCTTAGCATTAAATAAAATCAAAAACAGCCCTCAAATTTAAAATCTGATTCCGGGCTGATCACCGACGGTACTGCAATTTGTGATCTGTTTAACTCATTCTTTTCATCTATCGGTACTGAACTAGCCAGTAAAATACCCCTTAAATACCACTGATACCAGTAAAATTCTTTGTACGGACATAATTACTCACATGAAGTGGTTTTGGGTGATTTTTAGCCAACCAGTGTAGACGAATTAAATAAAAAAATAGACGACCTTAAGACAAGTACTGGTATTGATGGCATCTCTACCAAAGCAATTAAATGTCTTAAAATCTCATTGTTCATAAATTAGTTCACACAATACATCACTGCTTAAAACTCTGTGTCTTTACTAAGACACTGAAATTTGTCAAAAGTTAGTCCTATATATATAAATCTGGATCCAAACTGGACCCAAGTAACTACAGACCGATATCAGTCTTACTCGTGATGTCGAAAATATTTGAAATCTTAATAATCGACAGAGCGATAATTTACTAGAGAAGAATATTTTAATCGAGCAACAATACGGCTTTCTTCCTAAATCCAGTACTAACAGCTGCAATAGATTTAATTTCCAAAATTAAAACAAATATTGACAAAAAATCATTGCTCTTGGTATATTCAATGATTTGAAAAAGCTTCTTACACTGTAAGTCACCAAAAGCCTTTCATAAAGCTAAACGATATAGGCATCACTGATACTGCTCTAGTTAAGTTCAAGTCTTATGTGGGCAATAGACGTCAAGTTGTTAAGATTGCAGAGTTTACAATTTCTTCTAGGGGTGTATCATGCGGTTTACCTCAAGGTTCAAGAATCGGGTCATTACTATTTTTAATTTAATTCAACACCGTAAGTGAATTGGACTAACCGGATACCTAACGTTATACGCCGATGACACGTGGTTGTTTTACTTTGACCACTTGGTTCACGCCGCAATCGCCGACGCCCAAAAAGACCTAGATGTCTTGAAACAGTGGTTGCTGTCTAACTTGTGGACAATAAACACCTCAAAAACATCATGTGCGTGTGGATTGAGTGTTCCTTTTAAAAAGTTAATCCAAACATTACGAAATCCAAGAATATTTTAGGAAATAATTGTGAAAAGTCAATGACGAAGATGAAAAATTGTGAAAAGTTTCGAGAGAAAGTTACGGTCAATTAACTAGAACACTCAATCCGCTGACCTGCGAAAAAGACAAAATCTCGTTTCTCAAAAAGTACTAGATGTAGATATATCAATTTTTGTGAAATAATTGTACAGAATTTGTTAAAGATATTCACAATTATTCAATTGTTTTTAACGGTTATTTTTTGATTTTATAAAGGTATCTTTAGAATACTCAATCCTCCTATGGTGCAGATGGAGTGTTCCTAAGATCTCAAACTATGGCTACATAAATTCTTGACATTGTTATTCTATTACACGAATACAATCCGAATCAATTTGTGAAACAAAAATCTTAACGTATAATATAACAGTTCAAGAGTTAATTTAAGAAATACTTTCTTTGTAACGGCCCGTCTGAGTGCTCCATATTTTAGCGTATATTTAATTAACCCGAACTTGTATGCAAACCGAGACTACGAGTACATCAGAAATTGTGAAAATGTTTTTACTAAAAATGAACACGTCTTCTGTTTTTGTACACGTTTAATTTGCAACAATTATTAACTTTATCATGTTTCTAAGCTAGGAAATTGATTAGGGTGACCATGCATACATAAAAATAAACACATTTTTTAATCGTGTTATGCACTTGATTACAAAAAAATATAGATTATTTATTTTATATATTATCTTTCTTTTCTACATCTGAAAGACCGTAAGATAAAGAGTGTAAAATAATGGGACTATCTTTACCAGAGACATTTTTTACGCTAAATCATCATAGCAGACCATTTGATTGTTAACAAAAGCATATCCTTTGTAGTGGCCAAGATCATTAGGATTAATTCCTGGAACAAATTCAACGCCTCCCACCAATTTATACACTGTCTATCTTTTATATAAAAATTGATTTAGGTATTTCCTTTAAGAAAATCATTTCAACCCCATTTAAATCAAAGGATATGAAATCCAAAAGTTCATTTGTGACGATAGTTTGATTTTTACACCATTTACATTCTTGCGTATAATTTATTTTAAGGGATATTTATATCTCATTATAAATGAAATGTCATTTCGTATGAGAATAAAGATCTTTAAACCTTAACCTAAAAACAGAAACACGGTACAAAGTCATGTGTGTTTTTGTAGGTGCGGTCTCATGCGACCGCTGCGGGTTTACAATAATTGAGCACATAATTATGGATGTCGCTACGCCACATCGGCAAAGAATATAAATATACACTACCGTCATCGGTTCGTTTTCGTTAGTCTATAGGCCGGGAGCGGCAGACCTTCTACCGAGAAAAGCCGGCATGATACTAAAGCAAGAGCATTTCTTTTCTGTGTGGTGTGGTATCATAATAAATTAATTAATTTTATGGTATTATTTAAGCTTGATTCACACATATCAGTGAAGTCACAGTTCCGGCACAGTACCGGCACAGTGAAAAATATTCTTTCATACATTCTCTATGAACGCACTGAAAGCACTGCGTCGTCACTGACACTGATAAGTTGGGATGCGCTTATAGAGAATGTATGACAGAATATTTTGGCACTGTGCCGGTACTGTGTCGGAACTGTGACTTCACTGATATGTGTGAAGCGACGTTTAAGCTTAAATTATGATTGGTTACGCCATCAGTTCACAAGTTTGACAAAGAAACACAACGATGTCATCTTAACTTGTCTGAACGAGAGCGCGGATCTGCCCGCTACAATTTAGCGAGCCCCTTTCGTTTGATGCCACCCTGGTATACGTGCGGATGTTTTCTAGCCGGCTTCTCGCAGCGGGATCCGCAATGACGTCAGACGGGTGGCTGCGGCCAGTCTGGGTGAAGATGTGTTTTAGTCATCCTAATTCTCTCATTTGTTTTTCTAAAACAATATTAAACAATGCCAATTGTGACAAAGAAACAATATGTGATTTTTTAAAAATCTTTTTTTACTACTAGTGTTAAGAGTTTTAATTATTCTTATTGTGAAAAAGACAGTGTCCACCCTTCTTGCAATCCGGGCCAGCAGGCGCTCTTTCCAGTTGAGCTACCGTGATTAATTTCGGCGGGCTGGATAGGTCCACTCTGTACTGTCTTTTTTAATTTGTTATTTGTTTGCAACAAAATTTGCATTAAAATTAGTTAAATAATAAACAATAAATTAAAACAAAGCTTGCCTATTTATAACTGATCTATAAGATCGGATGTTGATAACGTAGTGTATTGACATTGAATAGGCGCCTTTGGTTTTCAAAGTAACAATTAGAAAGATAGCGTTGATTAATTTCGGCGGGCTGGATAAGTCCACGGTAGCGGATTGCCAGAAGGGTGCGGGTTCAAATCCTGCTAGTGGACATTTTTTCGACATTGTTTTTATCAATTTGTATGTAATTTGTCTGCAACAAAATATGCGTCAAATTAAATTTAAAAAAAACATTATAATTATTTTTAATGTGATTATAACTCAGACTGTGATTTCATGTACCCTCTAACTAAGTCATTATTAAACAATGCCAATAGTGACAACAAAACAATACGAAATATGTTGAAAATGTTGAAATATCATCTAGTTAAGTATAAAAGCTATCAAATTATCAACAACAAGAGCTGGTTAATGAATTTAATTCTAAACACTTAACACTAGTAGTGTGTATAATATCCTAAGAGACCTTTAAAACACTAAATAATAATTATTAGGTAATCTTTAAAAATAATAGCTAAACAACATTGATGGCAACTATTCATCATTTATTTCTGTTTTCCTGAGAGTTAAGCGATGAAGTGAGATCACTTAGGCGCCGATCAACTCTTTTAATTCATGTCACCCTGGTACTTTTCGTTCAAAATAACGTAGTAAGTTGCTAGTTCCAGTTCGTTTTTGCTTTCCTGGTAGTTTTTATAAATAAGCAATTGCAAAGTTGAATTTTGAAACTTCTATCGATAGCATTATTACGAATCTTCTATGCACCCCTCTATGTTTCACCGTTGGTGCGCTTCAAGGAATAAAAATATAATATTTTAACTAACTTTTTTCAAGCGCACCAATGTGGTGCGCTGGAGGAATATTTTGGTGGTATTAACTTTCGATTTAGGCACTAATTCTTCAAGCAGAAAGAAAGTTCCAATTGGTCAAGTATGTTTTTACCATAAAGTTACTATACCTAGCGGAATAGAGAAACAAAGGGCTGAGGGAGCGGGATGTCATTAGCAACAACACTGTGGGATAAAAAGAGATGCGTGATGCGACGTAACAGAACCGTTTTTGGCTACTGTTTGACAGTTGGCCGCACTTATCAGCACACTGAGAATTTGGATTTTGTGATTTTTTCTGATTTTACGTGAAATCGTGAATATTTTTGAGAAATAGTGTTTTAGAAACATGGTGACTTTTTCAGTGATTGATTGTTGTACAACACAGCGAAATAATCCCATAAAATATTCATTTCACAGGTAAATTGTTACAAACCGACATCTTCTTACCTAGAATTTATTTAGGCCAATGCGCTTCGAATTTTAACCAGGAAATTTGATAATTCTCTTCTATAAACATTTATTTATGTAAGAAGCAAAGATAGAATATACATAATGCAGAATTTACGAATAATTTGTGTAAATAAATAATTTTCGTTTTACACTAGGGCTGTATCAAGTTATCGATATTTCGTGTCCACTGTCTATCACGTAAACGGATATGTATTATTTTTATTAAAGTACCTATATGACGTTTAGATATGAATTACCGGGGAATGTAATCACATTTAAGATACTTAGCCGATCCATAGGTATCAATTTTTGACTGTTAGAATAGGTAATAACATTAGTAGGTAATTTATGTATCTTTTAGATTTCCTACTAACTTGGATACTAGAAATACATGGCTTAGGCTAATTGGTCGTCCAAACTGGATTCCCAAGAAAAGTTCATGTTTTCAAAAGTTCCAGTTCATGTAAGCATTTTGAAGAAAAATATTTACAGACGCGAGGAGCGAAACGAATTTTGATGAAATCTGCAATTCCAACTAAGTTAGTTTCGGTAAGCTTAAATAAAATTATACTATTCTTCTGCTGATGTTTCTTTAGATAGTAATGTCTACTTAGCACCATGTACCTACATTCAACCCCTCCGTCGCTGAATAGCATAAAAGCAAAACACGATGTTTGCAAAATATCGTATTAGCAAAACACCATATTCGCAAAAATCATAATCTCAAATCACCACATTCTTACAATATCATATTCTTGAAACATCATATTAGCAAAATAACATATTAGCAGGATACTACATTTTTAGTACAATTAATGTCATAATGTTTAAGTAAATACTTTTCAAGAAATAAAACAATCCGATAGCATGTAATAACCGTTTATTGATATCAAAGTCAAAATAATTCTTGTAATTAACAATTTCTTCGCTATTTTCTTACTTTTTTTTAATTTATCGAGCCTATTCTTTTCTTAAAGACCGGCAACGCGTCTGCGATTCCTCTGGTTTTGCGGCCATGAGCGGCGGTGATTACTTTCCATCAAGTGACCCACTTGCTCGTGGAGGTAACTCCTTATTTAATAAAAAAAATGGACAAGGTCAAAGAAAAACTTTGGAAATTCTTCATGGGGCACGCTAGTTATTAACCGGTTCACTGTCCCGCAGACAACATAATATGGTCTATAACAATTGATTAGCCTATTGAAACTAGGTTTCAGTTTCTTAAAGCCTCTCATCAGCGTGACCTTTGCTTCAGTAGCAACCTTACTCTCCAAATTCCTGCTCATCATACTGGCTTCCTCTCCAGCTCTTTCACTTTAACCGCTATCCGTCTCTGGAATGCTCTGCCATTGCATAGCCGTCGTGCACAGAGTAAAGTAGTGTTTAAAAGACTAGTGCATGAGCAGTTTTATATGTGAAGAAGATTAAATAAATAATAAAATGTAAAAGAAAAACATTATTTTTTATCATAATTGTACTTTTTGTTAAGAAAATATTGTTAGCCCCTTGAGGATCGTAAAACCAGACACACCGCCGGCGGTCTAATGATCCTTGACCTATTTTACGAATAGGATGATAATCGAACATATTAGTTTGCTAATAATATATGATGTTTCTAGAATATGATATTGTAATAAGTGGTGAATTAAGATTATGATTTTTTGCCAATATGGTGTTTTGCTAATATGATATTTTGCGAATATCATGTTTTGCTTTTATGCTATGCAGTGATGGAGGGATCCCATCCCATTTTAGTTCTATTAATAATACTACTGTTAGTAATTAATATTGTCGATATCGATATTAATGTGAAAAGCGACATGAAGTTCATCACTGAACGCATTTTTAAACAATTTGACATACACAAATGCCATCTTGTTTTGGTTTCGTTTGACAGCTCATGTTTGTTGCTCTATTCCGCTAGGTATAGTAACTTTATGGTTTTTACCGCGTGTTTTGGTTCTGATTTGTCAAGCAATGCAAAAGTAATAATTAGTCAAGTCCCAATTTTGTCTCGATTTGCCAAGCCTTATTTATGTTTCAACTGGTCAAGCCAATAAAAAGGTCTGAATTGTCAAATGCTAAAAAAATACTTAAAAACATTTTAAACACTCAAGCCCCAAGCGGCCAAATATGGTCGCATCTAAAAAACTCGCTATTCCGTCAAACCCCAAGCGACCAAATATGGCCGCGCTCTCCACTTGACTTTGTACCGTGTTTTGATATACTTAGAGACTACTTTAGTATGAATCAGGTCGATTATTTCGGTTCTGTGGTACATTTTATGCATCGTTAATACAAACTTTTGCATTGCTTGACAAATCAGAACCAAAATACGCAGTAAAAACACACTTGACCAATTAGAACTTTCTTTCTGCTTGACGAATTAGTTCCTAAATCTAACTTTCAGTCAAGATTCAGTATCATTTATTCAATTTAGGTTACAATAATAGAGCCGTTCGTTCACTTATAAATGTCGCTACAACGCACAGTGGTTCCGGTTCCTAAGAAGGGCGGTCATAGGAGTTGCAGGTCAGATTAAAAATGAAAGAATAACTTTTTACCTAAGAAATGATTGTTTTGAGGTTCTAAGGGTAGGTAATAACAAGTAAAAAAAAAATCGCTTTGAAAAATATTATATTTGGTATGATGATATATTTGGTCGCTTTCGCAGATATATTCTCAAAAAAAAGCAATCATCCATACTAATAAATAGGTAGGTAACAATAAAATTTATCATCATCAAGTCAAGTCAAGTCAAATCAAAATATATTTATTCAATAAACTCATTCAATAAGTACTTTGAATCGTCCAAATCTTTTTTAACCTACCACCCATTCAGGACATATTTTTTTAACTGTGGCAAAGAATGGGCGCAAGAAACCACAGCGCACAAAAGCAACGACATTTACAAACAAAAAAAAAAGAATATGTCGTTACCAGGTCAATACAAAATATGAATTTAAAAAATAATAAATGTTGCAATACAAAACTACAATACAAAATAGTAGGTATCAATTAAAGCCAGAGGAGGAGAGAGGAGGAGGTATCATCATCAGCCAGAAGCCACTGCTGGACAAAGGCCTCCCCCAAGGCTCTCCATCACGACCGGGTTCACTGCGTCTTCCGGTACGCGGTCGCCACTCGAGAACCGTTCTGCCCCAACGGCCATCGGCTCTACGGGCGATGTGCCCTGCCCATTGCCACTTGAGCTTGGCGACTCTTTGGGCTATGTCGGATACTTTAGTTCTTCAACGAACCTCCTCATTTCTGATTCGATCACGTAGAGTAACCCCGAGCATAGCCCTCTCCATTGCTCTTTGCTTGACTTTGAGCCTGTCTGGCCCATAGTGAGCGACCACGTTTCGGTACCGTATGTCATCGCTGGCAACACACACTGGTCGAAGACTTTTATCTTGAGACACTGCGGTATTTTGGACGAAAAGATATTTCGTAGCTTAGCAAAAGCTGCTCAGCTGAGTTGGACTCGGCGATTGACCTCTTTCTTAAAATTGGACCTATCTAACTGGGCAATTTGTCCCAGGTATACATATTCATCAACAACTTCAAGCTCTAAGTCTCCAACCTTCAGGGTACGACACGTGAGTTAGACATGATTTTCGTCTTCTCCATGTTCATTTTAAGGCCCACTTGTTGAGAGACTCTGTTGACATCCCCGAGCATTGTGCCGAGGTCCTCCAGGGTGTCAGCCATGACTACTATATTATCGTCGGCAAATCGAAGGTGACTGATGTACACGCCGTTGATAATGGTGCCGTATCAAATTTACTTACATACGACCTAGTCTTTTCAATGACCCATAGTAATCCTCGGCGCACCTTGACGTTATAGTTTTCGAAACTAGACAAACAAGAGATTATTTTGATATATGTTTTATCTTTGGCGATTCGTTCCTTCCTAAGTAAAAGTCTAATTAAATATGGGAAAGCGGCCAAAAATAAAGAAATCGAAAGTCTCGCTTTGACGGTGCTTGAATGAAAACACCAGTTTACAAAACGAGATCAAAATACTTTATTAATTAAACGATACGATAAAAACTAAAAGAACAATAATAAAATTATACTATTACTATTTTGTGACATCAAAATCTGTCAAGTTATTTAAACCAAACGACAAGAAAAACATAATTGAATAAAAACATTGAATATATAAAAAGGTTATATTCAACCTATATGTAGCCTGTTAAAAACACCGTTACCATACCATGAACATACCGCCCACCAGGTACAAAAATGTACATAACTATGGTGGGCGACCATGAACGATCGTACTAGAGAGAGTGGACTGTAATAATGATAACGCAAATAATGACCATTCACGATGGCTAGAAGTTATGAACGATAATTAATACAACCTTAAACTATGTAACTGTAATTGGAATTTAGTTTCTTATGTTCTTATGTTCAGTTTTATAGTCCGAATACAAATCTTCCACTAAACCATAAAAATCCTTAAAATTGTATGCAGATTTCTCGAAGTCGTCTTTACTAAACTCATAAATTAATTTCTGATGCGTTGTGTTGAATGTTATCCATTGTTTTTCCAAATTATCAATTCTGGTTTCAATATATGACGCATTCAATCTTTCTCGAGGTGACTTCTTAAAATTGTCAAAAGTTCTGTTAATCTTTTTTTCTATGTCTTCCTGTACTCTTATAAATGAATCCATTTTAGTTGCAAGTTAGCTATTACACAATGTGTCGCTTGTTCCAATTTTTTCTATGAATCTAGTGAGCAAAGTTGTAAGTCCAGTATGGTCGAATTTTATTAATGTTGTACCTTTTGACACTTAAACGAAATCAGGCAGTGATTCCCCTTCTAATCACACATTAACTTATTGCGTAAAAGTACTTACAGTTTATTCTCCCATACAATCTTTGCTCACTTTTGGCTATCAGATATATTTTTGCTTGTTTGCGCCACTGTCACGTAACGTAATCCAAAATACTCGTCGTTAATATCCGGCTCCGAATGACCATGAATGAAAAACCAGTTTACAAAACGAGATCAAAATACTTTATTAATTAAACGATACGATAAAAACTAAAAGAACAATAATAAAATAATACTATTACTATTTTGTGACATCAAAATCTGTCAAGTTATTTAAACCAAACGACAAGAAAAACATAATTAAATAAAAACATTGAATAAATAAAAAGGTTATATTCAACCTATATGTAGCCTGTTAAAAACACCGTTACCATATACCATGAACAGTGCTCGTTACCGATAATGACAGGGTTAAAGTAAACACAATAATATTAAAAATGTCGTACATACCTTCTTTTTAAATATCCATGGTACAACAATATCACAAACAATCAATTTCCGAGAAAATCAACATCAAAAACAAAAGAAATTTTGGCGAAAAGATAACGCTAATGAGCACGAATAAAGTGTTACCGCTTCGGGTGCACAAAATTAAATGTTCCATTTATGTTATTGCAATTTCTTTTAATACCTGGGGGTAGAATGGTTATTTATGAATCCTGTAACGATAAATTACATCATAATTTGACCATCGGCATTTCCTACGGCGAGACCACTGTGCAACGGTTCGAAAATCTATAGGATGGAAGTATCTTACTCGTATATCTTACCGTCGATGTATACAGTGTTGTGTGTATACAGGTTGTTAAGTTATTCTCTCTAGTACATTGTGTTAAGTTTGCTCTCTTGTGACCAATTTGTAAATTCTTAAAAAGTCTGCTATTATTTGAGTTTAAATGAAAATTACGCTACCACTAAGCATACTGCGAGACAAATAAAAAAAACTAAATGGTAGGTGGCTAAAAATAGATAATTTTGGTAGGATCCACCCCTCAACGAGAGGTTGAATCTGGCCGCTACTATCTAGCAAGCCCATTTCGTTTCATGTCACCCTGGTACGCGTGCGGATGATTTTCAACCGGCTTCATGCGAAATTCGCAATGACGTCACAGACGGGAAGCTGCGGCAGTCTGGCTGAAAATGTTGTCATTCTAAAACCTTTTTTCATTTGTTTTTCATTTATAATAAAACAGTTTTCGTAATATCCTATTTGTTATCCATAATGCCGGGTTCTAAGGTACTTAAACGGCGGTATTATTACCTGTTTGTTAACGCTAGGTAGGATTTTAAAAACGCATCGTAAACTCAATCAACTCCTGGCTGATACTTTTTTGTTATGTTTGTAATTGTCAGGACGTGTAAGTATAGTAAGTTTGTATGAAAGAAAATTATTAGAAATTCGTCACGGGGTACGGGGCGTTCGCGCGGATGATGCCGCGGGCGGGTCGCTAGTATTTCAATAAAAACAATTGCCAGAAACATATGTATGTTCGCACATCGCTTCAGAACGGCTGCATCTATTTGGCTAATTACTTTTATGTTGTGTTTGTAATTGTCAAGACTAGGTTCTTATAATAAATAAAATAAATAAATAAATAAACAAATAAAAGGTTTTATTTAGAAATTCGTCAGGATATAGCAGCCCGCCAGTAAAAAATAAAAGTAAATACTTTAATTTACTTTCTTGTCCCGGTTGTCAGGTAAAAATTAAACAAAAGTGCATAGAGTAAAATGTTGCATCGGCGAGCATATTGCATTGAGTCAGTCAAAAATCGGAAATAAAGTAGGACCGACAATAGGTACAATAATAATCGATCCTGGGGACAATTAAAACTAATTTTAAAATAGGTAAGTACTAGCGAATCAATGTACTTCTACTTGAAAGGTATTGCGATTGGTGTAATTTTTACAATAACCCCCCTGGACTACAAAAAGTCGGTGCGTTTATTCAAGCTCGCTAAACCGCTATTACGGATTAAATAAATAAGTTAGTCCGGCAAGCAGAAACTTACCCGTTTTGACAATTAGGTAATTGTAGATACTCTATTCCTTGCATGAATGATAATTATTGCATAGTCTTGGATTCCTGTCTTGTGACAAAATAATACGAACATTTTACCAACTCAAATTATGCCTTACCAATGTTTAGCACTCTATGCTTCCAACTCACTTTTTTAATACACTACCGGTTCACCGGTAACGATTGTGGAGTGAGTTATGACACAGACAGACACAATAGCTGAACGAGAGGGCGGGTCTGCCTGGCTCCATCGAGCCCCTTTCGTTTCATGTCGTCCTGGTATGTGTGCGGATATTTTCGAACCGGCAAAGGCAGCCAGCCAGCCGCAATGACGTCACGTCGGAGCTGCGGGCGTTGTTGTTGTTGGAAAATGTTGTAATTATGAAGCCTACCTCCATTTGTTTAATTTGTGTAATTATGATTAATACTATTTCACAACTCCCCTATTTTTCACGGTTATATAAATACAAATAGGTAGCCTAAATGTGCTCCGAAACTTACCGGTTTAGCTTTTCCAATTCACTTATTATTAGGCAAAGTTATTCGATGTCCGCATAAAAAAATGATTTTATTTCAGATTATTTGAGCTAAGTTTATAATAGTATATTATGATACTAGTGTGCTATGTTGGTCATTACAATCGAGGCGGGTTATGAATGTCTGTCAATAACATTTTGTGCTTCACTTAATATTTCCGGCGGTGTAGACTGTTAATTTAGTTCTTCATTACTAGATCTCAACATATTTATTTTTAAACTCTCTGGCTCTTCGGAGAGACGTTGCGTCTCTCTGTATATTGTACCGTATATATCATGGGGAGTGTTCTGAGGAATTGTTCGGATTGATCCCTGCCGCTGATTTCCTTCACCGCACTACACGCAATCGACTGTCATTCCATCCACATCACCTTGATGGATGGCGGTCTACTAGTGTGCGTTTTTCAAGAAATTTCTTGCCTCGAACTACAGTGTTGTGGAACCAGCTCTCGGCGGCAGTATTTCCGGACCGTTATGACTTATCAAGAAACGAGCCTATTCCTTCCTTAAAGGCCGGCAACGCGCCTGCGATTCCTCTGGTTTTGCGGGTGTCCATGGGCGGCGGTGATTACTTTCCATCAGGTGACCCGCTTGCTCGTTTGCCTCCTTCTGCTATAAAAAAAAAAAAACTTTTAAAGCAATATGGAACAAGAAGCCGCTGTATGAAATAACAAAATATGGGTACCTACCTAGTACCTATGTGAAAGAGACGGCAAATTTTATTACGCACGCTGTTTCTGGCGTTGTTGATATTAACCCTTAAATGCATGAATTAACCAAAAATTTTTCATTGGTTTTAACGCTTATATTAAAGGGTTAAGGTTCAAAATATGATTGTAAACTTTTGGCAACATTATGCATTTAAGGGTTAAACATATTATATACTAGACAATAAATTCGTGAAATTACTCCGTGTTTATATAAAACAGTGTATTTTTTCATATTTTAATCAAAATAGTTAATTTATTCACAAAAATGTTTGCCTTTTTAAAAAAATATTATAATAACTCTATGTTGAGATTCTATTTTTAAACTACATTACCGCACTAGCACAGAATAAATAATAGTACGTACTAAGCTACATTACGATGCTGAAATCGGTGTAATAAAAGCCACTTTACGAGCTTATGTGTTAAAAAATTAATTACGCACCTGTTTCACAAGTGGAGTTGTAAAGAACTCGAGTCTTTGAGTCCTAATTTTTGAGCTCGGCTAATAAATTGCACGACTCGACTCATTACAACGAGACTCCAAGACTAGAGAACTAAAATCTATATGAGCACTTGATCGCAACATGAAGCTCGAGTCTTTTTAGCGCTCGAGTCGTTAAATATTACGCGGCGAGTCACGCTCAAGTTTATTTCTGTTTGGAACCTTCCCTTTTTAAAGCTGGGAATAAAATGTTACTTGTGCGGGATATATTTGTAGGTACTTAACCAGAAAGATGTCTTAAAAAATAAGTATTAATTAACAGAAAAAAAACATTGTAATCATCATAAAAAATAACACAGTTATTATGAAAAAAATAAACATGACATGCTCTATATTAAGATATTTTTGTTACTTATAATTGTTTTTTTTAATTATATTCTAAATAAATCATCTGTGTGATATACAGCACTCATTCATTCAAAACGAGCTTAAAGTCATGTCTTATATACTGTGACTTTGAAGAAGACTCGAGCTGTTTTTAAAACTCGAGTCCTTCTTAGCGCCTGCTAAAAAGGAAGTGAAGCTCGGCTCGACTTGCGACTCCGAGTTTAGTTAGTACCCGGAGTTTAGTAAAAATTTGTCGAGTCTATCGGATTGAGACTTAAGGACTCGAGGTCTTTACATCTCTTTCACAATTCTACGACGGACACGCCGGGAGTCCGTGTATTTAAGGCCTATTCAAACCTGAGCGGTATTCGCTGTCGCTGTGGGTCCGGCAGCGAATACCGCTCAGGTCAATCCGCGGAACAAAGCCGCGGAACTAAATACCTGAGCGAAACCCGCGCGGCAACCTCGCAGTATATACCTTTACCCACAGCGGCAGCGAATACCGCTCAGGTTTGAATAGGCCATTAGGGCGTTACCATAGAAACAGATCTAAATAGAAAACGCATGTGTACGTACTTTGCGTGTCAAAATAGTACCAAAAGGATGGTAAAATCCCATCTTTCGACCGCGTTTCATTTAACCGTTGTCAGCACCGGACATAATGGAATTTAAAAAAAAAAACTAGTTGCTTCGTATCGAACTGTAAAAGCTGTACAAGAAAGATTAACCGACATAGTCAACAAGATTCCTTTCGGTAACTAAATTTTGTTATTAAATTGACACAGAAGAAAGTGACACGCTTGATTTTTCAAAAACGCCCACTGTCGATGTTGGTACGTTACCAGTATGATACAACGTTCATTCCTCATACTCAGAAAGTAGGTCTGAAGTTGCCTGAGGAGCGGGTTGAAAGTAATACTTTTCAGCCTTAGGGAGAATCATTTTTCAGGCAGGTACTGTCAAATTATAAAAAAACTATTTCTATTTTCACATTTCTTTTGAATCATGTCCCAACTTTATATATAGCCACTCAATTACGGACGAACGAAAAAAACAAAATAGGCGTGAAAGCGGCAATCCGATATTCATTTGTTTTTTCGAGTTGTAGAGTTTTGTTTATACTTCCGTGTAGCAGAGATTGTATTAACATTTTTCTTTAGCTAATTCATGTTTTTATTTATACTTTCCTTGTATTCGTAATGAAAAGCACAGTTGTTTACCTCGGGTGATAGATTGATTTAGTCTCTTGAAGTCTCAGGACTAAATAAGCTACTTTCACCCCTAGGGTAACAATGTAAGTACTAAGTATCTAATATTGGTGTTTCAAAATTATGTGATAATCATTACATCTATATCATTATCCTACTAATATTATAAACGCGAAAGTTTGTAAGTATGGATGGATGTTTGTTAGTCTTTCACGTAAAATCTACTCAATGGATTTGGATGAAATTCGGCATACAGATAGTTCATAACCTGGATTAACACATAGGATACTTTTTATCCCGATATTCCCACGGGAACGGGAACCACGCGGGTGCAACCGCGAGCGGCTGCTAGTCATTACATATACGAGAAAGTAAAGTCGCCGTTTCCCTGTGGCTCCGCTTCTCCTTCAAGCCACGCAATGGATTTCGATGCGGTTTTCACTAATAGAAAGACCGATAAAGAACGATGATTTTTTTTTAACTTGTAGATATTTTGTTTAAAATGGCTGAAGCATGACATGTTTCTATGTTTCCATGGGCACGGTACGGGGTTGAATGGAAATGTTAGCATAGTTGTCGCAAGCATCGTTTTTAATGTCTATCTGTGTTTTTGGTTAGTTTTGTTTGCCAATTTCTTTTTAAAGACCCACGAACTCCTTCTGTCGAGTGGTGGGTCCAATTTTCGGTCGTGTCAATTAAGAAATACCTAACTGTTTTTCTAAATTAATTTCGGGTCTGGTTGTATTCTGTATAATAATTATGAATTTAAGTGTCTGCTAGCTATCATTAAAAACAAGTTTCAATAGAAGCCTTACTTTAGATAATCGGTGTGAGAGTTCAAAAGATTTTGGAATAAAGTGGAAAATGTCTTAAGGGGAGGTATTTCGAGCGCTTCTCTCTCGCTCTCTCGACGGTACGACGGTAAGGGACGGGTATAACAGCGAAGCGATATAACAAAAATATAACAAAAAGCGAAACGAATATGCGCGTTCTATATTTTAAAAAATTGATAGATGTAATAAAAAAAAACCATCGGCTATAATCCCTCAAGTTATCTTTGAACTTCATTTTGGTAAATGACTCTAAAATCACTTAAGAATAATATTTAGAAAAAAAGATATAATGACACAAAAATATGTAACTTTGTGAATTTATTCTATCGAGTTAACTTTATTAAATCGTGTTTCCATCGGGTATATTCTACAGAATAAAGCCTCAATTTTTTTTTACAATTTTTGCAGATTTTAATTTTACTGTTAACTACTTCAAAAATCAATTCTAAGAACGTGTTATTTTAATTTTTCACTAACACCTTCCCTGGCTTTCTTTTTAAATTTATTCATACTTATACAAACTATGTCAATATTATCGTTGTTAATATTGTGTTGTATTGTATCAAATAAAGATTACCATATTAACAAAATAGACGGTACATTCTGACAATAGGATCGTAATCATCGTCAGCCTATATATAAACGTCCCACTGCTGGCTGTGGCTCAGTAAGCTTGGTTTCATAACCCACCACGCTGGCCCAATGCGGGTTGGTTAGGATAGTAACCATGATGTACTGTATTATAGACGAGAAGCTTGATGGCGCAGATCTTGCTCGCTAAGCAAATTTCGCAGTGCCGAATCGCTGGATGGGTGACCAGTTTAAAAACATGTCTAGCTCCTCCGTGCTTCGCAAGGCACCTGAAGCCGTTGGTCCAGGTAGTCGTCGAAAGATGGTAATCGTTAAAACCCACCAACCCGCGTTAGGCCAGCGTGGTGGGTTATGGCCCAATATCCCCACGTGCTGTTGTCCACGTGGGAGGCCTGTGCCCAGCAGTGGGACGTTTATAGGCTGATTATTTGATTTGATGATTTTGGTTTGATTTTATACACAACTAGAGGCCCGTCCGTACGTGGACATCCCGAAATTTTTTCTTTCATAGAAACCTTATTCTGCTAATTATAAAAACAACAAAATATTATTGGCAATTAGGTGATGCCCTAACATAATTATATTGGTAGCAAATATATAAGGTGACTGCTAGAAACCGCAAGAAACTTCAAGGGCTGGTCAGGCCAAGTGTTTTAAACATGACAAAAATTACAAAAAGGAATTCGTGTTTTATTTTGATTTTTAATTAAATAAATCATTTTGTTGATTGTAATTGAAAAGTCATTGAGTTTCTAATTTATTTTAAAGCATTACTTAAATAAAATTAAAACAATTAAAAATAACGATTATTTACAACGCGCCGGCAAAGGACGGCCGGTCATTGACCCGTCAACGTCAACCCGTCAACCCGTTGCACGCGCGTTGTAAATAATCGTTATTTTAATTGTTTTCATTTCATTTTTCTTATGATATTGCTATTGAATATGATATGATATTAAAAAAAACACGAATTTATTTTTGTAATTTCTGTCACTTGACCTGACCAGCCCTTGAAGTTTCTTGCGGTTTCTAGCAGTAACCTTATATAAATTAGTGCGAAAGTATAACAAGCAAGAATAGCAACTAAAAATAGAACGGGGTCCAAATTGTACAACCATTTTCTAGAATCTAAGTTGACCCTTAGAATAATAATACCACCCATCTCTTCCCTTGGGTGTCGTAAAAGGCGACTAACGGACTAAAGACTGCACATACATCCAACTGCATAGAGCGGCGATAGGCTCACCACCTGTCTCGCTGAGTACGTAAGTAAGGACGTTACAACACTAATCTTCGTTCTATTTTTAGAAACAAACTTCATGCATCCTGCTAAACTAACGCTTGTATCTATTTAATACTTTTATTATTAGTGTAAGTATTAAAATGTATAATAATTTGCCAGACGTCTTTAAAACTCACAAGTTTCCAAAATTTAGGTTATTAGTAAAAGCTTGGCTAATAGATCATTAAAGAAGTTAATTAAAGATAAACATAAGTATTACATTACATTTAAAAAATACGGTAACCATTCTGATATGTGTAGGTACTTATAAATTATTAAGGGAAAGAGTAAAAACTTTGGAATCAGAGTGCTATCAAACCTATGTATCGTCAGTTGAAAGGTCTATTAAAGATAATCCTAAGTATTTTTAGATTATTTATAGTTAATAATATTATAGTATATAAATAATATTTAAATTTTGTTATGAAGTCAAGTCACTTCTTTAAAATATTTGTGTATAGGTACACTTGTAAAAGTAGGATTAAGTGACATTATTGTTAGCTTTAGACCAGCTTTTGCTGTACCTTATTCCTTACACAATAAAAAACTTACTTACTTACTTACATAGGTTGTTTTGTTTGCGGTCCTCATTGCGTAGTCCCTGACTAACCTTTAGAAGGTAATAGTCCTGAGTATAAGAATGTATGCGGATTTCTTAAAACCATCTAAGGATCTAAATATATTTCGCCTTTCATTTTCATCACAACCAATGAACGTTGGGCATCCTAACGTGTAAGTAGTAAGGTTGATTTTAGTTTAGCAATAGCTTTCTCGCAATCAAAGGGTACGCTTTCCAATTTTGCGTGGGCTCAGATGCAGCGGTTACCACCAAGGAAACATGGAACTGCAGGAGTGTGGAGCGATGCAGGGGGGCGGTGACGGGTGGGGGAAAGGTGGGAGGGGGGCGGGCGAACTGTATGTTCTCAGCGCGCATTTCCCGGCAGTCAATGAACACCTCATTGGTTGCGATCCGACGTTTCAGTTAGAACTATTATTTAGTTAAATGTTATGTCAACTGTTTTATGAAAAATCTGACTCTTTTGTTTTATGACCGGTCAGATTTCAGATGTTTTCTAACTCTTCATTTGATTGAGCTAAGTCAACAGATGCAGTTTTAATCACTTCTGTCTTCACATAACCGGCTAATCTGAAAAAATGACATAGAGCGAACTTTAGGAGATTTCCAGTTTCTCTACAAACATTGATGGATGTATTTTATGAGATTTAACGGGGTCGATTCCCGGTTTGTAATTATTATAAATTGAAAATATTAACTAAGTAAGTAGTATAACTTTTAACCACTCACTCGTGGAAATTTTCAGACACATAAATTGGCGCAACTGTCAACGTCGAATTTGACAGAATCGAGCATAGACTATGCGACATTTTGCGATCACGATGCATAACATGTACCACAGAACCGAAATAATCGACCTTGTTCATACTAAAGTAGTCTATAAGTCTATGGAAA
This sequence comes from Scoparia ambigualis, assembly GCA_963921215.1. Classification (NCBI taxonomy): domain Eukaryota; kingdom Metazoa; phylum Arthropoda; class Insecta; order Lepidoptera; family Crambidae; genus Scoparia; species Scoparia ambigualis. Next base: position 9,331,322 of record OY992501.1, read on the forward strand.
CACGGTACAAAGTCAAGTGTGTCTTTGTAGGTGCGGTCTCATGCGACCGCTTGGGGTTTGAGAGGTCATTAAAATTGACAAAATCAATCCGTAGTAATTTTATCTGTCTGATCTCGCAAGTACCATTGGCCATGCTCTCAAATACCGGTATTTTAAGGGAACCGGTACCTACTATTGGCTTAGGTTTGAAACCGGTAAGTACTTGACGTCTTACGTGTTAGTGGTAACTGTATCGTACTACGTAGTAGGTACCTGTATTAATTACTTTCTTTTTAGTATCGGTATTATAAACCTGTACCAAACCAATAAGTTTTTAAGCGGTGTACCAGTAGCGGAACCGGTACCCAGGTACCGGATGGTACCGGATGGCAACAATTGGTACCTGTTACATGGCTGGACATTGAGTAACCAATCAGTACCAGTAGGTCAGAGTTTATTGTCGTTATAGTCAAGCCGACAGCCAAAAAATACGTGTAAATCTATGAATAACTTGAATCAAAATAAGATATTGTATTATTGTAACAATAGACAAAACTTGATAACTCTGTCAAGAAAGTACCGGGAAAAGATCAATAATACACAAAATGTTAGTTATTCATCCAAATTTATATTATCGCCTTCAAAGTATGCTCCTTCAAAAACGATACATTATGCCAACGAATAATCCAATCATCAAAACAAAACGCTTTTCCCGGAATTGAGTTCAGTTCTCGCCGCTGATTATTCTCCTTTATATCTTCTACCGAAGAAAACAAGTGCCACGAAGTGGTAATTTGAGTTTAGGAAAAAGAAAGAAGTCGGCTGGAGCCATATCTGTCGAATAAGGTGATTGCTCGGTGGTATTTGTTAAGTTTTTGGTCAAAAATTCGTTCACAATGATGACCTTGTGCGAAGGCGCATTATCGTGGCGCAAAATCTAAGAATTTTCTTCCACAAATTTGGCCTATTTCGTCGAATTTGCTCTCTTAAACGCCGCATAATGCTCAAATAATATCCTTTATTTACCGTTTGACCTTCCGGCAAGAATTCCGAGTGCACAACACCGCGATAGTCAAACAAAACAATCAACATGACTTTGACTTTTGATCGACTTTGCCATGGTTTTTTCGGTTTCGGTTCAGTCGGAATGGCTTAGGCGGCAAATCGCCCAAGTAACACATAAGCAAGATAACAGTACACACTTAGAACTTTTAACAGTTCAAAGATGAATATGGTTTGTGTAAGAGCTTTGGTAATAGCCATATACTGAATAAAGTTGAGTACGGACCCTTAAAATACTTAACGCTTAATAAATTCTGTATTTCTGTCCTTTCCTTTTTTACGCTTAATAACCAATCTCCGTAAGATTATTAGACAGACGTTATTAAGCATTACGCATTCCAGGTGGCTTAAATCTGAAAAACAGTGCCTTCGGCAGCATTTACCTGATTAACAATAATATATACTGCTATTATTAAAGCAGTACTAAGCTTGTAGCGTTTGAAACAGCTAATTGCTGAATAAAGTATCACCTTCTGAATAATATTGTTTACATAATTCTGGTATACAGCTTGATACTGAATAATTGTTTTTACTTTATCTTTAAACTGAATAAGATTCTATGTTTTACTAATTATTCAGCTGCTGAATAAACAATATTATTTGTGTTTTTAATAAGCTTATTTCAGTATAATATAGAGTTTCAACTAACTTATTCAAATTAAAGACCACATTTGTATTGATATAGCGCCCTTAACTTAATACCAGCAATTAGAATATTTATAGTACGTATTTATTTTAGGCGTTGTTTGAATCATGGATCGAAAGTCGTGGCAAAAGCGTAAAGAACCGGTCATATCGAAAGAAAATTGTTAAAAGAATATTTAAATATCAGCAGTAGTATTTGTCCAAGTGTCATCAGCAGTAATGATCATGACAGGATTTGTGAAAATAGTTTAAACAAAACTGAACCCGGTCCCAATCAGCAAGCGTGTTTTCCCTTTAAAGATGAAGGTTCCGTCCCCAAAAAAAAAATATAACAGATTTTGGGATTGGAAAACCGAAAGATCTAAAAATCTAAGTATACAGAAATTTTCATTTCCGAAATGGTTATTTTATTAGCAGAAGGTATTCGCAATACAAGAAAATAAAATTAACGTTGCGATAAAATGTTTTATTTGCGTTGTTTGTTTGTTTCACCGTAAGCCAATCTGCGCGAGGTTAGACACTGCTGTCTTTACTTAATTAATAAATCCGCATTATAACTTGGCCATCGAAGTTGTTCTTTGTTCTCCCATTGAGTCGGCACAGTACACAAATCTGAATGACCCTTACAACGTGTTGAAATTATTTTAAACGTCATTTTTCTGAAACGAAATATAAATTATAAATAATAATATAATAATAAGTCCGCCATTTGTACATCCTATTGTTGTGCAATAAAGATTAAATAAACTAGGACCCAGTGCACACCACACACACGAAACCTGCAATGTTTTTTAAACATAATAGATACTATTAATATAATAGTCTCTTTCAAGAAAAAAAAAATAACAAAGATGCTGTGATTTTAAATGTAAGTAATCAATTTAGTGAAAGCCTGATGGGAAAGTTACACATTATAAAAGGTTTTTGTTCGTTCGATTAGAGAACCCTAAAAATGTGAGTAACTAATATAGAAATGTGGTCAACTATATAACTGTTATTCATAAGTAAGTGTAAAGAGACTACTCTTTTTCAAGTTATAGTTTAGTAACAAAACATGTGTGCACTTTTATTCAGCATTATAAAACAAAACATCGATCGCCATTGAAATCTTTGTAATTAATTCTTGCAAGGAATTTACGAGATCACCGAAATGCTTTATTAATCTTACAACTACAACATTTCCAACTCAAGTCATGTTATTTTGTTGGATAAAATGGCTAGAATTAGATAATTCATCACAAGTACTTTTGTCAGACCTAGTATGTATGTATGAAAATACTATTTACAACTAATTATCTTGATTATTAGCGAGGCGCGTCATAAAAATGAAAACAAAACACGTACTATTCACGACAAAATTACTTGCGCACTAATAATTAACATGTAGCAGACCGCTAACTTGTAAATTAAAATTTACTTACCGAATAACTTAAAGTTCACGTCATGTCAAATAAAGGTATCGACATTAAATTATTGAACCCAATTTATTTCTTCTTTTCCCAATTTCTATGAATTTTGCTTGCATAAATGTCATCAATAAATTAAATGCTTAATAAATTCTGAATACTCTAACCAATTCGACGTAGCTGAATAACTGAGTTGTAAAAGCTTAATAAAAGCAATGTGTGCAGTTATTCAAAAGTTATTAAGCTAATTGAAACATTATTAAGCTCCTACTCAATTGTTACTCAGATGTTATTCAGCGTTAAGCATTCAAAATTGGGGCCCTTTTTGCTTGAATAACAGCTGAATAGACGGTACTCAGGCGTTATTCAGCTTAGTATTCAGCTTATGCTGTTGATGAGTGCTCTTAATCAATCTTTATTCAGCACGTCTGTGTTACTTGGGCGGCTACAAAAATATTGAACATTTTCGAATTTCCCCTTTTTAAATTTAGACGTAGCCTTTCCGGGCAATGTTGCTGGGCGTGTGGCCGAGTTTACTACTCACAATAATTGATGTAGTAAATTCGGCCAAAATTCTGGTGTGCTAGAATTGAGCAATATTTATATAAAATTTTTAGTGACATTTATTTAATAATAATTTACAACTGAATCAACAATACACTACTTATAAAAATTCAATTATTAGTAATAAACATCAAATAAAACTATGGGGTGACGCTTTTTCATTTATCAAATCATCGTTACATAAAAAAATATAAAGTATAAGATTTCACTATTTTGATTAAGTATTTTGAAACACTGGTGGTTAAATTATGTAAATATTTTTATGATTTGTAATGATTAAATCATTATAAATTAATGGAAGTTCTACGTTTCTATAAGGCTTTATTCGTTTTAGTGAAATAATATTTAGGTTGTAAAATAGTAGTAAAAAAAGTACATTCAGTTTAACGTGAATTGTCTGATAATTAAATATCGATAGGTCACTGCATAGACAAATTAGCACTTTGTATAAGTTAAAAATTTATATGATGTACTATTTACTACTATTATTTCAACCTAAATATAATTTGACTAAAACGAATAATGCCTTAGAAACGTAGAATTTCCATTAATTTATAATAATTTCATCATCATCATCATAATCATCATGAGCCTATAAACGTCCCACTGCTGGGCAAAGGTCTCCCACGTGCACGTGGGGATATTGGGCAATAACCCACCACGCTGGCCCAATGCGGGTTGGTGGGTTTTAACGACTGTCATCTTACGACAACAACAGGGACCAACGGCTTAACGAAATGTTTTAAATTTGGTCACCCATCCAGCGATCCGGCATTGCGAAAATTGCTTAGAGGGCAAGATCGCAAGCCGAACGCGCTAGCTGCTGTGTTATCGAGCTCCTCAATGATTTTATCATTACAAATCTCTCATTTTAATCACAAAAATATTGACATAATTTAACCAACCTATTGTTTTTCAAAATACTTGATCAAAATAGTTATTTTTTATGTAACGGTGATTTGATAAATGATTAAGCGTCACCCCATAGTTTTATTTGATGTTGATTACTAAGAGTTAAAATTTTATAGTGTATTGTAGATTGATTCAGTTGTAAATATTCATTAAATAAATACCAAAACATCAATCACTGAAATATTTTATCACAATAAATATTGCATAATTCTAGCACACCAGAATTTTGGCCGAATTTACTACATCAATTATTGTAAATAGTAAACTTGGCAACACGCCCAGCAACATTGCCCGAAAAGACACGTCTAAATTTTAAAAGGGGAAATTCGGCAAAAAGTTCCGTATTTTTGTGGCCGATTTGCCGTCTAAGCCGTTGGAAGGCACCACTCCGAAGCTTGTTGACTAGTTTGCATGTCAAAGTCGTTAACCCAAGTCTCGTCACCAGTAATAATGTGTTGCATGAATGTTGGGTCGGAATTAACTTGTTCTATCATGTCCTCAGCGATACTCTTATGCGATTGAGTTTTTAAAGAAAATTCAGGTCCTTTGGGACTAGCCGAGCGGCAACATGTTTCATACCCAAGTGATTATTCAAAATGGTACGGATCGATTCGTGAGACACAGAAAGTTCAGCGGCTATCTCTCTCAAACTTGAATGAGGATTTTCAGTCACCATTTCCTTCACTTTTGCGATGTTAACTTCAGTTGAAGACGTTGGCCTACCAGAGCGAAGCAAATCTTCCATCACATCTCGACCGCTTTTGAACGCTTTTTACCACTCATAAGAACGTGTTTTGATAAAGTCGATTCACCGTAAGCCTTCTGTAACATTTTCTGTGACTCTGGACACGAAATTCCATTGGCGACGCAAAATTAAAGACAAACTCTTAGGTCGATGTTTTTTTCCATTATGAAATTCGCAATACCCCTAGTGAGTGTATAAACTAACTACAACAGCACTGTATTTAATCTAAATAACAGATGCAACTCAAACTCTGCGCCAAAATGGATAACAGTTGTTCCAATCTAACAACAACAAAAAACAAAAAATAATTTGTAAGCATAAACAAATCATCCGTTCCCGAAACTTTTTGACAGAATGTATGAATGGCCGTGTGCTAAAAAATGCATCTAATTAACAACTGCTGTGCTCAGAGCATGATAGGCGGTGGACCCATTGCCACTCAGCCCCCTGAGCACGGATCTTTTATCGACCGATAAACCGATAAAGTGACATTAGACGATAAAATTTGACAGTTCAAGTACTGCCGATGTCAATTTGTCGACGTCTAATGTCACTTTATCGGTCGATAAAAGATCCGTGCTCGCACTGCTGATACGTTTGTCACCTTTTACGACACCCAAGGCAAGAGAATGTTTGATTATTCTTTTATTAATGACCTGCCACCACACATCATTTAGTGAACATTCCTAAACAATTAAATGAAAGTTGGAATTGAACAATTATACACCTTTAATTTTATTCACCGTAAAAAATTAAGGGCGAGTTCCACCCAACAAACTGAACAACTTTCCCCAAGAAACCTATGTGCAAAAATGACAAAAAAAATTTCAACCTCCCATACTATTGTCGTCAGCTGATCGGACAGTTTTGTATGGGAGGTTGATTATTTTTTGTCATTTTGCATATAGGTATATAGAACGTCACAGGGAGACTCCCTGTGACCACGGACCTTGTAAAGGGTTCGGAACGTCAGGATAATATAAAAAACGATGTAAATAGTAAATTAAACGCGAGTTAATCCGGTAAAAAGTGTTTAAAAAATATTTTTTTAAACATTGCACTGGTTTGGATAAAAGATAAATTACCAATCGAAAGTATGAAGCCTATTGAATAATATGCAAACGTTAGGTTGACTATTTTTTTCCCGTCATAACATTGGGTAGGCAGGTGTAAACAGGTAAGTCAATATTAGTAATTTGCAGCCGTCTGGTTAAATAAATAAAATTTATGTTTATATAAAGATAATCTCATTACAAACACACACACTCACCAAACCAATGCAATGTAAAAAAATATATATTAAATTAATTATTATAGGTAACATCATTATAGGTATAGGTACTGGACTGAAATGTCTAAGCCAACCCACTCGCGATATATTTTATAACATATTAAATTAGGCTTGACGATTTTATATTATAAGAAATACTAATGAATTAAAAAACAACACGCTTTGGACTTAAAAAAAATAACAACTTCAAACTATTAATAAAAAATATCCAAATTAAAACTAAAAACTATAAATAAAAAATGTCCTCCAACTGCGGGCACGAAGGTACGGTCCCGAGAATGCTGGCAGGCAACATTACCTCTTTGAATTGCCAGGTTAATACGCTGGCAGAGGTAGCTGCCAGCCTTCTTGTCACCGGAGGCCTTAACAAGACGTGCACTTAAATCTTTAACAAGATGCTTAGCCACGTACCCATTGTCTCCACCGCAAACGGCACAAATATATAGTTAGGTCCCAGGTTTGCGTATTTGAGCCGTTTGCGATTTTCGGCGCTTACCGCAGCAGCCCCGACATGTAGCGAGGTAGCGCGCACATGTGAGGGAGCCACGGTATCTGCACAGGTCGCATCCCACACCACGCCTGCCAAGCCTCCATGGTCCTACGGTCAGGTCTTTTGCCATCGCTGCGAGAAATACCAGCCGGTTCTAAGACAGCTGGTATGCCAACGGTGGCAAAAGCACTGCGGATGATGCTGTTGAGCGAGGAGTGCCGTAACATCCGTCCAGCACTGCGGGCGCATGAGAGCCCGTGGTGGCCAAGCTCGTCAACAGCCTCTCCACACACACAGCGATGAGGGTGGACCACCCTAGCACCAAGGCGGAGGCAAACCGCTAGAGTGAGCGACGGCCTGTCCAGCAAGGTACCAACATTAGCAGAGGGAAATGCCTGAAGCCAATGACCTGACTCTCTCTCGGAGACGGCAGTGAGACGAGCGAGTTCTGCCGTGTTATCAGAAGTTGATAGAAGCCGTTCGAGAAGTTGTTTGCATATGGGCTCGTCCCAAATGCCTTTGCGACTGTGGTATCAAAGGGATGTTAGAATTTGGACAGGTGGTTTGCCATGCGTTTGTGGCATCTTCTTTGCACGACAACTCTACTGAACCCAAGGATGGGTTGATAATCTTCCGGTAGAGATTGTGCGTGCTATGAGCAGATGACAAAAACGCTGGCAAGGCCACGCTGGTTAAATTTTGAATACCTAGGCCCCCAAATCAGAACAGGAAGGGTAGCCTGCTGCCAAACGCGGTCATTCATGGGGCAATTAAGATTTTTTATAAGAGTCTGTCTAATGAGATTATCTAGGTTCGAAAGCAAGGATGGAAAAAGCCAGATTTGGGAGCACCGGAGAACGTATGTAAATTTTGGAACAAAAAGACAAAAACGTATGATGAATAGAGCCATGTGTGAATTAATTTGGAATAGACGGTCTGAGGATGAATTGAATTTTTCAATCGCATCGTTTATGAAGGCCGGGATGGCAGCATCGAGAAGCGGTGCGCCTAATAAAAATAACGAGTCGTCGTTGAGAATTTTGATGTTGAGGGCCAAAAGATTAAAATCAGAAATTATATGAGTTCTACGTTCCGGGGCCACGGTATTTAAAACATATAACTCACACTTCGAGAAATTAAGTTCCAAACCTATAGTGCCAAACTGAGTTATCAAACTCTGTAGGTCCTCGAGAACTAAAGTCGAGTTTCCTCCTAGAGTTCCATCATCGAGATACCAAACGTTAAATTTAGAATTTAGACTCGAAATTATGTGGTGGATAGCCAAAGAGAATATAGCCGGTCCCAAGGGGTCGCCTTGTTGGCAACCGACGGCAGAATGTAGGAGGTTGTTACGGTGAATCAATTTTGTTGGTTCACCGTAGCATTGCCATAAAAATTTAAAAAACAGAGGAATATCCTCTTTTATTTTCGCCAACAAAGCACCCCTGTCTACAGAGTTAAAAGCGTTTTTGACATCCACCTTCAGCAACACTTCGCCGCCATCATTCAGCAAGAAGGTGCGAGCGGAGTGAACGGCGGCCTCACAGCCACCCTTCGATCCGAACCCGAGTTGAACTGGCTGAAATTTATAGGAAAGGTCGGAAAGGAATAAATGGATAAATTAAATTAAATAATTAATTAATATTAAATTTGATATAAAATACTTTACATCTGTTAACCGGCCCGGTGAAGGTCGTTCTATACTCGGATCTTAGACTATTATCCTTGTATCGGGCGGCAGGCATTATTGGAGTACTAGTTCATTCCAATGGCACCGAAAGTATAAATCAGAACATTCGCTGCGTGGGCAGAAAATTCTTCAAGACTACCAAGGCGTCATAGCACAGAGGGAGTTATTCTTGAAATGCACACCGAGATCGAAACATCACACATATCTATTAAAAAACATATCAGAAAAAGCCCATTGATAAATACACAAGTGGGCGGGCGTTATTGTACTAATTTCATTGGAACATTGACTGCGTGGGCAGAATATTCTGCCAGTCTACCAGGGAGACACAGCACTGCAAGAGGTGCTCTTCAAATGCACATACACATCATCTACAACTATATATTTTATATAGAAATGATGTTAGAAAAAGCCTATTGAGAAATACACGTATGCTAGTCCTATAGTTCATTCCAAATTGCACCAGAACATTCTGCCATAGCATTCAAAATTGCCAACATTCTGCATTCAAATTTAAAGGTGTATAGAAAATCATTTATTATGGTCGGATCAGAACAGTTAGCCCCTTAAGTTCTCAAATGGAGGATTGAGCGCTCACCTAAAATCTACGCACATTACGGAGAATGTATACTTACGTTAAACTCTACTGATCCTTGTATCGGGTGGCAGGCATTATTGGAGTCCTAGTTCATTCCAATGGCACCATAAGATCAGAAAATTCGCTGCGTGGGCAGAAAATTCTACAAGACTACCAAGGCGACAAAGCACAGAAGGAGATGCACAACATTAACAATATGTGTGAACTGTGAACATAACTATAAAAAAACATGTCAGAAAAATCCCATTGATAAAATACACAGGTGGGCGTTATTGTACTAATTTCATTGGAAGATTGACTGCGTGGGCAGAATATTCTGCCAGTCTACCAGGGAGACACAGCACTGCAAGAGGTGCTCTTTAAATGCACACATCATCCGCAACTATATATAAAGCAATTATGTTAGAAAAAGCGTATTGAGAAAAACACGTAAGCTAGTCCTATATATAGTTCATTCCAAATTGCACCAGAACATTCTGCCATAGCATTCAAAATTGCCAACATTCTGCATTCAAAATTAAAGGTGTATAGAGAGTTATTTATTATGGTCAGATCGGAACAGTTAGCCCCTTAAGTTCTTAAATGGAGGATTGAGCGCTCACCTAAAAATCCACAGATCTCGTGCTCTACAACACGACTTGAAAGGGCATTGAAAATGAACGCGTAATTTTTCTTTCCATAATTTAAATTTTTTTTCAGAACCAAAAAAAAATTTATTTTTTCAAAACCAACTTTTCCAAAATATTTTTAGATCATCTTAAAACCCTTCGAATTCCGCGTCTTTTGAGCTATCACGCGCCGGGGGGTTCGCTCGCGCCGCGCAAACTCGCGGCTAAGGGCACCTCTACAGCCTCAACCGTCACTAATATCAAAAAAAGTGTAATAAGGTAAAAGTTCCTTAGTTCAATACCGAGATGCTTTTTTTAATTTTTTAATTCGGCCCCGTTGTTGAGGTATCAGAAATTTTCTGGGAAAACACACGATTTATGGGTCAAAAAAAGTCGATTTTTTTCAATTTCCACAAATAGTTTTTGAATTTTCCAAAATATTTTTACATAATTTTAAACCCCTTCTAATTCCGTGTCTTTTGAGCCCCCATACGTCCTCGTGGCCTTAAACCTCAGGGTATCACGGGCGAGTCACACTTTCAGCGAAAATGGGGGCCCTACTGGAGCGAACGAAAAAACATTTTCAATGTTAAAACTACACACATTACGGAGAATGTATTTACTTACGTCAAATTCTACTAATCCTTGTATCGGGTGGCAGGCATTATTGGAGTCCTAGTTCATTCCAATGGCACCACCATAAGATCAGAAAATTCGCTGCGTGGGCAGAAAATTCTACAAGACTACCAAGGCGACACAGCACAGAAGGAGATGCACAACATTAACAATATGTGTGAACTGTGAACATAACTATAAAAAAACATGTCAGAAAAAGCCCATTGATAAAATACATAGGTGGGCGTTATTGTGCTAATTTCATTGGAACATTGACTGCGTGGGCAGAATACTCTGCCTGTCTACCAGGGAGACACAGCACTGCAAGAGGTGCTCTTTAAATGCACACATCATCCGCAACTATATTTAAAACAATTATGTTAGAAAAAGCGTATTGAGAAATACTCGTAAGCTAGTCCTATAGTTCATTCCAAATTGCACCAGAACATTCTGCCATAGCATTTAAAATTGCCAACATTCTGCATTCAAAATTAAAGGTGTATAGAAAGTTATTTATTATGGTCGGATCAGAACAGTTAGCCCCTTAAGTTCTCAAATGGAAGATTGAGCGCTCACCTAAAATCTACGCACATTACGGAGAATGTATACTTACGTCAAATTCTACTGATCCTATTGTATCGGGTGACAGGCATTATTGGAGTCCTAGTTCATTCCAATGGCACCATAAGATCAGAAAATTCGCTGCGTGGGCAAAAAATTCTACAAGACTACCAAGGCAACACAGCACAGAAGGAGATGTACAACATTAACAATATGTGTGAACATAACTATAAAAAAACATGTAAGAAAAAGCCCATTGAGAAATACACGAGGTACCTAGGCGGGCGGTATTGTACCAATTTCATTGGAACATTGACTGCGTGGGCAGAATTTTCTGCTAGTCTACCAGGAAGACACAGCACTTCAAGAGGTGCTCTTCAAATGCACACATCATCCACAACTAACATTGAGAAATACACGTAAGCTAGTCAGTTCATTCCAAATTGCATCAGAAAATTTACTGTGGGGGCAGAAAATTCTGCCAGTCTACCAGGCAGACACAGCACTGCAAGAGATGCTCTTAAAATGCACACATCACATTCAACTATTGGCATGACGTCAGAAAAAGCCCATTGAGACACGGCTGTTTAACTAATAACTTACTGACACGTGGCGTGCGTTATTGAGTCAGTTAGATAGTTCGTTCCAATGGCACCGGAACATTCACTGCGTGGGCAGAATATTCTGCCGAGCTACCAGGGTGATACAGCATTGCAAGAGGTACTCTTAAAATGCACACATGCAGATACCTACACTGACGGCGTGTAGTAAGAGGGGGCGGGGCCTTAAACCCTTGCGGAACAACCCCCCTAGAAAAATGGCATTCGGCCCATGTCGATTCTATTGCGTTAAACGCTAACGCCATAGGGTTTCTATAGTAAGTTAGTAAACAGGTTTGCGGATAGTTTGATAATGATCGCTCTAGTCGTTCTCGTAGCACAGAATTTATAATATGGTACGAACAACCAAACGATGTTCATGGATTAGCTCTTTAAAATTTCATATTTACCCATTTTAAATTCGTAAAATGACGTATCGTTAGCTTTACGTGAGTCCTTTTCATTCATCATTCTATTCTACAAGTGTTTATGCCACTTGTCTAGGCCCTCTGCCTTCTCAACATCCTCAATGAAGTCCGAACACTAACAAATCTCAATTAAATATATTGGTTGCACTTTAAAATTTGTCGAGTGGTATAAGACTATCGTCATCAGCATATAAAAGTTCCACTGCTGGGCACAGGCCTTGGGGGGTATTGGGCTACTATAACCCACCAGAGGCGGCGTAAGGCGTGGGCAGTGTGGGCCACCGCCCACGGCCTCGCGGTCAAAGGGCCTCGCGCCTCACAGCCGAAATAAATTTTAAAATGCATGGAAAATCCAAAAGTACACGCCACAAGGTTTTTCTTATAATAAATACATTAGAATTAATTCTTAACTGGATAAAATGTTGAAAACATTTCCACAAAAAAACAAATGAAAAAACAAGAGAAACATTTTTATTTTATTTTCATGGGCTAGTGTCCGACTAACCCTTCGGGGAGATATTCCACTCTTCGGCGCACGAAATGATATGACTGAACTAATCGATATTTCTGATAAAGTGCCTACTTATATCCTATTATTATTATAAACGCGAAAGTTTATAAGTATGGATGGATGTTTGTTACTCTTTCACGTAAAAACTACTGAATGGATTTGAATGAAATTCGGCATACATATAGTTTATAACCTGGATTAACACATAGGATACTTTTTATCCCGATATTCCTACGGGAATGGGAACCACGCGGGTGAAACCGTATAAAATTAATTAATTAAAAAATCTCATCTCCGTCGTTTCTGATCATTCGTTTATATTTATTAAAGCCTTAGCCGCTTTGAACACAAACTTTTAGGACTTCCAAAATTTATATCGAACTTTACCAACCAAGTGAAATCTTAGAGCTTAAAGCTGACGTTCACCATTCACAATTTTATGGGGGCGGATAATGTTATGTTGCTACCAAGCACTCATGACACTGCAGGAACTATACGGTAAGTTCCTGTGAGCATTCCGCACACAGCAACACTTTCACTTACATCATGCACATCAATAAAAAAACGATAGGCGAGGGCGCAAGGGGGAATCTGCAACACACATGAGCACTAAAATATGTCTAGACTGCGTAAAATTGTGCCTATCTGCAATGTGAATTGGCAGAAGACCCTCTATCCTTGTCCGATACGTATCGAATCAATCAGTTGTCCATGTACATGCAATTTGGTGAGGGGGCGGTTCTAACGGCAATGCATGTGTGAGTGAGTGCTTCGCTGTAATAGAGGGTTGAATTTTACTTTTAGGAACGCTTTCACGTATAGCCGTTAAGTCGCGGACAGCCGGCTTATGGTGTGAAAGTTTGGGGGTTCCCCATACTTAGAACTGAAACTCAAATTTGTTTTTCTTAAAACCCATACGTGTGGGGTATCTATGGGTAGGTCTTCAAAAATAATATTGAGGTTTCTAAAATCATTTTTTTCTAAACTGAATAGTTTGCGCAAGAGACACTTCCAAAGTGGTAAAATGTGTGTGTGTAACTTCTAAAATAAGAGAACGATAAAAAAAAATATATATGATGTACATTACCATGCAAAGTTTCACCGAAAATTGGTTTGAACGAGATCTAGTAAGTAGTTTTTTATAATACGTCATAAATTAATTAATTTAAAAAAATACACTATTATTAAAACCTTAATCAAAGTTACAACAAAGTACAAGAACTTTTATATGATGTTACTTGCTGCTACGGAACCCTTCATGGGCGAGTTCGACTCGCACTTGGCCGGTTTTTTATATCGTACCGTCAAACTGTTTTTTCGTTGTTACTATCATCATCATTGTCATCCTATAAAAACCCACTGATGGGCTATGTATGAATTTCCCGCATGAATAGCTTAACACTCTAATAGCGTCTAACCCTGGATGCGGCTCGCTCGCTTCACGCGCGTGTTTTCGCCTCCCACGCCAGTGCGGCCCCACTCGCCTGGCGTGTTTCTGCCTCCCATACGCCAGTGCGGCCCACACGCCTGGCGAGTTTCTGCCTTCCATACGCCAGTGCGACCCACACGCCTGACGTGTTTCTGCCCCCATACGCCAGAGCGGCGATCCCACACGCCTGGCGTGTTTCTTCCTCCCATACGCCAGAGCGACGGCCCCACACGCCTGGCGTGTTTCTGCCTCCCATACGCCATACGCCAGTGCTCCCCACACGCCTGGCGTGTTTCTGCCTCCCATACGCCAGTGCTCCCCCACACGCCTAGCGTGTTTCTGCATCTCATATGCCAGTGCGGCCCCACACGACTGGCGTGTTTCGGCCTCCCATACACCAGTGCGGCCCACACGCCTGGCGTGTTTCTGCCTCGCATACACCAGTGCGGCCCAGGCGCCTGGCGTGTTTCTGCCTCCCATACGGCAGTGTGGCCTCACATGCCTAACGTGCAATTATAGGCACATAGGTATCTAATGATTAGTGGTTTTTTGAACACAAAATGTCCTTTGCTCTTTCGGTTTTTACCGCGCTGAAGAAGCGACATTGTCATTTACACCTATGTCCGACCATTGTAATAATATAATATTTTTTCTCTCTATAATCTTTTCACTGTTCTGCAAACACATATACTTACAATAATCTAAGAAAATAATAATGATACCTGCCAATGCCAGTCTATCTAGTTATCTTGCGTTTGCGCAGCCCTTGCATGGCAAGTCAAATGCGGATCGGTGTTCACAAACCCGGGCTCATCAAAATCCCAAACACACTTTTTTCAAACTGGGGAACAAAGCGCTTAGCCATTTTGGCCGCTGGCCGGGGCCACTCTAATGTACTAGGAAAAACTTTATTATAAAACTCATAAATCTTTTTGTTCTCAGGACATTTGTATATCAGCAATGAAAGAGAAGGACATAGAAGCGAAGCTCCGGCAAGTGACCAACGAGTGGTCGGTGCACGAGCTGACCTTTCAGACATTCAACAACCGGGGAGAGCTGCTGCTCAGGGGAGACACCACGGCTGAAACCATCGGGCAACTCGAAGACAGCCTTATGATTCTTGGATCTTTGCTGTCTAATCGGTGAGGGTTTTGAATTAGACAGAAGAGCAGCATACTTAGTAAGAGTTTAGTTCTCAATTCGATCAATTAAGCGAAAACAAGAATTTAAAAATGGCAAAATTGTACCTCATATTATTCATCATTAGCCTTATGATCCTTGGAACTCTGCTGTTCAAAATTTTACCTTGTGTGAAATTAATTCTCCATTCGATCAATCTCTAACGCTCTATCGTAATTGGTAAGCTCGCGCTCACTTCGACATATACACGTTGCAGTCAAAATTAACCTCTGTGATTTTAGCGTAGAGTCAAATTTAGAGAATACAGATTTCATAACTCGCAGAGCATGTCATCGTTAAACCCGCATTTTTATTGTGTGCGTTGCGTTCACGCAAAATGCCATCTTTAAATAAAGGCGTGCACTAATACTATGCTCTACATTGTAATTTTTTTTTTATCTCTTAAGGACAGATTCTCATAATGACAGATTCTCAAAAAGACAGATTCTCAAAAGGACTAATTTTATTGTCAAAAAATCGAAAATAGTATTGGTGCACATACAAATTTATAGAAGGAAATATCGTACACTCTTTCTGCATATGTGCTCAGCGTAAATGGTGGTGAGCCCATCGCCGCTCTATGCTGTTGGATGTATCTGACTAACCCTTTGGGGATAAAGATCGTGATTATATGTATATACGTAAGTATATATGTATTAATCTTATATTGTCACTTTTCCAGTTACAACGCACCGTTTAGAAAGCAGATCCAACAGTGGCTATACGATTTGCAAAGCACCAACGAGATTTTAGAGCGCTGGTTGCTAGTTCAGAACATGTGGGTATATCTAGAGGCTGTATTTGTCGGTGGTGACATAGCTAAGCAACTACCAAAGGAGGCCAAAAGGTTTTCCAAAATCGACAAATCTTGGCAAAAAATCATGCAGAGGGCGCACGAGACACCAGGCGTGGTATCCTGCTGTGTTGGAGACGATCTATTGAGGCAGCTACTTCCCCATCTTCAGGAACAACTAGAGCTCTGCCAGAAAAGTCTGAGCGGCTACTTGGAGAAGAAGAGGACGATGTTCCCGAGGTTCTTCTTTGTGTCGGACCCGGCGTTGCTCGAGATTCTTGGACAGGCGTCGGATTCACATACGATTCAAAATCATCTCTTATCAATATTTGACAACATACGTTACGTCAAGTTTCATGATATTGGTAAGTTTGTTACATTTTTTTTGTATATTATTACACTTAGGGCCGATTTTTCAATTGGCAGTTAAAACTTTTTCGCTAGTTTGAATATTGTACACCCAATTTATAAATTAATGTAAGTACTGTCAAATCATGTCTTTTCTCTTTTTACTTACTAGTAACATTTCGCCTAATACGGATAAGTTTTATCCGAGGATGGAAAAATCATCCCAAACAACTTTATTTATAGCATAGTCAAAGTCAAATTATTTATTCAATGTAAACCTTTACAGGCACTTATTGACGTCAATACTAATAATAAAAAAACAGTTAACTAACTTGTAGTTAAGACTTAACACCTAATTTAAACTTAAACTAATCTACCGAAATAGTCTGTGCCAGACAAACGCGCATCGCTACCCCCAGTACCACACCACTGCACGCCGAAACAGGATCGCGTCGAACCGAAATATAAGCCGTGGCGAAAGAATTCTGTGTAAACAAACTATCTTGGTACGAGACAAAAATGGCGGGCAAGTGTCTCTCCACTAGCGACACAAACGGCAAAAAATTTGGATTTATCGTTTTTCGCATGAAAGGTGAAGAGTGATAAATCAAAATGAATTGTTAACTTAAGTTAACACTTTAAGAAATAAATGTGTTTTCTAATTATCGTATTAATATTGTGGTAATAGAAATTGGAAATAACTGAGTTTTTGAAGTAAAATAAAGTAACGGTTGAAATGAGTTTTGGAAAACATTAGTAATAAGGTTGACATTTTAAATCATTCAAAATTCTTTTTTATAGAACATAAACACAAGTACAAAAAACGTCAAATATTAATACATTAATTTGTGTGTTTTAAAATTGTTTCGTTTTTCTTCTTGGTACAAGCACAGAATAACTAACACTACTAATCTTACTACCGTACAGAAGGTTCACTCTCTAACGACTTTCACGCGAAATTGAAACTTATTGTGTGACCCGAGCGTTCATATTTCGATAAGCAACGCTGACTCGATATCGATTTGACGTCAGGTGCGCAGGGTTTACGCGCGAGCGCAGGGATTACGAGTTAAGGCTAGGTAGGTCGCGCTTTAAGTTTTTTCAAACCATCTGAGACAGAAAATAATGGTTTAAATTTTGGAAAAAAAAATGTATTAGTTAAGGATCTAATCTAGTCAAAGTAGCATTCAGTTACAAGATCCAACGAACTTCACTTGATAGAAAAAAATCCCAGAGTTACCCTTTTTTGTAATGTTTTTTTCAATATTATGACTAAACTAGGTACTGACACTTTACATTTAATTTTTGTACTCAATCAAAGACACTAATATTTCGCAGATAAATTCGCAGAGTATCCTATAAAGTCTATACAATATAAAGACATATAGGCAATAAAACCTATAAAACGCGCCGCTTCGCTATTATACCCGTCCCGTACCGTCGTATCGTCGAGAGAAGAGAGAAGCGCAACGCAGGCAGCCTGCCTGGGAGGCGCGCCGGCTGAACTTATCTAAACTGCGGCACCCCCCTGGGGTAAATGACCCTTCATGCACATCTAGCTGGCACAGACCATAATCTACTATACCTACCTAACTAATCTACCGCCAGTTTGGATTTTAGGAGAGCCTTCGACTGAGAAGAAGCTGCCAAGAAACTCAGGAGGCCTTACTTTTTTCTCCCTCTAAGTAACAAAAGTTACATTACAGTGTCATAGATCTAATTAAGTACAATTTATTGTAGTGTAGTGTCTAGTGAATTAATAGTGCCCCGTCAATCGCAAAATAATAATGATTTCCAGTGATTCAAATGCTTTATTTAGGTTTGAAATTACTTTTAATTGGTAGCTTTTTTTCTTATACCGTTTAAAGGAACTCTATCTCTATAAGTACCAATTACCTACCAGTCCTACCACTGTCATGCACAATCGACCGAAACATTTTCTAACCAACCATGTAACTATTTTCGCATAGAATACAACAAGATGATAGCCATAGTATCATCGGAAGGAGAAGAAATCAAGCTAGAGCGGCCAGTACGCGCTGAAGGTTCCGTGGAGACTTGGCTGACCTCCTTGCTGCAGTCCGCACAAAGCAGCCTTCATGCCATAATACGAAACGGAGTCTCGGTCCTGAACGACCCGGGCTTCAACCTACTGCTGTTCCTTGACAAAATGCCGGCTCAGGTATGCTTTTTAAGATTCGACACTTGTCAGGGATTTCTTGATTGTCAACAAGGGCGTCGCCAAGGGGGGGGGGGGGGGCAAGTAAGGGCAGCTGCCTCCCCCCCACCCCCCTATAGAAAAATACGTAATTAACTGTTAAAAATCACAAGAAAATAATATTGCCCTACCCTGAAACCTTAGGTACGCTTCCATGTACAGTGTCTAGGTCGTGGAGTTTACACATTGGGAATTTGTATCGTTCTATCTATATATTTATCAATAAAGCCATGTAATTATCCGTACGTCAAATACTTAGTACCTACAGAATGAATAATAGGAATAATATATGGGGATGTCTTTAACGTTTGTAACGGCGGATGAAAATTCCGCTTTTCAAACAAGCGTAGCACCACAATAGACACGCAATATAACTTAAAAAGCTCTACCTGTTCTAAAAAGTTTCTGTTAAACTTTTTGTAGGTATAAGACGAAGTACTAGGTACTACATTTTTCAAGCTGTGCCTGGTTGCCAATAGTCGCCATGAACGAGCATTTAACTATACTAAATAATCTACTTATTAAGCAACACGTGTCACCAGATCGGACTTCTCGGCATCCAGTTAATTTGGACCCGAGACGCAGAATTAGCGCTGCAACAAGCTCGGCAAGACAAGAAGATTATGATGGAAACCAACAACAAATTTCTTGAGCTGCTGAACACCCTGATCGACCAGACCACGAGGGACTTGACCAAGATCGAGAGAATCAAGTTCGAGACGCTGATTACCATTCACGTGCACCAAAGGGATATCTTCGATGTGCTGGTGAGCTACTTCTTTATTTTTTGTAGTCATTTTATTCATACATATACGTATATACATAATAATTATGACTATTATCCCCGAAGGGTTAGTCAGAGACTAGGCAATGAGGACAGCAAAAGCAGTCCTCTACCATAGTTCACTTTTCGCCAAATAGCGACTGCACATGTGTCAGGTGGTGTGCCGTCGCCGCCCTATACTGTTGGATATATGTGCAGTCTTTAGTCCGTTAGTCGCCTTTTACGACACCCAAGAGAAGAGAGGGAGCGGTAGTAGTATTCTCTCACGCTACGCGGCAAAGTTAGTTAGTTATTTCGCACTAGAATTGAACTTTATCAATGCTAGATTTATAAGCTAATTAGTTTTCAACATTAAAATTTATTTACGTGAGACGTCACCAGAGCCGGTAGCAGGAAAAGTTGGAATTAAGAGTGATCGATTGTGTTAAAAATACAGTGCTGCGAGAATTATCTACCTAGGCACCTATCTACCTATCTTACCTAGGCATTGCTAACGTGGGTCAAAAAAAACTGCTAAATTTAATCTTTTTAAGTTGGTTATTATTCGAGATCTTGATGTTGATGATTGATTATAGGTACTGATAACTAAGTAGTCACTAATTTAAACACTCACATATTAATTTTGCTTACTCTCAAGAGTTTGCAAAGTTAAGTCCACAAAACAGAAAAAAGAAGGTCTTCTGTTCTGTGGTTTAGTAGTTAGTACACATTACAATGTGAATCACCCACAGGTGACAACAGTGGCTCAGCAACCCAAAAATATGTCTTGACCTCCGATGTGGGAATCCGCCACGAGTCCACATTGTATACAATCCAAACAATGTCAATAATAACATCTTGTAAAACTGCAGTGATCTTCCAGTGTCGCCTAAACGTGCGTCTCGTGAACGACTTCGAGTGGCTAAAGCAGTGCCGCTTCTACTTCAAGGACGACGCGGATAAGACCTTGGTTTCCGTCACAGACGTCACCTTTATCTATCAAAATGAGTACTTGGGTTGCACCGATCGGTTGGTCATCACACCACTTACTGACAGGTCAGAATATTATCAGTAACATTAACTGAGTTGCGAAACAAGCATACGGGGCGGCCTACTTAAAAATTCAATAATTAAATGGCGTTTCAAACAGCTTTTTTTGTAAAAATAAGCCCGCCCTTTAATAGTTGTTTTGTGGTGCAGATGCTACATAACCCTGGCGCAGGCTCTGGCCATGAGCATGGGCGGCGCGCCCTGCGGGCCTGCGGGTACAGGCAAGACGGAGACCGTCAAGGACATGGGCAAGACGCTCGCCAAATACGTGGTCGTCTTCAACTGCTCCGACCAAATGGACTACAGGTAAAGTAAAAAGACTAACTAAATACTGTCCCACTGGGCAAAGGCCTCCTGATGATTAATTTTCTCCCGTCCAGAAATCTTGATCGCATCCATAAGGGCCTCGCCCAGTCTAAGTCGTGGGAGTGCTTCGACGCTCCATGTTCTTGTTAAGCTGTGGAACGTGGAACGCTGATGAGCTTAATAATTTTTCTACTTAGAGGACTTGGTCGCATCTACAAGGGCCTCGCCCAGTCCGGCTCGTGGGGTTGCTTCGACGAGTTCAACCGCATCGAGCTGCCGGTGCTGTCGGTGGCGGCGCAGCAGGTGGCTGTGGTGCTGGCCGCGAAGAAGGAGAAGAAGAAGAGCTTCATCTTCACCGACGGCGACACCTCGGAGATGTGCCCGGAGTTCGGCATTTTCATTACCATGGTAAATCGCGAACAAAATGTAACATCATCAAAGAAACAAAAGTAAAGTTTTGTAAATTTTGATTATTAAATTGTATTAGGTCTACTATCATTTTTACAGTATAACACAGAAATAGGACATATGTCTTAAAATACAGTTAGAACTTTAAATTACAGTTAGTTAGCTTAAACCTTCCTAATCTTTTAATGTTAACAGATCGCCGATGCTAAAAGTATCATGTGTGCGGTGACCAAAGCAGAACATGCTACTTTTAGCAGCGCCGATCGGCGATTTAGACGCTTTTTAGAAGCTGAATGCAGCTGCAATCGAACGCGTCGCCAAAACGCGATGCCAGTCGCAAAATCGCTGATCGCCGATGCTAAAAGTATCATGTGTGCGGTGGTTCTAAGAGCCACCGCACACATTCTGCTTCTAAAAAGCGTCTAAATCGCCGATCGCCGCTGCTAAAAGTAGCATGTCTGCTCTGGCCCTAATTGGTTTTAAAGAAAAGAAAAGAAGATCAATTTAAATAAATTTAATTCTGTTTGGTCGGTCAGTAGAATCTATTATGAGCACAGTGCCTAAAATATCCATTAGCTTGTATTAAATCTTTTTAATTTAGAAGGTATCTAAATATGCGTCGTACATACCTATAAAGCTACTTTTAGAATCTTGGATACCAACAAAAATATTTGATATAATGAAATTTTTCTCAGAATCCTGGATACGCCGGGCGCAAGGAGCTGCCCGAGAACTTGAAGATCCAGTTCCGCACGGTGGCCATGATGGTGCCCGACCGGCAGATCATCATCCGCGTGAAGCTGGCCTCCTGCGGCTTTTTAGAGAATATCACGCTCGCACGCAAGTTCTACACGCTATACAAGCTGTGCGAGGAGCAGCTCACTAAGCAGGTCCGACGAAAAACTTTGAAGACCAAATTTAGCTGTACCGTACACAACTGCAATTACTATTCCACCTAAATGTATGATGGAACAGCAGATTTTTTTGTTTTCGCAATTATTTTAGAGTTGCTCTCGTATACAAAGGTACATACTCGTGTTTTAACCTTTTTCGTATTTAAATCGAGAACTTGGGAGTTTTTAATGTGATTTTGGTCATATAATTTATTGCTTTGGCTTCTTTTAACTTTGATAATTTGAATAATCATGTATTTCTATTGAAACTCTATTAACCAAAACTCGATTTAATTGGATAATTTACAACGAAAACAGCTAATTTCGAAGGCGCGATTTCCAGATGACGTACGAAGGCTCAACTTTGGAGTAATCCTACACCAATTATTATAACTACTTAAATAAAATGATAAAAAAATATAGGTACATTAATAGAAACATATTATCCTTAAATTAAAAATTTATTAAGAAAAGTTCGATTTTTATTTCATTAACTTGTAAAGTAAAAATTCGATAAATTTGCTACAAATCATAATCTAGAAGTCATTCGGCAGCATAAATAATTTTATACATAAGAAGAAAGATTGTACTATAAATGTAAAAAATAAATAATATCCCTGTTCAATCTTTTATGAGAATAAATAATTGTTCAAAGTTAGTAAAATCGGGTGGATCGCACCGCAAGGCACGCACGCAGCGCGGCCTCGCCTCAATCAGTCGCGCTCAGGCGACAGGCGCTCGTCGGCGTAGTCAGGAGTCAGGACCGTCTTGGTTGACCTTCCGCCGCCTCGCAAGTGCCAAGCGTAATATTTACGTCGTATACACAACACATACCTAGTGCGACGAAATAATAATTATGTTCCGTAAATATTTTATTTGTGAATCTGAATGAGGTTTTTCCTCAACAACATTTTGATGAATAGTGGATCTTATAACTATTTGCTCTACAAACTTTTTATTATTAAAAACTTTTATTTAACTTGCAATGTTTGTATGTACAGTCAGCAACAAAAGTAGATTCACACTTTCGACAGCTATTTACCCTTGTCTTTAGGAATAGGAACCACGAATTGTTATAATTATCTACTTTTGTACGTTCAGGTCAATTCTTGCAAAGAAGATTTAAACCCCTTCTCGGGAAGCGATCGTGCTGTTTAGTATACCTACGTAACTTCGATGACAATACCATAAAATGGCACCATGGAGCTGGTATTATGATGCAGTCATAGGGGCTCTGCAGTGAAACAAGATAACCCCGCCCTGTTAGGGCTTGTTTGATTTGTCTTGACTAAAACCATAACCTTGTGTGGTGCCCCAGGGTCTGATTATGAAGGTGGTCATAGGAACTTTGCACTTTAATATAGTTTTATAAATATTTAAATAAGTCGGTACTTATACAAATAAACAAACAAATATAACAAATAAGAAAAACTAAAATAATACTATGGAAAAAATGTCACTGAAAAGTACGAAATAAGAAAATATCATAGTGATGTTTAGAATATAGCCGTGACCGCATGCCACCTTGCTTAGGCAATCCTAAGGGATTGCTTGAAGTGGTATGTGACCACGCCTAATTTCTCTAAACATCACTATGCTCCTCTCTTGTTTCGTACTTTTCATAGGCATTATTTCCGTAGTCGGTTCTTAAACTTTTTTTGTATTTAAAATATTTTAGGTTTTTTAACGATAGCTCTTTTGCCTATGTATGATAAGTAGTTTATAGTCCGTGCTAGATAACCGTGCAATATAAGTATCATACCCCATATTGTATCATACCCCATATTGTATCATACCCCATATTGTATCTACCAAAAAGTCACCAAACTTTTGGGGGTCAAAGTTGCTCGCGTCCGTAGGTTTACCCTTGAGACCCTACACGTGATCCCTGGGTGGTGCTAAATGAGTGACACTGACTGAGTGGTAGAGCCACGCTGCGTTGCAGCACGCATTGGGCCGGCTCGCCCGGCGTAATACCACCCCCTCACGAATATTCGGCGTGAAATAATGGCTTGGTGCTGTTGTGTTTCGTCCGACCAGTGAGGGTTCCGGAGGCCCCCCCCCCCCCCTCCCCCCCCCCCTCCTCCCATTCCTATTCCTTCCTTAAACCTATTCCTCCCTTAAAGACCGGCAACGCGCCTGCGATTCCTCTGGTTTTGCGGGTGTCCATGGGCGGCGGTGATTACTATCCATCAGGTGACCCGCCTGCTCGTTTGCCTCCCTCTTTTATAAAAAAAAAAATAAAAAAAAAACTACGCGATAAAGATCGCTTCATACAAAACCGTCGATCGAACCGGAGGCTAATTGACTAATTTCAACACCTATCGCAATAGAAGTAGTAGTTCTTTCGAGTAGAAGTACATTGCCTCGCTAGTTTGATTATTTTAAAATAATTTTGTTATAAGCAAACTAGCAAAGCAATGTCATTTTACTTGAAACGTATTACGATGGGTGTTGAAGTTAGACAATTTTCCGGTTTCATAATACCGTGCGTGAAAAGTGAAAACTAAAGAGAGCAAGTTAAGTTAAAAAAAAGTAAACTCTTTTTAATTTTTTTTTAGTAATCTTTTAGAAAACTAAATATAATATCGTTTTATTGCGAAAATTATTTCAAGTAGGTACTTGAAATAATTTTCGCAATAAATTTTTTTCTTCGAATTTTCCTGTATTATTAAATTTCCATACATGTTTTAGTTTTTTTTGTTTTGGTTCCATGATTTATAATTTACATGGCAGGCCATTATATAAACGAACTTAATTACCAATTGAAAACTTATGATCAATAGGGTCCTAATAAACAATTTTATATTTCGTACTCAAAAATTTAATATTTTAAATGCCTCACCAACTATTAGGTAACTACCACAGGTAACTACTTAGGTGAGAGAGTGACGTCAGAGCGAGCCAGAGGTGCGTCACCATTTTGTTGATTGCAGACGCGTTGCTGTTTGTTGTTATTCCGAACTAGCCAAATAGGTACAGCCGTTATGAAATGATGCACAAAAGTACTACCTACGTGGCCAATTGTTTTAAATATATAGATTATCTAGATAAAGGAAATAAAGCCGTAAGCAACAACTACTTATGTATAGTTTTGGAATGTGTTCATTAAGCCCTGTCATTTGATATCCAACACGGCAACATTTTTTTTCGTTTCTACTTCATGTCTAGAGGGCGCTATATTCAGCAGCACCAGCGGACGATTAAGGCATTTCCAACGATACCCACCCCATTTTGTCAAATTATGATTAGTAGTGTTAATGTTAACCGTGTCGTTAGCGGTGAAAGAATACTAAATTCAGGCCACTGCTATTTCAATAACCGAAATATTTCTCTACTTCAGGTGCACTACGACTTCGGTCTTCGCAACATCCTCTCTGTGCTGCGAACCCTCGGGGCTGTCAAGCGGGTCAACTTTAAAGACACCGAGAGTACCATCGTCATGCGTGTGCTCAGAGACATGAATCTCTCCAAACTAATAGACGAAGACGAACCTCTCTTCATATCTCTGGTGGCCGACCTGTTTCCGAACCAGGCTTTAGAGAAAACTACGTACGACCACCTCGAGGAGGCGATAAAGAAGCAAGTGGAGATGGGTGGACTGGTCTATCATCCTCCTTGGGTTTTGAAGCTGATACAGGTAGCTGACTACATGTTTTTAATTGCTACCAGCACACCGACCAGCAATTACGTATCTAACGCTTTAATTGGATAAGAATTCTCATGCATCTACTACGATGCATGCACTTACATTCTGCTTTTCTGATTTGTCTTTACTTGATTGATTGCTTGGTCTGGACTGTAACCGCTTTTTCTAGGTTATAGAGGGTAAACAATAAATATATCTAAAATATTTTTAATGTGTGGCTGTTCATAAATGTAAAATTATACTTCCAGCTTTACGAAACTCAGAGAGTTCGCCACGGTATCATGACTTTGGGCCCACCCGGAGCCGGCAAGACAACATGCATTCATACTCTTATGAATGCGCTGTCCGAAACAGAAGCACCTCACAGGTCGGTTAGGCATAATTATATAAAATCAATGGATAATTGTATTGTTTTATATATTATCATTCGTGTATACCTACATAATTACGAATTTGCAGAGAAATGCGCATGAACCCTAAGGCTATAACCGCATCACAAATGTTCGGTCGCCTCGACGTGGCTACTAACGATTGGACCGATGGCATATTCTCGGCTCTTTGGCGAAAAACACTCAAAATCAAAACTGACGAACATATCTGGCTGGTCTTAGATGGACCCGTCGACAGTATATGGATAGAGAATCTCAATTCTGTTCTAGACGACAATAAGACATTGACTCTTGCTAATGGTGATCGTTTGACAATGTCACCGACTTCCAAAATTATATTTGAACCAGAGAATATTGATAATGCCTCACCAGCGACCGTATCTAGAAACGGAATGGTTTACATGAGTTCATCGGGTTTAGAATGGGAACCAGGTATTGTAGTTAGTTTGACATACTTCGTAGGCTTGTTTCTTTAAATTTTGTAAGTTTAGACTTAAACGTATACTTTTATTGCAGTTCTTCGCGGCTGGTTAAAAACTCGTTCTCCTAGAGAGTTCGAAGTATTCAGCGATTTGTTCGACCAAACGTTTCCAATAATTTACACGTGGTGCACGCAGAACTTGACATTTTGCATGAGAGTATTACAAAGCAACATTATACTACAAATGCTAAATCTTCTAGAAGGTCTTGTTCCTCAACAAACGGTTGAGAGTGAAGAACCTTCAGCCAGTAAGTCAGTTAATGGAGACGTTGAAGACGAAGAAGACAAGGAAAAAGTGGAAGAAATTATACAGTACACACCAGAGCATTTGCATAAAATATACGTCTTTGTATTAGTTTGGGGCTTCGGCTCACTGTTAGAAACTAAAGACAGGGTGAGATTTGATAATTTCATCAAAAATAAGTTTTGTGATATTTTAGACATACCAAAGCACCCTAACAATAAACCATCTATTTTGTTCGACTTTTACGTCAAGCATCCTGGTAAATGGGAACTTTGGGATGACTTAGTTACGAACTACCAATACCCTGATACCGCCTCTCCAGATTACGCGAGTATTTTGGTACCCATTACAGATAATGTAAGGATAAACTATCTAATACATTGTATCGCAAAACAAGGACGAGCCGTTTTGCTTTTAGGCGAGCAAGGCTCCGCCAAAACTGTGATGATGAAAGCTTACATGAAGAACGTGAATCCAGAGCAGTTCATGGGTCGCTCTTTCAACTTTTCTTCAGCTACTAGCCCTTATCAATTTCAAAAAACAATAGAAAGTTATGTAGAGAAACGAAGCGGAATGACTTTTGGGCCCCCTGGAGGAAAAAAGATGTTGGTTTTTATTGATGACATCAACTTGCCTCAGATAAATGAATGGGGTGATCAAATAACTAATGAAATTGTAAGGCAAACTATGAGCATGGGTGGGTTCTACAGTTTAGAGAAGCCTGGTGATTTCACAACTATTGTTGACATACAATTTCTGGGAGCTATGGGCCAACCAGGTTTGTGATTCAAAACTTTGAATATGTGCTTTCCTGATCTGAATCTTTAATAAGGGTTCGACTTTCGCGTTTTATTAGGTTAACATATTGTACGATAAATAATTTTCATATATTGCAGGTGGTGGCAGAAACGACATTCCTGCGCGACTTAAACGTCAGTTTGCCATATTTAACTGCACTTTGCCAAATAATGAAGCAATTGACAAGATTTTTAAAGTAATCGGTGAAGGTCATTACAATGCAAGACGAGGCTTCTCTACAGATGTACGTTCATTGATCAAAAAAGTAATACCACTAACAAGGGAACTCTGGATGAAAACTAGACTAAATTTATTACCAACTCCAGCTAAATTCCATTACGTTTTTTCTTTGAGAGACTTGTCTAGAGTGTGGCAAGGAATGGTTGGAACCCTTCCCACCGTTATCGAGTCAGAAAAATGTTTAATGTTATTATGGAAACATGAATGCTCCAGGGTGTTTCTGGATCGATTCACGCACCAAGCAGATAAAGATTGGTTTAACAAGGCATTGTATGATACTACAGAACAGGTTTTAGGGGCAGAATATAAGAAGATGATGGAAAAAGCAGAACCAGTCTTTGTTGATTTTATGAGGTGACAAAACAGATGTTATACATATTTAACTTTTTGTCAATTAAATTAAATGTAACAGCTTTCATTATAAAATTACAGAGATGCTCCGGAACCCACAGGAGAAGAAGGAGAAGATGCAGACATGGAGTTGCCTAAAGTGTATGAGCCCGTATACGACTACAGCGAACTAAGAGAACGATTGGATATGTTTTTAGCACAGTTCAATGAAATGGTTCGCGGTTCTGGCATGGACTTGGTATTTTTCCCTGACGCCATTTTACATTTAGTCAAAATATCAAGAGTGATACGGCACCCACGAGGAAATGTAATGCTTGTGGGCGTCGGTGGCTCTGGAAAACAATCCTTAACAAAGTTATCAACCTTTATCGCTGGATACAGATCCTTCCAGATCGCCTTAACTAGATCATATAACGTTAGTAACTTCCTTGAGGACTTAAAACTTCTTTATAGATCTTGCGGAGTCCAAGGCAAAGGCACAACTTTTATTTTCACGGACCTAGACATTAAAGAAGAAGGTTTTCTTGAGTACTTAAACAACATTCTATCATCTGGAGTGATATCAAATCTTTTCACGAAAGACGAGCAGCAAGAAATCATTTCAGAGCTGACGCCTGTAATGAAACGCGAAAATCAAAAACGTACCCTAACTAATGAACTTGTAATGGAATTTTTCCTTAATAGGACGTGTCAGTATCTTCACGTTGTTTTATGCTTCTCACCGGTAAGCAATACTTACAAATCCTTAATAAGACATATTTACACTAAAGATTCTTTTTCACGGCTTTCATCTCATCTGATGGTAAATGACGATAAATTAAAAGATGGAAACGGCCTTGCAAACCAAGTAACATAATATAATTCTATAACGTTTTTGTTTTAGGTAAGCGAGGCTTTCAGAAACAGAGCAATGAGATTCCCTGCTCTCATCTCAGGGTGCACAATTGATTGGTTTCAGCCGTGGCCAAAACTTGCTTTAGTGCAAGTAGCTGACCACTTCTTGGCAGAGTTTGAAATAGAATGCACTAAAGAGGTTAAGAAAGAACTCGTCACAGTTTTGGGTACTATTCAAGACGTTGTTTCCTCAGTGTCGACTGAATATTTCCAAAGATTTCGTAGGTCTTCTCATGTGACACCCAAATCATATTTAAGTTTTATAGCCGGGTATAAAACCATATACCAAATGAAGCAAAAGGAACTTGGTGATGGGGCAGTGAGGATGGATACGGGTTTGGAGAAACTACGAGAAGCTTCCATTTCAGTAGAGGTACTAAAAAAAGACCTGGCTGTTATGGAGCAAGACTTAGCTTTGGCGTCTGAAAAGGCGGACCGTGTATTAACAACTGTGACTGAAAGAGCTATGCAGGCAGAAATAGTTAAAAACCAAGTCCAGATAGTAAAAGAAAAAGCCGAAATCTTAGTAGCGTACATAGCTGAAGAAAAGGAAAAAGCTGAGATAAAGCTAGAAGCAGCGAAGCCAGCTTTAGAAGAAGCGGAATCCGCCCTGAACACCATTAAACCTGCTCATATTGCGACCGTGAGGAAGTTGGGTAGACCACCACACTTGATCATGAGAATCATGGATTGCGTGCTTATCTTATTTCAAAGAAGATTGCATCCACTTATTTCTGATACAGCTGCACCATGTCCAAAGCCGTCCTGGGCAGAGTCCTTAAAGGTTAGATAGAAAATCAAAATTCATCGTTTAGTCAACATATTTTACTATCGAATGAAAATAATCTACACATTTAATTATGAAATATTACAAAAAAATTGTAAGCAACGTAAATTTATTTCACAGATGATGGCTAGCACCACATTCCTGCTACAACTGCAGAACTACCCCAAAGACATAATTAACAACGAGATGGTTGAGCACCTGATGCCATACTTTGAGATGGAAGATTACAACATGGACACAGCCAAGCGAGTCTGTGGCGACGTTGCTGGGCTGCTGTCGTGGACAAAGGCCATGGCTTTCTTCCACAGCGTCAACAAAGAAGTTCTACCACTGAAAGCGAACCTGTTACTGCAAGAAGCACGGCTGAAGGTACCTGAACACTTATTCAAATAATTTATATAAAAAGGCTCTCTAAATATCGTAATCCTAACTGATTTTATTAATGCGTAAGTGAGTTTCTTTATTTATTGTTTGTTATTCTTTCACGCTTAAACCACTTAATCGATTTTAATGAATTTTGGTATAAACTAGGACCTGAAGACGGTTATAGGGTACTGTCCCGCGAAACTTAACGCGAGCAAAAGCCGGTTTTACATACAGTTACTGTAATAGATATATTTTTGTCACATTAAAGATTGTTTTATTTAAGTACTAACTATAATATAGTATGTCACTTTGGAGTATTAAACTAATGAATATTGCACAGGTGGCTATGGATGATTTGGCATCAGCAGAAAGACAATTAGAAGAACGTGAAATGTCTTTACGCAAAGTGAAAGAGCATTATGAATCAGCTGTGTCAGAGAAACAACAGTTAACTGACGCTGCCAACGTCTGTTTGAGAAAGATGACTGCCGCCACCGCCCTTATTAACGGCCTTGGTGGTGAGAAGATTAGGTGGACGCAGCAAAGCAAAGACTTTAAGGAACAGTTAGGCAGGCTGGTGGGAGACGTCATATTAGCCACCGGATTTTTGTCATACTGTGGGCCGTACAATCAAGAGTTTAGAAACAGCCTTCTTGACACCTGGATGGGAATATTAAAAAAGAAAGAAATACCAGTCACTAATAATCTCAACATTACACACATGCTTGTTGAAAACGCAACCATATCCGAATGGACACTGCAAGGTCTACCAAACGATGAATTGTCTGTTCAAAACGCTCTAATTGTCACAAAATCAAGATCATACCCATTGTTGGTGGACCCGCAAAGTCAAGGTAAAAACTGGATTAAAAATAAGGAGAGTACAAATGAATTACAAATCACATCACTGAACCATAAATACTTTAGAACTCATTTAGAAGACAGCCTTTCTTTGGGTAGACCACTTTTGATAGAAGACGTTGGTGTAGATTTGGATCCTGTTATAGATAATGTTCTAGAGAAAAACTTTATTAAATCGGGCTCAATCGAAAAAGTTATTGTTGGGGACAAAGAGTGCGATGTTATGCCTGGTTTTATGTTATATATAACGACAAAATTACCTAACCCTCCATATTCACCAGAAATCAGTGCTAAGACATCTATTATAGACTTTACAGTAACAATGCAAGGATTAGAGGATCAATTACTTGGACGGGTCATTCTCATGGAGAAATCAGATTTAGAAGAAGAACGTGTTGCCCTATTCGAGTCTGTTATGAAAAATCAAAGAAGTATGAAAGAATTAGAGAGTAACTTACTATGTCGACTTACATCCTCTGTAGGTTCTTTGGTCGATGACGAAGCCTTGATCCAAGTACTGCAAGTAACAAAAACAACGTCTGAAGAAGTTAATGAGAAACTCAAAGTTGCTGAAGTGACAGAGAAGAAGATTATCAAAGCCAGGGAAGAGTTCAGAGCTGTGGCTGGAAGGGGTTCCATTCTTTACTTCTTAATAGTGGAAATGAGTAATGTAAATATTATGTACCAGAATTCTTTAAAACAGTTTCTCAACATATTCGACAGCTCAATTACAAAGTCTACTAAAAGTAACGTGACTGAAGAGAGAATTAATATAATCCTAAAGTATTTGACGCATGAAATATGGGCGTTTACTTTAAGAAGTTTGTATGAGAGGCATAAAGCATTATTTACACTCATGTTGGGGATGAAAATTGACTGTCACAGAGGGTTAATATCCCACGACGAGTTTATGGCGTTCGTAAAAGGTGGCGCTTCTTTAGACTTAAATGCTGTGACTCCGAAGCCTTTCAGATGGATTTTAGACATCACGTGGTTGAATCTGGTTGAAATCAGCAAGCTCAAAATCTTCGGTGACGTCCTTCAAAGGGTAAGATGCTCGTTTACATCTTCATCGTAAGTTAATATAGGGTAAGTAAATATATGGTAAGTTGTAGATAAAAATAACTTTTTCTTTATTCCTTAAAAAATAAAAGAGTATAGTAAAATTTTGACAAACACTTTAATATTTCTTATAAGCTTACTAACACATTTAGCGAACTCAGAATACAAAATAAACCGGCTCATCCAATTGCAATTGCATGCCGGGCACCGTCTAAAAACTTTTAGATCTGGTACGAGAGAGGAATACGTGTACTTGCACCAAATGTCCTATATGTTAAAAATAAGGTAGCAGATAGTTACGGAAGCAGTATTGCTCCACACTTTGCGGTGCCCTTACAGGGTGTCACCCGTTGATATTACATTCATATTTTATACCACCTTATTATACTTGCAAAAAAATGAATGATTAAGGTATCTAAAATTTCTGTTTAGATTACGACAAACGAGAAAGAGTGGCGAGTGTGGTACGAGAAGGCCAAGCCGGAGGAGGAGACGATCCCCAGCGGCTACCAGGACAGCTTGGATGTGTTCCGCAAGCTGCTGCTCATCCGCTCTTGGAGTCCGGACCGCACACTTTCGCAGGCTCGAAAATATATTGTTGGTATGTTGTCAGCAATCGCTTAAACTTCGTGAATATTTTTAATACATACCCACTTAATTATTTTTACGTGAAAATAAGAAAGACCTAGGAAATAAATATGTATGACTATTTGGAAATTTCTTTAAATACAAGAATTTATATTATAGTACGAATAGAAAACGGATATAAGCACTCGTAATTTGGCGTGTCGTAATGTGTGGGAATTATTGTCACCAGTTCAAGAATAAATCAATCAATGGGTTAGGTCTGAGGTGTTTATGGTAACTACTGAACTAACATTTGAATTTTAACAGTGTCATTTATTTCACTAAACCAGATTCACTGGGGCCTGAATACGGCGAGGGATGCATCTTAAACTTGGAAACGACATGGATGGAGTCGGAGCCACGCACCCCGCTCATCTGCATCCTGTCCATCGGGTCGGACCCATCTGCTCAGATTGGCAGCCTTGCAAAAGCCCAAGAAATAGGTAAACTCTGCTTTCGGTAACTCTCACTACATTTTTTTATATCACTAAGCTGGCAATTAGGAATAACGCCCGCCTGGTGGTAAGCGGTTTATTGTGGCGTATTTTCATTATTTTATCGTATGACTAGACTGTAAGCTAAGCCTATGTGAATCGACGCGATTGACCTGATGCAAAATTTTCCTAAAGCGAATTTGATGAAATGCTAATTCAAGATAGTGCAGATAATTCACTATAGGCTTCTGACACGTGAACCTACGGCAGTCAATAATTATCATGGTTTAACTTCTATGTTTAATTTGTTATATTTGTTCTAGTTTTAAAAGCTGTATCTATGGGCCAAGGTCAAGAGGTAGTCGCCCGCAAAATGATCTCAGATTCTATGAACGAAGGCGGGTGGGTGCTGTTACAGAATATTCACTTGTCTCTCCCATTCTGCGTGGAAGCAATGGACGCTCTAATCGAAACCGAACATATACAAGAGTCCTTCCGTCTGTGGTTGACTACCGAAGTACATACAGAGTTCCCAATTGGTCTTCTGCAAATGGCTATTAAATTCACAAATGAACCACCCCAAGGAATAAGAGCAAGTATGAAGAGAACATACCAGAACATCACCCAAGATACTTTAGATTATTCTTCGTTAACGCAATGGCCGCCTCTTCTATACGCAGTTGCATTCTTACACACAATACTTCAGGAACGAAGGAAATTCGGACCTTTGGGCTGGAATATACCTTACGAGTTTAACCAAGCGGATTATTCGGCTTGCGTCCAGTTTGTCCAAAACCACCTGGATGAGATCGATCCTAAGAAAGGTATTTCGTGGGCTACCGTTTGCTACATGCTCGGCGAGGTCATGTACGGTGGTCGAGTCACGGACGACTTTGACAAGCGCTTGCTGACAACATTTACCAATGTTTGGTTCTGTGATGTGCTACTGCGACCAGGTTTCGAGTTTTACAAAGGGTACAAAGTTCCGCAGACAAGAAATTTGCAAGGTTATGTGGACTATATAAACCAACTACCATTGACAGATACGCCAGAAGTGTTTGGTTTGCACGGTAACGCTGACATAACTTACCAGATTAATAGCGCTAAGGATATTTTAGATACGATATTAAATGTACAGCCCAAAGAGGGAGGAGGAGGAGGAGGGGAAACCAGAGAGAGCATTGTTTACCGCCTAGCAGAAGACATGCTCGAAAAATTGCCAAAACAATACGTAGATTTTGAAGTGAAAGAAGCGCTTCAAAAGATGGGAGCCTTTTTGCCAATGAACATTTTCTTAAGGTATGTTAAGTTAAATTACATTAAGATTTTTTATGTATTTTTATTAAATATATTCTCATAAAAAATAAAGCCTGTTACACAATATGAATTGATGTGTAAACACCTAAAATACGTTATTCCAGACAAGAAATAGACAGGATACAGAAGGTAATTAAGACAGTCAATTCAACCTTATGCAACTTAAAATTGGCTATTGACGGGACTATTGTTATGAGCCAAGGCCTGCGAGATTCCCTGGATGCGATGTACGACGCTAGGATTCCTCAAAATTGGCTCAAGGTTAGTAGTACGTCTATGACATAACTCTTAAATGCATACATTAAGATTTATATTACAGGTATCTTCTTAAAAGATTTTAATCAAACTTTTGTAGACTTAAAAATTCTATACTTAAGTACTTTTATTATTATGTCTTGAGTCTATGTATCGAATAAAAAATATTTCCCCGTGTGGTCTTGCAAGCGGTGCAAGATTGCATCGGTTGATTTCACTTACTAATAATTATTATTGCTATTTCTGACAATTTCTACTTGTGTACATACGGTTTATTAGGCTTTACGTTTCTGATTTTTATGATTTCTTATTTTTGCCCGTAAGTACTTTCTACATATAATACTCGTACTTAATAATATACATAAATCACGACTATTATATCCGAAAGATTAGTCAGAGACTAGGCAATGAGGACCGCAAAAGCAGTCCCTTGCCATAGTCCACTTTTCCCAAATGGCGACTGCACATGTGCTCAGCGTGACTGGTAGTGAGCCCATCGCCGCTCTATGCTGTTAGATGTATGTGCAGTCTTTAGTCCGTTAATCGCCTTTTACGGCACCCAAGGGAAGAGAGGGGGTGGTAGTATTCTTTCACCGCTACGCGACTTGGTTATGTTGCTTTCTACGTTATCTTCGTATGTTCATAGGTGTCATGGGAGTCTGCCACGCTCGGGTTTTGGTACACCGAGCTGCTGGAGCGCGAGCAGCAGTACCGCGTTTGGCTGAAGAACGGCCGCCCTACCACCTTCTGGATGACTGGCTTCTTTAACCCGCAAGGCTTCCTTACAGCGATGAGACAGGTGCTAAGCTTGTTAACACTGCTTTTGCACACCGGGTAGGGCTAAGATCTAACATTAGTAGATATTCATAATATTCCCTCATTCTCGTAAGTTTAGAATATCGTTTTCTTTTTTTATTTCTTTTCAACCCTTCTTTGGTCTTGTGGTTAGACCACTCAGAGTTGCCAGGTTCTATTCTTTTTTTTTATAGCAGAAGGAAGCAAACGAGCAAGCGGGTCACCTGATGGAAAGTAATCACCGCCGCCCATGGACACCCGCAAAACCAGAGGAATCGCAAGCGCGTTGCCGGCCTTTAAGGAAGGAATAGGCTCGTTTCTTGAAGATCCCTAAGTCGTAACGGTCCGGAAATACCGCCGCCGAGAGCTGGTTCCACAACACTGTAGTTCGAGGCAAGAAATTAGACTAAGGGAACATTGCGTGCAGCAAAGCATACTACCAGAAATATGAAGTACCTATTGAGTTGCCTTGTAATAGTGCCCGCTTTTTGACGCTTAATGGCGCTAAGAAAGGTTACAAATAAATAAATACTTATTGATTTCAATTAAATAGTTAGTTAAAAACAAATATACTTACTTAATAAATAAATAGGAATAAAAATTCGTAATTTCACAGATTTTGTTTTGAAAAGGAGGCAAACGAGCGCGTCACCTGATGGAGAGTAATCTACGCCGCCCATGGAAAGCCAGAGGAATCGCAGACGCGTTTCTTATAACAGAGCAAAAGCTGAACGAAGTATTGAACTGTAATTTTCGTCGCATTACTTCGTGCTTCATTAGTGTAATAGATCCTCAGAACAATAACTAATATTGTTCTGAGGATAGATAGAACGAGTGAAAGTATCACTTGAAAATCTGGGATCAAATCTCCATAAATACAAAATTTGTTTTTTGTTTTGTATTTTTTAATTCTAATTAAAAACTAATTTCGATTATATAAAACATGAGCAATACTAAAATGCGGCGTATGCCTCCTGAAACTAACACGCCGACAGTATCTGAAATGCTGCAAATGCAGTTTGGTTTACGATTTAAATTATGCAGTTATGGATATAAAACGATATAACTCATTCTATGCATTTAATGAGGAAAAGAAAAGCACTTGACAATGTCATAACTGTGCAAATGTAAAGAAAGAAAAACAAATAATACTAATATGCCGGTAGGTACATGAATGGACGGGAAGTTCAAGAGAAAATATAACAACTAATGTTTCTTTTCGAAAACAAAACAGAGACAAACAGTTTTAACGATTAGTTCCTAATTCGCCGGATTCCTGTTTCGTCAGAAATATTAATATACAATAAAATCACTTCAGTAAAGAAAACATGTACTTAGTTATATTTATTATTGAATAAATTACAATTTAGTTGCCACTATCGGACATGACTTAAATTACCTACTTAGAAATGAGATTTCGATTCATTTTTTTAGTTAAGGTGTTTAAACATTCTTTATCTGTTAGGTACGTTATTAAATTATGAACAAATAAATATATTTATCAATGTACCGAAATTTCTGCCTTTTATTTAATAGATAGGTAAAGCCACGATATTTCTATAGTTTTCCGTCACCAAAAAAATCTGACGAAACAAGAATCCGGCAAATCAGGAATCCGGTGAATACTAGGACTATACAAAGAAAACAAGACTCTCAGGGAAAATATAGAGATGTAGGTATGAGAAAAAACTTAAGTATCGAGACCTATCAAGCTGAGCACATGTGCAGTCGCTATTTGATGAAAAGTGGACTATGGTAGAGGACTGCTTTGCTGTCCTCATTGCCTAGTCTCTGGCTAACCGTTCAGGGATAATAGTCGTGATTATAATTGTATGTACCTATGTATGTACTTATGTATGTATTCTCTGTTTATTTGTAAGGCATTAGGTGAATTTTATACAGATAAAACATAAGGTTGTTTTTCTGTATTGCATAGTTTAGTTCACATTGTTATTTATTATTGAATGACGAAACTGATAAAACTGTTACTGCTATTTTTATTTTATAAGTCCATAAGGGGATCCTGCACGAAATTGTGAAAATTTACGCATTTTTAAGTTACTTGTACTATGCGCTGAATTCTTTAAATACATTAAAAGAACTTACGTAAGTTAGCCTGATCATTGCACAAGGTCGTGGCCTTGTTAAAATTTGAAACAAATTCTTTAAACAATAATAAACAATACTTAAATCTAATGACTCCTAAAAACATTTTATTTCGACAACTTTCTTAATTTACGCATGAAACAATAATTCTTACATGAAAATATTTGTATTGATGTACCGCAGGTCGCCCCCGTCTTAAAAAATAAATTTTAATTTTTAACACAAGCGCGTGTACATTGTACATTTCACAGAATAAAAACATTGCTCCTTAGATTAAAACAAAAAGGGCATTGCTCTATTCAAATTACTAGGTCTGAAAATACAAAGCAGAATTTCTTTAATTTTAAATATCAATATGATTGATTTTGCTTTAAAGTTTATTATGAGACTTATGTCAGTTTTTGCGATCGCGCGGCACCGCGCGGCCCCTCATATTGTATACACAGTATACACAACAAATATTTTCTATTCTATTTCAGGAAGTGACGCGTAGCCACAAGGGCTGGGCGCTGGACTCGGTGGTGCTGCAGAACCACATCACCAAGATGAATCGCGAGGAGGTGCACGAGGGCCCCGCGGAGGGAGTTTACGTCTACGGCCTGTTCCTGGAAGGTACCTACGGGACTTTATGCACGGGAACTTTTCCTGTATTCCTCGTAGCCACACTGATATCAACGTTTTATTTCATTTCCCCTTGATTTTTCTTTAGTGTACTCTACACCTACTTAGCTTGTATGTCCATGTGAGTCCATTGCGAGAGTGAATGGCATAGTTGGAAGGGGAAGACCTCGGCGAACGTACTTGTATATCGGAAACGTTCTCGGTCAGGTCAAGAGTACCCTAAATCGATGAGCATGTTGTATGAAGAACGTTATAAGTAGGGTTGCCACCTTTTTTTAGGACGAATAAAGTGTTTTTTTATTTTGTTAGAACAAAAAAGTACGTAACATAAAAAAAGAGTATTTATTTATTTATCTTTAAAAACGTATTTTTGTTGCTCTTTGCGAAATCTAACAAATACTTGTCTTTTACGAATTTTCTAGAGTATTTTAGCGTACTTTACTGGTCGTAGATTATAAAGTACGCCTATGAAAGAGAACAATTCTCTATTTTAGAGTACGGGTGGCAACCCTAGTTATGAGAGTAAGTAAAGCAAGGATGTGTGTCAAGATCATAGCAGATGGTAAGCTGTGGTCTGTGCCCACCCTTCCGGCAAGCGGGCGTTATGTATGTATGTCCATGTATCCAAAGTTCAGGAGAAAATCTGACATAATATCCTCCCAAGATTCTACTTAGTCATCTGTTTGAAATAATTCTTACACAATACCTACTCAAATTGGCACACATATAAAACTTAATTAAGTTAGACTGGGTTTCACTGTCAATATACAGTATGTAAATGAACGAAAGGCAAACCCTTAAAACCGGTGGATGTTAAAAACGGGTATAATACAATGAACCACTTTGTTGTTTTAATCCAATCGCATTATTTGTTCATAATTTTACTAAATGTAATAACTTAACCTCTTCCTGATGCAAGTTTGACATCAGTTATCAGTTGCATCACAGGATGTTATTAAACTTGTTAACCAACTGATGAGAAAGAGGTTAAGTTATTATTACATTTACACATTAGTTATAATTGTACATTTAGGGTAGATTCGACCAAACTAGAATAAGGTCTTATACCTAGACAAAACGCTGATTTGTATAGACTAATCTCTGAGTAAGTCTTATTCCAGTTTGGTCGAATCCACCCTAAGTAAAATTATAAACAAAAAAAGTGATTGGACTAAAATCATAAGTGGTTCATTGTAAAACCTTACCCGTTTTTAACATCCACCGGTTTTAAGGTTTGTCTTTCGTTCATTTACATAATCGAAGTCGAAATATTCATCCAAATGTAATCCCTAGTGCCATGGGACCACGGTTAATTAAAATTACCCGTGGACCCGGTAATGGGTCGACCCACCGGGACCACGGGTAAAAACTCATTTTAACTATAACCATTGTTGTTGAGTTTACAATAATTAAAAATTATAAATAAGAATAATTTTGTAAGTGTGCATTGTAAACTTGTTTGTGGTAATTACATTAAAATATATTTTTTTTAATTACGACTTTTTACCACCGCTTTTGCTATTTTAAAAAGTCTTTAATCGTGTCTCACTCAGCGATCTAATATTGAATTTAGTCTAATAATCGAAATCAGATCACTAAAACACAATTATAGGGACTTATTAAAATAGCAGAGTGGTGGCACAGTCGACATGCACATATTGTCATGCAATTCATCATCATCATCAATGTTCTTTCTTGCCCTTATTCCCATTCGG
The DNA here is from genome assembly GCA_963921215.1 of Scoparia ambigualis. Taxonomy (NCBI): domain Eukaryota; kingdom Metazoa; phylum Arthropoda; class Insecta; order Lepidoptera; family Crambidae; genus Scoparia; species Scoparia ambigualis. The sequence goes on from OY992501.1 coordinate 9,371,405, forward strand.
GGTCTGTCTTCATGCAATTAAGACATAAAACCTATTGCAGGCGCGTCCCTCGACCGCAAATCGGGTAAGCTGATAGAATCCAAGGCGAAGGTGCTGTACGAGCAAATGCCGGTGATCTACATATTCGCGATCAACACGACCGCGGGGAAGGACCCGCGTTTGTACGAGTGCCCTATATACAGAAAGCCTCAGAGGACGGACGCGAAGTACGTAGGCTCCATAGACTTTGAGACAGACAGCAACCCGCGCCACTGGACCTTGCGCGGCGTAGCGCTTCTTTGCGACATCAAATAGATACCCTAATAAAAGATATTTATTTCTATGTTTGTATTATTTTATTACCGCCAATAATTTATTTTAGAACCCACCCAGAATTTAACTTTATTGACACTCTTGCCGAAGCTTACAATACTAGCCTACTTTTCTGTCAGGGACGTACACCAGCGGCCTCAAGGATGATTTAATTTTAATATAAAACATTGCAACATTGCTAGCTTCAGCTTGTAGTTCTGCTACAGACTCCGAAGGTGGGCGGAGCTTAACTTACCCCGCGGACCCATTTGCCGCGACACCAAAGACAATAAAAGAAATGTTAAGTAAATAAAAATATGAACATTTATTCATAAAAGAAAATTTACCAAAAGAGTCTTACAGTACCTACTTAAGATTATATAAACCGGTGTGTGGTCACCGTTAGCCGTACCAAATTCCAAGTTCCACCCGACGAGCACAGAACAGCACGCAGACAGTCACCAGTCACAATCACAAACTTCTTGGGTGTACGACGGCAGCTAGAGTAGCTTCTTGACCTCGTCGTACAGGACGAGTACGAAAGCGCCCCCGGTGCCCCTGAGGACGTTGGAGAAAGCGCCCTTGAAAAAGGCGCTGGGCCCCTCAGTCCGCAGTATGGTGGCCCAGCAGTGGATGGTGTTCTTGTAGAGCCGCTCGTTGACGGGCCGGCCCGACTGCATCATCATACGCCGTCGCACCGTGTCCAGGGGGTAGGAGGTGAAGCCCGCCACTGTCGTCACCGTCTGCAATTAACTTCGCGTTAGTAATTGTTAGGTATATGAGGGGTCTTCTTTCAAAACCCCCTAAACCCCCCTTTTTCACAGACGAAGATAGTTCTTAATACAAAACCACATAAAACATCGTTCGCGACGACAACAATAACGGCCAATAGCGACTTGTGTACTGTTCTAAAGTTACGTGTCGTAATGTATGCTCTGCTATTGGCCAACTCTATTTTAGTGGAATTTGACAGTGACAGACTGGGGTTTTATAGTGGGTTTTGATACAAATGTAATTTTTTTCTAATGGATTTTAAACGTGTTTTAGTGGGATTTGTTACTAATCATTAGTGGATCATGGAAGGAATTCATTGTATTTTATTTTTCTGGTAATAGTAGTTTAATTTGGACCAATGTTTGTTTTAGGGGGTTTTGAAAGTAGACCCCTCATGACGCAGAATAGTCGCTTGCGGGCCGGTAGTAAAATATAGTAAATAGGCACCTACATACTTAGTTTCATACAATATCCTCACGACTATAGGTAGGTATTATTCCCGATGGGTTAAACTTTGGTATCTTGATCGTAACGCACAACGCTGCGGTATGCGGCATGAAGTGCCCGACACAAAATTGTATGAAAAACGTCTAAGGGTGGATTCGACCAAACTGGAATACGACTTACTCCGAGATTAGTCTATACAAATTCGGCGTTTAATCTAGGTATAAGACCTTATTCCAGTTTGGTCGAATCCACCCTAAATGGTCTCTTGTTCCGTCGCAGTATGCGTCAGCGGCGAAGGGCAAGCGCGGTGAAGTGGGAGCGGGTATCCCGCACTGCGCGGCGTCGTTTTCGTTGATACGCTGCGGTGTGCGTCGCGGGTTGACAATGGATTTGTTTGAAGATAAATTGAATGAACTTTTCTTCACAATCAATTAAATGCCTTTTTATTAAAATTTCCAAACAACCTTCACCCCTCCGTTGTAAAAACATGTTTCTCGGCCTGCTTCTTTGTCGTCTACTTTGGTTGCTGCGGCAAGATCAACCACTCAGAGACGGTAAACGCTGCGTCGTGACGCTGCGTTTGAGCCGCATACCGCAGGGTTGTGTGTTACGATCAAGAGACCAAAGCTTTATCAGATACCAAGCAATGAGGACGGCAAAAGCAGTCCACTGCCACAGTCCACGTTTCACCAAGTAATAACTGCACATGTGCTCAGCATCATACCCCTATCATGAGCCTATCACCGCTCTTTGTGCAAGTCAGTTAGTCTCCTTTTACGATACCCTACGATAATGAACCGCCACCACAGAGCTACAGATAATACTTTGCAAATGTATAACATTATCAAATACGTAACACAAGAGAGGTAGCCCTACGTGGTGGTTACGTACCGAGCGGCCGTAAGTATTATTTTTTTATTTATCCTTTATTGCAATATTACAGCAAAAGGCGGACTTAATACCCTGAGGCATTCTCTGCCAGATGGCCAGTAAGGGTGTTCAGAGAAAAAAAAACTTGCATTAAAAGACTCGAATAAAAACCTAATTATAAGTAAGGTCAATGTGGGGAAGTCCGTCTAGGAGGTAAGCCCGTCTAGCGGCAATAACTTGCATATTTGAACGGCTAGGTTCTTATGACTCGGTCGGTAAAACAGTATTACGGAGCTAGTTCGAACTGAGAATCATAGATGTCGCTAACATCATTAGGTCGAAAGAAATCGGTAGGCCATTTTTTTCGCGTTGTGTAGGTACTTGATGTTAGAGTGTAACGTCTCTTCAAAAAACTAAAAAGAAAGTAGAAAATCAAAGGAATTTTTGGAGTTTCCTTGATTACGGAAGTCATTTAGTGATCCATATACTTATTTCTGGTGATGAATTCATTAATATCCCTTGAGTTTCGTAATTATTACCTGCAACAAATGTCTAAACTCAAAATGTAATAGTTGGAAAGTCCGTCTACATGCATAGGGAAAGTCCGTCATATGCCGGTCTTGCCTCGATTGCAGATATTGTCAACCTTTTCAGCTGCACGTATTTTATGTTACTATACGATTCTTTGTATTTGCTAGCTACTACTTAAAAGTAGTCGCCCAAAAAAATATTTTTCTGCTTACTTTAAACTAATGTCTAATGCGGGTTCGAATCTTTTGGTATACCTTTCAAATTTCTTTGTTTTTTAGCTCAAAACGGCGGCGTACAAGAGACAAATACTTAAACATAAAAAATACAAATGTTGATTTTTATTAAAAAACCAAAGAAAGTTGACAGGTGTGCAAAAAATATAGTTAAAAAATTTCTGACCCCTTAAATGATAATGAGGGAAGGTATTTGTTCATTTTGCAGCACTACTTATAATGTTCAATAAGAAATAATGATTATGTTTTTACTTAGTTTTTTTTTACAAAAAAGGAAATTTGTTACTTTTTTATTAAAAATGTTTGCAACCACTGTCACCAAAGATAACTTGCCTTAAAATGAAATAAAGTAAATTATCATTGAAATTTAAACCTTATGGACGAATTCATAAAACACACATTTCAACGCCAGTTGTACATCACTGCTACAAACTGTTTTCAAACATATTGCGTCACAAGTTTTGGTTATATTGCTACTAGACGGACTTACCTTAAACTGCACGGGAAGTCCGTCTACACGCCGAGTTTTAAAAAATATCATATAAATCTAAAGATTATTGCAATTCATATGATTTTTAGACCAATATAAGTAAATAAATATATTACCTATAATTTCCGACGACACAAGTTACTTTATATAGCGTATCTCGATTTAATAAGTTCTGTTAAACTTAAATTTTAGAAAAGTATACCGGACTTCCCCACATTGACCTTAAATAAATATGTGATTAAGATATTATGTAGAATCATAAATACGTTCTAGTAAAATACGTATCTTCAAAAATCAATAAAATGTCAGAAACTATAAAATTAATGAAGTGAATTAAAGTGGTGCTCACGTGCCATTCTCTTAAACACACATTTACTGACAGCTTTTTTGATATCCAAGGGCAAGGCATTCCAGAGTCGTATTGCAGTGAGGGTAAAAGAGTTGGCTATAAATCCAAAACTATAGGCAGGGCATTTACGGAGACACTGCCGAGGCAGACTACTGTATAGTATACCACCTTAATTTTTATTTGTTTATAAGAAATTAAGGATGAGTTGCATGCACCCATAAAACTGAACAACTTTCCCCAATGAAACCTGTGTGCAAAAATGAAAAAAAAATTCGACCTCCAATACCATTTTTTTTTGTCATTTTTTCACATAGGTTTCTTGGGGGAAGTTGTTCAGTTTCATGGGTGGAACTCACCCTTAATTTCATTAAAACAAATGAAAATTAAGGGTGTATATTATGTAAGTGCTACCTCCGTGCGCCGTTGGTCCCGGTTGTTGTCGTAAGATGACGTGGTTAAAACCCCCCAACCCGCATTGGGCCAGCGTGGTGGGTTATGGCCCAATATCCCCACGTGCTATTGTCCACGTGGGAGGCCTGTGCCCTGCAGTGGGACGTTAATAGGCTGATGATGATGATGATGATGATAATGATTAGGTAAGTAAGTACTTATTTTTCCCAATAGGTAGGTACTTATTCTTTTGTTACCTGCGCAATCATCCATGTGATGAAAAGCGACGTGTTCTTAGGGTCCGGCAGCATGCCGCGCGCCGTGTCGTAAAATCCAAAGTACGTGGCGCGGTAGATGATGATGCCCTGCACGGAGACGAGGAAGCCGCGGTATAAGCCTATAGGCCCGTCCGACTTGAGCGTCTTCGTTATACAGTCGATGAGACCGTTGTACTCCTTGCTTTTGCCCTTGCCCACGTCGGCGGCTAACCTGTAACGTACATTAAAACATACGTAACGTAACACGTTAATTAAGAATTAGGTAGCTGGAAAACCTTATTTTCAGAAAATATTCATAAGGCCTAATAATAAAGAAAAATAATATACAGTGTAGGGCATAGAAAAAGCGGAGCACCCATGCACCGCTTAGGAATGAACGTGGATGAATGAATACGTATAGTATGCGGTATGAAAGTGCGATAAGCAAACTGGTATGGATGAGAAATAGCAAACAACATAAGTACTCCAATCATGTGGAAAAGTAGAGCACAAATTTAAAAATAAAAAGCTGTAACGTACATACATACAGCACTCTCGTTGTGCTCAGCGTGACGGGTGGTGAGCCCATCGTCACTCTATGCTGTTGGATGTATGTGCAGTATTTCCGTTAGTCGCCTTTTACGACACCCAAGGGAAGAGATGAGTGGTCTGAGGGGTAGGCGAGACGGCAGCTTCCCATTTGCTACGTTATCTTGAATCCTGACACTTCTTGTGCTTCGTTAAATCGCTCTCTCTTATTTTTTTGGCTTGGAAAACTCTGTCGTCAGTCGTGAAGAGCCCGAAAGTAATAGTAAATTAATTAGAATTATCTTTATTATTGAAATTTTAATTTTTGCATTCACAAACACAATGCTATACATATACCTAGAAACAGGATAAAATATTTACTAGAAAAAAAACAACCAGTCTCAGGAAAACTCCCACTCGAGCTTTCCTGAGACGGGTTGTTTTTTTTCTAGTAAACATTTTATCCTACAACTAGGTATAAGTGTCAACACTGTAATGCGAATATAAAATCTGCTGTTCTCAACAAAACTGAAATAGTATTCAACCTAAATGTATGGCACAACTTATCAAAAAGTTGTTTTTTTCATTTGACATAATTACCCAGCTGTAGGATCATATACCTATTATAAAACAACCTTCATACGAAAAATTACGAAAAAGCGACGCAGCCATTACACAAACTAAAGAACATCACGGCTGGACCAAAATAAAACACTGAATACGCCATACTACTAATGTTACACCAGAGACACTTTTATGAAACATAAAGATAGTACAAGGGTTCTATTGGGTTCATAGACTTTTAATATTATTTTTTTCTACAAGTTGATAATGTAATAAATTATGCTTATAATTTGTTTTGTACATGATTACAATTGACACCTTTCTGTACATGATTTATTTAATAGTTTTGGATATTCCGTATAATTTTTTTTTTTATTTTCCATATGACAACTAGTTACCAATTTATAACGCATTAAGTCCGCAATTTGCTGTAATTTTGCAATAAAGAATAAATAAATATTAAAATTATGACTATTCCAAAAACTGTATACCTAGGCATTCGTTATTTATGATAATTATGTTAAATGTTTGTAGTGATTAATATTGATTATTGATAAATAAAGATAATAGTTTCATAATAGGGCACATTTCAAAAAGTTAGAAAAATATATATATAAGGTGACTGCTAGAAATCGCAAGAAACTTCAAGGGCTGGTCAAGTGTTTCAAAAATGAAAAAAATGACAAAAAAGGAATTCGTGTTTTTTCGTAGGTACTCATCGCCCAGCTGACGGGGGCAACGGCCGGCCGGCAGGCCGTCTGTTGACCCGTCGACGTAGGTACTTATCGCCCAGCTGACGGGGGCAACGGCCGGCCGGCAGCACATGAGTAAAGAAACGGTACAGAGAGAAAGCTTCTAGGAGCATACGAAAATCCATACCTAAAGTAGTAGGGTTGCCAAAGAGAATAAAATAAAATAAACAAACTTTTATGAGTTTTTTATTAGGTATGTAGACAAGATAAGATATTAAGTAAGTATAAGTATTTACAAATTGATACTCTAAATATAGCACGTGGGGATGTTGAGCCATAACCCACCACGCTGGCCCAATGCGGGTTAGTGAGTTTTAACGACTGTCATCTTACGACAACAACCGGGACCAACGGCTTAACGTGCCAACCGAAGCACGGAGGAGCTCGAGATGTTTTTGATTGGTCACCCATCCAGCGACCGGGCATTGCAAAAATTGCTTAGCGAGCAAGACCGCAAGCCGAACGAACCAAACACTAAGTAGGTATATTATTTTATTACTGCATAAGAAATAGTATTACCAACCGGAACCATTGGCTTAAAGGTGATATTGTAACAAAGGTGTAAAGGTTGTGTGCACTTGAGTATACAAATATATATTTGACGACAAAGGCGGCCCATGTAAAAAAAATACTTACACTCTGAAATTAATTTATGTTGACGCGAGCATTTTGAAATAAAATACTTTCTTATTGAAATACAAATATTTACAATTTTTACCGCATAATTAAATCGATAAAAGTGTGAAAATGGGAGAATCTACTAAAAAAATGCGGTTGCTTTTTCGACGCTGTCCGCTTCCTCACACGAATTTCATCATTAAAAATATGTTTACAATCACACCAATTATCTAGACCAAGATTCTATTGAAACTTGTTAATATTGTAAGATAACTGATAAATATACATAAACATAAAAACACACCCAGACCTGAAATCAATTTAGATAAACAGTTTTGCTCTAAATTGACCCGACCGGGAAATGAACCCGGGACCTCATAGATTGCGCGACGCCAGACCAGGCCTGCTAACCACTTGACCACGGAGTTCATCATTACCAGCCGTACGTATGCAAGCAATCGAATATTTACCTACATTGAGGAACACTTGACATACCTACTGCATTATTTCGTTCGCATAATAATTTCAATCTTGTATGCAAACTATTTTACCGACAGTCGGTGATAGATAAGGTTAAAGTAATGACGATTCGGAAACAAAACAGCAAAATATTTGTAGATTCACCCAATTAGTTACATATAATGTAATAAAAATAACAATTAAGTAGGTACTTAAGTTAAGCAGAGTCTCCTGCGACACTGTTTTCTGATAACATAACCTAACAACAAACCTCTAACAAATTAAACGACCATATTTTGTTAGATGTTAGGTGTTAGAAAACACAAAACAGTGTCGCAGGAGACCTGTGTGCAAAGAGATTTATAGTTTAATGTCTTTGCCTGTGTGTGACCCGGCTTAACATACATACCTACATAACATAAAGGTTTGTGTGACCTACTTAATCATATCTAATTTTAAATAGGTATAATCTGGTTTCGATTTACTTACCTACCTAGTAGACTCCTTGGGATAAAGGTAATTGATTTTTTTCTATTATTATTCATACAAATGGTACAGTAAACAACCATTTTACAAGTCCAGAACTAATTATTTACACTTTCATAACTCTTTACAGTTTATTGTACTTAAAACAATTTCGTAAAAAATATACAGAAACACTAAACAAATAAGACGCGCGCTTCGTGCAGGCCCTCCGTTTGTCCACTAGCCGAGCGAGCGTAAACCGGTTTTATCCAGTGGCGGCGCGTACGCGACGCAGCGGCTAGTGGACACGCACACATGCGCCGTATGCTTGTAGTAGTTGACTCGAGACGGCGCGGTTGTATGTAGCTGTCACTCTGTACCGTTTCTTTACTCATGTGCCGGCAGGCCGTCTGTTGACCCGTCGACGTAGGTACTTATCGCCCAGCTGACACGGACGGGTCAACAGACGGCCGTATGCTTTAAAATAAAATAGATACTCAAAGACTATCCAAATAAAATTCACAAAATGAATTACTTAATTAAAAAGGAAAAAAAAAACCCGAATTTCTTTTTGTCAGTTTTGTTATGTTTAAGACACTTGACCTGACCAGCCCATGAAGTTTCTTGCGGTTTCTAGCAGTCACCTTATATACATATGCTTAAAATTACAAAGGTTCCGTTAAAAAAATATCTCAGGGAAAATTTGTGGACGAAAATGATGAATAGCTTACTAATTTTCCTCCACTAATAAATTGTCCTCCAGATACTAAATCTGCCAGATTTCTTCTTCTAGCAGATCATTCCAAAACTTCTCCCGGTATGAGGGCATAAGCCTTAATAAACTTATTAAAATCTTGTCCTTTTTTATTTTTTTCTGGTACTGCACTTTCATTGTGTCGTTTTTGCAAAAAATCTACTTCTTTATACTGATCTTTAAATTTTCCTTAATTAACATGTTACTTGATCCTCTTTTAAATTTAACTTCAACAATATTCTTTAGTTTTAGAAATAGAAATGCTAATGACTTAATCTTACGCACACCAAGAACTAATTATGGAAAAAGAAACCTTATGTTTGGAAGGGCGCAAATATACAATAAACTCCCCAAAGACGTAAAAGAATCTAAGTCAATGACATAAGCTTCAAAAATTTTTTTTTCAAATACATACTCTTACTTAAACTCTTTATTATTATTATTATTGTTTCATTCAAGCATTCAACGTTAAATTTAAATCTAAATATAATTCAAATAAATAAAAATCAAAGTTAAATAAAATATCTTACTTTAAAAAATATTTTAAAATATCTGCAGAATAATAAATAAGTAGATTTAATAGATTTAATACATACACAAATAAATATTTTATTCATTTATATCTATTACAAATAATAAATAATACCTGTATAAATAAATAGAATAGTCATATACTTATACACCGAGATTTTTCATTGGTTTTGGAGCCGAAACCCTTTTCATGTTTATCATCAGTAGAAGCTATTTAGCTTGTAAAACTAAAAATATGAGCATAAAAAATCATTAAAAAAATATCAATAAAAAATGTAAGAATCCTTAGTACCGGACGATCTTATCAAAGTCAACGACCGAGGCGCTTCAAACGCGCCGTCTACCCCCCCGGCGGCGGGGCGGGCTCTCCCGCCCCGCCGCCGGCGCAGGCTGTTGCATCATTTTTTTACCGGCCGGCTAGTCTCGCGAAATTAGGTCAACAGGTCGTACGTAATTTTGGCTGTAGTCAGTGTTTCGCCGCGAGTGCATCGTTGTAATGGATCGATACTATGAATACTCAAACATTGAGTATTTAGCGATGATTCGATTTTATGCCTTATCTGGCGATAACATTAACGAAGCCAGGCGACGCTACGCAGCACCCGAGCATCTGCAGTCGCTGCGCATGCAAGGGATTTCTTATCCTCAAGTCGCGATAGTGGACGCTTTAAATTTGGTAAAAAGTGACAGAGACACACTAAGAAGATTAAAAACCAATTCAATGAAACGTGCGAGAATGTGCATCCAAGTTAATGGTAGACATTTTAAACAATTGTTACGGTACAGAGAAGTGTAAAGTTGTGTTTTAGTGTTTATAAAAGACTCACCAAATTAAGGTAATTTAATTGATTATTAATTATTGTAAATAGGTCGATTCAAATTTTTAAATACGCCGGAAATAAGTAACTCGTTTAGTACCTAAATAATGAATGTAATAAAAAGTAGTTACGTACGTTACTTATTTTAGTAAATTCGTATTTTTTAAAGTAATTTAGTACTTACCTAACTTATTTCTGACGGTCCTAAGCCCGTAAAATGTATGAAGGAAAAGTTTGAATCGTATTTCAATAGTGATTAGAATAACAAATAGAACAAAAATCACAAAAATCAGCTGTTCCACAACGCGCGTGTAAGTAGGTACATACGCACACTCGATCGACTGCGAGTTGCGACTTGCGCTCGAATGCGTGAGTTCATAGGGGTCACGGTCACGGTTTGTACAAGTTGATAAGGAGAACGTTACTACGTGTTTTCGACAAAAAGTCACTTTTACAACTTTTTTATATTTGCTCGTAAAGCGATTATTATTTCTTAAATAGGTACAACACTTTTTTTGTATTATAACGTTTTCGGCTCCAAAACCAATGAAAAATCTCGCTGTATATCGATAAAAAATACATAAATAATTAACATCATACGATACGACTCCACTCGCAAAACGAGCCACTTCTAGTGCACAGTGAGCGTAGTATGAATTTATATCCGTAAACAAAGTTTTTTGTTTGCACCGCACTACACGACGCTGTGACGACTGTGCGCTGTTTTTTATATATTTCTACCTCCGACTTGTGTTATATTTTTCTACTGTTTACTTTGTGTAAAATTTTATGTTCTCATGGTAAGTGAATTGTTGTTAATTCTTAATGAGAATGAAGATCTTAAACCTTAAAACCTTAAACCTTTTTTATTTCTTGTAAATTATTATTTTGGCTAGCGCTAAACATGGAACGTGCATAGATAACCGTTTTTTAAAATTGCGCATGTGATTTTCAGTGTTTTATGATAGTTTTATTGAATTTAGTGTTTAGTGTAGTATTCAGTGTTTTCACACTTCTGTAAGTATGTTAGTTATTATTATTAGGGAAGATATTTAAAAAAGAGTCTTTATTTCTGATGCAGTCGAGCACGGCATATCCATTTGTCAAAAAATGACAAAAATAGTAAAATGGCATAATTATTCAGTGTTTTATTTTGGTTCAGCCGAATTCACCGAAAACGCGACGCAGCCATACACAAACTAAAGAAAATTACCTGGTCCGCGCGAAGTCCAGAGGGTACACGAAGCACAGCGAGGTCGCGCCCGCCGCGCCCCCCGACGCCAGATTGCCAGCAAAGTACCGCCAGAAATTCTTGTTCTTGTCCACGTTTTTTAGAAACATGCCTTTGTACACATCCTTGAAGGCGAAGTTCAACGCCTGCGTGGGGAAGTATCTGATCACGTTGGCTAAGTTGCCGCGCCACAACGAGGTTATGCCTTGCTCCTTCGGTATACGGACGAACGCGTCCACGATACCTGCCAAACGTCACTAGTCAACAGCTGAATGCGAAATGGCGCGACTTTTAGAACCCTTTTACAAGGGCGTTTAAAGGTCAACTCACACAAATTATTGAAGTCACAGTTGCGACACAGACCGGCACAGTGTGAAATATTCTTTCAAAAATTTTCTCTATGAACGCATCCCCACTCGTCAGTGTCAATGACGACACAGTGCTGTGTTGAGTCGAAGCTGCTCTTCTTCTTCGTCTAACTAAAGCAATAGCTATCATGGCTGATTTATACGAATTAAGTTTGTTATGTAGGTAACTAAATTATAACTTAATTTTAAGTGACTTATATTTAAGTATATGTCCATACGTATTTAAATTTTGAATGAGTGTGGTAGAGCCACGCTGCGTTGCAGCACGCATTGGGCCGGCTCGTCCGGGGTAATACCACCCTCTCACGAATATCCGGCGTGAAATAATGGTAATTGGTGCTGTTGTGTTTCGTCCGGCCAGTGAGAGTTACGGAGCCTCCCCCCCCCCCCCCCTTCACAATAATTCCTATTCCTTCCTTAACCCTATTCCTCGGTAGGTCGGCAACGCATCTGCGACTCTTCTGGTTTTGCTGGTGTCCATGGGCGGCGGTGATTGCTCTCTTATTATATAAAAAAAAGTAATGAAGTCGTAAATTCTGTGCCTAAATTTGATATTAGTGAGGTTTTGGACGAAGTCAAAAATCAAATAATTAGTGATCGCCATAGCTGACACTATATCGAGATAAGCTCGTCGCTTGGCTTGTTTATTTCTAAAATTCGTGCTTCTTGTATTCCACAAGCATTCTTTCTTTCAATATTCTCCAACAAACTTCAGTGTAGTATCTTGCGTCCACTTCGACATGTTGCAAAAAGAAACACGACGAACAATTGAACCCGAGCGCGTCACAAGCCGATATAAATGACGGAGGCGATTGTAATAAGAACGGGTTCCATTGTGTAAACTCTACAACTTCTTCACTGTACAGTACGTGCGTACGTAAGCGTGCCTAAGGTTTCAGAGTAGGGCAACATTATTTTCTTGTGATTTTTAACAATTCATTACGTAGGTATATTTTTAGTTTCTGCGGGGGGGGGGGGGGGGGCAGCTGCCTTTACCTGCTCCCGCTGGCGACGCCCTATGTAATTATTTTAATAATAAGCCGCCACAACTTAGCATAAAAAGAAATAAGTGAAAACCACGCACCTTTATACCGCTGGTCCTTGGGTATCTGCTTGGACACATGCTGCACCTGCAGAATGAGCTTCACCCGCTCGATGGGCGCCACGGCCGTCTTGGACACCGCCGCCGAGATGCCGCCCGCCGCGAAGTCCTTCAGAAACGCCCCGGATTGATCCTTCTTTTCCTCTTTCCCCTTGTTCTTGTCTTTATCTTTATCAGACATCTCGTAACAGATACGTCGACACGATCACTTGTGTCTGCCAACTGCTGTAACACGTTAGACCAGTCAGTGTACTGACGGTGTGGACGTTCTTCCGATAAATTAAAAATGTGTGTACATTAATTGACGTCACGGTGCTTATTGACAGATTGGGTTGGGACATAACCCACCATACTGGCCCAATGCGCGTTGGTGGGTTTTATTCATATTTTTTTAATTTATTTAAATATTTACAACATTATAATATTACATGGCGGACTTAATGCCTGAGGCATTTTCTACCAGTCAACCTTAGAGTGGTGCAGAGATAACATGGTAGGTGCATTTATTTTCGGTAACAAAAAGTGGAAGAGAGCGTGATTATAATATTTAACTTGTAAATGTCATACTAAAAATAAACATACATATACAAAATCACAAATACATAAACAATTATACAAATACATAAATATACCTACATACACTACTTATTATATATTAGATGGGACGTTACTGAGATGATTCTGCCATGGTTTTATCAAACAAGACCATGTGGACTTTCTTTTTGAATGCATCACGACTCGTAGCCATCCTGATTTCCTGAGGTAGCGCGTTCCACAGAAGTATGGACTGAATGTAGAAGGACGAATGAACAAAGCCAGAAGAATAGGAAGGAGAGAAAAGAGATTCCTGTCGTGAGATGTGCAGAGATATTGGAAATGGGAAGTAAGGTAGGAAGGAGCATTTGGAGAATTTATAAAGGAGAAAAGTGTAGTAAGGGCACGCAAACATCTCCGCTGACGAATGGGTAACCATTTCAGATCAACCAATGCTTTGAGATATGGTCGTAATTCCTCAGGTTAAAGATAAATCGAATACCATTGTTGAGCAGTATGTCAAGCTTATTAAGCAAGTCGGCATTGAGATCGTAATAACACACCTCACCATAGTCGATCATGGAAAATATTAAAGACTGCGCTAGTATTACCTTTGTCTCGAACGGTAAAAAGTTTCTCAATCGGTTTAAAGAGCGCAAAGTCCAGGTCACTTTTTGGCTAACACTAGGCTACCTGAGACTGCCATCTGAGTGTGGAATCAAGATGTAGGCCAAGTTTTTTTACAGAATTACTAAATGGAATAATCGTTCAGTCGACCACTATTGGCTCAAGAGAATTCAGCTTTAATTTACCCTTTGATCGCAAGCTGCCAATAAGACTAATGTATCGATTGACACTTTGTGGGATTGACGGCCACACCAAACCTACGAGACCAGTCGTTAATGGCGCGGCGTCTAAATCCCGATTCAGTCTTTCAATGGCTGGTTTTAGTGATTGCCATAATTATTATAACAACAACCGGGACTTCCGTAGCAAGAAAAAGCTCGACATGTTTTTTCTTTGTTTAGTCCCCCCATCCAATGACTGTCATTGCGAATGTTGCCTAACTGACAAGTTCGCAAACCGAACGCATTAGTTGCAGCGCCATTCATCAAGCTCCATGTTTTAAATGGTAGGTAGACAAGGTATTTTATTAATTTGTCACATTAAGTACTTACATCACAATATCACATCACTTGACCCATTAATTGTAGCGACTCCGGGGTATGTTGGGCCAAGTGTCAGAATGTCCGGTGTGTTATAATGACAAGGCAATCATGCCGATTGATAAAATGACGAGTTGTCAAAACAGTCCAGTTGTCAAAACAACAAATTCCTAAAACGTCTAATGCTCAGAACAATAATTTAATCAAATGGCCTAGTGTCAAGTTACCATAACAACTAATATTTTGTTGTTACAAAATTCGGATCGTCATAATGTCTAATATCAAAACACCCAATTGCCAAACCGTCTAGTAGACATAATAAATAAAAATAAATAAAATCTTTTTTAAAAAAACTAATTTTACAATATATTAATTTAATGCTAAATATATACTAATACAGAATCAAAATGTACATGTGCCTGGACTAGGATCTTCCTGTTTTCCAGGCAAAGAGAAAGATTAACATAATTCTATGCAAAATACAGTTGTAGGATTATTAGTTGCTAAATAAATTACAAGACAATATTCATTAGAACTTAACTACCTACGAGTACTTTGTTTATATTAATTTATTAATAATATATTTACATTATTCATTTATAACCACTTGGTATATAAATAACATATCAGTCAATAATTTTTAAGTTTTACAAGCGAATTTTCGCGTCAACAGAAATGAAATCTGGGTTAAAGTAAATCATTCCATTTAGTCTAGTCATTATTTTATAAATTGTTTGTATGCGAGTTAGTTTAGGTAATTTACAGTTTAAGGTTAGTAAAGCAAATATGGTATTGTCGTATTAATAACTAGAGGATGGGCAAAATCGATTTAATCATGATGTGCGACGATATCGCTGCACTTAGGCGCCATCATAATCTATTGAATTAATGTACCATTTTTCAGCAATTATTTTAGCAGGACAATCGGCATCGCCAGTTTTGTGGTTGTACAGTTTTTTGAAATGCAAGCATGTTGCACATTTTGCTGTCTCGGCCTTCTTCGTGCAATCCTTTACCGCGTGAACTACTTCGCCGCAATGACCGCAGGTGACGGCCTCCTCTCGGCATGTTTTGGCTGCATGACAGTACTGCTGACACTTGAAACATCTTGTAACCAAAGTGAAGTCTCTTACCGGGCACGACGACCAATTTAAAAAGACTCTATCCGTCGCTAAAAGGGCTTTGCGAATATGTGCAGGGACTTCGATTATGTAATTGCAGGTCTCGGCGTCCTTCTTATCTGACTTATGGCTTAACTTAATAGAGGTCAAAAATGTTTCGAGTGTCATATCGTGATGCTTGTCAACCAAGTTTTGATGGTAGATGCAGTTTAAAACTTCACTTTCCTGCATACACGTGGGCACTCCGATCACAACAATTTTAGGCTTGCGTTTAAGAGGCTCATCTACCGTAAGGCCAGTTTGTCAGTTGCGCCGATTGCCTGCTTCTCAATGTCGTCCTTGGTATCGGTAATACCGCCGTTCTTTGTCTTGCGCAAACCTCTCACGTGTAGCTTCATATGATCAGGTCTGATAATTTTTTGGACTAATGACAGTTCCCGTGAGAGGTTTTGAGGACTCTTCAATAGTCTGTTTGAGATCTTGAAATCTCTGCGAAAGGTCACGGTTTTCTTTAAGGGCTACAATAGAGGTTTGGGCTTGAATGGCTTTTTGTTTAAGGGACTGGTACAGCACGGCCATATCCGAATTTGATTTCCCTTCTGTAGAGATAGCGTATCTCATTTAGGCACTGTTCGATGTTCAACATCCAGTTTTGGAGCTCAGGTGTAGACACTAGTTCCGGAGGATCCTCCTCCTGCTGGATCGGCGCGGGCGCGGTCGAGGGCGGCGGGTTGCTCCGCGTGAGTGCACTCCGGTTGAAGAGATTACCTTCCATTTTTCTATTTTAATTTTTATAAATGTACATTGTAAGTTCAAACAATGATTCACTCAGCACGAATATTGAATAACCAATTAGTAATGTCCAATTACCAAAACCACAAATTGTTATTAAGTCTAATTGTCAAATTGGAATACATTGGAGACGCGAGTAGGTACCTACATTAATTTTGGTAAAACTTTTGAATCGAGTCGCCTGAATTGGGGGTGGGGAGGGGGGGAGATGATAGAAGTAGAGGAGGAGTAACCCCCCCCCCACTTACCCCCCTGTCGCAAACAAGTAGTTTTAAGTTATGATAATTTTTGTATTTTGAGGTTATGTATTGTGGTAAAACTATTGAATCGAGTCGCCTAAATTGGGGGAGGAAGGGGAGGGGAGAGGGACGAGTACCCCCACTTACCCCTCCTGCCGCAGACAAGTAGTTTTTAAGTTATGTTAATTTTTTAAAAATATGGAAATTTACAAAAACGTCGTTTGGGGGTAGACCAGACACTTCCATTTTAAATCATAGCTACCACGGTACAGACACGGACCTGAAAAAAAGACGGACGGAATGTCACTCTATAAAGACGTGAAGCATGCAAGGTCCTACAACTTCGTTTGTTGTACATGACACTACACTCACACAAATACAGCAGGTCCGACAACCCGCCACCATTTTACCCGCGTGACAGCGACAGTGACACGTCTTTTGAAAAAAATGCCGTCTTGTGTGGTGAAATCATGCAAAAACTACATTAGTAAACTAAAAAAATCACAAGGCATCACCTACCACGCGTAAGTTTTGACGATTCGTGATATTATTTTGTTATTTATGTTTTATTGACTGTGATGAAAATTGTAAACAAAAATACAACAATGTGGCCACTTTTTTACGGGAAATTTACCCTTAAAGTGGGGAAAACTGTATTTGTTGCATGTGACTCGGTACGATCAGATTTCGTAACTTTTTATGGTTCCGTATATATATCGCAAAAGAAAATAATCGAACCTATATTAAGTATATTTTTTTTTATGAAATTACTCTTGCATCCTTTTTAATAGGTTTTCTAGAAATAAAAATCGTAGAGATGACTGGGTCCTAATTATTCGAAACTGCAGAGGAGAAAACAATTGGAACCCATCATCTGCCAGTACCGTGTGCAGTGCACATTTTGATGACGTAGATTTTATAACTACGGCTAAGGGGCTACGTTGTTTGGTTCCGTATGCCGTTCCAAAAAGGGTAAATATTATTGTGTTTGTAATATTTGTTATTAATTTATTATTAATTTCTTTTTCGGCTTCTAGTCTTAATTATTTTATTACTTGCAGTTACTTTCGAACTCTTCAGAAACACAAATACAAAGCACTTCGTTACCTATACTGCAGGTAGTTATTGTTTTTTTGCACAAGGATTAATTTAATGTTTGATGCTACCTATGTAACATTTAAATTTGTAAAACGCTTTTAAGATATCATCAAATGTCAGAGGAATAACAAACGATCAACAGGCGACGTCATCATCAAGCACGATATCGCCTTCGTTGCAGGTATTGTGCCTTTTTAAAAATCTACGTATTAAAGTGGTAACAAACCTACTAATATAAGTAGACTATAGAATAGTAGAATAATATGATATTATGAATGTGAATGTTTGTATGTTTTTGACGTGACAACGTCTTAAATTAGGTTGCGGCTGGGAGTCACTTATGAAAAAGTGTAACGCTCGGTAACGTTACGATGAGTCACCGAACGAGAGAGAGGCCCGCCGAATGCCTTGCGTCTCTCTCCCACTCAACTATGTTTTAAATATAATTCTTTGTTTAAATAAATGTTTTAAATTGTTACTATTATTTCATCCTTCTTCCTACTATACGAATGAATATTCACATTAAAATTATTTTACCACTCAAAGTCGTTGTCACGTAAAACTTTCGCCCGTATACCGACTTTACAGGCAACCAATTTTTTTGGATATTTGTTACTCAATCACGCAAAAACACATAGTTATAAACTGGATTAATTCATTGGATCATTTTTATCCCGGTCAAAGGTTTCCTACGGGTTTTTTTTATGTCCGCCATGGAGGAAGTCACTCGCAGAAGCTAGTAACTGTAAAGTAGTTAAAAAAGTTTAGAAATCATCTCTGTCTTATGTGTAAAAAAATGGTGTGGTGTGGAACAAATTACGTCTTACAAAATTTTTTTTTTAAATTCTTTTAGGTGCCTGCGAATGAATTTTAATCAACTGGATATTGCCGATTATGTGCTACTTCAATCTGTGATGGCATGTTAGTAAACGTTCGAAGTGACAACCTAATGAAAGAATTAGTAGTAAATATGTCAAGTAGGCTGAATGCCAATATTGACTTCAACCAAGAACATCTGCCAACAACCATTTGCTCTGTTTGTGTAAAGTCATTGTATACGGCTTATGATTTCGTTGTTGGTATAGACCTAGCACTGATGACTCTAAATAAAATATCGATGCAGAAATATCAGATGCCAGTAAAGAATCACGACAACAACATAGATTTGTCGAATACATCTTTACAGCAGGTTTAAGACCAAACACAGAGATATCTAAAATATTCAGTCTTTGTTGAATAATTTATCATAGTGATGTTTTTTTATTTAAGACAAATAACGGATCAGAAGCATGTGATTCAGATCAGGCTTGGTTACATGTATCAAGCAAAACTACTTCTTCGCAACAAGTATGAACTTTTTTTATATAATGCTTTGTTTTTGGTTTTAGGTGTTTAAAATTTTGACATTATTTTTATCTTTCAGCTATCACCGGCAATTAAAGCAGCACCACGACCACATTTAGTTGAATTAAGTCCGAATATTCCTTTATTGCTTGATTCACCCAGGAAACGTCGATTGAAGGACAATCTCCATAAGAAAAGACAGATTATTGATCTCCAAAAAAAGAATTTAAAAATATTGAACCAAAAAGTTAGGAAATTCCAAAATCGGAATTAATCACTTAAGAATATCGTGAAACACCTTAAAGAAAAAATTTTCATTAGCCCAGATCTATACAACACATTGAATGAAAATATTGTTGCTGCTGACTTTTTTAATAATTTTAATCGCAAATAACTTAAAAAGAATATTAGGTACTCTCACACAATAAAAAAATTTTGCCTAACACTAAATTATTATTCGCCAAGGGCATATGATTATATAAGACAATCATTTGACAGTTGCTTACCTCATCGGAAAACTCTGGCCAAATGGTATGGTCATATTAAAGGTGAACCCGGGTTTACCGAAGAGTCTTTCCAAGCATTAAAAGCAAAAGCCGAAGTAAGCCAACAACACCGGCTTTTATGCTCTCTTGTGTTTGATGAAGTAGCTATCAGACCCCAAAAGCTTTGGGATGGTAAAAAAAATATAGGCTTTGTAGATATGGGAACTGGAGTTGAAGAGGGTGCTGAGTTAGCCTCTCAAGCGCTGGTTTTCTTACTCGTTGGTATTAATCAGCATTTTAAAGTACCCCTGGGATATTTTTTGAGTAATGGTGTAACAGGGGAGCAGAAAGCGAATTTAATAATAATTTGTCTTATTAAATGTTTTGTATCCGACATTGATGTTGTCAGTTTAACGTGTGATGGACATTCAACTAATTTAACAGCATTCGAATTACTTGGTTGTAACTTAAAACCGGATACTTTAAAAACTACATTTAAACATCAGCTGACTCAGAAATAGCTTGTTTTCTTGACCCAAGCCATTTGATTAAGTTAATAAGAAATCATCTTGAATCAAAAAGACGATTTGTTGATTTAAACGATAGTGAAATCTCCTGGGAAACAATAGCAAATCTTAATAAATTTCAAGATGAAGAAGGGTTGCATCTGGCGAACAAATTGACAAAAAGTCATATTAATTTTAAAAATAAAATTATGAAAGTCAAACTAGCGACCCAAATTTTCAGTACAAGTGTTGCTGATGCCATTAACACTTGTAGAGAAACACTAAAAATATCTAAATTTGAAGACTCTCAGGCAACGGAAGTTTTTATAAAAAAAATAAACGATATGTTTGATATTTTTAATAGTAGAGCAATGCGAAATTTTGATTTCAAACAACCTTTGTGGGCACAAAACAAAAACAAAATATTTGAATTTTTAGATGATTTAAAATATTACATTAGGCAAATAAAGATAAAAATTGTAACGAAAAGAAAAGTCAAGATCAATGGAAGACTAACGTTTTTAATAACCAGATACTTAAAGCCAATAGTTGAAACAAAGTGCAAAACAGGTTTTATTGGAACCCTAATTAACATAAACAGTCTTCAATATCTTTATGAAAAATTAATTGATAACGGCAAGTTGGTATACTTACCGACATATAAACTTAGCCAAGACCACTTGGAAATATTTTTCTCTTCCATACGCCTTCAATGCGGTAGTAATGATAATCCAAATGTCAGACAATTTAAAGGAAGCTATAAGAAACTTCTAACATATTTGGAAATAAAATGTATTTCTACTGGCAACTGTGTTCCTTTGGAGAAAGTTGCAATGTTAAATTGCAGATCTAGTACCCATATAATTAACTCTACTATTCCATACCAACGCCACGTTCTTCTCTTAACTTCTTGGATAAATGTAATTTAAATTTATGTCATCTTACAAAACAGTTGGATGTAGAACAATTCAACGATTGCCGGTATATTATAATTGGCTATATATCGGGCAATATAGCCTATTCATTGCATAAAACATTGAAATGTCAAGTGTGTTTGGCTCAATTATTAAAACCACCGAAATTCTACATTTTCATAAATTGATTTTAAAGAAAAACAGAGGAGGGCTGAGGTTCCCCTCGAAAGACTTGTTTGATATATGTTGTATTTGTGAAATTGTAATTAGAAAATTGGTTAAAGAAAAAATACAAATATATAGTAATAAGGAACATTTGTATCTAATGACAAAAATATTGGAAATGTTCATTGGAAACCGAACAACATTTTCAAATATAGAAATTATTCACGCCCTAGCATGAGCAGATCATAAAATCAGTTTAATAAAATGCATTATTCAAAAGTATTTGAACGTTCGATTCCATCATATTTCTAAAATGGAAAGTGTTTCCCGTACATTGGACAACAAAAGACAGGTGTACAAAAAGTTGACACAGCATAAGGGATTTTAGCGCGTCTTTCTAAAGGACAATGGCGAAATCATTGTTGCATGAATTCTTTAGCGTCTATAAATTTCACAATTACAAATACGGATGAAATAAATTCGTAAGATTTTTAAAACCAAAGGAAAAACCTGTCTAAGTCTCGAAATAAAAACAAGTTTAAAAAAGACACATAAATTACTCGTTAGTGCTGTTCTGCTTCGGGCAATGACGACGTTATTTATTTTCTCATAAATAATGGCTTTGTCCGGTAAGCACATTTAGCCAGTATATTAAAGTGAATATTTTATTTGCATAAAAACGAGTGATAATTAACGTTTAATGGTAAATGATATTCCCAAAAAACACCTTGAGACTCAATAAAGCTGTGGGAATTTATTGAGATCTCACACGGACTTCTTGAGAGATTTTGAAAAGTGATATTGCATTGCACTTCCACTGTTTTGTTTTATTTGCCAACAAATACTCATGCACGTTCACGAACACTTAAAACAGTAAATAATCCACCAATATTTCACATTAATATTCGACAAAACACAAATTATAGAAAATAAAACAAAACTGCAGGCGCTTTACTTTCCCGCCAAGAAGTCCACGTTTTTATTTTTATTTTGGCATGACGTATTTTTTTATACCTATTAATTAGTTGACTATAATTATTATTAAACCTAAAGAACTAGAAATTCTGAAAACTTGACAATTTGCGAATAAACCTATTTTAGTTCTAAGTAATAAATACATTATATGTCAGTATTCCTTGCTATGATGGAGAAGGCAAAGTTGTGTATGATTTAGGCGAAATCAAAATTCCCAATTTGCTCTACCGGCACTGATTATTTCATTATTTTAAATTATTATTTTATTTTTATATATTACTTAATACTTAATCTTTATACATTATGATAAGTAAATAATACATTTATTTATACGTACGAGTAACATGTGTTTTCTTTTCTATCATTGTGGTCCTAAAAATTATGTTTGATAGGTCATCAACATAATGATTCTAAAGTGCAACCGTTTAAATTGCTGAAATATCGGGAGCTCACAACGAATAAAAACATGATTATTGTAATGACACGTTTTAATAATATGTATATGATTACATAATGTTAACAATGTTTTAGTTTGCGAAAAATTAGGGAAATTGATGATTTCTAAATGGCAACCCTCAAATTACGCACACACCATAAACGGGCGGCCATTAACATGCTTCACTCATGATTAGACGAGGTTACGTCCGTCTTTTTTTCAGGTCCGTGGGTACAGATTCCACGGGTTTGTGAAGACAACAGGCTAGCCATTGTTTACCACAAAAAGGTAAATAAAGTTGAAAAGGCTTTCCACCAAGTTTTCACTTTCTAACAAGCCAGCAATTTCTAGCGATTAGGCTTTCGTTGTTGTTGTCCGACTGCCAACTAGATATACATAATTTTAATGTGTGATAGGGCAAGAAACCTGTTTGTACAAACGTCTTGGGTGACTGTAGCTACTTTTTTAAATACTAATGTTTGGTACTTACATAGCCGACTAATCGCAACAAATGACACCTACGGGAAAGATTCCCATGGCGTTTTCCAACATAAATTTCACTCAGTGAGGTTTATACGAACTTTTATTGTACAACAATTTTATGTCTTAGTTTGACTTGACATTTGGCTCACGATAAAAAAGAACTACGTTTGCACGTTCTTCATTCGAAATAAGAAATCATACGCACAGATTGTCAGCCGATGAGAAAGAAGTATCACATACCTACTTTGATATGTAGTCTATAGATATTTAATACTTACTAGCATATAGTCAGTCGTCACGTCACAGACGTAAAAATATGATACTCGTACTCTCAGAACATTGAGGCCCTTCGTAGACAAGGCTACGTAAATCTGAGATACTAATGTTGTATACTATATTAGTATCAAGTCGCGAGTATCGAGTAGCGCACAGTCCGTACACAAGGCTACGCAAAATCTCCGATAGTAATGCTTTTTAAATAGGCACAGAATAAATAATGACATAAGCAAGGATATTTCTCCACCTCAGAAACAAATTTAATATTTTTTATTAAATTTTAAATCGACGCCATGGTTGTATCTCTCATCGCATTCGCATCTCTCATAGTTTTTGATTTCTCCCATACTGTACTTATACTAGATTGCGTGCTTATAGTATGTTGAATGTCCATTTGATGCTAATACCTAGCATCACCTTAACTAGCCCCATAATTGCCTAACTTCAACATCTAAGCAATGTTCGCTAATTTGATTATTTTAAAAATAGTTATAAATAAGCAAACTACCGAAACAATACTTCTACTTAAAAGCGTTTGCGATAGATGTTGAATTTAGACAATTAAGGGGCTGGTTTACTGCACTACCCTGGGAGTGCCTGGTACTGGTACCTACTTTCTGTGAAGGAACAACTGATTAACGACCAGAATTAATTATGTGCATTCTAAGGCCCAGAACAGACGGTGAAACGCAACTGCAACGAAACCCTTTTGAAATTATTAGTTTTAACCAGTTTCAATTGTTCTCCACACACGCCGCAACCTCACAATCAGTTCAAGTGATGAAGAAGTTGTGAAGAAGTCTTTTGCGTTTTTTGTGACGAAGCCGCGTTACTTGCAGTTTGTTATCCTGTAGTATAATATGCTTGACATGCTGAAGTTCAGCAGCCAGGTGTTGGGTGTCACAGATGAAGCGTGCTCTCTGAAACAAAGATTTCCCTACAGTAGCCAACTGTCTAGGATGGTAGTGAGAATCACCATTGAGGTACCTATCGCTGTCCTGCAGCGCCAACCTGCAGTACTTCCATATATGAAAGGCGTCACTGACAAGATTGGTCACATCTTGAAGCGTGCTTCAATTAAAGGGGGGTTAAGTTACTCGCGTCCGTAGGTTTACCCTTGAGACCCTACACGTGATCCCTGGGTGGTGCTAAATGAGTGACACTGACTGAGTGGTAGAGTCACGCTGCGTTTCAGCACGCATTCGGCCGGCTCGCCCGGCGTAGTACCACCCTCTCACGTCTCTCCGTCGTTAAATAATGGCACTTGGTGCTGTTGTGTTTCGTCCGGCCAGTGAGGGTTCCGGAGGCCCATCCCCCCCCCCCCCCCCACTCACAATTCCTATTCCTTTCTTAAAGGACGGCAACGCGCCTGCGATTCCTCTGGTTTTGCGGGTGTCCATGGGTGGCGGTGATTACTCTCCATCAGGTAACCCAAACTGATAGAAAATTGCTTGATATTGTTGTATTGTGCAAGCAAAGACACTTTTCGACTCGACAAATTGAATGTTTTTATTTTCGTCGTCGGCCATTTTGTTGTACCGAAAAATACGATAAAGCCGATGAAACGCAAACACAAGTTTCCTGCACGCCGATTTCAACGCAACTGATTTGCAATGCGTTTCAAACTGGTCGCGCCATGTGCGGTCTCTCTTAGAAGTCTATGGCAGAAACTCAAATGAAACTTTAAAGTAACTAGAGGTTGCAGTTTCATTGCAGTCGCATTGCGCCGTTTGTTCTGGGCCTAACTGTCCAAGTGATTACTGGGGTGCGCTTCGTTTAACAGAACTACGTTTGATATTATTTCATTTTAATAACGTTCATTTTACTTAATGGACAATATATAAAACAACTAATATCATAGTTCTATTTAATATAATAATAGTTTATTATAATGGTTATTTAATAATTATATTAATATTCATTTGATTGAATTTCGCTTTACATATGAATCATTGCTTAGGGGGCCTGAGCCCCCCCCCCCCCTAAAGAATGACTGGTGTGGTGATAGGTTGGGTTAGGTTTAATAGTATTTAATAAAGTTATTTAAATTGATTGTTATGTTAAAGGTTTTCATATACTTAAACAGAACATTCGATTAAATGAGTAAGTATTATATGTTTAGAATATCATCCCTACCTTCTTTTAAATTTTTATGGTGAACAATTTTATATGAATAGTTTGTTATACGTTCTAAAATTACCTATTTTGAAATTAGATCTTTCGTTGTTTATATTTCTTGATTATTATATTAAACAAAATAATTTTATCTGAAATTATAAGTATTTTGTGAATGTTAGATAAGATATTTTTTGTTATATCATACATGATACACACACCCTGATTACTGCTGAAACCCAAAAGTCTCGCGGCGATTAAGCTTCCTCTAAATTGACCATACCCGCAAAACATCTAGAAAAGTACTTAGCGGCGAAACTCTGGCCGGAAGAGGTTCACATAGAACCATGGCGCAGTGGATTTCGCAACAGCAACAAGCGGGCCAAAAGCAGTAAATATAAATCATGTAGGTAGTTTATTCGGGTTGATCCGTAGGTATTCATCCCACATGAACTCATCCCACTAATAAATTTTTCTTTACTCATCGCATTTATATTTCTTACTCAGCCCACAGCAATATTTTAATTTTTAATTCATTACTAGATAATCCCACATCGAAATTATAACCACCCCCTAGTTTTGGGTACAGTCTGACCAAAAACTGAAAGTCCCTGATACCTACTATTTTTTTTTTATTAAATTAAGTTTACGATTCATAAAAAATAAGCCGTGTCGCGTGGCAGCTCATTAAACCGATTCATTGCGTATCCCACTTTTAAAGACTTTTGTCCATGGCGGCTAACAAATATTCTGTGACGCCTCCGTGCGTCAGCTACCGCCCTCCACCCATTAAAGTGACGCCCTTGTGCGTCTCCATGCCATGTCAGCCATGAGTCAACACATTTTGCTTTTTTATGATTTTGGCTTGTTTACACGTGATTACATTCAGTCAGCATCGGATGTCCAGCGTAAAGGGTTCGCTAATTCGTTTAGTGTGTTTGAAATTCACTTATCTACGAGAATTAGCTGGAATGGCTGATAAGTGATTTATTTAGATCAGTTGTTCTAAACTTTTTGTGTATTTTTAGGAGGGGTTTACAAAAGGGTGTGAAAGGAGTACCTTTATTTAGGTTATTAACGCAACTTGTATCCAGGGTATTCCTGCAATCTTTATCAAGTCGTCTGTTCACCTTATGCAATACTTAGACGTCTTCGTCTGCAGTTTTAGTCAATCAAATGGTTCTCACATTTCTGCCCCAACAGCCATCCTTTTTACGCAAAAATGAGTAGGCAGGTATAGGTCCCGCCATCCACGAAGACGCGCTCCTCCACTTTTTTTAAAGTTTTTATTTATCTTGCAATGTATGTTTCTACATACGAGTACATTGCAGACATACCTATATCGGTACCAATGTTTGTTCGGGTCGGGTGGAATCTTACAACTCAGTTTTAAAGCTGATTGAGCTGAAATTTTGTATACACGTTTAATTTGGATGACAATGCATGATTAGCTATGTGACGTCATTCTAATTTCAACATGGATTTTTTTGCAGCTCTGGATTAAACCGGTATTTCGGTTTTGAAAGTGCTCTCATACGTTGGAAGCGGTTTTTGTAAAAACCCTAATCAATAACCTCCATTAACCGGGATTTTTAAACCGGTAATGATTAGAAAATATTAATAAAGGTAAGATGGCGAGCTCGTTTGAAGTAGTTTGAACCTTTACGTCATTGTTCTATATTAAGTCTTAACGCGTCAAAATCGTATGCTGTAAAATCGCGTTTATCGTCCGGCATAGTTATAATGAAAGTTCTGATAATTAGAACTCTCTAAAAAGTAATTCTACAGAGTTTCAAACGCCTTAGACAAAAGAACTCAAATTTGGGAACAAAAGGTTTGCAAGTTGCAACCTCTGAAGTGTTTAAACTGGCACTATCTCCTAAATCGATTAATACAGGCATAATGTACGTGTCAAATAATGTAAGTTCTGTTAATTAGAACTTTCTAAATACCTAGTCATTCTACAGAATTTCAGAGGAATTATTTATGACGCCAGTTGGCGTCAAACGCCATACGTAAAATATATCAATGACGCTCTATGGCGTCATACGCAATGAATGTCTTTGCTGATAAGCCCCAGATATTAAGGCAAAAAATATTGCGGTCTTTTGCATTGCCACCTAGTTGATCTGTAGTTCAATTATTAAGATATAGTTAAGTAATTATTACAGTAAATTATAGTTATCTTTTGTTTGCCATAGACGAATATAAGTAGTATTGATATCCACAAACAGTAGTAAGTAAGTAGTAGTACCTAGTATGTATGTACTTTAATAAAATAAAAATACTGTAGACCACGTTGCATGCCGTGGCACCTCTAATGGGTGATTTTCTGACAGCCCAAATTAAAAAATAAAAATTAGTTCAAAAATACTCGATAGATGGCGTTTTATGAAAGCCGACCCGTTCCTGCCTAATAAGGGCTGTAATAAATTCTACACTTTTGCTTGTCTATCAAAAAAATAAAAAAATAGTACTTACAAATTTTTATTCAGGATCTCCAGGACCTATTTCTATTTTGGAATGAAATAAATATTACGTGTTCTTCATGGACTCGCCTTTTATTAAGCGCCATACTAATCTACGCTAAGCGCCATCTATGAAGTCATTTACGAACCAATTTCTTTTTTTTTGTGATCTCGGAAAATCGCCCATTGAGACGACACACTTAGTTTTAAGTTAATGCTTGTCTTTGTGTTGGTCTTGTTGGTTGTCCTAAATAAATAAATAAATGAATCGGTTAAAAGAATACTAAGCAACAAAATTTGGTCCTACTTATAAAAGTCCTGAGAACGTTTTAGAACCTTTGACTTTAAACATGTCTAGACCACAGACATATAATAGAAGGTCTAGACGGAGCATCGCGGTACAAATGCTTCTCAAAATCCGTTCCGGTTTTTGTATTGAATTTGAAGTGTGCGTGACAGCCGCATATGACTGACACTAGCGTGAATGGTTGCCAGCGAATGCCTAATTTCCGATACAGTAGGGAAAAATTATTTATGTACAATACAATTTTAAAATGATTCATAACATAACATAAATTTTTAAATTAGGTATGTCTACCGTATATGTAGGTATAACGCATAAAACTAGCTGGTGTGTTTAGAAGAAATGGATGATTGAAGGCGAGGGCGAGTACAATAAAATAGTGCGCTGATCAAAGACATTAAACTATTTAAATCTCTTTGGCGCTGATGGAAGCCTGCGTGCGTGTGATATGTTTGTAATAGGGATGAAATAGAAGCAACAGGCAGGATGATTTACATTTAATACTTAATCAAAATTGATTTTTAAATTTTAAATTAAAATAATAAAAAATAATGGCGTTCTCTTTGTATTTGTTTCTTAAATAACTTTCGTTTAGATCATTTTTCATGTTCTCTAATTACAGGCCCATATCACTGGCTAAGGTGCTGGACAGTCTGCTTGATAAACAACTTGCTAAGCCCGTCGAGCTACATGACGGTCAATGGTTTTAGGTCTGGCCTCTCCACCGAAAGCGCTATTCTTAGTCTCAAGCAGACTGTGCATTACTACACCTCTAGAAAAACGCCTGTATTCGTCTGTTTCTTGGACCTGTCGAGGGCATTCGACCTAGTTTGTTGTGATGTGCTGTAGCTACAATATGAATCAACCGTTCCTCCTGAGATTATATCTACATTTATGTATTGGTATGCTAATCAGAATAATAGCGTCAGATGGGCAGGCTGTTGCACAGACATGTATACTTTAGACTGCGGCGTGAGGCAGGGGGGCTTGAGTTCACCCCGTCTCTTTGATATCTACATGAATCAGCAGATTGGTGGACTCTGTGGCACCGGAGTTGGTTGTCATATTGATGGAGTATGTATAAATAATATTAGTTACGCCGACGACATGGTGCTGCTAAGTCCATCGTGGATTAAGAAAGCTTTTGTTCATGTGTGAAGCGTTATGCGGAGGCTCATGGGCTCAAATATAACGCCAAGAAGAGTGAGTTTATGCTTTTTAAGGCCGGTTCCAAAACATATTCACAAATACCTGAAGTGTCACTCTGCGGCACCCTCATAAATAGGGTAAGCAAATTTAAATATTTGGGCCACTGGGTCACCGAGGACCTGATGGATAATTGTGACATTGAGAGGGAACGTAGGTAGCTGCTGGCAGTCCGATGTAACATGCTGGCTCGCAGGTTTGCACGATGAACCACACCAGTCAAAATAAACCGATTCGTGGCCGACGACACGACTAGCGTGTCACGCCAAATATTCAAAGGGAGCCTGTGACACGGCTGGCGTGTCACGCAAACAAATACTATAGGCCAACCAAAAACAGACTAAAGTCAAAGTTAAATATATCATTGTTCATAGAATTACGCGCAGTTTGGCGTACAGTGCTTGGTTTTCAATCAGAGGTTGCAAACCTTTTTCCATACTTATACTTGCTTTGCTTATAAAAATTAAAACATTAAATATATTGTTTTCAAAGTCTACGCGAACCCTACACGTTTAAAGAAAACACTTTTGAACGGATATACTCGCGATTAAATTTATTTTTACATATTTTTCTTTAATCCTGACGTTACGAACCCGAATGTAAAAGTAAAATTAAACGCGAGTATATCCGTTCAAAAGTGTTTTTATTTTTATTAAGAACCTAGTTTAATGTTATTAAGTCATTTTTAAAATTGCATAATTAATATTAAAAATTATAAAACTCATTTTGGGAACCGAAATGGGAAATATTTTGTCAAACATTTTGAGGGTTAAAGTTACTCGCGTCCGTATGTTTACCCTTCAGATCCTACACGTGACCCCTGGGTGGTGCTAAATGAATGACGGTGACTGAGTGGTAGAGCCACGCTGCGTTGTAGCGCGCATTGGACCGGCTCGCCCGGCGTAATACTCTTACGAATATTCGGCCTGAAATAATGGCACTTGGTGCTGTTGTGTTTCGTCCAACCAGTGAGGGTTCCGGAGGCCCCCTCCCCTCCCCCTTCCTCTAATTCCTATTCCTTCCTTAATAAAGGCCGGCAACGCGTCTGCAATTCCTCTGGTTTTGCGGGTGTGATTACTCTCCATCAGGGAACCCACTTGCTCGTTTGCATCCATCTTTTATAAAAAAAATAACATTGATAAAAATGTGTACCTATGTAAGTGTGTAATTAATATGCGAAAGTGGTTACCTTCCGAATCGTAGGCCGACTGCGCTAACCACTGCGCTAACCACTGCACCAATTACATGCCTTCTTTCTTTTGTTGATTATAATTGTTTATTTTGATATAAAAAAATGACAAATACCAGATTATATGGTTTGTTTATATAGGAGAGTGCATGTGTGTGTATGTGAGCGTGTATGAGAATAGTATATATGTGGGTGTACGTTTTGAAGGTGACTGAGTATTGTATAGTGGTGACTATTTGCAAACGGGACCATCTGCAAACGAGGGAGTGGTTGGGATCTACCTACTAGCAGTCCACTTCGGGCAACGGCATCACGAATCAACATGGCCGCTTGGCTCGCGACCACCATCCTGCCAAAATCCGGCGCCAAGCAGTCCTCCGCTGCGTTCCGTCGGCGTGCGGGAGTGCCAGTCCAAATGGGGGTTGGTTAGAAGTCAGTTGCGCAGATTAGGACCGGTCTTGAAGCCTTAGCATTGCTGTACTGGGTAACTCATTCTGGAGGGTAGCGGGATCCGAAGTACGGTTTTAGCCGTTGGCCGACCGCAGTTAGTAGCAACTAGCGCGCTAGCCACGCGTAAAAGGCTGCCGCAGCAACTCGCGAAAAACCCCGAATGCTCCACCGTGCCAGTTGGCGACTGGACCCGGCGTGGCCATTCCGGGGGGGTTCGAGCGTCCCCGCAGTCTCCAGGTGAGTTCCCCGGCTTTGCCTAGGGCAACATCGATGATCGGCTAAGTAGCGCCACGACTGAAAATCCTTCCCCCCAACACTCATCACATAACATGAAAAAGCAAAGCAAGAAGAAAGTGTGTAAATAACGGCTGCACCTTCCTCTAATTTAAAAGTGCCCCTCTCGAACATCTGAGGACTGCACTCAAATCTCGGTCACTCATATCCGGTCCATCACCACCTTAAGACTGAGAAGCCGTTAATTCGGCCGTCAAGTCGTGCAAAAGGGTTATTAGAAAGGCGAGATTCGACCACATCAGCCGAACAGTGACGAAACTGTCATCCTCTACCCGAGCGGTAGTAAACAGGTTCAGCGGGTCTATCGGCTAAAACATGGGCTTCATTTGACATTTGAAGCCCATATTTTGTCCTTATAAGGGCATATTATGGGCTTCAAATGTCAAATAAAGCCCATGTCCATATTCATATTTTTTAGCCGCTGGTCCCTTTAGAAGTCAGCCGATGCGAATTTCTGCCGTCCTATGTTACCACCCATGTAGAAACCTGACGGGTCGCTGGCTCATTCTGCAGCTGAGAAAGCCAGTTTATTTGCCTCTCCGTTTGACAGACCGACAGTCTCGTCTTCTAGGCATGGAGTTGTCTTCAGACCTCAACTTCGGCACCAGCATCGAGACTAAGGCTCAAACTGCAGCCAAAAAGCTGGGCGTCCTAAATAAGGTCAAGCGATATTTCACGCCGGGACAGCTTTCCACTATCTATAAATCTCAAGTCTGATCTTGCATGGAATATTGCAGTCACCTATGGGACGGCTCAGAGAAATACCAACTAGCTGCACTGGACACGATTCAACGCAGAACTGAGAGGCTAATTGGCGACAAAGAACTGGTGAAGAGCAAGTTTCACACCCTAGCTCACAGCTGCAAAGTTGCCTGTTTGTCGATCTCTTACAGACAGACTGTACTTTAGAGTGTGTGCTCTGGAGCTGCATGAGCTCATACCGCCATCCCCCTTCTTCCATCGGTAATCCAGACGCACTGCGAGTTACCACCCTTTCTTGGTGGATATTCCTCAATGTCGCACAAAGCGCTACTCAACATCTTTTATAATGCGTAAGCAAAGGAGTGGATCTCCCTCCCTGCGTCTGTGTTTCCGAGTACTTATTACCTATCCATCTTCAAAGTACATTATTATATTATATTATAATATTATAACATCACATTAAGTATATCAAATTATTACAATAAACATACATTTATTTATTTATATTATTTGGGCGGGTGTGGCTGCATCCATCTTTGTAGGAGCGGAGAGTCCCACCTATCAGAGAATACCTTCAGGATGCCGTTAGTGCTACCGCGAAGCCGGGCCAAAGCGGAGGCACACCGGTTTCTCATAATTGCTGCGAAGCCATCCATATGTGCGTCAGCAAATATCCCCGAGGCACTACATCGCCACGGTTACCCTAACAGCGCCCTGAACCTCGTGTGTTTGCGACCCGACGATGGACGAGGACATCTTCCACATACTACTTGATTGTCCAGTACACACACAAGCTAGGTACACTCTAGTACAACATCTACAAGCTAGGACAATTAGTTATGAGAGTAATTTATTAAGCAAAACCACATTGTGGCAGGATCAAAATAGGGATAGAAGATAATGTAGGAAATTTAATTAGATTAAGTAAAATTATAAAATGGAAATGATAAATACATATGTAAATAAAAACAAGAAAATGAAAAGGAAATAAATTAAGGATATTATATTTTAAGATAAGTAAGAAATGTAAATTATAAGAATTTAAGTAAAAAAAGAAAATAAATGTTTTAGTAAGAAAGAAATGTATTAGTATGTAAGGCTTAGAATAATAACGCTATAGAAACCAAGTTCGCGCGCCTATTTTGAAGCACATTAATTGGAGCCAGAAATGGCACCAAACGCCGGACCGCTCCGTAGTGTTCAATGTCACAGCGCGCCGAACGTGTCTCGCGAAAACAAAAAAAAAATGACGGTTTGTGCAGTTAAATTGTGTCACAACACATCTGAAAAACAAAAGAAGTGTAATAACATTACTTTTCACAGGTAAGCTTTCAGTATTTCATAGTATCTTGTAGTTAATTAGGTCAAAATATAAACGTACTGCAGTGTGATTCTCTAAGTTAAAGCATCGGTAGCAGCGGCTGCCGCAGTGCTGTCTCTTTCATATTCATAGAATTGGAAGGAGACAGCAGATCACGGCCATGCGCGCACGTCACGCGTGTGTGAATCGGTTTAGTGCTTCATTTTTGACAGAGCGCTTGTATGAAGACTATCTTTCTATAGCGTTATTTATTATTGTAAGATGTAAGGAAAATTGTAAAAAAATATAGGATAAAAATGTAACATAGTATTAAAAAATGTATGTAAATAAAATTACCTATAAGAGTTAAAACAGAGAAAGATAAAAGATAAAAGATAAAAAAAAGAGTAGAGCTCTTCAAGCTCCAGTTTATTAAAATCCCTAAAAAGAAAACAAGAAAAACAAAAACTGAAACCAAAAGCCTGCCAAAAAAGCGGGAGCAGCTAGCTATAAAAAAAAATACAGCGCCCCGAAAGCGTTATTGTATTGGACACGCAGGTCGCTTAATGCCCGCTTCGTATAGCCAACCACAGGCTGCACGTGTAAAAAGACTGACAGTACGCTCGTTGCCTCATCCTCCAGATGAAAGTTTCACTCGGGGCCCCATACAAAATAAGCGTGACACGAGAGGCGTGTCATGATCCCCGCGTATTGGTGACACCACTCTCGTGTCATAGGCCCCGCTCAAGATATTATTGGATTCTAGCGGATTCTAGCGCAATACGCGTTAGTCTGTGTTTGTAACTTGAAGAATTACAATAAGTTTGTGTTTTAAAGTACAACAAAATGGAAATTAATGAGAAACTGGAGCTTAAAAGTAAGTTTCTATTTTTTTAAGCAGATGTCGTAAACCTTTTTATGATCTAGTCTAATTTCTTTCGTCTATCGACTTGCAAATCGGTGTTAATCATCTTCTAATCAATCATTTAAAGTAAGCAACCTTTTTGTAGGAGTGTGCTACTCCATCACGGAACATGGAACACGAATAACTCCATCAAGAAATTAATTAGAGATTCGATATACCGAGATATGTTTCGTAATGGAATACCACACTCTTTGGAGGGTTTAGTAGCACTATGTCCTATGTCCCATTTGCAAATGGTCACTATTTCGCAAATGTTCACGTCGCGGATGGTCCCGCTTTTTACTATGAATTGGTTTGCTCTTGATCCCAATCAAGCCCAGGGGATAAGACAGGACCCACGATGGAGCAAGCTAACAAAGAAGGCGCCTGCGCGAACTCTTCTTATTTTGACATTAGTAGTGGAGGGTACTGTTTTTTATTTGTCCGATTATTTGGACTTGTCTAGATGTGCTAACACGTTGCCAAACATGATAAGCGAAACGTATAAGGCAGAGATGTCACAAAAATTGCTGCTTCCAGGCAGCGCTAATTAATGACACAAAAAAAGGCTAGTGAACAAATATTTTGTTACTTTTAGTTAGACTGTTGGTCAAAAGCAACTCTTTTATGTTTTGCTTGTTCTTGCTGGTATCATAACAATGTGTAGAATTTTAAGTTACTTTTGGTATGCAATTTTTATAACTACAACCCACAAAATGTCCAAATGTAAATATACATAATATGCCAATATCTTAATATACCTACTCTAAAGGGACTTTATTGCTATAATATATATATATATATATATATATATATACAGTCGTGGTCAACTAATTAGGGACATTCAAGATAGTGAAGAGCAATAACCGGTTATGTACATATAAATATAAAACCCTATTGATTTTTCAGCACCTATTATTTGCATAATTTGGTCCGATTACTATACTATAAATGGCTGTAAATAAGAGAATAATTAAATAGAAAAAAGTATTTAATATCAAAGGTTGAACATGTATTAAATTTTAAGGTATAATTATGTAGCTGGACATTTAATTAAGGACAGTAAAGTATAATGATGCATAGAGTTAAACAAAACGAATAATCTCCAGTATTATAATATTTTTAAAAGCTCCATTTTATTACGTGTAAAATCAGTACCCAGTAGCAAAACCTTTGTTAGTAATTACCGCTTGACACCGATGTGGCATAGACATTATCAGTTTCTGACATGTTTCGATAGGAATGTTTGCCCATGCCTCACAAAAAGCTTGATTAAGTTGATCTAAAGTTGTGGTACGATAAGTTGAAACTTTTTTCTTGATTTCGTGCCAAAGGTGCTCAATTGGGTTGAGGTCCGGGCTATTTGCTGGCCAATCTAGCACCGATACTGACTGACTGGTAAGAAACGACTTGACTGAACGGGCGGTATGTTTCGGGTCGTTATCATGCTGAAACGTCCATATAATAGGGAGATGCTCCTCAGCATAGGGAAGCATAGTTTCCTCCAATATTGTTTTGTATTGATGTTGGTCTAAGTTACCCTGAACTTTTCTCACAGGTCCCACTCCACGTCCAGAAAATGAACCCCAAATTTTAATGTTTCCACCGCCATGTTTCACCTGCTTTTTTGTGAATCTTGGATTCATTTCCGCTTTTACAGGACGCCGTACGTATTGCCTTCCATCTGAAGAAATTAAATTAATCTTGGTCTCGTCAGAGAATAATACATGTTGCCATTGGGCGTAGGTCCAATGTCCATATTTACGTGCAAACGCCAAACGAGCATTTCTATGTTCTTTCTTCAACAACGGTACTTTGCGAGCCACTCTTCCGAACAACCCTGCTTCTACCAGACGTCGTCGAACGGTCCTCGCTGATACACCGGCTCTTTCGTCTGCCCCAAACACTTCGTGTTTAATTAAAATAGAGCCTAGAAACGGATCTTTCTTAGCTAACCTGGTTATCATTCTATCTTCTTGCGGAGTTGTTTTTCTCGATCTTTTTGTCCTGGGCACATTTAAAGCTGTGTTATTGCGCCTGAAATGTTGCACTGCATTGCATACCATAGTTTTTGAACAATTTAAATGTTCTGCTATCCCTCGGTATGACCAACCACGCTCGACAAACTTCATGATAATTGTTCGTAGTGTTGGATCGCAACTTTTATTTTTGCCCATATTTCTTCAAAATAATTCTCAAAACTTAAAATTAAAAATCTGGATTGCCGCCAAAACTACCACAAAACAATAAAAGAAGAAATAAAAAAGTATTGAGATTCAAATTTTGAAAATAGAACGCAATATCTCAGTGTCCCTAATTAAATGGCCAGCCAGCATTCTTTGAACAAATAGCACACTGATAATCTATCAGCTATACTGTAAAGAGGTTTAATGTTTAAGAAGTTGTTATTGTTTGTATAATCGGGCACATCAATGACTAATTATACTTACGTGTAAAAGATATGGAATATTGTTAAGACTCGTTGGAAAATAAAAAATAAATTCACAATTTGGCTTAACTAGAGATTGTCCCTAATTAGTTGACCACGACTGTATATATATATATATATAGAAATATATATTTACATCCAGCTACGCATTTGGCGTCATGCATACTGTGCATCATTACGACGTCCTCCAGTTCAGCTTACAATTTAGATCATCTCTCTGCGAATGTTTCTTAGTTTTTTGATGCCTTTCTCCGTAGGATATTTTATTTTGCGATTATTTTAATTGTGGCAATATTCTTCTTGCAGTCATGCCCAAACATTTATGAACTCCATTTCATGGTGATAAATTTTTGGCTTCCTGGATATACTGATTATCATTTACTTAATGCGCTGACATTTTCACGTCCTCCTGGTTTTGTAAATGCGACGTTGCCAGCAATGCGTTACCTATCTCTTTCTTTCACCGAATATTTTAATGTTGGGTCCAATTTGACAGATGTCTTTAAAATTATTAACCAAAGTTTTTTTTTATTTAAGAGGGTTTACACATTTCGGTTTCCCATACAATCTTCCAAGTCGAAATTTTTAAAGACCATTAAGCCATATTTTATGAAACTTTGCATGCTAAAGTAAAACACAGGGATCCAATCGTTTATTTGGCTGAGTTATTGAGATTTAAAATCGCAATAACTCAGTTAAATAAAGGTTTTTTAAAAATGTTTTCAACAAACTATCTAGATCTCTATATTTTACCTCAGCATGCCGAGTTTCTTAATTAAAATTTTTGCGGAAGGTGCGTAGTTCGATTCCCGCTTGAGGTTGTCGTCTTTTTTCAATGTTTAAAATTTTACTTAAGTATATTTAAGTGTTAATAAAACGCTAAAACATAAAAACAAAAGAAACTGACATCAGTTTTGGGTTCATCAATGTGATGCCTTAAGGTTTGATCTCGATCTAATTAAAAGTGCAGCGGCCATCATAAATAGCCGCTGCACTGAAGTACACAATTTATTATTTAGCTATAAGGGTCAATATCGATTCGAGAAAATTGACAGTTTTGGGTAAGTGGTTCTGCTTGCATTCCTTGGGTTCTGATTTCCTAAATAAGTACTTATATTCTCTTTTTCCTTTAAAGATGATGTTCTACTAACTATCCAAGCCCTAATCCGAGGAGCTACCGTACGCCCGTATATTGATATCTGGCGTCCGTTGTTGGCATCTGGCATCCGTATATTCATGTCTGGCGTCCGTATATTGGATATCTGGCGTCCGTATATTGTTATTTGACATTTCACGCCAGCTCTAATAACATCTTGAGCATAATATGTGACAAGTCGGACAGTCCTATTTACAAATTCATATTGCGTAAATGCCTCGGGTTCTGGCTTCCTAACTTAATTATCTTTATAGTTTGAAATACCTAGGCCCTTTGTTGAGGAGCTACCGTGCGTCTGTATATTGTTATCTGGCGTCCGTATATTGACTTGTGGCTTCCGTATATTGATGTCTGGCGTCCGTATATTGCTATTTGACATTTTGACGCCAGCTCTAACAAACATCCTGAGCATAATTATGTAACAAGAGAAAAAAAGACAAAAACCGTACCGAAATGCTGGAAGCTTGGCAATGTGCAGCCAGTACCCTAAAAGGGAAGTCTCATGCTAACCCATGCAACTACCGACCGATCGCTATCAATTCCATACTCTGTATGGTCATGGAAAGAGTTCTAAACAGTAAGTTGGTATGAGGAGCTGAGGAGGTCATTAACTTATAGGTATGTACCTATAAGTTAATGACCTCCTCAGTGACTGTCAATTTGGCTTCCGCCGAGGAAGCCGGGGATTTCGACTGGGGATCTTCTAGTTTATGTGACGCACTACTGGGGTGGGGCCCTCGGGATGCACGGCGAAGCACTTGCCGTATCACTGGACATCTCGAAGGCTTTTGAAAGGGTCTGGCACGCAAGTCTGCTGCGCAAGCTTCCTGCGTATGGTGTCCCCGTTGTAGATATTATTATATGTACTTTTGTAGTTGGATAGCTGATTTTCTGACGGAACGATCGATCAGAGTAGTCATCGATGGCTGGTCCTCTGACTCAGTGGCTATTGATGCCGGAGTTCCTCAGGGGTCTCTCTGCGACGCTTTTCCTGTTGCACATCAATGACCTGTTGATACCAGGAATTGTTGGGTATGCAGATGACAGTACTGTCGTAGAAAGATACCTTTCGGATGCAAACTGCAGTCAAAAAGCTGGGCGTCCTAAAAAAGGTCAAGTGATATTTCACGCCGGGATAGCTTTTAAATCTCTTTAAAGCTGAAGTCCGATCTTGCATGGAATATTGCAGTCACCTATGGGACGGCTCAGCGAAATACTACTTGTACTTTGCATCTGTGTATATTGATAGTGACAGTAAAGCGTCTCAAAATTATGAAATTAGTGATTTTTTGAAAAACAAAGATTACTACAGTGAACATCTATCGCTGATCGAATCGATCTATCGTGAATATTTGTATTTCTTGTTACTTTTTTAGATTATTATTGTTTAAAAATTATTATCCTAAACTTGAAAGAGTCCTAACATATTGTATTTACCTGTAAGTGTTTGTTACACTTAAATAATATTACAAACTTAATTAAGTAATTTAATGTATCAGTGTAAACAAACGTTGGTGAATTATATAAAAAAAAATACCAACTAACTGCACTGGACACGATTCAACGCAGAGTTGAGAGGCTAATTGGCGACAAAGAACTGGTGAAGAGCAAGTTGCACACCCTAGCTCACCGCCGCAAAGTTGCCTTTCTGTCGGTCTTTTACAGACCTGGAACTCCATGAGCTCATACCGCCATCCCCTTTCTTCCATCGGACATCCAGACGCACTGCGGGCTACCACCCTTTCTTGGAGGATATTTCTAAATGTGCACAAAGCGCTACTCAACATCGTTTATACTGTGCACAGAAAAGGAGTTGAACTCCCTCCCTGCGTCTGTGTTTCCGAGTACTTATCTTAAGTATCTTCAAAGTAAGAGTGAATAGACACCTTCTGGGTTAGCTCGCTCCATCGTGAATCGGCTTGATTGGGATCAAGAGCAAACCCATTTACAGAAAAAAAAAACTAGTCGGACAGTCCGATTTACGTATTCATATTGCGTAAATGCCTTGGGTTCTGGCTTCCTCACTTAATTGTCCTTATAGTTTGAAAGGCCTAGGCCCTTTTTTACCGTGCGTCTGTCTATTGTTATCTGGCGTCCGTATATTGATAACTGGCATCCGTATATTGACATCTGGCGTCCGTATATTGAAATCTGGCGTCCGTATATTGATGACTGGCGTCCGTATATCGGATATTGCTATTTGACATTTCACGCCAGCTCTAACAACATCCTGAGCATAATATGTGACAAGTCGGACAATCCGACATACGAATTCATATTGCGCCTCGGATAGTGGCTTCCTAACTTAATTGTCTTTATAGTTGAAAGGCGTAGGCCCTTTGTTGAGGAGTTATTATATTGTTATCTGGCGCCCGTATATTGCTATTTCACAGTTTGCGCCAGCTCTAAGAGCATTCTGAACACAATATGCGACAGGTGGGATGATGAAAGAACATGTACACACGCCAGCACATCAACCTACCTACCACAAAAT
The DNA here is from genome assembly GCA_963921215.1 of Scoparia ambigualis. NCBI lineage: Eukaryota > Metazoa > Arthropoda > Insecta > Lepidoptera > Crambidae > Scoparia > Scoparia ambigualis. Next base: position 9,411,792 of record OY992501.1, read on the forward strand.
GTCCAATTTTCTTCAATAGACTTTGAACTTTATGCCTTAAATATATGGTTAAAAATGTATTAAAGAAATTTTACAGTTTTGGATAGGTTGCAGGCGTCTGTACATTGACATTTTTTATTAATTATTTATTAGTTTTATGGCTGATTATTCAATCATTGGATAAAACGTATCCTTCTGATAAAGCATTACGCAATCAAGCTAAAATGTCACCTGTTTAAAAAAAAAGTCATTTATGACAATACATTTTTTAATAAGTAAGTTTATTAGATTACGATTTATGATAATAACTAGCGGCCGCTCGCGGTTTTACCCGCGTGGTTCCCGTTCCCGTGGGAATATCGGGATAAAAAGTATCCTATGTGTTAATCCAGGTTATAAACTATCTGTATGCCGAATTTCATTCAAATCCATTCAGTAGTTTTTACGTGAAGAAGTAACAAACATACACACTCACAAACTTTCGCCCTTATAATATTAGTGTGATATTGTATTTTAGTAGGCACCAGACATTGAGTAAGCTGGCAACGTCGCATTAGCGGACGCCAAATTTATATGAATACGTCAGAAAAGAAGCGCGTTTAATACGGCTGTGGATATACGCACGACAGTAGCGCCGCACCTCTGCTGAGATTTTTTTGGGAACTATCCAGTATTTATTTGCAGCCATTATAATAAATTTTTGGCTTCCATCGATTTTTGTTCTACGGCTAGCTGGACCTTAGAGGCGCCAAGTGTCATCGATTAAAAAAGTGGCGTCCGGTATGCGGACGTCAAATAGCGGTGGATGCCATTTTAAATGTAATTTCGCCTTCAGTGGACGGAAGTTTGCTTGTGGGATATATATATATATATATATCTAGTTCAGCCAAATTGTGAATTTATTTTTTATTTTCCAACGAGTCTTAACAATATTCCAGAAATATATATATATATATAGAAATATATATATATATATATATATAGAAATATATATACAGTCGTGGTCAACTAATTAGGGACAATCTCTAGTTAAGCCAAATTGTGAATTTATTTTTTATTTTCCAACGAGTCTTAACAATATTCTATATCTTTTACACGTAAGTATAATTAGTCATTGATGTGCCCGATTATACAAACAATAACAACTTCTTAAACATTAAACCTCTTTACAGTATAGCTGATAGATTATCAGTGTGCTATTTGTTCAAAGAATGCTGGCTGGCCATTTAATTAGGGACACTGAGATATTGCGTTCTATTTTCAAAATTTGAATCTCAATACTTTTTTATTTCTTCTTTTATTGTTTTGTGGTAGTTTTGGCGGCAATCCAGATTTTTAATTTTAAGTTTTGAGAATTATTTTGAAGAAATATGGGCAAAAATAAAAGTTGCGATCCAACACTACGAACAATTATCATGAAGTTTGTCGAGCGTGGTTGGTCATACCGAGGGATAGCAGAACATTTAAATTGTTCAAAAACTATGGTATGCAATGCAGTGCAATATTTCAGGCGCAATAACACAGCTTTAAATGTGCCCAGGACAAAAAGATCGAGAAAAACAACTCCGCAAGAAAATAGAATGATAACCAGGTTAGCTAAGAAAGATCCGTTTCTAGGCTCTATTTTAATTAAACACGAAGTGTTTGGGGCAGACGAAAGAGCCGGTGTATCAGCGAGGACCGTTCGACGACGTCTGGTAGAAGCAGGGTTGTTCGGAAGAGTGGCTCGCAAAGTACCGTTGTTGAAGAAAGAACATAGAAATGCTCGTTTGGCGTTTGCACGTAAATATGGACATTGGACCTACGCCCAATGGCAACATGTATTATTCTCTGACGAGACCAAGATTAATTTAATTTCTTCAGATGGAAGGCAATACGTACGGCGTCCTGTAAAAGCGGAAATGAATCCAAGATTCACAAAAAAGCAGGTGAAACATGGCGGTGGAAACATTAAAATTTGGGGTTCATTTTCTGGACGTGGAGTGGGACCTGTGAGAAAAGTTCAGGGTAACTTAGACCAACATCAATACAAAACAATATTGGAGGAAACTATGCTTCCCTATGCTGAGGAGCATCTCCCTATTATATGGACGTTTCAGCATGATAACGACCCGAAACATACCGCCCGTTCAGTCAAGTCGTTTCTTACCAGTCAGTCAGTATCGGTGCTAGATTGGCCAGCAAATAGCCCGGACCTCAACCCAATTGAGCACCTTTGGCACGAAATCAAGAAAAAAGTTTCTACTTATCGTACCACAACCTTAGATCAACTTAATCAAGCTTTTTGTGAGGCATGGGCAAACATTCCTATCGAAACATGTCAGAAACTGATAATGTCTATGCCACATCGGTGTCAAGCGGTAATTACTAACAAAGGTTTTGCTACTGGGTACTGATTTTACACGTAATAAAATGGAGCTTTTAAAAATATTATAATACTGGAGATTATTCGTTTTGTTTAACTCTATTCATCATTATACTTTACTGTCCTTAATTAAATGTCCAGCTACATAATTATACCTTAAAATTTAATACATGTTCAACCTTTGATATTAAATACTTTTTTCTATTTAATTATTCTCTTATTTACAGCCATTTATAGTATAGTAATCGGACCAAATTATGCAAATAATAGGTGCTGAAAAATCAATAGGGTTTTATATTTATATGTACATAACCGGTTATTGCTCTTCACTATCTTGAATGTCCCTAATTAGTTGACCACGACTGTATATATATATATATATATATATATATATATATATATATATATATATATATATATATATATATATATATATATAGCAATGATTACAAATACAAAAAAATATGGTTAACATCATCAAAGTGTTTGTTTTTGCATAGAAACACCGACCAACTACCATGCGTTATTGACTCTGTCATGCTAACACACGCTAGATCAGTAAGTTAATGATAACAAAAATCATAATGTCTAGTACATACTTACTAACATACAAGCATTGCGGTGTTATTAGGTAATACGGTACCGTTACACTAGTATAAGGCTAATGGAAATTAAAACTACATTAAAAGGGTTTACAGAATTCTGAGTCCCATACAAAGTACAAAATGTTACAAACCAATACGCTAATTTTAATGGACCTTTGCATACAACCCGTTGTCTGTCAAGAAGACTCCTAGAGATTGCTAACAATGGCATTTCTTATTGTGTCCGGTACACTCTGAGCTCTTAAGAAAATGCTTAGAGCTAAATAGTTTGTTGATACCATATTTAACAAAAAGACATTTATTACCCTTTCTCTCCCTAAGGTACTTATAAGTACCGCGACCTTTTTCTTCGAATATATTGGATACGATATCAAATTATGCATCCAATTCCTAACGATCCTTTAAAGTATCGTGTGCGTAAGCCAATCACATCGCTTTATTCGAATTCCCGCAAGATGTCGCCTAATAATTTGAACAGCAAGTTATATCCAATCATAGATGCACTTTACTTCAATCTGCAAACCGAGGTACAGTAGTCGGCAAACTTCTTGGGTATTGAAAGGCATAGTGGGGGAAAGATTGCGCATGTACACTTGCGTGCAAAAAAAGTGTTTACTTTGTTTATTTGTTTTAATCTCCGATTTGACTACTTATATAAGAATGAACATTCGGTATTGAAATCTTACAAATTACGCATTTTAATCTTGAGGCAAAACAGTTATTCCTTCTATTATGTCGAAGCCAGCTGTATGTGACGATGTCGAGCTGGTGCTAGGCCTTGGTTCAGCATAAACGGAGCTGGTTGTTGACATTGGTTCGTCGTCATCGTAAATTTGGCCATCATCATCATCAACATCATCGTAACATTGGCCGTCATCATCATCATCGTCATCATCTGAGTCGCTGTCATCGTCAGCAAAAAATGTAAATTGGTCAGTGACTAAATCTACAACGCGGTCACTTTTTACATACCTACTCCGCCTCTATATCTTTTACCTTTCGGCATAATTTTTCCCAGTCGCTAGTGCCCACTATCTCAACCTTCTGCTTTACAAGCTCCATTACTTGGTTAATGTTCCAGCTGGTGTTTTTGCTACGAACATATCCTTTTATGGCTGCCCAAGCCATCTCAATTGGGTTGAGATCGGGATGGTATGGAGGTAAGCGCAGCACTGTATGATTGTTTTCAGTAAAAATCTTATCGATGCAAAATCTTTTGTGTTGCTCTTTATGTGCTTTTATTAATTTATAAAGCTGTGGTTTATACATATTTTCATTGTATTGAACTCCTTTTTCTCGTAACCATTTCTGCATATCTCTTTTATTTGAATTTGTGCTTGGGGCGGAATCAGACTGCTTGTTATGATATGGCGCGTTATCAACTACCACGACTGAATTCGATGGCAGATTTGGTAAAAGTTGAGAACGCAGCCATTTTTCGTAATTAACAAAGTTCATATTATCGTAGTAGTCACCGGATTTTGTGCCAGCTTTAAACAGTAGCAGGCCATTTGGAATAAATCCATCTTTGGAACCGGCGTGGACGATAACTATACGTTGCCCTTTTGATATGGGTTTTTTTAGATCATCTGACCACGACATGCCACTTGTATGTGATGAGTCAACATAAGACGCGTCGGTGTATACAATAGGTCTTCCTTCTTGCCTGTATTTCACTATCTTTTGGAGATATTCAATTCGTAGTAAACGAATGTTGGTTTTTTCAATTAACAGCTTCCGATTGTTTTCTGTTATTTTCCATCGGAAGCATAAGTCATTTAAAATACGCCGTAAACTCCGTTCTGATCCTTTAAAATTTATATCATGTTTTAGCTTATCACAGAGCCTTCCGACAGTCGGCAGTTCATTGTTCGTAACATGGAAGTTATGAACACATCTTTTTATAACCGACTGGTCAAAACTATCAATTCCGGTTACTTTTTTCTTTCCAGATCTTTTCTTATCCGGAGTCCGGAACACACTGAGCCAGTCGGAACTATAGCTTCTTTAATAATTCTCCTAACAGTATTAATAGATGTTTTTGTTGCCTCGGAAGTCTGTTTCACTGCTTCTTTTATTAACTTTGCATCTCTCTTTAAGAAGCAATATACATCAAACACCATTTTTCTTGCTTGTCTTTTTAAAACTACGTTATGTTGTCGTTGCATAATAAAAAGGTCATCTCTCAATCTTAATCAAGGTCAAATACTCAAGAAGTTTGCCGGCTACTGTAACTTCGTTACTTCGGTTTGCACATTTTTTGAAAAAAAAAAAAAATAGAATATCAGAGGTAAGTGTTAATATAAGGTGACTGGTAGAAACCGCAAAAAAATTCAAGGGCTGGTCAGGTCAAGTGTTTAAAACATGACTAAAATGACAAAAAAGGAATTAGTGTTTTTTTCATTTTTAATTAAATAATTCATTTTGTGAATTTTAATTGGATAGTCTTTGAGTATCTAATTTATTTTTAAGCAATAATATAAGAAAAATACAATGAAAAAAATTAAAAATAACGATTATTTACAACGCGAGGGCAACGGCCGCCGGCCGACTGTTGACCCGTCAAAGTAGGTACTTATCGCCCAGCTGACGCGGAAAAAGCACGAATTCCTTTTTTGTCATGTTTAAAACACTTGACCTGACCGGCCCTTAAAGTTTCTTGCGGTTTCTAGCAGTCACCTTATATTTATGGTTATTTACAATGATATTTTATGTTTAGATACGTTGCCTGGCCTCCGTAGTGGCAAGGACAAATCAAGGTAATTGCCCGAGTTTCACTCAGTCACACGTCAGTCAGTGTCACGTCAACACGATTTACACACGATCTTTAGCTTTATAAGTTTTTGATTTGTTAATTGGTTAAAATGCCTTCCTGTGTATCAAGAAATTGTAAAAATTATACTGCAACCGTAAGAGACAATAAAAAAGTACCGCCGGGCGAATTTGGTATTGTAAGTTATGAATTTTCTTATAAGTTTATATTGCATGATGAAGGTATTTTGCTTTTTTTTTGTTACTATTGTTTTTTATAAACTTCTTATTGTTTTAGGTATTTCATAATGGATATTTCTATGAAAAATGGCCGAAGCGAAGCACTGTTATTCAGTGGCGTGCCTAGGGCTTCAGATTGGGGCAAGCCACGAAACCTGAAGTTCCTAATCTTGCTACCTAGGTACAATGTTGGTGCCCATTTGTGACACTAGCCACATTTTTTACTCAAATCGTCATAGGCCTTGCTTTTTGTAAATTTCGCTTAACTTTTATTTAAACTCTAAATTGCAGAGAAAGATTTTCATAAATTGCGCGAGGGCACTTTTTTGAGCTCCTGGATTGAATGGAATGAAATTTCATTTAATTTTATTATCCTATTTCGATGAAAACTATAAATACAACTAAGTACAAAATTACAACAAAATGCGATGCGCCGGCCGTCCGAACTCAGCTTATTCTCGCAGAGTGGAGATTCGTAATATTACGCATGCATTTATTATCCTATTTCGATAAAAACGATAAATACAACTGGAAAATTACTACAAAATGCGAAAATGGGCATTTTGCGCGGGAATCACAGTCGATATGTAGGCCTCTACACTTAATTTATTAATTATTACTTAATTATTAGAATGGAAGCAACCAACAATCCAAAGAGTTTTTTACATAGACCTATTATAATTAATGCCCTAGATGACTTTTAATAGTTTGCGAAATACATAAATCATGTCGTCATCTCTATAGCAAACTTACGAATCTGCCGTTTTTATAAATTTGACATTTCTATAGAAAACTACACCTTATGATATACTACATAAGGTGGCAAATTTTCAGATTTCTATCTCTAACGCTTATAAAAATTTAGTAGTTCGAATCTCTATATTTTGTGGATACTTCCAAAGTAAACTTACGAAATTGATATACGTTGTTTTGGCGTAGTCGAATATATGAAGTCTGGCAAAAATGTACCACAGTCGACTTACGAATCTGCCATATTCGTTAAATTACATCATATTATACTTTAAGGAATGAGTCTAGCAACTCACAGCAAAAATACGAATATGTCATATTCGTGAGTTTACATTGGACGAATGTATTCTTTGTAGGAGTCAAGTAGCCCATAGCAAACATACGAATCTGTCATTTTCGTAAGTTAACATTGGTAACTTTTGATTTGTCAAAGGGCTCGTAGCCCATAGCAATCTTACGAATCTGGCAATTTCGTATATTTACATTGGTGACTTGTTTATCAAACTGGGTCGAATATTTCATTGCAATCTTACGAATCTGGTGTTTTCGTAAATTTACATTGGTAACAGATATTTGACAAGAGGTCAAGTAACCAACAGCAAACATAGGAATTAGCGTTGCTGATTCATTCATTATTCACTGTCGATAATTTTAGAAAAACCGTTGGTATCGTTGATATAGTTATGTTTAGTACTTAAATATAATTAGTACTTAAATAATAATAATTACTTAAATTCATTAAAATCGGATGCATGAGGCCTTGCTTCACACGACTTTGTAAAATAATCAATAAGTACCTTGGTATTTATCAATTGTTTTACTACATATCGCTAGTTGGTTCTGCTTCGGCAACACTAACAGAAACCTAATAATTTGTATTTGCAAATATTTTTAACAAACTATGAGAGGTGGTCAGGTTAAGTGCATCGAAGGTGACGGTGAAAATAAAACAGTAAAAGAGTTTTGAGGTTTGTTACGCCTTTTGCTACGAGAACGTACTGTAAAAGACCCGTTCTCGTAGGAAATATTAAAAACAAAAAATATTATCATTGTTTTCTTTTGTCACCATTGTCTTCTATCTATGCACTTGACCTGACTATCCCTCATTTGATCATTCCCTATACAATGTAGGTACTACTTACCTAGAGAATTTTTAAACTACTTACCTAGATATTTTTTAAATTTGCGAATACAATTAGATTCTTGTTAGTTTGGCCGAACCAGTACCAACTATCGATAAGGTATATCGATCTTATATATAAGTGCACATCACTAATTTGATAGTTACTTTTTTTGTCACCTCTTCTAGCATTTATCTGTGCGGCTCTGATTAAAACAAAAGTTATTACTATTGTGTTAATTAAACTTATTTTGGTCATAATTATGAAGAGAAATGAAAAAATGCTGCGTAAAGTGTTAGGAGCTTGCAAAAATACAAATTTTCGAAGTAAGTATGGTTTTCATAACCTAAATATTATTAAGTTAAAAACTTTACTTCAATCATACAAGTACCATCGTCTGGCGAAATATCGCGACGCGGTATCTATCAAGATACTCAAGAACCGGCAGGTACCGTCCCGCAGTATCTTGGCATTAGTGTTTTTTTACTCTGCCGTTTTTGCAATAATTCCAAAAATGGCGACCGCCCCGGCAATTGATTATAGAAATGAGAAGTCATTTGTTTTCGCTAAGCATTGTCATAATTTTTGTTTTATAGATTTTCTTTGTGCCACTAAAATTTTGGCAATTATTGCAGAACCGGCAGAGTAAACAAACACTTATAACAAGATATCACGGACGGTACCTTGCCGGTTGTGGTGTATTTTAACAGATACCGTGTTGCGGTATTCCGCCGGACGAAGGGTAGCTAAGATTGCCTGCCATGATTGTGAATGATAGTTATGGCGATAGGCATTGGACATGGAGGGTAGTTGTTACAAATTTCGAATTACATTCGTTGTTTTATGAATATTAGTAATGTAATAAACCACCCCGGCCTGGCATTTCCAGGCCTGACCAGTTTTTTTAATAGAAAATTTGGTACTGGGCTGCCTGTACCTAACTTTTTATTATTTACCGATCATACGCCATCAATTAAAAAGCAAATTACACTCGTATAATTTTCACAAAAAATATATTTTTTGGATAAGCCTGAAAATGTCAGACCAGTAGTTTACTGATTAATGTTCTATATTTTAGCGTTTTATTAACGCTTAAATATACTTAAATAAAATTTTAAACACTGAAAAAAGACGTCAACCTCAGGCGGAATCGAAATTTGCAACATTGCTTTTTTTTCAGTGATTAAAATTTTATTTAAGTATATTTAAGCGTTAATAAAACGCTAAAATATAAAACATTAATCTATAAACGCAGCTTCATCTTAACAAATGTTTAAATATTTGTAAAAATATTTCTTTCGGATCTCAGAGGTGAAAACTTCTAAGATTTGATGAAGCAATGTTGACTAAAAACATAAGCATCAAGCACTGACAAATTTCGACGGTTGAAAGCCAGACCTCGGTAGCCAAGTGGTTAAGGCAGCCGCCCGGAATGCAGAAGGTGCGTGGTTCGATTCCCGCCTGAGGTTGTCTAGGTTGTTTTCGGTAGTTTACTACTTAACCAATCGTCATAAAACAACCGAGTATAGTTTGATTCTTGTAACTGATACCCTCTTTTTTCAACGCCTATGCCTGTCTCCCGAACTATAACGAATTTTATTTTCAGCACCAGAAAATTCAAAGGAAGAAACAACAGCACCCAAAAAATTAACAACTATGGGAGCCTTGAATTCTTTCTCAGTCAAAACGGATCAGTTGGAAGTCAACAGTACATCAAATACAATTCAAAATCAGCAAAATATAATTGAAAATTTTAACAATGATACATTACTACTGAGTCATGGTAATGTTAAAGAATTTTGTCTTACATCAAAAGCCCAAGAAGAAGAAATGGTATCAACGCCAGAAGCACCATTATACTCACCTATAACTCCTATAGACCAAAACGTTTTTCTAGCTGAAGGTAAATACTCACAGACTATTCTAGCTGGAAGTAGTGTGGAAATTCCTGAAAGTAGCGAAAATTCTTCACCAATTCGCGCTATGTCACCAGACACTCTAAAAATATTTGAAGCATTGAATTTTAGTGATGATGATGATAGTGTTAGAGACCCCGATTTTATTCCTGAGCTTGAAGATGATGATAGCCTAGCTACTGGACCTAAAGTAATTAATGAAAGTTTTTCGCAACCACAATTTCTATTTACCTCTAAACTATTGAATAGACGTTGCTCTGAAAATGACTTGAAACAAGACCACCCCCCAACAAAAAAAATAAAAAGACGTGCTTCCTTATCCGGTGCCATATTTTCACAAATGAAGTCCAGCTCACCAAAGAAAAAGCATGTTTCTGATCCTAATAAGTGGAAAAGGCGTATTGAAAGGAACAAACGTTTGAGAGGTGAAGCTTATAAAACTATCAAAGGGAAATTTGTTGCGGCTACGCCTTTGAAAAAACCTAAGTGTCTAGGAAAACAAAAACATAAATGCAATGCTAATGTAACCGAAGATTCGAGGAAAAAAATTTATGACTCAATTCGAGCTATGGAATCTTTGGAAGCGCAGCGTCAATTTATAATCCAACATGTTACAAAAGAAAATAAGAAAAGATCTACAACAAATGGCCCATTACGGAAAGTCAGTACACACCGATATTGTTTTACGATAGACAACAATAAGGTTACTGTATGTAGAGATTTTTTTTAGACACATTAAATATTAAGGAAGGAATAGTACGGGGTGCTTTAAAAAAGATTTCTGAAGAAGGAGTTCTTTTACCTGATAGGCGAGGCAAAAAACCTCCGTCTAATAAACTGTCTAGAGAGAGACTTGACCTAATTAAAAAACATATTTTTTCGTTTCCTGCCATGGAGTCTCATTATTGCAGGAAAAACACAGAGTATAGATACCTTGATTCTGGACTAAATGTAACAATAATGTATTCGTTATACAAAAAAAAATGTAAAGACGAAGGCGCAACCCCAGCAGGAATAGGGACTTACCGGAAAATCTTTAGATACTACAAATTAAGGTTTCATGTGCCAAAAAAAGATCTGTGCAAAAAATGTGTCGCTTACAAGGAACTAAAAAGTAATGACCCGACAAATTCTGAAAAAGAAAGTCATTCCAAACACCTTAAGCGACGCGACGATGCTTATCTGCGTCGGGACGCTGACAAAGCAGCGGCAAAATATGACCCTAAGACTTTGGCTTTTAATTTTGATTTAGAAGCCGTCCTCCAAACCCCTAAAGCTGCATCTGGACCATTATTTTATGTAAGAAAATTAGCCGTCTATAATTTGACCTTTTATAAATTTGGAGATCAAGAAGTCGATTGTTTCACATGGGACGAAACAGAAGGCAAACGGGGAAGTGCTGAAATAGCGACTTGCGTTTACAAATATATTTGTAGTCACGAACAAGGCATAACACACGTGAGAATGATGTCGGATAATTGTGGCGGCCAACAAAAGAATTTTTCCTTTTGTTGTATGTTGCTGCACTTGGTAACAAATCATGCGACAATAAACATAATTGACCATGTTTTCTAAGTCTGGACATAGTCACATGGAGTGTGACTCCATACACTCCAAAATAGAACAGAAATGTAAAAATACAGCAATTTACACTCCGGATGGGTGGATCCAGGTAATGAGAATTGCAAGAACAAATCCCCGCCCATTTAATGTGAATGTCTTAGTCCATGACGATTTTTTAGATTTCAATCCGAATCATTGTCAGTTTGTGGACAATATTTCGAAAAAACCAAATCTGAAAAAGAAATGTTCAAATAAAGTTAAAAGAAATTATGAACAAGAAGGAAATCAAGAACAAGATGAGACAAGACCAATAGTAAAGCTAAATTTCCAAGATGCTGTGTGGATTCAGTACCGTAAAGAAAATCCTAAATCAATCTTTATCAAAACTAATTACAATGACGAGACCTTCAAGGAACTTCAAATAAAATCAAAAAGAGGAAAGAGTACAACAATAGCACCTAGTAATATTTATACTGAAAGAATTCCGATTTCCAAAGTAAAAAAAAGAGATTTATTAAAACTATGTAAAGATAACCAGATACCAAAATACTACCATTCTTTTTATGAAAACCTACCCGATTCGGAAGCAGTTCAGGACCTCTTGCCCGAACCAGATGCTGAAGAAGAAGAGGAACTGTAGGGTTATTTTATACTTTTAGTTTACTTGTAGTTTTGTACTTTTAGTAGGTACTTGTATGTTTTGATTTATTGTATTTCTTATTTTATAGTGCTGTGTCACAGCATGTTTATATAGTTTTTTTTCTAAAATAAAAGAAATTTAAATCTAAAAATGTATTTTATTGTTGTTTTTTCCATTTTCTGTCATTATTTTGTGATTTCACTTTTATTATTTTTAAAACATTTTTGTTTGAACTTACTTTTTCTCAAAAACACGTGATTTATACCTCAATTTTACGAAACAAAAAAAACTCAAGGGGAACGTTTTTAAAAATTAGATTGACAATTACTTCTTTACGGTTCCTAAATAGAATGAATGGATTATTAATATATTATTACAAGTAACAGAAATAAATTCATATTCGTTACTTTACATCTTCTCTGGGTATTTAGTTACACCATAGCAAACTTACGAAAGTGGCACTTTCGTAAGTTTCCCTAAGATTTAAATTGATACTTTTCTTAGGTAACTTACGTAACTACCACTTTCGTAAATTTGCTATGATGTAACTAAAAACCTCGGAACCTTCATGTATAAAGGTGTAAAGTAACGAATATGCATTTATTTCTGTTACTTGTAATATATTAATAATCCATTCGTTGTATTCAAAAACAGCAGGTTTTTGGATATCTAATTTATCCCAAGGCTTAGTACATCTGCCTTTAAAAAAAAGTTATCGTTAATCTAATGTTTCAAAACGTTCCCCTGTAAAATGTGTTTTTTTCAGATTCGTAAGTTTGCCATAAAGGTGACGATGTGTGATGTTCAAAGAATTTATTTACCTCTGCCTTACGTATGCCAATCATCAACACGTTTAAGTACACATTTGTTTGCAACGCATCACATGCTCAACACATCTTAGTTCGTGACAGAGACCAATAAAGCGACGAACTGAACTCGGAACACATTTTTTTATCACAAATTACGAAAACACTTGTTACTTAAAAACAATCCCTCATATAAAGTGAAGTGTGACAATAACAAAGAATAAAAAATGGCTGGCTGCTGCCTGTGGCTGCTGCACAGCACAATCGCGTATTAACGCTCGCCTCTGATTGGTTCGCCCGAGCTCGAGCTGTCGTCGGTCGCCTCTGATTGGTTCGCCCGCGTTCAAGTTGCACGTGATTCGGTAGAAATAAAGCCTGATTTGGAGAAGGCCTTACTTGCGAACTTCATAACGCAAGCTGGCTTTTACGAAGAGTATGAATTTCTCATAGAATCTATATATACATACTTACGCAGTATTATGTTTATAGAGTAGCAATTTTGTTAAAGTTAGAAGAGAGCGGATATACTTTAATTCCGAAGCCCGGTTGCAAGCCAACTTGTGCGAGAGAGATGTAAAGCGTCGCACGATTTATAAGCAGCTTTATGCGATTTGTTTGGTGATTATTGATAATTTGAATGCTGATGAAAGAAAATTAACAATGGTAAAAAATATTAAGTGATTTTAATAATTGCGTTTTACCAGTAGTGATATTGAGTTTTTGTTAGGGCAAGCCGGGCTTTTCGGCTTGTATGAAGGTACCGCCACTGCTGTTATTGGAAGAACTTCCATACAGTGACAAAGGTTCAGCTGCTGGTGTTCCTAACATTGTGATGCCATAAAGTTCCTGACAGTAAAAAATAATCAAAAAAAAATTGTGTTAATTTTTACCTACCTTATTAAGGGGAGGTATTTCGAGCGCTTCCCTCTCGTTCTCTCGACGGTACAACGGTAAGGGACGGGTATAACAGCGAAGCGACGCGAATAATCGCGTTTTATATTTTTAAAAATTGATAGATGTAATAAATAAAAAACCATCGGTTATAATAATAACTCAAGTTATTTACGAGCTTCATTTTGGTAAATGACTCATAATATCAAATCACTTATTTTAAGAATAAAACCTGGAAAAGAAGATAAAATGATACAAAAATATGTAACTTTGTGAATTTATTCTATCGAGCCAACTTTATAAAATCGTGTTTCCATCGGGTGTATTTCACAGAATAAAGCCTCAACAATATTTCATAATTTTCGCAGATTTTAATTTTATCGTTTACTAGGTACTTCAAAAAGTAATTCTAAGAACGTGTTATTTTAACTTTCACTAACACCTAGCCTTAATATAACATGGTTGATAGCGCAACACATCTGTGCCAAGATAAAAATGTCCAAGTACACGTAGAGGGAAAGAGTCTAACTTCCATTTTAAAGGATGAATCTCAACTCAGTAGCGATCCTCACGTCCTTTTTCTGAAGTGTTTAACTGGAGAAAAGGTTTTATGACTATCCTAATAAATGGAATAACCTTCTCACCCTACCCCTGTAAAGTGAAGATCGTTCAAGGGTGAATGACTCGAATGCTTCTTATAAAGTTTACCTCGGTTTAGAAAGAGTTTATTTCGGCTCAACTCATTGCAGAGGTAATTTCACTCACTAGGGGCCCCTGCTAGTGTCAATGGTAACTAATGCCCCCAATAAGCTGCAATCTTCTTGCAAGTGTATCGGTTTATTGTAGGCACAATTATGACAAGACGAAATCTAAGTTTCCTTCTCAGATGAAAGTGGAAGCTCAGGGGATAACAAAAAGAAAACCTCACACTTTCCTAAGAGTAACTGAGGAACAATAGCTGGAGTGGAGACCTGTCGACGGAAGTTCTATAGGCCCTCTTCTTATAAATGACAGCTCTGAATTTCAAGAAGCTCCGCCGACTTATCTTGAGCCCTCTACTGACATATCAATGACATGTAAACACACGGGCCAAAGCATATTAACTCCCCCGATCCCCAGAGACCTGCCTCCTCTACCTGCCATGGTTGACACTTATAGCCCAATGTTGATAGATTCTCTTTATCCCTCCAGATATTTGAAGCGAAAGACCAAATTTTTCCACACCAACATAGCATTGATGATGGACAGAATCAATAGAGATAGGTGGGATTGAATTGAAGAACACAGCTACTGAGCGGTACATTCCTTCTGATATTAAATCAAACATTGCCTCTTGTGCGGTGAATCTCATAAAAATAGCTGTTGCAAGGCCTGATTACAGCAAACTTCTAGTCTGTTTTTAATATTGCTTCACCGGCGGCTATGTTGGGGATTACTCTCCAGAAACCACTTTCATGTACAACGATGTTAACAGAATGAGCCTACGAGCTGATGAAGGGGTTGTTAGACTGTCATCAGGTGGAAACCTCGTAATATACGGGTACACTGACACTGGTAGGCTCATGACAGGCATAATACCAGGGTACAAATTCTCTCAGTATGCAACGCAGAGGTACCCAGTAAGAAGCTTGAAGACTTTGAGCGAGGAGAGAGACAAAACTCCTCAAGGGACAAAGTATATTGTATGGATAGCTGGCGAGAGATACCTAGCAACGAGAGACAGTATGATCAAATATGAAGTAGATAGAACCTTGCAAAGGCATTTGGATTTATTTTATGCACAGAGTGTAGACCCATCTCCACTTGTTTAATTGAAGAGAAAAAGGGAGCCTTGCTTGGATACCTCAGATGTCATTCCCGAGAAGAAACGCGCCGTTATGGCTTCTTCCTCTACATCCTCTTGACTCCTTCCTTTTTGATAGTCTTTCATTCTAACATTTTTGCTATCTACTTCACTTTTCTCTGGATATTATTTTTAAACATACTTAGATAAAATAAGTTTCTTTATTAAATATCTATATCCCGGGGGGAAAGGGTTATGCTGAATTTATACGATTTAAAATCCTCTATAGAAAGTTATAAATTGCATATACTCAGTTAAACAAATGTTTTATTATTTTTAAACATACTTAGATAAAATAAGTTTCTTTATTAAATATCTATATCCCGGGGGGAAAGGGTTATGCTGAATTTATACGATTTAAAATCCTCTATAGAAAGTTATAAATTGCATATACTCAGTTAAACAAATGTTTTTAAATATGTTTTTTAGTTCTCTGTATTTTTCTTTAACCTGAAGAATAAATTAAAATTGGCTTATTGGTTTGTAAAATTTCGAACTAATGTAAACCCTCAAAAGCGCGGTTGTATTATGTAAAAATACTTATTTTATTAAATACCATAACTAAATCAGATATCACGTAAAAAAGTATCACTTAATAAACACACCGTTAATAAATATAAAAGCATTGTGGTACACAACATAAATAATGTGAAATCTGAAAACCATGTGGAACTATTTTTTTTTTTTACTTTTTGTACGCACACTTAAGTATTTACTAGTTTATGGTACGGCGCTATAGTACACATGATTATAGAATTAGCTACAGAAGGGACGTCTGTTGGCAATCATTTAGATGGTTTATCATTAAACATACAATAGATACAATTTGGACCTCCCGCCTAATAGCCTTACGTCATCCTATAGTAGTACACACACACACAATTGTTGATAAAAAAAAACATAAAGTTAGTAACTTTATGTAAAAAACCGAATTGTCCATATTGAAGGATCTCATCGATGGAAGTCTGGGTCTGGGACTACAGATAAATAAATACTTTGGGCTAGCACGAACAGTACCGAATTCGCGTTGTAAAGCTAAATTTAGGTTTAAAGTTTAAAGCAAAAAAAAGAAAAACGCTTCTTGCATTTGTCTTTTTTATATTAACTTTAATATTGAGTATAACGATAAACATGTAAATAATAATGACATACAAACGAATTCTTAGTGATCAACACAACTCTTTCTCCTAACTTTTTAATACGAATTCTATAGAAGTTCATGCTAAGGGCCCTCACTGATGATGATAGTCAAATGAAAATGCGCTCATAGTATATAGACAGGCCCTAACGACGCTGTTTTATATAACGTTTATTCATCAACACCACTTCCTCACACCAGAAGAGAAATTCACTATTAAATATATTTGTCAATTGATTGTAAACCATACGAAGATCTTTATCAATAACATAATATTTAACCAAAATCACAGCTGATATTTGTATAAATACATCCAAAACATTAGAAACATCCACGTTGTTGTGATAAACTTATGATATTTAGGACAGTCGACAGCACTACAAAACTAACGCTTTGATGTCTGTACCAACCTTATGTAGACCTGAAGCGCAAGTGTTACTCTTTAACGGTCGATAATTGAACAATTTTGGTCACGGATCAGGTGTTTTCAAAAACTTCCTAAAAAAGAATGTCTGCAAACGACGTCACACTAACCTAAACACTGCATAGTTATGCTCACACAGGCATAAGAATCACAATCCATAAGTTAAATTTTACCATCTCTATTACTGCAGTCGTTCTCAATATTAGCTCGTAACTGCCTAGTTGAAATCGTAAATGTAAATAAACTGGAAAAGTATGTACACAACCATTATTTTCAAGATTATAGCATAAGGTAAGACATGTTCTGTACGTTAGCAAAAGTTATTAAGGATAACTTCTCTAAGTGGAACTCAAGAACTAGGCCATTTAGCAGCAAAGCTACAAACACCAATTCTATTTACACGCAGACTTATACTAAACAGATTGGAAACCGCCAGCATTAATTATTATCAAAATGGACTTAGTCCTGTAGAGCAGCAGGCTTTGGCATAACTTGTTGTCACTACAATCATCTATTGAAGTCTTATGTTATTGGAAAACACACCTTTTTACTGATTGAATAGTGTTTATTTTACAAATATTATTTTACTACCAACTTTTACAATGCAAACGCGCGTGGCATGTTTCGGTCTAACAATAAAATTAGTAGCGTTCGCGTGCGAAGTAATGGCTCATTCGCAAAATGTCTATTTCGCAAAATGTCTACCGTTCGTAAAACGTCTCTTTCTCATAATGTCTCTATCGCAGAATGTCGCTTTCGCAGAATGTCTCTTTCGCAAAAGGTCGCTTCGCACAATGTCTCTTTCGCAAAATGTCGCGATTATACCTAGAATAAAATTTTGATTTTTAAAGTAATATATTATATGATTTACTTTAAAAACACACCATTAAATGATTTTTCTTTAATGATTGAAATTTTATTCTAAGTATAATCGCGCCATTTCGCGAAAGAGACATTCTGCGAAAGCGACATTTTGCGAAAGCGACATTTTGCGAAAGAGACATTCTGCAAAAGCGACATTTTGCGAAATAGATATTTTGCGAATGAGCCAAAGTAATGAAACATGTTTAGAGGCGTGCTTTTATTTTGACGATGTACCCTTTTTTAGCAAACTTGCTCCGCCTGCTCAGGAGATATAGCCTAATACCCATGTCAAAAGTGCCAATTTTCGGTACAATAGCTACTGTCGGTCCCACAGCGTCGAAACTAATGCCGAGGGGCCGAGTGGCGTCCAGCTATTTGCGTATTTTGGCGGCGTTGTCGGCGTTCTCCTTCAGGATCTTTGACTTGAGGTGGTCCTTGTACTTGAGGATGCCGCCCTCCCACTTTGTGACGGTGCCGTTCTCGCAGATCCAAATCTCTTCCGCTACCTGTTTTGGAATATGCAAACGTTCAATACTATTGTTTATAAACAGTTCGTGAACGTGCACGAGTGTTGGCAATTGAAATTAAACAGTACAACCTGACGTTTCTAATTATCTCGTTTGTGTGTAAAAGTTAAGTCTTACATATTTACTTTACTTTAACTTAAATTAATTATTTATATTACCACTAATTAAGAAAATGTCTAACTATATTTGCTTTTTAAAGCTTGGGCAGCTTCCCTACGCTCTTTCCACTATTATATATTTTGAACACAATCACCGATTTTAACCCATGCTACAAATGTTTGGCCAATGTTGACCAATAGACGCGCCAACATTTGTTGAACAGAACAGTGGATGCGTGGATGGATGCATTTGTGACTTTACGGGGTGCCATGGTTGTAATTAGGTTGAACATAAAACTGTTTTAAAACTTTTGTCTCAGTTCGTTAGTAAAGAAATGTAGCTGTATAGACACCCTTAATTATTATTCGTTTTAATGAAATTAAGAGTATGTTTCACCCATGAAACTGAACGCCTTTCCACAAGAAACCTATGTGCATAAATTACAAAAAAAATTCTACCTCCCATACTATTGTCGTTAGCTCATCGGACAGTTTTGTATGGGAGGTCGAAATTTTTTGTCATTTTTGCACATAGGTTTCACGGGGAAAGTTGTTCAGTTTCATGGGTGGAACTCACCCTTAATTTCAATAAAACGAATAAAAAATTAGTGCGATATCGTATTACGTGGACAGAATTTAGTTTTGATTTTGTAAGTGACGCGTTATCTAGTTGGTATTGTTGATCGAAGGCGTAATACTGCCGTACATACACTAATATGCCGTTAACCTGAGGTCAATTTTGACTTTTTGATATCATTGAACTCAGAATGAAACACGCCATCGAACTGTCTGACTCATTCTTTCTATCTTTTAATTTACCTGAGACATCGATAAAAAAAACGCCGTTAAACATTTTTTTTTTAAATAATAAAATGCTATAACGTCGTTAATTCCAATTTTATAGCTCTCCTTTTTCAAATCACAAAGTTATAATCCCATGACTTAAATGCCGTTGATTAAAAATTCTAAACTATAATGTGGCTAAACACCACGTAACGTTTTTCAATAAATGGCGACTATCTCAAAATGTCACTTTTGCAGTTAACGGCACTTTAGTGTATGGACGGCAGAATAAGTTATTAGAACGCGTCCGTTTCATACATTTTGTCGCGAGTGTCCGACGTGTGACCTAAGCATGAAATAGCCGGTCGCATCCACCGACTCTCGAGCGCAAACTCAATCTTATCCAATGCGATTAATATGTATCGACATTGGGATAATTAAAGATAGTTCCGTAACGCCATCTCGATAATAGTTTGTTCAATCAATTTAATTCCAATGTGGCGCTATAGTCGCTTACAAAAGTGCCATTTGAAATTTTTTTAGATTTGTGCTTGGGAATTGATTAATGCAATTCTGTTTCAAGAGTAGCCTACCTGGTTGATGAGCCTGAAGTCGTGGCTGACCAGCACCATGCCGCCGTCGAACTCGTTGATCGCGTCCCCCAGCGCGTCGATGGTCTCCATGTCCAGGTGGTTGGTGGGCTCGTCCAGCAGCAGCAGGTGCGGCGTCTGCCACGCGAGCCACGCGAACACCACGCGGCATCGCTGCCCGTCGGATAGCTGGCGCATCGGGCACACCTGGATAGATTTTTTGACGTGACAACGTCTTAAATTAGGTTGCGGCTGGGAGTCACTTATGAAAAAGTGTAACGCTCGGTAACGTTACGATGAGTCACCGAACGAGAGAGAGGCCCGCCGAATGCCTTGCGTCTCTCTCCCACTCAACTATGTTTTAAATATAATTCTTTGTTTAAATAAATGTTTTAAATTGTTACTATTATTTCATCCTTCTTCCTACTATACGAATGAATATTCACATTAAAATTATTTTACCACTCAAAGTCGTTGTCACGTAAAACTTTCGCCCGTATACCGACTTTACAGGCAACCAATTTTTTTTTTTAAGTAAAATTTTTAAACTAATATTTAAGTATTTAATATATATTAATTTTATTCGTAAATTCAGTAATTTAATTTAATTCATTCTTATTTTTTATTAGTTAATTGATTTTGTATTGTAAACAGGTCATTTAATTATCAATTTAATATAATTTAGTACTAATTTTGTCTGATATTTGTTGACGTGACAACGTCTTAAATTAGGTTGCGGCTGGGAGTCACTTATGAAAAAGTGTAACGCTCGGTAACGTTACGATGAGTCACCGAACGAGAGAGAGGCCCGCCGAATGCCTTGCGTCTCTCTCCCACTCAACTATGATAAATTTGTGCAATTCTTATTTTCATTCAATTCCTTGTTCCTATTGTGCAATTTAATTATATTCATATCAATAAATATTCTACCGAGAAAAAGACGTTGTCACGTAAAATCTTCGCCCGTAAAACCGACTTTACAGGCAAACAATTTTTTTTAAGTAAAATTTTTAAACTAATATTTAAGTATTTAATATATATTAATTTTATTCGTAAATTCAGTAATTTAATTTAATTCATTCTTATTTTTTATTAGTTAATTGATTTTGTATTGTAAACAGGTCATTTAATTATCAATTTAATATAATTTAGTACTAATTTTGTCTGATATTTGTTTTTTTACCTACTTAGTTTACTCGCTCATTTTTGTTGCATGTAAGTCCGCACCTATAATTGCAGTGACATTTGGCTTGTGTTATACTAAGTGTATTTTTGTTGTGTAAATTTTATTGGTGTTCATTGTGTTGGTGTTCGATTAAATAAATAAATAAACACTGAAAAAATACAACCTAAGGCGGGAATCGAACCACGCACCTTCCGCATTCCGGGCGGCTGCCTTAACCACTTGGCTACCGAGGTCTGGTTTTCACCCGTCGAAATTTGTCAGTGCTTGTTTGCTTATGTTTTTTTTAGTCAACATTGCTTCATTAAATCTTAGAAATTTTCACCTCTGAGATCCGAAAGAAATATTTTTACAAATATTTGAACATTTAGTAAGTATAATAATAATAATTGTAAAAATATTTTTTTCGGATCTCAGAGGTGAAAACTTCTGAGATTTGATGATCAGCTGAACTTTTTCCAAAAGGATTGGTTTCAGAATGCTGCTAGTAGGGAAGAATGGAAGAAGGCACTTGCAGGGGGACAAAAGAGGCTAATTTAAATTTAAATTAAATCATTCTGTATTTTTCTGTTGTTTCGGTTAGTGTTGTTATCTACCTAAACGACTATGGATATTAAAAAATTAGTTAATTGTGTTTATAATAGATCAATCCTGTGGGATAAACATTCAAACAATTATAACAACAGAGATGCCGAATTCCTCCATTTTAAAAACGAAAAAACAACACACTGTCAAGTACAGAATACCGGCAACGTCCAATGTCGGCACAAGTGGTACACTGTTGCAGTGTAAGCACATAGACGTCCGAGTTGCTCGTCCGGGTAGTTCCGTCCGCCATCGGCCGTCAAAATCGGTTTTGGTGTACGCGTACCGTTAGGTCAAGGTTTGTGGGAGAGAAAATGTTTGAAAATTCGTGCGGAAATTGCGTAAGTGAAGACGATTTAAGTAATATCAGTTGGAAGATAATTAAAAGAGTTAAACAAAAAAAATATTGACAGATTTGACATTTTCTTTATTGATTGTTAGGCGGTACAAGTTCGCCGGGACAGCTCGTAATAATCCTACTAATATTATAAACGCGAAAGTTTGTAAGTATGGATGGATGTTTGTTACTCTTTAAGGTGGTTCGTTTTCCATAGTAAAGTATTTTTCCATTTAGGGGCGAATGGAGCATAATCTTAAACTGAAATTATATCCTTTGGCATTTATTATAATGTTTATTTGCGGTAAATTATATTTACCAGACAAAAACAGTATACTAATCGCATAAATCAGTCGAAAATTTAGTTTAATTTTGTTAATGTGAGAGTGTACACCGACAGTATCGTACGCTAAGTTAAAAGTTTGGTTGTGTGTGCGGCTACGTTGCCAGCTCGCCGATTATGCCTCAATCCGTACACTGTTGTCGCTCTTCCCATGGTCGGGTCGCGTGCGTGGATCGTCAATCGTCTGGGCCGAGCGCATGTTTTGATCCTGCCATTTTTTACAACAGTGTTGCCAACTTTGCACTTTCGGTGCTGGTCTGATAATATTTTCATATATTATGTCTAGCCCTCAAATAAATTATTTATAATAATATAACTTAGCACCATGTCTAGCTTTATATAGTTATAGATACTTTTGTAGGAGGATTATTTCAAATGAGCATGTAAAATATCGCGAAAGACGCCGAAATACAAAAACCTTGTAAAGATATTTTAGTTGGATATTATATTTATTTATTTTGCTGTCAAAAATATTTTAGATTAAAGAAAAACCATCCAAAAAGCGTAGAACAGAAATAAGTTTTTTCAGAAAAAAAACACTTTTTTCATATCATAACTACGAGTAATTTATCCATCTATCAAATTTCACTAAAAATAGCTAAGAAAAGTCGACAAATACAGAGATAATATTAAAATAAGTCCGATACTTAAATAATATTATGATTTTATTTCACACATATTTTGCCCTATTTTGAAAACTTGTGCCATTCTAGCACTTATAGAGTTGGCAACCCGGTTGAGTGGGTTGAGGTGAGTAGTTGTCAGTGTAAGGCGTCACAACAAACAAGTGTTTTTCTTTCGTTGGGTACATTTCTAAGTGATTTTAATATAATTAGAATTGCCATATTAGAATTTAGAGGTTATCCGGTCGTGTTACTGAACAGACAGTAAAATGGAGCCACGAACTTCGCGAAAAGACTATAAAAATCACCATTATTCAGGTTCAAGAAAAAGTCGCAAACGAGTTCTTGGACAAATGAAACGCTATCACGGCGAGGTGAAAAGGTATGAAAGTATTTCTATACCTATTTAAGTGTACAAATATAGTAGGTTCTCATTACAATCATATTGAAAGTTATGTTTTTGGAAATATACCTAGCTAACCTCTTTTTACTTGTTGCAGTCGTAATGAAGTGTGGTGTAAAAGACCGAAATTAGACGATGATGGTAAAAAAGATGATTCTCAGACCAACATTTGTTCAAAGTCTATGTAAGTGCACTTAGGAACTTATCAAATTCTATCCTTCTTATTGTGTAGTGTAGACAACAACTTTGAATTTTTCATGACCAATACTTTTATTAATTTCATCCACTACCTACATACAAACAATACTTTATAACCTACAGATTGAACAACACTGTCAAGACGTACAGCGCCAAATCAAAAAAGTTTAATGTAGAAGCAAATTTTACACGAAATGAACAATCAGAGAAAACCGAAAACAAACTCACAGCAGCAAGGCTTTTAGACATAAATTGGCCACTAATTGATCCCACTGTTAACAGTCACGAGTTGACTATCGAAAATGTTACACAGGATAATTTGGCTGGTCTCTCAGGAAACAGAATTGTGGATCTCCCACATGTCCTTCAGTGGGCTTTCAGACTAGAGAGACATCGATCACAGTGTGAAGGAAGCAGTATTTTATTTATAGACGAATTGAAAGATGGCTTCAACAGCATATTTATTTTCAAGTGTAGCATGTGTTCGAAAGAATTTCGGAACAGCAATGAAAAAGTAGCCAAACACAACAAAGCCTTTGTTTGGGGAACAATAACAGCTGGCAGTTATTACTCCCAGGCTGCTCATATAACAAACCTGATGGACATCCCTACCATGTCAGCAAACACGTTCCGCAAGACTGAGAAAATATTAGGTGACGTCTGGCAGAACCATCTAACCAAAGAAATTCAAAGAAATGGTGAACAAGAGAAAGCTCTTGCCTTAGAAAAACAATGTGTAGATGAAGATGGTGTGCCATTTGTGACTGTGTATGTGGATGGTGGCTGGCCTAAGAGATCATACGGCCATGACTATAGTTCTGCATCAGGAATGGTAGGTTTTTAGTGGTTATTCCTTTTGTGTTTGTGTTTTTTTGTGTTTGTTTTTTATAACTTTTAAAATATTGCAGGCTTGCATTATTGGTAAAGAAACCAAAAAATGTCTCTTCATAGGCAAAAAAAATAAATACTGCTATCACTGTCAGATTTATGAGAAAAACAATGAGCCGGTGCCTGAACATACCTGCTTTAAAAATTATGAAGGACCATCAACAGGGATGGAGTCCACTATTTTGGTAGAAGGGTTTCAAAAGAGCCAAGAGATGCATGGAGTCAAATATTTACATTTTGTTGGCGATGGAGACTCATCTGTTTTTGCACAACTTAGAGAAAAAGTGTCTTATGGTCGACAAATAAAGAAGATTGAGTGTAAAAATCACGTAATCAAAAACTACACTGGTGCATTGTACAAGGTAAAAATAATATTTTGGAGCTGTTGCCTGTGAATTAATCAGACCGCTGGCTCAAAATTTTAGCCAAAAAACTAAATTTTTAAACAGTTTTTTGACATTATAAAGGGTGATTTTTTTGAGGTTAGGATTTTCATGCATTAGTATTTGCTCAGATTTTTTGAGGTTATGATTTTCATGCATTATTATTTGCTCAGTATGCTTTGACATTTCATCATGAATAGACTTACTAACGAGCAACGCTTGCAAATCATTGAATTTTATTACCAAAATCAGTGTTCGGTTCGAAATGTGTTTCGCGCTTTACGCCCGATTTATGGTCTACATAATCGACCAAGTGAGCAAACAATTAATGCGATTGTGACCAAGTTTCGCACTCAGTTTACTTTATTGGACATTAAACCAACCACACGAATGCGTACAGTGCGTACAGAAGAGAATATTGCGTCTGTTTCTGAGAGTGTTGCTGAAGACCGTGAAATGTCTATTCGTCGCCGTTCGCAGCAATTGGGTTTGTGTTATTCGACCACATGGAAGATTTTACGCAAAGATCTTGGTGTAAAACCGTATAAAATACAGCTCCTGCAAGAACTGAAGCCGAACGATCTGCCACAACGTCGAATTTTCAGTGAATGGGCCCTAGAAAAGTTGGCAGAAAATCCGCTTTTTTATCGACAAATTTTGTTCAGCGATGAGGCTCATTTCTGGTTGAATGGCTACGTAAATAAGCAAAATTGCCGCATTTGGAGTATAGAGCAACCAGAAGCCGTTCAAGAACTGCCCATGCATCCCGAAAAATGCACTGTTTGGTGTGGTTTGTACGCTGGTGGAATCATTGGACCGTATTTTTTCAAAGATGCTGTTGGACGCAACGTTACAGTGAATGGCGATCGCTATCGTTCGATGCTAACAAACTTTTTGTTGCCAAAAATGGAAGAACTGAACTTGGTTGACATGTGGTTTCAACAAGATGGCGCTACATGCCACACAGCTCGCGATTCTATGGCCATTTTGAGGGAAAACTTCGGAGAACAATTCATCTCAAGAAATGGACCGGTAAGTTGGCCACCAAGATCATGCGATTTGACGCCTTTAGACTATTTTTTGTGGGGCTACGTCAAGTCTAAAGTCTACAGAAATAAGCCAGTAACTATTCCAGCTTTGGAAGACAACATTTCCGAAGAAATTCGGGCTATTCCGGCCGAAATGCTCGAAAAAGTTGCCCAAAATTGGACTTTCCGAATGGACCACCTAAGACGCAGCCGCGGTCAACATTTAAATGAAATTATCTTCAAAAAGTAAATGTCATGTACCAATCTAACGTTTAAAATAAAGAACCGATGAGATTTTGCAAATTTTATGCGTTTTATTGTTTAAAAAAGTTCTCAAGCTCTTAAAAAATCACCCGTTATATTAAAATATGTATAGTCTTGTAGATTGTGTTCCATCTTTTCAATATTTTGTATTCATTTTCAGATTCTGGCAAATACAAAATTGCCATTACTGGGCAGAAAAATACTAAAACCGAAAGTGCAAAAACTTACTGTTGTGGCACGAAAAATCATATTACATGGTGATCGTAGATCAGTTAGAGAAGACCTAAACAATGGTCCTTCTCATGTATTTGGATGCCACAAAGACTGCAAGGAGTATTATTGCAGATTCGTCAACAGCGATGAAAAGGACACAGACCTTACACAAGATCTGAAAACCAAGGCACCCACAGTCTGGGCCCTCATTTGTGCAGCAAAAGAGGCAGTCATGTCAAAATGCCATCGAATATCAAATGACACAACAAATGTGGTGGAAAATTTTATGAGTGTCTTGAGCAAATTCATTTGCGGAAAAAGATTAAACTTGCACAAGGGTGGCTCTTATCAACGTAGAGTATATGTTGCAGGTAAGAATTGAATGATTTATAACTCTGTATGTTCCCTTGGGAAAATTCTTCATAAAATTGAGCACAGATCATATAGGTATACAAATGCCTATTTTTACATAATATTGGTATCGATATTACACTTGTTTATTACAGGCCTTTCACACACTGCTGGTGAAAACTGGCATGCAAGCGCATGGAAAAACCACACAGCATATAGCCCAGGGCAAACAGTAAAAAAATATATTGCCCAAAAAGGAAAATCTCGAGAAAGGCGAAAAAACTACACCCGCAGGCGGCTTTTCGTCCCCAAATGTAAACCTGACCGGAATTATGGCCCAAAGGCACAAGAGGCAACTGAGCCAATTGTAGAAACAGAACTGAAAGAAGCATGTCTCTTAAAACTAAGAGAGTTTCAAAAAACAGATCAGGAAATTCAAGACATTGAACACCTGACCATAGGGCAGCATGAAAATGATGTGTATAATACACACAGATGTGACAGGCTCACTGCAAGTCAGTTTGGAATGGTAAGTCTTTCAAAGGGTTGATTCAATTATACCCCATTTTTGTAATATGGCACAAAGTTGCACATCATGCTCAATTTTGCCTCTGTTACAGATATGCAAACGAAAATCAACAACACCCTGCCACAACCACGTAAAAACAATTTTATATAAAAACAATGTTCTGACCAAAGACATGTCATATGGTCAACGCAACGAGTCGGTGGCAAGGACATTGTTCACAGAAAAAATGAAAAAAAATGTGCGACCAGCAGGGCTCTTCATTGACAAAGAGTTCGGCTTTTTAGGTGCTAGTCCAGATGGTATGTGGCAGTAATTGATTACAAATCATTGTTTTTTTGTCCAGATTACTTATGAAAACATTATTATTTATTGCAATCAATGTATTTCAGGAGTTATAGAAGAAGAAAAATCTATTTTGGAAATTAAATGTTTTCCCTCATTGGCTCGCAACAATCAAGATATGAATTCAGCTGCCAAGGACAGAAAAAACTTCCCTCTCTATATTGATAGCAATGGGAGTTTACAAATCAATAAAAAACACAACTATTACTATCAGGTTAGTACCAATTACATGCTGTTGCAAGCAGTAAACAGTGATTCCCTGCTGTGTTTCATTGTATTCATTGGACACACTTTCACACCTATCTCTTCTTGTTACAGATCCAGGGGCAACTAGGGGTTTCTAAAATGAACAAATGTTACTTTGTGGGCTATATTTCTCCAGCTCATGATATCACTGTACTGGAAATCGAGCGAGACGAAAATTTTATTTCGAACATGTTACCAAAATTGGTATCATTTTATAAAAATTCGGTTTTGCCAGAGGTGGTACTTCGAAGAGTCCGAAACAATGAAAACTGTTTAGATCTTTCATTGTGGTAACACAAGTATTATCAATGTCTGTCTGTTGGTTTTACAAAAAATAAATAAAAAACTGTGCAATAGTAAACACCTGATTTTTATTTTGAATTCGCGCAAAAAAAAACAAAAATATTTCACAACTAAAATAATTGAAAAATTGAAAATGAAGTATTTAGAAAAAATCGACCCGTCTCACAACCAGCTCCGATGGGACACGAACCCACGACCTTTTGCTGTCCGGGCGACTGCTCTAACCACTGAGCTATGGAGTCGTTACGAGAAGTGTCGAATTTATCCAATACTTCTTACGCGCTGTAAAGACAGCGTATATTTCATCAATGCGAATATACTATATTATTACTACACTCATCTAAGAAAGAAATACCTTTCCAGATATTTGACAATCGATAAAGATGAAATACTTGCTATTGTAAATTATTAAAATTTTTACTTTTTTGCATTCACAATGCAATTTTTATTATTGAAAAATTGAAAATAAAGTACCTACCTATTTAGAAAAAATTGAACCGTCTCACAACCATCACAACCAAATCTGGTAGGTTTTTTTTTCTCAATACTTTATTTTCAATTTTTCAATAATAAAAAATAAAACAACTAAAATAATTTCATAAAATTTGCATTAAATTACAAAATATAACAAATTAAAAGAAAATATAACAAATTAAAAGTTCAAAAATAATAGTGCGCTCAGAGATTTGAACCCGAAATCTTTGGCATTCTAGTCGAGACGATTACGCGCATAGCCAAATCGCGCCTTTGAATAGGTGCCGAAATTCATTAACGCTTCCCTTTTCAAAAAAATCTATGTATGTGTGTGTGAGTCATTCGCGCGCTACATCGCCGGTATGAAATAAAAATTAGTACTATTTCGTTGTAAAAAAAATAAAATACGCTCTATCAGGACATTAACGCCATCTATTGGCGCGACAGTGCCTAGCTGACCGTGACGAATCACCTTAACGTAAAAACTACCGAATGGATTTGGATGAAATTCGGCATACAGATAGTTTATAACCTGGATTAACAAATAGAATACTTTTTATCCCGATATTCCCACGGGAACGGGAACCACGCGGGTGAAACCGCGAGCGGCCGCTAGTAATAAAATAATACAAGAGAAAAACTGACCTGTTGCCGCCCCGTGAGCCCATAACGGCCTATAATCTTGCGCATCTCCTCACGCTCGCGCACCTCCGGGAACATCTTCATCATGTAGTCGAGCGGCGACAGCTCCAGGTCCAGCAACTCGTGCAGGTGCTGGTGGTAGCGGCCGATGCGCAGGTGGGAGTTCTTGCGGATCATACCGGTGGATGGCACCAGCTGGAGTCCAAAAAAAGAATGGTTTCAGGCGTTTTGTAAGTTTTAATCTCACCGGATGGAGTACAAAAAAAAACACAATGGAATCAGGCGTTTTAGTAAGTTTTAATCACACCAGCTGAAGTAAAAAAAAAAACAGAATGGAATCAGGCGTTTTATAAAGTTTTAATATTTTGTTCGTATAATTATTATGTACGAAACGCAGCTAAAATGAGCTGCTACGCGCTCTCAAATGCTCTGCTAAAATATACTCTATACTCGCGAGATTCATTTTTAAGACGAAAACTAAAGAAACCTTAGTTTGAGTCGTTCTCAAGTGTTGCTTGAGAACGACTCGAACTACGCAAGTCATCGCTACAAATGTTTAAATCACTACACTTGCTGATTATTCGCGAGTTTTGATCCGTAAAAAGTGTTTCATTTCAACATCATGTAATTTATCACACATTTCGCCTTTATCATCAAAGGCGAAAGTTGGTGAGTGTGTATGTTTGTTACTCTTTAAAGTAAAAACTACTGAATGGATTTGGATGAAATTTGGCATACAGATAGTTCATCACCTGGATTAACACATAGGATACTTTTTATCCCGATATTCCCACGGGAACGGGAACCACGCGGGTGAAACCGCGAGCGGCCGCTAGTATGAAATAAATGTTTAATAATTATTATTATAGCCTATTGGCTAGGATGATGAAACAGCATGTTAAGGGGGCTTAGGCGGTGAAAACGGAAACATTGGCTGTTTTCCATTAGCTGTTATTCAAAATATTTTATATATTTCACATTGAAATTTTCAATATGTATTACAGAACCTGTGTGTGAGGGGATGACTTTTTCCAAACAACGATTGGAAACATTTTGCTTGATAGAAAAAAATCCTGAAGTTACCTCTAAAATTTTATATAAATGCACATTACGACCGTGTTTTACAATAACAATTCCTATGAAATCATAAACACATAGGTATTTATTTACCTTTTCAATTTCTTGACTGAGTTGGATTTCCAAAAAACTAAAATTTTTTAATACTTTTTGATAAAAATGTGAATAGCGCTTACAAATTCCCGCGGACCCCGCACCGCGCAACGCCCGCGAGGGCCCGGAATAACGGTGGAATTTTTGCTGACCGCCTAACCCCCCTTAACATTGCATTGTTAATACTTTGCGCCATGGCAGCCGGCTTACTCTTGAAACACAATTGCATTAATCAATTTCCAATCACAAATCTAAAAAATGTCAAATGGCTCTTTTGTAAGCGACAATAGCGCCACATTGGAATTAAATTGCGTGGAAATTGATTGAACAAATTATTTGAAGGAATTATTTTTTTTACTTATCCCAATATCGATACATATTAACCGCATTGGAATTGTATTGAGATTGAGTTTGCGTTCAAGAGTAACCCTCCTGATACCGGGGACCGATAAACGAATTAATTAAATTCCAATGGGTGATTTTCTGACAGCCCAAATTAAAAAGTAAAAATTAGTTCAAAAACACTCGATAGATGGCTTTTTATGAAAGCCAAGTCGTACCTACCTAAGGGCTAGTAATTAATTCTACACTTTTACTTGTCTACCAAAAGAATAAACAAATAGTAAGTCCTTACCTATTTATATTCAGGACATCCAGAACCTATTTCTATTTTGGAATAGAATAAATATTACGCAGCCATACACGTGCTCTTCATGAACCCGCCTTTTACCATGCGCCATACTAATCTATGCTAAGCGCCATCTATGAAGTCATTTACGAACCAATTTCTTTTTTTTTTTTGATCTCGGAAAATCGCCCATTGTCTGGTTTTGTGTTATGAAAGGTGATAACCATCAAACAGTCGTGTACTCACATCGCCGTAGAGCAGCTTGAGCAGCGTGGACTTGCCCGCGCCGTTGGGGCCGACGAGCGCGAGCCGCGTGTCCAGGTCTATACCGAACTCTAGGTTCTTGTAGATCCACGGCCCGGTGTCCGTGTAGCGGAACGACACGTTCTGAGGAACAACGGTTGAAGTCAAACATCGGAATTCAAAAATGTTTACATTTCCAAAATTTTAAATAAATAAATAAATTTATTTGCACAAAACATGGTACAATTTTAAGGTCTTATAATATAATATGAACAAACATGTTTTACCGATTTATCGATATGCAAACATTTCGTCGCCATGCAATTAAATTAGGTAAGTGCTTATAAAATATCACATTAAATTAGAATTCCAAAATTACAATAGCATTTTAAATAAATAAAACTGTAAAATGTCAACGTCAATGAATGTTAAACAATTTTTTTTTTCCCAAACATTCCCCGGGTGGGATCCCGCGATCGGGTCAATTTAGAAATTATTGTTCTTCTAATTTGTCTCGGGTCTGGATGTTTTCAATGTATATTATATTAATAGAGTAGCTAATGATATTGACAAATTTAACTGCTCTCTGAAAGAATTCACTAAAGTCACATTGTTTGTTCTTTGTTTCAGAAATAGTTAGAAAGTAAGTAAATACACAATGTAGTTACTTACTTTACTGAATATGTTCTGAATATTTTATAGTTGTAAGTTTCTAAATAGATAAAAAAAAAATATTCGATTGTAAATAGGTTAGGTTAGACAATTTTGTAAGTGCCTATACTGTCGCATTGAGTTTCTACCTGTATTGGGTTTTTACCTGTAATGATAGTATTAAGTTTTGTTGTTTTTAATAAATAAATAAATAAATGTATTTAAGTGTTTTAAGTATGTTTATCCGTTGTCTAGTAACCATTTAACGAGTTCCACTTCCATAACGAAGCTTCTCTTGGGCTAGATAAGTGGTGTGAGTGTGGGAAAGTTTATTTATTTTATTTATTTATTGATTACAATAAATTGTATAATAAACTGTGCAACCATGACGGGTAGCGGTGAAAGCATACTATCACCCCCTCTCTTCCCTTGGGTGTCGTAAAAGGCGACTAACGGACTAAAGACTGCACATACAGTCCACAGTATAGAGCGGCGATAGGCTCACCACCTGTCATGCTGAGCACATGTGCAGTCGATTTGGTGAAAAGTGGACAATTCCTCATTGCCTAGTCTCTGACTAACCCTTTGGGTATTAATGGTCGTGAATCTGTGTAAGTATATAAAAAAAATGCGTGGCCGTCGACCCTACTATGAATGTCATGTATACATTGTGTATTGGCATGCACCATACAAACTTTAGGGGTGGATTCTACACACAAATACACATAATAAAACATTATACATAAAAAAATCTAAACTCAATGGTTTAGAAATGGCAGCCTTTTTTATTTTGTTATCTTCGATTTTTGCATGTGTTTAATGCACACATAAACAATATCACGAAAAGTTCAAATTATATTTACTTTCATAAAATAGTCAAAAATCAGTAGAAAAAAAAAGTGTGTCAGTTTTCAACACCAAAAATGACGACAAAAACACATGGAGTAACCAATTTACCACGTAAATTCCACTATTTTATTACATGTTTTAAATATTTTTTATGATGTATATTTGAGCTTAGAATCTACCCCTAAAGTTTGTACAGTGCATGCCATTACGGTTACCTATCATAAATTCGAAATTTGCCTGTACGAATGTTATTTGGCCGAAAACATTTTGTAATTTTTTGTTTTCCATAATTTTCTTTTTAACGAAAACACAATTTACAAAGTTTTGAAATGCCGATTATTTTTTTCAAAAACCCTATATATTTTGAAATCCCACTCAACGTTTGGCCGAAGCTATTAAATGCTAGACGATTCATTTTCCAGAAACACGTTTTCAATATTATTAAAATACAACATTTCAAACAATTGAAATCAAATATCATCGAACAACTTGTAATCGTAGTAACGTTTAAGCATACAAACAAGCATGCAGCATGGAAGCAAGCATGCACCACGCAAGCAAGCATGCAGCATGCAAACAAACATGTAGCATGTAAGCAAGCAAGCAAGCTGTGGCATGCATGCAAGCATGCAGCATGCAGGCTGCAAACAAGCAAGCAGCAAGCAACCAAGCATGCAGCAAGTGTGCAGCAAGCATGCAGCATGCAACCAAGCATACAGCAAGTTTGCAGCAAGCATGCAGCATGCAACCAAGCATGCAGCAGGCATGGTTTCTGTCACGGCTCCGGCGCTGCGAGGCTCCGGCGGTCCCACGCGAGCTTATCGTCGCAGATAGCTTACGCTCACCACCGCAGCTTCGGCTTGCTGCAGCCTCAGCCGCGGCGGCGAGCGTTAAACCCACCTGCTCCTCAGCTCGCGGGCCGCCTCGCCCCTCCGCGCCTACGCGGGCTTGAATTACACTCTAGCGTAGGGCAGACAAGACTACGTAGAGTCGGTTTTGCAGCGATTCGATTCTGTCACTGACTTTTGAAACACAATGTTACCGGAAACATAAAGTATTAACTTTTTAAGACATTTAACATTATTCACCTAATAATATGAATATATGAAAAACAAAAAAAAAACAGTATGATATTTTAGAGAAAAAGTTACTTCGATTTTTAATACTTCTAGATATTAAATTTATTGGAAACAAAACATAACCAAAAAAAAAAGTAGTTTAGATAATCGCCTAATAGTTTTTCTGAAAAAAGAAACGTATGTATGATAAGTTTATGGATTAACAAAATTATGTAAAAGCAACGATCTGGTATTTAAAACTGCGTCATACCGTTTTCGAACAATTGAAATTCGTACAGAAAAGTTTCGAATTTATGATAGGTTACCTGCCATTACACATTGTATAATCGAGGAAGAACCATTTTTTCCCGCGAGATTCGCCTGCTCCATTCTGCCTACGCCTACATACAGTAGCGTGCGCGTAGATAGTGCGCAAGCGAATATCACCGGATAATGATCGACCGGGAACCTCCTCGACTATTGTTTTAGTTGAATTTCTGTATATTTCTTATACACCCAGACATTTTAGTGGTTCTTTTCCCGCGGCAGAACGATTTACCTTTAGTAGTACTATCGAATCATACAAGTTATTTTTGACAAAAATGACAAAAAAAATGTCGACCTCCCATACTAATGTCGTCAGCTGATCGGACCGTTTTGTATGAGAGGTTGAAATTTTTTTGTCATTTTGGCAAAAATAACTTGCTTTATTCGATAGTACTACTAAAGGTAAATTGTTCTGGGCCCTGATTCTGTATTGCAATCTATAAATTCCACACTTAATCCTTACCGCGAACAAACGTCAAACGCATACGTTTTTGGGAAGATATCGTAACTTTTTAAGGAATTAACGTGGTTTTGAAACAAGGAATCGTTACAGAATAAGGGCCCTGCAGCGGGAAAAACACCACTAAAATGTCTCGGTGTGTATTATACATATTTATTACTATATTTAAATGTAAAAGGATAATTACTTTGAAATGTATAATTTTCTAATCAATTCCATTCAATTTTAATAATGTGCTGATCCATTGTAGGGGCTGGAGGGCTAACTACTTGAGATGCAGGATTTTCCTAATTCGGGTATTAGCCCGCCATAGACTATACTGCGTCCCAACTTTAGCGTGCTCTAGTTGTAGTTCTTTGTGATTTTATGTTAATCTATCTACATTGTACACTGTTTTATCAGTATGTTAAACTGTTTGACACCGGTGAGAATTGTTTGTTGATTGTATAATTTGGTAACAACATATTGACTGTGGAAATTTATTGCGCCCATTTTTCTCCACAGCTAAAAGACGTCCTGAATGGGTGGGGTGGGTAAGTGACTTATGCCTACCCATGCATAGTAGTAAAATTAAGTTTAGACCATTCAAAATGCTTGTTTAAGTGTAATGAATAAAGAAATTATGATGGTGATTTTGCTAAACGTTATATTATATTATTGTTATATTATACCTATGTGCTAGCAATTCAAACATCGCAATGTTGCAAAGAATGCAAAATGTAATCTTAAGGACAATGGCTCAGGTTCCCTGGTTTATTACAAACACCGAAATCCACAAAAATCTGATTATAGCTACTGTGAAAGAAGAGATTCATAAATCCATAGAAAAATACAAAAAGCGACTCGAAAAAACACCCAAACGCCCTTGCTGTGAGTTTAACCAGGCGTAGTTACCATGAACGTCTTAAAAGAAAAGACATATTACCCTAATATTGTCTTCCAAGGTGCAATGAGTAGCTGCCCTCGCTGGAGGACGCACTCGACCTAACAAGAGCACACAGACTATCTGCTTATAGTTGACTACTGATCAAAGATGGGCGATTGTTACTGATTCGAACAATCGAATGGTTTGATACAACTAATATTAACAATCGAATACAATAACAATCGATCACAAAAAAAGGTTCGCAAATTCGAATGAAACCGCTAGTTCACTCATTCACTATGCCATTCAAAATTGGTCTTTATCTGTCATGACATAAAGTCTAATTTTATTTGATATTCGAAGGTACAATCGAATATTGCAATGGCGCGATTGACGGGAATGCAAAAAGAGCAAACGCCATTATTGTTTATATTTTTTTCTTTCTCTCTTACACACACTTGTTTCGTTTATCTTTTTATTCCCTCGTACAAGTTAGTTCGATGGTTTGAATATTCGACTAGATAAACTAGTAGTAATGAAATTTGAATCGGAAGGAATGAGACGACGCTATACATTCATATTCGCTTCTCGCTTATATTCAAAATCGAATGATTTGTAAAGTTATTCGAATAATTCGAATGACTTCTACAATCGAATAATTCGAATAATGTCATTCACAATCGCCCATCACTACTACTGATTGCAGATAAACACACATAATAAAAATAATATATACTTATGAAAAGAATTGACAATTGAAGTGGCGCAATTACCTGGACCATAATGACGGGCGGCGGCACTTTCCCGCACGAGGGGAAGTAGAAGTTGAGCGTCTTGTCGTCCACCACCTTCTCGGTGAGCCCTTGCGCCACCATCTTGGCCAGCGTCTTCTCCTTGGACTGCGCTTGGCGGGCGAGCTTGGCGGAGCCGTGACCGAAGCGGGCTATGTAGTTCTGTGTGACAAAACGAAGGAACGAGTTTACTTTAATTATAACTTTTATTTAACTTTCTATATTAAACGTTAATTGAAGACATCAGATGATAAAGGCACTATGTAACTTATAAAATGTTCTGAGTTATCATGCAATTCGCTAATAATGCTATACTTTTTTTATATATTTTATTAATCAAAGAATGAGACTGGTATTGAAAGAAACATTAAAACATTGCAATTATTTGCTTTGTATGGTTTAGTTCACATAACGCCTTTAACCAGTTAATAAATAGTTATTTGTTATACAAGAGTGCAAACTTGCTTTTTAACCGCGTGCTCAATTTTGATGACCGAGCAAGCGAAGGATTCTAAAATTGAATCACGAGCGCAGCGTGTGATTCAAAAATTAGAATCCTGAGCGTTACCGAGGGAATCAAAAGAGTACGAGGTGAAAAATCTTTGCACTCGAGTGCAACACGTAACTTTTCATCCCACCTCAACGAGGAAATTACCAACCAAATTAAAAAAGTAGGTACACCAAAAAGGTTCCGAGTCTGAGTTTTTAACAAATTAAAAAAAAGTTGTATGATATATTCGGCACCATAGAGGTAGCAGTAAATAGGTTTAATGTTTTTTTTAATTCACAAACTTAGTGCACACGATGTTCTAAATTCAATTTACTTTATCCTCTAGAGAATAAAAACGGCTTTTCCATTCAGATATTGAAGATTAAAAATACTCTTACCGAGATGGCGGGATGAAAATGTATTTTTATTAAATGTTACATAGTGCCTTTATCAACTGATGTCTTCAATTATCACTTATTTTATCATCTACTTTATGCAAAGAAAATTTCACTTTAATTTCTTACTTGACACTGGCTAAATGTGCTGACCACACAAAGCCATTATTTAAGAGAACATTATTTAATTAATGTTTTATATTTTAGCGTTTAAATTTTAAACCCTGAAAAAAGACGACAACCTCAAGCGGGAATCGAATCACGCACCTTCCGCATTCCGGGCAGCTGCCTTAAAATTTTAACATTATTTAAGAGAAAAAAACTTTTTATATCCCTGGACAATATTCTTTTGTCTGTTTCTCTGTTGCATGTCGTCGTTCCTCTGCTTGGTATGTATAACTAATTTTATTTCTTCTTTTTAATTATATTTTTTTGCTTTGCATTAATTTTATTTTTTCGTTTTACATTACAATGTTTTGTAAGACAGTGTAACTGTGCAATGTTACTTAAGCTTTTTGGAGGTCTAAATGTAGTTATTTAGCAGCTGCCATATTTTTTTTGTAAAGTTTTTATGGACAAGCATGGTTGTGACTACCTTGTCTATCTGAACAGGGTCACTCGTAGGGGGATCATAGAAATAATTTTCCGAGGTGAAATCAAAAATATTGTCATGTTACAAAGATTTGTTACGTACCATTCAATATTTGGAATGAACAGTTGTAGTTCTCAGCATTAACATAACACTTTCCAAATTGAATGTACTGATTACCTTAACCATGTTGTGTAGCGGTGAAAGGATAGGCACTACCACCCCCTGGGTCCGGCTGTCTATACCTTATTTTTATTTATTTTTTGTCTTTAGTCCGTTAGTCGCCTTTTACGACACCCAAGGGAAGAGAGGGGAGGAGGGGTCCAGCTGTCAATACCTTATATTTTTTTGTCTTTAGTCCGTTAGTCGCCTTTTACGACACCCAAGGGATGAGAGGGGTGGGGGGGGTCCGGCTGTCAATACCTACAATGCAAAAACCTACGTAGCAAATAATCCACATCTCACATTCCCTACTTCGTATTATGACTAAATCGCGTAATGACATGTAGCAAAATGCCTCTTTTTCAAAGTTACAGTCGAGAAAAAAAACACTTTTTTTGCATTGTAGGTATTGACAGCCGCTTCCCTTGGGTGTCGTAAAAGGCGACTAACGGACTAAAGACTGCACATACATCCAACAGCTTAGAGCGGCGATGGGCTCACCACCCGTCACGGTGAGCACATGTACAGTCGCTATTTGGTGAAAATTGGACTATGGCAGTCGACTGCTTTCACGGTCCTCATTGCCTAGTCTCTGACTAACCCTATGGGGATAATAGTCGTGATTATATTATGTAGGTACCTCTATATGAATGTGTGAATTGTATCATGATGGTTGATACTTGACATTGACACTTATTTACGCGGTTTTGTCTCCCTCTCACGTATTTCGGAGAGATACGAGATTATTGAATAAAAAAAACTCAAATATAGAGTTATGTGACTTCCGTTTGAAAACGAATTCTATTTTCTGTGGTACTAAAGAGTTACATGTTTTATGCACTAAAACTTGGCAATGTCAAATGTGTTAAATACTGAGATACGTGTTTTTATAAAAGTACTGACGAACTGTCAAATAGCCAAATGAATGTACTAATTACCTTCATGTGCGCGATCTGGTCCTGCTCCCAGTTGTACTGCTTCATCTGGTTCTCGAGCAGCTCCATGCGCGTGCGCACGAACGCCTCGTAGTTGCCCGTGAAGTACTTGAGGCGGCGCTTGCTCATGTGCACTATGTTGGTGCACACGCCGTTCAGGAAGTCCTGCGAGTGGGAGATCAGCACCAGGATGCGCTTGTAGCTGTAACAAACAGCATCGGTTAACCCTTTTACGGGCACAGCATGTTAAAATTTTTCATTGCTTTTCGACCTTATTTCAATTGTATAAAGTTCAAAATATGGTGTCAATATATGTGCCACTGCCTCATAAAGGGTTATACGGGCTGATTTTTTATCATCATCATCATCAGCTTATACTCGTCCACTGCTGGACTGCCTCTACAAGAACACGCCACTGAGCACGATCCGCGGCCACTCTCATCCAGCTCTTGCCAGCCACCTTGCGAAGATCGTCGCTCCAACTTGTCTGAGGGCGTCCTATGCTACGCTTGCCGATATGCGGTCTCCACTCCAGAACTCGTCTACCCCAACGGTCATCGGCTCTGCGACAAATATGGCCGGCCCACTGCCACTTTAGCTTGCTTATCCGGTGGGCTATGTCGATAACCTTGGTTCTCTGCCGGATCACCTCGTTTCGAATCCGGTCCCTCAGAGAAACTCCGAGCATAGCCCGCTGAGCGACTTTAAACTTATGAACCAGCCCTACCGTCAGTGTCCATGTTTCGGCTCCGTATGTCATGACGGGTAGGACGCACTGATTGAAGACTTTCGTCTTATTTTATTTTTTATACGAGGGATAAAAGTTTAATCATACAGTAAAGTACATAAAGTACATCTGATAAAGTACTTCGCAATCAACTTAAAATGTCACCTTATTCCCACTGCTGGGCACAGGCCTCCTACATAGACATTGGGCCATAACCCACCGCGCTGGCCCAATGCGGGTCGGTAAGTTTAAACGACTGTCATCTTACGACAACAGCCGGGACCAACGGTTTAACGTGCCTTCCGAAGCACGGAGGAACTCCAGATGTTTTTAATTTGGTCACCCATCTAGCGACCCGGCATTGCAATAGTTGCTTAGCGGGCAAGATCGCAAGCCGAACGCGCTAGCCGCTGCGCCAACAAGCTCCTCGTAAAGTACGTAAAAATGTCACAGCTGTAAAGCAAGAAAATACATGATACCTCCCCATGTGATTTTCTTTATGCGGGAAGGCCTCTGCCCAGCTAGTGGGATGTTTAAAGGCTGATGATTTGATTTTTGATGATTTGACATGATATAGCAATATTGGCAATACACTTCCAAAATGGTTGTATAATACTTTAACAGACAGATAAGTTTTGTCTGACAATTAAAAAACTTTAAATTTAGTGCGTCCCACGAAATTGTAAAAATTTACGTATTTTTAAGTCACTTGTACAATACGCTGAAGAACTTATGTAAGTTAGCCTGGCCATTGCACAAGGTCATGGTCTTGTTGAAATTTAAAACAAATTCTTTAAACAATAACAAACAATACATAAATCTAATGACTCCCAAAAACATATTTTTTCGACAACTTTCTTAAAATCTTACGAATGAATCAATAATTCTTACATGGAAATATTTGTATTGATATTCCGCAGGGCACCCACCTTCTTTAAAAAGTAGTTTTTAATTTATAACACAAGCGCGTGATGGTTTTGCACATTTGGCAGAATAAAAACATTGCTCTAACTAAATTACTAGTTCTGAAACTTCAAAGCAGAATTGTTGTAATTATAAATATCAATATGATTGATTTTGCTTTAAAGTTCATTAAGAGACTTATGTCAGTATTTGCGATCGCGCGGCACCCCCTTAAGACTCGTAACTTTCTGAGTTTCTAGCCAGTTCTAATCAGTACAAAGTGGAGGCCATATTTACTTACGAACCGATGGCGTAGCGACATTCATATGTGCTCAACTACTGTAGCATAAACTGAATAAATGATCTTAAATCCAAGGGAAAAGGAGCGAGAAGAAATGTTTGTATTACATAGACTTGATTGTGGCTTATTCTTTACTGAAAGTTTGGTATGGGTTTGATGAAAGGTTACGTTAGGTTAGCAGTTTACATATTATTTTTTTGGTGAATTTTTACTATTTTTTGTTGTTCATAAACATACGAGGGGCGTTCAAAATAAATATTCTCGGTATGTGGATAAAAAAAAACAAGTACGAAAAGTTTGATATTTTTATTTTTCAATATACTCCCCCCCTATGTTCATACACTTATAAGATCGATCAATTATTTTTTTTAATCCCTCATAAAAATATTTTTTATCTTTGGTGTAAAAATGCTCCTCCACGGCCGTCTTCAACGCTTCATCGTCAGAAAATTTATTTCCACGCAGATCCTTTTTAAGATTGGGGAACAAAAAGAAGTCGCTTGGGGCTAAGTCCGGACTATAGGGTGGATGAGTAACAGTTTCAAACCCACATTTAACAATAGCTGCCTTGGCAATATGAGCAGTATGGACAGGGGCGTTGTCATGCAGAAGCAGAACACCTTTGGTTAACTTTCCTCGCCTCTTTTCTTTGATCGCATCTCTTAATTGACGTATAACGTTAGCGTAGTACTGCCCTGTGATATTTACACCTTTTTCTTTATAATCGATAAGCAAAACTCCTTCACAATCCCAAAATATTGTGGCCATGACCTTGCCAGCTGACGGGATTACCTTGAACTTCTTGGGATGAGCTGAACCCTTAATGTGCCACTGCATGGACTCCTGTTTGCTCTCTGGGTCATAATGATGAACCCAGGTTTCATCTCCAGTAACTATTTTTTGCAGCACCTCATCGGGATTTTCACCACACAGGTCGATAAAATCTGAACAGCAAGCCACACGCATATCCTTTTGAAGAAGCGTCAGCATTCGCGGAACCCATCTTGCACTTACTTTTGACATATTAAGATGGTCATGTATAATGTCATGTACGGTACCAATAGAGAGATTGGTTACTTGAGCTATAGATTTTACCTTCACTCGGCCGTCTTCCAATATAAGTTTTTCCACTTTATCAATATTTTCTTGTGAGGTAGCCACTACAGGCCGGCCAGGTCTAGGGTCATCTTCAATACTCTCCCTTCCACGCTTAAATTCGCTTGACCATTTTTGAATAGTAGATAAAGAAGGAGCAGACTCACGGTAAACACAATCCATTTCCTCTTTTATGGTTTTTTGATTTTTACCCTGTTTTGTCAAGAATTTTATGACGGATCGGTGCTCTAATTTCGTTAAAATTGTTAATTCGCTCATGGTGTTCATGTTTGTTCGGCAATTGCAGAAAAACAAAAGAACATCTCGGTTCCAATTTTACTTTTTTTTAATGTCAATGGATGAATCTTAGCGGCCAGTAACAAATATATATATAAAAGAGGTTGTAACGTATCAATACCGAGAATATTTTGAACGCCCCTCGTACGCTTCAAAATATTTAAGTCTGCTGTAAAGTTAAGTCAGTCATTACTACTCATTGCCAGAGGTCGGAATTAGGTACAGTTATTTATGTACTTACACAGATTTCATACAGCGAAAGAATAAAGTGGATATGCCTCAAATCCCGAGATTATTTTTTTTTAAATACGAAAAAATGATTCTGATTGGCCGTTTGAATAAGCAATACCTCACAAGTCTACGCTAGAAGCAAAAGTATTTGCGTATTAATAAAAAAAGAGAAGTATAAGTTTGAGAATTTCCTTAAAAATATTAATAATTTGTATTGTGAATTAATGTAAATACTAATAAAATTTGTATGTTAATTATCTTTGTTTTATTATCTATCTCTGAGGTTTTTTAATTATTTATTTGTAATATATTGTTAGCCACACGGGATTGTTCATTAGAAATCCCGGGAAGATCCATATTAATATCAACATTTCGATGCAAGTACATAAATAACTCTACCTAATTCTGACCTCTGCTCATTACTCACTGCTTCAACTCCTCCTCGAGCCACACGCAGGCGTCCAGGTCGAGGTGGTTGGTCGGCTCGTCCAGCAGCAGCAGGTGTGGCTTCACGTACAACGCGCGCGCGAGCGCGATACGCATGCGCCAACCTGCACAACCGCAACACTCTACTATAGACTCGCTACAAATTAGTAAGGCAGCATAACACTCATAGTTGGATAAAATCATGATTTAAACAAAAAAAAACAGATTTTTCTTTTATTTAAGT
Source organism: Scoparia ambigualis (assembly GCA_963921215.1). NCBI lineage: Eukaryota > Metazoa > Arthropoda > Insecta > Lepidoptera > Crambidae > Scoparia > Scoparia ambigualis. The sequence goes on from OY992501.1 coordinate 9,454,858, forward strand.
ATTAAAAAAAATGGTTTTTTTTAATTTTCATTAATTTTTTTTCATTTTTTTGTGTCTAAACCAAATACACTGTTATTAGTACTGACAATTGAATAGGCTGTATGACACGAATACTTTTGCTTGGTTTTGTCTCTGCTGGGTGCAAGTGATTTAACAACTAATGTAGATAAATCTCGACCAATTATTATCAGTACCTTCCTATCCAAGTTCACAAGACTGATTTCCGATTTGATTTGCTACAGTTGAAGACAAATTATTTCAAGTATGCAAGTTTTTAAGTTAAGACTGATTGATGTATGATTCAGTATCTCATACTGAAAGTTGCTATTTATTAGAGCTCATGATAAATGTTAATTATTGAAAAATAGCTAAAGCTAAATAAAAACCAAAAATAAAATTTTTAGATAAATATCTTTTGAGACATCTAATTCTGTGAAAACTCTTTGACAGTATTTTATTATACTTACTTATTGTTATTTTCATTAAAGATAAAATATAACATTTTAAATTGATTTAAATCAATGATTGTTATTAAAAAAAATCACTGATTTAAAATATGATTTAAATCAGCCAACTCTGAATTAACACTATACGCTTCACCCGCTACAAATTAGTAAGGCAGCATAACACTATACTCCTCACTCGCATACAAATTAATAAGGCAAGTAGCCCCAACAGAAGGTAATCATTTTGCAATTTTTTAACTCATAGAAGTGCCACTAGCACATTTACGTAATCACTCTTGATCTTTGTTTGCCGTCGAGATTTTCTTAGCTATGCGGGGAAGAAGAGAGTCCTGCTGAAGATGTGCCAGGCCAAGGACTTGACTTGACTTGAAGCCGAGCCCGTGCAGTATGTGGGCGGCGCGCGCCCTGTGTTAGCCGGTCGTGGTCTGATGCCATCCACGTGGCAGAGAAGGAATGGTAATAGGTCCATAGTAGGTGGAGATTCCTAAATAACCCACGGTGTATGTCAACTGGTGTGTGTGTGTGTCTGTTGAACCATACCTCCGGAGAAGTCCTTGGTGGCCTACTGCTGCATGGGCTTGGTGAAGCCTGCCCTCTGTGAGCGCGCTTGTGTTAGCCGGTCGTGGTCTGATGCCATCCACGTGGCAGAGAAGGAATGGTGACAGGTTCATAGTAGGTGGAGAGTCCTAAATAACCATTGGTGTATGTCAATTGGTGTGTCTTTGTATCCTACCTCCGGAGAAGTCTTTGGTGGCCTGCTGCTGCATGGGCTTCGTGAAGCCCAACCCGTGCAGTATGTGGGCGGCGCGCGCCTCCGCCGTGTCCGCGCTCAGCTCGTCGAGGCGGTCGTACACGTCCATCAGCTGCTCTTGGGCGTCTGTGAAATGCGAACTTATTAACGTGTTTTTTTTCAGTACAGATGTTTCATCGTAATCATTATCAGCCTATAAACGTCCCACTGCACATGGGGATATTGGGCCACAACCCACCACGCTGGCCCTATGCGGGTTGGTGGACTGCCATCTTACGACAACAACCGGAACCAACGGCTTAACATGCCTTCCGAAGCACGGAGGAGCTCAAAATGTTTTTTTTTCCCATCAGGCGATCCGGCATTGCGAAATTTGCTTAGCGGGCAAGATCACAAGCCGAACGCGCTTGCCGCTGCGCCATCGAGCTCCTCAGTACAGTACAGTTGTTTAAAAAAAATAACTAGTGATAAAGCCACACCGGTCTTAGTTAGACCCAGTGGTCCATGGTTGGATTCTTAGTGGGGAGTACATTTTTGTTTAAACCAAATATGGTTTAGCTGATGGTAGAGCATGTTAAGTCCGCCTGGCTAGCTACCACCATCTCATTTAAGTCTTGCGCCATAACAACAATGTTAAAAGCATTGTTGTTCCGACAGTTTATAGAAAAGATATCCAATCCAGTTCCTCAGTGCTTGAGGATTCCGGGTGAAGAGCGTTTCCATATCGGTATCGCAGCTTACCGTCATCTTCACAATGCGCCAACTCCTCAGCCAGTTTCTCCAGCTTCACCCTCTCCTCGTCGACCTCCATAACGCACTGCAGCGCGGTCTTGTCCGAAGCGGGCATTTCGCGCGTCAGGTGGAAGATGTCGATGTGATCGGGTATCGGCACCTCGCGCCGACCCAGCACTGACAGCAGAGACGACTTGCCTGGGTGGACATATTATCATCTATCACCTTCGATCAACAATACCAACAAGATAACGCGTCACGTACAAAATAAAAGCTATATTCTGTCCACGTGAATATACTTTTTCTTTACTAACGAACTGAGACCAAAGTTACAAAACAGTATTCTTTAAGTTCAACCTAATTACAACCATGACACCCAGTTATAAAATCACAAATCTTCTAAGTATTATCTTATACTTACGATCATTCGTCACAAACAACGAGCAAAGCAATGATTACTCCTGTCACTTAAAAATAAAATACGTCAAATAACATTTAGTCGTGAAATCAACCTTAAGGCGCAGGACAAACACAAGCGGCGACGGGAGCGGCGCGGGCGAGGCGCGACTATTTGACTATTGACTATTCATGTTTCATATTAAGAACCACGAATGAGCGGGCGCCAAACAGCCGCCGCGCCCGACGCCGCCTGTTTGTCTTTTTCCTATTATTGTCTTGTGAGAAAATAAGAGCTCACATCTCAAGTGGGCTGTTATAATACCGAGACATATTTTTAGCGCCGAACTGACACCTAGTTGTTTTGTTGATCGAAGTCTATCACATTGTAATTACATGACATGACCAGTGGGCCCCCAGGTGACAGACAACTGATAGAGGAGTATGAAAGAAAAAAAACAAGAGTCGAATCCATGTAAAATGGGTCCTGGACAGAAAAGAGAAGATTGTAATGCAGATAAGATGTGACAATAAGATTGTTTTGCAGGCAATGTAATTTATAAAATGATTAAGAGCTGGATATATTCCACCAAAGCCTCAGCATGTTTACTAGAACTATTCAAAGTAAACAACAATTGTTGTTGTTATAATATAAGTACTTATTCTTTTGTGTGGTTTTTTTTTTACATATTTTTTTCTTAATTAATTAATATTAAGTAAGTATACATTTTAGATAAAGTTCTAATTAAGCGTATTTATGTGTAAAACTTTTGTGTATGTTGTGCGCAAACTTATTCCTTTTTTATACGTATTATTGTTAATTTGTGTATTGTATGGTTTATATCTTGTAACTACGCCCAAGAAAATAAAATAATATTGTATCTTACGCATTCCAATAAATCAATTAAGCACTTTAAATAATGCTTGTTGAATCAAGCAGTGTCCTGAAGTGCGTCTATAAAAGTCCTTATGCTTAGTTGTGTAACATGTAGTAATAACAAGTAGTTGTGTAACAAGTAGTAACTTTGGTTTTTGTATGTTCTATCTGTAGCTGTGCTTTTTCAATATATAAATAAATGGGATTTATTTTTTCCACATGAGTAGCTCATGGGGGGATTAACACATAACACTAATCAAATGGGAGCTCATACAACACCAACTTGAGTCAACAGCTTCACGCCCCTTTCAAAAAACCTGAAGCAGCTTTAAATGTTTTAATTTGGACAATGATCCGCTGACACGGCGAAAGTTACCTGCAAGCCGCTATCTAAAACTTCTTTTTTACATGTAAACATAACAGTTAAAGTGGCCTTAGCTTTTCTTACACATTTTTAATAGTTTTTGATTGAATATCTTCGTCCTTAGCTCACTTTTGCACATAACATTACAATTCGCAAAATACATTAATTCACAATAGATCCAGATTCATTTATCCTTAATACTTTACTAGCAGACTCAATAAAACTGATTACTTGTGTGGAATGTGTTAGCCCTCATTCTTAATAAAGTTTTCCTTATTGCAGATGGGACTATAACTCACAATTAAAAATTATCTGTACTCTGTAGTATTATTATACGTCGACCTCCTTGGTCGAGTAGTTTGTACACCGGTTTTCATGGTGTCGCCATCTCTGAGGTCCCGGGTTCGATCTCCGGTCAGGTCAATTTAGAAATTATTGTTTTTCTAACTTGTCTCGGGTGTGGGTGTTTTCTATGTATAATAAGTATGTCTTTAAGTATCTTTATCTGTTATCCAGTAACCATTTAACAAGTTTCATAACGAAGCTTCTCTTGGGCTAGATAATTGGTGTAAATGTAGGGAAGTTTATTTATTTGTTGGTATTGTTGATCGAAGATTTTATTATTATCACTGTTTGAGTAATTCTGTGCCAGTAAATACCAACTTCATCATCATCAACGTATATAACATCTCATTACTGGGCTTGTCACACGTTATCCCAATGCGAGTTGTGTAGTGTTAGTTAGTGTTAACATCAGCCATCTTGCAACCGGGACCAAAGGCTTTCTATAGCATGCTCATTCCAAAACATGGAGAAAATCGATAGAGACACCGCCTTGCGAAAGTTGCTTAGTTTCCCGAACGTGCTAGCTGCAGCACTAGAGAACTTTACCTAATATTAAACGTTGAAATCTTTCAATTTCAAACTGACGTAAAAATAAACACAAACTAATGTTGCACATTCACTCAGCGCGTAGCAAATTCAGTCGCACAGTAAAAAATAACAATAGACGCTATCAAGAAATCGCGCAGCGCAATAAGAAAAGCAGATACGGAATTGGGTAACTTTCTCGATAGTGGGCAGTTTGGCGGAAGGACGGAAAGTGACGTATTATCATCAACATAAATGCATAATAAAAATTAACAATCTGTATTAATAAAAATCATTTGCTACAAAAGTTTGTTTACGCATCACTCCAGAACAGCTGTACCTATTTGGCAAATTCTTTTTCACTTCTCTTGCTCAAAAAGACCGAATATTGTAGCGTTCCAGAGTGAAGAAAAAAATAGCTTTTCTTGCCCTTAAGTAGAATAATCATGAATAAAAACTCGACTTATTACTAAAATCAACAACTTTTTTGAGATAGTTATTACTATGGACAACACAGACCGCGCCCACACAGTCCACGCTTCAGCAAGAAACAACTGCACAGTCTGCACATGTGCTTAGGTGGTAAGCCTTTAGCCCGTTAGTCGCTTTTACGACACCCAAGGGAAGAGACGGGTTTTTAGTATTATTTTGATGAGCCCATCGCCGCTCTATGCTGTTGGATGTATGTGCAATCATTAGTCCGTTAGTCGCCTTTTACGACACCCAAGGGAAGGGAGGGGTTAGTAGTATTATTTTGATGAGCCCATCGCCGCTTTATGCTGTTGGATGTGTGTGCAGTCTTTAGTCCGTTAGTCGCGTTTTACGACACCCAAGGGAAGAGAGGGGGTGGAAGTATTATTTTTATGAGCCCATCGCCGCTCTATGTTGTTGGATGTATGTGCAGTCTTTAGTCCGTTAGTCGCCTTTCACGACACCCAAGGGAAGAGAGGGGGTGGAAGTATTGTTTTTATGAGCCCATCGCCGCTCTATGTTGTTGGATGTATGTGCAGTCTTTGGTCCATTAGTCGCCTTTTACGACACCCAAGGGAAAAAAGGGGGTTGTAGTATTATTTTAATGAGCCCATCGCTGCTCTATGCTGTTGGATGTAAGTGCAGTCTTTAGTCCGTTAGTTGCCTTTTACGACACCCAAGGGAAGAAAGGGGTTGGTAGTATTAATTTGATAAGCCCATCGCCGCTCTAGGCTGTAGGATGTATGTGTAGTCTTCAGTCCGTTAGTTGCCTTTTACGACACCCAAGGGAAGAGATGGAAAGACTGCACATACATCTAACAGCATAGAGCGGCGACGGACTCATCAAAATAATACTACCAACCCCTCTCTTCCATTGGGTGTCGTAAAAGCAACTAATGGATTAATTTTTAATAAAAATAAACCAATTCATATTGTATTGGATTGTTTTATTTTCTCGCATTCGTAGTGAAAAGCAGAGTGTAACACACGGCGCTAAAAACCCATTAAAACTCAGTTTCATTTACTCCCTAGTTTAAGCTCGGGAGTAATACTACCTCGTGTATAATGGGGTCATTTTAGCCCCTTATATAACAATCTACTATTTTTGTTGTGTTCGAGGAAAGATAAATTCCAAAATCAGTATGAATGGACAGCTATCATAATCTTAGGTGAAGCTATGAATGTGATATTTATTTTCCCATTTTTTTTTTTGGGTTTTAACAACTGCTCTCTTACAACAATCGGGATTATTTTTGTACATAATACATCATAACACTAGTGTTGCATGACTGTTTATATGTGTAAAAGTCAACCTTACATTGTTAATATTGTTTGTTTGATAACCGTTTGTTTATAGCCTAAATAAATTTTAATATAACAATGCCTTACAACAATCACATTGTACTCTAGATGTTAACATTACTGATTATGAATTGGATACCAACAGCAGATAGCAGAAGGCTGAGGACTGCACTGTAGAAACAAGTCAGGGACTTATATTGTCATAGGTAGATATGAAACGCGCGATTCAACACCTGATTATTCCGGTATTATGTAAGCAGGAGCCAGCATAATGGAAGGTGGCCACCACTGCAATTCAATGCAACATCATTTATTCATGTAGAAGTAGACTGCTTGCATTTTTAAATATTAATTGATATTAATTATTATTACACTATAGATACAAAGTGCTTTTTCACCATTCATTCTCTCAGTCCATAATAACCTTGACTTCCCTCTCACCACTACCAGATAAACTACATTAGCCCTTTAACGGGAAAAGCATGTTCAATTTTTGCATTGGCTTTCAACCTCATCTCAATTGTATAAAGTTCAAAATATGGTGGAAATATAAATATATCCCAAGTATTTAACTACAAAAGGTATTAACTTTAACAAAAGGAAGTACTACAACACCCTTCCCTGGTTCCATACAAAATTGTCCATTGTTCTTTTGCTTTTATCAAAATAATAAAACATGAATATAAAGAACAAAGGATGTGTAAGTGCAAGACACCATTGAAATATTGAAATTGCAGATGCTGACTAAATAGTTCATAATTTGTCTTAACTGCCTGTTTGCTTAACAAAAATAATTAATATCATAACTGCCACGCAAAATTGATCAATAACAGGAAGTAAAAATCTTGAGTACGTACCACATCCATTTAGTCCAACCAGTCCATATCGACGGCCGCAATTAAGCTCGAGCAAAGTATCTTGCAACAGTTCACTCCCATAGAATGTAATGGAGAAGTTCGCAATCTTGATGTCACGGGAACGAGGGTGCACCGCTAGAGAGCCAGTGCATGACCTGGCCTCCGAGTTCATCTTGGCCTCTTCTTCTAATTTGAGGCATAATGACTCTGTAGCAAATTACATAACTACATTGAATGATCACAGGAAATAATTGTTTAATATTAACAACACAACTACAGTACATCCTACTAATATTATGAAGTTTGTAAGTATGGATGGATGTTTTTTACTCTTTCACGTAAAAACTATGAAATGTATTTGGATGAAATTCAGCATAAAGACAGTTTACAACCAGGATTACCACATAGGATACTTTTTATCCCGATATTCCCACGGGAACGGGAAACACGCGTGCGAAACCGCGAGCGGCCGCTAGTATTTAAATAAGTAAACTAGCAACAATACTTTTATGGGTTTATAAACCAAATATTTATTACAAAGCTTTAACAATAAGCTCTGAAGGCTAATTGTCAAATATCAACACCTATCGCAATACTTTTCAAGTACAAGTACATTGTTTCGGCAGTTTGATTCAGGGCTGGCTGATTTAAATCAAACTGATTTAAATCAGGTGATTTTTTAAATAATAATCATTGATTTAAATCAATTTAAAATGTTATATTATCTTTAATGAAATTAACAATAAATAAGTATACTTAGTAGTTACTAACAATAAAATACTGTCAAAGGGCTAACACAGAATTAGCAGACTCAAAAAAAAAGACTTGCTTGCATAACTACTTGAAATTTGTCTTCAACTGTAGCAAAACAAATCAGAAGTCAATGTTGTAAAGTTGGATACTAACAATAATTGGGTCAAAATTTATCTATACCTACTAATTTTTAAAGTAATTTAAAACAATCAACAAATTTCAAAAATATTAATTTTATTTTAATAATTTTAAAAGTATTTGTGTCCTAAATCTTATTCAATTGTCAGTAAGTACTAATAATAGTGTATTTGGTTTTGTCACATAAAAAAATCAAAACAAAATTAACTAAAATCAATAAAAATCAAAAATCATGATTTTTTTTAAATAAATCAGAAATATCGATTTTTTTTTTTTTAAATTCATGATATTTTCCTACCCTGGTTTGATTATTTTAAAATTGGTTTTAAATAAGCAAACAAGCAAAGCAATGTACTATCAACAAAACCGATGCAGTACCATTTTCAAAAAATTTTGCTTGCGCAAGATGACCATAGTCGTTCCGCCTATTGTTTAACATTGACCAATGACGACGAACCATTTATTTAAAAGAAAGAAAGTGTTGACTTGGCATACCCCGTTCCGCCTTTTGTTTTCATTGATTAACGACAAACAAAATGACCCTTTTTTAACATCTTGACTGTCTTCACAATTTTATGATTTTTTAGTTAATAGAGGGATGTTGTAGCAAAAGTTTAAAAAGGATGTTGGGACAGGACAAATGCAAATGAAAATAGCCCTTAAGGTGGTATACGGCAGATTTTGTTGATAGTACTTGAAAAATATTGCATAGGTGTTGAAATAAGACAATTTAGCACCCTTTGCTGTAGCATGTACCATACTAGTGTATAAAACTCATTAAAGGTATATTATAGTATGATTCTTTCTATTAACAATTTTTCTTGCAAATTGGAACAACGCAAATTTCTTTTCTTTTCTGTGAGTAGCTACTATGTTGGATGTAATATTATGTATGGGTAAATTTATGAATATTTTAATCAAGAAAGAACAAGCAAACAATGTTGGTTAGCTGCTTATCTTATTTTATGGCAAAAATTACTTTTTTCTAAGTTAAAAATTAATAGTACTTACCTATTCAATTAATACTCATTATTTAGTTTGCACATGTAAAAATAGGCATTACAAATTGTACCATGTGTTACTTTAAATGCAAACTACATACAACTTAGATAAACAATAATAATAAAAATACGTCATGTAAGTATTTATAACATTTTAATATGTAAGGGTTTTGGGAAACACAAAAGAAGAAATCTTAAATCACAACATAGCAGAGGCAATGTGACAGGTTAAAGCAGTTTATAATTAATAGGCTTTTTAAACCATCATCTTAATAACTAAAAGGTGACTTGCCTTCAGCCGTGAGCTCTCTTTCCTCCTTGTCTGATCCGTTAGTCGCAGAGCCATTCTCTTCATTCGTCACTCTGGCCACGGGTTTTTTGTTCCGACTAGTAGCCTGTTCTTTTTTCTTTTGCTGCGCCCTCTTTTTCGCGTCCGACGGCATTATTGACTAATTAAGCTGCAACAAGATCACTACATTTTAGCATTTACAATTTTAATACATACGGTATCATCCATTTGAAAACCTAAATAATCGATGCACTAATCCATTGCATTAAATCCAATGCACTGCAATGCATTTTAGATGAACTGACACTCACCGCACTTCAAGTTTTAGCTCGCAAATCGAAAAATTTGGCGTTTAGTTACCTATGGCCGTGATTTTGTGCAAAAATTAACAATAATAATTAGTTTTTACCTAAATATTTTATTAGATGCTTAGCACGTCGTCCGCGTCTACACGTGCTGCTTTGAAAAGAAAGACATTTCGCTAATGTAAAAGAAACGAGACAAAAGATATCCATAGACAACATTTTTTTATTGAGACAAGAGACAGTATCTTGCGTAAGGAAACTAGTCTACGGAGCTTTATAATTCTCTGTTTTCGTAGTGTTAATTTTAAAAAAGTAATCACACCGCCATACCCGGTCTTCGTTTTGGGACTTTATTCTAACCAAAGACGTATAATAAAATCAGAATTAAACCATCCGGAGCCACCACAGGCAAGCGTGCGTGGCGCTCCTACTTAAAGCAAAAAAAATTGACCTTGGCTGCATTCTATCTCGCTCCTTAGCATAGAATACATATAGGTAGGTAATTAGGTAATAGTCCGTAGGTCCCACAGACGTATAATAAGAAGGTAGGTCCCCTTCCTCTCTTTCTAAATTAGACATTTACATCCGCCATATTGATACATGCGGTGTGTTTTACCCTCGGACCAAATATTTGGTCCGAGGTTTTACCCAATGTCTGTGGTTTTACCATTGTTTGAGAATGCCGGTTACAGAGCATTCAACAAATACTCTAAGGCCGGTTACCACCGGGAAAATTCAGAAAAAAATATTGAGATGATTTAATTAATGGAATATAATTTTACAAATTACAGGTTTTGATAATAATTCACCAGATTTAATAACAAGTTAGGCAATATTGAACAATGAAATTGAAATGACCGAGTAAAAAGTTACGAATATCTATTTAATTGAATTTTCATTTGTGAAAATGAAAATACCACAATTAATATTAACCGACTTACAAAGTAGAATAAAATAATTTTATTTGTTGGAAAATGGGTCTGTTATTGACGATATTGTTTCCAAATATTGCGTTTAACTAGATAAAACTTCCTTTTGTTTAAGTGGTGTAATATTCTTGAACATCTCTTTACTTTAAAGTTTTGTCTCACAAGTACTTGAAGTTTCTGTAAGATAAACAAAATTGGTTAGAGAGTCAACTTAGGTTATTCATTTTGAATGAAAGGAAAAAGTAAGTAAGTACCTATACAGAATTAACCTAGAATTCATTACGATTGTAGTAGGTGGTTTCTCAGAGTAAATTGTAAAATAATAGACGAGAACAATAAAAGAAGGTAGGTATGTTATGTATCTAAATGATAAATTCAAGTACACGTAACTCTCAGAACAATTTATTGTTCTGAGTAGTCACGTATAAGTAAATACTGAAGATATGGCTGTTTGGGCTTAATCTCCTTGACCTTTCTACATCAAACGGAAAAAAGTATCACATTGTCTTGTCTATGTCTACGACATTTTGAAAACTCAGTGGCGGGAAAGTAAAAACTAATAATGAATTACTTACATACAAAAGGCATGAATATTCTATTTCTTTTATTACTTACTTCTTAGAAGTAAGTAATAAAAGAAATAGAATATTCATGCATGATTGGTCTCGCTGCGAGCGCAGCGAGACCAATCATTCATCTAAGACCATTGAGATAAGTACGTAGTACCATAGACTAAGTAGTACATATTAACTGATATTAACCATTGTCTAACCGCCGTACTCAGAGTTTCAGAGTTTTAACTGACGGTGCGACACGTAAAGCCGGCGCGTCGCGCCAAACTGACCGTGAGTGTGTATAAAAGTCCCACTGCTGGGCACGGGCTTTCCCACATAGACCACATCACATGAGGAGATAGGGCCATGCATGTGACCTATCACGCTGGCCCAATGCAGGTTGGTAGAAGGATTGCGTAGTAGGATAATAAAATACACTTTATTTAAAATAGTTTATTAAAATTACAATGACATACACATTTTTATCACAATGACAAACTAACGTGTTGCGAGGTAAAGTTTAAAATCGATTAAAGAAGTTTGACAGTTTAGTATGGGAAGATGTGGGCTGACTGTACAAAATAAAATTATTTACAAAGTTTTATTATTTTACAAATCAAATAAAAAAAATTCAGCAACTGCAGAAGTGGCCGCCTAGTTGTTGGACGCATAGGTTGGCCCTTATAAAAACGTTCCTACTAACACGCACTAGAGTGTCACTGTCACTGCGCATTGTTTTAAAAGCACTCACTACCTACGTAACTGTTCGGCACTGGTGATAGTATGGCCATGTCGTGACCACACACTAAGTCCTTCGTTCGCAGTTTCGCACGACCCCACACGTGAAAGTCCAGCGGCGTGAGCGTGCTGGCCATGCGATCGGTCCACCGCGACCAATCTAACGATCTTCATAGATCACTGTGAGATGCGCACGGATGTTGCAGTCGTAGTGCGCCGGCGCTCCAATGTGCTGGTAATGCAGCCTCCGACGTAGTCCGATAGGCACGTCGGCGAGCATCTTCACCAGGTTCACTTGTAAAAAGTTCATGTATGTAGCTCCGTTGAGTCGGTTTAGAAAAACTGGACCGAGAAATTGGTAACCAAATAGCCCCGCCCACACATTAACACCTAAACCTATGTTAAGAAAGGTTCAGAAGCGCCAATCTTGGGTTTTCTTCAGTCTAGTAGTGGGCATTGTGGATGTTGAATATGCCCACTCTTGTGAATGTGCTTTCATCAGTCGATAAAATATTGCACCGCCTATTTCGCCGGAGCCATTGACAAAATGCTATTCGTGGTGCAAAGTTCTGTTGCATGAGCTCCTGGACTCGCGTGAAGTGGAACGGACGCAGCTCTTCCCATTTTAACACCTTCCACGCCTAAGTCTTTGAACAAAGACAGCCGCTGCAGCATATGTACTGGCGGTTGGCTAGCGCGCGAAGAAATCCAAAATGTTTTCTTCCAGCTGTGGCGAATAGCGAGGTCTTCCAGCATCACCACGAGGCATAAAACTCCCCGACTCCCGGAATCGCTGCTCAGCTACCAAGATAGTGCGGGGACTGACGCGCACACTGTATACTTCCTGGTAAAGCCTCACCGCTTTAGCGAGGCTGTAGTTCGCGTCTCGATAACATGTGACTATGTTAAAATAATCTACATTAGAATATCGGTACGGCATTTTCGCAATATTCGTTCACGCACGGAAGTTCTCAGACTGGCCTCTCAAAAAATATGCACACGACAGTGTTTCCAGTTTAATGATTTGCTTTCCCTTCGCTACAGTTGAGATTTCCCCTTCTCAGGACTTTTTTCCCCTTAATAATTATTCTGCTATGTTTTTCAGGAGGTTAAAATTACTATCTAAAAAAAAGGTCGTCGCAAGGTGGGTAGAAATAAACTATATTTTTTTTTTACGTTCCGTTACATGCAGTGTTCATAATATCATTTTTGGCGGCGGCGGCGTTACACATGACATTTATTGGAGGTTAAAAAGGTACGTCAAATATGTAAAAAAATAATTATTTTTTTGGTTAGGCTTATTTCTCCTCGATTTCCCCTTTTTCTTCCCCTCTGGACTTTAATTTCCCCTCAAAAGGGGAATTTCCCCTCATTGTGGAAGCACTGCACACGATTGCACTCTCTCTCTCAAGCCAGCACGTGTATCTCTGTCACTCAAGCCGGCACGTGTAACTAGGGACGGGCGAAATGTTGTAATGTTTATTGATCTCGTACGACAGTTCGCTTACATAAAAGGGTAGTCGGAAAGTAGCTAGCCCGGTGGACTAAGAAAATCTATCAGCTGTAGGTAATTTTGACATCAGTTATCCGAAACCGGTAATCTTTTCAATTGACTTGAGTAGTTAAAAACAAACAAACCTTTCCACCAATTAAATGTAACTGAATAATTTGCTCTAGCTGGGAATCGAACTTGGGACATTTAGGCTTGGGGACGGTAGTCTTACTACAAGACCACTGGAACTTAAACACGTCAGCTTCCACATAAAAAATCTTACCACCAAAGAATTTACTAAATAATCTGACCTAGCTGGGAATCGAACCCAGGACATCTTGGCCTGAGACCAGTGAACCTGGTCTAGTGATTAGTTAGAATAGACCGTAGTGACAGTAGATGATTCACAATTCACGCACGACACGTACAATAATTCGGATATGTCATCGATCTTCCCATCATTATCTAATACCTCCAGCAAAATGTCAATAGTGCCGCCAATCCGCCAAAGTCGCCGCGTGCCGAAAAGGCGCAGCGCTGTGCAGTTCGGCATCGTTTGACTAATAGGGTTGATAGAAATTAAATATGCACCTGATGTGACGTTTAGTCACTTGTCTACACTACTGTCTACGTCTAAGTTTAGTAAATCTTACCTATGACATTGCTCAAATAATTAACGTTTGCGAAAAAATTAAATTATTGTTAGGGTTGGTATGTTGGTAAGTAGCGGGTAAGCGGGAAACTGCATATCTTGAAAACGGCTGCTCTCACTTAACTTTATTTATAACGTTATTTACATAACTTTAATCACTATCCCAAGAACTCCGAATGGAAATTTAAAAACTACGACGACACAAGTAATTTTCGTTATTTTATTATTAATTTAAGTCAGATGGATCCGCCATTGAATAAAATTAGATTAGTACTTAATTGGTTTAAATTGCAATGACACAGACAAACAGACGGTTTCAAACTAGAAGCATCTTTCTTTTCGTCGGGGTTAAAAACTACAAGTGTGTAAGTGTTAAGCCCCTAGAATGGCTTAAAAGAAAATAGTAAGTAGTCTAGGTGGCGACAACTAAAAAACTCTGTTTTTATTTTTTATGTTGCTCATGTTTTTCATCCGTTGAGTGTCGGTTTTTCGTTCACGATCACGAGTCAAAGAGAATGTGGCGCAAGCCGCAAACAGGTCACATGTTCGCGAGCGTGGCGTCATGAAGTAACGAGGAAATACTTAGGTTTATTGATTTTTATCACAATGAGCCCATTAATAAGGAACTCAAAACATGAGTAACATAAAAATAAAATCATTTTTGTATGTACATACAAATTAAAAGCACTGTACAAGTATTTCCTCCACGTCCATCTTCACGGCCAACGCTACACAAAATGAAACACACCAACTTGTGACGTGTGAACAAACACCGTCATTAAAATAGGACGAGCGCTTAAGATGTGATACGTGTAAGTTACCTCAAGATTAATCTGGATTTTATGTTTTTAAAACCGCCATAAAGCTTCTAACATTGCTTGCATTGCAACCGCTACCTTCTGATAGCAGCCGGCACCAACGGCAACCACAAAGAAATATTTTTTATTTGGTCTTAGAGCACGATCACAATCACTACACGAAAAGCGTAAGCCGCTGCACCATTTGTTATTTAGCAACAAAGCATTGAGTAGTTGTGGAGAAGAAGATTCATACTATCTTAAAAAATATTTTTTTTAAATTTCAAATTAACAAGTGACAACCATTGGCCATCATAACCATACCTATTTTGTGCGCTTGCCGTCCGCTCTGGTTTGCGCGCGTGCGAGCGAGTGCGATGCGATGCGCATGCGCAGTTGCGCACTTTAGGCAGCAGGCAGCAGTGCATGAGTGCGTTAAAGTGGTTTGCACCGGAGCGGAATCTGGCGGACCGGTGAAATTCACCGGTGATTTGCCGATCTTCGGTGATTCACCGGTGATCTCCGGAGAATTTTGTTGTTTAGCCAGAAATTATTAAGCTATTCTATTCAGTTATTGTTCGGTAATGTTGTGCAATTTGAAGCTTTATTTTAATAAAATATATTTATTTAGGTACGATGAGATTAATGCTCTAAGATGAGATTCAATACATTAGGTATTAGTAATTGAAAAGGAAAAAAATCTTTATTTTACATTTATTATTATTTATAATAAATTATGGTTTCATGAAGTAGACACAACATTTCAACAGCGTCATTGCGCAGTATATAACATATATTTCTTTGGTCATTGAGAATATAACATGTCGTTGAAAATACTCTCTCTGACCGAACTAAGATCAAACCAAGCCCAAATTTAAAAAAAAAAACAGTTTTTTGATGCGGCAGTGATGACAACAGGGCCAGAGAAATACTATGTGGAAGAAATTAATAAAATCAAATTTAATCCTACTAATATTATAAAAGCGATAGTTTGTAAGTATGGATGGATGTTTGTTAGTCTTTCACGTAAAAACTACTGAATGGATTTGGATGAAATTCGGCATACTAGTTTTTAACCTAGATTAACACCTAGGACACTTTTTATCCCGATATTCTCACGGGAACGGAAACCACACTGGTGAAACCGCGAACGGCCGCTAGTATTTTATAAGTTCCTCTCGCATGAACTTGAATGGTATACTGGCGACGAACGTTATTACTGGTGTGCGACCGAAGTTGCGGTTTCGGTTTCAGCCAGTTTCGGCCTAAAAATCATGTTTCGGGAAGAGGTTCGGTTTCGACCAAAAACAGCCAAACCTTTCGGCCGCGCCGAAACTTACATCTTCGTACTTTTGGGTCGCGTTCGGCTGACGTCGAGTGCACTCGGCACGGCTGGCCATATGGCGTCACTCGCCTCGCCTAACTCCACCGGCCACTGAATCAGTGCTCTTTGCTCGTGTAGTGAAAATTAAAAGTAAAACTGAAAGAAAATATATCATTATGATTAAAAAGTCGCTGACTCAGATGTAAGTAACATTTTAAATTCACTTTTTGGTTAGTTAAATTTTGACCCAGTGTCATTTTAACAATGTTGAAATTTCAATTCGATAAAAGGTGAAAGTAGAAACTTGTAATATTAGGCCGGCGAAATGTTTCATTCACGCGTGTTTTAATCACGTTTATAAATGTTTCGCTTTCGGTTTCGGCTGAAACTATAATCAAACCGAACCTTCGGTTTCGGTTTCGGCAAGAAAACATGTTTCGGTCGGACACTATATAACATTATGCAACACTTTAGAAAGTCTTCAAAAAGAAGAATACATAAAAATGAGAAATAAAAATTATGTAATTTAAAAAATGATAACAAATAGTAGGTAGGTACCTAATAAACACATCGTTAATCAATAAATAAAATATGTTTTTTGTTTGGCTCCATAAGTTGTATAACCGGAGAATACCGATTTCTCTCTGGTGTTTTTTACCGATTAGTTTCACCGGTAGAACACCGGTGTTTCTCCGGAGATTTATGCTCCGGTGCAAACCACTAAGTGCAGTAGTCTAGTGACTATTCAGTTAGTTAGACGTTAGTCCACTCCACGTCAGTCGTACCGTGCGTAACGTACACTATGTACGAGAACTAAACCACCCTATGAGGCTTGTACATTGTGATTGTCATAGTAGCGGCTTTTGGCGATTTACTTTCTGCCTCCTGTCACTCCAATGATTACACCCTCCAGAAGTCCAGATGCATTCCGCACTAATGCGTCCTCTCCGCCAGAGACGTTGAAGCATAAATTGAAAATTTTGTACATCAGCAGGCACCAACCACCACACAGCACACGGCTAACGCGAGCGAGAGTAGCGAGTAGCGAGGGCTAAAACGCGAAAGAAACAGACTATCGACATCAATACTTATGACTGATGTGGATGCCCAGTTCAGGAGCTGATGCCGCAGAACTATTCTTCACCTGAGCTCATGCTCAGGCCAAGGCCAGTAATCATCAATTGATCGCAGTAGCATCGCAGTCTGGCTGCTCAGCGCGCCCGCCTGAGTAGGTGATCGATTCAGTTTTCTTCAACCGCCTGGGACATCGGCAGCTTTTATTTCCACTGTGATTGTGTTCTTGTGCCTGACTGTGCGAACTGTTTTTGAGCACCTATCTGCGTGATGACTAATTTTACCAGTGCCGAGTGTTTTGTTTTTGTTGCGATGCGTGTGTTATCCTATAAAACTCGATTTATTGAATGCCCAAGGCCATGTTAACTGTTTCTCAATGTCGTGTAAATTAATAATTGAAAATTATTACGGTACTACACGGTAACTTTAATACCTACCAACATAATTAACTTAAGCACTACTTTCGTAGTCTTAAAAAGCTAATTATTGTTATTGTCCTGTTGTGATTAGAAATTATTATAAATCGGTACTTCCAAGGTACCCTAACGTACCTATTAAAATAAACAAATGTACTTATTGATTTCATAAATGTGTTTCATGTTACAACTATTTTGTTCGGGATATTGTAAGCTGATTATTGCAACATAAATAAGGATTTAAATAAAACACTTTTAAACAGACATTACTAGCGTTTAATTTTTCTTTTACATATTGCAAAGTGTAATCATAAGTGTAGTGTTCGCGTAAACTTTAGGAAACAATATGAAAGGGTTATTTTTATTGGTCATTACGTAATTTAACAACTTATAGCCATAAATAATTACAATTTGTGTTTTTAATGGTTTTTCAATAAAAATACCAACTACAATAAACTGTATTTCTTATTTTAACTTGTCCAGTATGACAAGATAAGACCGAAGCGATAAGCTGATCTGCAACTCTCTCATTCCAGCAGTGCGAGCACGGATCTTTTATCGACCGATAAAGTGACGTTAGACGTCGACAAATTGACATCGGCCGCACATGAACTGTCAAATTTTATCGTCTAATGTCACTTTATCGGTCGATAAAAGATCCGTGCTCAGGGGGCAGGTAAATGATTTTGTAGTCATTTACCAACAAATTTGATGAAAACTAAGAACCCATCAACCTGGCATTGAGTCAGCGTGATAAGTTATGGCCCAATGTGCCCATTTGATGTTATCCATGTGGAAAGGCCTGTGCCCAGCAGTGGGTCGGTTAAGGCTGATTATGATGCCTAGTAGGTTATCAGAAATAAAACGAGATGCTAGTTAGGTACGCACACGCACGGTACGGTACCTACGTACTACTAAATGTTAGTGAGCGAGCGAGAACGAATGCTCATTTACGCACGCCATCGCGCGCAAGCTTATGATTGGCTCAGGCTGTACTGCATGTGTAGCTGTGTGTGTGTGTTTCTCTGCGTCAGCGTGAGTGCGACTACTTCCACAATGCAGTCGCATGTGTGAGTGATTTCATCGAGGCATCTACAGTATGATACAGTTTATGCCCATTAAATATTAAATTATTTTGTTTGAAAAATTAAAATCTAAACCTTTGACAAAATACTACTGTTTATTGAGGAAAATATTTTTATTTTGGCGTAAACTACCTGTACTTTAAAGGAACGCTACTAATTTAATTGAACCTTATATAATCGTCGCCTATCGGAATATGAACGCTCGGGTCACACAATAAGTTTCAATTTCGCGTGGAAGTCGTTAGAGAGTGAATCTGTACGGTAGTAACCCGCGCCAAACATCTCGCTCGCTGTGAACACGAGGCGATTCGCGTCGCAGTAGCACAATATGGGTACTTATCAGCGGGACGTAAGCGGTTAGGGCGGGCGGGGCACACCCCCGCGGACCCCTGCGCATGCGCGCTCGCCATGTGTATTCGTTTGTTTTGGCTTAGCAGTGGAAAGTACAGTCACGAGTAGAGATGGGCGGTAGGAAAAAACCCAACGGGAAAAAACCGGGTTTTTTTCCAAAATGGGAAAAAACCCGGTATTTATCAAATGCTGGGATTTTTCATGCAATTATCACGAATCTTATTATTTCTTCATTTAAATATGGACATCGGTAGTATTATTGAATGAATTGACTGTTTTTAAACGATCCTATTTATTTTCACTGCTTGCTAAGATTTACAAATTTTCTTGACCAATAAATCTTGTATTGAGAAAATTAAATTTCCAATTCCAATTCTCCTACCAAGTAAACTTGATTCAAGTTGACACTAACTGTTAGTGTGGATGACAATAGCATTATACGCCAATAGTTTTTTACTGCGCTTGAAGTTTAATTCATCAATGCCGAAATAAAACAACGCACGAAATATCATAGTTATTTATTACGTATTAAAAAGTATTGTGCTAGAATATTTTTCTATTGCTTAATGTACAATTTTAATTACTATCGCTGTTGTCATTATCATAACATTCTGCTGTTATTGCGTTGATATCACAGAATTCGATTTCTTGTGTATTTATATTTGTGCGCGATGTAGAAGGTTGTTTGTCGTAAATTAGACTAATTATTGGGCTAAGTACTACTCCAGGAGTAGATATGGGCTCGTCATCTTCATCGTTATTGTCATCTTTATGTTTATGTAAAAGGTTCCAGTTATTTATTGCTGCCCTGTTTGTAGTCAGTCTATTAATTTCTTTACTGACTGTGTTGAGCAAACAAAGCTCAAAGTTACCTCCCGCAACAACTTAATCTCTCGTTTAACGTCAACTTCATGGGGTGCCAAACCTTATGTACTACGGACGTCAGGGCTGGCACTCTGCTTCTTAGCTGTAGAATACGGATGCCCAGTGTGGCATCGGTCCGCTCATGCCAAAGAGGTAGACGTCGGTCGCCCTGAACGAAACATGCAGGAAAATTACAGGTTGTCTCAACCCCACTCCCCTTATGCTATACCTATTATCTGGTATAGCATCGCAGCAAGTTCGCAGAGGTGTTAAAGGTGAAAGGTAAGGCAAGAATCCGACAACAGGCACTCTCTGTTCGAGCACCAACCGCCTGAATGTCACCTCAAAAGCCGTAGGAGCTTCCTGAAGTTTACAAAAGCTTTAACGGAACGCCCTAGAGAGGCCCGCTGCAAACTATGGCAGGAAATATGTGCACCAACACCCTAGAAAGGCCTGCTGCAAAACTATAGCAGGAAATATGTGCACCTCCACCTAACTCCATTGCACCTTCAGAAAATCTTCCCCCTGGCAATAACCAAGCGTGGCTCACATGGAAATAGCTTAACCAACTCCGGACCCAAGTGGGCCGCTGCAGATCGAATATGGCCAGGTGGGTATTATACTGCTCTGAACTCTGCCCAGTGCGAGTGTGGCGCTCCAGAACAAGACATGCGGCATCTGCTGTTATGCCCGCGTTGCCCTTACACCTGCACGTTGAAAGAAAGACCTGAATGAAGCTTCTCCTCCTGGGGTGGCAACAGCGGAATATTGGGCCAAAACTGTTTAACAGTGCGTATATATTGAACTATCGATACGATAAAGAAGAAGCAAGTGTGCTGAATGATCGTTCAGTGCTGCCGAAGTGCAGGGAACAGTCAGAAGGCCTGCTGCAACTCTACTCAGCAGTTTTTATTTACACGACCCACTCCACCAAACGACTGGATCCATTTCTGTGATATTCTTCCAAAGAAGTGATCTACCCTATAAACCTTATTTAGGTCCATAGTTGGCTAAATCGACAGAAATGTCAATATTAGCAATTGGCCTACTTCATGGATAAATTCCATGGCATTCACCTCGTGCTCTTCATCCAAATCAACACCTTGCGATCTTGGATCTAACAAATATGCAGCGCAGTGGATTGGTTTAATGCAGTTATTTGTTAAAAAGCTTGATTAAAAATCATAACGAGGAAGGTTCATTATGAAATATAATGTAGGTAGATATTAAAACTATGTATCTAATGGCATTCAGTTACAAAAATGTTTTAAGATATTAAAGCCATTTCAGAGACCATTTTCTTTTTATTCTTCACCACATTCAAATTATATTTATTATGAACACAGACCCGTATTGTTTTTAAATAAAAAGTTATACCACTTTGTAAACACTAAATCTGCTTTTTTTTACCTGCTATTTTATTTATGTCTATCAACCTATTGTTGTTTTAGGGATACGGGAGCAGGTAGTCAATATGATATTGTCTACCCGACCTTTCGCACGCCGCACCCTTGCGATGCGCTCGCGCACGCAGTCAGTTGACTGTCGACTTTCTTCAGTGCAACTACTATACTTCTCGTTTACGTTCTCGCTGTTTGATTTATTAATTTCTAATCGTTTACGACTTGACTTGCTCACCAGATTTAGAAAAGTGTTTTGTGAATTGGACAGTGATTGTGGTATTGGATCGACGACTAGATTCCACAATTATGTTACAATTGTTTTTACTTTAGACAGAGGGTTTTGAGACTCTATTCCAATTATAGAGAGTTGTGGGTATGAAGCTCTTTCTGGTTGTTTTGATGTTTAGGCATATGCGCCTAAACAACAAAACAACCATATGAAACACAGCTCTCAACTATCTAAGTAAATAAGTCGAGACTAGTTACGATTTGCCGCTGGGTAGTTAAAGCGAGCAAGACTATTTTAACAGGCCTATAGACAAAAAATTAATTATACAAAAGCTATTTTTTAATGTTAACCTGATGATGCAGAAAAGAAACACATTAGAAAACGAGAACTAAAAGGTTTACAGATTTGGCTCCATAGAAACATTTGATCGTTATGACCATACCTAACAATTGACACCATTTTTGGGAGTAGCCGCTACCTAGACCATTTTGCCCATTCTTCTTTGTGTTTCGTACCCGGTTTTGCTCAACTTGCAGCGAATGAATAGAATAATAAATAGGAAAGTCATGGAGTCACATCAAACTTAAGGCAACCTCGATATACACCCTCGATATATTTATTGAGATAGGTTTAATGACAATATACTCGTACATTATTAGATAAACGTGTTTGGATGGGCCGCCCACTATACCTTTTGGCTAAATTTGATTACAGATTTAACTTTTAATAGTTATTAATTTATACGTTATTATTAAAGCGTTGGTACGATGATATCAAAAGAACAGCTGGGTTGAAATGGATTGAGTCTGCACAAGAGCGGCAAAAGTGGCATGATTTGAAGGAGGCACCTCTAAGGTTAAAAATGACTGAAAACAAAATAGTTATTTGTTATACAAGAGTGCAAACTTGCTTTTTAACCGCGTGCTCAATTTTGATGACCGAGCAAGCGAAGGAATCTAAAATTGAATCACGAGCGCAGCGAGTGATTCAAAAATTAGAATCCTGAGCGTTACCGAGGGAATCAAAAGAGCACGAGGTGAAAAATCTTTGCACTCGAGTGCAACACGTAACTTTTCATCCCACCTCAACGAGGAAATTACCAACCAAATTAAAAAAGTAGGTACACCAAAAAGGTTCCGAGTCTGAGTTTTTAACAATTTAAAAAGGTCGTATGATAAATCGGCACCATGGAGGAAGAAGAAAATAGGTTTAATGATGTTTTGAATACACATACTAAGTGCACACGATGTTATAAATTCAATTTACTTTGTCCTCTAGCGGGTAAAAACGGCTTTTGCACTCAGATATCGAAGAGTAAAAATACTCTTTCCGAGATGGGGGGATGAAAATTTACTTTGTCCTCTAGCGGGTAAAAACGGCTTTTGCACTCAGATATCGAAGAGTAAAAATACTCTTTCCGAGATGGGGGGATGAAAAAAAAATTATACGTTAGCAAAACCAACATTAGATACGATTATGTTCATTACTTTACAAGTAATTTATATAAAATTACTAATTTTACATTCAAACTGCTGTTTTGCTAAGCGGCAGTAAGTATCACAGCCCGTGAGCGTAGCAGCAGTTGTCAACCCAAAGCGTATTACGTATTTAATCACAAAACAATCAAAATCCAGGTCGTCAATAATATAGAAAACAAACAAACACAAATGCGCACGGTATGGAGGCGAAACTACGTATGACAGATCACGACATCAGGCGATAACGCAATGGCCACTCCCTCCCTTTCGCTCGGAACTACCTCACCTCCGCTACGTAACCCTTTTATTTTTCGCATTTATTGGTCATCAAAATCGACGAAAGTTACATGTTACTATGAAAGTTCTTACATAATTCCATTTTTGTTTGTATTTATTATTCCAGTTGTTTGTGGAATTGTGTTATGTAGTGTAAATATATTTTTATTTTCAATATATATTTGTATAAATTGAAAAAACCCGAATATTTTCCCATTTGGGTTTTTTCCCGGGTATTTTCCCGGGTTTTTTCCCCAAATTTGGGTTTTTTCCGGGTAAAATCCCATCCCTAGTCACGAGTATATTTTTTTTAGTCGCGTCGCGATTTTAGGTGTTTGTTGTTACGTTACTGTTTTAAGTTGTCGATTTATGTTTTTTTGTTAAGCCGGGTCCGCTGCGCCAGATTTTTGAACAGAACATTGTTCGAAAACTTAGATAAGGGGCGTTGCCCATTGAGTAATAATGTGGCCCATTGAGTAATTTATGTTTTCGAACAATGTTCTGTTTAAAATCTGGCGCAGCGGACCCGGCTTTACTGTTATTGTAGGAGTAGGTACTGTTTTGTTTTGGAAAGGCAGTTGAAATGCCTAGACGTCGTTGGCAAGCTAGAAAAAATATTTTTAACGTATAGGAGTTTATGAAGAAAGAAGCTTACAAAGGTATACAAATTGACCTTAAACATGCACAAAAAAAGAATAGCGGCTGCTACTGGATTCAGTACCTATGGACTATGGACAGTGCGCAGAATTAATGAAGAAGCAAATAAGTCGGATCTTTGGACAGTTTTCAATACTCCCGTTAAGGAAACACACAGCATCCATAGCTTCTTAAAATGTTATTTTAAAAAAATATATGAATGCTTATAATTTAATTGTTGTTATTAATTTATCCTGGTTAATTTTGGGTATTAAAAAATAAATAAAACGTCTAATTTATAAATTATCTTGATGTTATATTGTATAAATATTATAAAGCTCTAATTATAATGTTGCTAACTGTACACCTGCGCGTCGCAACTTCAGTTCAGAGCGAGCTAGAAGTTTGGCACTGCCTATACTATTAGTTATTCTGTGCTTGTATCAAGACGAAAAACTAAACAATTTTAAAACACACAAATTTATGAATTAATAAACATAAAATATCATTGAAATTACCTGTAAGTTGTAGCCGTTTGTGGCGCTAGGGGAGAGACACTTGCCCGCCATTTTTGTCTCGTACCAGGATACGTTTGCTTACACATAATTTATCACCACGGTTCGACGCGATTCTGTTTCGGCGTGCAGTGGTACTGGGGGTAGCGATGCGCATTTGTCTGGCACAGACTATAGCTCGTTAGATTAGTTGTTAAGTCTATCTACAAGTTAGTTAACTGTTTTTTTATTATTATTATTATTAGTATTGACGTCAATAAGTGCCTGTAAAGGTTAACATTGAATAAATTATTTGACTTTGACTTTGAATAACCGTTACCGATTGCGCTTATAATAGTTTTGTTATATTAACTGTTGATTCACCTATAATGAAAACACAATACAAAATTACGATATAAATTATACATAACATTACATAACACTTACATAATTGATGATTAAACGAACTTACCTGTAAGTGAAGTTCTATCATAATTATACGAAGCGCCTCGTCCGAAGAGATTATATTATTGTTACATGTAGTACCGCATATTAAGTGGCCAATCGTGCACTAGTTTAGAGTATTTCTTTGTAATTTTTACAATGTGGGGAGTCCTCTTGCTACGTGGTGACCACCATTACGCTCCTTTGTCATGTAGTTTAGAGTAAGATCCTGAAATCATTGATATACATTTCCTAAGAGATTAGTAACGGGATCGTTAGGGTGGGTGGGTTGTTACTAATCTCTTCGGACGAGGCGCTTCGTATAATTATGATAGAACTGCACTTACAGGTAAGTTCGTTTAATTATCAATTATACTTTGCGCCTCGTCCTTCGAGATTATATTATTGTTACATGTAGACTTTGAGAGTATGTGACGGAAATTGTATCAATGATACCACCTACGTATTAAATAATAATAAAATAGGTAAGTAGGTACTTATATACTTATGCAAGTATTTTTTTTTGCAACTTAATGTATTTACTCATCTTGATCTTAATTTAACATTGTTTCATCAACTCATTTAATACGATGACTAAATAACAATCACTTAACGATAAAAATAACGAATTTGTTATATTTATTAAACTTAATGTACCTACTTCTCATAAATAAAGATCATGAATGTCTACTCTGTGCATTTAAACCTTCTAATAATTGGTTATTAAATGAGCTAAGGATACATCTTTAGCTTGGTGTGTCGTTGATGTTGATGTGGTGTGGTGTGTGATCATCACAATATTATTTAGAATGATTATAATAAATACAGGATTGCATCGCCGCCGACGCTTACTTGTCCTGTGCCACATGAGTAAATTCATGTGGCCGTGCTGTGCGCCGAGGACACGGACGTTTTGATCCCGCACTCACTTGATGTAGTTGTTTATCCAGCGGCTAAGGTTTGCGTGCCGACTGCATTGTGCGTTGTGCGGCTTTTTATACCTACACAACAGTTGGGTGGGTGCTACCAGGGTAATGCTACGCACTCGCGCCGCGCATCACGACATGAATCAGAAACAAACACAGCATAATTTATTTTTCATATGGCTAAGTCTAAGTCTCATGCTTACGGTAATGTAGACGGCTGCCAAAATAGTGTAACCTAAGTAACTAATAGCATAAAATAATATTTTTATCATTTTTCAAATAACCGACGGTTAAGAGAGAAAGGTAAATATTATGTGTCTACCTACTTCTTGTTTGTATTGTAATAGTTACTTCTGTATCGAAGAAACACAATATATTCAGGAAGTAATTATGTATGATTAGCGCGAATAGAATAGTTAATTTAATGTATTAACCGCCAATTTCGTTACTATTCGCCTTGACTACTTAAATAAAAAAGTTTTCGTTTTTAATTTCACGGTGGTTTATTTAGTAATTTACCGTCCAATACTGGTCAGGTCAATTTATTTAGTAAGTAAGTAAGTATGTATGTTTTATAATTTATCTACTCTCATGTAGTAACTTCTCTCTAGTGGGTTCCGAACTGTTAATGTTACTGCATTCTATCAGGAAGTGTAATACTAATTACTTTGCACTGAATATTAAGCATGGACATATTTCTAAGTAATATGTCCACGATTTTAAGCAACTCTGATCTTATTGCACAAAATATCTCTATGGGTTGACATGCTGCTGCACCTCTGCAGGCCCCATTAGGATTAGAAGCAACTGAAATCGGTGATAGAATGATCACGAAAACAAGCATCCTAGAGCTGGTAGGATTTCAAATTGTTAATTCGAATAAAAACTAAGGTAAACAACCAAGTCGTAATTTCATTGGTACTGCAAAAAATGTAAGTAAGTAGGTACTTATATGTTTTCCTATCCAGCACTTTAACACGTAACGTAACGTATTCGTACGGATAATAAAAAGTTAACTAATATTTAAATTAAACTGAAGAATTTGTGATCTATACAAATAAATATCAATCGCCACGAATGTATGTTCGAGCATCACTATAAAACGCACCTGTGTCTGTGTCATGGTGGCTAATACCTACTTACTTCTTTTTTTTTGTGTGTGTGTTCGTTATTGTCAAAGTATTTGAGACATTTTTTGAAAATTTTCCATCGGTTAGGCCGGGACTCCACCAAAGCAGAGATGTGTGCGGTGTGCTGTGTGCTGTGCGAGAAGAGATGTTTTTCAGCTCGCGGGACTCCACCAAAGCGGAGATGTGTGCGGTGTGCTGTGTGCTGTGCGAGAAGAGATGTTTTTCAGCTCGGGTGCGGGGCGTTGAGTGCTCAGTACGCATTCTGACACGAAAGGTAGACGATGTCGCTATTATTACAAAAAAAGTATCTTCTTTTACTTGAAGAAGAACTACAGTCTGAAGAAGCAGAATTGATAGCTTTATACTACCTAAACAAAAGAAAACATCGGTTTTGGAAAAGAAGTCACTTGTATTACCATACCAGTCATGGAGAATTTTTTACTCTGTTTAATGAGTTAGATGATGAAAGTTTTACCAAGTCCTACAGACTACCGAGGAATATATTCTACGAACTACATAACTTAATTAAACCGCATATATTTAAGCAAGATACTAACTACAGGAGATCTATCTGTACCCAAGAGCGGCTAGCAGTATGTTTGAAGTAAGTACCTACCTAATTATTTTTTTGTTAAGTGTGTTTGTGTTTATGTGTGTTATCTGCGTTTGAATGTGATCAGTCTTTTTTGAGTGTTTGTTTTTTTTTGTGTAAAAGGGCTAAGTGAGAAGTACTCAAAACGAGAATCAAGAAGTACGAGAATACATGAAAAATATTATGTAAACTGAGGTATGTAAGGATTACGAGAAATCGAGATCCGTTGTCTCTTTCTACCCCTCCGGGAGACTGGAGTGATGCATATTATGTAAAAACCAAATATATTTTTATATTATCTTATTTATTCATAAAGAAAACAAAAAAATCAACTGCCGTTCTGGGAGTAGCAAAAAAAACGTAAGGTTATATTAGAAACATAACGTACAAAAAAATTATAACAGTAAATCACATGAGACATATTGCTTTCTTTTCCATATAGTTACAAATTATCATATGTGTCTTCTTCGTTTCTGAATGCTTCTTCTATCTGTTCATCGGTCATGTGCGTATCTTCCAAGCTTGGAACAGGTGCCTGTGTCGAACTTGGACCCGGTGTTTGTGTTGAGCTAGGAACCGGTGCCTGTGTTGAGTTAGGACCACCGGCCTGTGTTGATGTAAGAACCGGTGCCTGTGTTGAGCTAGGACCCGGTGTCGAACTTGGACCCGGTGTTGAAGTGTAACCGGGGGAATACCAATTATTTTCATTTGTGTTATACCATGTGTTTTGTAGCTCAAGTTCTTCCAATTCTAAAAGAACATTGAAAATTTTACGTTTAGCCTGAAGCTGCATATATTGAGAAAGTTTTTTTACACTTTTTGATATCGACAGAAAAAAAGTGTCCATTTCGTCAAGGGTATTATTTTTCTCTATCAATGATTGTATTTCTAGTTTTTCTTGGCGTATTCTTTCACGGTTTGCATGGTGCTGTATAAGTAAATTACTTATTTCATCCGATTTTCTTGTTGCATTTCTGCATGTCGAGGCTGAGACGCTTGATGTCGGTGACGGCGAATGTTGTACAGATGGACGATCTTCTGGAGTGCTTCTTGTATGATTGCTTGATGTTTCAAAAAACTCATCGGTTACATTATTTTCCAATGAATTTGTTTCCTGTTCATTTATATTTGTTTGTGAGGTATAATTTGTAGTCCTGTTTCTATTCGTCATATATGGTATCAAAAATTCCATTACCTTCTCATATTTCCATTCACGAATTTGTTTACCACTCTGTCCACTTCTAGTGGCATTCTTCCTTTTTAATACGTCCCGGTGGCTGTCTCTCAACTTTTTCCACTTAGATTTAGCCGTTTTTACTGAAATAAAAATAATTGAAATCATTATAAATATTAAATGTTGACATTGCCATAGTCAAAATATACTTACCGCATTATCACTCATGCAGAATTTATAACCATTATAAATATTTAAAAAATACCAGAGTTTCAAGGGAAACCAATTTATAAAAAAAAAATATCTGAAATCAAACAAACAAAACGGATTGTATCTCTCGTACGTGGTCGCGGCAGACGGCGGCGTCGAAATTTGAAATGTTAATAAATAACGAGTGATAAATCCATTTTATTTGTTTGATTTCAATGTGTTGTGCTCGTGTGAATCTTAGACTTTTAATTGTTTCTTTTCTATTATTTAAAAATGGCTATAACTTTTGAACGAGTGAAAATTCTGTAAATACATAATTTCAGTAATGCCTAATCTTTTATAGTTCCGGAAACAACACGACACTGATTAAGATATTATTTTGAAATGACCCTTCTATTCTAACTGAAACCACGACACATAAATATAAATCTATATTATAATTATTACAGGTATTTGGCGACTGGTTCAAAATTTTCACAAATAGCTGAAAATTTTAGGATTGGAAAATCGACTGTTCCAAGAATTATAGAAGATGTCTGCGATGCCTTGTGGACAGTATTACAACCTTTGGTTATGCCAGAACTTAATGAAAATGATTGGAAAAAAATTTCAAAGCAATTTGAAGAAATCTGGCAATTCAAAAACTGCGTCGGGGCCATTGATGGCAAGCATGTGTACATGTTTGCACCCCCAAAATCTGGGTCCTCATATTACTGTTATAAACACAGGTTTTCAACTGTAATGATGTGCGTAGCCGACGCTACCCGAAGAATAATTATGGTAGATATAGGTTCAATGGGAAGGTTCAGCGATGGTGGTATTTTTGCTGATAGTATATTCGGAATTCGTTTGAGAGAAAACAGACTAAATCTACCACAGCCACAACCCTTGTACCAAAATGGAGAACCTGTACCGTTTGTTTTTATTGGAGACGAAGCTTTCCCTTTGATGACTAACTTAATGAGACCATATCCACGCGATAATTTAAATAACGAAAAACGAACATACAATTATAGACTTTCAAGAGCTCGTCGTATTGTGGAAGCTACATTTGGTGTATTATCACGGAAATGGTACGTATACCGTAAAGAATTTGAATGTAAAATAGAAACAGTGGAAAAAGTGATAAAAGCAACGTGTGTTCTACACAACTTTTTAATTGACAAGATGCCTGGCTATCTAGATAATAATGAAACGGGTTTGGCCACGACTATGTTTAACGACACAAACGTGGAAAATCTATTATCGAATGACAATATGGATGCCTATCAAGTTCGAGAAAAATTCTGTAGTTATTTCAACAACGAGGGCGCCGTTCCATGGCAAGACACTCGTATTACAATATTACTTGAACGAAATACTTAATATAATAAATTGCACTTACCGTCAGATAATTGAGTTTCTTTCAAAACGTTCTCCCAAGCTGCATCTTTGACGTCAGTAAGTTTATAGGTATCTATTGATGTGTTCCATAGACATGGATATTTTTTTACTGATTCAATAAATTGTTCATCCATTACGTTTTATTTAAATTAACTAATTGTTTACGTTGAAAAATACAAACTGCACAAATTATTCACGATAAAAGCGTGTGCTCGCGTGCACGGTACTAGCAAGATGGCCGGCCGGCCGGCGCGCGCGCGGGGTTCTGCGGGTTGCTAGCGGGCGAGAGGGGGGAGGGTGACATCGCTCACTGCACGCCGCTCACATCTCTCGTCTCCAATGCGCGTCGTCCGCGCACAGCTCACATCTCCGCTTCCATCGCGACATACAAATATTAGACATCTCCGCACAGCGATCTCCACTGAAGCTGAGCGGAGAGGAGACGTGTCAATAACTCAATTCTATTGGTTGTTTAAAAAACATCTCCTCTCCGCTCGTCTCGTCTCCGCTTTGGTGGAGTCCCGGCCTTACGCGGGCCAAGTCGCGGGTGAGTTGCTAGTTCATTAAACATAAAATTGTTTTTACAATGTAAGAAACTAAAGGTGCCTATTATTTTATGTATTTTTTTTTCTTAGCAAGCTTTCTTTCTAGCGTTGCGTACAAGGACCTGCGTGACCAATCTTTTATTTATTCTTTTAATATATCTATATTACGAGTTTATCGATTAGTTTTCAATTTATCCTATGAAGTGAAGTATTTCTTCTATTAGGAACTATGTACCTACATATTATTATAGGTACATTGCAAGTTTAGTAAAAAAAATGAAATGTAAAGTGTTGATTGTTTTAACCTGCTTTAGAAGTTTTTATTAAGTGCATGCATATAATTTTCACTCAAATGTTGTTAAACTTAACAAAAATAAATAGCAATATTGTCTGCAATCTATTATGTAGGCCACGGTAAGTGCCAGTAATTTAATGAGAGATTTCATAGTTCCTTTGTCAAGCGATAACTCTACCTACCACTGACATAAGTGGTGGTGGTAATTTGTGTTCCATGTGTAGCTATACTTTAATAATGTAGCTGTCGAAGATAAAATACGCCTATATAGAATCTCTGTATTCTATCGTCCTTGGATGTAGGTCCTAATAGAAGTGCAAGGAGTACTAAATATTGATATATTGGGCGCCCTGTTAAAAAGTCCAGTTAAAAATTTTGTTTGACAGTAGGAACGGGCACCAATGAACATATTGGTGATTTTTTTTTTTTTTATTTGTTTGGTCTCTGCTAAACCTACACCTACAATAGACACGTTCAAATGTTGAAACAGGAAACGTAAAAAAAAATGAGGCTGTTGTAGTTGTTGTCTTGAAGAGTAGGTAGGTCAAGCCTAAGTGAGACGTAGGGAAATGTAAGATACCTTCAAATCGACCTTACTTTAATTTATTAAAATTAAAATGATTTTTCTGCGAGAACTTTCAAAATTCCCGAGAAAGGAAGGAAAGCATAAAGGCGTATTAGCCTTGAATATTGGAAGTATGAAGGCGTCGACAGCAGCTGCATCATGTTCTCTATGGCACGAGATGTAGCAGGCTTCACACTATTTATTGATGCGGATTGCAAAAAGATCCAGCTCCGGGGACCGGACCTAAATAACAATGAGTTAGGTTTTAGTACGTAACGCCACCTATTTAGTTGATGATAATGATAATAATATTGTAAGGTGAATGTTTTTTCAAGAAAAATAAGGGCTACATTCATAACTTAGTAATTATAATAGTAAAAAACGATGATATCTTTCTAAGCTAAGCTTTTACAAAGCTTAAGTTTAAAAAGCGATGTCGCAGATAATAACGTCCGCCCCAAAAAAGCAGAAAGGGTAGACAATAGAACAAGACATTAACAAGCAATAACAATAACCAATTTAAACACTAATGAGTAAATTGTATTTAGTTGAAGTAGGCAACTGCAGTTGATCTATCTACACGCAACAGAATCTGGCAGTCTGACAGGTCTATTGCGAAACATTTTGCGAAAAAAAAAGAATAATAATAAAATATTAAATAGCTGATGTGCTTTTTTCGCTTTTCGTTTGACGAACTTCCACTAGCCTCCCTGTCCAGATAAGCTGCCCCCAATCGTTGAGAGACATTTTCGAAAGTCGTCATTTCATATGCGACTCACTGATTCCACCATTGCAAAGCCATCCGCAGTGATCTGGGGATATTTTTGGTGTGGAGAAGCCAGTATTCTATTGCTAGGCAAGCTGACACCGGTAATCCCCTCAATAAATTTCATAGTAGTGCGGGATGTTATCGTAGACTAAATGATTAAATTTTTAAAACATCATGTTTTTAGAGTAACCACTATAATCAGTCTTGTCACGCGATTAGTCCTATTACGTTTAAAAGAAGTTTGATAAACATTCTTGCACATGTACACACTCATCAGCTTAGTTGAGTGATGCACAGACTACTTAGGGATGAGTGATGAATATCTTGTGATTGAAAGAACCTTGGTGACCTTTTTTTTTTGTTTTGGTTAAGGTAATGGTTATCTCTTGTGTGAGTAATGACCATGCCCAGAAACTTACATAGCCTGCAAGGTACACAGAGGCTTGTATCTTCATTGATTGTTAGAACAAACTAAAAAGTTTTTTTTAAAAATCTATATATATAAAAATGAAACCCGTTTTCTGTTGTCACGACATAACATGAAAACGGCTTGACCGATTTGGCTGATTTTTTTTTGTTGTTTGTTATTGTCAGGAGAAGCTTATTATGAAAAAAAATTAGATATTTTTTCGAATTCAATATTCATAATTAAGACATGACAACCGTCTGTCGGGTCAGCTAGTATTAAATAAAATCAATATCTTTGGGGACCAGTATTTCATGTAAACTAGCCCTGTGATACATGGTTAAAACACGTTATTAAGACCTATTGTAAAAAAGTTTTTTGGTTAAGTGTATTTTATAACCATCAATCAAGGAGAGGACTGTACAGTCCTTTGTTGTAAGTGGTATACTTAGCTGTAGGACCAGGCGGCTGCAGCGCGCGGCGGGCGGCTCTGGCGCAGCCACGGCCTCGCTGAGTGCACTGGCGGCGGCAGGGCTGCACGTGCTCTCAGCGCAATATTAAGATTACGCACTTAATTATCATCGCAACGAATTGAATCAATAAGAATACGCAGTTTTTTTTACACTATTTTTATCTTAGTTGATTAAAATTTATTGGAACTACTAGTTTTGCGCATCTTGGATAATCAACGTAATGTTGTTCAGGTTAGAAGGCTAACCGTCACGATTCAATTGCTGTGAAAAAACCCTAATGGTAGATTCGAAAGCATTTTGTTGGTATCTACGACAATAATTTAAAATGATCACTATCACTTTTAAACTTTTTGTTGCGGCACTTGTGTCTGGATAACAAACGTTACTTTGTTTAGGTTAGAAGGCTAACCGTCACGTTTCGATTGCTGTGAAAAAACCCCCAAGGCAGATTCGATAGCGTTTTGTTGGTATTCACGACAAAATAATTTAAAATTATCAGTTTCACTTTAAAACATTTCTTTTTGGCAACTATGTGTCTTGAATAGTATGAATGACCAACGTTATTTTATTCAGGTTAGAAGGCTAACCGTCACATTTCAATTGCTGTGAAAAAGCCCCAATGGCAGATTCGATAGCGTTTTGTTGGTATTCACGACAATTTAATTAAATTATCACTTTTACTTTAAAACTTAAGCGTTTTGACATTTTTGTGTCTTGACTGGCCGAGCACTAAAATGCGAATGACGAAGGAGCGTAGGTAATGGCGGTCACCACGTAGCAAGAGGACTACCCACATTATAAAAATTACAAAGAAATACTCTAAACTAGTGCACGATTGGCCACATAATATGCGGTACTACATGTAACAATAATATAATCTCGAAGGACGAGGCGCAAAGTATAATTATACTTACACGTGCCTGGACATTGGCCATGACGAAGGTGTTCGTTTTTAATAGGAGTTGAATTATACAAACATCTTGCTTGAAATAACTTTATTTAATCATCAATATTATATAGTGAAATATTTCAACAAAATACGATTTTACATTTTATTAGCTATGATTGCATAAGCCTTATACATAATATATGACGTAAGTAGGTACCTATAGTATCTCTGTAAGGCATTAGGTAATTATCTGTTACATTATGTAATTTTTTTCATTGTGTTTTTCGTGTTCTTAATATTGTTGAAAAACTGGATGATTCCACAGCCGAGTTATAAGACAAAATTGTAATTGCAACGATCTATCTACAAAATTCTAGATTACACATTAGTTAAGTAGATTCAAACTGGATGTATCTATCTAAAATGAACCATACTATCAGTGTAACATTACCCATTACCATGATTATATGGATTTGGCTAACATGATAAAATTTAACTATTTAGCTAGTGTCACTGGCCCTAATCGCATTTATTAAGCATTATTAAGTAGTTATAACACTTCAGTCAGTAGGTACTAGGTTATCTGGCCAGTCCCGAATCGACATTAGAATGACAAAACAACTTTAACGAGTGATACAAAATTAAGTTTCCCGAGAAACGTGTGGCTCATTATGGCACGGCCACCATCACCAACTGTAAATGTGACTGTAGGTAAATAAGTTTATCTTGTCGTTAATTAACGTGGGACAAAGATATATTAGCCCTCCGTACAGAAGCGTGCGCTAAGATGCCATTAAAGTCAGTATGCGAGCTTGATATTACTTTTGTCTCTTTAAGAACGACTCTGTGGCCGAGTGGTAAAACGCCTGTAATCTTACAATTCCCAGTTGGCTAATTGTCTAACTAAGGGCCGGCGCTCACTGACGGCATGGCACGGCATGGCACGGCAGGTTGTGCTCCGGCATCCCTCGGCGTTCCGTGACATGCCGTGGCATTCCGTTGCATCCTGCTGAAAGCCGAGCCACTCTGGCATAAATCAATTTTGCTCCGCGCGGATTCGAAGTTAGTTGTGTCGTTATGGTTGACTGAGATTTAGTATTAATAGCACTTTTAGCTGAAGATGAAGAGAGACAAATAATAACTGCTAGTTTGACGAAAAGACAATTCTGGGTGCATAATTTGTGGAGAACAAGATCTACGACCGGACTGCGCCCCATTACAACAAGTTTCAACCTTATTTCAACTAGCTTAGCAATCCTAATAATTCCTCGACACAAAGTGACCCATAGGTACGTATCGCGGGATGCAATGGCGTGCCACGGCAACCCGTGGAATGAAACGGCATGACACGTCATGTCGCAGCATCCCGCGGCGCGTCGCGTCGTGCTGCAGCATCCCGCGGCACGTCGCGTCATTTCGCGGCATCGTGGTATCGAAATAAAGTAACGTGAATTCTACACTCATTAAAATAAGATTCAAAATCATTTGATTAGTAAAAAATCCTTTGCCATGATACGCCGTGCCGTGCCGGCAGTGGGCGCCGGCCCTTACACATCTATCGCCATCCCTTTCAAGAAGAAGTACATTGCTTCACTAGTTTTTTTCTTAAAACAAGTTTTATATAAGAAAACTAGGAAAGCAATGTACTTGTACTTGAAAGGAATTGCGATAGATATTTAAGTTAGACAATTAGCCCCCAGGTCGTATGTATTTTAGATGCATATGTTTAGGTTTATGATCTCTACGCCATATTTGGCAAGATCAATAAAATTGTAGGGATAACTTGATTTCAATGTTAGTAGCATTTGCCCAGCAGTAAGACAGTTTATAGGAGTTGTACTGTACCTACTTTACTTTTTATGAACCAAGTTTCTCATGGAAGGTTGTTAAGTATGACGGTCTAAACAAAAGCTGTTAGTTTTATTCAAATGACCCTATAGCTTGTCAATTGTGCGTCGATTCGTTATCAGCTCCATACCAAACGTCCAATAGTTATTAAGGTTCTTCTGCGTAAAAAGAACATCTGTCCATTAATACTGGCCTGCCTAGTAACTTCACACAATTCTTATATAAGATAAAATTGATTGTACTATGATAAGGTACTTATGGAATTTAATAGGAGTAATAAACTATTATACTGGGAGAGGATATCATTTTGTAAACTTAATTAACTATGTTGACTAAACCGTTTTGAATCTGTCTCATTTTTTCAATTGCTAACATTAGGCACTAAGTTTATTAGTAAATATTGCTTGTCTCATAAGATTTTAATAGGACTGTTGGATTATTTGAAGTTTCACAATTTTATTCATTTGACCTTATCTACATAATATACTTACTAGCGATCACCTGCGCTTTTTTACAATACCCGTATCCAGTGACTTTATTAAAAACCCACATTTTCAGGCTTTACAGTTTTTCAGATTTAGTGGTTCAATTCCATCAGTTAGTGATATTCATTTCTCTTTAATACAAAGATACAGGCTGAGAAGAACAATTTCCACTATAGAGGGATATCTAATTAATAATTATATAAAAAACGGCAAGATTTACATATAAAGAGAAAAAAGTCAAACTATACCTAGGATAAACATGTGTATACACTGAGATATAACGCAAACTCCTTGGTGGCTTTTCACCACTTATCTCAGACATATCTTCTGTGCCTTGATTATGCTATTTTAAAAAGTCTCATCCATCTTATTTGGACATTTAGACTATGGAAAAAACGTCTTAATCATATCGCTGAGACACAGACACTGAACAGAAGCAAAGGACTGTCCATTAACTGCCGAAATAATTATCAATATATCTGTTGTATTGCCTACAATAGTTTTCAGCTCCACACAAATTAGTTATTTCAATTTACTAATTTGTGTGTGCAAAACCACATGATACATTTATTATTAACTAGCAGCCCGTTCGCCACTTCGTCCGTATGAACAACCGGTTGGTAACCCGTGACCATTAAAAAAAAACAATACTTTTCTTTTATACTAACACAAAAAAAATCAGCTAAATCGGTCCAGCCGTTCTGAAATGATGCGCGTACAAACATTTCGGCAATTGATTTTTATTAACAAGTATAGATTTGGACCGATAGCTCCGAGTTCACGGACCGTGGGTGCTGGTCACGAGCTGACAGCTGTCGCGCTGTTACGCCTTCATTATAGAGGCAGGACTTTATCCGCCTTCAATCAACTACCGCCACTCACAACAATAATGATGTGTTAACATAAACTAACGATTTGTGTTAAACCCCATTAATATTTTTTTATACATGGCAAGCGAAAGTTTGTAAGGGTTAGAACTTTACATCGAAAATAAGGAACACTCCATAGCGTGATCATACTTAACGACTTTACCGGAGGCTCATTCAATGACTGGATCTGGCTAGAAAACCCTGGGACGCTCTACTTTAGTCATATCTTTACATTACACTCTAGTAGGTAGGTACCTTGTCACTGTATGTTATGGACAGTTGTCATGGGAACAATAATGTCGAACATAATATCAAACAATCATGATAGTTAAAAGTGATAAAGTACGAAAATGCATAGTTATTGAAGGTACTCGTACAGTTACCATTTTAAAAATCGATGCAGCACAAATAAGAGACCGAATAGTCTCTTTTTGTGCTTCTTCGATTTTTTAAAAACTGAACGCGTAAGTTTATGAAATAAGTATTACAAATATCTGTCACCATACGGCGCCACTAACAACTCGAATAGTTAAATCAATTATTATGTTTTTAGGTGATCATTTCATATTCAATAATGTTACTCTTTTTTAACAAAAAAAATTAACGAACTAAAACTACAGCGTTATTTGGTCAACAAACCAATGTCTTTACCTCAGTAATGTGAAAAATATCTCAGTTATGTCAGCAACACGCTTTCACTGCAACAGAGGTAGAGGGTTGAACCCAAGGAACTTATAGATTGAAATAGGTTCTTTGGTTGATCCACAAGTTTTCGCATCTAACCTAAGCCGTGAGGTGGCGGCCTTCGATCAACAATACCAACTAACGCGTCACGTACAAAATCAAAGCTAAATTCTGTCCACGTGAATAAATACTTTTTCAAAGCAATAAATTACTCCTGTCACTTAAAAATGAAAAGACGTCAATAACATTTAGTGGTGAAATCAACCTTACGAGGCAACAAATAAAGTACCTACTTTTTCCCGTTATTGCCTTGCGAGAAAATAAGAGCCACTTCTCAAGTGCGCTTTTATTTACTGAGACACATTGACATCTAGTTGTATTGTTGATCGAAGGTGGCGGCTCACTATTATATGACTACTAATAGTGCGTTTCATCAAATAGTTGCTATGCCGTCATGTTGGCATTCCTGTCTTTTCCTGTCAGTGTTGCCAATTTAGTGGATTTTCCACATAAACTGGTGGTTTCGAGTCGAAAGTTACGACCCCCCATTTTAGTAGCGAAATATTGCTTTTAGTGGCTAGTGGTTTTTCTAGTGAATTTATAGAATTTTATTTTCAGTAGATTCACTCAACCACTTTGACTAGAAAAAAAAATAACTTTATAAAAATTAAATAATAATTAATTTTAGTGGAAAATCTACTAGTACTAAGTTGGCAACACTGCAGGAACTAGACAAGAATGCCAACATGACGGCATAGGAACTATTTGATGAAACGCACTATACCAACCCATCTTGTTCCCTTGGGTATCGTAAAAGCCACTAAAGGGCAAAGTGCAGTTGTTATTCGGTGAAAAGTGAACTATGCCAGAGAACTGCTTTAGCAGCCCTCATTGCCTAGACTCTGGCTAACCCTTCGAGGACAACAGTCGTGACTCACGACTCGTGAGTATAATTGGCTACTTGACAGTTCTCGGAAAAATATTTAAAAAATGACAAAGCTTATTTTATACCTCTTTCAATATTTTTTTCTCGAAAAAGCTTTATTTATTTATTTAAAAAATAACATTTCTTCTCTGATTTCACATTTTGCGCGTAAACGGTTGGTCACGTGACATTTTGCCCTGTGACGTCACACTTCATAACAAAAAATATCTTGAAACCTGACAGATTGTTTTTGTTTATTTTGGGAAATGTGACGTCAAACGAAGCTCAATCATGGCCGCCCGTGTTTCGGGTCTTGTAATCTACAGATAAAAAAAAATCGAAAATTTACTTTGTAAAAATAAAATATTTACAATTAATTATCTTAATAAAATAAAACTATTGGATAATAACTATTAATGTTAAATTATAAACAACCATAACCGACATATTTCATATTTTGTTACAACTGTCAAGTAGTCAATGTGTAAAACCCGAGCAACTGTACGATCAGCTTCCGTTCTGTTCCGACGCTAATATAACGCATTGTGGATAACCTCTTACTACTGTTTATGGATACCTGATCAGTCAGCGTTTGTTGCAACAGTTCGGGATGATTTATATTAGAGCGGGACGTGCACGGTGTAATATGAACTGCTTCATACAAAATGTATGCAACGTCTCAAATCAGTGGCGCCGTCCGGGCCCGGGCGGGGCACGCTTCGTGCACGTCCCGCTCTAATATAAATCATCCCTAATCAAGGTTTAGGCGCTACGCAAACGTAGACACGGTGTCCGGTAGCGATAACTGAATGCACTGCAAATCGCATTTTTGCATGACGGTGTTCCGTGTAAGCAACCGAAAGTGTCTACGTTAGCGCGAGTGCCTTACACATTACCTTCGCCGTTTAATACATATTCCAGGTTTATATTCTCAACCAATCAACCAGCATCGTCAGGGTCTGCCAAATCCAATACACTTTTTAAATGGTGTCTGTCTGTCGAAAGCATAAAGTTACTATATCTACCGGAATAGAGAAACAAAGGGCTGAGCGAGCAGGATGTCACTAGCAACAACACTGTGGGATAAAAAGAGATGCGTGATGCGACGTCACAGAACTGTTTTTGGCTACTGTTTGTCAGCACTTATCAGCACGCTGAGAATTTGGGATTTGCGATTTTTTCGGATTTTACGTGAAATCGTGGATATTTTCCCATCCCATCCTATTTTAGTTCTATTAATATTATTACTGTTAGTAATTAATATAATCTATATCGATGTTAATGTGAAAAGCGACATGACGTAAAATCACTGAACGCATTCTTTACACACACAAATGCCGTCATATTTCGGTTTCGTTTGACAGCTCATGTTTGTTGCTCTATTCCGCTAGGTATAGTAACTTTATGGTCGAAGGTGAAGTGGTCAATGTTTTATTAATATTGTGCCTGCGTGCGGCACTCGCGCGAAAACTGCAATAAATCCATTCGTATTCAATCCATAACATGTGATTGGAAGTTACAATATCTCAAGGCGGCAGCTGTGTTCCTAAACAGTAATATTTCCATTTTTGCCTTATTGGTTTTTATGTAACATCTTATCTTAAGTGTATATATTTAACGCGGCAAATATTTATGATTAAAAATTAATGGTGTGTAAATATATTCTCAATTGCCGATACTCTACTTCTGTTATATATCAATATATTATGAACTTTTTAACATGCTGACGGGATTTAACCTACATTACAATATTGGCTAACCTATTTATTTAACAATATTATTAGGAAAAGTTGAGAATTTGTAAATACGTCTACCTATATTCATTGAAGAGAAATTTTTAATCTACCTACCCTAGAAACATTCATAAAGGCAAGAGAATTATTAAAGCCTACCTATTCAGATAAATAACATGACATTGATTTAAGTATAATATCTTTAAGGTGTTTACAGCCATATCTAAGAACATGTACAAAATTTTCATAACCGATTTTGGCCTTACTGTCTTCGCAATAAGTCACAAACTATCAAATGTGTACATTTTTTTAGGCATCACTGTACTGAAGAATTTAACTTTTTTGTAATAACAATTATTATTGTAACTATTGGCTATATGGCTTCGATCATATAAACTATAGATACACGATTGCTGGTTGAAAGACGGCACCACGAAAACAAGGCTTAGATCAGAAAGGTGCCTTGTTTAGCTCTCAGTCGGTAACTGACAGCGGAAGTCAACGATGTCGGGGTGCTCCGTAAAAAATCCAAAAACCACACTATAAAGTGAAAAAGAAAGACGGTGTGTCGTATTATCAGTTAGTATCGTTATGGATTTTATTTATCTCCAATATTGTTCAATAATTTTGCTATATTAATCTCTTTCCATCGCTTGCTAATTTAGAATCT
Organism: Scoparia ambigualis; assembly: GCA_963921215.1. Taxonomy (NCBI): domain Eukaryota; kingdom Metazoa; phylum Arthropoda; class Insecta; order Lepidoptera; family Crambidae; genus Scoparia; species Scoparia ambigualis. The sequence goes on from OY992501.1 coordinate 9,496,238, forward strand.
TTGGGCCGGCAGAGTGAGGGTGACTGATGCTACGTCTCTTACGCTGCACCAGTTGTCCTCGCGCCTGGACTTCATTTCCACTTAACATCAGGTGGAGTGGGGTCGTTTGCCGGGCTTAGTATAAAAAAAAGAACAGAGTCAATAGGAAAATACATGGAGTCGATATCGTCCTTTTGTTACTAGGTAATTGTAGAATATAATCAGTGTTTTTTCTTATCTACGTATTAAATTATTTTGTAATTTTAGTTTTCCAAAAAATCAAATACAAATTACTTGTTGCATATTGTTAAGGCTCATTTGAAATGCTCATTTTGTTAAATAAACCGTTTCAAAACCATGCTATACGCCCAAAAACACGGGTACTATCGCGAACTCTGTCGCTTTACCAGTCTAAAGGCCAAAATCCCTTGCACACCGCGTCGTGTATTTGGTACGGGCACGCACCCGGGCGGGCGGTGCGCTTCATACGAAAATTTCTGCAAACTGGTAAAGCGACGGTGACCCCGGTAGTACGTCAAATGTATATGTCACAGGTAGTGATGTACAAGCCTCCAGTCTTTGAGTTCTAATTTTGGAGACTCAAGTCAGATTTGCAGGGCTCTGTAAGCTTGATAGGCTCGGAATCCCGAGTCTAGTTGAGCGCGAGCTCTCTGGGCAACAACTCGAGCTTTCAAGAATAAATGGAGTTTAAAAAAATTACTTGAAGCTCAACGCTGAACAAAGGCTCGAGGCGAGATTTCAGATGAATTTTAATTAAGTAATTAATTAACCAAACATATTTTATTTCTCTGATTTTCATAATCAAATTCAAATTTCATGATTCAAATGATTGTGAACCATTGCTTTTTTAACAAACTCATAATTGTTTTGTATTAACATGCTAACTTTAAAGCATCAAATAACTCATCACAACAAAAGACTAAAGTTCAAAAAAAGACTCGATCTCGAGCTCGAGCTCTAATGTCACGCTCGAGACTCGCATAAACTCGGAGTCGTCGCGAGCTCTGTAAACGACTCCGAGCCCAACTAATAGGACTAGGAGAGCTCGAGTCTTGTACACCGCTAGTCACAGGTGCCACCATTCTGTAACGATTTAGAATGAGATTGTGTATCTATTGTTTATATGATCGAAGCTATTAGGCATATTAATCTAATATATTTAAATTAGTAATAATAATAGGATAACGATTAAAAAACTAAAATAAAATGGGCCTGCTAGTGCACACAGTAGGCTCTTAACTTCGACAGCAAAGCTAGTTAAAATATATATTGTTGAGCAGATCGGAGGCGTTTATTGTATATTTTTAAAAACAACTCCTCCTCATTTTAAACAGTGGTTATTTCATAATAATGTACAGACAAGCAGAACAACATACCACAAAATGTCAATTGTCTACAAACAATTTTGAACTTTATTGTTTGGTAATAAGACTCAATATAGGTTGGAGAAATTTGGCAGTTTAAGGTAGGTTGATCTGCTGGCGTGTATACGCCTCTAAAGCTACGCATTTAAAACAAAACTATACAGAATATTCACAGGTCAACCATAACAAAACTATACAGAACATTCACAGGTCAACCATAACAAAACTATACAGAACATTCATAGGTCAACCATAACAAAACTATACAGAACATTCACAGGTCAACCATAACAAAACTATACAGAACATTCACAGGTCGACCATAACAAAACTATACAGAACATTCACGGGTCAACCATAACAATCCTTTCATATTATTATGTTACCCCTTAAATCTCACCTTACCAAGTCATTCTCTCGGCGACTGCGAAACAATCGCTTCCTACGGATACTTGTTTATTTTTAAAATATCGTTGCTAAGGAGTACACTTAAGGCATCCGTTATTCCTGTTTTATAAATATCATATTATCTTTCTGCTTATCTAAGTCTTGCAATGTATTTCCTACCTGTAACGTCATGAGAGAATAAATATAACAAAAGGCTTTTGTGAGATTATGTCGGTTAATGCTCCTTTAAAAATAGTTCTTTAAAGTATCCATTCTTTTCGATAGGATCTCTTACATCCATCTACTCTAAAGATCAGTTCAACCATTTTAGCTTATCACAGCAGATCTAAACATTTTACGCTATCATTTGCAATTAGTTATGAGCCTCAAGAACTAATCTTGAAGTCAAAACAGAACAACACACAACCAAAAAAAAAAAGATTTCTAGCATCCCTATGGTCTACATAGAACAGAAGAAATCTAAAAAAAAAATAACGAAATCAAACAAAAGGAAAAGATAAAATAAAATGAAAAAACTAAAAAAAAATACATAATTTATTTTAATCACAGATGCATGCCGCGCGCGTTGCCGGCCTTACACACATGTTCAGAACCATGATCGTCAGTTTATCAAGAATTAAAACGTCCAACAAAACTGCACAACCAGTACACATAGCCGACTCGCAACGAAAAATGATTGCAGTCGCAATAAAACGACGACGCACACGTGTATACGGGACGCTCAGATTGTTTCATTTTTTTCTGTTACAAAAAAGAAAAAAAATTGGAATTATTCACGAATAAATAATAGCGATCTTAACACGAGAGCTATGTACAAATCAAATGCAAAATTTGCTAATATGCTTAAGATAGAATGTGATGTTGCCCGGGGGGAGTGCGGCGTCGCCCGTCACGTCATGTTGACGCCGAGCGAGCGGCTAGCGTACTCGTACACGACGTAGGATATGGACACGGCGGGTATCACCTTGATGAAGTTGGGCGTGATGCCGCGGTACAAACCGCGCACGCCCTCGCGCTGCACGATGTCGCGGAACACGCCGCGCATGGTGCCCTCCGCTACTTTAGCCGCTTTTTCTACGAAATAACAAAGAAAAAAAAAACATCAGTACATTAATGTTTTTTATATTTTAGCGATTAAATTGTACTTAAGGTAAAATTTTAAATTAATCTATAAACGCAGCGTCATCTTAACCGAATGTTCAAATATTTGTAAAAATATTTCTTTCGGATCTCAGAGGTGAAAACTTCTAAGATTTGATGAGGCAATGTTGACTAAAAACATAAGCATCGAGCACTGACAAATTTTGACGGTTGAAAGCCAGACCTCGGTAGCCAAGTGGTTAAGGCAGCCACCCGGAATGCGGAAGGTGCGTGGTTCGATTCCCGCCTGAGGTTGTCGTCTTTTTACAGTGTTTAAAATTTTACTTAAACATCAGTACAGTTAATGTAGCAAGCACCACCGGCAGCACCTGGATGAGATCGGCACACAACAGAAGGGTCTGGCACATACAGGAACAATTTTTATATATGTGCAAATATTTTTCTATATCATTCAGTAACGTTAATAGCAATAATCAGTTTTTTTTTAAATTTATTTACATTATTTATTTAATTTTTCCGGCGCAATAAAAAATAACTCGTAGATACAGAGCGAACGAAAGGTCACTAGCCGGCCTAGCATGCGCAAGACGAGAACTCTTCTCGACCCGTTTTCTCGTGTTATATTCATTTATATCTAATGTCTATCGACACTAAAGACATGTGGATGCGCTTAGAATTCTACATAATATGTCAAAAATAGACTTAATAGTAGTTCTTGCATAAACTGTGGTATTTTTGTCTACAAACCTTAACAGGACAACTTAATATGATTTGTCGTCTCTCGTCCGCGACATATCTCGTGTTGCGTAAGGCCTACACAAGTATCCTGTGGTATCGTCAATAAAAAAAAATTAAATCTGTAGCTCTAGATTAAGTTACGCTATAATTTAAAAAAATATGTGCAGATAAAAAAAACCTGTATATAAAAGGACGCTATACCCAACAGTGGATGGTTGCGGGCTGATATGATGATGATGAAATGTAGCAAGAGTAAATGATCTTTATTATTACGAGCATTATTTATTTAACGGACTAATGACTGCACATACATCCAATAGCATAGAGCGGCGATGGGCTCACCACCTATCACGCTGAGCACATGTGCAGTTATTATTTGGTGTAACTTGGACGGTAGCAGTGCTTTGTAGTTCACATTGCCTAGCCTCTAACTAACCCTTTATGCATAACGTCGAGAAAGTCCCCAGTCGACATTCGCTTGCACAATATCTACGCGCACGCTACTATACAATCACGAGTGAACACTTTGACTCTTATTCCATTGCATTAAGAGTTACAATTGTTTACATATTTTTACTCTTGACTGACTGCACGTACGCGCGGTCGGAATGGAGCGCAAGCAAATATCGCCGAAAATTGGTTTACCGGCAACTTCCGCGATTGTATGTATATAAGGGGTTAATTTTAAACCCCCGCCAAAAGTAAATATAATTATGATAAAAAAAGTAATAAGTAATAAAATATTTGACGTAAAAATAATGAATGTTTTCTTTTTTTACTTACAATTTTTGCCTGCTTGTTATATCCTATAGTTTTAGGTGCGTGCGCTCACCCTCGCGGTCAAAGCGACGGCGCGCTGTGATTGGTGCACGGGGTGAATAATAGCGGTCACGCGCATGCGCTCTGATAACCGCGATAGGCCGCGCGCTACGTGACAATAATTTAAATACGCATTTCGGTTTCCCATACAAACTTTCAAGTGGAAATTTTTAAAAACCAGTAAGCCAATTTTAATGAAATTTTGCATGCTTAGGTAAAATACTGGGATCTAAATAGTTTGTTGAAAACATTTTTAAAAAACGTTTATTTAACTGAGTTATTGAGATTTTAAACTTTCTATAGTGAACTTTACATCGCAATAACTCGGCTAAATAAACGTTTTTTAAAAATGTTTTCAACAAACTATTTAGATATCTGTATTTAACTTTAGCATGCCAAGTTTTTATCAAAATCGGCTTATTGGTTTTCAAAAATTTCGACTTGAAAATTTGTATGGGAAACCGAAATGCGTAAACCCTCTTAAGGAAAAGTTGAGACAAAAATGTAAGAAACATACTGTTTCTTATTTCATTATTTAGTTGTAGGTACTGCATCTATAGGATCACGTGAAAGAATTTGGCGGGAGGTCCAACATAAACCCTGTATACAAAAAGTAATAATCACCTTGCGCTTGCAGCCTCGTCCTAACCAGCGCCAGCGGGTACGAGCAGACCTGCCCCAGCGTGCACGAGGCGCTGCCGCAAGCCAGCAGCAACAGGATCCCCGGCTGCTCGTTATTCGCCTGGTATTTGCTGATGTAATTCTTCTTCAGCGTCTCGTACACCGCCAGGTCGATGCCAGCGTACGGCACAATGCCCAATATGTTTGGAATGTATCCTTTGTAGAAGCATTTGAGTCCCTCCCTCACGTATATTTTCCTCGCCGCGTCCATAATGCCGCTGTACTGTCCCGTTTTCCTTAAAGCTAGTCTTGTCTTTAGCACCTCCAGTGGATAGATCACGGTCTGGCTCATCGCGCCGGCGGTGGCGCCCGCTATGAAACGCTCGTGTATTTCTAATGGCAGATTCCGCTTCTCGCCTTTGATCAGCCTCTTGACCTGTTCGTACGCGGCGAACTTCAACGCCGACTCCGGCGCAATTTTTATCACGTTTATGCCGTTCCCTCGCCACAGTCCGGTTATACCGCCTTCGCTAATCATTTTCGCTAAGCATTTGCTCATGTTCTCTCTGGTTGGATTAACCTGGAAATGAGAATTGGTGATTGAGCTAATTGTGGGTATTTCGAAACGTTGCTATGCCTATTTTGCTGTGCGTGTTAAGGTTAGCCTTCACTAGATTTCTGTTAAGGAGAAGAGGTATTTTGAGGTTATCCATTAGTATTACGATCTTGAGGTGGGAGTTTTAATACAACACGCTATACATAAAGAAACAAAAAAGTTGCAGCTTTCACTATGACTGTACCTCAGAAAACAAGCATGTATGTAGCCTAAAGAGCAGCGTGGTGGCGGCTCATCTTATAAAAAATATTATATATAAAAGAAGACTACCAACATAACTCTTCTGGGGTGTTGTAGAAGGCGACTAAAGGTCGCTTCACACATATCAGTGAAGTCACAGTTCTGACACAGTACCAGCACAGTGCCGAAATATTCTTTCATACATTCTCTACGAGCGCATCCTTATTTGTCAGTGTCAGTGATGACGACAGTGCTTTTAATACGTTCATAGAGAACAAGCGGCCGCTCGAGGTTTCACCCGCGTGGTTCCCGTTCCCGTAGGAATATCGGAATAAAAAGTATCCTATGTGTTAATCCAGGTTATAAACTATCTGTATGCCGAATTTCATCCAAATCCTTTCAGTAGTTTTTACGTAAAAGAGTAACAAATATCCATACATTCTTACAAACATTCGCGTTTATAATAGATATTAGTAGGATGTATGAAAGAATATTTCGCACTGTGCCGGAACTGTGACTTCACTGATATGTGTGAATCAAGCTTAACGGACTAAAAGCTGCTCATCATCCGACAGCATAAAGCGGCGATGGGTACCACCTTTTACGCTGAACTGAACGCTGAGTGTAAGTTGAAAATAAGCAAACGTTACTGTCGCGTTTGAGTTAAGAGTTTTGATTCTCGATCTTATTTACTTAGCATTAAGATCTATCTGTCAAAATTTAACTCAAACGCGATAGTAACGTTTGCACATTTAGAAACTTACACTCAGCTCTCTGATGTGCAGTTGGTATTTGGTGAAACGTGAAGAGTGGCAGAGCTCTGCATCTGCGGTCCTCATGGCTTTGCTCTGACTATCCTGCACAATCGACGATACGCTATCGTTGATAGTACAGTTACGAATATAGAAGATCTTTGGGCATATTTCTCCATTGAAGACTCAATAGAGAGACTTGCAGCAAGGCCACACAGAAGGGAAGAGACCACGAGGCCGGTCCCCGACTCGTTAGATCGACCTTCCCCCTTACTCTTGAAACCGATTGCGATAGATCGAGATTTGGTTTTGTGAAGTTTCGTACCTACGTTTGAGTTACAACACCAGCGCTAATTTGGATTCATATGGGGTGAACTAAATGGCATTGAGTTTTGCATTTAGTTCACTCAATATATGCGCAATAGAATCCAAATAAGCGCTGGTGTCGTTACTTAGAGTACGAAACTTCACAATACCAATCTCGATCGATCGGGATCGGTTTTAAGAGTAAGGGGGAAGATCAGAAATACTACGCAGTCGACCGGACCGCAGAACAGTGTACCTACTCGCAACGCGGAAAGTCGACAAAAGTGGAGAGACATCGCGCGACATGCGGCTGCCCTGGGAGCGAGTGGCGACGGACAGCGAGCCGCAACCATCGACAGTCACGGATCAGTCACTACTCTGGCCAAGAGTGCCCGACTAAGCAGAAGAAGACTAAACCTTTGAGGATAATAGTGTTGTGTGTATGTATGTGTTACCTGTAGGAACACTTTGAGCCTGTCCAGGGGCGCCGTGCAGGTGCGGCTGAAGGCGCCAGCGATGCCGCCCGCGAGCAGGTGCCGCCACCACTTGCCGGTCTGTAACTCGCTCTGGGTGAAGTCGTCCGGCACGTTCATGTCCTCCCCGATGTCCAGGTACTATTGACAAGGACGTACAAAGTTGTGATAAACAATTGAGAAACAGAAGTACATAATATTTTAAGAACAATTGATGGCAGTTTAGATTTAGGTCGACCTATCCAAAACCGTCAAATTTCTGTAATCGATATTGATCCTTAAAGTCAAACATTAGGCTTAAAATGTTTAACGAAAGGACATCTTTTTTTTTGGGTCTTTTGTGAAAGTGCCGGGCCAACAAAAAAAAGTAGTACGTATTGTTACAACTAGCCACTTGAAGAAATAGTCAATATAGCACAAAAGTTGTAGGATTGCTCCGAGCCAAGTTATACAAGTTCGAAGATTCATAATTTTCATATATTTATTGATTCCTAATTTTTTTTGTATAAACAGAACAGATAATGACCCCACAGCTTTTGCGCTGCAATGACAATTGCTTTAGATCAATAGTTCTAGCAATATCTATCATTATTTTATGTTTTCTAGTCCCAGCACTTTCAGAAATCAATAATTGTATTAGTTTATTAAGTTTCGTACCCCCTAAACTTGTAGACATTGATAAACACCATAGCAATTTAAGAGCTAAAGTTCGGGTAAGGGCCAATGAAACGCTCAATAAATTATTGGAAAAAGCATAGGCCTTTTCAGATGATTTAGTATTTCCGGTAAAACATTGGGGCGAAGACAACCGAATGGAAGAATACTATGGAGTCGAGGTTAGGTTTTTTCTTATATATTCCTAAAACTTGAAACAATTAATTAAAACAGTCAAATAGAATAAAATGAACTTAGTCGACTTAACACCCACCCTTTCCCAAATATTTATTCACATGTAATCTACGTGTGTCTTGTGACATTTTAAAAAATGTTAAGGATGATTATACTTTGAGTCTTCTTATTAGTTTAAAACAGACTATCGATATGACTTATCAATGAATATGAATCTACCCAGGTACTTTTAACTATATACGAAATTACTTAATTATATAATAAAAATTTTAGTACTTGCTGTTGGATGGAAATGTAATAATAAATGTACGACACAGTTAACAATGGCCAATTGTAGGTAATATGTCGCGTGAGGGAATCATAGTTTTAATTAACGGATTATTTTATATAAAGGTACCTACTGCAATTAATAATTTTATACAGAAGAGAGATCCTCTGTGCAAATAGTAAACCATCGTGCTAAAATAATGTGCAAAACTGACATTATTTCAACGCGTGTCGTTCGTAAACTTCAGAAAACAATAAAGTAGTGTATGCCACATCTAAAGATTTTATTTTCAAACTCAACTACATAGATAGCTGAAATTCGCTTTATAATGCCAATTCGTTAATATTCTCAGTCGTAAGGCTTGAGTGTAAATCAATGACGACGCTATACAAAACTTATAGTTGAAGGCCAAGAGCTTTTCTAGGCAGCTGAATTGGAATATTCAGACGAAATTAGTACTGTCCTTTTTAATAAGGTAAAAGCAAGTTCCACCTATGAGAAATGTATAAAAAAAAATAAGTAAAGTGTCGGTATTACACAGTCCCGCACAAATCTTCGCCTTCGTGGAGCATAACCTTGTTCTTTTTTTTAATCTTCGATGTCCATATCTTCGTTCTATACGAGACATCGTCAGCCTGCATTTTAGAAAATGTATAATTAATTAATTATTTATTTTATTGTATTTTATTAGTATTCAAATATTAACTACAGCAAGAATTACTGATGAAATTCATTTTAAACTTCGCTGAGAGACTAAAAAAAACTACTTCTATAAGTTATGATTAGTTAGTTACGATGGTTCCAAAAAATATTTTCTACCATATCCAATAGTTTCACCTTTTTAAGAATAATCAGTGCATAATCAAACAAAATTTACCGTGGCGTCCTTGAAATAACATAGTATCTTGTCGCTCCAGTCCAAACCCAGAGCTAAGTAGGCGACATACAAATTCCAATACATCGTATTTTTCTGAAACGGGCCTGCGTAAACGAGAAATTTGGGCATTAGCTGTGCCGCTTTAATCATTTTTATATCTAATGCAATAATATAACGATTGTAAGCGGCACATATTTAAAACTTTGGTCGCAACGACAGTGCGTCGCCTTTGACAGGCACATAACAGCCACGTCTCTAAGACGTAAGTTTATTTTTCAGTTATCAACGTAGCACAAAGGTTGTCTATAAAATGATGATTGCGTACTCATCGGTTGTCTGTTGTCTGTCGCTAAGCGGGTTTAAGATAATGCTCGTATCAGCTATGCAAATGGCACGTGTCGCGAACTCACGAACAATGGCGAAGAAATCACATGTTTTGTACATGCACGTAGTGAAATTTCGTATTGAAATATCAGCTGTGAATTTAACTAGGTAACTTCAGTTAAATCAAGTTTTACTACAAATTATATATCTGTTTCCAATTCATGATTTACTGTAATTAACGATATAAGCTATATAATTGATTTTAGATTCTGTTAACTGAAGGTTGAATTATTAAGGTGTCAGTAATAAATATGTTTGTAATCATAATATTATAGAATGATTGATAATAATTGTTAACCTATTTTTCTAGTAACAAATCTATTATTTCGAGCCTGTGCCTGTGATATATTATAAAATATTTACTTTAATACTAAACTAAAATGTCCGTAATGAGAGCTCCCATCACAGACAACACTAATTGGCACTAATGCCAAGGTCTTCACTCTAACGCAGACAGGGCATCAAACTGATAAATACACCCATATTGTTTGTAATCATAATATTAAAATATGATTGATAATAATTGATAACCTATTTTTCTGGTAACAAATGTATTATTTCGAGCCTGTGCCTCTGATATATTATAAAATATTTACTTTAATACTAAAATGTCCATAATGAAAGCTCCCATCACAGACAACACTAATTGGCACTAATGCCACGGTCTTCTCTCTAACGCAGACAGGGCATCAAACTGATAAATACACCCATATTGTTTGTAATCATAATATTAAAATATGATTGATAATAATTGATAACCTATTTTTCTGGTAACAAATCTATTATTTCGAGCCTGTGCCTCTGATATATTATAAAATATTTACTTTAATACTAAAATGTCCGTAATGAGAGCTCCCATCACAGACAACACTAATTGGCACTAATGCCACGGTCTTCTCTCTATCGCAGAAAGGGCATCAAACTGATAAATAAATCCATATACAAATGCGTGACTCTAAGACTGTAAATATACAACTTTTAATAACTATAAGATATCCTGAACCTAAGTTTCTGTTATTACAGCCACAGTGAACATACAGCATCACGCCTGTTTCCCGAAAAAGTAGGCAGAGACAACAACTTGTCAAAGTCAAAATTTAATCGTAAATAAATAGTCATAAAAAATTTGTAAATTAATATTAACTCCAATGTTCTTAAATATGGGAGTTGTGATAGAAAGGAAACTACTTAAAGATAAGAAGTGTTGGTAGAACTAAATTGTATTGTACTGACGTCAGGACACCAAGCAGACTAAGTCAAATTTCTTCAAAATTTTTACGATCAATATCGAATGTTGAAATTTAACAGATTTGGATATCTTGATCAGCAGTGCATTCCTACATTAAAGAATGTACACTACACCGTGACGTAAATGCATAAATCGGTAATGTGGACGTTGCGTTTCCTATCTCGCAAGTGTGCCACAAGGTTTGATCGCGACCTTAGAAACGGTCTGTGGGGGCTCTAACTTTGTATAAGCCACTTCAATATCAAGCTAAATTAAAAGCTGTGGCCTCAACTGGTAGGATCGCCTTGAAGAACTATCTTATTGAGCGCAACGATGAATGTCAACGGAACGGCTTTGATTGGACTGGACTGGTGCCTTGACTGGTGAATTGAAACGTTAAAAGATTCAATTATGATGACCCTATAGCACATTTATCATTTCGAATTGGAACTAACTGCACACTACCATTCGTGTAAAATTGAAGGCAAATAAAGGAGTTTGAAGTATGCACATTGAGAACTAAAGTTTTCATGCCCTTCGATAAAGAATATTTGCGAGACTTAGCGACTTTACATCCAGGAGGACGAAAATGAACAGCGCGGCGCTAGTAATATACTCTTACTACGACACCATTTTACTAATCTCCGTGCTGAGGTGTTGAGATTTCGTCATTATTATTAGTTTGGTTTCGGTTTTTACAGGGTCAGCCAGCACACTCAGCACCGTGTGGGTGGGTGTACTTACCTCTGGTTGGTGTTGCAAACATCTATTAGGCTACAGAAACCACTTACCGTTTCATTTGACATTTGAAGCCCATAATATGCCCATATAAAGACAAAATATGGGCTTCAAATGTCAAATGGAACCCATGTCCATATCCATATTTTTAGCCGATAGACCCGCAGGTTAGGCCGTATGCCTAATTGCTAATATATTAGTAGAAAAAAAGAATTGTATTATTGGTTTAAGCAAGTTACAATTGGGTCAGCTGAGCACTCGACAGCTGTTTGACAAACGGCCTTAAATCGAAATATAGCCTTCAAAGCGCACTCAATTACAATAGTAAGGTTTTAGGTAACGAGGTCAATGTCGACGATGCCTATGCGACCTACAATACGACTACGGTATTGTTTAAATTATTAAGGCTGGATTCGACCAAACTGGAATAAGACTTACTCCGAGATTAGTCTATACAAATTCGGCGCTTAATCTAGGTATAAGACCTTATTCCAGTTTGGTCGAATCCACCCTTAGTATATTTACTATATTGAAAATCGATAGCGCGCCTTGCAGCATTGCAAGCTGGTCTTCAAGCGGAAGACTTTTATCATCATCATCATCATGTTCCTGCCCTTATTCCATTTTAGGTGCCTTCCTCATCCATTTTCTAAGTGCATGACTTGAATTTGTAGAAACATTCTCAGACGACCCGGTCCCATCTTATCATACAAAATCGATTTTGACATCGACTTATTTATAAAATAGAATCAGTATGTTAATGTGCATGGTTAAAAGTTTTAATAGTAATGGTTTAACGGATCGGAGCATACCGGAACATGACAGAGGTGGCTGAGATAACAGCAACCAGATTTGTTATGTAGACAACCTCATTTTATAAAGGGATTTTACATAGGCAATTAACATTGCTGGTGCAGTGTTTTGCTATATGAGCAATTCGTACATGAGTACTATAGCTACATAGGTACGTTTGGTTATAAACCGACCCGTGCGGGAAAAACAAGAATCCAACGAAACCAAGTCTATCCTGCTCTATTTATACACAGTGTAACGTCGCCACAAGGAAATAGACAAATATAAACTCTTCTATTTTAATAATACAACACTTGCAATTTAGAAATTTATGGATTTGCTTTATTGTTGTTTTATTGAACTAGCTTAGCGGTTTGTCGATCGACACAATAAAAACAAAGAGGACAATTTTTTTTTTTACTTTACGTTCATTCGGCTTACGGAGTTTACCTCTTACATCCAAACTACAAACTTTACCGTGGATCCAGTCACAGTTTTGCGGATAAACATAATAAATCAGACAAGCTAGGTGCATTTATGTAACTAGCATACTCGTAGGTCGTTTGACATATATTGTTCGAACTGTAGGCTAATTAATTTATTACATCACAATTTATTTGATCGTTATTTCTTTAGAATTGTTAATTCAGTTCGAAATTACTAAGTATTTCAAAGGTCAGTAAAAATCTGTTGAAATTATGTAGCAGTATGTTATTAGACATTTTGAAATTTTATCAACTTTGGTAAAAGACATTTTGAAATTTTATCAACAAACACTAACGTAAGTATACACTTACGTAAGTCGTAACATTCATCGACTATCATATTTTTTTACATTTGCAATCACACAATGTATCGCATTGCCAACATACAAATAAAATTGTTGGCAAACATCTTATGATGACTGTCATGTTGTAGTGATCAAAGTCCAAAATAGCGTCTACCCATTCATACGAACGACGACTTTGAATCGATTTTAGATACGCGACAAAGTCATATTCATAATGATTAGGCAAATATCAGTATTTATTAAACGTTAGTGCTGGAGATCATTTAGATAGTATATTTTTGGTGATAGAATGTTACAAAGGTCAATGATATATAATATTAGCAATGTGACTTTTTATAGTCGCATTGTTTACAGATAAAATGGCGTTTACATTACATAATTAAATTAGTCTGCATGAAATTCGGTTTTTCCTTGCAAAAGAATTCGGAACTGCAGGCTTGTAGTTTAGAAACCTAAACTATTAGTAGATCTCACACATATTATGCATCAGCATAATCGTTGTGGAATAGGATGGGATTAAGCACGGAATAGCTTTATCTATTCCGTGTGATAAAGTATGTTCCCGAATCTGGATAACTAACTATAAAATAACATGGTCCATATTATCATAGAAAAAAGATAATAGCTATCAACTAGAATAGCCACACACTTTGTTTTAGGATTGTTTCGAACTATGGGAATGGGAAACAAGATCCAAGAATACATTAATTTGGTACAAAATTATAATTTAACCGGGCATTAAAATTTGAGGCGTTTTAAAATAATAATAAATATCCGGAGCTAAAGCAAAAGCCTATGGTTGGTTACCTACAACAATTATTTCTCATTTCGGAATCGGGTCTGCAGTGTCTGCACCTAGTAGATAACGTTTGAAACACAATCTAAGTAATGACCTACTTCCGAAAAACCGACTCATTTCGGATTTGTTTGCGGTTGGCACCATTTAAAGTTCTAAATTGTTGTTGAGTTTATCATACCGGCGCAATGTAGCGCAAACATTTTAATAATATTAATTCTAAACATGTTCTTCAGCTGTTATACATTACTCTACCTAGGCCTTATTTGTGACATAAAACATCTGCATACTCGTAGTGTGGACAGGTAGGTATTAATGATAATTTATTTATCATTCTTTCAAAGAGCGATAGATACTTAATCGATGAGTACACATTCTTGTTTCCAGTCAAGATTTTTGATAAGACCGAGGATACTTTCAACAAAACTACTTCTATTAATGTAGTTGTACATACAAATAATCACGACTATTATCCCCGAAAGACAGCAAAAGCAGTCCTCTAATTCACTTTTCATCAAATAGCGACTGCACATGTGCTTAGCGTGACAGGTGGTAAGCCCATCGCCGCTCTATGCTGTAGGATGTAAGTGCAATCTTTAGTCCGTTAGTCGCCTTTTACGACACCCAAGGGGTGGTAGTATTATTTCACGGCTATTACGCGAAACGTTTATGTAAGTAGTAGGTACTACTTAAATGTAGTTTTAATGAAATCAATAAGTTAATAACTAAAGCCTAGAACTAAAATTAATTCCGTCCATTTCTTCACGATTTTAAAAAAGGTAGAGTAAAAGAAAGAAATGTTAATTTAATAATTAAACGCTTCTAAGGGCAAACTTCATTATTAAGCTTGCCCTTAGAAGCGTTTTCAAATAGCCATGATCCTATCGGTTTGAAAAGCTGAGACCTAGACAGAGAAGAGCCATTCAATAAACTTAATAGTTGCTATATCGAAATAAAAAAACACAATTTTAAACGATAGGGCATAAGACGTGTGCTGCTTTACCAAATTGATGTACCTATCCATCCCCGTGCATCGTATTATTAATGACTTTTGCACTTTAATTGCGTCTGAAATACGCATTTATTAATGAGCACGTGTTGCACTGCGACACTAATAAGCACTATATATTTATCTAGACTATTCTAGACACAAATATAAGGCAGCAAGTAAGTCGTGAAACTACAATTAGTTGGTTCTCGTATATATGTGGGCTTCACATATTGTCCTAAAAACGATCAACATACATTGTAACCATGTGAGAATGTAACTTTTACGGTAACGTGTCGGTTATTATATATTTTTATAATCTCATAAAAACCTCGGCATCCCTACACTAGGACTCCGTCTGTCTGGCCTGTTGGATTGTGGAATAAACCGCGCCGCGATACAACTTCGCAGTGTAATCAGCCAGCGTTATCAGAAGCACTAGACTGCGACGGCGGAGTTGATGAGAATCAATTATCGAACGACACAATTTATCGAACGAGACGCTTTCTCTCGAAGGTTTTTTAAAGAGCAGTATTTGTTTTAATTTGCATGGAGCAGTGGAAAGGACAAAATGCTAAAGCGTTTGGCAACTACACGGGAGGAAGAGTTACTGTTTTTCAATATAACTTACAATAGAAATATACCACTTAAATATCTAGTCCTGTAAATTTTTCCAAATAGGAGTGTAAGACATATTTCATGTCCACTGTCGATATGCAGTCACGATGCAAGCACTTTTAACAGTTTGTGAACCTTATCATATCACTGTACGATAAGAGCCGTAAACGAACTTAGTTCACACGTACAAGCACGTGACTGCACTTACTAACGATGGTAAAGGTCTGTAACTAATCTTATGTTTCTTATAAATACATTATCGGATCAATAATTAGTACCTAACTCTCCATATAAATGCAGGTCAAAGATTTTTAAAGACCTAGTTTATCTACTTCTAGATTGGCTAGTACAAGTAGGCAAAGCACAGCCATAATCATAGATATTATAAGCAAAGGAATCTATGACCGTCATATAATGATTACGATGAATGACAATGTTGACACCTTTAAAAATATTTTCGAATTCCGCGGATTGATAACGACATCATGACGCAGAGTGATGCGCAAGCGCAGACTACGTCACCAGCCCCGCGATATCACGCGCTTCCAAATTGTTTTCAACTTTATTTGTACAACAGCATAGTTGGTTATACAGCTTCAATGATAGAAATAGATACCTATGTTCATATAACTGTTTAGTGACTTCGTGGAACTGTAAGGGATTTCCCTATGACAAAAGGCACTTATTTATTGAGTTTATTTGCTTGATCGGGCTTTCATTAAGAGGTTGATTTTCATTGTTAGGATTATTGTTTACAGACACCACGAAAGTACCTACATACAAATTCGAAAAATAAAGAGTTTACTTAAAAGTATGTACTGCAAAACGCTGTAGGCTGTAGGTACAGCGTGGTTGTGTAAGCTCCTACTAACATTATGAGTGCGATTCATCGGTAGATCGTCTTTGCATGTCTGATTGCAATTGAACAAAGTACAAACGTCCAGCTTGATATGGACCGCTCCCCACGAATGTAGGTCACCGGAGGAGCCGGACGCGCGGGCCTTGCAAATCTTTCCACAGTAGATACTGAGTTAGCGTAACTAGACAGAACGAGAAGAAAGACTATAATGAAGTTGCTAGACGATGCAGCTTTATAGGTTTCCGTACCCAAAGAGTACAAACGGGATCCTATTACTAAGACTCCACTGTCCGTCCGTCTGTCACCAGGCTGTATTTGTACCAACTTGCTTGAATCTAGCGAGCATAGTTCGAAAGTGATGTAACTACAATCATATTTTTAAGAATTTGTACTTTAGTGCCTGAAATTTATGGTTTATTTTACAATAAAATGTTCATCTATATCTTGATTAATTTCTGATGTAGATCTATGGATATGTATGTATATGTATGACAGTGCATCTATTGTTTGTATTTTTATTTATTTATTTATTCCAGAAAATCTTATAATCAAGTAAAAATTAATTCGTCTTTGTATGACATTGTAAGGTCAATTAAATGAAAATGACGTGATTATCATCAGCCACTAGAAGTTAATTCAGACAGGATGACATGGTCAAGAAAGAATTAGCTAAATCCACAATAAAGCGTTAAGTCTAATAGTCGAAACTAATAATTAGAGATGAGCCGAGTACTCGGTTGCTACTCGGTACTCGGCATATTTGGTGGTTTTTTATACTCGTACTCGGCCGAATAACTTGGTTCAAGTGATGAGTACTTACTCGGTGTAAGAAATGTAGTGAAAACCAACTTGTTAATTAGGCAAGTTAGAAGTACTTATTTATTAATTGAAAATTCAGGTAAGTATTAAAAGAATATATAAAAAACAAATTGCAATACACATGTATTTTAAATAATATTTATAAAAAAAACAATTAATATCTCAAATTTAGCAAAGGCAAATTATAATGCAGGAATACCAGGCCCTATGCGCGTTCTGGTAATAGTCTATTCCGTTTTTCTTCATAGACATTCCCTGCTTCAGAAAATAAGTGATTGTATAGAACCGAGTAACTCGGCCGAGTATTCGGTTCGGCAACCATAAAACGAGTAATACTCGGTACTCGGTTACTCGGTAAAATCAGTACTCGGAGCATCTCTACTAATAATCAATCTATCTGTTGTTTACACTATTTGACATAAACTCTATATACTTACATTACATAGATAGGTACATATAATCACGTCTATTATCCCCGAAGGGTTAGTCCACTGACATAAATATAGGGTAAGTCAGAGACTAGGCAATGAGTACCGCAAAAGCAGTCCTCTACCATAGTCCACTTTTCACCTAATCATCATCAGCCTATTAGCGTCCCACTACTGGGCACAGGCCTCCCACGTGGACAATAGCACACATGGGGATATTGGGCCATAACCCACCACGCTGGCCCAATGCGGGTTGGTGGGCTTTAACGACTGTCATCTTACGACAACAACCGGGACCAACGGCTTAACGTGCCTTCCGAAGCACGAAGGAGCACGAAGGAGCTCGATGGAGCACCTAATAGCGTCTGCAAATGTGATTAGCGTGACAGGTGGAGAGCCTATAGCCGCTCTATGGTGTTGAAAGTATGTGCAGTATTTAGTCCGTTAGTCGCCTTTTACGACACCTAAGGGAAGAGAGGGGGGTGGTAGTATTCTTTCACCGCCACGCGACACGGTTAAACTCCATACAAATTATGTTAAATTTCAAACTCTAGTAGTAAAACAACAGATTGATACGTTATTGATACCGGCCGAAACTGAAAACTGTCAGTCATTTATAATTATTTTACATTCAAAGCCAGTATACCTTCATATACTACGGAACAGTCAGTATGAGGATAATAATTATTACTACAACTACCATTCCAATAATTATTCTACACTTCCCGTGACTCATACCAACATAAACCAAATTCATGCGTCCATTCACGATATTTATTTGTTCGAACTAATTATTAAGGATCTCATATTAAATATTTAATACTATTGGTAACAAGTACATGTTGTCTACACATTTAAAAATAATAGGTTTTACTGTTTTATAAATATGGCAGTATTTCAAGCTATCATAAAAGTTTTGTGATGATGAATAAATAAACGAATCCATCCAAATATAACCAGCACAAAGTAAAGTCTTTCCATGATATAACAAGTAAGTACCATGTGTAATTAATAAAACAACAGGAGATTTTAATCCTATTTCGTGTATCGAATATTCTATCAACAAGTATAAATATTTCGTTGCACTATTTCGAATGTAAAGGCTCCAGTACACATTGGTGTATACTGCCGCCGCCCGGCGGGCTACACAATGGCGATGGCCGGCAGTGGGCCAACATACGCCAATGTGTACTGGGGCCTTTTCATGTCTATTGGTGATTGTAAGTCTGGGGCCTACTAGCTGTCTCTTATCGTCGATCTGTTGTTATTATGAAGTGACGTGAGGCCAAACAAACAATCATACTTTCGCAATCAACAAACTGAGTGTGCGCCTAGTGCGTTAATAACGTACAGCGTGTAATTCGTCATTCGAACCATTAGTTAGAACCAACTAAAATTTGTCCATACAATAACTTAAATCCTTCTAAGAATCAGAGAGTCATCGAAACAGGAAAATTTCAAAAGCACGTCAGGCTAACCCAAAACGTCCAAATTCATTAATCGATTTTGAACCCAACACCCAAGAACTAAAGTTGAAAATAGATTAGATAATGTTGACAGTTGTATACAGAATGTGTGTGCTGTTGTGTTGTGTGTACAAATCTGTTGGTCCGTAGGATTTAGCTATTTCAAAAAGTACATGTTATCGTCTTACATTTTGACAATTGGGACTATGGAAAAAAATACAAAATAATTATACCATTGAAATTTTATTAAAGACGTTTTAAAATAGCAGAATCATGATATTTCCATATTGAGGTCCAAACTAAACAAATAATTCGCATGGGCAGGAAAATCAGCTTTGCAGGAAAATCGGTTATCGCAGGTTTATAAATCGAATGATAGTGGTTATCAGTACACTGTACATTATTTATTACATGTTATGAAATACCCAGTTTGCTGTTTGGTGGCTGTGGGTTTTCCACTGATCATGTTTTTTTCTTAGTTCAGTTTTGGTATACATTCGCACCAAAACTAAACTGACGACGATTAAAGCACTCATTTACGACAATCTCGTGGGTTTCTGTATAGTAGGTATGTTCACTCATAACGTAACAAAACTGGTAACAATGAAGCGAGCTCGTTAGTACCGGACTTAATTATCTTCAGTCAAAGCTGGTTTACCAGGCAACTAATATGATCCAGAAAGCACAGTCGATTAAAAAGGTCAGTTCTAAATCTTCGCCACCCGTGTCAGACAAGAAAGTTTAGAAGTTTTTTTTAAGCAAAGTTTACTTAGATGTTGTCATACGGCACAAGCTGTTGGTCCTAGTTGTTGTCGTAAATACAGGCAGTCGACCCTTAATAGGACAATGGTATATATATTACCACCATATTTTGAACTTTATACAATTGAATAAAAAAATTTAAACATTCTTTTTTCCGTTTAAGGTTAAACTCACCAACCCGCTTTGGGACAGCGTGGTGTGTGGTGGCCTTATCTCACCATGTGTTATGGTCATGTAAGAAGGCTTGAACCCAGCGAAATCAAAGGTGACAAAACAAATGAAAGTTGATCAAAGTTCGCATAAGTATATTCGCATAGCAAAAGATGCTGGCGCGCCTTGATGACACAGCAATGAATGAATAATAATGAAGAAAAAGTTTTGGAGAAACGAAAAAATAACTTTTGTAAGAGTTTGTTAAAAAGTTTTTTCTTTATCTAAGTTTAAACAGTTGCCTCTAATATAATCGTTAAGAATTACACATGGTACTAAAGAAATTATCATAAGTAAGTTATATTTAGATCTAAACTTTATCCCTAATAAGTATTGATAAAATACAGGTTTGTAACGCAGTGACTTTAATAGCAATATATTTGTAGTCAAGTTACTGGTCAGTGAAGTACCTATATAACCACTCATTTTTACATGTCAAAATTTCGACGATTATATCCAAGTTTTTAAGTTATAATTATTCTTTTGTTCGATCGACAATATTAAGTACAGCCAATTACTATACGATGAACATCACGTATGTAAAGTAATCGATTTAAATAATAGTTTTCAAGGATTTCGTTAATCGTACTTTCGTTTTTCAATAGCTGATCGGTTGCCTTAGCATCAGGGAAAACAAACCAATTTAAACTCTATTATTATACAACCGTTGAGAGTCATTCATAAGTTCAAATAACCGCAAGTCAGTTCGCTTGGTAACACAGTTAAACCCACGTGGCGATTGGCTGCGGCATTCTGTCGGACATTCCTGCCGTTCATTATGTTCCCTTACGATAGAAAGAGACAGAAACAGTGAGAACTTTAAACAACTGTCAGTGCAAAATGGCGGGATAGACAAAAGCGTTTTACAAGCGTCGGACGTAATGCAGCTGATAACTATAATTAAATTTTTTGCTACACCTTGAAAACGTTCCAACAAAGTGTGAAAGTGAACTGAGCTCAAAAGTGCCTCGCAAGAAGCGAACTAAGACAGAAACTGATTGACATTTATAAAACTAAATTGCATGCTACAATTTATTCTTCTATAAATACCTTCACTATCCATTCCCAAACGTCTACGTACGACTCCATGTCCATGTTTGACGTTTAAAACAGTTCGACAGTTCACTAGATCCGTTTCAGATGCACCCTATTTAATCACTGGCAGAGACTAGAGGAGTGCTGTCCTAGCTAACGCTAATTTAGAATGCATTTACCTTTGCCAAACATCGCCGAAACACGATCAGGAAATCTTCGAATACGTCGCCGGTCGCTCCCGCGACGTCTTCCAATTCCAGAGACATTTTATCAAATTTAAAATGCGTATATGATAAAATAAACTATACTAAACAGTAGGATCACAGATTAAATATTTCTTTGGTACTTAAAAACTATCAGATCAGGTAATACTTGAACTAAGTCGAGTGTGCGCGTAGCGAGGCGCGGTATCAAAAACGTCCTGACGCGTCAACGAGCATTCTCACACTGACTGATCGAATGACTCGACTGGGCCACACTATTTCGTCATGATGATAACGCGCTCGAAAAACCGCGCAACTCCGGTTCAATGTAGTCAGCTGCGACTGGCGTCCCGTACTGAGTTTAACATTTTATTTCGAAAGTGCCGCGTTCGCCATAGTGATGTGCGGTGGGAGGTGACGTATTCGTAGTTGAATTTGGTTCCTTGGTAGAGATGGATCAACAGCTGAGTAGGTACATCATCGGGTCGAAACATAAGTTCACTGGGGGCTCGCCATACGTTACGATATGCGATAGAGCTTTACTTAGCAACGCCAATAAATATCTGGCAATGTGAACGAAGGTGAAAGCCAGCACGTCACATGAATTCATAAAATCTGGAGCGTAGCATTTGAGATTCCACGCAGGTTAGTCTAACTAAACGCGTTTCATCAACTAACAGACAGAATTTATCCAATCTAGCGCTTATGTTAATTTACTTAGTGATCTGATAGTAATTCATATCAGAAAGATATCTTTGCTCAATTAATGTTTTAGAATTATTAAATTAAAGTAATAATCCTACAAAATGTCAGGCGATACTTGTTGGCAGCTTGCGAATGACGAATAAAGTGAGGATTAACTCTGATGATAATGTTTGACGGAACGGTCATAGCATTTAGCACGATTAAATATCTCTGCTTACATCTCGATGATACACTCAGCTGGCATGGTCAGGCTAGTGTCTGAAAAAAAGTTACTTGGACTCTGCGCTCCTTAAATCGCTCGAGGAACT
Organism: Scoparia ambigualis; assembly: GCA_963921215.1. Taxonomy (NCBI): domain Eukaryota; kingdom Metazoa; phylum Arthropoda; class Insecta; order Lepidoptera; family Crambidae; genus Scoparia; species Scoparia ambigualis. The sequence goes on from OY992501.1 coordinate 9,518,739, forward strand.
TTTTACCGTTCAAGAAGGAAGTAATCCTAGCGCAGACTTTAATATTTCCAACGATTGACTATGGTGGCGTGTGTTTTTTGTTGTGACAAAGGTCTTCCCTAAAATGGTTGCCCATTTGTCAGCGGAGGTGTTGGCTCGGCCTTACCACACTTTTCTCCTACCTAAATTCTCCTAATGCTCCTTCCTAATCTTACTCCCCATTTTCAATATCTTTGTACCTCTCACGACAGGAATCTTAGATCTTCAAATAACCTTCTCCTTCCGACTCTTCTGGCTTTGTTCATTGTTCCTTTTATATTCAGTCCATACTCCTCTGGAATGCGCTCCCTCAGGAAGTCAGAATGGCTACGAGTCGTGACGCTTTTAAAAGAAAGTCCACATGCTACTTTTTAAGAGAACCATGGCAGAATACTCTCAATATATTATTTAGTGTATGTAGGTAAAAGTATTTATGTATATGTATGTGCACCTTTGTACTTATATGTTTATTTTTATATGTATTATATATGCTTTATTATAATTAAATAATATAATTATAATTTTTATTCATTTTTTACACCTTTTGTCACCGCAGCTAATTGAATATACTATGTCATCTCTGCAACACCCTATGGTTGACTGGTAGAGAATGCCTTAGGCATTAAGTCCGCCATGTAATATATTGTTGCAAAAGCTTTAATAAAAAATAAATAAATAATAAATATACAAGTTTTAGAGGTTCCTATTCCTTTAAAGATAGAAACGGTCTACCAAAGGCTCTATTTTGCTTGCAATAAATTGACAATCTAACATTTACCTTTAGTCTAATTTTTCTAGGCTAACAGTACGAGTATAACAGAATAAAAAATAACACCATTTCTATTGTTAACTTTGACGTTAACAACAGGCCCTTATTCCCAATAATTGTACCAGTTTATAAGCAAGTAGGAAGTACAACAACACAGTAATATGATATGATATTGACATTGAAAGTTAAGGAATACTTTAACGACGTACAACTTTCTAAAGAGACGGATGTCAGTAAACGTACAACTTTTTTGGAAATGTACATGAATGATAGCAGAGTTCGCCGAAATAGTAATTTCAATACATTGTAAAGGTACTAGATGTTTTGAATCACGCGAATTTCAACATGAATTCTAACACTACATGCACTGCTAAAACAAAGAGTAAATAGGTACTAGAGTAGTTAGACTCTAGAAAACTAGAGTGCTAGAGTACACACAGTCGTGTTAACGGTAAGTACAACATAGGATACCAATTCTAAGGAGACATAAGAAAAACAGGTTTAATAAGAAATTAAAAATTAAATCAAATTAAACTTAAACTTTCCTACACCAATTATCTAGCCCAAGAGGAGCTTCGAAGAAACTCGTTAAATGGTTACTAGACAACGGATGAACATACATACTTATTATACATAGAAAACACCCAGACCCGAGACAATTTGGAATCACAATAGTTCCTAAATTGCTCCAACCGGGGATCGAACCCGAGACCTCAGAGATGGCGACACCATAAAAACCGGTGTACAAACTACTCGACCAAGGAGGTCGTCGATCAGTCGTCGGTCAGTACAACATAGGATACCAATTCTAAGGCGACAGTAGAAAAACAGGTTTAATAAGAAAGCAAAAGTTATGTGCGCGTAATTACACATAACAGGCTTTGTTTCAGGGGAATTTCTAGGAATCTCGTCATACATTTTGCTACTAAAAGAAGAATTCTTAGTATCAAAGTTAGTTAGTTCAACACTTTATTATAGGTACAGTCCAACAGGTAACTGACTATAACAGCTAGTATATTGTATCGGTAGGGTAATGATGACGAGGTGTCATATGGTTCCGATGTCGTTTATCAATATTTATTTGCACATAATTTAGCACCTAACGGCTCAACTACTTATAGGTTGTTACATATCTGCGTGATCTATTACGTAGGACTAACTCATACTGTTGTTGGTAAGTTATAATATATTCAGGTTTTTGTCATATTTTACATTACTTCACACTGGTGTGAAGTAATGTAGAAAATACTTTGTCTTATATTATTATAAAAGTTTACATTATTGTACACACATTAACATGTACCTACATCACGCACTTTCACTGTCACTGATAGGGTATAGACAGCAAAGCTTTCCATCTCCTACGATCCTGAGTACCCTGCTGAGATGCTTCTTTCGCTTCATATATTTTCTATTCCTTTCTCATACATACTCGTCGGTTTAGGGTTTATGGAATTGTAGACAATCTTTATCTAATAAAAAAATATATCTTAAGATTAGACATTCATATTTTACATAAGATTCAAATACCGCTTTCACTCGCATATGATTGGATAAAGTGAAATATTTGAAAGTCAATATAGCGCTCACGCTCGCCGAATCGCCGATACGCTAAGAAGTGAATATTGTAGATAAGACTACAGCTTGTTTTAAGTACTATTACACTACTGAAATAATGATCGATCGTTTTCTTCGTAACATCCACGTCACTGGGAAGTTTAATCGTCGATATCAACGAACATTATTATTTTCGTAATTACGAGCACGAGTCACCGCAGGCAAAATTCCGCTCATTCTATCAATTTGTGGTATTTACTTTTATTTTACATCTTTTTCTTCTGCAACGTCATAATCTTCAAAGTCATTTACTTAATACAAACTTTATAGTTCATTTGACAACGCAAGCAACGCAATGTCATCGTAATACGTAAAGGTTGATAAATATATTACAGTAATAAAAAAAATTACCGTCGCACCACCTAGCCGGAGGGCGCCCCACACTACGTTTGCCGAGTCGCGGTCTCCACTCTAGAACATGTCTACCAGCGGTTGTCGACCCTGCGGCTAATATGACCAGCTCATTGCCACTTCAGCTTGCTAATTCTTTGAGCTATGTCGGTCACTTTGGTTCTCTGGCGAATGATTTCGTTCCGGATTCGATCCCTTAGAGTAATACCGAGCATAGCACTCTCCATAGCTCGCTGAGTGACTTTTAATTTGTGAACCAGTCGCACCGTAAGTGTCCACGTCTCGGCTCTGTATGCTAATACAGGTAGGTAGGACACACTGATTGTAGACTTTCGCCTTCAGGCTCTGTGTTAATCGCGAAAAAGACCCGACGAAGTTTACGAAACGCTGCGGTCAGCCGTATTTTTCTATTGGTTTCCTTCTCGAAGTTGTTTTTACCTAGTTTGAGCGTTTGCCCTAGTTAAAAATACTCCGAAACAACCTTAAGAGTTACACCATTTACAGCATCCGGTCCCGGATCTGTATGTTTATTAAACATGACCTTTGTTTTTTCTAAGTTCATCAGGAGACCGATGCGTTGAGAGGAATCGGCTAGACCGTCCAGTATTTGCTGTAAGTCCTGCATCGTTTCAGCCATAATGATGATGTCATCCTCAAATCTCAAGTGTGAGATGTACTCGCCGTTTATGTTGATGCCTCGTCCTTTCCAGTCAAGTGTCTTAAACATATCCTCCAAAGCGGTTAAGAACAGTTTTGGAGATATGACGTCTCCCTGTCTCACTTTTCGACGCAGGGGGATATGATTAGTCTGCTAGTTCTGTACTTGGACGGCCATCGGTGCAGCGTTATACAGGTATCTCAACACTTGGATACATCGCCAGTCAATTTGGCATCGCTGCAGGGACTCTAGAACGGACCATGTTTCTATGGAGTTAAAGGCATTTCATAGTCCACAAACGCTATGCACAGGGGCTAATTATACTCTTCTGTCTTCTGTATAATCTGCCTCACTGTGTGAATGTGGTCAATGGTGCCATATCCTCTTCGAAATCCGGCCTGCTCAGGAGGTTGGAATTAGTCGAGTTTTCGCGCGAGACGATTTGTGACAACCCTCGAAAACAGTTTGTAGACATGACTCAGCAGCGGAATTGGGCGGTAATTCTTCAACAAGGTTATGTTGCCCTTTTTGAAGAACAGAACAACAACACTCCTATGCCATGTCTCTGGCGTTCTCTCAGTAAAGATGACGTCATTAAAGATACGCAGAAGTTCTTTAAGCGTTGGGGCAGCTCCCGCTTTTAGGAGTTCCGTCGTAATTCTGGCATCTCCAGGGGATTCCATTTTTAAGCTGCCTAAGGGCATTTCGTCTAGGCTGACCTCAGGTAATTCTTCCGTAAAATGGCGGGTTAAAATGGCTCTGGAATCCTCCATGTTGATTTCAGGGTGCGATGCGTGGGTCGCGTACAATTTCCCGTAGAAATCTCCAACTTCCGCTAAAGTCCCGCTGGCCGCAATGACTTCTCCAGATGTTGTAGTCAACTTCTATTCGTCCCAGTTGTTGCACAAATACTTTCGATCCCCAATTTTTCTCAATCACTAGATCAATCGCGCACGTATTGGAGCTTCGTAGTCGTAGGTCGCGTCTTTTATGATCCTTCGGCTCAAAGCCCGCTGCTATAAACGAAGGGACTGCTGGATCGTCTCGTCGCTTTTCAATGAGCCTCAGGGACTCGCTCGAAAATTTGCTCTTCTTGCCTTTGGGCCGCATCTCGCCGAACTTAGTCCCTTCTTCTAGGAGGACCCCAATCACTCAGTCGAGATCCTGGTCAACGTCCCCGTTCATTATGTTTTCCAAGATAGCGAATCAGTTCTCCAATTTTAATTGGAATGTTTTGGAACCAGCAATGGTTTGGAGCATATTTGGTCGGATCGTAGACCTCATCAAACGGACACGTTCAGACTGATAGTCTATATTTAGAGTGGCGCGAACAAGTTGATGATCGATACCGGCGGTGTTAAACTTAGCGAGCACCGACACATCTCTAAACACATACTTTTTATCCGCTATGATGAAGTCAATCTTATTTTTCGTCATAGCGTCGGCGTCGAGGCTTTACCACGTCACTTCCTTTGAGGCTGTTTCTTAATGAAAGAATTCATTAAGTAGAGCCCCTCTTTCTCTAGGAAATTAACCAGCATTTGCCCCCCTATGGTTCCGGCTCCCAAACCTTCCTACTACCGTTTCGCTGCAAGCCTGTACTCCCATTTTGGTACACTTACCATGGTCCACTTTTCACCAAATAGCGACTGCACATGTGCTTAGCGTGACAGGTGAGCCAATAGCCGCTCTATTCTGGTGGATGCATGAGCAGGCTTTAGTCCGTTAGTCGCCTTTTACGACACCCAAGAGAAGAGAGGGGGCGGTAGTATTCTTTCACCGCAACGCGACACGGTTATTTTTAATTTATATTTTTTAATTTAGATTTTTTATTTATTTAGAAGGAACGCTGTGGCTTCTGCCTATTCCTCCGGGAAACGGGCGGTGATGTATGTATGTTTTAAGATACATGCCTTTCAGAACTTTTTGTGTCAAAATAGTAATCGGTGATTTCGAATTAAAGTGGGATTCGCGACATTGAAAACTTAGTTTGAGATGTATTAAAACGGTGCGATGCAACACGAATCTCTTCACCAATATGTGAATATTAATTAACACACGACATTGTGATGCACCTAACCTTTAATCTCTTTATTCTTACATATTTTAGGCCTAAACTAATATCTAAGCCAACACCACATGGAATAGAAAACATATAACAGCACGAATTTAATTATTTACAATTTATTTTAGACAAATATTTTGAAACCTATTGTTTTAAAAGTGACACAACCGCTTACAACACAAGTAAGTATATGCAATTATGGTCTTTGTTTAACAAATACAATATTATTATACATTATATGAATGCATACTTTGTAAATAATAATAGAGTTCTTAGACCTTTACTAAACAGTTTTATTGTATTTATCTTTGTATACTTGCAATCACAGTGAACGTAAATGTTATTTAATAATAATGTCCCTACGTGTAGTTTGTTAAGCAATATTAACATCGCCAAAATCACCCTTCTAATCATCAAAACCACATCATCTCACACCAGATAAGAATGTCACAGAGCATGTGATACAAAAACAACTGATTAATTCAAACTTGTTGACAATAATAATTAAACATTATCTTACAAAACAGTAAAAACAAATGATAAATTAATTCCAGTACACACCGGTTATTTCATTAGGTAGTTATTTACAACTTCACACGTAAGATTCTGAAAGACGGATCATAAACATTAACATCTGTTTGAACAGTAACAGCTTTGGTTAAATTAGCATTTTTTTTTTACCTCCTCACATAGTATTCAAGATAAAAGTTTCCAAAGAGTCATGATGAGTTACTTTCTATCGCCAAGTACCATTGACCAAAATGCCTAAAATAACTCCGTAACATTCTTAAAGTCGCCGAAAAAAAGTAGTATGTATAATACAATCGTAACTACATGATCATCATTAGTCTTTATACGCCCACTGCTGGGCACAAGCTGTCCTACATGGACAACCGTTCATGGGTAAATGGGGCCTTAAGGGCACATGAGTAAACCGTTTCTTTACTCATGTGTTAAGGGTAAGTGTTAAAAAAAATAACATAACACGTTATTTGAATAAATTTTTGAAGTAGTAAACAGTACAATTTAAATCAGCGAAAATTATGAAATATTGTTGAGGCTTTATTCTGTGGAATATACCCGATGGAAACACGATTTGATAAAGTTGGCTCGATAGAATAAATTCACAAAGTTACATATTTTTGTGTCACTTTATCTTCTTTTCTAGGTTTTATTCTTAAAATAAGTGATTTGATATTATGAGTCATTTACCAAAATAAAGTTCATAGATAACTTGAGGTATTATAACCGATCGTTTTTTTTATTACATTTATCATTTTTTTTAAATATAAAACGCGATTATTCCTGCCGTTTCGCTGTTATACCCGTCCCTTACCGTCGTACCGTCGAGAGAGAAGAAAGAAGCGCTCGAAATAACGTGGAAGTGACATGCAATTCTCAAACGATACACAGAAAAACAACGTTTCGTGGTCCCCTGTTTCCTCCTTCAAACTGGACCAATTTTTATGTTTTATCAGCATCGGTTAACCTCCTTCAAACTGGACCAATCTTTATGTTTTATCAGCATCGGTTAAAAAAAGAGATTTTCTAATCTGTATGTTTAATTTTTTTGCGTTAAGTCATTTATTTAACCATCAGGAGCCTTTAAAATTTAGCGAAATCACTCCGTTTTGAGGCGTCTTCAGAAACATTTAGTAACCGCTTTAAAAAAAATCAAACATACAGTGCGACAAAAAAGAGTAGAAATTAAATAATCCAGAACTAATTTCACTCATTTTTTGGCAACATTGATTATCTGTCATTAATGTCAAGTGGTTGTTCAACTCTGTCCGTGGTTACGATATAAATAGTTGTTTTAGTGATATTTCTTCATTCCTGGATTTAAAACACTGATAACATGATTATGACCATCCATGGCGGTTCTCGTAACATAATATATAAAGTTTTTTTTTGCGAATTTTGGCCGAATTTCAAGACGGAACTTTGTTACGTAATCTGGAGGATATTTACCAACGTACAGCAGATTATACTGGTAAGTAAGTTATAAAACATGTTGAAAGTATAATTATCTAAAATATGCCTATGCGCAATCGGCTAAATTCCGTGAAACAATCAGTATTTTTAAATACACACATCAAAAGTGTCAAGGGATCAACATATATTTTTGCAATAACTTTTCTCCTGATTGATATTAATTAAAATTTTCTTTAAGGATTCATCAAATAAAGTGTTTTCGTTTGTCTACAGTAACGATAAACCAAGTCACCTTTGCATTAATAAAGAAATTTGCCATTTTCCTAATGAAGGGATTTTTGACATTTGAACCACTAACATTAAAGTTCGAAAAAAAAGACTGAAATAACAGTTTTCTTTAAAATTTTATTGGGTAACTTAAACAATTAATAATCCGTGTTTCTACCGCGAACACTAACAACACAAGAACATCGGTTTGGCATACTCAAAATGAGTTCATCCAAATCACGCTGTGGAATGGCCACCCATGTTCGTTGCAACAACAAAAAAAGGTCTTCTTGCGACTGGATACCCTCCATATTCGGCAGAGCTCTTCTCTGTAGCATATCCCATGCATGCTCAATCGGGTTCAAGTCTGGCGACTGAGCAGGCCAGGGCATGACATTGATGTTAGCTGCGGCGAGAGTCTGTCTTACAACTCTTGCGGTGTGCGGTCGTGCATTATCATGCATTAACTGAAATAAGGGACCGATTTGCACTTGTAGAGGAACGATGACGTCTGATACAATCGTCTCAGCATAAATTTGAGCGTTGAGGTTGCCTCTGATCCAAATCAACTCAGTTCTTCCGCCGATCCAAATACCCGCCCATACCATGATGGTTCCACCACTATAAGGATGGACTTCCTGGCAGGATTTTAATCGCTGTTGGCGTCCAGGGGTTCTCCAGTGTCGTATACGTCTTGTATCCGGTCTCATACCAAAACGAGACTCATCAGAAAAGCACACGAAACGCCATTGTTCTTCTGCCCAATTTCTGTGTTCAAGAGCCCATTGATATCGAATCCTACGATTGTGCATTGCTATAGGTGGTACCCTTAGCGGTCTTCGGGAATGAAGGTTCACTTCATGCAAGCGGTTTCTGACTGTTTTGTCGCTAATTAAGTTCCCTGAAGAGTGATGAAGCCTCACGGCTAACATCATGGCGGTTATTGTTGGAGCTCTTCGAGTTGTGATTTGAATGTATCGGTCTTGTCTCCGTGTGGTGCAGCGATACCGTCCTCCATGGCGCTCAGCCACGGTACCAGTGCTTCGGTAACGTGTCCAAAGTCGACTGATAACACTCTGACTTGTATTCAGAGCTAAAGCCACAGTACGTTGCCGGGAACCAGCTTCTATCATTCCCACGGCTCTGAACATTTCTTCCCTGCTTAAATGACGTCGCCGCTCCATAATAACGTTGGTTTTAATCAGTAGTAGGGAAACAGTAGCACTAATAATGTCTTCAATGCGTTGTATGTTTTTATAGGGAAAATATTGACAGCTGATTTTCATCTTTTACTAGAAATTGATTGAAAGTTCCTGTTTCAAATTATGAAATGCACCAAAAAGGATCCATATAAATTTATAAAATCATAAATTTATTACAAAGCCACATCTCAATCTCAAGAAATCCGCATAAAAATGCTTGATCCCTAGACACTTTTGATGTGTGTATTTTTAAAAGTTTTATAGTTCGACTCGAGAATCTTGAACTTTTTAATTTATTGGGACATTTTATCAAGTGTTAAGGGGTAGAATGTGGTAAGTATAGTAAATTATGTCGGTTGGCTTTTGAATCGAGTCGCCTGAATTTGAAGAAACTAACACTGTGGGAGGTCTAAGGGGTTCTTAATAAAGGCTTATTAACATTTTAGCTGCAGCTGTTAAGCACGAAAAATTACACGTTTTTAGGTAATACAATACCATATTAACAGAACCGAAGTGTGGGGACGGGGGGGGGGGGGGGGGGGGAGAGCGCAGCCCCCCTGCGAGGGGGGCGAAGCCCCCGCCATGAAAAAAGTCTAAAGAGTTAATTAGGTTAGGTTAGTAAGTATGTTGACCAAAAACGCGCGAGCCGAGCGTGCCGCGAGAGCGGCAAAGCGCCAGAAATGAAGTTTTTGTAACTTTCCATATTTTAAAAAAAGTAACAACTTCAAAATTACTTGTCTGCGGCAGGAGGGGTAAGTGGGGGGTACTCCTCTCTCGTCCCCTCCCGTTCCCCCACCGATTAAGGAGACTCGATTCAAAAGTTTTACCATGATACATAACCTCAAAATACAAAAATTAACATAACTTAAAAACTACTTGTTTGCGGCAGGGGGGGGGGGGGGGTAAGTGGGGGTAAGTGCGGGTACTCCTCCCCCACCCCTTACCTTCAACACCCCGAGCCCGATTCAGGCGACTCGATCCAAAATTTTACCAATTATGTTAATAACTCAGTCCATAGGACTGAACAATTTTGGTTTTGTTTTTTTTATGCATACATGTTTTTATTGTTCAAGGTGTGTCTGAAAGTACTGTGCGGAGAATAGCTAAACAAGGCTCCGAAAATGGAGGAATATTTTCGACTCCCGCTAAACACAGAAAGGGTCGACTTGCAAAGGAACTTGATGACTTTGATATGTGTGCAATCCGTCAGAAAATGATTTTTTTTACACTGTAAAAAAAGAAGTACCAACAATATGCAAATTAATAGCTCAATTAAGGCAACTTATTGGCTATGATGGAAACCGCGAGCATTTGCGAAACTTGAAGAGTATCTGGATTTTAATTTATTAGTTTTATATCTAAATAAAAATAAGTTATGTACAATGGCTGTTTTCATTACTACATACAAACTACTCAAATTAATTATTTTGACGACCTCCGTAGCCGAGAGTAGAGCACTCTGGACTTGGCGTCGCCATCTCTGAGGTCCTGGGTTCGATTCCCGGTTGGGTTAATGTAGAAAACCAACTTTTCTACACTGAAAAAAATATTTAACCTAACTACTTTGGCTATTTCAGGAATAACCAAAGTTTGACAATATTCTAATAAAGTTAACTTGATTTAACAAAAGTGATTTGTCTTTATAAGACAAAACCGCTTATGTTATTTCAAGTTGGGTTATTAGTAAATAAACCTTTGATTTGCTCTAAACATACTGAATTAGACAAACTCCAGTGGTTACAGGCTAATAAACCGTTTTGTCCATTTTAGGCATTATCTTTGATAACATGCAACAAAAGTATTTATTTTGCGTACAGCCCACGTTTTTGTAAGCCATAACAAAAAGCAGTTCAGCAATAATGTGCTTATTCATAAATTAATATTTTGTAACAAATAGCATAATATATTTTGTAGTGCATGACAAAACTGCAGGTTAGAACATATTGCCTAACGTTTATTTAATAATAAAGGAACTTTAGTTATATCAAGCCCAACTTTCGTTTAGTATTAACAAAATATTTTGTTTACATTTGTAACCGAATCGGCGCTAAACTTGACAGCTCGTGTTCGTTCATTTTTATTTACGCGCCGGCAAAGACAGTCACGATGTTGCTAGATTATAGTTATTGTAATATTTGTGGTGAATGTGCGTGAATTATTAAAAGGTTTGAACCTCAATGGAGACTCCAGTGCCTGCATGACGAACGTTCAGACTCTTTAGATAATTATCTCCGTCTATGGGGTCTGGAAACGTACATCGCTTCTTTCAAAGGTAAGTTATTCTTTATATCAAATTCAACCAGCATGGTCACATCTGTCGCAGAACCGATGACCAATTTAGTAGACGGGTTTTTGAGTGGAGGCCACGGCTCGGCAAACGTAGTGTTAGACGTCCACCAGCCAGATGGACCAATAACCTAAAAAAAGGTAGTTGGCATTGTCTGGATGGCGAAAGCGGGAGATCGGGCTTTGGGGCGCTCCCTGGGAAAGGCCTGCGTCCTGCAGTGGACTGCAATAGGCTAATGATGAACCAGCATGGTGCGTCATCGATTTTTTTTTTCAGTAAAAGAACTTAGTTCCAGAGATAATTTTCTACGAATTTTCGTAGTACCTACTATTAAGTATTTTAATATTACAATGACAGTCATTAACATGTTAAATTATCTCTTACAGACACGGAAGAGGATTTGAATGTTGTTACGTTTATGGTACTGCCCTTTTTAATGACAACATCCTTGCTGAAAACAAACAAGACAGAAAAAGTGGAGAAATCTTGAAGTCTTGGATAGCTTCATCTGCCACTTAAAAAGCGCTGCGGAGATAGAAGAAACCATACAAAGTCGCAAACAAAAGTTCAATAAATGGACTTTGCGTTCATCACTGAAAGAGATAACCTCAAGGTACATAATATTGAACCATTTACGTTACGAGAGCGTTTTATATTAAATATTCAATTACCTATAATAAATAATAGAAATAAATGATAATAACAATAAATAATATTTTGTATTTATTTTTATATACTTAATGTAGTTATTTTTTTAATATTCATTATTATTAATATTTAAAATTTAATTATATAGGTATTAGGTATAATATATATAAACACTTATTTTTTAGTTAATTAAGGTTAATTAATTAATGAAGAATTAAGTAAAGAAAGGCTGATACATAACTGTTTTTGTAAAATTTAATAAACCATTTGATATACCTATGTATCTTTTTGTTTTATTCCATCAACTACATCTTTTTAGAAATAGCGATTTTAGCGAATTTAGCAAATAAAATTTGATATTCTTAATGTGGTTCACGTGCCTGTAAGCTTCACTGTGGAACTTGCAGGTATGTGAGCTGCATTAAGGATAACAATTTTTATTTGCTATAGTATTAACACAAAAGCTTTGCTATACCTAAGTAAAGTATTAATACAAAAGTTTTGCTATACGTAAACAAAATATTAACACAAAGTTTGGCTATTCGTGAACAAGTACTATCACACAAGTTTTGCTACATGTAAACAAAATATTAACACAAATGTTTTGCTATAGGTAAACAAATAATTAACACAAGATTTGCTATACGTAAACAATGTATCAACACAAAAGTTTTGCTGAATTTAAATAAACCTAAAAAGTAACAATTATTTTGGCTACATCCAGTCTAAGTGTTTTACAAATGGAAAACAAACAAATTGTTTATTTGTAACCAATTTTAGGCCATAAGTAACGTTAGCTTTTTCATAACACGTAGCAAAAACTGTTTTGCAATACACAACACACATAGTTTGTCAGAAAAATAAGCCAACTGGGTTTGGTTACATATTGCAAAAAGTTATGTGGTCACTTTTTTGTGTTATAGGTTCACGAAAGTTTGGTTATGTATAAGTCAGTTTTTTTTTCAGTGTATATTGTCTCGGATCTGGGTGTTGTGGTACCGTCGTTGTTTCTGATTTCTACAACACAAGTGCCTTAGCTACTTCCTTTATATCAGAGCAATGTGTAAGTGATGTTTTCCAATTATATGAACATATTAAATAAAAACAAGTATCAAGACCAATTTGCTCGACCTATCAGGGTTGCTATGTTAACGACAACAGCGCCCTCATTTAATTTCTACTCTTTTATGTCGCACTGTACAGACATAGAAAATCTCTTTCTTTAACCGATGCATTTGCATCGCGATGCTGAAAAAGTAATAAAAATTGGTCCAGTTCTGAAGGAGGAAACAGGGGACTACGAAACGTCGTTTTTCTGTCTTTGTATGAGAATTTTGCATGACATTTCCACGTAGTGTTTCCTCTTTCTTAACCCACCACGCTGGTGAATGCGGCTTAATGCGGCTTGGTGGGTTATGGGGCCGGAATTGACAATGTGTGTGTTTTTACCAAAACTGTTAAGTACACATTTTCAACCGTTTATGTGGAATAAGACCTCTGTACTATTATTTATTCTGTGCCTCTGGTTTCAGGCTCAGTTTCCCAGCGGGTGGTAGAATTTGTATTATTTGTATATAAGATGACTGCTAGAAACCGCAGGAAACTTCAAGGTCTGGTCAGGACAAGAGTTTTAAACACGTGAAAAATGGTCTAATTGCAGACTAATGTAGGTACTTATCGCCCAGCTGACGCAAACGGGTCAACAGACGGTCGGCCGGCCGGCCGTTGCCCGCGTGTTGTAAATAATCGTTATTTTTAATTGTTTATCACTTTATTTTTCTTTTGTTATTGCTTTTAAATAAATTAGATACTCAGAGACTATACAATTAAAATTCTCAAAATTAATTATTTAATAAAACACGAATTCCTTTTTCGTCATTTCTGTCATGTTTAAAACACTTGGCCTGACCAGCCCTTGAAGTTTGTTGCGGTTTCTAGCAGTCATCTTATATTAAAAATCCGGCGAGACGAGATGTAAGTAGGTAAGTGTCTATTGGTGAGACGAAGGGAAATGTTTTCCGCGGTACATTTTTTGTATGATGTTGATCGTCACATTTTTATACGGCATAATCACTGCCATGCCGTATACCGTAGATTAAAAAATTAACCAAATTGCTTAACCAACAGTGTGTTTCGTGAACTTTCTAATTTAAACGAGGACGTTTAGCCATCATTAACATTGAGGTTGAGCAAAGTCACAAGACGCATTTATTTGCATACGCGTCGGGTGTGAATCGAGTGACGTCACGCGGCGCGTCGCCGAACGCCAACACTGCCGGGTACCACATGAGTAAAGAAACGGTTCTTTACTCATGTGCGGGTACTACGAGCCGGTTACAACCGGTACGCCCAAATTGACATTGTCTACACGACTCATCGTCAATTGAAGCAAGTGTGGGTAGAAGGCAAAAGCATCAAGTATCAATAATATGATTTTTAATGTGGAATACTTTTATTTTCCTTGTGGTTCACAAAAATATGTAGAATAATCACTAGATTGCACCAAAAATTTTCTTTTCAAATACCGGTCCTCAGATAGGTAGCCGATTAATTTCTTTATTACTTAATTTATTAAAATTTGCTTTTACAAGACTATGGGTGGAATAGACCAAACTGAAATAAGGTCTTATACCCAAAGACATATAAAAGCTTATACCTAGATTAAACGCCGAATAAGGGTGGATTCGACCAAACTGGAATAAGACTTACCCCGAGATTAGTCTATACAAATTCGGCGTTTAATCTAGGTATAAGACATTATTCCAGTTTGGTCGGCTCCACCCTTAGGCTGGATTCGACCAAACTGGAATAAGACTTACCCCTTGATTAGTCTATACAAATTCGGCGTTTAATCTAGGTATAAGACCTTATTCCAGTTTGGTCGAATCCACCCTTAGACATATAAAAGCTTATACCTAGATTAAACGCCGAATTTGTATAGACTAATCTCGGAGTAAGTCTTATTCCAGTTTGGTCGAATCCATCCTTAATAACGTAAACGACGTAATATATTTACGAATAGATAGAACACTTGAAATTCTCATTTTTAAGAAGCTATTATATTTAAATTGCAAATTCAAGGAGGAAATAATCAGCATCAAGGAACTAATTTTGGCATTGATAAGCATTAACAAAAGATTGACACGGATCACTTTAACACAGCAGCTAGTTCCCAATGAGCACCATTCAAATAACATTGAAGCAGAGACAAAGTTTCGATTAACAAATGAATAAACAAATGAAGTCAGCAATGACGCAGTTCCCTGAAAGCCATTCGTTTCGTTACGTTACTGTGTTTTTTTATGTTACGTTTTTCCATCAATTAGTCAAAGTGGATTGTAACGGAAATTAGTTATTTGTTGGTGTGTCTGGGCAACGCGAAGATTCGTGGTAGACGAACAAAATCAAGTAAGTATATGCTTAGTTAAATGATACAAACTATGTGAGACCGAGGTTTTATTGAAAAAACCAAACTAAACTCAACTTTTGTATACCACTGGTTATCCCCTGACATGATGCTAGGCACGACGTGCCTACAAATGTTATCGCTTATTTGATGATAGGCACGTAGTGCCTCCGTATTTCAAGTCTGTTTTATACTTCGGTTTCAGTTTTTAGTGTCTGCGGCTTGTATCGGTTGGCTGCACGAGCTGTCTAGTGTGAATAAACGTCAATAAAAACAGACTTACTTCGAAAAGATCTATTTTAAAAAAATAAAAATAAAAAAATAAAAAATAACTCGATGCGGAAATTGTTGTTTTTCTTTACATTTTTCTATGAAAAGTTGTAAACATTTTTATATATTATTATTACTATTACTATTACTATTATTATTACTATTTTTAGAAAAAGATACCCTTATCGCGTTTAATTTTTAAATATAATAAAAAATATAAAAAAAAAATATAAATAAAAAAAATATATATAATTAAATATTTGTTTAATATTTTTTAATGAAACCGCCATAATATTGAAGATAATTTTTCTAGGAATCCAACGATATACAATATGTGTGGTGTTTAAAAAAGGAAGGCCACAAAAACCACTTAACACTACTCAAGTACCTGTATCAAATTACGCCGCGTCATACCCAAATCAAAGAAGGACTTGTGCGCGCGCTGACGTCATCACGTGAGGGGAAGTTTCAAATTCTCAGTTTGGCTCGGCTATTTGCCACCATTTTATCGTAATCTGTAGCAATAACAAAAAAAGGTTTTTGAACTGTGTTGCATCAGTAAATGACATGATGTGATAACTATAAGCCAGTTCCACAGCCGCTGACTATTATATTATGGTCGAAGTGTGCTGTCATCTCCTTCTTCTTAATCTGGTTCCATGTAATTTAGATTCGGCGTAAGAATTTAGAAAGCCCATTAAAAAGTCTTCAAATTTCTTGCACACTATCTGTGTGATGAAAATAGCTCAGTTTTATATACCTTTGGCATGAAATGGATTGAAATACCAACCTGCAGGCGTCGTTGATCGCAGCCAAGCAATCTCACTGAGTGTCAAGTGCTTGTTTGTATACATAGGTTTAGATGATGGTACACGCATAAACTTTTCCTTCATCTCCAACTAACTTAAATCCTGCGCGTGGAAAGATACGCTCGCAGGAAATGCACTTTCCACATAATCATATCCAAGTAGAGTACTATAGAAAACTGCTAACAAGCTTCGATTCATTTTCTTTTGTTTCGTAGAAATACAAAAAAAAAAGGGAAAGTGCGAAGTGAAATAAAATATGTTTTATCTTTAATAAATTGACATTGATATTACAAGATTATGGTAAGAAATAACTTTTAACATATCTCCCTACATAAACATTTACGTAGACAAGGTAAAGAAATAAATTCCGTTCATCCTATAAAATCAAAAAAGAGATTGAATGCCGTAATTCGTTATAATAAAATAACCGTGTCTCGTAGCGGTAAAAGAATACTACCACCATCTCTCTTCCCTTGGGTGTCGTAAAAGGTGACTAACGAACTAAAGACTGCACATACATTTAACAGCATAGAGCAGCGATGGCTCACCACCTGTCACGCTGAGCACATGTGCAGTCAATATTTGGTGAAAAGTGGTCTAGGTAGAAGAATGCTTTTGCTGTCCTCATTGCCTAGTCCCTGACTAACCCTTCGGGGATAATAGTCGTGATTATATGTATGTACTCGTATATCCAATTACATTTCATCTTACCCATATAAATCTGTACCTAGATTTTTAGTTTTGTAATATTGATCATATTGACCCCTCAGTCTTAGAAATTTTTTGACACAAAAATTGGCGCAACTGTCAACGTCAAATTTGACAGAATCGAGCATAGACTATGCGATATTTTGCGATCACGATGCATAAGATGTACCACAGAACCGAAATAATCAAACTTGTTCATACTAAAGTAGTCTGTAAGTCTATGAAAACACGGCACAAAGTCAAGTGTGTTTTTGTAGGTGTGTAGTCGGTTCCTTGCTCCCACGCCATGGCGGGAGCAAGGAACCGACTTGGTTAGAATTTGTTGTTTTTTGCAGGAATAAAATCTCGTAAATTAATTTTCCCCTGGGAAAACTGAAAGAGACCTTCGGGAATTAACGACAGAATGAACAGAATTTATAGTTCCTATTAGGATCCAATAGAAATAAAACAGCCCTAAATGATCGGTATTCTAAAAGCCACTTGATTCACATAATAGTGTTCTTGTGCTAAAGCAATTAACTTAATAATTTGGGGGTTAAAGTTACTCGCGTCCGTAGGTTTACCCTTGAGACCCTACACGTGACCCCTGGGTAGTGCTAAAGTGACACTGACTGTGTGTAGTAGTGGTAGAGCCACGCTGCGTTGCAGCACGCATTGGGCCGGCTCGCCCGGGATAATACCACTCTCTCACGAATATCTGGCGTGAAATAATGGCACTTGGTGCTGTTGTGTTTCGTCCGGCCAGTGAGAGTTCCGGAGGCTCCTCCCCCCTCCCCTCATAATTGCTATTCCTTTCTTAAAGGTTGGCAACGCATCTGCGACTCCTCTGGTTTTGCGGGTGGCCATGGGCGGCGGTGATTGCTCTCCATCAGATGACCCGCCTGCTCGATTGCCTCCTTCTTATATAAAAAAAAAGAATTCGCTGCAGAGTCATAGCTCATTTCACACGGGAGAAACCGTGGGCGGACGCTAGTAATTTACAGTGACATACTTATCGCTTCTACATTATCTATCGCCTCACTCGACCAATAGGAACGGTCGCAGCGGCTACACCCACAACTCCGGTCTAACGTCCAAAGTGCAATGATTAAATTTATAATTGATTGTTTTATAATCAAACAAACACGAAAGCCAATTAACATTGTTTACGTGTTTGTGTATCAATTAAGTTTCAATAGATCACCCGTGGTTCAATTACCTGGTGCACAGCTCCGCGGTATTCACTTTAATCGAATTGTTGTTCTCCAGAGGGTAAACTTCTCTCCCTCTTTTCCCTGATTGCTAGGTTTTCAGTGTAGAAAGGAAAGGGGGACGGATGAAGCATCACATAATCCTGCCTTCCTTTTGGGGGTGAGGTTTCCATAAAGCGGATTAACTGACCAAAAAAAAGGTTTCATTAGATCAAACGCTTTCTCGAAACAGTAGCATTATGATTAACGACAAGTGGACATATACCCAAGTTCATTATAAGGGGTTGTATTGTTGTCATTCAGAATAAAAAAGGGTGCTTTTATTGGAATTACCTTTTTTTAGCTAGCCTATACTGTCCCACAGCTGGTCAAAGGCCTCCCCCAAGTCCATCCATCTATCTCTATTCTGAGCCATCTCATGATAGTCAGTCTGGTGTGCTTCTAGGTCGTCTCGCCACCTTTTTCCAGGTCTTATTGCATTTACATTAATTTTTTATTTGATGGCTTTTACTACACATAGGTACATCATATTTTTTTATGTTCTATGAACAAACACGTTGTTGGTATCATCATGGGCGTAGGTCAAATGTATAAACTGATAATTAGCTATGCGGAAAATCTTCGCATTATTCTTGAGACTTCATGTGTCACCTCATATTAAGTTATTCGCTTATACACAACACAACGTCAAGTGCTTCAACGCCTCTTATGATGTTCATGTATAATCAAATTAAGTTACAGAATAATTTTGTTGTTAACCCATTATTGGAACAAAGTTACGTCAATTTCATAATCGTACAGTGAGATGTTTTAAATAAGTACAAGCATGCACTGATCTATGTATTGATTGTTTTTAATAAGATATTTAACACCAACAATATTAATTACATTAAAAAAGGAAAGTTTGTCGGCTTGGATGTTGGAGGTAATATCCCAAACTATGTACTCCTCAAAATTCTTTCACCAGTACTTGTAAGGATCGTCAGGGTAGAGTGGATAGGCTGTATTTTATTTACTTATATACATTTTAATTTTATTAGTGACAGGACAGGCAGCGGCCTGTACTGTACTTCGCCTCTTTAAATAGCGATTTAAAGAGGCGAAGTCGCTGGCAGAAGCTAGTTCGCAATAAATTGGAAGATTGTTTTTATTTTACAACGGGTATATAAGCACTGGCCTTCTTTACCAGATAGTAATTGACGATACAAAACTCACCTGGGATACTCCATTACTTAGGAACACCCAGTTATTGACCTTTTAATTTAAATGAATAATGCGCTTCGGCGGGTTCTAATTTGGCGTCAATACCAAACGTAGTCCAGAAGACATTCTGCGCCAGTTTGGTTTAACTGGCGCAGGGACGTCTGGCACTTATTGCCTAACTTGACGGTTAGTCCTGGGTACCAGTACAAATAAACTTAATGAAATGAGGAAAGGAGTTTTGCATTGCTATTATGGCGGCTGACTCTAAAATTACTTGAATGGTGGAAACTATTACTTGTTTACTGCGGAGAGTAGTAAGTAGAAACCCAACCGATAGCTTAACTGAATACATGACAAATCAAATCTGAAGACCTCCCAGAACTTTGTAAAGCAGACGTGCATAATAAAGCGACATCCCTTCTTGTTGAATTCTGTTTGAAAGTTTTTCAACGTTCTATTACAAAGATCACTCTGAATTTTGTTAATTTAACGTTGAAAATTCAATGACTTTATATTTATCAATGTTGGAGGGCTTTTCCCAGCAGAGAAACGCAGTACATTAATAATAATATCGACGGTGGAAATTTCAAATGTCGTAAGGGACATTTTGTTGTAAGTACACTTAATGCACCATTGTACTTAAAATTAAATTCTCTATCGATCTGTCTATTTCAAATTTGGTTATCTCTTATAGTTTAGAAGTTACGGCGATTATCACTTTGTTGTATGTGACAAAAATATTCAAATCTCATGTTGTATAGGGCATATTTTGTCATCGTAATCATTTTTTAAGGTTTCGTGAACGTTGTAAGGATCTTTAAGTGACAATAATGTACGTCGTAAGGTTTACACAAAAAAATAGAATGCCTTTACACCAAAATTTGGAAAGTAATAATGTGAAACTAAGAATACAATTTGGCGTAAGTATCGACGAGATTTTACACAAAGTCCCTTACGACATTGGGTATAAAAATATATTTTGATATACTTTGTCGTAAGCAGAACGAATATTACATGTTTGTCCGTTACATCTATAAATCTAACTAAGTAATGCAGGCTTTCTGTAGTTGTAAGTAATTTAGAACTGTAAAAATACAAAAAAAAAATGATACTTAAAGATAAGATAAAAAAGATAAAGATTTTTTATTTGCAGAAAACATGGTACATTTTTGGTTCTTAATGTAATATTTACAGCACTTGCATGTTTTACCGAATTATCGATAAGCAAAATTTTTTTTTTTTTTTTGTCGTCATGCTTAATCTTAATAATAATATTTTAGTTGAAACATTAACATATAAAATAAATTAGAATTAGTAGAATATATTATAATAATAGAATTTCTATATACCTACAATTATTTATATCAATAATTAATTTAAAATACCTTTAGCAATACAAAATAGACAACCAAACATTTCAATTAGCATAAATATAATTATTAAACATTATTATTAATTACCATTTATTCGCTTAAAACACAGAAACAAGCACAAAGGGTCACAATTTATTTGCCATTTTCCTAATATGTCCATCACGGCAGAATCTTATGAATTCATCAGTGTCGTAAAAGCAATTTTCAACCAGGATTCTAAAAATGAACCGCTTAAACTTTGCAAATAGTAGATTTTGAATCGGCTCCGGAAGTAAATTGTATAACTTAATGCACATACTGTAACTATTTCTGGTGAAGCAGGTTGTAGCGGAAGGTGGTATAGTTAGTTTAAATGGGTATCTTGTTCGGAAACCACATTTTTCCCTTTTCCTTGTAAAAAGATCCGTATTTTTCTTCGCGAATACTAATACTTCAAATATGTATAGTGAAGGTAACGGAAGGATGTTTAATTTTTTAAATAGAGGCCTACACGATTCTAACTGCCCTACACAGCAAATGGATCTTATACATTCTTTTTGTAGAATGAAGGCACGATTTATGTCGGTTGAATTACCCCACATGACCAGCCCATACCTAAGGACAGAACTTACGTATCCATGATATGCCATTAATGCGGTCTTTTGGTTAGCTAATTGCGTTAGGCGATGAAGAGCAAAAACAAACCTATTAACCTTCTGGCATACCATGTCAACGTGTTGTTGCCATGTTAGTTTAGCGTCTATCTCAATACCAAGAAAAATAGCTGATGTAGCTTCTGTAATAAGTTTATTTTGATGACGTATGTATAGCTGTTGAGGTTTACCATTTTGATTGAAGAATTGAATAAATTTTGTTTTTTCTACATTTAAATTTAAATTATTATTATCTAACCAATTTATAATTTTTTCTATCTCATTATTAATTTCGTTTTCGTAGTCAACATGAAATTGTTTATGAATGGTCACAGATATGTCATCAGCAAAGAGAGTCACTGGATACTTAGTACACTGAGGTAGATCATTGATATACAGAATAAAGAGCATTGGACCTAATATACTGCCCTGAGGAACTCCTAATGTATTTATCCTAGCTTCTGATCTGTATACCGTACTTTGAAGTTTGTCATCCAGTTTTGAAATTTCCACAAACTGCATCCTGTTACTGAGATAATTTTTGATCCAGTTATAAGCAGGTCCTCTTATACCATATAACTCGAGCTTCGCAAGAAGTTTATCATGACTTACGAAATCAAAAGCCTTACTCATATCGTACAAAACAGTTGATACGGGGACTTTTTTGTCCATGAAATTTGACACATTCCTGATAAGGGAGAAACATGCAAGTGTTGTTGACTTTCCCTTTTGGAACCCGTACTGTTCTTCTATTAGTATATTATTTCTTGTGAGAAATGACGCCAACCTCGAAAGCATGACCTTTTCAAATACTTTTGACATAACTGGGATAAGTGCAATCGGTCTATAGTTGTTCAACTCGTATCTTTCTCCACGTTTGAACAAAGGTTTGACTATGGAGACTTTAAGAGTGGTTGGAAATTTACCTTCCACCATACAACCGTTAACAAAATATGTCAACAATGGAGTCAACTCACCAGCACAAATCTTCATTACTTTAGTAGATATAGTGTCATAACCGGTAGCCTTTGTATTGTTTAAAGATTTTATAATTTTGGTAATTTCATATTCATCAGCGGGTTTCAAAAACATAGACGCGGAAGTACCTTTTATGAACTTAAGACAACTTGAATCCTGGTGATCACTAGTTTCAACAGAATTTATGAAGTGACTATTAAAAATACCTGCTATCTCTGAGGGGTTACTTACTTCTTTATCTTTTACTTTTAAGTATTCAACATAATTCCTATTATAACAGTTATCGTTATTATTTATGATTTTCCAAGTGGCCATGCATTTATTTCTAGCGGTTTTAATAAATTTCTCGTTTAAAATTTTTTGTGATAATTGAATACTTTTTTTCATAATTTTAGAGTAATGTTTGTATTTGACTTTAGTACTATAAGAATTATTTTTGTAATAAGATAAACGAAGCTTTCTTTTAGTTAAACATGATCTTTTTAAACCTTTTGTTAGCCATTCTGTTTTTAAATTAGCTTTATTAAAGACTTTAATGTTATACTTTGGAAAACATAAATCATACAAAAGAATTAGTTCTTTATGATATATTGTGAAATCAGAATCCACACTTTGGAAGTTAAATAGGTTTGTCCATGGGTAATTGGCCAAATAATATTTGAACTTGTTGATATTATCAACGCTATAGTCACGTTTAGTTTCATACCAGTGTTTTAACAAGACTTTACGGGATTTAACAGGGATGACCAAGAATTGAGCGGTATCGTGGTCTGACAAGCACACGGCCTTGGTGCTTCCTACTGCTTCTTTAATATTGCTAGCGAAATGATCGATGCAAGCCTCTTTGCGTGTGGGTGTACTTTTGTCTTACTACAAATAAACGAAAGGCAGAAAATGAATTGATAGTTACTAAGCGCGTTTTACGACATTTTAAATTAGTCTGTACATCCTCAGTACGGTCTTGTTGTTCTTCTTAAAGAATAACATAACCACACTTTCATGCCACGCTTCTGGCGTTTTACCTCCGAGTACGACGGAATTAAATAGTCTCTGAAGAGCTGCGAGTACTGGTCTTCCGCCTGCTTTTTGAAGGTCAGCCGTAATTCCGTCAGCTCTCGATGCCTCGCTGTTCCTCAGCTGATTGAGAGCCATACCAATCTCGTAAAGGCTGATGTCTAGGATATTTTCGGTGTAGTGTGGGGTTAGCTCAGCTCTAGGGGGTCTGTAGCTTTGTACAGGTGGGCGCGTTGATGTGTATAGCTGTCCATAGAACTTCTCGACCTCTCCCAGTTTTGAAGAACTTAGACCCAACCGCATGGACAGTTTTCACAAACCTGTTGTTGTAAGCGTTCACGTCTACGCAATCCTTCAGCCATTCGAAGCAATTTCGCAGTTCCAGGGGGGAGCTTTCAGTGTTTTGGATTTTGATCTGTGCAGGACGGAGCGTAAACTTCATCAATCGACGTCTTTCCAGCTTGATTTTGAATGTTTAATGTGCATCTTACCAACCGGTGATCACTGCCAGTTTTGAACGCGTTGATCACAGAGACATCATTGAATATTTGCTTCCTCGTCGACATGATGAAGTCGATCTCATTTTTTGTTGCACCAGCGGGACTAAGCCAGGACCACTTGTTGTGTTCAGCTTTCTTAAAAAACGAGTTCATCATGAAGAGTCCCTCCCTTTCCAGAAAGTCCACCAGCAGTTGGCCCCGGTGGTTCCGAATCCCAATTCCATATCGTCCCACTTTCAGCTCATCGCCGCTTCGTTTGCCCTATTTTGCGTTAATGTCTAATGACAATGGTGTAATAAGTTTTGGAGACTTGTATGGCTCTAGAGATGTCCTCATACGTAGCCTCCATCTAATCATCGGGGTGTGCCGTAGTCGGAGGGTATACCTGTATAACCTTTAACGAATACCGTTTGGTTATTCTAAGTATGAGGTACGCTACCCTCGACGACACACTTCCGATCTTGACAACGTTGTTCAGCTGTGAACGATAAACGCGACGCCATCTTAGGACAGATGTTCGCCCTTCTGGAAATAGAGCAAGTTACCAGACTTCAAGTTTATCGAGTCCTCCCCCTCTCTTTGGACCTCAGATAATCCCACAATGTCCCACCGTATCTTGCTCAATTCTTCCTCCAGTTCGGAAACCTTCTCGTCGGTCCGCAGTGTACGTTAGTATTGTAGGTTGCCAGGGCCAAAGTTGTCGGCGGTAGCCAGGTCTCTGCCGGAGATTCTTAGCACCCCCTGCCCCTTCGCTACCTTAGCCGCTACCGTAGCTAGGGTGAGCGGGGCCGCCCAGGACTAGGGGCCGGAGTTTGGCCCTGACGTTCATTGGGAGGGAAAGTTGCCATAATTGCCACGCTTGGCAGGCGCGTTGGCGATCGCAGTATGACGGTGGTAATCTCAGAGGATGCTGCTGCCCATCCTCGGCGTTGATCCCTCAGTCGCCTTCTACGACTGCCACGGGAAGATAGGGTAGTCTAAGATCCGAGTATGGAACGACCTTCACCGGGCCGATTAATGGATGAAAAGTATTTTATATCCAATTTAATATGTTAAAAAATATGTCGAGTGAAACAATTGATAAAACAATTTTGAAAAAAACTATCCAACAAACACCACAATAGCACGAAAAATTAATAAGTTATGACATTTTTAAAAGTTGAAATTTGTTTTTTGTCCTACTGAAAAGTAGGGGCTTGTCCCTTACGACATTTGAAATTTCCACCGTCGATATCTTTTTACTTTCGCAAAAAAAATGATATGGTTTTGTAAGCCGAGCCGACCCGGCGAAATTAACAACACATCATCATAAATTCAATGTGACTTCATTGTTATCGTTGTCAATATGGATCGTTACGTTCCATCGAGTAAACACTACCGATGATGTCCCGATAAATATTTGCATGGACGTCACCGGCCGACCCAAATAACGTAACAATTGCTAAATGCTAAACATAAAAACGTGAACGCGTAATAATAGTTGTTTGCACTGGGAAAGATGCCGGCATCGGCAGCGCGTCTAACTTTAGACATATTTGCTGGGATGGCGAGACTACTATTTTCTCTCGGTTTGGTTGACAACTATTTTTGTATATTGTGGGATGCTGAATTAGGTGAGCGCCTAAGGCGCGAAATACACAAAAGTGATGTAAGATTCGGATGCCGCCGGATTTCGGCGGAGCCGTGCCGCATCCTTTCTGTGTAATTTACGAGGCATCTCTTTCATACATTTTGTACGAACAAGATTTGAAGGGACAACGAATCCGATCCACATGCGCATCGCATCCGAATCTTACATCGCTTCTGTGTATTTCGCGCCTAACAGATGTTGAATGTTTGGATATTTCAATAGAATGCTAGGACGTGAATTTGTATTGTATGGCAATATTGCATTGCAGCTCACCTCACCTAAAGACGATTTCATAAAATTCAAATTCTACTTTCATTAACGTGATGGAATGGTGAATAAAACTCGCACGGAGCGTCGATTCTGTTGTTTTCTATTAAAACCTAATTAGGGTTTTCACTAGTGCTAGACCCTAATTAGGTAACACCAACCCCATTGGGTCACTATGATAGGTTATTCCCTAATCTTACCATGTGCTGTTGTGTCTGTGGGAAGTTTAAAGGCTGACGATAATAATGATGCTTCGGAAGGCACGTTAAGCCGTTGGTCCCGGTTGTTATCGTAAGATGGCAGTCGTTAAAACCCACAATCCCGCATTGGGCCAGCGTGGTGGGTTGTAGCCCAATATTCCCACGTGCTATTGTTCATGTGGGAGGCCTGTGCCCAGCAGTGGGACGTTTATAGGCTGATGATGATGATGATGATAATATTGGATTCTGCTATTTTAAAAGGTTCATAATCGGTCAGTAGACTGCACTGACCGATTATGAACCTTTTAAAATAGCAGAATCTGTGAATCTGAAATATTTTCATAGTTTAATGACTATTACCTAGTCTTGCCATAAGTTCTCTTCCAACTTAAATGAGGGTATTTTATAATAAAGGCTCTACACCTCATCGAAATATCGAGTCATAATTTTTTTTTCATCCGTAAAGAGAATTTTCCGGTAGCCACCGTCTGCGTGTAACAACTTCTAGGCTCCCACGATTCTCTGTGGTACATCGAAATGAATAGAGATCGTAATGAATAAAACTTACTTAACATAATTATATTAAATAATACTACTACCGTCAATGATATTAGAATAAAAAGAGGTAGATAGGTTATGTCAGTACTAATGTGATGTAAATAATGGACCGAAGCGTTACGATGTTAACATCCCATGAATTTTATTAGTCTTAATTGTGTTGTTTCTACAGTGTCGTATTAAACAAGACGGCATTTTTAAACTAATTTACGTAAACGAATATACGCAAACTGACACTGTCAACCACACACCGCTGTCAACGCTTTCCTGAGACTACGCTAAGGTAAGCCAATTAGCATAGTTTTCTGTTGCCAGTTTTTGGCACATGTAACGCATCTACCTCTTTTTATTGTAACATCATTGACTACCGTCATACTATTTATTTTAAAATACCCTCATTTAAGTTGTGACAGAACTTATGGCAAGACTAGGTAAGTATAGAGAATAATTTGATCAATAGATGGTTATGAAATGTTTGCCGTGCCAATCGCACCTTAAATGTCAAAATAATAATTCCATTAACCGATTAAATTGGTAAAAAATTAATAGAAGCATTTATTTTTTATGTAAGTAGTTAGTTTCAGTCCATAGTAAGTACCTAAACCTTCAAGTAAGTATGTGCGGGATCGTCGCGTCATCGTGACGATGAATGATGATTATGAAATATCTATCACACTCAAGTTTATCGTCAAACGCCATACATCAAATTGGAAATGAATTTATCATATTCAAATTGATTTACAAGGACATGTCTATTGCTTTCAAGGTTTTTTTTTAAAAGTAACAGTCGAAATCCATTATGATTATGATATTAAATAAATAAATTGTTTTTCTTTTGGCATTTTATAAATAAATACATAATATTATATTATTCACAGGAAAAAGATCAGGCTGTTGTTATGGGTCAATTTAAAAGGTAAGAAATCCCCAATTATTTAAATCTAGATTTATCTTCTGCATGTACCTAATCTTTACTTGGTGCTTTGGAATACATGTCAAGTCCCGGCCGTATAGCCGTCCCGTTAGTACAAACCCCTCAAACCCCAAGCGGTCGCATGAGACCGCACCTACAAAAACACACTTGACTTTGTACCGTTTTTTCATAGACTTGCAGACTACTTTAGTATGAACAAGGTAGATTATTTTGGTTCTGTGGTACATTATATGCATCGTGATCGCAAAATGTCGCATAGTCTATGCTCGATTCTGTCAAATTCGACGTTGACAGTTGCGCCAATTTCTGTGACAGAAAATTTCCACGAGTGAGTGGTTAATCTGTAATTCATTATCTGGCAATATCTATAATATGTCAATATATCAACAAAAAGACAGCTGTACAGCCGTTAATTGTCAAATTAAACATGACGTGACGGCATTGTTGACATTTCAATTTTTTAAAAGCAAAAGAACTATTGTTTATGCAGCTATGTTAGACATTTTTATAGTTACATGTCTGCCTTGTGAAGACTGTGTTACCATATTAAAAATATTAATAATTAAATGACTTTAATGTATAACAAGTTCGACGGTTCCGAAAAATAACGTCATATCTGCGTTACAACTATCTTGAAGATATGACGTTATTCTTGGAACCGTCGAGTTGTTATAACCCACAAAACTGCATTGGTGGGTTATTATGGCCCTATTAACTATAGCCGTGTCGCGTAACGGTGAAATCATACTACCACCCCCCTCTCTTCCCTTGGGTGTCGTAAAAGGCGACTAACGGACTAAAGACTGCACATACATCCAACAGCATAGAGCGACGATGGGCTCACCACCTGTCACGCTGAGCACATATGCAGGTAAAAAATTAACTACTTATGGTAGAGGATTGCTTTTGCTGTCCTCATTGAGTAGTCTCTGACTAACCATTCGAAGATAATAGTCGTGATTATATATATGTATTAACTATATAACCCCTCCGGGAAACGGGCGTGATTTATGTAAACGAGTATATACATAATATATGTACCTAATTATAACTTTTTAAGGTTCGTCGTTAGTGGCCCGGTGCCGTTAGACACCCCCATGGCAGAAAAAAGAAGGTAAATTTAAGTGCGTAGGCCTCCCTTCCTCCGTCAAGGTCTACGTAGCTGGGCGAAGTAGGGGGAGAACAGAACAGTCCTACTGTAGGACTGTTCTGTGCGATAATTATCGTAGATCCACGATAATTTCGAGGGGCATGCGATAAAAAATAATAATGAAGTATCGCACGATAATTTGTATAATTCGTCGACTTTCCACGATATTTTTTGTCAGTTCTACGATAATTTTGTGACAAACCTGGTTTAGCATCATTCGTCCAGTCACAGTTTGGAAATAACGAAATTTAAGGTACCACAGTCAGTCCTTTTTCTAGGTGATGAGCTTTTTTTTTTTTTTTAGCTTGTGACGTTGGATGTTACCATATTTGGAATGCCCAGTCGTATGAATTCTGTCTTTTTGAATGCGATAAAAACACGATAATTTTGCAGTAAATCTAGGATACTTTTGACCTACGGATCTGGCAACACTGGTCCTACATAAGCCGGGTTGGCCCCGGGCGCCAGTGTAAGCGTAACACAGCATACCTTTTTTATTATTTAGGAACGAACAGTTACATATTTTTATTACAGTCAGCATTTCACCAAGTTAAAAAAGGAGGAGGCCCGCAGGATTGTCAAAGTTTGATAATGAATCCTTAATCGACATAAATGATATTAGAATCTTTTTATTGTAACATCATTGAGTGAAGGTCATTTCTTACGGTACTCGTATTCGAGTACTAACAGATCAATTACTCAGGACGGCTAACTTGCGTAATTGGTTTGACTTGACGACCAAAATACTAGTACATTAGTCAAGTAGTTATTCACTTATCGAATATTAAAAACAACGCTTGCTAATGACGTAGTCTAATTTGATAGAGTACTCGTATACAGCTTGAATTTACTGGGCGATCGATCACTGATCAGGTAAAGTAAGTAATTGATTCTGCTATTTTAAAACACTCACAACTGTCTCTGTGGCACAGCTATGCACAGTTTTTTCCATTAGTACATAATAATGTCAAAATAAGACACGATTGTTTACGTTTTAAAATATCAGAATGAGAGACCTTGGTGAACGTACTTCGACCAGATCGGAGACGTTCTTGTGAAAGGTTAGATCAAGAGTTGCTTAAACCGAAGAGTATGGATGAAGGACATAATAATATACAAATAAATTATATCAGAGACTGGGTTCTTTTTTAAATTTATGTATGTTATCTTGTAAATAAATTTCAAAAGAAGCTTAACACTCCATTACACGCGCGTTCTACTGTCGTAGAACAGACATGCACTTTGTTTATTTATTAAATATGTTAAGGGTAGGTAACACTGACACTCTTTGTATACTTCCACGAATAAGTAATGAACACAATTAGTGACCGCACGGCAACCGGAGCGATCATACGAGTGACATAGGTATTTTGTTTCAAAACTAAAATTCTACAACAGTAGAGCGCGCGGGTATTCGCGTAACTTTTTTATCGTGATATTTCAACGAGTTTACATAATATGTGCATTAGTAATTTTAGTATTTTTTTTTGATGTTTATTATTCAATATTACCTTAATATTATATATAATTGAATATACATTAGAAAATTATAATTTTTTATGTAGTTAAGTTTATATTTGATATTTAGTGACATAAGTGATTTTTGTATGAAGTTGGTTTTCATCTCGTGGCTCCATGCATAAATCGCAGGATTGCGCTAGAAAGCCTTCCAAAATCATTGAAAATGAAAGGAAACATGGTACTGGGTCTGAATAATCCACCTGAGCCGCGTCATAATCAAGTACCATCTCAAAATACTGGGCGTGTCGGAAAATGTTCCTTTTGTGGAAGAGCGCGCAATAAGTCCATCGGGGGACACAATGTTACACAATGCAATAAATGGATTTGTCATGAGCATCAGTTTCTCCAATGCCCTGACTGTAGTAAAACCAAAGAAAGTTGTGTACAAGAAACGAGTGAATAAAAATAAAAGTGTTTCAAGGATAATGTCATAAAATTACTATTTTCGTCAAGTTTTCTTAGAGTACCTAATAAACAAAAAAAAGTTATATTTTGTTTCTAGTAGATTTTTAATAAAGTATGTTTTGTTATAGTATAATTTTTTTCTTTTTATTTATTCAAATTCACTGAAAAACAGGTAGTTGAAAATGTTCTACGTATGTAGAGCGCGCGAGTACTGGCGTTCCAAATAGAGGCGCGTGTAGGTACTGTAGTATTAAATTGGGCTAAAAAATTGGTGTGAGCTTAGAAAGAATTTTATTTATCTCAGCTATTTATTGTATATTTGCAGTGCGCTCAGTTGCCGGTACCGGACACTGCAACCGCGTTTTTACGTATGACGGTGTGCCATACAAATTTCCAAGTCGAAATTTTTAAAAGCCAGTAGGTCAATTTTAATGAAACTCGGCATGCTGAAGTAAAATATAGAGATCTAAATAGTTTGTTGAAAACATTTCCAAAAAACCTTTATTTAACTGAGTTATTGCGATGTAAAATTTTCTATAGTGGACTTTAAATCGCAATAACTCAGCCAAATAAACCTTTTTTAAAAATGTTCTCAACAAACTATTTAGATCCCTGTATTTTACTGTAGCATGCAAAGTTTCATTAAAATTGGTTTATTGGTCTTTAAAAATTTCGATTTGAAAATTTGTATGGGAAACCGAAATGCGTAAACCCTCTTAAGTGAAATACGTGATGCATTGGCCATTCCAGCTTTTGTGATCGCGAATATTATACATCAAAAATTTCGAAACCATTTTCGCGTTCGGTTGTCCTTAGAACACGGTTCGTTTGTGACGTAGCAATTGCGTGAGACGAGACGCGACGCGCCGCCGCGCCTTCGTAATTAGCACCCAGGGTTGGCGATTCACTTTTTACTGTTTGACCGAGAGTTGTTCCGTGATAGTTTAACTTATAACCAGTATAGTATATGTCCACCGACACCAACCGTTATTTTGTCTGATCATCAAACAAATAAAAATATGTTATGGTTTCCGAACCGATTGAGATACAATGCCGCTTGTGGCACTCTATACGCTGTGTACTAGGATGCCGTCAAATTACGGCATCGTAACCGATCGTATACTATGTTGCCGCTTGTGGCACTCTATTCACTGCCTACACTTTGTACTAGGATGCCGTAATTACGTCATCGTAACCGATCGGACTAGAATGCCGCTTGTGGCACTCTATCCACAGCCTATTAAGTATCTTTATGTATAAATAAAAACAATTGTCACGAATGTTTGTTCGCGCATCACTTCAGAACTGGAACGACGTTGTGTTTGTAATTGTCAGGACAAGGTTCGTATGAAAGGAAAATCGTCACGGGGTACGGGGCCCACGCGGAGGAAGACGCGAGCGGGCTGCTAGTTTTTAATGAAAGACTTTATTGAACTCAAACACTTTAGACGGCAGGCGGTACTTGCTATCGTCAAATCGTCAACTTTTTTGCTCTAGGTGAGAGAGAGAGAGAGAGAGAGAGAAAGAGAGAGAGAGAGAGAGAGAGAGAGAGAGACACACATTTATTGACAACGAAAAAAAAGAATAATAACAAAAGATCACATACAAAAAAACAATTTGTCAATCAGGACCCCGCCTCAGCTTGTGTTGTTCGTTATATTTCCCCCAACATGATCTTACAGTACACTAATGGTCACGTACAGTATACCTACGGTCTAGCAGTTAAGCACTTATGGCATCCAGACATTTTTTTAGAATACCTATAGCATGCTGTTGCCCAAATTAGGCCGTCGCGTCATCGAGTCTCCGAGTACAGTGTGAGAAATGTCAAAAATATTAGTCACATGATACCACCGAGACTACAACCCTAAAACAGTTACGCTGTAGACATCAATGAAGGTCAGGTTTTACATCCCTATTCCCAATAGAATAGAGTTGAGTTTCCAGCTGGTTACGCTACCAATTTGTACTATGGACAATCACAGTCGTCATATCGTTGGCCTCAAGTGGTGTTTGCGTACATCGCCACACCTCTAATGCGAGCAAATAGGCACTTGGGAGTATCCGCGCTTCCTCTTGCTCTCGAGTGTGTCAATGATCTGAACCGAATTGATACCGCGTAGTTGGAACAATGGAAGGACTATGCCCATTTTGGACCTGTTTGTTTTTGAGAATGTGTATATAATCGTATTGACAAAAATACTTCAAAATTCACTAAATCTAAACATGCTATCATAGTTTCCCTTTAAAGTCAGGAAAAATACAATACTTAGTTAGTTTTCTTTTCGTATGGAAGTAACCAATTTAAGGTTTTTTGAACGCAATCTGTCAATCAAAGCTTTTCGTTACGCCTTTTAACTGTTAGCGTAAAACATATTAATTAATTGGATGTTTATAAAACTATATTCTAGTTCTCCTTTTTAAGAATTGTTATAATAGCATTAAATATGTACCTACGCTTAAAGATTTATGAATAATTATTAACACAATAATTCATTATTATGACTTGATTGAACGGCCATACATAACAAGGATAAAACGAAACGTATTTTTGACTTGTCAGTTGTCAGCTCTTTCCGTCACTGTTGTTTATGAGTCTGTGGTTGTCCGTTTCGTTATTTTTAATTTAATTAAACTCATGTATAGTCTTAGTTATTAGCTTCTTTAATAATAAATATATGTTGTGGATGATAAATTGAAACAAAAGTGGTAAAAAACATGTTTAACAATGATTGTATGTTGCTGAAAAACTTGAAAAAAAAATTTCCAACAGCAAACTTAAAATTGTTACTTTGAAACTTTCTCTCACATAACTCTGGCTTTTAATAAAAAAACCTAACTTTACCAATTGACCAATAAACAGTAATATAAAGGATTACATTTTGCTACCAATATAATTTTATACAAACTAACTCATTGTCAGGTTTTCAAATGTATGGGCCGTGGGCATTGTCCTTTGGCAATGCGGAACCATAAACTTTCAGTGTAAGATGCAATATAAAAAAAAGAATAATTTATAGTGTTGAAATGTCGCAACACAATCTTATACGTGATTTAGGAATCACACTTATCCATTTGTTCAATTGAAACGTAAATTAAAGGTTTCTAGATCATTCATAACATCTATGACACATACAGTCTAATATCTAATTTATTATTAAGCCGTGTTCGGAATGTTGAAGCGTACTCATCTTATAACTTCGTTTATTATTTTAGAGAAACGGTAGCTAACAATAATAATACTATGGGTATCATTTAAGCTATCGCCAATTTAATTAGTTTTGTGTTTCTTAAATAATAGAGTTTGCCTGCAAAATAGTAGATTTGTCACCAAAATGTAGTCACCAAACAATATAAAATCAATTCTGCAATAAATCACCTAAAATCATGGAGATATAGGGTCTAGTATCAAATAAATGTTTTTGTGTGTATTATAATAGGTTTGTCCTAATAAGTAATTAAGCAAACTAATATAAAGAGATCACCAATAAATCATTATACGTATTATGTCACAAAGTTCCAAAAAAAAATTTGGGTTGTCGTAATCATCGTTTCAACCAAAAGAGTCTACTACTTAACTGGACATAATTGCCTCCCCCAAGGATCTTAATTTCCACAGGTAGTAAGTACAAATATATTGAAATAAAATTTTTAGCATAGTAGTAAATTGAACAAATAATTAAAGTCAAAATAATCAATATTTATCGTTAAAAATAATAATTACTGAATAATCAGCGCTGGTTTGGATTTAGAAGGGCGCCCCCTTTTTCTTTTCTGGCCGATAAGCGCCGCGCATCGTATGATCGTACGTAACTACGTACGACCCATCGTTTAGGCCGGAATGGTAAATTTTTAAAAGCGCTCCAATTTGTCTCCGCCTCTTTGAACATATTTTCATTAAAATTATAAATTGATGTATTAAATTAGTAACGAATATTATTATTTTAATAACTGAACCAAAATAAAATGTAACTACTGTATTGGTGACAAAATAGCAAATAAAAAGAAGTCGCAGTCAGGGATCAATAATCGATTTATTTGGTGACAGATTTACAATTCTGAGCACAAAGCTATTATTTAAATTATAAAACTATTATTATAAGAACAAAGTTTATATTTATCTAATGCACTACAATTTTATTGGTAATCCATCTCTTATTTTACACATTATAATAACATTAATTTGTTAATTCATACCTGGGAACACTTTTTGTTTATCTGAGAACGAAAATATTTCGTGGCGTTAGATCTATTTATTGGGTGATACAACTTGATGACAAATATAAATTTTGGTGACAAGAAATATAATCCCCATAATATAATATCAGTTTTGCAACTGACGGGATATACTCATAATACAATTATATTGTGATATATGTTAACGAAATACTCATTCAATAATAGTAGATTATGCACCAAGGGGACAAAGAGTATCTTATGTAGCGGGGGCCCCGTATTGAATCCCGAGCAAAACGAAGGATTCTAGCGTTAACTCCCGAGCGTAGCGAGGGTGTTTAGAGTTAACTCCCGAGCCAAGCAAGGGAGTTAAGAGAATAATCCTGAGTGCAGCGTGGGATTCAAGGTCGCCCAAGACAAAGGCACCTTTATCCCCGAGAAAAATACTCTACTTTTCACGCCATCTACGAGATAATAAAAAGCAATAGTAAAACAAAGCAATTTTCAGTTCGCGCCTCTTTTTAATTTGTGTTCTATTTTTCTTTTATTTATAGGTAATCTGCTAGTGGTGGTCAGTTCGATTTCGAACAATTTGGTGAATGAATGCAAGGAATTAGTACTATAGGTAACTACCCATCGTAAATGTTCGTGTATGCAATTTCTAATTAATGATCCAAATTCAAATCACATTAATGACCAGCGGGTCATAATAAAATTCAGTACAATATTAATGCTCTGCTAGACCTCAGCTGTGCCTCAGCTTTAGGATAGGTTAGCATGACATATAATTAGACATTGTCGAGCAGGTGGTGTAAAAAACAATTTTCACTGAATTCGGAACATAAAGTAGAAAGGTACACACTAATTCCGCGCATTCACTACAATGCTTGAATACAATGTAAAGCCTTAGCTGTGGGACAGTATTATAGCCTATTTATACTATAAGCTTTTTTAACAAAATACATACTTACATACACATAATAACGACTATTATCCCCCAAGGGTTAGTCAGAGACTAGGCAATTGAGGACCGCTAAAGCAGTCCTCTGCCATAGTCCACATTTCAACAAATAGCGACTGCACATGTGCTGTAGCGTGACAGATCGTGAGCCCATCGCCGCTCTATGCTGTTGGATGTATGTACAGTCTTAGTCCGTTAGTCGGATTTTACGACACCCAGGGGAAGAGAGGGGGTGGTAGTATTCATCTAATGAGCAGTTACGCGACACGACTCTGGATTGAATTTAACAAAATAGATAATTTTAAGGCTAGTATTCCCGAGCGCAGTAACTAGTAGGGGACTGATTGATTGCACATCGCGATTCGCGACCGTCAACTTAGCAAAATAGGTAGGTAATATTGAAAATCAAGAATTGTTTTAATTTTTTTTAACTTATAACGGCCGGAATGCCTCACTAGTGATGGGCGATTGTGAATGACATTATTCGAATTATTCGATTGTAGAAGTCATTCGAATTATTCGAATAACTTTACAAATCATTCGATTTTGAATATAAGCGAGAAGCGAATAAGAATGTATAGCGTCGTCTCATTCCTTCCGATTCAAATTTCATTACTACTAGTTTATCTAGTCGAATA
Source organism: Scoparia ambigualis (assembly GCA_963921215.1). Taxonomy (NCBI): domain Eukaryota; kingdom Metazoa; phylum Arthropoda; class Insecta; order Lepidoptera; family Crambidae; genus Scoparia; species Scoparia ambigualis. The sequence continues at coordinate 9,555,079 of OY992501.1, forward strand.
TTCAAACCATCGAACTAACTTCTACGAGGGAATAAAAAGATAAACGAAACAAGTGTGTGTAAGAGAGAAAGAAAGAAGTATAAACAATCATGGCGTTTGCTCTTTTTGCATTCCCGCCAATCGCGCCATTTTATTATTCGATTGTTTCTTCGAATATCAAATAAAAATAGACTTTATGTTACGATAGATAAAGACCAATTTTGAATGGCATAGTGAATGAGTGAACTAGCGGTTTCATTCGAATTTGCGAACTAGTGATCGATTGTTTTTGTATTCGATTGTTAATATTAGTTGTATCAAACCATTCGATTGGTCGAATCAGTAACAATCGCCCATCTTTGTGCCTCACCTATTCAAAGACAATTATTTTCGTATATTTTTCATTAACTAAAACCAAGTATAATGCAAGTAATACTATATTTGAATTACGATTAGACGGATGTTTGAAATTTTATTTGATGCAGTAAAGTATCACTAACAGAGTATTAAATGAATAACATAGATTTTTTCCAAATTTTCAGTTCTTGTTTGCGATTTTGCGATCGCGATGATTTGCGAGTAATCCATAATTTAAAATACCCTATTTTCGGGAATTTCGGGAATCCCAGCCTTAAGAAGCAAACACGCATCATTCATAATTTACACAAAATATATACAAAATGGTAACATACAACAGTAACGTAGAGCATAGTAGAACTAAAATTAGTATTGGAGATGAGATAGCGAACCTTGGCCTTCCTTCAAGATGTTTATCAGAAAGTATAAATAGACAATGAACGAGCGTTGTACATACATCTTTTTAAGAGTTTGAAGTATTTTCATTAGTAGAGTGCGTGTAATATAAAGAACATTTACAAGAGCTGTGTAATTACATACTACGAACCCATAGCCTCTCTTTAAAAAAATATTATTAATAAATAAATTAATAATAAATAAATAAACATTCAACCAATTATCTAGCCCAAGAGAAGCTTCGTTATGAAACTCGTTAAATGGTTACTAGACAACGGATAAACACACTTAAAATACTTTAATAAGTACATACTTATTATACATAGAAAACACCTAGACCAGAGACAATTTAGAAAAACATAATTTCTAAATTGACCCGACCGGGGATTGAACCCGGGACAACCACAAACCACTCGACCAAGGAGGTCGTCATGGCATTAACACATTAATAATAGTCCTATTTACCATCCTGTAATCTAAAATGACTGTGTCGGAGTGGGTTCACGTCAGTAGTCTAACGGAGCTAACCACGGGATTGAACCACGATTTCTCGCGTTCAACCCGAGCACCTATCCGCTCGGCTACCGAACGCCTCAAATCTCTCTTGGGTGTCCTAAAAGGCGACTAACTGACAAAGAACTGAACATACACCCAACAGCATTAAGGGGAGGTGTTTCGGTTCTCGGCGCTTCTCTCTCGCTCTCTCGACGGTACGACGGTAAGGGACGGGTATAACAGCGAAGCGGCACGAATAAGCCCGTTTTATATTTAAAAAAATTGATAGATGTAATAAAAAAAAACGATCGGTTATAATCCCTCAAGTTATCTATGAACTTCATTTTGGTAAATAACTCATAATATCAAATCACTTATTTTAAGAATAACACATAGAAAAGATCTTAGTAACTTTGTGAATTTATTCTATCGAGCCACCTTTATCAAATCGTGTTTACATAGGGTATATTCCACAGAATAAAGCCTCAACAATATTTCATAATTTTTGCAGATTTAAATTTTACTGTTTACTACTTCAAAAATTCATTCTAAGGTGTTAAGTTCATTTTTCACTAACACCTAACCTTAAAACGGGGATGGACTCACCACTTGTGACGCTAGGCATGTGTGCAGCAGTTGAATATTTTATGTGATTTATGACAGAATACAAAAAAATACACTATAGTTTAGATCATAGTTTAGATCATAGTTAAAAAAAATCTATTTGACATTGTGTGTAATCGCTACGCAACGCAATAGCTAGCATCCGTTTGCGGGGGCACGTCTGTAGAAGATAAGATTACCATTCAAAAATGACCCGGACCTAACAGTGATAAAACAAGAAACACTTTTGACTTTGTACCTAAGCAAATCAGTTGAGACAAATATTTATTATGAACACCTTCAATTATATTTTTTTATTAACATAATAAATGTGACTTGTTGACATTGCCGACGCGAATGTAATAATCTAGCACTTCGCCGGGGCGTGGGCTACATAATTATCCCACAGGAACCTTTTACTATGTCTACTATTTTTGATATGTCCTTTTTTATATTTCTTGACGAAGTGTATGTAAAATTTCGTGATGATCAGTTGAGTAGTTAATGCGTGTAAGTGTAACAAACAAACAACTCACTTTCGTAATAAACCTAATATTACAACATAGCGGCATGCCCGCTTCTTCGTCCACGCTAACCTCATGGGTACTTTATACAAAATCAAACTCAAACAACGTCCCCGCGATAATACTTACTATCCATAGATCAACATCAGAAATGAAACGAGATACATAGATAAACATTTATTGTAAAGTAAACCTTAAACTTTAGGCAGTAAAGTACAAATTCTTGAAAATATTATTGGAGTTACATCACTTTGGAACTAGGCTCGCTAGATTCAAGCAAGTTGGAACAAAGTTCTAAATTCTAAATTTTGAGAGAAAACCTAGGCAATTTTCTGATTTGTGCCTTGTTTCGTGGTGCCGCTTTTCAAGCAGCAATCGTGTATTTATAGCTTTTATACATATATGAGCGAAGACGCTAACTTAAGAAACACTGTCATACTTCAGCCATGTTGTACAAATCTACAATTTATATTTTAAAGATTCATCGTACTTTATCGATCTTGCTACCAGTGAAAACCGTGTAAAGACCATTTCGTGGTTTAAAAAGAGAAAGCGGATCCACAGACACAAAAAAACGGCGATTGTACTTTATAATAATATGTAATAATAATGATAGCACAGAATAACTAATAGTACTACCGTACGGAATAAGGTTCACTCTCTAACGACTTTCACGCGAAATTGAAACTTACCGTATGACCCGAGCGTTCATATTCCGTTAAGCAACGCTGACTCGACATCGATTTGACGTCAGGGGTGCGTTCCGTCGTTTTGGGTGTAGTTGTTTGGTTAAAGTTTAACCCGTTTGAGTTGCAACCGAGCCAGGGAACGATCGAGTTGTTTTTATAACATGTTCTGAAATATTCCTGTCCAAAACGAGAGAAAATTCTTCTTGTCTCCATTCTTTCTACTTTTATACCATAATTAACAAAATTATTAAAAAGTAAAACAATACGAAACAACAGGCGGAAATTTTCAAGAAGTTTTGACCTAAATTGCAAACTTTGACACTTTATAACAATGCTAAAAACGTCAAATAGCTGTCAGAGTGAAAAATAACCATCCGATTTGATGGTTGTTTGGTTGCTGCGCTCTGAGCCACAGAACGGATGAAACTACGCTCTGACAGCCATCAGAGTAAAATTTCACCAAGCCACGGAACGGTTAGAGCGCGCGCCGGTGCGCTCGAGTGCACTCGAGTGTAGCGACGGAACGGAGTGTATCCAATCGCATAATCGTAATCGTTCTTAAATATTTAAGAACGATTACGATTACGCGCGACGTGGAGCGTGCGAGCCGAGCGGCAACCTTTAACGGCGGCGTATGGCACACGCCTGCCTGGGAGGCGCGCCGGCCGAACGTACCTAAACTGCGGAGTGACACCCCCCTGAAGATAGTGAGGACGTACCACAGACGTACATTTGTAACTCGTTCGGTTGTTCGAGTCGAGCTCGGTCGTTTAAGCAAGCCGCGGACATATGCTTCCCACATTATTTTAAACTTTATAAAACTAAGATAAGGTCGAAAACCAATGAAAAATTTTAACATGCTGTGCCCGTTAAAGGGTTAAAGAACTTTCGCAATGCCGGGTCACTGGATGGGAGACCAAATAAAAGAAAAACATCTTGATCACCTCCGTGTTTCCGAGAGCACGTTAAGCCGTTGGTCCCGGTTGGTCGTCAAAACCAACCAGCCCGCATTGGGCCAGCGTGGTGGGTTCCCGCCCCATGTGGGAAGGCCTATGCCCAACAGAGGGATGATGATGTGTAGCGTGCATACAATAGAAATAGAAAAGATTTATTTAACACACACAATACTGCCCCTGGTAACTGAAACTACTTTAACTCGACAAATGGAATCCTTAGCAAATCTGCAATGACCTAACAAGGTTGTATTGTATACGCTTGTAGCATTGGCAGTGAACGACATTGAACGTGAAGGAAGCCATATCTGCGCTATCAGCTGTCTGCGTCGATCAATCATCGATTTCTCTAATGGCATTATCACACGATAAAGAAAGAACATTCGTCACGATAAAAGAGTAAATATTAAAATAAGGAAAAATTATAATAAATAATGAACGTTGTTGAAAGCTGTGCTCTGCCTACCTATCCGGAAAATGGACGTGACAAGTACTCGTATTATAATAAAATGTATCTGTAACAGCTGTTAGTTTTTTTTGCGACTCGATAATGACGGTCGTAAAGATCACTTCTCAAAATTCTGGGATAGATGTCCTTGTTAATTAACAGTCGGGATTTCTATACACTGTAATAGGGGTGGTACTTCTAACCTGTTAAGGCTAAGTACTACATCTAATTTTATCGACAAAAAACATAATATGCATATAAAAAAAGTGATTTTAAATCACAAAATAATTAAGTAATGATTTTTTTCTCAATAAAATAATCTCAAACATACGAAACAAAGTAATTTATTAGTTAGCCAGTGTCATTAGCTACCGTTTGCCATTTTTTTATGTTTCTCCGACGTATGAAACCTTTGATATCGCATATGTAAAAATGGTCATAAACAGGGGGAGGGGGTTGGACCTGAAATGCTCCAAGTACCTACTCCAACAGCTATTTCTAATTGCCTATTATTAATTTATATAGAGCACCATATTTAATTAAACTATTTACATTCAAATTAATATTTTGTATTTTGTGACCTGGTAACGACATATAATATGTATATATTTTTTGTAAATGTCGTTGCTTCTGTGCGCTGTGGTTTCTTGCGCCCGTTCTTTGCCACAGTTAAAAAATGATGTCCCGAATGGGTGGTAGGTTAAAAAATATTTGGACGTTTCAAAGTACTTATTAATTGAGTTTATTGAATAAATATATTTTGACTATTGACTATTGACCCCCCATATTATTTTTTTTGTCGATGAAATTAGATGTAGCACTTAGCCTTAACGGGTTAGAAGTACCACCTCTATCACATTGTATAGTTACGTCAGCAAGTTAAGACGCGATCGAGCAAACAAACATCCTACAGAGAAACCCGCCAAGCCGCATTGGGCTAGCGTGGTGGGTTATGGATGGCCCAATCTCCCAAAGTCCTGATGTCCATGTGGATAGGCCTATGCCCAACAGCGGGATGGTTATAGGCAGATGATGAGCAACAAACATAAAAATTAAGTCCGTAAAGTGTTTTAAAGAAAAACTCCTTGCATTATTTTATATATTTCACTCTATTTGTGTAACAACGTTTGTCGCTATTGCTATAGCAAAATGTAGACTTCAAAGTCCAATGCGAAAATTAATACGTGTATCTTCAGTGGGCTTACTCTTGAAACACAATTGCATTAATCAATTTTCAATCACAAATCTAAAAAATGTCAAATGGCACTTTTGTAAGCGACAATAGCGCCACATTTGAATTAAATTGCGTGGAAATAGATTGAACAAACTATTATCGAAATGGCGTTCCGAAATTATCTTTACTTATCCCAATATCGATACATATAAATCGCATTGGAATTGTATTAAGATTGAGTTTGCGTTCAAGAGTAACCCCCCTGATCTTATAAATTATATTACGTGTACCCTCCTGCTCCGTCCGATTTGCGAAAAGTAGTGTTGTTATACAGTTATAATAAGTGTTAAATTCTTCGATCAAATATAAAAGGGGTTAAAGTTACTCGCGTCCGTAAGAGACCCTACACGTGACCCCTGGGTGGTGCTAAATGAGTGACACTGACTGAGTGGTAGAGCCACGCTGCGTTGCAGCACGCATTGGGCCGGCTCGCCCGGCGTAATACCACCCTCTCACTAATATCCGGCGTGAAATAATAGCACTTGGTGCTGTTGTGTTTTGTCCGGCCAGTGAGTGTTCCGGAGGCCCTTCCCCCCTCCCCCTCACAATTCCTATTCCTTCAAAACCTATTCCTTCCTTGAAGGCCGGCAACGCATGTGCGATTCCTCTGGTATAGCAGGTGTCCATGGACGGCGGAGATTACTTTCCATCAGGTGACCCGCCTGCTCCTTTGCCTCATTCTATTATATATAAAAAAACTAGGTACACAATCCCATACTAAATTATAGTGAAGTAGCGGCAGCTTTGACATACAGATTTTTCTTTATGTACGTGCACTTATTTTTTTTTATATCGTTCAGTGACGTTGGACATCATTTTCATTTTTTTTATAAATTTATTTATTATTCATTATTTATTTAATTTGTCCGGCACAATAAACAATAACTCGTGGATACCGGGCGACCGAAAGGTCACGTGTAAAGTAAAGGTAACCTGCCCAAGGTATCCTCCTCCTGTGGTATCGTAATGTGTCAGAGTTCAATTGCGCGGTCCCGGTCGATTGACTGACCATGATCATAGGTATTTTTGGGATATGTTTGATCAATTTTAGTTTCTTTATTTTTCACTTCTTTTTCTGCTGCCGTTTCGAGAGCGTTAAGGTGAAGGGTAAGGCCGGCCGACAGGCCAGGCACCGCACAGTACGACAATGTCGCATTCTATGCAACTAAACGCCTGAAAACTTAGTAGGAAAAAATAGATTTACGCTAAAAATCCTAATTTTTATTACTGTTCGAAACAAATGGACTTTCACTTCGATCAACAATACAACTAGATGTCGGGTCGGCGCTAAAAATGTGTCTCAGTAAATAAGAGCGCACTTGAGAAGTGAGCTCTTATATTATCGCAAGGCAATAACTGGAAAAAGTACTTTATTTGTTGCCGCTCAAGGTTGATTTCACCACTAAATGTTATCGACGACTTTTTAAGTGACAGGAGTAATTTATTGCTTTGAAAAAGTATTTATTCACGTGGACAGAATTTAGCTTTGATTTTGTACGTGACGCGTTATCTAGTTGGTATTGTTGATCGAAGGACTTACAGGAAAAAGGTACGAACTATAGAAATATCTATACTTACCGAGTTTAAATACAGAGCTTAGCATTTCAAATTAGTTCTGAATGCTAAAAAAGCTAACAGCAAGTATTTCGAACCTACAGGTAGAGCTTCAGGATTTGGTTAAAAGCATATATTATTTTCGAAGCTTATCATTCCATATTTTGGCCAGGAAACTTGTCTAAAGTCACCTCATATTACTCAGTACAGTTCGATTCATTTAGAATGGCGGTTGTGAATTTAGCTGCGAGTGCCGGTGCGCGCAGGTACATCGCGTGACCGAGCGGCGGGAGGGCCGCCGCGGGTTGCGGTCTGCTAGCGGGCGGGGGTGCATCGCCCTCCCCGCGCAGTAACGCCCCGCTGACACCTAAAATTCGCTACTGCGACGCGACTTGTGACTAACTTCACGGACGCTATTCTATTGTACCCTTCGCCTCAATTGTGCATCAAATTTTTACATGTGATCTAGGGTTAAATTACAATAAAGCGGTACTCACGGTGGAATGTCGCCAGAAGTGTATGAGAGCGTGGATGTCGGTGGCCGGCGCCAGCAGAAGGTAGTCCCGCCACTCATCGTAGCTTATGTTCAGACTGCCGTCCTGGTCCATCCTGCGGACAAGCCCGTGCGAGTGAGGGAGACAGCAACATCATAGATGACTAAACGTTACACCGTCTAATTTCGAAAAATAAGATTAAAGGTAAATCTGTTTTTTAAATAATAAAGGCAGATAGAGGCAGCGTCAGTTTCAAACTAGATTCAACTTTAATCTATATACGTTTTTATAATAAGGAGGACAACGTGGAAGCTTCACATTAGCAAGTTTTTCTCAAGTTTTCATAAAAAAATTAAGATTTTTATTATTATTATAATAAGTAGGTATGATAATTATATGATAATGAGAAATGTCGTTCCATGACATGACCACGTGACAAAAAAAAAATCAGCAGCATTCTGTTTTTATTAGACCAGCCTAGTAGGTTATGGCAATCTCACAGTGAGTGATACCAAATTTGTGTGAAAACATTTGATAACACTAGATTGCCCGACCTGGCAATTGAACCCAGAACTTCCAGAAAATGGTCCGAGCTGATTTTTACTAGCGGCCGCTCGCGGTTTCTCCCGCGTGGTTCCCGTTCCCGTGGGAATATCGGGATAAAAAGTATCCTATGTGTTAATCCAGGTTATAAACTATCTGTATGCCGAATTTCATCCAAATCCATTCAGTAGTTTTTACGTGAAAGAGTAACAAAAATCCATCCATACTTAAAAACTTTCGCGTTTATAATATTAGTAGGATAATATGCGACATTAAAACAATGCTTTGTACTAAGTACTTTTTACTTTTTACGTTCACTCAGTGACTAGCTGCTTCATCTACGCAACGATTACGTTTACGTCCTATCGGCACACACTCGACTCGAGACTTTGTCTATGCGTTAGTGGCATGCATAGAATAATAACCAAAGCATAGGAGTCCAAATGAGACTCGTATAGTTGTCCTATTTTTTCAAATGGGCCATAAACATTGAAAGAAAAGAGACAAAATAAGTTGCCCAAAAAACGTCAAATATCTAGCGAACAAAAAAACGGTCACCATTTACGATACAAAATTCAAAAGCGACTTAAACAAATGTACAAACGGGCACTCCGTTTGGTCACCATTCGAATTTTATTTGTCACACACATTTGCCACTCAAATGTCATAGCACTCCTTCTATGCTTTAGTTATTATTCTAAGGTGGCATGACTCCACTCACACTCGACTCGAGACTTTGTCTATGCGTTAGTGCTGTACCTACTCTTCACTCGTATTTATTTATTGTGTACTAGCGGCCTGCCCTCGTCTTCGTCCACGCTAACTAAGAAACACAGTTATACCACAGAATAATATTACTAGGTTATACTTTAACCATTTTGTACAAAATATCTATATTTTTTTTAAATAAATTAACGGCTTAATCGATTTTTCTATCAGTGAAAACCGCGAGCCACAGAAACAGAAAAACGGTAATGTATAAATTCTATAAAATGTAACAATAATGATTAGGTATCTGTCCGTCCCTTGCTATCTTGAATAATCCAGGATATAATTCAACAAACTAATAATTTCAAAGATGATTTCAAAGATTCGAAAGACAGTTGACGAAACGCAATTTCATAAATTTGGGATTAACGTGACGGCGTGAATCCCAAACTCATAAACTCGTAAATACGAAACTCATAAAAGTGATTTAGCCTAGACATGGTCTAAACTGAAAGAATGATATTGGTTCTAGATTCTTGATTAATGATAATGAGTCAAGTGAACCTCTAATCGTGGACCTTACCTACCCGCATTGGGCCAGCGTAATGGGTTTTTTCCATCTCCAACAGTGGTCCATGTGAAGGGAGGGGGGAGGGGGTGTATGTGCCCAGCAGTGGGACGTTTATAGGCTGATAATGATGAAGTGGACCTTTGGCACACTACTCAACCACATTCTACCGACGACAGCGGTGTTCCTTAGCTCCATACACTACAATGCCTTGCACATAGTTATACATAAGCAATTACGGTTGAATAATAACATAGTACGAATGGAGTTGGTACGAATATTAATAAAAGCTTTGGCCTAAGTTATAAAACAGGGGGTTAATTGTCTAACTTTAGCACCTATCCCAATAACTTTTAGGGTGGATTCGACCAAACTGTAATAAGGTGTTATACCTAGATTAAACGCCGAATTTGTATGGATTAATTTCGGAGTAAGTCTTATTCCAGTTTGGTCGAATCCACCCTTAGTGCCTTACAAATAAACAGAGAATAAGGTCAGAATAGTTATTCCGTGTTTTGTCTCTTTTACTCTTAATTTAAAATTACGTTTACATGACAGGAACAAAACACGGAATAACTATTCGTAGCTTATTGTTTGTTTATTTGTAAGGCACTTTTTCAAATTAAAGTAAAAGAGGAAAAAAAACCAAATAATTATTCCGACCTTATTCTTTGTTTATTTGTAAGACACTTAATAAGTACGCCAGCTAATTAAACTACTACTAAATGTCAAATTTCTACAATAAATTTCGAACCTTATGGTCAGGACATAAAGATCAATATCGATTGGAGAAATTTGACAGTTTTGGATTGATTGACTTGCTGTTGATTGACTTGCTGGCGTGTGTACATTGCTTCGCTAGTGTGCTTATTTAAAGCTAATTTTAAAATAATCAAACTAGCGAAGCTAGGTACTTCCATTCGAAAGGTATTGCGTTTAGATGTTGAAGTTATACAATAAGCCCCCAAGTTCGACTATGAAGCTTCAAAACAACGATCGTCGGTGTAGCTGAACTACGAACACTTCGCGATTGAATACCGTCGTATGAGTAAGATGTACACTCGTCTGCGGATCAGGTCCAAAACTGTCAAATTTCTCTAATCGAAATTGATCCTTATACACCTAGTGACAAAGTTCAATATTTATTGTAGTAATTTGATATTTTGTAGTAGGTTGGTCTGCTGGCGTCTGTACAATAACAAAATTTAAATCCCGAATATTATTGTAGTTATTAGTAGAGCTAGGGTTGCCAACTATACTGTTAAAAACAGTATTATATTGTTTTTCACTACATTATACTTTTTACTGTTGAACAAAAATAAAGTATCCAAAATACTGTTTTACTATCACTGTGCACTAGTAACCATATACCTGTTTAAAAAGTAAAAAAGTTGTGAACGATCTTTGAAAAAACAAAATACTGTACATTTTTCTAAAATACTGTTTATTTTTTATCTTACCTTATAATACTTTTTTTTATTGTTTTAAAGTTAGCAACCCTAAGTAGAGCTCGCCTAATAAACTTAGGTAAATTCAATAAAAAATGTTTTGAAGACCAATTATTGACAATTCTTGTTACTTTGTCCAAATATCTAGTGTCACTCGGATTCCTACTATTTTTTAAAGAGATTCACGAAGAAACCACTAACAATAGTGTCTTTCTGTTAATTCGCCGTAGTATTAGCACCATAGTTTGTCAATATAACGTAATGTTGTAAAGATGTTGTGTTGTGACCGATCAAGTGTGAAATTACTTCCTTAGTGATTGAGTTCGACCTTATTATATCACTTACCATCATATGGGATAAAGGTTTGCCGTATTTAAGACACTGCGCTAACGTAGGGACTTAAACATACAAAAATGCGTTTAGCAGTACGTTCAGTAGCCCCTACCGGATACTGCAAACGCGTTTTTGTAGGACGATGTCATGACATTTGTCAGAAACAGATTAGTGTCTGTCTACGATTTCGATAATAAAATAGGAAAATTAGCGTCCTAACTAAAAATGTGATATCATTGCTTTGCATCGAGCTTAATGCACTTTTATGTGTTATCTTGCTCATATGACAGACAAATTATACTTGTGCGTATCATACATGTGTTGTGGACCTGGAGGCTTTTTGTATAGTATCAACATCTATCGCAATATCTTTTAAGTAGAAGTACATTGGTTCTCTAGTTTTATTATTTTAAAATTAGTTTCAACTAAGCAAATTACGTCCTCCGTGCTTCGGAAGGCACGTTAAGGCCAGGTAGTCCGAGCGCTTCTCTCTCGCTCTCTCGACGGTACGACGGTACGGGACGGGTATAACAGCGAAGCGGCGTGTTTTATTGGTTTTTATAGTTTTATTGCCTATATGTATAGACTTTATAGAATACTCTGAGAATTTATCTGCGAAATATTTGTGTCTTTAGTTAAGTACAAAAATTAAATGTAAAGTATCAGTAGTTTAGTCATAATATTAAAAAACATTACAAAAAGGGGTCACTTTGGGATTTTTTCTATCGAGTGCAGTTCATTGGATCTTGTAACTGAATGCGACTTTGACTAGATTAGATCCTTAACTAATACATACTTTTTTCCAGAATTTAAACCATTATTTTCTGTCTTAGATCGTTTGAAAAACTCAAAGCACGGCCTACCTAGCCTTAAACCGTTGGTCCCGGTTGTTGTCGCAAGATGACAGTCGTTAAAACTCACAAACCCGCGTTGGGCCAGCGTAGTGGGTTATTGCCCAATATCCCCACGTGCTGTTCACGTGGGAGGTCTGTGCTTAGCAGTGGATCGTTTAAAGGGTGATGATGAAGCAGACTAACAAAGCAATGTACTTGAAAGGAGTTGCGATAAGTGTGGAAGTTATACAATTAGCCCCCAGATGCTCGTGACCTTATTCGATTGCGGGTACTACCAACTCGCTGACCTTGCGTTAAATACATTGGCGGATAGCAGTCGAAGCCTACTCTTACTCACCACCAGATAATGGGGCCACCAGCTTTTCTGAAACATTTTATCATAAAAAAACTACTTTTTTAAACGTTCCCTCAAGTCCACTTGATATATTTCGTCTATAGACTATGGTAACCGCTTATCATCAGCAGCGAGACCGTATGACTAACATCCAGCTTAATGGTAAAAAAATGTTAGTCTACACTAAACCTAATCACATTTGTTTTTAATTTTACGTGAATGTTGGTCACCAGTTTGTTGCATTGTGTCGTTCGGTTTACGCACAGCGTTCATGGTGTTTGTAGGCCTTTAGTAGAATGCATTAAAAATCACTAAATGCCATATTTAAAGATGCTAGAAGAGGATTGTAAATAAAATTTCAACGTGACATTGTGACACTTTGATCACGTTACGAGTATGTACTATCGCGGACTCCGTCGCTTTACCAGTCTAAAGGCCAAAATCCCTTGCACAGCGCGTCGTCTATTTGGTACGGGCACGCACCCGGGCGGGCGGCACGCTTCATACGAAAATTTCTGCAAACTGGTAAAGCGACGGTGACCCTGATAGTACAGTCGAGCGAGGAAGTTCCCGGTCGACCACTTTTCGGCGATAATCGCTTGCGCTCCATTCGAATCGCGCGTACGTACAGTAGCGTGCGCGTACGTACAGTACCGTGCGTGTAGAGTGTGCAAGCGAATATCGCCGAAAAGTGGGCGACCGGGAACTTCCTCGACTGTACCAAATATTTACTTTTTTATAATCTACAACTACTGATCTATTTGTAACAATGGCATATTAAGTAATAATTGGCTATTTGACAGTTGTAACAATAAAATATGAAATGTGTCGGATATGGTAGTTAATAATTAACAATAATTATCCAATAGTTTTTTTTTTATTAAGATAATTTGTGAATATTTTATTTTTACAATATAAATTTGCGATTTTTCATCTGTGAATTACAAGACCAGAAACACGGGCGGCCATGATTAAGCTTCGTGTCACATTTCACAAAATAAACAAAAACTATCTGTCAGGTTTCAAGATAAAATTTGTCTGTTTATTAAAGTGTGACGTCACATGGGAAAATGTCACGTGAGCAACCGTTTTCGCGCGAAATTTTAAATTAATGAAGAAAAGTATGTTTTTTTTCCTATTAAATAAAGCTTTTTCGAGAAAAAAAAATTGTAAGAGGTATAAAATATGCGTTTGTGATTTTTAAAATAGTTCTTCGAGAACTGTCAAGTAGCCAATTGTCGCATGAAGATTTCATGTTTATGAGATCTTCATGCGACAGCGCATGAATGTCTTGGCCCTTTTAAGCAGTTATTAATCAAGATTTGTATCATTATTGATATACTTAATAATAATTAACACAAAATAATGCGTACGCATGCATTCAATGCAGTCCACTTTTATGACGATACTCTGTCTTTTATGAATGCATAAGTATTAGTATTACAACATTCATAAAGCCAGAATTTATAAAAACATTCGTTTTGCAAAATACTTCAACCACTATTTAATTAAAAAAAACAACCAAAGAGTTTAATTAGGTATAATTCGGAGCAATGTGGAAAATAACATTGTTTCCATCATTCGTTCTGAATTATAATTTGTCCGCAACAAAATTCAATTACGATTAATTTAAGTTATAAGTACCTATATAATTATACAGGGCTAAATTTGGACCCCCCGCCAAATTGTTTTACTTGACCTATAGTAGCAGTACAACCAAATAATGAAATAAATAACAATTTTTTTTAAACATTTTTGCCTTAACTTTTTTTTACCTAAGTAAATAAAAATTATTGTCACGTAGCGCGCGGCCTATCGAGGTTATCAGAGCGCATGCGCGTAACCGCTATTATTCACCCCGTGCACCAATGACAGCGCGCAGTCGCTTTGACCGCAAGGGTGAGCAGTGAGCGCATACACTTAGACCTATACGATATAATAAGCAGGCAAAAAATTGTACTTATTTAAAAAAGGAAAACATTCATTATTTTTACGTCAAATATTTTATTATTACTTTTTTACCCCAAAGGTATTTACTTTTGGCGGGGGGTCTAAAATTAACCCTGTATCTTAGAATAATAACGATATAGAAAGATAGTCTTCATACAAGCGCTCTGTCAAAAATGAAGCACTAAACCGATTCACACACGCGTGACGAGTACCTACTTGCTGCGCGCATGGCTGTGATCTGTTGTCTCTTTCCAATTCTATGAATATGAAAGAGACAGCGCTGCGGCAGCCGCTGCTACCGAGGCTTTAACTTAGAGAATCACACTGCAGTACGTTTATATTTTGACCTAATTAACTACAACATACTATGAAATACTGAAAGCTTACCTGTGAAAAGTGATGTTATTACACTTATTTTGTTTTTCAGATGTGTTGTGACACAATTTAACTGCACAAACCGTCATATTTTTTTTTGTTTTCGCGAGACACGTTCGGCGCGCTTTGACATTAAACACTACGGAGCGGTCCGGCGTTTGAAGCCATTTATGGCTCCGATTTAAGTGCTTCAAAATAGGCGCGCGGACTTGGTTTCTATAGCGTTATTATTCTAAGCCCTGTATACTTACAGGTGGGATTATATACCTATCACCAAACACCCTGTACATGATTTTAATAATTTTAAACAAACTTCAACAAACATTCGCCGGGCATTAATTAGGTATATTTAGGGAGCAATAATACGATTGCAAGAACATAAACGTCCAGCTACCAAATCATAATTAGCGTTCGATTGTAATTACCGTTTGAGGAGATTGGTCGCCTCGTTGCTACCGATGGCGATGCCCAGATCGGCGAACGCTGATATGAGCTCCTCCAGATCCACCTTGCCTGAAGAAGACACATTGAAGTAACGATTAGAACAGGGATATTAACAAATCATTGTGTTTTTGTATTGTTTTTTTCTTTTACAATGCTATAATTATCAGCTAATAAAAGTCCTACTGCTGAGATGATTTTTTTTAAAGAGATAGATGAGGCTATCTCCTTTAAAAGTAATGAGCTAAGGGTCGACCAAATTGGAATAAGACTTACTCTAAATTCGGCGTTTAATCTAGGTATAAGACCTTATTCCAGTTTGGTCGAATCCACCCTAAGACACATAATATACACAGTTGGTGGCCATCAATGAATCAGGTACGGGCACGCATGTCGCGTCTGTGCGGTATAAACACAAGATTAATTACTATTACTCACATGTGCGCCTGTATAGCACACAAGGTGAGTATTCCAAAGGCAACGATATAACTTTAATTAGGAGGAGATCGCAGGACATCGATGCTTATTGCTTTGCTGTTACTCCTAGGTTAGAGGTTGTCCGACACGTAAAAGATGGCAAAATGTCGTCCGGTTTTCATTGGAAAACCGACGATTATTAGTATGCAAATAGTATACAATAATTTAGGTATATTATTGCTGGAATAGATTATTTGTTTGTAAACAGAACGGTAATTATGTACCTAGTCTTTTTTTGGAGAAGGATTTAATTTTTTTTGATTTTTTTTAAAATACTCTTCTTTCGGAGGTCTTCGGGCTCTTCGCCACCACTCAGCTGAGTCGGGCAGAGAGCCGCGGCGCCGCCGCAATGCGGCCACGCTAAGCAGCGCTTGTGACTTGTGAGTTGTGACTAGTTTTGTTTACATTTTCAACTGTTCGTTTGGTGTTTGCTGTGTAAATTATAAAATATGCGTAATATTTTTGTTTTAAGTATTTCATTTATCTCGTACCGATTATAATAGGCATAATTTGCCGGTGGCTAGTCGCAGACTACCAAAAGATGCCGAATAGTCGGCCCATCTCTAGTATATAGCATAGTGCTGTTGTGCGTACAATGAGCTGACATTTTGTACCTGAGTTGTACTACTAAGTGGCCTGACAGTATCATTATCAGACTAGAAATCTTCTTTATCTATTCCGTGACAAACTTCCCACAGCTGGGCACAGGCTTTCGCTGGCCAAATGCGGGTGGATGGGTTTTAACGACTGCCTTCGTACGACAACAATGGCGTATGTCTTACGTAGCACGGAGGAGCTCGAGATGTTTTAATTTGGTTACCTATCCAGTGACCCGACTTTGCGAAATTTGCTTAAGGAGGTGCCGCGCAATCGCAAAAACTGACATAAGTCTCTTAACCCTTTCGAAGGCAATGGCATTTTTATTGCTACCAAATATTGAACCTAATGCTCTTGGAATAAGGTTGAAAAGCAATGAAAAAATTTCAGCTGTACTGCCCGTGAAAAGGTTAATGAACTTTAAAGCAAAATCAAACATATTGATATTTAAAATTAGAATAATTCTGCTTCAAAGTTTTAGACCTAGTAATTTTATTAGAGCAATGTTTTTATTCTGCGAAATGTACAAAACCATCACGCGCTTGTGTTAAAAATTAAAATTTACTTTTTAAAGATGGTCGTGACCTGCGGAATACCAATACAAATATTTTCATGTAAGAATTATTGTTTCATGCGTAAAATTAAGAAAGTTGTCGAAAAAAAGTTTTTAGGAGTCATTAGATTTATGTATTGTTTGTTATTCTTGTTCAATGATCAGGCTTACGTAAGTTCTTTTAATGTATTTAACTAATTCAGCGCATAGTACAAGTAACTTCAAAATACGTAAATTTTCATAATTTCGTGCAGGATCCCCTTAACTGGCATGATCGCAAACCGAATGTCTAACATTACTATGAGGTCTCACTGTGCGCTCGGACGCACAGAGTCTCAAAAACCTATTCATAAACAGTACTTGAGTGGAAACCGGCGCTAAGCGTCCTTTAAAATGAACCTAAGGTAGCCAGGCTTGTAATACGAAACGCACTGAGAAATGTCTTACTTCGCATAGCATTTCTACTTTGCTTAGACAAGTAATATTTGTGAATACGGGTGTTAGTCGCTGCGCTATCGAGCTCCTCAGCCAGCTCAAGAGATTCACGGCTGTACTAAGAGACATCAAATAAGTTTTAATGACAATTAAATGTCTTTTCTTCTTTATTTAACACTATACTTAAGAAAATGACAGTGACTTAATTGTCATTAAAACTTAATTGACGTCTCTGAGTACGGCAGTCAGTTACTTAATTGAAAAAAAAGGTTATGAAATATTTTTTCGTCTCCTAAAGTTTTCTTTTTATCTCTAGGCGTGAACAACTTATATGAGCCCTACTCTAGGCTAGAGCGCAACCTTGGCTTAGATTTGCAAAGGCCCCAATCAATAGCCTAATAACGTAGTGCTACCAATCGAGATTCCGATACGGGCTGTTAAAAAACTGTGAGCAAATGTAGCTGTAATGTTGTAGGCCCATTATTAAGGCTGGGATTCCTGAAATTCCCGAAAATAGGGTATTTTAAATTATGGATTACACGTAAATCACAACTACTCAAAATTTGGAAAAAATATATGTTATTCCACAGTCTTTTATCTAGTCATTCCGGTTCATTCCATTAAATACTCTATTAGTGATACTTTACTGTATCAAATAAAATTTCAAACATCCGTCTAATCGTAATTCAAATATCGTATTACTTGCATTATACTTGGTTTTAGTTAGTGAAAAATATACGAACATAATTGTCTTTGAATAGGTGAGGCATTCCGGCCGTTATAAGTTAATAAATTTAAAAAGAATTCTTGATTTTCAAAATTACCTACCTATTTTGCTAAGTTGACGGTCGCGAATCGCGATGTGCAATCAATCAGTCCCCTACTAGTTTCTGCGCTCGGGAATCCTAGCCTTAAAATAATACTACCAACCCAACTCTTCTCTTGGTTGTAGTAAAGGCGACTACGGACTGTAGACGGCTCATAATCAACCTATCACGCTGAACTCATGTGCAGTTGTTGCAGTACACTGCTTTTGCGGTGCCCACGTGTATACAATTTGTAATGAAACTTTAGGAGCAGTATCCTACTAATATTATAACCGCGAAAGTTTGTAAGTATGAATGGATGTTTGTTACTCTTTCACGTAAAAACTATTGAATGGATTTGGATGAAATTCGGCATACAGATAGTTTATAACCTGGATTAACACATAGGATACATTTTATACCGATAGTTTTACGGGAACGGGAACCACGCGGGTGAAACCGCGAGCGGCCGCTAGTCTACAATATACACTCGGCGTCAAAAAAATCGCACCTCTTAGAAAATCACTTTCAAATGTCATTTACTCTTGATATGCACATGCAGTCGCATTAATTATGATTTTATTTACAAGGTTACTTAATTAACTTAATAAAAAACATTACTTTTCATTATCAAATAAAACCTAATGCAACAAATAAAGTGTCACAAAAATTCGATGCAAATTTTGCTACCCGTGAGAGTTGCTAGTTGCGCTTCCTTTGTGGGTATAAAACGGTCAACACGGGTTCAATGTGGGTCATTCGCTATTCAACCGTTGAAGAGGACACACGCACAGATTTTGATGGATACCACAGCTGATAAAGCCGCTCAAGTGGTTGCACTACTGCAATCAGGGGTGCGGCAGTGTGATGTCGCCCGGCAACTGAACCTGAGCCGTTATTCCGTTCGAAGAGTGTACCAGCGCTTCATAGAGACCGGTGGCTATATCCGCAGACACGGTTCGGGTAGACGTCGCTGCACTTCGGAAAGAGACGACCGGTTCGTTGTGTCGAACTCTTTGAGAAATCGTTTCTCCAACGCTGTTGAGTTGCAACAGCAGCTCCAGGCAGTTCGCAGACGCACCGTAAGCGTATCTACGGTTAGAAGAAGATTGAAGGAGAAGAAGATAGCGGCCCACAGAGCTGCTACGGGTCCAAAATTGACTGCAGCGCATCGGCGAGCCCGCTTGCAGTTTGCTCGTGACCACGTCGATTGGACCCTTGAGCAGTGGAGAGCTGTTCTCTTCTCAGACGAGACGCGAGTGTGTCTTTTCTGCAACGACCGACGGAGAAGAGTATACCGGAGGCAGGGTGAACGTTTCGCCCAAGCCTGCATCCAGGAGACGGTGGAATATGGTGGCGGATCCTGCATGTTCTGGGGCGGTATGTCTGCTGCCGGCAAAACCGACCTTGTCTGCGTCTCCCGGACTGGAGGTGCTCGCGGACAAGGGTCGCTGACTGCTCGCCGCTATGTCACTGAGGTCCTGGAAGTGCATGTGGTCCCCTTTGCCGAATCTTTTGGCGAGGGGTTCACATTAATGCACGACAACGCTCGCGCTCACACTGCAGGCATCGTGAGCGACTTCTTGCAGAGGTCCCAAATCTCTGTGATGCAGTGGCCAGCGCGAAGTCCGGATCTGAATCCTATAGAGCACCTCTGGGACCATCTTAAACGTAAGGTTCGATCTCGGGATCCAGCTCCTTCGACTCTACAGGAGCTCCAAGACGCGGTGATTGAAGAATGGGGGCTTATCCCTCAAGAAGAGCTCCTGAAGTTGGTGAGGTCCATGAGGGACCGTATGGAAGCCGTGATCAGGGCAAGGGGGGGTAACACTAGATTTTAAGTTAATTTTAAGACACTTTTTGTACATTTTTCTTTGTAAATTATCTGTTGTTAATTAGGACTTAATTAAGGATTTTTATTATTTTATTAATTTTAATGTTGTTTGTATAATTATAATTAAACAGAAAGTTAAATTTAATTGTTTTTTGATACTCCTTTTTGTTACCTTTCTAATGATACCCAACACTATCCTCTACATAAGGTTTAAGAATTTTTAAAGATGATTTTTAAAAGGTGCGATTTTTTTGACGCCGAGTGTATTTCAACGACGAAAATACCCCTTATGGGGGGGGGGGGGTCAATTGCAATGCGCACAAAAAATTAAAAAAAAATGTTTCTCCTTTCGGCAATTAAAAAAAGAGATTGTTTGACAGCGTGTTTTTATTGTATTAGCTACCATAAACCGTTGCCTTTAAAAAAGCACCAAAATCGAGCTCCTAAACGACGTAGAACTCAGATACATTGGTTGTGGACTGTTGGCCCAGTAGCGAATAAACCGCGATAACAGCTAGACTTGTATCATTTTTCGTCATCCTACGACTAGGGTCTGCCTCGCCTGAATCAGCCTCCATAATCGGAAGGAATGTTACAGTAGCTAACCATAAACTTTTTTATTACAAGTAGGTGGTCTGATGTAGAGCAATTGGAAACATCATGGTTGTGTAAATATTTGAAGTAATACGACCTTGGATAAATGTGCGGAATTATTTTTAGCGAACAATAGATTTGGGAAGAGCACCGGCTGGCGCGTTTGAGTTGGGATCGTGCAAGTCAAGCAACCATCGTAATGGCAAACAAATTCATCTACTCCTTAAACTCCTTAATTAGAAAAAATGTTAATTCTATATTGTAAATGGTGTTCAGTTAGGGTTTAAATATTAATAAATAAATTTCAATTCTATACGACAATAATTTGAATCAGGGTTGGCTGATTTAAATCAAGCTGATTTAAATCAAACTGATTTAAATCACTGATTTAAATCAGGTGATTTTTTTAATAAAAATCATTGATAAATCTATTTAAAATGTTATATTATCTTAATAAAATAACAATAAATAAGTGTAAGTACTTAGTAGTTACTAACAATAAAATACTGTCAAAGGGCTTACAGAATTAGCAGTCTCAAAAATAAAATAAAAAAAGACTTGCATGCATACCTACTTGAAAGTCTTCAACTGTAGCAAAACAAATCTGAAATCAGTCTTGTAAAGTTGGATACTTACTTACAATAATTGGTCAAGATTTATCTATATTCATTTTTAAAGTAATTTAAAATACTTAATCAACACATTTTAAAAATATTAATTTTGTTTTAATATATTTCAAAGTATTTGTGTCATACAGCTTATTCAATTGTCAGTAGGTACTAATAATAGTGTATTTGGTTTTGTCACATAATAAAATCAAAATAACTAAAAAAATCAAAAAAAAAATCATGAATTTTTATAATAAATAAAAAAAAACGATTTAAAAAAAAACATGTTTTTTTCCAACCCTGATTTGAATCATAATAATTAAAAACTAAATACTGTCTTAGGTGTTTATTTTTGAATCTCTGATGTGATATCAATTGTCTACTTATTTGTAGAAAATTGCACCGCTTGCAATTTGTATAACCATGAACACTTACAGCAGTATTATTTTAATCTTACAGAGGTACATACATATAATCACGACTATTATCCCCGAAGGCAATATCAGAGACTAGGCAATGAGGACAGCAAAAGCAGTCATTGGCCATAGTCCATTTTTCACCAAATAGCGACTGCACATGTGCTCAGCGTGAGCGTGTAAGATTAAAGTAAGGTGACAATAGGGCCCCTGATGTTACTAAAAGCCCGGCTTTTCTATTGACAAGCAATATTTTGCGAACTACAACATTTCAGCGATCTATAGAGACGACACGCCAATACAGTGCGGGTTTTACACGCAATTATTGTAGCAGGAGCAAAGTATTACGTCATACGTTGTTGTTTGGTCATCGATGGATGTGATTCAATCATTTGCAACTTAATTATAGAGAAATACCGTCACTATACTTATAGCAAGGTATACTTCGACGGCGGCAGCGTGAGCACTCGTCTCCGAAAATTAAAAAATAAAGGCTAGCTAACTACAAAATGTTCTTTGTTTGGGTACAAAAATCAATATCAATTATGATAAGTTCCACAGTTTTGAGTAGGTTGCCCTGCAGTTGGCGTGTGTACATCCTGCAAGAAAGCAACCTTTAAGTTTTTGGGGGCTTTTTAGGCTTTTTTAGGCTTTTTGACGAGACACTAAACAAGTAATTCACTAACAAGTCTTTTAGCCTTTCCAGGTAAAATGATAATAATAATGTAGATTTTAAGTATGAATAAAAATGATAAACAAGTCTTTTATCCTTTCTTTGATAGGTAAAAATGAATAAAAATGATATGTGTCAAAGTGCTTTTTTTCTCGACTATAACTTTGAAAAAGTAGGCATTTCGCTACTACGTCATTACGCGATTTAGTCAAAACACGAAGTAGGGAATATGAGACGTGGATTATTTGCTACGTAGGTTTTTTGCATTGTAGGTATTGACAGCCGGACCCACCTACTTAAAACAAAAGAAATCAGGAATTTAAAAAATTACGGCATGCCTTGAATACGGTTTAGACCTCGTGCAAATTACAACAAAGATATCCATTGCAATGTCAATGTCGCACATAGTTGATACAGATGAATAACAAGATCAAACGTCGGAAGGTTCCGTCGGAGAAGCCATAAAACACCTCGACGAGCGTGCGGCAATAACATTCAGATCGTCACCGAATGCCAATACGGATTCATGATTACGAGCACGCACAGTATT
Organism: Scoparia ambigualis; assembly: GCA_963921215.1. Lineage (NCBI taxonomy): Eukaryota > Metazoa > Arthropoda > Insecta > Lepidoptera > Crambidae > Scoparia > Scoparia ambigualis. The sequence continues at coordinate 9,577,902 of OY992501.1, forward strand.
GCCAACTTGGGTTTAAAAGTGGCGGAATGATTCATTAAGTAGATTTAGTGCAATTTCTATAAACATTATTGTAGATTTATACCTCCTTGAATAAAGGGGTCTTAAAGTTGTTTTGCAATTAATCTCCACCTAAATCCAAAGGAATGAATTCTACATAGGTACTATCAACAAAATCTGCCGTATACCACCTTAAGAGCAATTTTCGTTTGCATTTGTCCTGTCCCAACATCCTTTGTAAATTTTTGCTATAACATCCCTATTAACTCAAAAATCATAAAATTGTGAAGACAGTCAAAATGTTAAAAAAGAGACGTTTTGTTTGTCGTTAATAAACCCGTTTTTTTCTGATTTATTTTAACGTAACAAACAAATAAAACGGTAAAAAACGAACGGACGTTTCTTTCGCCGAAAAAACAATTTGTTTCTTTCGGAATTTTCAACGCTATGTATGAGCAGTCTACAGTCAATTAGACACCTTTTACAACATCCAACAGAAGAGGTGGGTCCTGGTATTCTTTAAACAAAAAACCGCCACCACAGCCCACATGAGTTAGGCCGGTGACTTATTCTATGTGAACGGATATTTACCATCTTTGTTCTTGTCGAGGTGCGAGAACTGTAGCCGGAGGTTCTTCTCGTGCTCTCTGACGTAATGGATGAACTCGGACAGTGTGACGTCACCGGCATCCTTCTTTCCCGATTTGGCCAGGAATTTCTGGAAATTACAATCAACGCTAAAAACATTTGTTTAGTCACTATTATGCGCTATATTAAGAAAACTTACGACATATAAATTTAAAACTTTTAATATAATATACAATCGTTATATATACAATATGTATACAATCGTAGTTAGATGAGTATGTTATGTGTCAAGGAATTTGTTATATTTCAGCTAGCTGCAACTATTACAAGTCACTAAGATTTAGTCGTCAGCATTAGGGCATAAAGCCGCGTACAAATTACTGCAATTCATACACATTTTACTACTTAGTATGTCGATTGACACAATACAGTACATTGCCATCGTCGCAATGCGTAACAATATACAAATAGGTAGATAGGTATGTGATCCCGATAGCAGCTCAGTCTGCAATATGCAACTGCCGACGGCAACCAATTAACCAACGTAATTGTATAAAATAATTTTGAGTGCGTCGAGCGTTATCCCCCGAATTAATTTCATACAGATTCATACGATCCAGCGAACTGCAGTAGCGATTCGTAGTCTGCAGCAGCCAGCCATCGGAATCGTATCTTTACGATCGCTCGCTTGCGACCTATATAAATAGAACCAGCAAGAAAACACAGACATCGACGTGTAAGAAAGAAGCAGTCTGTCGTTTACGTACGCATTTTACTGGATATGAAGTAAACTGAGACTGGTATAGGATAGGATAAGGTTAAATGTCGATTCCTTTCATTTGTCGGGATCATGTTTCACAATGTCATCTAATTAAAACAAATGGAAATCTAATAGCATTACGGTAAATCGCATATTTGCATGAAATAACAACATTTTTCAGTATGCACTAAATTGAGTAAAGGTTACATAATGAAAATAAGCGACCATAATAGGTGCCTCTATTAATAATTTTATGGTACCATAACACCTAATAGTGACAGCGTTAACTAGTTTCGTTTGACGGAACGCCCAGGCAGGAAGCTCTAATCGAATACTTAATGGAGTTTGAACTTCGTATCACTTCATGCTGTATAGGCTTGAGTTGAGAGCATAGCTGCATAGACTTGAAGTTTGTATGCAATACCGAAATGTATAACATTATTTCGGTATTGTATACTAACTTCAACTAGACAATTCTTCATTAGGACAATAATTATTCTAATGAAACTTTTTAACAGATACAAATTTCTAGGTACTTAGTCAATTGCAACATTTTGAAGAAACATTAATTATTCAATTGAATTAATGTCATTTAGACCCTTCTATTGTGGATTTCAAACAAATATTATGTGAGAGGGTGGGTGACACCCATTAATAAAACAATCCATAAATATAAGGACGTTTATCTATACCTACTTACTTCCATACTAAATATTATAAAAGAGGAAAGATTTGATTGTTTGTTTGCATTGAATAGGCTCCGAAACTACTAAACTGACTTGAAAAAATCATTCACCGGTGCCGTTGGGAAGCTACACTATCTCCGGGCGCCATAGGCTATATTATATTTATAAAAAAATTAGGGATAATTACTAAAACTACAATAATGTAACCCAATTTGTATAAAAATTTCCTAAAATTTCCTTACATCGCGTGCGCTGCGAAAACTATTGATGATAGAAAAAAAACAATACGACTTTGCAGAACACATTATTAACTACAAAAGTATCGCGACAGCATAAATCGCCTCTTTACAAGAATAACGTGACATCTCATCAAATCGTTTTTGATGAGATGTCACGTTATTCTTGTAAAGATGCGAAATGTAGTTATGTCACAATATTGTATTTTTGTCTTTTGTATCAAAAATGTAATTAGGAGTATTAGAGCTAGGCAGCACCATAATATGCGATGTAGGCGTCACTGGGGTACGGCAGTCATTTTGAAAATTCGTCACGGGGTACGGGGTCCACGCGGACGAAGTCGCGAGCGGGCAGCTAGTAGTTAATATAGGTACTTCCTTAACTATTTTCTGAAATGCATTTATGTTTATTTGTATATCTAGACAAAACTACTAAACTCTAATAGATTAATTACATAGTGCATTCATTTAATTGATTAATTACTCATTCTCCACTGCATTTCACCGGTTTATTAATTTAAATAAACCTTTTTAAATATATTTTATTTAGTTTGAATTTTTTAGGCGACACATCCAAAAATATTGTTTTAAAAGATGGGATCTGTTATTGGCATTAATATAAGCATAGCATAAGCATGAGATGCTATTGATTTCATGTTCATAAATGAATAAATATAAATAAATCTTTATGATAAATTTTCTGAGGTACATCAATGTTGCACACCTGTGTCAATATTGTAATGTAAATAAATAAATATTTAGTGCAAGCTGTGACTTATCATTCAGTCACATCTATAATATTATCAAACAACGCAGAGGAGATGGGTATAACATATTCATATACTAACACAAAACAACTGCATAAAAAGAAAATATATGAGTGCTTCTCTGCTATTTGGAAACTTGCCCATACAAGACTGTATTAAGCAAATTTTAGTAAATGTTGAGAATGTTTGTTAATAAAATGAAGGACAATATTAAATTAAATATATCCTTTCAAAAAGCCCACTTATTTTCGTCCAGGTTTTTGAGTTATAGACGATTTTATCCAAAATCGTGACAGAGGACTGTTCTGAATGTACAGGGGAATATTTTTATGAATAAAAAAACTAGTATTTCAGTAAGAAAGTAATAAAATTTTGTTTCTAGTTCTTACATATTATATAAATAATTAATTATAAATTAAATCAAGAATATTAAAATAAATTTTACTTATTATTTATTACTTTACCTTAAGTTATTAACATTAACAAATATTCTTAACATTTGTGTTCAACTTGGTAAAATAATAGTATTTTGAAGATACAAATTGTATGACCTAAAGTCAGTAATTATTATGATTTATAAATTAAATAATAACAAAGAAATAGAACCTATGCTAACACTAATTGCTATAAAATTACAGAGGACTGTCGGCCAGGGGACTGTCATTTTTACATATAAATTGTATAAAACAAAATCATCTAAACTTATCACATTAACAAAACAAATGTGGCTACATACTTAATAATAAATTATTTTAAACAAATATTTGTAGTTATAACTCTTAAAATAGTAAAAAAATGGCTGACTAGTGGACTGTTTTATCTAACGGCCGAGACACGTGGTTCACTAGCAGACTCAGTGGTGGTGGTCACTAAAAAATGGCAACTGCCCACCCATCTATACACCATTACACCCGAACGAGCTACATACTGATTGCGTTCCGTTTCACGATGTTAACGTTTCGCGCCATTACAAAATTTGACCTAAGCATGGTTTTCAATTTTATCAGGGGACTGTTTAAAAAAATTGAGGACAGCATTCACATCGAGATTTTTTGATAAAATTTTTATAGTAAATATATTGTGATTTATAAAGATGCTGACTGTTATTTTTAAGTATTTTGTTACATTTTATTTAGTATCAACAGCAAAAAAATAATATTGGTCACAAGACTTGTAATTTGGGAAAAGGGACATACCAGGGGACTGTGTTTTGAGGTGTTTGAGGTTGATTTAAATAAATATTACATTATTAAATAAGCTGTGGCGTGTCAAGAATACCTAATACTTTAGCATTATTTATACAAAAAACTGAGAAATAGTATATTATATAAAATTTGCTTCGGACGATTTTCCATTTAAACATCCATAAACAAGTATGCATTCATTCATACCCTGCTTAGCATGTTACTTTAAAATTAGCATTTTGAATATTTATAGAAGCAGTGTACTGATTGACAAGTGAACCATGTTCACATTAAAATAAACTTATGAGAAGCCTTGCACATTATTTATAAATCTTGTCATAATTTGTGCATACATTTAATTTTCATAAACCTCAATATCTTGTTTTCGTCCGTCAACTGTCTATAAAGGAGCTTGTATGCAATATCATCATAATAATATAGACTGGCTTAACAGTACTGCAGTGGCACAGTGTGACACTGTTTTCACGAGCTGGAAGTGTGCCAAATCTTTATTTGGCCAGCTAGGCGATGGGGCACTGGTCTCTTTATGGAGACTATTGATCTGACTAGAATCAACTAGGTCTGTGATATGTTATTATAATTGAATATTCTTAACAGCTTCCCAAATTAATTGAAAGCCATACATGCCTAGCCTACTAGTTATCTGAACTGCCTGCCAGTTCAGATAATTAGTCTATACATAGCACTCTTTTTACATTTGCAGGAAGTGCATCAGGGATACCTATATTTTATTTTATTATTATTAAGTATTTTTAGTATACTTTACGAATATCTAAATTCTTTACTATGTCATTTTATTAATAATTGTCTATTGTAGTGTACAGACAACAAGTTATGACCTCGTTTTATTTTAATAATTACTTAACTACAATAATTGCTAGTTTCCTTTCTTTAAAGCTAGGATTATAAGTTCTTTGTATTAAATGTAAATTCAAATTGGATGGTATTATATTGTTTAACAAAAATGTCCCTTTTAAGAAGTCATTGGTACTTTTACGAGTATTAAGGGAAAATGAATTGAATCTAAATAAAAATGGAACTATCCAACTCCAAAATATTATAGACAGACAGGGACTCCACAAAATGCAATAAATAAACAAGAATTATTGTCATATATGCATATTTTTCATTGGTAGGTTACCTATAGAGGTACAATTCCTTCATTGGTATAACCACTTCTCAATGAAATAATGCTGATGTCACAATAATTTTATCAGTAACAGACAGAGATAAACTTGTAAAAATTCTCAGCACAGTTTATTTTTAGCTATCTAATTTGTTGTCAATACGTGATTGATTGTACTAAGAATCAAAGTGCACAAATAAGTTATCAGAGAGAACGAAAAAAAACAACCTGTGTCATAGAAAATTTAAAAAATATTCTTATCATAGATGGTTGATCCTTTTAATTATTCTGACCTGGGAAACACTCTTGGTAGGCAACACACAGACAACAATTGACATAAACAATTACTTGGTAGTACATACCTATGATATTAAATTGTAAAAACTAAAAATATAATGGATAATAAGTACCTAATCATTAACTGGTCAAGGATCATAAGACCGCCGGCAGTCGCAAAACAATAGAAATTCAATTGTGTCTGGTTTTACGGTGCTCAAGGGGTTAATAATGCCATCTAATGCATTAACTATATACCTAGTTATGCATGTGCACCACCTATTACGCTGAACACATCTGCAGTTATAACATGCAGTTGAAACATGGACTAAGGCAGAGGACTGTTTCTACGGTCTTCATCGCTTAGTCTCTGATTAACTCTTTGGGGATAATAGTCATAAATATATGTCTTACGTATGTATGCATTTAATGGCAAAGTAATGTAAATGGATCCCACACAAACTAGGACAAACTGATGTAGGACATTGATGGGTAGTACACTTAACTCTTCTGCAACATAGATCTCTTTATACTAGCACATTAAGTAAGAGCTGTATCACATTCTTGATAAAGAATTAAAAAAGAGGTGTTTTTTAGGATTTAGTTTGATTATCAGACAGCAGTATCTTTAACATATTTTATGTTAAACACCCGTACTTATGCATTTTGTAAAGCATGGTGCTTCAGAATTATTAGGGGATTATTTTTCCAACAAAGTTTGTTCTTCTCTTTCACTTTACAGTTGTAAAAACATAATGTGATATATCACATTTAAAATAAATACAATATATGAACTAAGGCTTAGACAAATAAAAATTTAGATTGTTAAAACTTTGTAACTAAACACAAGTTCAGTTAAAGTTATTTTATTAAAACTATTATCATAGGCCTTAAAAGACATTTCTTTTTTCATGAAACTAAATAATCTACTAGCATTAGTTTGAAGTTAGTTTAAATTGTAAAGTTTAGATATTTGAGCTATTACTTAAAGGCTTGCATTGCACCTTCCTACAGCTTTCTCTGATGACCTAATATGCAAAAATATAGATTTTGTCAATGAAATTATTTCTAAATAAGAGAAGCACGGTGGTTCCGCTTCAGAATATTAATGATTGCAAGTGAATCATTCTACACGTGTCGTAATTTGAGGCGAAACCACCGTTAGCTTGTGTTAAGAACTGTGCGTTTGTTCTAACCTCTGCATAACTCCGATTGATGTGTGGAGCCAGCTCCTTCAACGCCACGGACAGGTCGTGGATATCAATCTTCCCATTTCCATCGTTATCTAATTTAGAAAAAAGTTTTTCTAGCCTTTCTTCGTCTTCTTTTGGCAATTCCTCTAACTCCAACGGCGGATGACACTGAACCATGGTGTCTCTCGTTAGTGTAAGTACTACTTGTTAAACAACAAGATAATAAATCTGTATATGAATACGTATAGGCAAACATAACTCTAGTCTAACAAAATTATATATTGAAAATCATTTTCTATTGCACCAGCACTCGCTAACCGACCCATGAAGAATTTCTACTTTTGACAGCTGCTACTTTGCGCACTACACCCACTAACGCAGAGTTCCGTTCCGATCCAAAAAAATATTTGGTTGTGTGCGTGCGTGCATGCGCACTTTTAATTGGGCTCGTGAAATGTAGATGGCGCTAATAAAACTGTTTTGCACAGACGATACGTCTGAGGGCCTATTCAACTGGCAAACGCTCGACCGTCGACCGGTGACAGCGTCAAAATCGCTCATCAAATTCGCTAGGCTACATCGATATCGATAAGCTAAGGGATATAGAACATACAGGCTTGTCTTAGTATTTTTTTTGTTTGATGATAATGTAACGCTTATGTAAGATTAATAAATAGGTAGTAACCACACCGATCCTTTTGAGTTTTAGTGAATTGAATGTCACTTTACTAAGAAATTCGGGTGGACTCCTTGAGACAATTTGAAAAATGGATCAATCGCTTTTTTCGCCGGAAGTTCGCCAGACAAGCACGTTTGTAAATAAGTACTTATAATGATGACGATAGACTTACCTACCATAATATGATATTGATATGAGACAAAACCCATTTTTCAGCTTATAACATAAATAAATTAAGACTGAAGACCACAAGCAAACGCTTGCTGCCAAGAACTTCTCAAATATTAACAACTTGACGTCCGTCTGTAATGAAATAAGTGATAACACTAAATGTTACAAACCGCGCGAACATTTAAACAGTTTTATCTTAGATGCGAGTACCCACTAGGTAGTGATTAAAACGTTTGCATCTTGTATGAGTACATCGCCTAAAGTAACTCTATGGCGTAGCGGCTAAGGCTTTCGGGTTTAGTTGTCTAACTACAACACCTATCACATTACTTTTCTAATTGATTATTGTCCTAAATAAAATAAAATAAAAAACATTCCAAGTACATGGTTTTGCTAGTTAAATTAAAACTAATTTTAAAATATGCAAACTAGCGAAGCAATGTACTTACTGTTACTTGAAAGGTAATGCTAGAGGCTCAACTAATGCAAAAAGTCCCCGCCCGCGCCGCACCGGTTTGTGATCTTGCCAGTTAGTTACGCAACTTTCACATTACCGAGCTAAAGGATGGGTAACCAAATAAAAAGCGTCTCGAGCTCCTCCGTGCTTCGGAAGGCACGTAAAGCACACTGCGGTTGTATTGGCTCAGGGCTTAAGCCTGTTATAGCCCAGTCTGCCTTAGTGCTGTCGTTCATGTGGAAACGTTCAGGACGTTCATAGGATGACGATGAAGACAACATCGCCTTAATATAGGATTGTTTCATTGTTACTTATTTATAGCGGTAGGTACCGAAAATAATTGAAATTAAAAGTCAAATCATTTATTAAATATACGCCTTCACAGACACAATGACATGATCGTGGTCTCTACGCGACAAGTTAAAATATTTATTTATTTTACATTATTTATTTCACTGCCATTCATTATGAGTTGGTTGATAATGTTTCGAAATAAAACATAGGATTATTTATATGTTTACTAAAAATAATTTTAAAACAATTAATTTTATATAATTACCCTAGTATGTTGATAATGAATCAAGTACAACTTTAAGCCATGTTTAATGCAGTTTCATTGTTGGATACGACATGTGGTACACATCCCTTCTTTATTGTGAGCCTGATGTAGCATTAAATATTGGTGTTATTATGATTAACCATGCTTTTTGAAGGTATCCAGAATCTCCTAAGAAATTGGAACAATATACTTACTTATAGAAAATTGTCATACATAAAAAGTTAGTAGGTAGTATATATTTACCAAAAATAGTTTAAAAACAATTAATTTTATTTATTTATTTTATATTTACAGGTGAATCGACAGTTCTATAAAAAGTATAACACTGAAAATGTGAAACAGCAAACTATTTACAGATTCACACAAATAAAAATGTGATAGTAACATTACAAACTCAAGCAACAATTACAATCGATTACTTCACAATCGCCAAATTGATAATAACTAAACTATTACAGAGTATGCTAGATATGGAACTAAATTTGTATTATATGCATAACAAGCCACCTTATGTTAAGCCACCTATTTAAAGAAAAAACAATATTATAACAAACACAATAGAACCCACCTGATTTAATAATCGGATAACAATAATGCAAGTTTATACATATAATTACCTTTGTATGTTGATAATGAATCAAGTACAACTTCAATAGCTTAATGTTATGACTAGTAGAAATTGATATAAGTAGGTACTTAAACATTTTCTATAGGTACCTACTGCAAGTAAAATTAAATATCAAGTAAAAAATAACATTAATGTTGTATTTCTTAATATATTCTTATTTCCTTACCTAACTCTCTCAAAGTCAAAGTTTATTAAATATGAGGCTTCACTTTCTCTTATTGACATTAAAACTATATGTGTATAAAAATAAATGCCAATTGTGTGTATAAGAAGGTACTGTTTTTTAGTACCTACCTAAGTAAATCTTTTTAATAAAGTACAATAAACTTACAACTAAATTAACTTTATACTTAATTTTTCCCCATCATATAAACCAAATCACTATTTTATGGGTTAAATATATTTATAACACACTGTTCCTTTTCTTAAAATAAAAATGTTGTCAACGAAGGTACCGTTTTTTTGTACATAAGTAAATCTTTTTAAATAAAGCACATTAAACTTAGAACTAAATTAACTTTATACTTAATTTTTCCTCATCAAATAAACCAAATTACTATTTTATGGATAAATATATTTATGGCACAGACTGCTCCTTTTTGTAGAATAAATCGTTGTCAACATTAGAGCTCCACAAAAAAAAATCATATAATAACTAAATTCAACGATGCCAAAGCCATGTTCAATGCAGTTTCATTGTTGGATATGACATGTGGTACACACCCCTCCTTTCTTGTGAGTCTGATGCAGCATTAAATATTGTTGTTATTATCATTAACCATGCTTTTTGAAGGTATCCAGAATCTCCTAAGAAATTAGAACAATATACTTACTTATAGAAAATTGTCATAGATAAAAAGTTAGTAGGTAAGTACCTATGTATTATACAAATTGCTTGATATTGTTTTTTACCATATAACCATGTTTGTTCACCATTCTGAGGAAGTCCATCCTCCAAATTATGAGGTAACATTTAAGATTTTTGAATCGTCGTCTCAAATCTGCAAAACCACATAAAATAGTTTTATCTTTATGTCAATACTCTTTATTCTAGCAATTTTAACAACACTGACATTTCCTGGTAAATCCCAATATAATAATAGGCATAATACTTACCTTTATTATGTAAGTAATAATTTATTTATTAAAACTTACCGTTTGAACGTAAGGACTGATATCTTTTCCTATTAAGAAAGATGCTTGTCTGTATAAGATTTATAGGGTATAGTCAATAGGTACACCTTACTACACTTAGAGCCTTGGTTTAATACTCTAAGCTACCTGGCAAATTAAATCTTCATTGGAACCTGTAAAACAAATAGGCAATCTAAGTTATAAATTGATAAATGGACATTATGGATAGGTTACATTTAATATTTATACAAAAAGTCCCTTACTGTTGTCTTATTCTTGACCTTTCTTGTCATGATTAAAGTTTGGATGGTTTGAGAGCCCCTACAAATTGTTATGCAGCGACTTGCTCTTCGTTGCGGAAAATGTTGCATGACACACATTTATTTGGTCACTCACATCGCAACAACTATATCAGCACGCAATTCCCGGCAGACCTTAGTTAGATATTTGAAAGTTGGTAAACGAGAACTCCGAGAACTATTCACAAGTACAACAAACTCGATTTCGTTAATTTGCTCCAAGTAACGTAGGGAAACATTTCTTCCTTAGCGCCTGAGCACTTGATTATCGCAGTCCACAATAGCCCTAAAAAGAGCATTTTAAACAAAACTTTCAACACAACACAACTATTCCTTCATCAGCTGATCAAACAATCGCCATTTTGTGTGAATTTTTATCTTCAATGTTTGAGTGATCGCTAGATTAGCGATTCTTGGCTTGTCAAACTGTCAATTAGGTCTATTTTAGCGTAAATTTTACGTCGTAGGTAACTTTTGCTTATGTCAATCCCATACATTCGGTTTATCGTAGCGAAGATTTCGTAGCGTTTAATTTGTTTGCCAATTTTTTGTTTGCGAACTACAAGAAGCGTTTGGTTACGGTGTTGGCAAAGGAGTCAGACATAGCCGATTTTTCGATCATGTTTTGTATGGAGTTAGGGCTTGTAAAATTTTTCACTGTTTGCTTCCACCTATTCTGACATTTAATGGGTAATTTTCCGAGATAAAAAAAAAAGAAATTGGTTCGTAAAGACTTCATAGATGGCGCTTAGCATTGATTAGTATGGCGCTTATTAAAAGGTGAGTCCATGGAGATAAAGTGTACCTATAGCTGCGTAATATTTATTCCATTCCAAAATAGAAATTAGGTCCTGAATGTCCTGAATGATAATAGGTAGGTACCTACTATTTTTTTTATTTTTGGTTGACAAGCAAAAGTGTAGAATTTATTACAGCCTCACGAACGGCTTGGTATTCATAAAACGCCATCTATCGAGTGTTTTTGAACTAATTTTTACTTTTTTATTTGGGCTGTCAGAAAATCGCCCGCTGCCGGCGCACTTTATTTTTTTAAATGTTGCCAACTGAAGAGCGAAGTGTTGTGGCGCGAGTGATTTTACCGATTAAATTGAATTATTGAGTCATCGACTTGGCTATAAATAAGTACCTATTTAACAAAAAAATATTAAAAAGTACAGGTAATTCGCAAGTCTACGTGTTAAGTAGATCTTTTTAATGAATCCGCGTACAAAGAAAGAAACCACAGAATACCTTAGAGCATTCAACCAATGAATGCTCTAAGCAGAATACCTATACGAGTGACGCGCACTACGACCTTTGTTGATAACCAAGTGTAGTACACACACATCTTTTGTCCCCCTTTCATCACGCGATTGGTTGTACGTATTTCTCGCGCTCTTATGGTTGGTTGTTTTTTGTTTTGTTATATTTTTTCCTGTACTTTGATTTTTATTAGATTACCATTGATGTAAAATCTCAGAACAATAACTAAAGCATAGAAACCACGCTAAAAGACGAGCTAGACAACAGCTATCTTACTCATATGACTTCAATTAATTCTGTAACGAGAGTGAATGAAACCTCTAATCCACATTCGTTTCTATTTTTCTAGGTTGTCACAAGGTAAATGTCAAATGGATGTAATTGGATGTCTTTAGAACACCATCAGATTAAATGTGTCATCATTTTCTTTTTGTTGCTGTGTAAATAAGTGGCAACCTAACTTGGTTACATTATAATGACGGATTATTTTCACGCTAAGTTGTAGCTCCTCTCAGATAAATTTAATTATTTGCAAGGTATTCTTCCGAAGAAACCTATAAACTAGCCATAGCATTGTTAGTGATATATGCGTTACGTGTGACAAAATGTCTTGTGTGATTGAGGGTTGTAAATCCCTTAAAATAAGAAAAGAAAATAATCAAGAGACAATAACCCATAGATTTAGAATGTACAAGATACACGAAGTGTGGGAGCGAGAAATCATTATCAAGTTTAAATCGCCCGAGAGCAAAAGAGACAGTGAGTGAAGTACCGATATGTCAACTTTTTCTCGCGAATAAGAGGCCATAGCGTCCCAGTCTGTTTTAAATCGCGCTGAAATTCGTGCACTTTTATATTAATCTTTCAATTTAACACTAAGAATATTAAATGTGCAACTATGGCGACATGTTCTGTATAGGACGAAATAACCCTAATCAATGCACTTTACATTTCACCAACACAATGTAGGTACTTATCTTTTTTGTCACGTCTCCGAGCCGTCATTGTGTATCTTGTACATCCTAAATCTATGCAATAACCTTTCATCGGTAAGCTCAGACTGTTTTCATTTTACCTAAACATAATTAATGGCATAAATCTATTAAAACACGCTAATAGTTTGTCTAAATAGTCATCGTGTTCAGTTCTGTGCTGATATAAGGCATTTATCAATGAAATTTTGTTCAAATGTTGAAGGTTATGTTTTTTCGCCAAGTGACGTGCATTTCTATATCGATTAATCAGTATTTTGTGTAAGTGGTTGGCACATCTATCTTTAAAATATGATATATGTATACGCCTCATTTACAATTTGTTTTACTCTTAACATGATATTAAAAATGTATAACTTTAAAAGTTACCAATTGATAATTTAAAAAATATACATAATTGAATGGTCTTCTTGATTACTACTATTACCACTTATCTGCATTTTCACTAATTTTAAAAATTCTACATTTTGGTTACAGGTTTCCAAAAAATGATGATATAAATAAAGAATGGCTACGGCCGGCGTGTAAGAAGATTAAATTGGATATGGAATAAACGCAGTCATATATGTTCTAAACATTTTACGATCAATCAATCATGAACAATGTCTGCGACACATTTGTACCAACAAGCATTTTGAGCAATCTTGTTAATCATTCTCTAAAACAAAGTTTCGATAACAATCACAGAATCCTATTAATAAAAGCCGTACCTAAGATATATTTGACAATACGAATACCAAACTGGAATTACAGGAATGTGCGCCTCGTGACAAATTATGAAGCTTTTTAACCAAAACCTTCTTGTTACGGCGAAAGGCGTTCGCAGTAACAGCGACGTAATAAAGGTTGTGGGCTGGGTAGGTATGGAAGGAGCTTACCCGGAACAGGCTTGCATGACGAGGTCGCTGGCACCGGGACACGAGCTGGCGACGGGCGGCGAGGTAGGTTGGTTTCCTGGCGCACAGGCACTTCACTAAACAATAGGCATTCAGGCGTTCTCTTCACTTAAGGTTCAGGGTCACTATCAACTTTCCCGGTCAGGCTGTTGCGTGCGCGCGCGGTAGCTAGCTTGCTTGCCGAGAGTGGCGCGGTCTGCTCACGAAGCGAGCGGCCGCGGGTCGCGCAGCGGTGGCGCCGCGGCAGATAGGCGGACGCGGTCGTCAACAACCGCTGAGTCAACGGTTGTTGACGACTACCGCAGTCCGAGCGGATGAGAACCGGGGCACCGCGGCGTGCTATAAAACGCTGTAACGCCGCGAGTAACGCTTCCGTGCTGAGGTCCGAGACCGGTTCCAAATGAACCGCCTTAGTGGAGAGGTACACGAATATACAAAAGTACGCTTTTAAGAGTTTAACATTACGTAGGGTACTAGATTTAACGAGGAATGGGCCGGCAAAATCGGTCGTGACTTGACTAAATACTGGCTGAGGCGTAACTCTATCGGCTGGCAGGTCGGCCATGAAGGGCGCTTGCGGCTGGGCCCGGCATCGAAAGCATCTAATGCATTTAAAGACTCGGTGTCTGTAATAATACGGCGCGCGGACAATATCCAAAATTGTTGGCGTAGGATAGCGTGTAAAGTGTCAGCGCCAGGGTGGCAGTGTATTTTGTGGTAGTGGTCAATGATGAGGTCTACAAGTGGGCCAGAGCTGGGAAGTATGAGCGGATGCTGCGCGTCATATCAGATAGACGCATGGGACAGTCGTCCACCAACTCTAAGAAGCTCATCTTTAATGAGAGGTGACAGCCGCTGGAGTCTGACGGAGCAGATTTTGCCAGTTTGAAGGCGGTGGATGTCCTCTGCAAACTCATTGTGCTGAACACTGCGCACCCAGTAAAGTAGGGCCTCTCTTCGTTCACTGACGTACAAGGGGCCTGAGCGTCGCGAATCTGGGTGGTGTCTGCAGTTGTGCAGAAAGCGTTTTAGACAAGCTGTCACTCCGACGAGCTTGTCTAGTGAACTGAACCGAGTGAGCAGGTCAAAGTCAAGACCGGGCACTGTGACCAGTGACGGGACGTGTTTGGGCTTAAGGCCGGGCAGGGCGTGATGGCCCAGAGCTAAGGGCATCGCAGGCCAAGACTCACAAGGCTGTCTAAGCCACGTGGGAGACCACCATAGGTCGTGGGCTGACAGGGATTGCGCAGACATCCCTCTGCTTGCGCAATCTGCCGGGTTGAGCTCGGAAGGTACGTGTCGCCAGGTACATTCTGGTGAGCCTGAGCTGATTTTGACTACCCTGTTGGCTTCAAAGGGTTGAAGACGGTGAGGCGGTGTATTGAGCCAGGCTAGGACCATCGTACTGTCTGACCAACATATGTGTTGTTGTATACTGATATGGGCCGATAACTGAACCGACACACGGATCATGAGCTGGGAGAGTAGGGTGGCGGCCGACAACTCTAACTTGGGAATTGTGAGGCGATTCTTGATTGGTGCGACTCGCGACTTGGCGACAATCAAGTGTACCAAAGTATCTCCTGAGACATCGAGCTCATGGAGATAAACAACGGCGGCAAACCCGGCTTCAGAAGCATCTGCAAACCCGTGAAGCGAGTATGCAGCTGAGCCTTTGTTTGCACAAACGTGCCGAGGGAAGCGAATGCTAGACAACAGCGGCAGATCCTCTGAGATGTGGTGCCACTCCGTTTGTACTTCAGAGGGAGTGGGCTCATCCCATTCCAGCTTCAGTAGCCACAATTGCTGAAGCAGCAGCTTTGCGCGGAAGATAACGGGAGAAACCCAGCCGTTTGGGTCATAAAGTGAGGCTACGGTGCTTAAAATAGACCGCTTTGTGACATGTGTGATGGGGGGCAGAGAGTTGCGGTAGGTGAACTCGTCGTGGACGTGGACTCTGGGTTCATGTCGAAGTCCTTGGGCATGTCGCATTGGTTGTCGGGAAATCTCTCGAGCAGCTTAGGCGAGTTGGATGTCCAGTTACTGAGCTGAAAGCCGCCTAGGTCTAGCAGACTTATCAACTCGTCTTGGAGTGCTTGAGCGGATTCAACTGTGTCATGACCACACAAGATGTCATCAACGAAGATAGACTTGCGAAGAACCTGAGCGGCTCCAGGGTAGCGATGGCCTTCATCATCAGCTAGCTGAAGCAGAGTGCGGATTGCATGGTATGGTTATATACTTATAATAACATACTGATACTTCAAAATATTCTTAATATTAGGTTTTGCCTTTCAACGTTAGATGGCGTAACTTGAGCACCAGCTCAAAGTTTTGTATGAAATAGTGTATAATAGCCGCTCTATTACTATTTAAATCTCTTTGGAAGATATCAATATATATGATACGATGACGTCACATCACGTCAGTCGAGTGCCAGCGAACTAAGCGAGGTAGTAGTGTTTTATGCAGTTATTTATATACAATAACTTTGTAAATACTTCTCGTATCAAAGTGAAATAAATACTATTGGTTTTAGAATAACGACTTCTGTAATAGTGTAAAGTAAAAATTAACTTTTTTTAATTTTTCCCAAGTCCATTATGTGTAAAACAACCTAATAAGCGCCACTGTGCTAAGAAAACAGCAAACATCTTGGGTTTTTAATGTTCTAAAAGACAAAGGAAAATATTTCACCAACTCCACCGCAACGATCTGGTTCAAAGTTGACGAGCAAAGATAAATTGGATGAGTTCACTCTTTCTGCCATCCGGCGCAAAGTACACAGTCTAAGCAGGAAGGCGAGGAAGGCTTTTTAGATGGGGGTTTGTTAATGTTTGAATCAAAGACAGATTCTAGTGACTACCATAATGAAATGAATGCAGAACATTTTGAAGAGTGGTTAATAGGGGAATTTTGCCTAAATTAAAAAAGGATTCCGTTTTGGTGTTAGATGATGCCCCTTACCACTCCTTTAAGGCAGAAAAACCCCCACTACTATGTGGCGTATAAGGCAAATCCAAGAATGGCTGATTTCAAAGAACTAAGTTTCGTAGAGACAATGATTAAAGCAGAATTACTGGAAATCATTAGTAAAGTAAAAAAAAATATCAAAAAAAATGTAGTTGATGGGTCACTGTCGAGTACGGTGTCACCATCTTAAGACTGCCCCCTTACCACTGCGAATTAAATCCAATCGAATTAGTCTGGGCACAAGTAAAGGGGCATGTCGCAAGAATAACAAAAATTTTAAAATGGCCGAAATTAAAGAATTGTTTTGTGAATGGGTTACAGTTGGTGATACCGTAAAGGTGGTCGAGCTGTATCGATCATGTCACAAAAGAAGAGAGTAAAGTGATGCAACTTTTCCACCTTGTTGATTATGTAACAGATGGATTTATAATAAATGTAACAGATTCGGACATCAGCGAAAGCAACAATGATTATTCAGAAATAAATAGTGTTAAGGAGTTTGATTTTTACTTATTTTTCCATTTACCTACTACTCATTTAAAAACTTTCGGAAAAAGGTAATGTAGCATATTACCAGTGATCGGCGTAGGTAGTGCTATTCTCGGGATTTACTGACTGTTATCTTAATATGGATATGCCTTCTAAATCCCGGGAAATCTTTTTTTATAATTATAATTTATTTCACTGGGTTTCGGCATAGGTAGTGTTATTTCCGAGATTTAGTAACTGTTATCCTAGCACGGATATGGTTTCTAACAATGTGAAATATTTTAATGTACTGTTTTTTATTGAAAACAGTTTAAGAACACGAGTTCTTCTGACTAGGTATGCAGAATACGAATTCTGCATACCTCAGAGTCTCGCTCGCATAGTCAGATTTAGGTATCTACATTGTATTGGTCGCTATAACTCGTGTGACATAACTGGACACCCCGCTGGAATGCAACAGGAAAATTTCCAAAAAAGAACATTTTTTTTTTGTTGAGTTATTACATCGGATGCCGCTGCAGGTTCCTGCGGGTTTTCCAAAAAAGAATTTAAAAAGATATGAAAGGAATTATACCTACTTAACATTTTTCAAATCTAGCTCCATACAAAATATGAATATTTTTTTTAAATATTTTTTTTGATAATTATATCGGATACCGCTCATGTTCCTGCGGGTACCCCAGGGGGACCAAAATTTCGTCAGATTTTAGCTACGACGCACCGTTTTTGAGATATTACATATAAAATCAATTCCATTCCATTACGATTACATTACGATTAAGACAAATTGGGTAGTCTTCAAAAACTTAGAAATCTACCAAGAAACCGAATGGGTGAACAAACTATTATTTTAGTTTAAATAGTCGTTTTTTTAGTTCTCTGTGATTCGATTACAAATTATTTTGTTCGCAATGAAGCGCCTTCTTTAAAAACTTGACCTACAGATATTAAAAACGTTTTTCTTTTTAAATAGTAGAATGCCATTTATCCACAATGGAGTTACATTGGAACACGATTGAAGAGCAGACTAGCAACATAGCCCAATGGCAGTTTAATGGAATATCACTGGAAAACCATTGGTCTTAAATGAGTAAGAGAATACAAAATGTGCCAAACAGTTCCAATGCGATCCAATTGCGATTCAATTATGCCATTCGTAAATTAGCAGACTTGGGCCCCAGGCCAGATGAATGCCAAGATCTTTCCCGTTGTAGAAAAAATAACATTTTAACTATAACTAATAAAGACATCGGCATTCAGGAAAATTCACGGAAATTCAGAGGCATGTCTATAAACAAAACACAACAACACTAAAATTCAATCTCATTGATCTGAGATTGCTCTACCTACGTTAAATAATTTAACAAAATATTTTCGCGGATCCCGGGATTCTCGGGGCGTATCCATATTAGCACTAACATTCAAGTTCATTGACCCCAAATGGCACTACCTACGCCGATCACTGCATATTACCCATTGTACCGCACCCTAGGTTAGAAATTCAAACTATACAATTTGGAATTGTACCTTAAGTTGTGGTCCATAATCGCTAAAAGTAGTTTACATCTCAGAACAATAGAGGTTTACATTAGTGATTTACACAGTCACTAGGTCTTTGCCTCAGAACAATATGCTTTAGTTATGAGGTCTTTGCAGTCACCATTCTTCAAATGTCAATATGGTTACAGTTAGTAACTTACTAAATGTCAGTTTGGTATTTAATCTACATTGAGGTAATTTTACACTCAGAACAATAACAAGCATAGAAACCACGCTAAAATAGCAAGCAAAGACATATATTTATCCTTCTTCTTCTTACGAGTCATGCTAATGAGTTAGAAAGAGATGGAGAATGATTGACTGGTCCTAATTTGTGTAGGTGGTCACTAGTTTATTCCACACTAGGGACGTCATTTCTCGGCATTTTATATCGACAAAAATAAAACTAAATATTGAACATGTAAATAAATATGAAGGCGAAGGATAAACGCGCCGTCAATGACCGAAGTATTATGTTAGCATCGAGGAGACAGAATTTGTATTTGCTTTCCATGCACTATTGTCATTCTGTATTTGGTTGCGTTTCACTACAAGCACTACATTACTCACAAAATGCACTTCCACGAGAAAATGATACAGAATGACAGAAGTGTATGGAGAGCGATACAAATCCTGTCTTCTCTTCTGACGGTAACATAATAATTCAGTCATTGTCGGCTTTTTCGCTTGCCTTGGAAACGATATAAACTAAATCGGACAAATTATCAAAACCTACAATAAGGTGCACAAGAAAAACACCTAAAATATTATATTGAATCACTGTAGGTCAAGTCAAGTCAAGTCAAGTCATATTCGGTTGCAGGTATTTCACAGATTAGTAGGTCGCAGAGTAGGTCTTCTTTTTCGTCGTGTCGATGGTTCAGCATCCACGTAACAAACCCTAAATAGTTTTGGCCCAATATTCTGCTGTTGCCACCCCAGTAGGAGAAGCCTCATTTAAATCTTTTAACGTGCAGGTGTAAGGGCAACACGGGCATGACAGCAGATGTCGCATGTCTTGCTCTGGAGCGCCACACTCGCACTGGGCAGAGTTCTGAGCAGTATAACCCCACCTGGCCATGTTCGATCTGCTGCGGCCCACTTGGGTCTGGAGTCGGTTAAGCGACTTCCATATGGGCCACGCAAGTTCATTGCCAGGGGGAAGGTTTTCGGAAGGTGCAATGGAGTTAGGTGGTGGAGCACAAATTTCCTGCCATAGTTTGCAGCGGGCTTCTCTAGGGTGTTCTTTTAGCGCTTTTGTGGACTTCAGGAAGCTCCTACGACTTTTGAGGCGACTTTCAGGCGGTTGGTGCTCAAACAGAGAGTGCCTGTTGTCGGATTCCTGTTTTTGCTTTTCCAGAGAGCAAGCAACACCTCTGCGAACTTGTGGCGGTGCAATACCAGATAATGGGTAAAGCATGTTAAAGGGAGTGGGTTTGAGACAACCTGTAATTTTTCTGCATGTTTCGTTCAGGGCGACGTCTACCTCCCTGGCATGATCGGACCGATGCCACACTGGACATGCGTATTCGCCCGCCGAGAAGCAGAGTGCCAGCCCTGACGTCCGTAGTACATGGGGTTTGGCACCCCATGAAGTTGTTGTTAAGCGAGAGATTAGGTTGTTGCGGGAGCTAACTTTGAGCTTTGTTTTCAGGCAGTGGCTTCTAAATGTGAGTGTCCTGTCAAGCGTTACTCCTAAATACGTCGGGTTTTTACAGTGTTCGATGTCCACGCCTCGCCAAGATATACCAAGTGGCCGCCCTGCCTGCCGGTTTCGGAGATGGAACACACAGGATTGAGTTTTGGCTGGATTTGGCTTTAAGCCGAGTAGCAGCAGCAGTAAGCAGTAAGCAGTAAGCAGAGTAGGTAGGGTAGGGCGATATGACGCTGCCTGTACAGTCAGCGTTACATCTATCTATCCTTATATGTGTAAAATTCTCGCAACCAAATTTCATCCTAATGTCAATCATGTAGAGTTCAATATCAATTGGAATATTTTGACAGATTTGGGTAGGTCGATCAGTGGTCGTGTGTACACACACACGTTTCGAAGTGTGACGCTGACTGTACAGGCAGCGTCATATCGCCCTACCCTACCTACTCTGCTTACTGCTTACTGCTTACTGCTGCTGCTACTCGGCTTAAAGCCAAATCCAGCCAAAACTCAATCCTGTGTGTTCCATCTCCGAAACCGGCAGGCAGGGCGGCCACTTGGTATATCTTGGCGAGGCGTGGACATCGAACACTGTAAAAACCCGACGTATTTAGGAGTAACGCTTGACAGGACACTCACATTTAGAAGCCACTGCCTGAAAACAAAGCTCAAAGTTAGCTCCCGCAACAACCTAATCTCTCGCTTAACAACAACTTCATGGGGTGCCAAACCCCATGTACTACGGACGTCAGGGCTGGCACTCTGCTTCTCGGCGGGCGAATACGCATGTCCAGTGTGGCATCGGTCCGATCATGCCAGGGAGGTAGACGTCGCCCTGAACGAAACATGCAGAAAAATTACAGGTTGTCTCAAACCCACTCCCTTTAACATGCTTTACCCATTATCTGGTATTGCACCGCCACAAGTTCGCAGAGGTGTTGCTTGCTCTCTGGAAAAGCAAAAACAGGAATCCGACAACAGGCACTCTCTGTTTGAGCACCAACCGCCTGAAAGTCGCCTCAAAAGTCGTAGGAGCTTCCTGAAGTCCACAAAAGCGCTAAAAGAACACCCTAGAGAAGCCCGCTGCAAACTATGGCAGGAAATTTGTGCTCCACCACCTAACTCCATTGCACCTTCCGAAAACCTTCCCCCTGGCAATGAACTTGCGTGGCCCATATGGAAGTCGCTTAACCGACTCCAGACCCAAGTGGGCCGCAGCAGATCGAACATGGCCAGGTGGGGTTATACTGCTCAGAACTCTGCCCAGTGCGAGTGTGGCGCTCCAGAGCAAGACATGCGACATCTGCTGTCATGCCCGTGTTGCCCTTACACCTGCACGTTAAAAGATTTAAATGAGGCTTCTCCTACTGGGGTGGCAACAGCAGAATATTGGGCCAAAACTATTTAGGGTTTGTTACGTGGATGCTGAACCATCGACACGACGAAAAAGAAGACCTACTCTGCGACCTACTAATCTGTGAAATACCTGCAACCGAATATGACTTGACTTGACTTGACTTGACCTACAGTGATTCAATATAATATTTTAGGTGTTTTTCTTGTGCACCTTATTGTAGGTTTTGATAATTTGTCCGATTTAGTTTATATCGTTTCCAAGGCAAGCGAAAAAGCCGACAATGACTGAATTATTATGTTACCGTCAGAAGAGAAGACAGGATTTGTATCGCTCTCCATACACTTCTGTCATTCTGTATCATTTTCTCGTGGAAGTGCATTTTGTGAGTAATGTAGTGCTTGTAGTGAAACGCAACCAAATACAGAATGACAATAGTGCATGGAAAGCAAATACAAATTCTGTCTCCTCGATGCTAACATAATACTTCGGTCATTGACGGCGCGTTTATCCTTCGCCTTCATATTTATTTACATGTTCAATATTTAGTTTTATTTTTGTCGATATAAAATGCCGAGAAATGACGTCCCTAGTGTGGAATAAACTAGTGACCACCTACACAAATTAGGACCAGTCAATCATTCTCCATCTCTTTCTAACTCATTAGCATGACTCGTAAGAAGAAGAAGGATAAATATATGTCTTTGCTTGCTATTTTAGCGTGGTTTCTATGCTTGTTATTGTTCTGAGTGTAAAATTACCTCAATGTAGATTAAATACCAAACTGACATTTAGTAAGTTACTAACTGTAACCATATTGACATTTGAAGTATGGTGACTGCAAAGACCTCATAACTAAAGCATATTGTTCTGAGGCAAAGACCTAGTGACTGTGTAAATCACTAATGTAAACCTCTATTGTTCTGAGATGTAAACTACTTTTAGCGATTATGGACCACAACTTAAGGTACAATTCCAAATTGTATAGTTTGAATTTCTAACCTAGGGTGCGGTACAATGGGTAATATGCAGTGATCGGCGTAGGTAGTGCCATTTGGGGTCAATGAACTTGAATGTTAGTGCTAATATGGATACGCCCCGAGAATCCCGGGATCCGCGAAAATATTTTGTTAAATTATTTAACGTAGGTAGAGCAATCTCAGATCAATGAGATTGAATTTTAGTGTTGTTGTGTTTTGTTTATAGACATGCCTCTGAATTTCCGTGAATTTTCCTGAATGCCGATGTCTTTATTAGTTATAGTTAAAATGTTATTTTTTCTACAACGGGAAAGATCTTGGCATTCATCTGGCCTGGGGCCCAAGTCTGCTAATTTACGAATGGCATAATTGAATCGCAATTGGATCGCATTGGAACTGTTTGGCACATTTTGTATTCTCTTACTCATTTAAGACCAATGGTTTTCCAGTGATATTCCATTAAACTGCCATTGGGCTATGTTGCTAGTCTGCTCTTCAATCGTGTTCCAATGTAACTCCATTGTGGATAAATGGCATTCTACTATTTAAAAAGAAAAACGTTTTTAATATCTGTAGGTCAAGTTTTTAAAGAAGGCGCTTCATTGCGAACAAAATAATTTGTAATCGAATCACAGAGAACTAAAAAAACGACTATTTAAACTAAAATAATAGTTTGTTCACCCATTCGGTTTCTTGGTAGATTTAGGCAACACCAATTAGTCTATTACGATTCCATTACGATTAGATTGAGATTACTTCTAAGTTTCTGAAGACTACCCAATTTGTCTTAATCGTAATGTAATCGTAATGGAATGGAATTGATTTTTATATGTAATATCTCAAAAACGGTGCGTCGTAGCTAAAATCTGACGAAATTTTGGTCCCCCTGGGGTACCCGCAGGAACATGAGCGGTATCCGATATAATTATCAAAAAAAATATTTAAAAAAAATATTCATATTTTGTATGGAGCTAGATTTGAAAAATGTTAAGTAGGTATAATTCCTTTCATATCTTTTTAAATTCTTTTTTGGAAAACCCGCAGGAACCTGCAGCGGCATCCGATGTAATAACTTAACAAAAAAAAATTTTCTTTTTTGGAAATTTTCCTGTTGCATTCCAGCGGGGTGTCCAGTTATGTCACACGAGTTATAGCGACCAATACAATGTAGATACCTAAATCTGACTAGGTATGCAGAATTCGTATTCTGCATACCTAGTCAGAAGAACTCGTGTTCTTAAACTGTTTTCAATAAAAAACAGTACATTAAAATATTTCACATTGTTAGAAACCATATCCGTGCTAGGATAACAGTTACTAAATCTCGGAAATAACACTACCTATGCCGAAACCCAGTGAAATAAATTATAATTATAAAAAAAGATTTCCCGGGATTTAGAAGGCATATCCATATTAAGATAACAGTCAGTAAATCCCGAGAATAGCACTACCTACGCCGATCACTGGTAATATGCTACATTACCTTTTTCCGAAAGTTTTTAAATGAGTAGTAGGTAAATGGAAAAATAAGTAAAAATCAAACTCCTTAACACTATTTATTTCTGAATAATCATTGTTGCTTTCGCTGATGTCCGAATCTGTTACATTTATTATAAATCCATCTGTTACATAATCAACAATTTGGAAAAGTTGCATCACTTTACTCTCTTCTTTTGTGACATGATCGATACAGCTCGACCACCTTTACGGTATCACCAACTGTAACCCATTCACAAAACAATTCTTTAATTTCGGCCATTTTAAAATTTTTGTTATTCTTGCGACATGCCCCTTTACTTGTGCCCAGACTAATTCGATTGGATTTAATTCGCAGTGGTAAGGGGGCAGTCTTAAGATGGTGACACCGTACTCGACAGTGACCCATCAACTACATTTTTTTTGATATTTTTTTTTACTTTACTAATGATTTCCAGTAATTCTGCTTTAATCATTGTCTCTACGAAACTTAGTTCTTTGAAATCAGCCATTCTTGGATTTGCCTTATACGCCACATAGTAGTGGGGGTTTTTCTGCCTTAAAGGAGTGGTAAGGGGCATCATCTAACACCAAAACGGAATCCTTTTTTAATTTAGGCAAAATTCCCCTATTAACCACTCTTCAAAATGTTCTGCATTCATTTCATTATGGTAGTCACTAGAATCTGTCTTTGATTCAAACATTAACAAACCCCCATCTAAAAAGCCTTCCTCGCCTTCCTGCTTAGACTGTGTACTTTGCGCCGGATGGCAGAAAGAGTGAACTCATCCAATTTATCTTTGCTCGTCAACTTTGAACCAGATCGTTGCGGTGGAGTTGGCGAAATATTTTCCTTTGTCTTTTAGAACATTAAAAACCCAAGATGTTTGCTGTTTTCTTAGCACAGTGGCGCTTATTAGGTTGTTTTACACATAATGGACTTGGGAAAAATTAAAAAAAGTTAATTTTTACTTTACACTATTACAGAAGTCGTTATTCTAAAACCAATAGTATTTATTTCACTTTGATACGAGAAGTATTTACAAAGTTATTGTATATAAATAACTGCATAAAACACTACTACCTCGCTTAGTTCGCTGGCACTCGACTGACGTGATGTGACGTCATCGTATCATATATATTGATATCTTCCAAAGAGATTTAAATAGTAATAGAGCGGCTATTATACACTATTTCATACAAAACTTTGAGCTGGTGCTCAAGTTACGCCATCTAACGTTGAAAGGCAAAACCTAATATTAAGAATATTTTGAAGTATCAGTATGTCATTATAAGTATATAACCATACCATGCAATCCGCACTCTGCTTCAGCTAGCTGATGATGAAGGCCATCGCTACCCTGGAGCCGCTCAGGTTCTTCGCAAGTCTATCTTCGTTGATGACATCTTGTGTGGTCATGACACAGTTGAATCCGCTCAAGCACTCCAGGACGAGTTGATAAGTCTGCTAGACCTAGGCGGCTTTCAGCTCAGTAACTGGACATCCAACTCGCCTAAGCTGCTCGAGAGATTTCCCGACAACCAATGCGACATGCCCAAGGACTTCGACATGAACCCAGAGTCCACGTCCACGACGAGTTCACCTACCGCAACTCTCTGCCCCCCATCACACATGTCACAAAGCGGTCTATTTTAAGCACCGTAGCCTCACTTTATGACCCAAACGGCTGGGTTTCCCGTTATCTTCCGCGCAAAGCTGCTGCTTCAGCAATTGTGGCTACTGAAGCTGGAATGGGATGAGCCCACTCCCTCTGAAGTACAAACGGAGTGGCACCACATCTCAGAGGATCTGCCGCTGTTGTCTAGCATTCGCTTCCCTCGGCACGTTTGTGCAAACAAAGGCTCAGCTGCATACTCGCTTCACGGGTTTGCAGATGCTTCTGAAGCCGGGTTTGCCGCCGTTGTTTATCTCCATGAGCTCGATGTCTCCGGAGATACTTTGGTACACTTGATTGTCGCCAAGTCGCGAGTCGCACCAATCAAGAATCGCCTCACAATTCCCAAGTTAGAGTTGTCGGCCGCCACCCTACTCTCCCAGCTCATGATCCGTGTGTCGGTTCAGTTATCGGCCCATATCAGTATACAACAACACATATGTTGGTCAGACAGTACGATAGTCCTAGCCTGGCTCAATACACCGCCTCACCGTCTTCAACCCTTTGAAGCCAACAGGGTAGTCAAAATCAGCTCAGGCTCACCAGAATGTACCTGGCGACACGTACCTTCCGAGCTCAACCCGGCAGATTGCGCAAGCAGAGGGATGTCTGCGCAATCCCTGTCAGCCCACGACCTATGGTGGTCTCCCACGTGGCTTAGACAGCCTTGTGAGTCTTGGCCTGCGATGCCCTTAGCTCTGGGCCATCACGCCCTGCCCGGCCTTAAGCCCAAACACGTCCCGTCACTGGTCACAGTGCCCGGTCTTGACTTTGACCTGCTCACTCGGTTCAGTTCACTAGACAAGCTCGTCGGAGTGACAGCTTGTCTAAAACGCTTTCTGCACAACTGCAGACACCACCCAGATTCGCGACGCTCAGGCCCCTTGTACGTCAGTGAACGAAGAGAGGCCCTACTTTACTGGGTGCATAGTGTTCAGTTTTGTAACTGTCCCTAATTATTTTACAAAGTATTCGTTTATATTTAAAAAGTTTTCGATTACTAATTATTACTATACCCTAGATCTTTATTATAAACAAAACTAAAAACCCGTTTAATTAACACTGACATCATCAGAGTATTTATAAAACTATAATAGTAACTTTAAAAACAAAACTTTGTTTTGCTTAAAATGTTACAAAACCGAATAAAATTATTAGATTTTATATTCATTTTTAATAATTTCTAAAATTTTGTTAATGATTTTAAGTTAACGTGTCCAGACTTAATCAAAGTTATTTTTGCGCATTTACTGATTGATTTCTATTATTTATTCCAGTAATTTAATTTTCGTTACAAACCAGACTATTTTTTAACACCTCACTCGCAATAATAATCGATTTAAGAAAAAACATACATTTCTACAATAAATTATTCTTTAAATCCTAAAATTTATGATATTTATAATTTATTAAAGCCGGTTACGGTACAATATTACAAACTTTTTTAAATTCCATTCAAAATAAAATGTGCGCCATTTAAAATGAAAATGATATAAATTAGAGCGGGACACGGATCATGCACGGTGTATTACGAACTGCTTCATACAAAATGTATGCAAGGTCTCAAATCAGTGGCGCCGTGCGGGCACCATGCGGGCCCGGGCGATATAAATCTCATAATGCTTTAGTTATTGTTGTGTGATATAAATCATCCCTTACTGTTTAAAACAAAATGGCGGATGCTTTTTTATATGGGGATTTATGGCTCTGGGTGATTGTCTTTTTGAGTCAGTATTTTAAAGTCCGAAAGTATTTTAAGCCATATTATGACGGTTTCAGAATTTACAGAAAAACCAATTTATTATGAAAATTATTGAAAGCGGTGTGGTCACTGCATCATTAGATTAATTTTCATTTACAATTATTTTGGCACAAAATTTATCAAATAATACCGAAAAAAACACAATGAAATTAATTTGAACCAATTAAGATTCTGAAAACTATTTTTCTGAAATGATTATTAGTAAAGTGATAACTGGGTTTTATTTTATGTTTCCTAATTAGGTAGCTTCTACGAGGGCAGTTTCGCAACTCAAAGATTGATTAAAAACTTTTTTCATATTTTTTTTTGTCTAATATTTGGCAACTCACTACGAAGCGCATGCCGTTCTTTTTTTAAATTTGGCGCAAAAGCAAGCATTTTAAAAACAAAAAAGTTAGTCGACGTCTAAGTATTCTTTGAAAACGGAGAAAAGCTAGTTTCGAGTGCTAATTAAACACTATTTTTTAACGTGGTAAAACTATTAAGCAGACCGAAGACAAATTGAAAAAGTATTATGGTGATTATGCGCCTTCTCATGGAATGGTACATAAGTGGTTCACTGAATTTCGTTGTGGACGTACTACCACTACCACTAATGACGCGGAGCGCCCATAGGCCGATTGAGGTCACTACGAAGGGCATGGTTAATAAAATACATGATATTGTTTGGCAGACCGTCGAGTGATGATACGCGAAATAAGTGATGCTGTGCACATCTCGAGTGAACGAGTTTTTTATATTTTACATGATATTCTGGGCATGAAAAAGCTTTCTGCAAGATGGGTGCCGCGTTTACTAACAGTCGACCAGACACGAAATCGTGTAACAGCTTCTGAGGAATGCCTAGCCATGTATAATCGCAATCCGAGTGAGTTTATGCGTCGGTACATAACAGTTTTTTTTTTGTTATTTTGTTAGTTTTCATAGGCTCATTTTGCCCATGATATTTTTACTGTTAAAATTTATTTGTTACTGTTACTTATCTGCTAATGTTAACTAAATTACTACATTATTACTACATTCATGCACCTTTTTTTTTTTTTTTTTATTATTGTTATTTTTTTTTTATTATTATTTCTATTATGCTCTTTATTTAAATATAATCTTAAGTAAAATTTTTTACAATATTTTATATAAAAAAATATATTTACAATATAAAATATTATATAAAACTTAACCTAGGTTGCCACCGGCAGCGGGGATAGACCCAAGTTACAAAAAAAAAAACATTATTATTATTATTATTATCTTTATATGTATCTTTTTTTTTTTATACATATATATTGTGCATTCCTTCTTTTGGAATATTGACCGGGTATTTGTTGTTGGAGCTCTTTTTATTATGTTCTTTTCATTTGTGCAATATTTTATTAATAAATCTATTACATTTTGGTTTTTTTTTTTTTTGATTGGTTACATTTTCTTAATTCTATTGTTACATGGAATTATTGTTAGGGCTGTTACACGATTTTTAGATTATTCTATAGTTGTTAGGCTAAAACTATTGTTAGAGCTGGGGCAGAGTTTTACAATTTTAATTGTCGGTTTCTGAACTATTACATTTTCATTAGTTACTATTACATATTATTTTAGACAATTATGGGTTTTATATAATAATGTTGGCTGTTACAAATTTTTACAATTTTGGTTGTCCGTTTCTTATAACTAATGTATTTTAATATAGACTGTTTTGTTGGGGTTTTTTATACAATAGTGTTATTTATACTTATGATTGTTAACAATTTTATGGGTTGTGGTGTGAAAGAATGAAATTACAATAATATATATATATATATTTAAGTTGTCCTTAAAAAAGTTTGACTTAAGTTGGGGGGGGGGGAGGGGGGGGGGAAGAAGAGATGGCCCTCAGGAGTGGGACGGGCGACATTGACTGGAAGGTGACATTATAGCGCGATGTTCTGCCATTTTCTCCATCACCGAGGTATCTCTCCTTCTGATGGCCATTTTGAGATTGTAGTCCCAGATCTTATTGGTGGACGCACTGGCTGCTTTGGATATCAGTCTAGCAACTGCGTCGTCACTGTTGTCCACGTAATAGACACATGACTCCGTGTGCCGCGAGACCGCTACCACTGCGTGTGGGACGCTGTTGTGTAGCTTTGTGGCTTTGGCTGCTGTCCTTATAATAATTACTGGCCTAAAAGTGAGACCCTGAGCCTCGTGGATGGTTAGGACCCTTGATTCCTCTCCGGCTCCGTATCCCTGTGTGATAAGGGATGCCTTCTCCGCCTGTGTGTGAGTGAGGAACAGGGTCTTGGGCGCGTTCTTGTTAATCACCGCGCCCGTATACCTCTCGATTTTCAGGGAATGCACTTGTTGTTTAGCCGAGTATATACCCCCGTAGATCTCGCTGAGGGCATACGCTACGTCCATTGGGTTCCTGTAGGTGCACAGCAGCTCCTTGGTGATGTTAACTACTGCAGTGGGCTTATTATATTTTTGTTCAAATAGGTTGAGTCTGTCGATGTGAGGCAGCTGATTGACGTCGCCGACGATAATCGCTTCATCCGCGCGTGTGACCTTGATGGCCATGACCACGGATCCGAAGTGATTCATCAGCGCCTCATCGATCATGACTCTCCCGTATTTTTCTTTTTTCACCCCATTTGCCAGAACGGACGCCATCGTCCTTACTCTCCTTTTGGCGTCGTCTCCGATTTTAGGTTCCAGCTTTGCCCTTAGATCGTTCGCCGCTTCAGTAGTCGTGGTGACTATGAGGTCCTTGACTGTGTATAAGTGGCTAACGATCCATGTGGACTTACCGCAACCTGGGACTCCGTTTACCCAATCGATTTTGGGGAGTGTCCAGTCGTCGAGGAAGGAGCCGTCCAGACCTGGTCCTGAGATGATTTCAGCCATCTGTAGGACCTTATCCTCTAGCATTATCCTCGTACTTTTGGACACTACTATGATGTCCTCCGTGGCGGCAAATGTTTTTCTTCCCGTGCTCTCCGTCGCCCCCTCGTCCAACTTTACATATCCTTGCGAACTGTAGGCAGCCATATAATCTCCGCTCATACTTCCTCTGAGTACTTCTGCGGTGGTGTTGTTGTATATGGCCGCTTCTGCTTCTTTGAGTTTCACCGCTAGCAACCCTTCGTTCTGACGTTCGAACGTAGTGAGGATAGACCTCAGAGTGTCCTCGTTGGTCTTTTTGGTTGCGACGGTGATCGCTATGAACTCTCTGAAGGCGTTCACAAGGTGTTGGAGAGGGTTGTCTGCATCGTAGAGCACTGGTTCTTGTACCAGGCCCATTTGAGCCCTGGTAGGTGTTGGGGGTGGGATGGTAGGTGTATGCGGAGGCGGCTTTAGCCAGTCTCGGACAGCCTCTTCTTGGCGCAGGGATGTTTTAGTGCGCTTTAGTTTTTTGGCCGCCGTTACCGACAAAGAGGCCGCCGCCGAGCCCACTGCCTGTAGTACTTGTCGGAGCCTTCCGCTCTGTTTTTTTTTTAGTGGTGGTGGTGTTATTCTCCTTCCCCTCTGTATTAATCTTTTCCTGCAGGCGCTCTGATCCGCTGGATTCTGCCGGAACTGGATGACCCCAGCAGTCTGTGGGGCCCGAAGATGTTCCGGCTCTGTCTGGGGGTGGCAGCAAGTAGTTGAGGTTAGTGCCTCGGTCCTCGTATACCACGATGTCGTGGACACGAGAGGCTTTGACACATCCCAAGTAGTCACTGACCTCCCCTGTGACCCATCCAACGACCATTGCGTCCACGCTGATAGTCCTGGGGTGTGACTTGTGTGTATTTCCAAGTTCGGCTAGAAGGTGGCCCACAACGTTGAAGTTCGTCGGTGGATCCCCAGGTACATAACAGTTGACGAAACGTAGGTCCATCATTATTCATTATACACCAGAGACTAAGCAACAGTTGAAGCAACGGACTTCTACCGGGGAACGTGCCCCAAAGAAGGCAAAAACTGTTTGCTCGGCTGGTAAAGTGATGGCCACAGTCTTTTGGGACAGCCAAGGGGTTATTTACATCGATTTTTTGGATAAATGCAAGACAATAACCGGAGCTTACTATGCTGCATTGTTAGATAGATTCAATAAAAAGTTGATCAAGAAACGACCGCATCTAGCAAAGAAAAAAATTCTATTTCATCAGGATAATGCACCGGCCCACTCGTCGGCAACCGCGACGTTAAAAATTGTCGAATTAGGATACGAATTATTGCTACACCCTCCGTATTCGCCAGATTTAGTCCCCTGTGACTTTTTCCTCTTCCCAAACATGAAGAAATGGCTTGGCGGGCAAAGATTTTCGTCAAAGGAAGAAGTGGTAGCCGAAACAGGGTTTGACAAAAAATATTTTTAGATGGGTTGAAGAGGTTGGAACATCGCTGGACTAAGTGCGTAGAGTTGAAAGGAGATTATGTAGAAAATTTAAAAAAGGTCTAGGTTTTTTCGGGTGCGGGGAGATACGGGGGGGGGGGGGGTGCTAAATGTCATTATTTTTTAATCACTAAGGTTAGGTTAGGTTAGAACAGTGACCACAACGCTGCGCGAGCCAAGCGAGCGGTGCCGCGGCAGCGGCCGGGGGTTGGATTTAGAAATAAGTCGCCTGAATCTGAGAAAACTGAATGTGTAGGGGGCACAGGGAAGCTCGTTTAAGATCCCCTAAAACAGTTTCGGTTGCCGGAGTTACGTTTGAATATGATTTACACTGATTTCCAGGTAGCAAGGTGTCGTCTGGTACGTAAAAAAAACGTAACCCTAAGGTCATTTTAAGGTCTGTACTTTCTTTGGCAAAAAAGTACGGGTAAATAACGTCACTTATTGGTTAACCTACATGCAGACAAATTTAATGAAAACGACACGTATAACTGACGTTATTTTTTGGTTACCCTACCCTGAACAAGTACTTTGTGCCCTAATGTATCTACTAGGGGTTGCAGTCCCGGTACTGTGGAGAAAACGGGATTCCCGGTACTGCGCTAACTCTGGTACCGGGAAAACCGGGAAATTTCGGTACTTTTCGGTGCTGAGTTTTTTTAAACCCAGATGTAACTAACGTATGATTTATAGATCATGAAACAAAATAAAAATTTACTATAGTGTAAAATTTTATAATTTATAATAAGAAAATTGTTTTGCCAATTGTTGTACTTACTAGCCGTGGAATCACTTTGTCTAATGGAATTGGTTAGAGGTCATCTGAGTTGAATGTGTAAAATTCAAAAGGGTCTAAACATACAATGGATTTTTATCATGAGTGTTTTAAGGTGAGTAAATAATATATAACAATGTTTTAACTAAATAATGCTTGAACAGTGGTTTTATTTTAAGTATGGCCTTAAATAGTTTAATAAGATAATAAATAAAACGATGATAGTAGCTACGAGTTAATAGTCTCGATAAACTCATTATAGAAAATTAAAATTAAATTCAAACGCAAAAAAAGTTTCCAGGAATTATAATTATACTTATGTAGTACCATAGAACTGACTGCTCTTTTAGTTGAGACAACTTGGTTTGATGTGAACTTTTCAAAAGTAATTAGAATCATACGACGATTATTACCGATTTACGATTATTACGATTATCACGACTATTATCCCCGAAGGGTTAGTCAGAGACTAGACAATGGGGACCGCCATAGCCATAGTCCACTTTTCATCAAATAGCGACTACACAATTGCACATGTGCTCAACATGACAGGTGGTGAGCCCATCGCCGTTTTATGCTGTTAGAAGTATGTGCAGTCTTTAGTCCTTTACTACGTCTTTTACGACACCCAAGGGAAGAGAGGGGGTGGTAGTATACCGCTACGCGACCCGGTTATTAGAATCATTATCATCATCATTGCGGACTAGTTAAAAAGAAGAACTTTTTGACTTTTCTAGATAGCATTAAAAAACACCTAAACCTATGTTTCTGTGGATAACCGTGAAAAAGTTATGAGTTATTAGTACGTGATGAAGTTACAACGACACGATAACATACGCTAGAGGGCGCAGCGTGCTTCAGTGCTTCTAAGGCATCATTAGCTGTTTCATATCCTCATAATAAAATATAAAACCTTTTAAGGCATATAGGTAATATACTTTGTAAATGCAATAGACGTGTGGTAGTTTTTTTTAAATTATGAAGATAAAGTTTATCTTTACAGTGACAATTAAATAGAACTCTAATATTTGCGTTAAAACGCTCAAATAAACTCAAACGTAATGAAACGTTGAATAAAATGTCTGCCCACCATGTTCCCACCTGAAAACCTCTTTTTCAGCGTTTCTTTGCCATTGTATAGAACTGATTAAAAATTTACCATATTCATTTGAAATAACCAAGGTAAACTTTATTTTAGGCTTTGTTTAAACTATAGAAAATCGAGTGAACTGTGTTGTAATAAATAAATTATTATTTATTATTATGCTCTTTATTTAAAATATAATCTTAAGTAAAATTTTTTACAATATTTCATATAAAATTATATATTTACAATATAAAATATTATAAAAAACTTAACCTAGGTTGCCACCGGCAGCGGGGATAGACCCAAGTTACCAATGGTTAGGGCTGCAGAGTGAGGAACCTCCTGACAATACGTGCCGTGTCAAGGAGTACTGCCTTCTGTATCTGACCCTTGACCCAACCTTTTAGCGAGAACCTCTCTAGGTGTTGATCGAGGCTCTTAGCTAAACGACCGTTTGCCGAAACGACTATCGGTACAATAATGGTTGAATCCACATCCCACATGGCGGTAACCTCGTGAGCCAAGTCAAGGTACTTACTGAGCTTGTCCTTCTCGGCTTTCACGAGGTTCTCATCATGAGGTACGGTGATATCAACCAATATTGCATGGCGCTGAGATCGGTCGACCACCACGATATCAGGCTTATTGGCGACAATAGTCCTGTCCGTGATGATAGAGCGATCCCAGTAGAGCGTTGCATGACCATTTTCGATAACTGGCGCAGGTGCGTACTTATAGTTCGGCACCTCTAATTCAACAAGGCCATATTGAAGAGCAAGTTGCTGGTGAATTATTCTGGCTACTTGGTTGTGTCTGTACAAATACTCTCCGTTAACAAGATGAGAACAACCGGAAATAATATGTCGGAGTGATTCTCCAGGACGGCGGCATGCCCGACAGATGTCGACCGTACCGTCCTTATTATTATTATTATTAAAAAAATATTTAAATAATAATATTATTAAAATTATTAAATAAATAAATTTTTAATAAGTAAGTATAGTGAAATAGTTAACAATTTTTTTTTTACTTAGCCCGGCAATTGACCCCACTCCACCTGATGTTAAGTGGAAATGAAGTCCAGGCGCGAGGACAACTGGTGCAGCGTAAGAGACGTAGCATCAGTCACCCTCACTCTGCCGGCCTACAAAGTGCTTCTTCACGCCTCGTTTGAAGGACCCTATGTCATAGGTAGGAGGGAATACGTGTGCTGGTAGTCTATTACATCTTTTGGAAGTGCGGCAAAGAAACGAGTCACCAAATTTCTTTGTGCGTGATGGAATATTAGAGACTGTAAATTGGTGACTCCGGAGAGCAGCACGCGTACTCCTATGGAGGAAGGGAGAAGGAGGGATGAGGTCAAAGAGTTCTTCAGAGCACTCGCCATGGTATAAACGGTAAAAGACGCTGAGTGACGCAATATCTCTACGCAATTGCAAAGGCTCGAGAGTTTTAGTGACCTCCGCATTGCCGATAATGCGCACAGCGCGGCGCTGCAATCTGTCCAAGGCATCGAGAAGGTACTTTGCGGAGCCGTCCCAAAGGTGAGAGCAATACTCCACGTAAGACTGCACCTGTGTCTTGTTTAATAGACACAACTGATCAGGCGTGAAGAATCGCCGCACCTTGTTCAGGACACCGACTTTACGTGAGGCATTTTTAATCACGGTTTCGATGTAGTCCTTTTTGTTCAGATCGCAGCGGATATCCATACCGAGCATGTTAATACTGCTCTGCAGGCCTAGAGATGTATCCTGAAGAGAGGGAAGGGGAAGGAATGGCGACTTTTTCGCTGTGAACGCGCACACCTGTGTTTTCTTGGCATTGAACTCCACCAGATTATCGGAGCCCGATTTAGAAATGAGGTCCAACACTCGATCGAGCTCAATGACAAGATTTGCTTGCTTCATTTCGGTGTCTACCCGCCCAGTCGTAGGGTGACCGTTATATCCCCCATGCACTGTGCTATCATCTGCATAGCAATGAATGTTTCTAAGAGGAAGCATGTCATTGATATGCAGAAGGAACAGCGTGGGGGATAGAACGGAGCCTTGAGGAACGCCAGCGTTCACTGACATGAACCGCGAAGCGCATCCATCCGAAAGGACACGGATTCTACGCTCATGCAGGAAGCTAGCAATCCAGGTACAGAACTGAGCGGGCAAACCGTATGCCGGGAGCTTGGAGAGAAGAGCTTTGTGCCAGACCCGATCAAAAGCCTTGGCTATGTCAAGGCTAACTGCCAGCGACTCGCCACGCTTGTCAATAGCCTCACCCCAGAGATGTGTGACGTACGCTAGAAGATCACCCGTTGACCGTTTTGGCCGAAACCCGCTGCGGCAGGTTATACCACTTTGCTTCGCGTTTGTGGACTATGGAAAGCCTTTGATTCGATCGAAACATGGGCCATACTACAGTCTCTCCAGCGGTGCCAAATTGACTACCGGTACATCGAAGTGTTGAAGTGTTTGTACGAAAACGCCACTATGACAGTTCGCCTTCAGGACCAGAGCTCGAGGCCGGTCCGGCTGCAGCATGGAGTGGGACAAGGAGACGTCATATCTCCGAAGCTCTTCACTGCTGTACTGGACGACGTGTTTAAGCTTCTGGACTGGAGAACACTCGGCATCAATATTAACGGCAACGGCAATATACATTAAGCCTAGTGCAAGCGACAAAGACTATATGCAATGGTTTTGCAAAATTGAAGGCTTTATTAATACCTTGAAAGCACCTGTGATAATTTTTGGTGATCTTAATTTAAACAGTGCATCGTCGAATGTTAATAATTATTATCGCTTTTTTCTATCGTTTTGTAGTATATCTGAGATGAATGATGTGAGAAATCTGCGTGATGGTATACTAGACGTAGTGTTGGTAAGACAGAGTTCTTATGTCCATGGAGTAACTGTCGCTGCTACAGATGGTTTGGTGCCACGTGATGCGTACCATCCACCATTGGACATCGAAATTAGGGTTGGTACAGCTGGTTCTTCAGACCTTATCGATCCTACTAACATAAATCCAGATAAAGACTGGAACTTTAAAAGATGTGATTATGAACTAATGTACTTCTATCTTCACGAAGCTTCATGGGACAATGTTCTACAAGCTAGTGATGTGTGCACCGCCACTGAATATTTTTATAACACCATATACGAAATCTTTGACTTATGTATTACGAAAAAGCAACGCAGAGGTAAGTTCGGCAAACGTTATCCTGTATGGTTCACCGGTGATATAATATGTGACATCAAACATAAGCTCAAGCTGCATAGTTCTTGGAAACGTACTAACTGTGAACGTACGTACAAATGTTTTTCTGATCTCAGAGCGGATCTTAAGTCTCGCGTTGCTGCTGCGTACAGTTCGTACCTAAGACGTATTGAGGAGAACTTAAAAACGAACCCTCGTGACTTTTGGCGTCACGTCTCTAGTTTACGGACTAAGGGTGGCTTTGATCCTAGCGTGACCTATAAGGGCCAAACACTATCTGGTGTGGAGGCGGCTACTGCTTTTGCAACTTATTTTTCAAGCGTCTTTTTGCCTGACAAACCGGAATTAAATGTCGATACAGTGAACCGTAACGATAAAAGTTCCAATAGTAACTACGTGAACATATTTCAGTTTAAACTTAGTGATGTTCATTTCGGAATTAAGAAACTAAAGTCAAGTAGTTCTATAGGACCAGATTTGATTCCTCCTGTGTTACTTAAACAGGCTAAGGAAAGTGTCTCTTATCCTCTTTGTCACATTTTCAACCTTTCTTTGCAAAGTGGTAAGTATCCTTCCCAGTGGAAAATCTCTCGAGTCATCCCGATACCCAAAACTTCAAATAAAACTGAGGTTGAGGAATACCGGCCAATTGCAATTTTATCGTCCCCAGCTAAGGTATTTGAAAGCATAATTCACAAGTACGTATACTCTCAGGTGGATAAATACCTTTGTAATGAGCAGCATGGTTTCAGACAAAAAAGATCCGTCGATACAAACCTGTTGACTATCGTTGAGTATATTTCCGGATGCCTTGATAGGAGATCTCAGGTTGACGTTCTCTACTTCGACTTCCGGAAGGCGTTTGACAGGGTTAACAATGATAAACTGTTGGAAAAGTTAGTCACTATAGGCTTTGCTCCCGGTCTCCTGCGCCTTTTAGCAGACTATCTTCGTGATCGCCAGCAATTTGTAAAACTCGGTCTCTATGAGTCACAGCCCTACCACACGCGTTCCGGAGTAAGCCAGGGATCGATACTTGGACCCCTCTTGTTTCTTCTGATGGTCAACGACCTCCCTAAAGTTGTCACCCACGCTCAGTGCCTGCTCTATGCTGACGACTTGAAACTTTTTGTTGAGATCAAGTCAGAAGCCGATTGTGTTGCACTGCAGCAAGACGTTGACGCGGTTCACGAATGGAGTCTCGGGAGCTCAATGGAATTTAACTCATCCAAATGCTACGCAATGACTTTTGGTCGTATGCAAGACCCAATCAATTTCGACTACTCAATTAACGGTAACTCTATTACCAGAACGGTTGTGATGAGGGACTTAGGGGTCACATTCGATCGAAAACTCACATTCCACGATCACATTATCACGTTGGCAAAAGACTCCTTCAGGCGATTGGGTTTTGTTCTGAGGAATTCCCGGGACTTTCAAAATCAGCACGTTGTGAGGCTTATTTTTGGTGCTCTTGTAAGAAGCAAATTGGAAACTAGCTCATGTGTCTGGAATCCACATGAGTGTACCTATGTGCTCTTACTGGAAAAAGTACAAAAGGCTTTTCTCAGATACCTTTACAAGCGTACCAATGGATACTATCCGTATATGTACCCGACCAAATTTATTTTGGGCTGCTTAGGTTACAATTCGTTGGAGGTAAGGAGGAACAAGGATCAGATGACAACCATGTGCAAAATACTACGTGGCAATATTGATGCACCAGGTCTGAATAATCAGTTGTGCCAACTATTTACGCCTGACTACTATCGGCGGAATAGAAAGCACAAACTATTTGCTGTGCCCCCGACCCGCACCGCTGCGCGTCGCTATTCGCCAATCCCACGCACACTTGCCGCGCTTAACGATCTTCTTGAGGCCAACCCTACCTGTGATGTGTTTGCGGACGGATGGGTGGAAATACTGTCTGAGTGCCTGTTATTCTGTGAGAGGGATGCATGAATCCGTACATGATTAAATCAATCAATCATAATTTAATTGATCATTTCGTAATAGTAACGTCTAATTTTAATTTAATGTTTTAATTTTAATAGTATTTATTATTCTTTGTAATTCATATAGATTAATTAATGTAATTGGTAATATAACCGTGTTAATTAATTAAATTAAATAAATAAAAAAAAAAAAAAAAACGGCGTGTACATCAGTCACCTTCGATTTACCGACGATATAGTCAGTCAGTCATGGCTGAGACCCTGGAGGACCTCGGCACAATGCTCGGTGATCTCAGTCTCTCAACAAGTGGGCTTTAAAATGAACATGAAGAAGACGAAAATCATGTGTAACTCACGTACCCACTCCTCTGAAGATTGGAGACTCTGCTCTTGAAGTTGTTAACCAATATGTATACCTGGGACAAACAGTCCAGTTAGGTAGGTCCAACTTTAAGAAAGAGGTTAATCGTCGAATCCAACTCAGCAGGGTAGCGTTCGGTAATCTACGAAACATCGTCTCGTCCAAAATACCGCAGTGTCTCAAGACTAAAGTCTTCGACCAGTGTGTGTTGCCCTTGATGACATACGCTACCGAAACGTGGTCGCTCATTATGGGCCTTATAGGCAAGGCTCAAAGTCACACAAAGAGCAATGGAGAGGGCTATGCTCGGGGTTTATGAGGAGATTAGTAGAAGAACTAAAGTAACAAACATGGTCCAAAGATTCGCCAAGCTTAAGTGGCAATGGGCAGGGCACACGCCCGTAGGACCGATGGCCGTTAAGGCAGAACGGTTCTCAAGTGGCGACCGCGCACCGGAAAACACAGTGTGAGCAGGCCTCTAACAAGGTGGTCCGACGATCTGGTGAAGGTCGCGGGTAGCCGCTGGATGCGAGCAGCATAAGACCGGTCGTGGAAGAGATCCTTGGAAGAGGCCTTTGTCCAGCAGTGGACGTCATCTGGATGATGATGATGATGATGGTTCTGTCAAAAAAAATTCGGGAACGGATGATTTGTTTATGATTCCAAATTCAATTTTTTTGTTCTTAGATTAGCACAACTGTTATCCATTTTGTCTAAAATTGATGTTACAGAAAGGCTTACGGTGAATCGACTTTATCAAAAACACGTGCTTATGAGTGGTACAAAGCGTTCAAAAGCGGTCGAAATTAGATGGAAGGAACCAGATCGAAGCAAATCGATCTGGTAGGCCATCAACGTCTTGAACTGAAGTTAATATCGCAAAAGTGAAGGAAATGGTGACTGAAAATCCTCATTCAAGTTTGAGAGAGATAGCCGCTGAACTTTTTGTATCTCACGTCACGAGTCGATCCGTACCATTTTAAATAATCACTTGGGTATGAAACATGTTGCCGCTCGGCTAGTCCCAAAATACCTGAATTTTCTCCAAAAACTCAAAAAAAAACCACGCCAAAGTCGCTCAAAAGTCAAAGTCATGTTGACTGTTTTCTTTGACTATCGCGGTGTAGTGCACTCGGAATTTTTGTCGGAAGATCTAACGGTAAATAAAGAATATTATTTCAGCGTTATGCGGCGTAGAGAGCAAATTCGACGAAAAATGCCAAATTTGTGGAAAGAAAATTTCTTGGATTTTGCACCACGATAATGCGCCTTCGCACAAGGCCATCATTGTGAACGAATTTTTGACCAAAAACTCAACAAATACCATCGAGCAATCACCTTATTCACCAGATATGGCTCCAGCCGACTTCTTTATTTTTCATAAACTCAAATTACCACTTCGTGGCACCCGTTTTCATTCGGTAGAAGACATGAATTCAATCCTCACCGCAAATCCTCGCGGAGAGAACTGAACTCAACCGTTAAAAAAAAGTTTTGACGACTGGATTATTCGTTGGCGTAAGTGAGCACCCGTTTTCATTCGGTAGAAGACATGAAGGTGAATTCGCGGCGAGAACTGAACTCAATTCCGGAAAAACCGTTGAAAAATGTTTTGATGACTGGATTATTCGTTGGCGTAAGTGAGGTACTATCGGGTGACAAGACTGACAAGGCCCACTTTTTTACAAATTGAAATAAAACCAATATTTTATCATTTGGAAGAAAAAGAGTGTTTACAATGAAAGCTATGATTATTTCGAAATCCAAATAAAAGTTGTTATTGAAGCTACAACGATAATAAGTTAGGTTTTTAACCTTTTTTTAAAACCCTTATTTTGGGCTTTACTAAACATGGTATGCCCAATAAGGCCCGTGCCGTTTTAAAGTCTTTTTAGAGCAAAAGTAAACATTAGAGACCTTAAGGATATATACACATCAAAATTCATAAACTTCGATAAAAGCAATCGGATACTAAAATAATCAATATTTTATTACAAAAAAATACTTTTCCACTGTGTAATAAAACAGCCGATGTATCGAATTTTTAAGTGTTTATTGTATTAATATTAGATTTTACTTATAAATTGTTGTTATACATGCTACAATTAAATAATTATTGTTTGTATTTCTATTAAGACCCAAGCAACTACTTTGTTGGGCCTTTCTAACCGTTGTGGACTTTACAACACAAAATTGAATATTTACAAAACAAAAAGCTATACAACCGAACATGTTTATGTAAATATCAAAAGAGTAATGATCAAATAAATACACTAAATAAAAATCTACTAACAAATCGTAGTATAAACAAGTAAAATCTGACGTTTTTAGGAGACAAAATTAGTAATATGAGCGGCCGCGACCGATTTCCTCGAACTACCGGGTGTCACAGACAAGATGGTGGCCGGTCGCTGTCCGCTGCTGCGTTTCGGTGTTCATATTGATGTGTTTCATGCATGCTACGAAGTTGGCACGGATCAAATGTAAAAAACATAGTTTTCTGCGCTTGGGCCTTGGAAAACTGTGGGCCTTGTCACCCGGTAGTAGGGGAGAGAGGGGCTAGTTGTAACATTTTTTCCTTCTTTCGATGAAGTGACTAAACTATTGAGTATTTTTATTAATAAAGGCTTTAAAATGAGTAATCATATATTTGAAAACATATTTCCACAATATTTTTTCCTAAATCTATTAGATTTTTTTATTTATATCACTTTGTGTAGAAAAAGTCGCTTGTTACAACTTACCCCGTTCCTGGGGCAAGTTGTAACTAGGGTGGGGCAAGTAGTAACGTCATATTAAAACAACAGGTTTCATTATTTAAGGCTTATATTTATAAAATAAACAAACAAAAAAATACAAAATTATATTTCTTACGCACTAATGAGGTGAATACTTATCGTTTTCTTTAACAACAATAGTCTATTTTGACTTACATAGCATATTTTTAGGTTAATAATAAACTCAATCATCAGTGAAAATAATTTGCACCAATAATCGACAAAATATTTTTGTTTATAACAATTCTTAATATTTTTGTATTTAACTTAACTATCACGATCAGTGTGGCAAGCTACATGAGCTTCGAAAAATGAAAAGAAACTAATCGAACATTATATTTGGTCAAAAGTTTAACGAAATGATCTCAATCAACTAACTTCCTTAGCCTTGGCTGCTTAACTAAACTTAACTAAACATATAACTATATCACAATAAACATGGCAAGATTGACTAACTTCTTATAAAAGTATAACAAATATAATAATAAATCAGTCGTCATCAGAGTCACAGTTAATAAAAATGTACGAAACAGGATCACCCACCTCATACACGTTTAACGTGTGACTATAATTTACAGATCATATTTTCGACCCAATCTTCTTTGCCTGATTTACTATATTCTTCTCCGCAAATCAAACATGACCACTCTTCTTCTGAGTTTGAGTCTTCATTGAAAATTTTTTTCTTCACTTTATCAATCTTGGTTTTTTCAGCTCTATTCAACTGCTTTACCTTT
This sequence comes from Scoparia ambigualis, assembly GCA_963921215.1. Lineage (NCBI taxonomy): Eukaryota > Metazoa > Arthropoda > Insecta > Lepidoptera > Crambidae > Scoparia > Scoparia ambigualis. The sequence goes on from OY992501.1 coordinate 9,620,979, forward strand.
GCCCTTTCCTGTCCTTTGTTTTTTGATTTAGCTTCTTCTGACTTCCTTTTGTATGTCCGCATCCCGAAATACAACAATGAACGTGACAAATAACATGTTAAGTATAACCATTAAAGTAATAGAGAATTAAAAAAACATTGATTGCAAGCTTAGGGCAATTGTTAACAGGTTACAACTTGCCCCAAAATTTTGTTACAACTAGCCTCAAACCGAAATTACTAACATTTTTGTTTATAAAAAAATATTTATTGGCTTGGGTTATGTGAAAGTAATATTTAATTAAGTAATGTTTAATAAATGCATACCAACAATGAATATAAACATTTTGCAATTAGACACTGTTTAATCTTGAAATCAAATTTTACTAACTAATATTTTTTAGGTTACGTGACAAAAAACAGTACTACTGCTGACAACCGGTCGTGCCGCCCTCCCGCGCTGTATTGGCTGCGCTTACGTCGTAGGCCCTAACTTACAGAGCATATTGAGTTCAAAATCGAAACAAAATATTAGAAACCGAGTGAGTTATGAAGCTGTTACTACTTACCCCCGTTACAACAAGCCCCTCCCTCCCCTACGCCTTGTATCGTTTCTGAAAGAGCATACTTTGAAGGCGATAAAATAAATTTAGATGAATAACTAACATTTTGTGTATTATTGTTCTTTTCCCGGTACTTTCTTGACAGACTAGTACGAGTATATGTAACTATTAATTGTAACTACGTACCTGATAGCTACGTGACAATAATATAATATAATTTATATCTTAATAATGTCCATTATATCGGCAATACACCAGCACACGCGTTGCGAACTAACTAAACGCACTTTTTATTAATCACTTTCACTTATTTTATCACACTCTGGAGTCGTCGATTTTGATATCGGGATAACGCCGCCGCCGGACTATGGAGTTCTTGCGGTCTAACACCTCTTGCCGTATCCATCGAAAATGGCATTCGATACATGTGAAATATCACGTACATGCCAGCTAAAACGCCGCCCAGGGCGACAACCATCAATTAAATAGTACATTGGTAGTGGAAGCATGATGTTTTAACTCCTGCAAACCCGCATCATTTCTGTCTCGTGCAGCATTCTGTGTGATTACCACTAGTTTCTTTAACACTTGCTTTCCTATTTTTCCTGTGATCCAAGGAACTTATTATGATATGATTGAGCTGATACCTGATAGACGACTAGCACCGTCACACGTACAAAGAAGGAAAGAATATAAAAATTATTCATTGTAATTTAGTGCAGCAACAGTGCATTGTTTATAAAGCTCGCGCCTTTTTTGTTGCATCAGGTTAAATTACGCGGGGCTCTGGCACAGTGTTACTATTTAACACTGTGGCTCTGGAGGCGATACCTTTTTCGGCAGGGTCGCCATGTAAAGATGTGGGATGTAGAGAGAAATGAAACAATTGAATGTTGACAGAAAACTGGTTTATTATTTAATAAACTCTGGTTATATATGATTACATTCAGTACACAACATATAATATACATCTACTTACTACATCTCAAGAGATAAGTTAGCCAGTTTCTCAGTGGTTGAGGATTCTGAGTGTAGCGCGCTTCCACCGTTGGCCTTTTCGTCAAAAACTACCGAAGGCCAAGCGCTTATACCCATCATTACATATTATAAAGTCGCCGTTTTCCTTTGTCTGTGGCACCGCACTATTCTCCTAAACCACGCAATGGATTTTTATGCTGTTTTCACTAAAAGATATAGGGACCGTTAACTGAGGATGGTTTTTGTTTATATTTTGTAGAAATATTTTTTTTAAATGCTGAACTATGAAGGTCTTTCTAAGATAGCGTATACGAAGGCGCAGGCGGGCCGCTAGTAGAGAATAAATAAAATAATTAATATACACAAACTATCTCCCTCGAGAAAAATGTTAAATCGTTTCATTGTTTTTATTAAATGACTAGCGGCCCGCCCGCGACTGCGTCTGCGTAAACACCCTGTATTCCAATTTTATTTTACACAAACCTAGTCCTGACAATTACGAATACAACAAAATTAAAAAAAAAATAACTTAATTTGTGCATCGGCTCTGAAGTGATGCACGTACGAACATTGGTCAATTTGATATTTAATACTAGGACTGTTTACGAGTACTTTAGTTATTTTCACAGTGTCATGTCAGAGTCAAAGACTTCGAGATCTGCCTATTGAGCCGCCGAAGCTGAGACGAATCATCCAAAGAACGCAGAACCATCACGCGCCGCTCTCTATCAATTTGAGTGTATGGTCCGAGAGCTTTTTAGGTCCTCTTGTATATTGGGTTTTGAAGAATTTAGACCCAACCACATGGACATTTTTCACAAACCTGTTGTTGTAATCGTCCACGTCTACGCAATACTTCAGGCATTCAAAACGATTTTTCAGTTTGAGCTGGAAGCTTTCGGGGTTCTGGATTTGGATGGGTGCAGAACGGAGAGTAGACTTCATCAATCGACGTCTTTCCAGCTTAATATTGATGTTCTTTTGTCCTTTTGTGGGGAGCAGCGGCTGATGTTAAAACTATATTTATTTTACAGAAACGAGCATAAAGATATAGACTGGGATCACGAACTTCTTTGAGAAATATTTTTAAGGAAGTTGGTGTTCTTACTGTTGAATCGCAATAGTATTTAATATGGATGTAATTACCGCCGCCCATTGGACGGGTGTCGGCAAAACCAGGAGACAAAACCCGATGCGTCACAGATGCGTTGCCGGCCTTAAGGAAATAATAGGATTAGAATGAACCACTTTTTACGAATTAAAACTCGCGTTTATTTTACTACATTACATAGTTTTATGGTTTCCTGACGTTTCAAACCCTTTACAAGGTCCGTGGTCACATGGAGACAAAGGTGTCGAAACGTCAGGAAACAAAAAAAAAACTATGTAATGTAGTAAACTAAACGCGAGTTCTAATCCGTAAAAAGTGTTTCAATTTAATGTGTAGTGCTCGCTTAAACCTTAGAAAACAAGATTTTTGAGGAAGCAGTAGGAATTGTCGGGCAGGGCGGAAGTGGGGAGAGGTGGACGTCCGGTACTTTCACTCACACCGGACGATACATAACAGCGACGAGTGACATTGTTTCACGCCATACGACACACAACAGCGACGAGTGACATTGTTTCACGCCATACGACACACAACAGCGACGAGTACATTGTTTCACGCCATACGACGCACAACAGCGACGAGTGACATTGTTTTACGCCATCCGACACACAACAGCGACGAGTGACATTGTTTCACGCCATACGACACACAACAGCGACGAGTGACATTGTTTCACGCCGATATTCCGTGTTCCATTCAAGTTAATGGTTGTTGGATAATCAGTGACCTTAAGTTATTTATTCTGACATTTTATTTTAATTATACAACGTCAGTCGGAAAGGGGGTACTAAGCCGCGGACAACTGAAAGTGCTACTATCAACTGTTATATTGAAAATATAAGCTTTGCGAAAAATGTTCATATTTACTTCCATACTTTTTTTTTTTTTTTTTATAAAAGAGGGATGCAAACGAGCAGGCGGGTCACCTGATGGAAAGTAATCACCGCCGCCCATAATCACCCGCAAAACCAGAGGAATCGCAGATGCGTTGGAAGGAATAGGAGTTGGGAGGGGGGGAGGGGGGAAGGGGCCTCCGGAACCCTCACTGGTCGGACGAAATACAACAGCACCAAGTGCCGTTATTTCACGCCGAATATTCGTGAGAGGGTGGTATTACGCCGGGCGAGCCGGCCCAATGCGTGCTGCAAAGCAGCGTGGCTCTACCACTCAGTCAGTGTTTAGTTTAGTGTGTTATTAAACTTTTGGTTAAGTCATTTAAAAAATGTACAACCCTGAATGGGACGGGACTAACGCAAGAAGCCCCGGCAATGAACTCAAATCTATTTCTCTCTCAAAGCAGCTTCCCGCCAGTGCTACAACAGCGTCATTTCTTTTAAAATCTAAAAAAAGCTGTTAGTCTATCCATTTTTAATTAAAAGTTCTTAAACAAAAGTTATTCACTATCATGTACCTATACTTTACCCTCCTTCGGCTTAGTACCCCCTTTCCGACTGACGTTGTATATTATTCTTATTATTTTATTTTAATGATCTAAATGGAGGTAGGGAGAAATCAAAAACTTCAAGAGATATTGAAATCTGTAAAATTAGGAACCATGGCGTCGATTTAAGATTTAATAGAAACTGCATTCAATTTTTTTTTTCTTAAATCTCATACGGTTATTTCAATTCACCTTATAAAAATAATTATTTTACTTTTGTGATTTCTTTCAATTATTTAAACAAGATTCCATTAAAAATGTGTTTTTTATGACATAATATTCGTACCACCAACAATAACAACGAATAAACTTGCAGAAAATATAACATTGTTTACAGATATTAAGACCGCGGATTCGATTCTCGGTTACGTATGAGATTAAAAAAAAAACTGAATGCAGTTTTTGTTAAATCTAAAATCGATGCCATGGTTCCTAAGAACAGATTTCCCTATCTCTTATAGTTTTTGAATTCTCCCTACTGACCCATTTGGATTGATCACCCTGTATAGTATGATAGTTACGTTTGTGTCAAGCATCAGTTCACGTTGTAGTTTTACAAAGAAAACTATCTTCTAAACTTAAATAGAGTAATTTCATCTTTATTCGAGAAACATTACATACGGGGTGTCATATTTATTCAATCTAGCCGGTACGCTACCGGCTTACCAAAAAAGTGACTTATTTCCATTGTGATGACGAAATCTGTTGAGGAATATTTAAAAGCGTTCCATCATGTGACAATAAAGTCACATTACAAAATATTATCACGGACACGGGCCCCACGATGTGACATCAACATAATAGACTGTCACCCCATTATACTACATTAAATTCACTCAATAACCGAGCCATATTTCGCTAAGTAGGCCTTTCAATTTGTAGTAAATCCTTTCTCCGTCTCACGTTGATGCGCCAAAAAAAGAGAGACGGCTGATCGTCAAAAAGCCATAATAACTGTCATCGGGTTTCAACCAATAAACCGTGGGGATGGCACCGCTATTATGTCCAAATGACAATACACAAATTGACGCGACCGAAAGACTATAAACTCTAGAAGTTAATACCGGTAACCTCTGTCGCAACCGCTCCTAAAGCATACTCAACTTTACTGCACATCTCATTTGAAACTACAATGGACTGCATTCATTTTTTTATGTTTTCAAACTGAAGTGTGTCTTAATCGGCGGCAATACAGTTGAGTTTCTAACGTGTTTATTGGTTTATTGTCATGAAAACGGGGCGAATCAAAAAAATCTTGAAAGGGAGTGAACAAAAGCTCATAAAAGTTGGAGATTAATCGGGGATTTGGACACAATATACGCGGGCGCACATGTCGGCAGACGCGCCGTCGTCGGCCTGTGTGTGACGTACTACACTGGGGTAATGTCATGGCCTGGCCCATGATATGAAGTGAAGTTTAGAATTTTCGACGGCCGGCGATCCATGATTACTTGCGGCCGGTGTCAATAACGTTTAATCTGTTGTTTTTCCTATCCTTATACTTATACGACCCGAAGTTAATAAACAATCTTTGTTTATCCTTTTCTAAATTCAAATTTTTGACTTACTTAGCCTACAAGAGTGAAAAATTATCTCAAATTTCTCACTCTAGTACCTACCCTAAAAAATCTATAGATAAGTTATTAATTTCGTTCGATAATAGAGTTAAGCTCTATACAAATTGTGTATGATTTCCAACTCTATTAGGCAAAACAACAGATGGATTTATTATTAATATCGGCTATACTGTCCAGTATGTCTTGATACTCACCACTATAATGCAACTTTTATAGGTAGATAGACAAACAGTTAATTCCTTATCTATTCCGTGGTTCTACATGACAACATCTTAAGGCGTAAAGCCGGTCATCGGTTCGCTTAAAGCTATCTCATCCAGTCAATCTTTGGTTTATGGACTTCAGAAGGAGACAGAAAAGGTGCTTTTTATAAAAATGTTATAAAAAATACACTCACCAAAAAAGCATCATGCTGTAGATAGCTTCAATTGACTTAAAGAGTAAACAATTCCTTAAGAATTATGATACTTAAGTACTCCTCAAAATGTAAAAGATAACGTTGCGTAAGTATATTATGATGGGACAACCTGCTACCGAACAAATATACGTAGTTGTCATGTTGCTGCAACTGAGTTTTAAAAGGTACATTTCCAGCGCTGAAAAAGTACCATTATGGGGTGAAAAGGTAAGTACTATAAGCATTTTTTTCGCTTAAATCACTCGTACAGCTTTGATTGCTATTTCGCAACGAATGCACCGAGTAATTAAAATTAGTATCTAAAAAAAAGGTCAGCTGTCCCCGTAAAGGCCCCAGTACACAGTGGCGCATGCTGGCTCACTGCTGGCCTTCGCCATTGTGTAGACGGGGTATATTGCGCGCGACTATTGACAAGTGCCCGCCACTGTACACCATTTACCCTCTACACAATGGCGATGGCCGGCAGTGGGCCAGCATACGCCACTGTGTTCTGGGGCCTTTATACCTCGCTAGGTATAGTAACTTTATTCTTTACACATGACACATTGGAGGCTAAAAAGGTACGTCAAATAATGGCGGCTCCACATTAGTGCCGTGAATAACGGCTCATACATTTGACAGAGATACAAACTGACGCGATATTATTCCGAACAAATATCATTAATTTAATTCAACGTTATAATTGAATAAGCAAATACCGTTGATGTTTATTGGACCTCAATGACCCATCAAATGTAGTGATGACTTGATTTCAATGACAAGAACTTTGCCCTTACAGTATACAGGTTGTAATTTACTTGACTACTTGACGTTATTTTAAAAACAATAATCCCTAGTATTGAAATTTTGAGTACCTATACTTATGCGGCATAGATGCCGCATAAATATAACTACTCTACATTAGAATGTAGTTTTATGAACTCACAAAATAAAACAAAATAATTAATAACTAAGTCTCTCCAAAATCAACAAAAAACTTTACTTGCCAGTTTTGCAGTGGGTAAAGGGTTAATAAAACTGTGCCCCAGATGGCGAAAGGTCTTCGGTTCGATTTCCCTTTAGTTTAATCCTCTTTTTTCGAAGTGCCTTTTCACTCAGTTTGTATACCTTAGTAATGTAATCTATGTAAATATTCTATGGATGGAGTTGTGTATGCAAAATTACAATTTGAAATAATCAAACGGTTTTATTTCCGCTCATTTAGTATCTGTAGCATTATCTGTGTTACACCACATGAATTAGCTTCTTCTCTAGGTAATAGCATTATTTCTTTATTTAAGCCATGTAACCGTGTCACAAGGGTAGTTACACATGTGACCGTGGCGGGTAGCGGTGAAAGAATACTACCACCCCCTCTCTTCCCTTGGGTATCGTAAAAGGCGACTAACGGACTAAGTCAGCACATACATCCAACAGCATAGATCGGCGATGGGCTCACGACCTGTCACCTGAGCACATGTGCAGTCGCTATTTGGTGAAAAGTGGACTATGGCATAGGACTGCTTTTGCTGTCCTTATTGCGTAGGCAAGAAACCTAATATAGGCCCGAAGAGTTACTAGGGACGAGAGTTAGTCCGGGACTAGTCCCTGACTAACTCTTCGGGGATAATAGTCGTGATTATGTATTATTATGTTTTATTATGTTTGTAAGCAAAGTTTAATAAAAGGTATTCAATCTAATATATAGATATACCCACATAACTGATAATAATTTAATCTGTATGTAAGTATAATTAATTTTTCATTTATTTAACGAATGTGGTCTTCACCTATAATTGTAATAACATTAAGCCTAAGTTATCCTATTTTTAACCATAACTGCTTTTGTTAATGTTTATTATGTTGGTGATCAATAAATAAATAAATAAACTGTTGTAAACTACTGGTATGGTTTTATTTGAATCAAGATCTGTGTCGTCGATCGTAATTATTTTTTATCTAAAGGTAGGTACTTATAGGTAATAGAAAAAAATCTCGCGGCTCTAGTAATGTATTTGTTTATTTACAATCAATAAAATTATGGTCTTACGTAGCTACTTAACTGTAATAAATATAATATATACATTTTAAGTTTCTTATCTATTAACTTAAGTCTTTGGGTACTTAGTTACTTATTGATAAATATTAAGTAACTTATTAGTTATTATACTTACATTCCTTTTATAAGCATTTACATTTTAATGGAAATACCTTTATTCTAATACTACACAACATTTTTAAGACACTGTTGGCATAAGGTTGGTACATTCTCTTTTCATCTATACTATTGAAACTCGTTACATTTCGATACCTATGCTCTACACTATACTTGACTAGATGTTTTTATTTTTATAATGATTCATATCGAGCAACGAGACGTCTCAGTTATTCCTTAATTTCCTGTCTGACTATCTATCTATCTTCCTTTTAGGCGGTTTGTTTGCTGCATTCAAACTACAATTACTTAATAATAAGCTTATAAGATTTTAGAGTTTTCAAATGATTGTCGCTTGAGAGCTTAGTTTAACGTCGATACTATCTATTGCTTCATACCTACTAATTGTTATCATGATACGACATTTTTTCAAATTCGAGCTACTAATTACAAAAAAGTTTTACTACGGTAAATTAACTCGGGCCACCACAAAGGATCGAATCGACTTCGACCTTCGCACGTGTACACGTATCATAGTATCTCCTTCTCGGATCTGTACATGTCGCTGATAATCTTTTCTATGGAGATCTCCCCAATGGTAGTGCGGAAGAACAGCTCGACGATGACGCTGCTGGGGACTCTTCGGATGGTCTGCAGCTGGTGCAGCAGGCGGCCTGCGCGGGTCATCTCCAGAGGGTATGTACGCGCAACGTACTGGAAGAAAGGAAAACATATAACGCGTACTGTACCGCTGGGGTAGACGTGTTCTGGAATTCGATTCGGCTATTAAACGTCATATTTGGACTACGAAAAGAATGTCAGAGAGAAGCTACTAAGTGTCGCATTCAGGGAAGTCAATTACGGGATTGATCCCTTAGCATCCATGGTACTTTTCATTATAAAAATCTCTCTAACCGTGACGTCGAAAACACTGTTTTGAAATGAGAAATTATTAGTAGTATTTAGACATAGCAGTCATTAATGCTGATTGATATTTTTGAGTAAAGCAGAAAGAAACGGTTGTGTACCTTTAAGGTTAACAAAATAGGGTGCTGGAGTCGATAACGCTCTTTTTATAGGTAGACTTTAATTCATTGAAGAGTGTAGGTGGGTATTCCCTTTCTTAAAATTACTACTCTTATTATAATATTATAATAATAGCATTCACCGAAATAGAAATTACAAAAATTATCAAACATGTGGACGTTAATATCACGATTATACTCGTGTTATTTAGGAACGTCTGTCGCATGCAGTGTCACCTTTATAGATTGATGACGATGACATCGAAAAACTTACATTCACATACCAAAATGACTCAGCTCACCTCATTCAATATAATCCTGGAATGGTCCTGCAAAGCAGCGACGGCTGGCAGGTCCTGCAGCCTCTTGTAGTCGGCGTGGGTGGGGCTGGAATCGCCGCTGTCACCGAAGCTGGTCTTGAACAGCACGATGCCTCTCAGGCACGCGTACTCGTTCGTATCCGGCCGCACGCGCGCCAGCTCCGACAGGGCTGCCTCGAACGCCTCCAAATCCCTCACAGCGATCCTCGGGCTGTTCGAGTCGTACAGCATCTTCAAATCCACAGGGAAGAGGAATTGGGCCGTGCCTAAAACGAAGAGATCTCTCCAAGACTCCACTAGCAGCAACAGTCTGTCGGATAGGGATAGCGTGGCGAACGCTGGCACGTTCTTCGCCCATTTGACGTTCATGAACAGAATCCTGGCTGCTGATTCGCAAATGGCTTCAGGCTCTGACGGTGACAGCATTGGCGTGGACATCGGCGGGGACGGAATGTTGAGAGGCAACAAGTTGGTAGTCGGAAACTTTATCCTGTTATAAGTGTAGGGATTCTGGAATAGGGACATTGGGGGTGAGGCCAGTATCGTTTGTTTCGGTAAGGCTAAATCTAGGATGGGCGCCACGGGTCTGCCTATATCCGTCGTTGGTACGGGGTCTTTGAAGAACATTGCCATTTGTCGTCGTATTGTTGAGTTTCTGGGACCCCTTTCGTGTTGGACGGCTGTAACATAAAAATTAAAGATACTGATAATAATTTTAATACTTTTTGTACGACCATATTGAGGTGGTAACTCTTAACTACCTACATGGTTTGCAAAGATCGATCACATAGGTAAGTTTCAGTCCCTCAATTTACCTGTCATAGGTACTTAGTTTTATTTTTTGTTATATAGAGTAAACTAACTATATAACAAAAAATAAAAACTAAACTAAGCAGAGAGATTATCTGCTGCTAACTCACTGTCTCCGTATTGCCATGGTCACAAAGTCTTGACATGCCCAAGAATTCTACGTAGAAACATAGAAAGGTCACCTACTCGATGGAGAGAATCGATAGAGCCGAGAGAAAGATCTGGTTTGGAATGGCTACCGACAGAATAGAGGGAGGGAAAGGGAGAAATATTCACTCAGCATAGGGTATATTCGGACGGCCAAAGAAGAAGAAGAACCAGAAGAAGAACTCACCGTCTTTGTTCATGCCAGCGTCCAGGCATTTAGCGAGCCGGCACGCGCGGCACTGGTTCCGATGCGCCTTGTCCACCAAGCAGACCCCTGGAGCGCGCGACTTGCACGCGTACCTTCGGTCTCGTCGCACCGACCGCTTGAAGAAACCCGCACACCCATCACACGCGAAGACGCCGTAGTGTTTCCCCGACGAGTGGTCCCGGCAGACGGCGCAAGGTACGTCGTAGAGGATGCGGTCTGAGTAAGAGAACAGTGACTTTAAAATGTGTACTACAACTTTAAAGGACATTGGGCAGAATGGTACCCGGCTCCATTAGATATGATTGTACTATGGCTACCAGTCTCAGATCTGGATGCGTTTGGAGATAAACATACTTACATCTATATTACCCCTTATGTATGTATGTATGAAATGAGTACCTACCTACACTAAAAGAACAAAAAGGTTGATTTTGCACGGGTTGGCGACACATTAGTTGAATTAACAAAGTGATGGGTTAAAGCAACATGAACAAATTGTTGTTTCCACAGAAAAGTTTTTTTGATATGAAAACAGTTGTTTTTACCTATTTGTACATGTTGGCGTAACAATTCATGCATAATTCAATAGGTAATTGTTGATTTTACCGTTCAAGTTGTTGAAATAACCATTTTTGAAGTTAAATTTACAAAATAAATACGTTAAAACAACAAAAGATATATGTAATAAGTTCAAATTACCGTAACTGGGCCCAAGTCTGCTAATTTACGAATGGCATAATTGAGTCGCAATTGGATCGCATTGTAATTGTTTGACACATTTGGTATTATCTTACTAATTTATGAATACCAAATGTGTCAAACAATTACAATGCGATCCAATTGCGATTCAATTATGCCATTCGTAAATTAGCAGACTTGGGCCCCTGATCAACAATACAGTTTTTGTTCTATATTAACCCTAAAATTTTGTTGAAATATGGTAAACCCAACTAATAATTTCTTTCCGTGTAGGTAATATTTCTTCATTTTACGCTTTTACGTAAGACACGCCAAGCTGCCCTCCCTTTGCCCTCCCTATGGAGACCAAGTACTTGAATATCTGCCAGACTATGGCATACACAAAGATGCCTAGCTTTTGCGTGGCCGGATCTAGTCATGTAATTTTCGTTCAAAAACATAATATTATTGTTACATACCTATTTATAAATATGTGCCTAGTGCAAATAATATTTATGCAACGTTAAGCTGCACATAGGTACCTACTTAACAGGGCGAGACGTACGATGGGTACTTGTGGACATAGTGTCCATCGTAATGGTACCTAGGTTATGCGAGGCTTGCGGGATTTACTGTTCCAGCATCGTTTCTGAACGCTGTTATTGCTGTTAATTATAATGTTTACCTTTAATGCACTAGAACTTGTATTAAAATATATTATTTTTATATGAACAACTCTTTTGTTTTGTTACTAGTTTTAATACTGGGCTGTTAAGTGTGTTAATTCATACTCTATCTTTCTTCCGACTATCCGGCTCTATCTTTCTTCTACTAATAACAGTAGTTTGTAGTTAATTGTCAATTATAATACTTAGTGGGATTACTAATTATAAAATGCGAATCAGGACAGGCGCCATGGCAGACCTCAAAATGTATTTTTAATTTAATTATATGTATATTAATTGCTACTCTAGGAATAGGTACCACGCTCCATAAAGTTTTGCCCATACTTTAAAACACTTTTTGAACCTAGGTACTTGCATTTACTCGTAGTTACGCTGGTAACTGGGCTCCTGCAATTTTGTTTGTAATCTATTTATAAACTGTCATGGACAGTTACATTAAGATAAGTAGAGATTGGATTTGTTGTTTTAGTTATTTATCCGATGTTATTTTAGAACAGTGGCATGTCAATGTGCCGAAATATCCTATTTTCACAAGCAACAGCATCATACTAATAATTCCGTTAATAAATTTTAACATAGTGAGTGATTATATGCGCTTTCCATCATTTTGGTGGTTTGGAAGAAATTTAAGACGATAAGACCGTTTAATTATGTACATTTTTTTAACTTTGCCTCTTATATTTTTTTACCGCCTCCGGGGTAGTGAAGGAATGTTTTTTCATCGGTAATTCTCTATTTACCATTCGAAAAATTTAAACCGTCGTAAGAAAACATAATATGATTTTGCATACTTTATGCCACGTTTAATACTTAATAGGAGAATGGGTATGAATCAAAAAATCAACGTCCGTCACAATGCATTTGGAATTAAAAAAAAAATAAAGTTTCCAATTCCGCTATAGCACAGAATAGTAATAACGACAGTAACTACAAAAAGTATTATACCTACGTAAATTATAAACGTCTCTCATTGGTCGGTTACCAAGTGTCATAACGTAGCGGTTATAAATCATAGAGTGCCGGCTCTATTGCCACCGCGGGAAGCCCCGCCCCGCGACCCTCCCCCTAATTACCATCCACTTGGCAAGTTGGGACTGCCAAAAGGACAACGCGACCCGGGGTGCTTTGACAATAAACATATACGGATAATTGTAGAATAAACCTTATTGACAAGCGAACATTTATTTATTACCTATCCATTAAACAGTAGAAGGTATAGTATTTTGTATTGGGGTTTATGGTAATTTTTTGTTAGGAATTTGAATTGGAAATCTTTTCTCTAACTACAGGTGTTAGTTAGTAATAGAAAGTACCTTGCGAAATACAAAGAAAAGTGCAATGCATACATACTTTAGAACATAAGGTTATTACCATAAAAGCACTAAAGCCCACAACTAAAATCATTTGATGTGTAAATAATAATATTTTAATGGCATTTTGTACTTAATTTAAAGTGATGAGATTTTAATCAAAAAAAAAGAGCTTTTAAATTAGTAGGAAATATAGGCATAGTGCATTTGATAATGAAGACCTAACAAAAGAATCGAAAAGGACCAACAGAAAAAAAGACGAACATCGGTATTCCAATTCGCCGGAGAGCAAAAGCGAAAAATTCGAAAACTTTTTGCTACGACTCCATCGCACTGCAATCCCACGGCCCCGTTTAGCATCTTACGGGATAATGCCGGCTTTATTAAATACCCAAACACGGTCGTAGTCAAAAAGGCACAAAGCCATTGAATTCACTTGCGAGGCAGGAAGCGCGGTGTCGAATGAACATGTTTAAAAAGAAGAAGACGGAGAGAAAAAAACACAACGTTATTCACAATACCGTCGGACCGTAGACAATGTAGAATAAAAGCCAAGAAGTGGGGCTGTGAATCTTGTCTCAATAAGCGGACGGTAATGACAGGTCCCGAATGAACACCACTCGAAATTCATCCGCCCGTTGCCGTGTGAATTGATTTTTGATGAGGCCACTGCATTACGACAGCTGCTTGTTCGTAACGATATTATCGTTTATATCGTAATGCTATGTTTGGGTGACCGCTGGTGGGTCGTGCGATTTGTTTATTATATACCCCGTTCAAAGCAAAGATTTCTAGTTACGTACATTCATATTACGTATTATAATATTTATATGACCGCTTGTATAGATAACGCGTCTAAAATTAATATTTCGTTGATTTTCGGAATACTTTTAGAAAAACCACGAGGCAAATCGGAAATTTTAGTTCCTGCGGGATAGCGTAGGTGTCCTTGCGAACGTAGTGCCAGCCAACAACTAGTTTATAGTAAAATATATGAGTTTAAATATATATAGATCGCCTGTGTAAGCCATAGAGCTCTGCAGCCCGTAGGCAATGCAAAATGATCTTCATTAGCAAATTGGACAATATTGGATATCCTAAACGATGTTACGATGTGGATAGCATCGTCCATGGTGGATAGTCACGTTAACAATAATTATTGTTAGTATCGAAAAATAAGTAAGTAGTGTAACATTTGCTACGCGACTGCTTTATTTAGGACTCGAACACTCGACTTTCAAGCAAAATCCGTAAATGAAGGTAAAGACTAAATATATTTTGTTAATTAAATAGGTAACAACCTCAGATACCATAAAATTAAGTTTCGCAGATTAATGAAGAAGATATTATTTCCTTATGTTTTTCCTTTTTTTGCTAACTAGAATAAAAACTCTATGGTAAATACTTAGGGTAAATACAATGTTGCCACCGTGATAGCATTCAAATTGTGAGCAACGCTTGGTGCATCGTTGATGCTAAGAAAACGATGGAGTTAAGTTGATAGGTATTAGCCAAAAGGACTTATGATAAGCTTAATACCACGCATGTTAAATGTTAAAATACGAAACACACTTTTCCTCACAGGGAATTGAACCAGAACTAGTAATTATTTAAAAATATGACTAGGTATCTCATTCAATATTTTCAAATCTTTTACTTTTGTTTATTTCAGAATTATTCAATGTTTCAAATTAAAATATAAAATTGTATTGTTTTCATAAGCACTTGCAGTGGCGCAGGATCCACAGTAGCACACTTTTTCTTTATTAATATGTGGATAATGTCGTGGGTTACAATATTGTGTTTGTTGATGTGGTGTATTACACCAGATATTTATGATTTTATGTTTATATAATATGTTGTAACTGTTTGTTGTCCCGAAATAAATAAATAAATAAATAAATAAATATGATAATACTTAGCATTGCGAATATACAACGTTAGTCGGAGAGGGGGTACTAAGCCGCGGACAACTTATATTGCAAATATAAACTTTGCGAAAAACATTCATATTTTATTTTATTTATTTATCTCTTCGTATCGTATTGTCTCTCTTTCAAAACAGCCGCCAGAGCTACTACAGCGTATGAAATGTTAAAACAGCTGTTAATCTAAAATTATCCATTTTTTAGGAAAAATTCTTAGACAAAAGTTATTTACTATCATGTATACTTTACCTTCCTTTCGACTTACTATTACCCCCTTTCCGACTGACGTTGTAGAAAAAAGGTACAAATGCAAAAAAAGGTCTTAATAATTAAAACATACAATATTGAAAAATGACCCTATAATTAAACCGAGTAAAACAATACCAAATGGACCGTGCGAATAGTCACCTGCGGGGAGAGTGGATGCATGCGACGCATCGCTCGCGTCATCGCCATCGCGTGACGCGACCCGGCTTATTAATCGGCACATCGTTGCACCCTCTCTCATCTTTTGCGGGTTCCCACACCAATAATGTATTTTCGAATGCTTAATAAATTAGCTGATATCCGAATGACGCGACTCGTATGCCTTTTGATTTTTTGGTTTTTTGACATGATGTATCCACCATTCCGTTGAACTATAATTATAGAGAGGATTCAATTCTCTCTACTACAGAAACTATGATGAGTTCTATTCGTACATTAGTGTTCTAAAGCTTAATGGATTCTATTTGGCTCGTATTTTTATGTACCTACTTAAATGTTTATTTTCGTGTATGCTGAGTTGTCCATTATTTAAATTATCGCCAAATTTAATTAGTTTTGTCATTACAAAAATACTTAAAACTAGCGGACCACTCGTATCCAGTGATGAATTTTCAAAAAAAAACTATCGGACAGTTTTGTCTGAGAGGTCGAAATTTTTTTGTCAGTTTTGCACATAGGTTTCTTGGGGAAAGTTGTTCAGTTTCATGGGTGGAACTCACCCTTAATTGTTTTTGTATAACGAAAAATTAAGGTTGTAGATATAGGGGTCATGGGTTTGATTTCCATTCGAGTTTTCCTGAGACTGGTTGTTTTTACTAGTAAACATTTTATCCAATATAATACATAATAAGTAGTATTGATTTTACTTTTTATAGAATTATTGCGATATTAAAAATACATCACAGCTTTAAAAGGTACGATAATATTAAAAATACCTTCTAATTACAAAAAAAATGTGACACGTTAATATGATCATTTTCAAACTTTTCAAAATGTTTAAAACATTAACTGCTCCGAATCAGAATTAACGTTTACAGAGTTTCTTTTAACGACTCGGCATGCAGTTAAACCACCTCCATCGAATATTTATAACATTTTGCAAACCTCCTTGTTATCTCATACGAGATAACTTAACATCAAACTGTTGTGGTACGCTAACTAGGACTATCATTTTTAATAATTAACTGATCACTAACAGCGGGGGTGAGAGCGGGCAGATGGGAGCGCGCGTGGGAATGGCGGGAAAGCGCGGACACGTCATCTCGCCACGTAATTAGCCGCTGATGTTGTGCTCTCACAGTTTGAGCGTGTATCATGCTAATTACGTCAAATGCACCTGAGGGCTAAACTACTGATACGTAAGGTAGAACTCGCATTTTTGAGTTTAAAGTAACAATCCCTAATCTATTTATCACTTAATCGCAATGAACAGATTTTAATTTATTTAGAATTAACTTTTGCCCGTGGCTATGCTCCCGTTAATTTTTTGCAGGGAAAACCTATAACTGTCTTCGAGGCGTCATCTATCTCTATACCTTTAACGGTTTTAAGCGAGAAAGCGTGACATACTTTCGTCAGGAAAACCTATAGTTTTCTAACACGTGAGGTGGAGGATTTTAAACTATACCTATACGGTCACTTTTCGATTGACTTTTTAATAAATCCAGGGCATTACTTATAAACACCCTTTAAGGATCTGGCTGTTTTGACTCTCAAATTCAAATTTATGTTAGTGTGGCATAAACAAAACAATGTTTTACTTAATAATAGTAAGGCCGCCAACGTACTTATTTGTAAGCTGATGGAATAAATTTTATACTTGTTTTTGGGTTTTCCTTTCAATCATTTAAACCATTTATATGGATCTTCCATTTAAAAATTTGTTCCTCATGACTTATTATTGACACCATCAATAACAACGATTAAACTTGCAGATTTTCATTGTTTTTTTTTAATATTTTGTTTTTTTTCTTTATTTAAGGCACCAACAGTCATTACAAAGAAAATCACAATATTTCTTACAAAATATACGAATAGAACCGAAAAATACATCAAACTTTTTTAACAAGCTTGTAATCAGCGGGAGTTAAGCCCAAATAAAGGACGAGATTTACAGAGATATTGACCGGGTTCGACTCCCGGTAAGGTACTTACGTATGAGTTTAAAAACAAATTAAAATATTAAGAACATATTTCCATAAAGCTTATAGTTTTTGATTTCTCCCTACTGACCTATTTAGATTGACCACCCTCTTTATATGCTCGTATGCTGTCTCATTAGCATAAAACCTCCATTAACGTGATCGAAAACTGAATAGAAGACTCACTCCTATATAGCCACCAGGGTAAAGCCACCAAAGACCAAATCAAACGTACTCTTTGATAGTGCGCATTATGGTGGCTTTAACCCTAAAATCCTACTGCACCGTCTTTTTGGGCCATTCAAATCAAAAAGCACAAATAGTACTCACTGGAAGAGCTTGCCATTGACGGGACGTCCATATTCGCCAACCGAAATCAAAGCACCATTGCCTGAAACATAACAATAAACTATAAAATCGACATAATTGCAACACCATACAAATATAATATTCACACAGCACTAGTCTTCATATCGTGCGAAAAACCGCGAGAGGCTCGCTGCGGTATTTCAAGAGCACTCGAAGCTCAAACAAGTTTGGATGAAAATAAAAGAGTCGATCAAGAATAATTGCTACAAATGTGTAAGAAAATAATGCGCCATTGTTCCGGTTACGTGGCGGACATCTTTTCGGCACAAAGCCGAGTGGTACCTACTCCCTTGTTCATTATTTGCATTGTTCTAGAGTTACTTTTGAACTAAACGGCCATTGCGTGAAGTGCTATCGAGTGTTGAACGTTTAATTCGTTCATAAAGCTTATGACGTTTTTTTTAGGATTCCGTTTAATATCATTTGTTAGGTATTATGTATACATTATAATATCTTTATAAATAAAAATCTTTATCGAATATTTTCTCGCATCACTTCAGAACGGTATAGACTATTTGGCAAATTCTTTTTTTAATCCTATAACTTGCTGGGGATTTGAATATTTTTTGAAAAATTCAATAGTCAACTTGAAAATTAATAAAAAAATATATATATATAACATATAAAAATTACACATATATTTACATACTTAATAAATGTATGTAGATGCGAAAAAAATCAAATATATTGATTTTCGATAACATTTAAAACAGCTATAAACGTAACTTCAAAAGCTTACTTTCAATCGCACAACACAATACAAAGACAACTTTGTTTGCTCTTTGTTTGCGTCAACAGCTACCGACTACGGTAGCAGCGCTGATTATCCTACTGTCGGCCGTTCAGATGTTGAGAATTGCATCTTTTTTCGTACATATAATTACAGTTTCGCAAAACAGGTAATTAGAAGAGGATAATCCCCGTAAGTACGAATGGACAAAGGATGGGATGAACCTGGGTTGGGGCCCGGTGTGTTCCAACAAAGGCCTCTGCAATAATAACACCGTAAAGTCGGTAGCTTCTTGCTTTTAGCGTTGAGGTAGGCAAAAAATCAATTGTATAGCATTTCTATCCGAATGCGCAGCAAAAACATGCCGAGCTCCCTTTGAGTGTGGTTTAGTCAATATTTGAGGTAAATCATGTCGTCACGGATAGTATTTAATTTGTTGTTGAAATGATGAAGTGGCGTGATTTAGGAGTAAGAGTTACTGCGTGTAAAATAGTTTGTCTTGCACCTAAACTGAATAATGAGCATTAAGTTTAAATCAAGTCGTTTGTATGAATTTCGGGGTTAATTAATGTTTTTACAGTTTATGTAGTATTTTTAAAACATAATCTTGGTAGTTAATAATAAGATAAAAAACTCTTTTAGATTTTCGTTGCATAACTACATAGATTACATTAAAACAATCTAATCATTTTACTTTAAATACATGTAATAAAGATACCCATCTATCACGCGCATCACTTCAGAACGGCTCGACCGATTTAGCTGATTCTTTCTTTGTTGTAGTTCGTAATTGTCAGGACAGGGATTGTGTGAAAAAAAATTTTGGAGATAGGTGTTCACGCGGATGAATTCGCGGGCGGACCGCTAGTTATTAGATAAGTTTTATTATTATTTTTGATAAAAATACATTATTTTATACAATATAATTTCTTAGGACGGCTTGTCGGTTAAGTTACTTCAATGAGCTCAAATGTAGCCTAATTTGAACCCAGAAAAACTGATTAACAATGATTTTTGAAAATGTATTTGGAATTAAAATTAGATTTAGTACCTACTCATTGACTATAATGTTTTTTCTACATACCCATTTGTCGACAACGACTTTCCAGCTACAGCCACCAAACGATGTGTGGACAGAAACATAAACAAGTACAGATTAACTGCCAGCGGCCGTGTCCGCAACGCATTAAGCCAGCAAACTTTAACGAGTTAACGGGTAAGTGTAATTTTAATTTGTTGCTTTTCATTTGCGCGCTAATTTAACGCAAGCTTCATTGGAGGTTGTAATTGATTTGTGGCCGTTAACGATCTTTTACGACTTCAATGTGTGACACAATTTTGGCGCTAAGTATCTTAGGGTAGGTAAAAAAAAGTAAAGGCCTCTATCTTCGAAGTCATCTTTGACAACGATTAGGGTTGCTACCGTTTTTCGGACGATAAAAATATTTTTTTATTTTGTTACAACAAAAATAAAGTACACAGCATAAAAAAGTATTAATTTATTTGTCCATAAAAACGTATTTTTGTTGCTCTTTGCGACATTTAACAAATATTTTTCTTTTACGTAAATAGAGTATTTTAGAGTACTTAATTGGTTTATAAAGTACGATTATAAAGTACGCCTACATAAAAAAGATGACAATACTCTATTTAAGAGTATAAGTGGCAACCCTATCTACAATTGATGAACTTGGTTTAATCAACACACTTGCCAAAAGCGTGTTGATAATTACAACCCGGGCTGTGCTTCGAAAAATCACGCGGGTGAAACCGCGAGCGGCCGCTAGTTAAACAAATAAAACAGACTCAATAAAATTGTGACTACAACAGTCCTCAGACCTGAGATTTTACAAAAGCATAATAATTAGTACAAAGTACTATTACTCATTCTATTCTCTTTTTTTCTTAAAGACTCAAGTGGGAACGTCAATTTAATATAAGTAATTTGAATTCGACCTCTTTTGTCTAATGGTTGGAAAAAGGTACTTTTAATTAAAGTTTTAGCCTGTTATGCCCCATAAAGTTACTATTTTATAGTATTATGCCCCATAAAGTTACTATTTTATAAAGTTACTATTTTATAGTAACTTTATAGTTATGCCCACAGATGGCTAAGTAAAGGTCTCTTAGGAGCGATATCCGCCAGCTTTTGCTATAAGAGTAATTCTCTTCTCCGTCGTACCATTCACATAAATTAAAAAAAAATCTAGTTTTAGCTATTAAAACAATTATGAATCACTTATTTATTAGATAAACCTCCGGCGCGTCGTGTGCCGATAGTCGGCATGAAAATTAATTTTCCCAGCGCGTCTCATGTATTATATAAGCATGTAGTATATAAGCAAAGTTTAATAAAAGGTATTCAATCTAATACATAGAAATACCCAGAAGGGCCAGCCGTTAGATATAAAAGATATGAAGCATGACAAAGAGAATTAGGAATGAAAGTATGAGAAGAATGAATGATAGAAAAGAAAAATACAAGCTAGTAGAACAAGCACAAATGTGGCAGACGACAGTACACAGCCATTAGGTATAAAAGATATGAAGCATGATAAAGAGAATTATTATGAATGAAAGTGCGAGAGGAATAAATGATAGAAAGGAACGATAGAGAAAATTAGAAAATAAGGCTCCCATTCCGTGGGAGATTACGTTAGCAGATAGAAATATAAAAAAAAAATATAAAAAAAAATACCAAGAAGAGTACGTAGCCATAGCTTTCTGTTTGCTATGATCGCGACACACATGCTTTGCTTCATTTACTATACCTAAAGAAAATACCATTTACTTTGACTTTATTAGAATAACAAGTTTTAATCAAGTTAGAATTTGTATGTTGTTTATATACATATATATAATCACGACTATTATCCCCGAAGGGTTAGTCGGAGACTAGGCAATGAGAACAGCAAAGCAATCCTCTACCATAGTCCACTTTTCACCAAATAGCGACTGCACACATGTGCTCAGCGTGACAGGTGGGGAGCCTGCCGCCGCTCTATACTGTTGGATGTTTGTATAGTCTTTAGTCCGTTAGTCGCCTTTAACGCATCCACCTACGGGTATGATGGATAGGTACAGTCACGAGCAAAAATATGTAAACAATTGTAAATCTTAATACAATTGAATAAGAGATAAAGTGTATACATGTTGGTACTCGTGACTGTATCTACTACATCCTACATACACACAAATTAGAATACATACATTATATATTCTAATAAACTGATAAAGACAAAAATGATCACAATGAATCAGTAGTCATTACGTAACGTGTTTATAGTCTGTTATTATACATATGGACTCATTTAAACAGAAACAACTCAATTAACAATTTGGTCAAAAATAAGTACCAAAAAGGATATCTGTTGATGTAATCATTATCGATAATTTTGCTAATGTTTGGTCAAATTGTGAATTGAGTCTTTTCCGCTTACTTACTAGTACAGCATTAAATATTTTTATTACTTTTCCATCTTATTACAGGTGAATAAGGTTCAAGTTATGGTGGCATCAATATTTCCATTAACAGCTCAAAGTTTAACTACTTCCATTTATTCTGAGCATCGGGAAGATGTATCTTGAGTTGAAAACCACTCCAGGCCCGCATGCGAGCTGACTGCACACTTGACACCTCAGGGCCTACCGCAGCCATGTAAGGAGGTCCGCAGGAACTAGCCACTTTAATAATAACTCTTTAACGCACTTATTAAGGCTTGTCTAGACGAGCTACAAAATATAGCCGAATGCAAACATAAGCCACGTAGAACCTTTTCGAGTCGCAATGAATATAATTGCAAACGAAAAAAAACGATGTTTTTTAAATTATAATATTATCTATAATATTCCACTGCTAGGCAAAGGTCATCTATCAGTCTCTCTTTCCTTAGTCAGCTATCCAATTTCAATTTCATCAAAAATTGTGGAATTGTAATTTTCAATGCTTTTTCACATGTACTTAAAGATAATGAGACTTGAAAAAATACTACCTTTTATCGAGGTATTCGTTAGACCTGTCGATATTTTATCTTAAGTAAAATTTATAATAATTAAGTAATTAGAGAACTTACCTAAAGGAAAAAACTATTAAACTTTGCTGAAATATAGCCAAGAGGCCAGTAGGTCTAAGCTTGTACTTTAATATTGAAATAAAAAATAAATTAAAAATAAAACTGCTTTGTGAACAACGTCATAGTTTACCAAATTGATAAACGTCAGTAAGTAAGTATTAATTTGCATAACCAACTACTTACTTTTTAATTTCATATTTGTGCGGCTCAAATTTCCCCAAAGTAAACATATTATGTAGGTATTACTAAGGAATCTAACACCGTCATTATATTGTATTTCATAAATTAAAGATTTGCAATCACGCTACATTTTTGTCAAAAAGTCATTCACAAGGTGCATTTGTGTAGAAATCGTCCCTGGTGTAAGAAGTTAGCAATCTAACAATTCGACTGGAAAACCCGTGTCAGATAACGCAATTAGACGAGCAGTCATCGTAATTGCGAAGGGATTCGACACCCCTTCGACACAGACGCATTTGTTGCAGCATGAACAGGTAGGTACACATCAATATCAAGAATCATTATCATTTATTCAGTTGAGGCCATGTTTAGGCTACAGCACTTATAAATGTCATTTCGCCATCATCAATATGTTCTGTAGTAGGTAGTTAAAACTTGAGTTTCTCCCGTGTTCTTTGAGCAACAACACGTGTTGTGAGACTCCATTTTATTTTTATCAATACTAAATAAATTAAAAAAATTACACACTTGAAATTAGCTAAATATTGGCTACATAGCCATAAAATAAGATATAATAATAATAGTTAAAACTTTACTACTCTCACGCCACTTAACTAGTCCAAGTTAAGTTTCTTTTGAAACTTTTTTTATTAACATTTTAAACTTTTATGGTTACTACAATTATTTTTAGGAAAAAACGGGATTTTTAGCTTAATTGAGTTGTTGATTTCGAGTCCCTGATATTTCAGCGCAGTTGCATGCACCATGATCACGGAGTTACTGCGGTTAATGCGGGTGGATATTAGGGGTAGACGAAACGGCCTACCCTCTTTATATTCTCTTTTTTATTGGTTAGATAACAGATATACATATACTTATTATACATAGAAAGCATCCAAAACAGACGCATATTATTAGACCAATGTGATAATTCTATCTCCGGGGAGATATCACACCTTTACACTGTCAACACACCACCTATATACGCACAAAGCGCTTTGCGTTATCATTTTTGATGCGGACAGCTAAGGAGTGGAATTTCCTGCGGATCTGTTTCCTGACTCGTACAACCTGGACATTTTCAAGGCAAGGGTGAACAGGCATTATCTAGGCAAGTATGCTACATCCTAGGCCGCATCGTCACTTACCATCAGGTGAGATCGCGGTCAAATACTTGTCTATAAAGAATTTAAAAAAAGGTATCTCCCCATGTGCGCTCACGTGGGAGTCCTGTGCCCAGCAGTGGGACGTTTATAGGCTGATGATGATAAGGCTTCTACTAACTATTTCTTCAGCAATCCGAAGTGGTATATTGCAATCATTACGGAATAGATAAAGAAAACTGTTCTGTGGTAATTGTCATGTTTCTTAATTAATGATCATTATAATCTCGTCGATAATGAAATTCAACATTTACGGCCTTCCCTATAAACATTAGTTTTTAGTTATTCATTGTTTTATCTACGTCACACTAACGTAATTTTGAATGTGAGCAAAAGATACAAACCAATGTTTAACTAAATAATGCTTAAATAGTGTTTATAAGTAAGGATCGTACATTTTAGATAAAATAGGATCTTAGAGCAACGAATAATAAAAATAAACTGTTGCAAGTTGTCACTAAACCGTTAATTATAATCATTGAAATTTTCATTTACGTTTTACGACCGAAAAAAATAATACTCATTTAAATCAATCTGTATGTTATTTTTCCAACTAGAGTTAGAAATTAGTCAATAATGATAGTTTAAGTCAAAAATCTGACACTAGAAGCGAAACAACAGAAAGATTTATAAAAAACTCCGGCCGCGAGTTTCAAACACTTAAGTTCCGTCGTAGCATGTTGCTACGAAAATCGGAGGCGCCTACGGAGGTCTACGAAAATTTACAATGATCGTGAAGACGTTTAACTAAAGAGTTACGTAAAATTTTGTGACTGATAACTTAATTGTAAGAAACAAACCCAAAAAGTGGAAAGAGGGGAGGCCTTTGCCCAACAGTGGGAAAATAAAGGCTCATAAAAATAATGGTAATAATAAATTATTTTTTATAATATTTTACATTGTTAATATGTTTTTCTTTTATATAAAATATTGTAAAAAAACTATACTTAAGATAGTATCTAAGAAAAATAAAGAGAATAATAACTTATGTAACGAGTAGTAAATACGAATAAATATAAAAATAGCATATGGTAAAAAAGTTACGCAAACTATTGCTAAAATATAGCATCAACTTTGTAGTTGTTTATATACTTAATTATTACATGCAACTCGTTAATTAATACTTAAGGTAAGCTTATAACAGTGCTTCCACTGTAATTATGAAGCAATATCATTCGCTTTTGATCGATTCAATACATTTATGAAATTCGCATGTGCAACCTTACATTGTGATGATGAGGTATAAAGTATCACATAAGTGAAAGTAATATACACTTTAAAATTCACAGCATAAAAACAAAATTGACAAGAAATATTTTTTGGTCGTAAGTAAGCCAGACATATTTTTCTAAGTCGAATAAAATACTTTTTACTTGAGATTAATATCAAATATCAATTATATAATTTAAAATAGGTAGGTAGTAGGTAGTGTTTATAAGCTCACAAAATGAGCACTCTGATTAATATTTTTAATTTTAAAATCCTATTTATTATAATTTTTATACTTCTTTAAATGGTTTGGTGGTAAATGCATTTAATCCAATCATAATTAAATAAATAAACATTGTTATAGTTTCGTTCAAAACATACTAAACTCAGTACACAAAAATAATTAAGTAAAACTAAAATATCTTGCACACAAAACGTGACAAATTATCTATAACAAACAAAAACAAAGAACCATCAAAAATACTTACTACAAAAACAAAAGAGGATTAATCACAACACTTCGTAAAGGTCTGTATACACTGCACGTCAGCCGAACTAGGCTTGTTTAGACACCGGAGCCCACACAGAACGGTGCACTAGGTAATTGTGACGACGCGGGCGCAGTCGAGCACTCGGGGGTTGCTTAGGGGCGGGCGGAGCGGCACAGTGGCGCGGTGGGGGTGCATTAGACCACGCGGAAGACGAATTGGATTTTAGGAAACCTGGCAGGCCAAGGCTGCGATTGCGGGGACGATTAATTATTTGCCGGGGTGTTAAATGACCGGGATAGGCATGACTGGATATGTAGAGACCCTGTAGCGAAACATAATAAAGGCTCACATTCACATATACATTAAAATGAGTTTTTATTATTTTTATAAAAAAAAAAAACTAGATTTTTACCATGTTTGGGTTGTTGTTTTTGAGTCCCCGATATTTCGGCGCAGTTGCATGCACCATGATCACGGTGTAACTCCGTGATCATGGTGTGTTAAATTGTTATTTATTTACCAAACATGGGAAAAATCCCGTTTTTTTCATAAAAATAATTGTAATGACCATGAAAATTTAAAGAGTTTTTTATTATTTCCTATATTGCAAAAAAATATAGATTGTTGTGTTTTGCGTAATTTGTTACGATAAGAGATATTTATACCGTCAGGCAAGCACCTGCCTTCCGGCTTGGAGTACAATGTGACTAGTCCGGCTTTTTACAATAAACGTATCTATTTTAGAATAATAGATAAAAAGGTTTACACACGCCACAGAAGAGGGAAAAACGAGTATCTAAGCAAGTGGAGTAAGTAAGAAGAACATGGGAAAACAAGATAAGTTTAAAAACCATCTTACTTAGGTAGGTATCTATGTAGGAGTTTGGCGATGGCGCAGCGGCTAGAGCTTTCGGTTTGAAAATATTACAAGTTAAGCAACTTTTGCAATGTCGGGTCATAGATGGGTGACCAAATTTAAAATATCTCTAGCTCCTCCGTGCTTCGGAAGAAACGTTAAACCGTTAGTCCCATTGCTCTTGTCAGGTGATTACTTAGTTGTTCAAACCCACCAATACACAAAGCCAGCTTGATAGGTTATGGTCCAAACTCCAAAATGTAGGTACCTATACCTACTATTGTTATAGTGAAAAGATCTATGCGCAGGTGTATGTGGGACTATAAACTGATGATGAACAAATAAATAACAAGGTAATATCCACTAGCGAAGGTATGAATTTCGTTTTTCTTGCTTGACATTGCTGAGTTACTGAAAAAGCTGATAAAGTTGTTAGTTACGATTTATTGGTTACGTTTCTTGTAAACAAATAGTAAACAAGTAACTAATAAAATAAAATGAAGTAGGTACATAATGTTTTGTATTTAAATGGGATACATTATTGAGCTTAAAAGTAATTTAAAAAACCAAAGTGCTTTTTGCTGTGCTGAATTTATAATAGCAAGCAATAATTATTATAATTGGCTATATTGTTAGTTAACATAGGTATTTGAAATTTTTCACTTCGTATTATAATAAATCGAACGCACACCATATATTTTCCGGTATGATTGCTGCCGCTGATTGCCGGAGCCCAACTTGCCTTGGGTTCTTTAAAATTCCTCTACTCAAGAGGTAAAACCGCTTTAATAGTTATTTATCTATCTATGCAGGTAATATTTGAAACCACAAAACCAGAAAGCTATGAAATGCCAAAAAAAGGAAAAAAGATACACAACGTGTGAGAATGGACAAATAATATTTTTACATTATATCCTAGTTCAGTGAAAATGTGTGTACTTAGTACTTTTGTGATAGACCGAATCTTCTGCAAAGCCGCCGGGAGCTTGACTGCAATCTTATTTATTTATTTAAACTTTATTGCCTAAAAGTACAGCAAATGGCGGACTTAATGACATAAGGCATTCTCTAACAGTCAACCAGTGAATGTGTACATGAATTTTTGTAGGCGGTGACATTATAAGAAACTTATAATTTTAATATAAAAAGAGACAAATGAAACACTTAACTTAACTAGCACAAATATACATACATACATATTATACTTTAATATATAATTATATATATACAAACGACAATAACATAGTGTAAATCAGCTTAAAACTATTGGACGGATTTCAGAAAGTACTCACTCGCTAAACTCTTGAAGGCAACCTTGTTGGAAGCATTTCTAACGTCAAAAGGCAGTGCATTTCAGAGTCGAATAGCAGTAACAGTGAAAGATTTAGTAACGAAATTTGTGCTATGAGAAGGAGTTTGGAGTAATAAAGCTAGTGCTAGATTATGTAAATATTTTGAGAGCTACTACAAATGCTTTAAGTAAGTTTCAAACTAACTAATGATGTTGTTTAGTTAAGTTTGTGACATGGCGTTGAATATAAACATTAGTACGTCCAGAGACGTATGCCACTTTATTATCATAATATATTGTAAAACATATTTAATTTTTAGTTACTTAAAGGATCTTACATATAGATAAGAACCTATATTAGGTTATGATATTTATTTATTTAACAGTAAGAACCATAAACACAAAAATTCCCCTAAAAGAAAACGAAAAAAAAATTTAACTTCTTAAATAGGTACTTTTTGTAGAACTTTCAGTATTTAATTGCAAATATTTGATTGGTGAATATAGATCTTACTATATTTAATTAAATGCTTAATAACACTAACTTTTTTTTCTAAAACAATAAATTGTTAACCTAATTAATTTCCGTTGTGGTAGGTAAATACTTTGTGTACCTGCTTAAATTAGTCGAAGAGCGAAATTATAATATCGGATTTTTACTACAGGGTTACTTCATTTTTATGCCGTATACGAGTAGTATCTACCCAGAGTACTTGCACAAAAAATGCTACACTACTAAACTTAAAACAAATAAATATTTCAATACGCCACCAATAATTGAGTAAGTATAAATTTTAACACATCTGTTTACCTCCTCGGATTTCAATACAAAATAAAATCATCACTTAATCCCGAAAATTACAATAGATATAAACCGCCAACGGCAGAGGGGTCGATCACTAATAATAATAAATAGCGGGCCAGCGCTAGCGGTGCCATCTTTGATTTCGTGTCACTCGTCCGCAATCACATCCGTGACGTCACAGGTTACCGCCACCCCATTGGTCGGGGCAGACAACG
Source organism: Scoparia ambigualis (assembly GCA_963921215.1). Lineage (NCBI taxonomy): Eukaryota > Metazoa > Arthropoda > Insecta > Lepidoptera > Crambidae > Scoparia > Scoparia ambigualis. The sequence continues at coordinate 9,650,081 of OY992501.1, forward strand.
GGGACCGACTCATAGCCGTATTAGGCCCTTTCTATGGGATAGCCCCTTTGTGTATCTGACTTTGGGGTCGGCTTTGTGACTGCTAGCCTTTTTTAATCGGGGCTCATTATTTCATTGTTTGTCGATTCATTCGGAGATACATGTGCATTGTCAATAGTTTTTGCAAAAAGCACAAAATGATTTGGGTATTCATTTAATTGGTGTTTTAATAATAATTTTGCGTACGCGCGATTCACGTACCCACCCTTATTGAGATTTGACTGATTGAGCCGTTTGGTTAATAAGTACTTACTTAATATTTAAAATGGATAGAATTTTCACAGTGTTAGCCAAAAGATGTCCAATCCAATGTTACATTAAGTAATACCCGTTTTCACCGACGACTCCTAAGTTTAGGTTTTAGGTTACCCCTAAGCAATTTTAGCTGACGGTTTCCTAACATTGACTTATTAGGGGATACTTAAAAATTGGGGGGCTGTTGTTCAAAACAAGCATATGATCTTACACGTGGATTGATAGTCCTGAAATGTGCCTAGCCCATCGGGCTCAGACCTCAGTCCGACCGAAATAGGTATTTCAGCTAAAACCGACACCGAAATTTCGGCAATGACCTCAGGTTCGGCCATAACCGATACGTCTTCTTAAAATTTTTATTGTATAATATAAAACTCATACAACACCTATAAAACTCACTGTAGGGAAGCGGATACATTGTAGGAAGGCCAAAGGGAAGATCTTCCTTCGAGCTGGGTGGTATAGCTCGGGGACCGAAGTCCAACGGATGTTAGTTGGAGGTGCTATATGTAGCGAATATAGCGAATGATATGGTGAATTCTTCGCTACCGCGATGCAGGCTTCCCATACTATTTTACCGTCGTAGTATGGAAACGTCGTTGGTATGCGTTAGTGGCGCCATCTGTTGACACAGGTGAGAAGTTGCTTGCTTCGTGTCGACCTATGTGCGGCATCATGCGGTAGGTGGCGCCGCCACACTCACAATTAGTGAAAGTCTAGTGTATTTTTTACACGAGCAAAAATATGTAACCAATTGTACTCTTAATACAATGAAATAAGAGTCAAAATTACATATTGGTGCTCGTGACTGTACAGTCGAGAAAGTTCGAATCCCGGTAGACCACTTTGCGGCGATATTCGCTTGCGCTCCGTCCCGACCGCGCGTACGTACAGTAGCGTGCGCGTAGATAGTGTGCAAGCGAATATCGTCCAAAAGTGATCGACCGGGAACAGTCGAGGGTACATACCAGTGTTGCCAGATTTTTTTTTGTCAAGTCGGGATTTGCAACTTATTGAGTGAAAAAAGCAGGATTCTTTCTACAAAAGCGGGACATAGTAAAAAAAACCGTATAAAATCCTAAGTTTTTAAATATTTGTTTTTTTGTTTGAGTTTAAAATAGATAATAAAAATAGCCATAGAAAATATATTTTTATAAAAAACTAGCGGCCCGCCCGCGACTTCGTCCGCGTGAACACACTGTATACCGTGACAAATTTCCAAAAAAAATTTCTTGTTCTGACAATTACGAATTACAACAAAAAAAAGAATCAGCAAAATCGGTCCAGCCCTACTGAAGTGATGCGCGTACAAACATTTAGGCAATTGATTTTTATTAATACAGATATGATACTTATTTTAAATCAGGTTTATCTTATCGTTGGGTAGTCGAGTCTTCTTCGTCTATAATGAAAAATGCACGCACTGTCGAGTTATCCCCGAAAAGCGGGACCGAGCCTGTCCCGCGCGGGACATTTAATTTTGATTAAGAAATCGGGATCGCCCCTACCAAATCGGGACGTCTGGCAACGCTGGTACATACACACATTTAGATAACCTTTCACATGACGGAGTGGGTCGCAAATCTGTTCCCCTTCGTCTGCTTCAAATTTTACAAAATTCGAAAATAATCAAAACAGTTCAGTTAAAACAGATAAAAAGAAAATTATACGAAAGAATGTCCCAAAACAGATTCCGGCTCAGCAAAATGCTGGCCTTACAGTCAGCACTGATCTTCCGACGGGACCGGTTTGGTGATGCTGCGATGGGCAACGTGTACTACAGAACAAAAATAAATTACAAAAATAGCTAGGTACCTCCGCTACCTATCTAATTTTCCGAAAAATCTCGAAATTTAGCATTTTAAATACAAGTATTTCAAATAAATCGCATCTCTGCATTATCGTTCATCTTAATTTGTGTGCTGAACTGTCTTACATTAGGTAAAGAAAATTTAACGCAATTTGTTTTTGCTGAATTCAGTAAAAAAATATTAATAGTGAACCAATGCAATACCTTTGAAAATGTACTATTTACATCATCAACATTTTCAAGGCCTCTTTTAACATTAAAAATAAGAGACGTACCATCTGCAAATAGTACAGTCTCACACAAGTTTCTAACAAAGTAGTTCAGGTCATTTATGTAAATCAAAGAAAGTAATGGTCCCAATATTGACCCTTGGGGCACGCCTATAGTTATGTGTACTCCTGAAGACACAGCAACATTATTAACAACTTTTTGAGTTCTATTCGACAGGTATAATATGATTGTATAAGGCTCAGTGCTATTTTTGAGACACCATAATGCTCTAGCTTGTTAACTAAAGTTTCATGACTAACGCAATCAAATGCCTTTGAGAGATCACAAAAAATACCTATTGCATCTTGCTTACCCTCCCAGGCGTCAAAAATGTGTTTAAGAAGCACAAATCCAGCGTCATTTGTAGAACTACCTTTTGTGGAACCAAACTGTTTTTCATGATAAAGTTTATTAATTGCAAAATGAGACAGTGATTGATTGTAAATAATTTTCTTAAAAACTTTGAGTAACGTAATATAGAAATAGGTCTAAAATTAGAGACGTTGTTTTGTCACGAGCTTTTAACAACGGCATTTCATTTTTTAGCATACTTCATTAAATTTGGAAAAGTTCCTTCTTCATGACACCTATTAAAAATATCGGCCAATGGAGGAGCAAAGGAACTATTATTTGTTTTAACAACATTTGTAGAGATACCCCACAGATCTTCACAGATCCCTGTGACTTATATAGAAAGATACTCAAGGCTCTCCCAAGCGGTATCTCACTCGGTCCGCGTTTCTCTTCGTAATAGCAGTGAAAGGAATAGGCAGACTGTATTAACCTAAAATTATTGACAGGATATATCATGGAGATGTTAATACCACCAAATTCGATACCGGTATTTTGTAAATACCGGTTTTTACCGAAAACTCCGGGATTTCTTATTCTACTCAGTACCAGTGGTTGGAAGTTTTTAAACATTTAAACATACAATAGATACGCGACTATTTACAATTTACAATGCTTTCAACCATTTTAACTAATATAAATAAATAAAGTTTTAAACGCTTCCAACCCACTGCATTGACACTGAATAGAAAAAGAAATCGTAGTTGTCGGAAAAGTCCAAGTCCAAGACGGTCAAGTCAAATTTCTGCCCCCCATGCTGTGACCCGTTGGACGATGGCCCACACTGCATCAGAGATGGCAATTCGCGACTAGACGCAGGCCGTGCAAATCCACGAACTTTGCCTTACTGTGGTGCTTCCATGCCAAGTATCACCATTTACACCAAAGAGGAAAGAAAAGCTTTGCAGAATCTGGACGTGAATAAGGCCAGCAGCGGCCCGGACGGGATTCCAGCCAGACTACTTAGGGTCTATGCGCTTGAATTGTCTCCGGTTCTAACGCGTCTGTACCGCCTTTCTCTTCTTACTAGAGCGGTTCCTTAGTCCTGGAAGCTTGCAAATGTGCAGCCAGTGCCCAAGAAGGGCAATCGTACAGGCATCTTTGCTGATTTTTGTGTCTGGATTTTGGACTTCCTATGTGAAAGGTCAATCAGAGTAGTTATTGATGGCTGTTCCTCCGACCACATAACTATCGATGCCGGGGTCCCTCAGGGCTTCGTTCTCTCTGCTACCCTTTTCTTGGTGTATAATAACGATCTGCTCAAGCCGGGAATTGTTGGGTATGCAGACGACAACACGGTCACAAAGAGGTATCTGTGTAGCGCAAGGGTCAGCGGAGAGGAAGTTTGTTTCTTAAGAGAGGCCATGGTTGAGCGGACAAACTTGACTTTGAGTCTTGTCTCCCAATGGGGTGACAACAATTTGATCAGTTTTAACGCCACCAAAACGCAGGCGTGTTTGTTCTTGGCCAAAAGGAGTCTTTTTAACCTGGCTCCTAATTTCCGGGGTGTGGATGTACCAATTACCGACAACCTCGATCTCCTCGGCATGAAGTTGACCACCAATCTCAACTTTAGCGACTAGATCGAAATAAATGCTCAAACTGCGGCCAAAAAGCTGGCTTTTCTAAATAAAGTTAAGCGATATTTCACGCCGGGACAGCTTCTAACTCTATACATATAAAGCACAAGACCGGTCATGCATGGAGTATTGCTGCCACCTTTGGGACGGCTCAGCAAAATATCAACTTGCCGCGCTCGATTCGGTGGAACGCAGAGCCAGTAAACTTATAGGTGACGATAAGCTTGTGAAAACCAAGCTTCACAGTCTCGCTCACTGTCGCTCAGTTGCTTTCTTGTCGGTGTTTTACAGGTTGTACTTCGGAGAGTGTGCTGTTGAGCTACACGAGCTTATTCCACCCTTTTCGACCATCGGGAGTCCAGACGTACGGTGGGTTACCACCCTTACTTGGTTAATATTCCACTCATACGCACTAAGCGTTATTCGTCTTCATTCATAATGTGTACAGCCAAGGTATGGAATTCCCTGCCGGCGTCTGTGTTCCTGAGTGCATAAAGCCCCAACATCTTTAAAGCCTGAATGAATAGGCTGCTTCTGAGCAAGCTCGCTCCATCATCGGCCACTTTTTAATCCTACGGATAAGAATGTGGCCAAGAGCAAGCCCATTCATTATATTAAAAAAAATGTTCTGTCCCGTCTAAAATATTAGGTAAATACATTCTGCAATATTTTTTCGGAGCGTAAATATGACAATTGAACATAATAGATATAAAAAAACGTAGGCATATGCAACCGAAACGGTCGCCACTCATGGCGTGACATTTACATGCCATGGTGTTGGTACTATGTGGAACCAGTAAGAGGGAGGCGCAGCTCCAGACATAAACTTAAAAAACTGAAATTTAAGGTATAAGCCCCTTGTTTTTAACTAAAAGTTGACGCTACATTCATTGATTGTTAGGCGGTACGGAGTTCGTCGGGACGGCTCGTTATAAAATAAAATACTCTTATTTACAACATTCACTTTATTAATAACAAACTTTACCCACTTTAACATACTTACATTGTGATAAAACCTTAATAAAAATGTTACGGTAATCAAATGCATTTAAACATGTAAAGCATTAAAAAATATGTTGCTGACGGAATACAAACCCACCTTCCTTTATAATAATACGATTTTATTTTTCACCAAAAACCATGTTGAAAAACGCTCTTGACTTTTAAATTTTTGACAAAACTGTACCTTCAAGCTAATAATATGAATTTTTGATAAGTATCGAAAATACAATAAACTTAAATTAAAACATTGTAGTACAAAGCGTTTATCTCATAGCTTTTACAATATTAATTAATTTACTACTTACTATAAGACTCTTAAAATTCGAACTAAGTAATTTAAGTAAATTAGAATAAGTACTGCAAAATGAATAGTTATAAAGAAATTCAAATGGTAATTTTAAAACAAAACCAAATATTTAATAAAGTTGGTACTTTTTAATTAAAACAGAAAACAACTAAATCTTAGTACTGTTATGAAGTTGATGACTAGATATTCACCTTAATGAGTAGCTTATTTTAGGTTAAACATACTATTAACACTTACTAAACGAGTATTGCACGATCAAAAATACATAGGTAACTTAATTCTTATTATTCTTAGAAAATCAATTGAAATGCAAAAAAAAATAAAAGGCAGAAAAAGCATTCCATAACAACATAAATAATGTATAATAGAAAATATATTTAAGACTTAGTTATAGTTAAAAATACGCAAATAAAAATAACACTTACCTATGTTATTAATGAGTAATATTTAGACATAATAAAACACACCACCTAATTATGCAACCACTACTACACCTTGTGTACCTACATACTGAAAACTGAGGAGACCTACTTACTTACATATTATAGATTCAAATAGACATATAGATACAAAAACATCCAGATATTTTGAAAATATGAAATACTTACTTACTAAACTATTTGTAATGCCTTAACACGCTTGTTTTTTAGAATTACACTCAGCGATCGTCAATTTCATATTTATAGGACACCAATCAATCATCTCTGGATATGTCAAATGCTGTCTTCTTTTTGTACTACATATTATTGTGCTTACCAGTAGGTAGTTACAAAAAAAACAGCATTTGTATATGGAGAAGAGTGTTCAGATGGCCTTATGCGAGGTTTTCGCATTCGATCACGTTAACGTAAACGAGATTTTGTACGGCTTGATTGTGTTAACCCGCCTATTTTCCTCCAGGCGGCGCTGTTTGAACGTCATACAAATTCTCGTAAACAATGATGGAATGGTTAAACTAGCACAAGGCAAACAGTTGAAAACGTGATGATTCATTTCCTGGAAGTTGCTAAATTGTCGACAGCTGATGCTAATACAAGTTGCATTATATATCTAGACATAAAACACACCAATGCAACCACTACTACACCTAATTAAGGACCTATCTACCTATTGAGAACTTACCTGCTTACTTAATAAAGATTCAAAATCATCCACATATATCGAAAACTTTAAATACCCACTAAACTACTGATAATGCCAAAACCTCTTAGAGTCAGCGATCGTCAAGATTGTAGAAGATGAATCAATCAATCATGCCACTTATGATCTACGGAGTTGGCAAATGCTGTCTTCTTTTTGTTCTTAGTACAACCAGAAGACAGCATTGCGATTGAACACGGAGACGAGTGTTCAAATTGCCTTGTGTGAGATTTTCGCATTCGATCACGTTAACGAAAACAAAGACTTGAATGGGTAATTCAGACCGCCTCTTTGGTCCTAGAAGGCGCTGTTTAAATGCAAATGGTGAAACTCACACAAGACAATCAGTTGATAATGAGTTAATCCATCTACTGGAAAATTGTCGACATCTGATGCTAAAATAAGTATACTTATAATACGAGTAAGTATATGTAGATATCAAACACACCTCGAATTGTCTAAATTCAACCACTACTAGGTACACTTAACTATAAGTACCCACCTACTGAGAACCTACGAGACCTACTTGCTTAATTACTAAAGATTCAAAAACATCCAGATATATCCAAATTTTTTAATACTAAACTATTGTTAGTGCCAAAACACGCGTGTTTCTCCTAGAGTCAGCGATCGTCAATTTTGTTGGAGATGAATCTATCATGCCAAACTCAGCACGGCAATTAGTTGATAATGAGTTGATACAGCTCCTGAGAGAACGCTTAATTGTCGAAAACTGATTCTAAAATAAGTTATATTATTATATAATAAGTAATATATACTTAGACATAAAACACACTACGTATTGCCTAAATGCAACCACACCTAACTAAGTACCTTCTTACTGAGAATGAACTAAGAAAGAATCTACAAGACCTATTTGTATAATTATTAAATATTCAAGTACATCCAGATTTATCGAAAATTTACTCATTTAATTATTGAAGATTCAAAAACATCTAGATATATCAAAAATTTCAAATACTGATTATTGTTAGTGCCAAATCACGCGTATACCTCTCAGAGTCAGAGATCGGTAATTTTGTCTCAAATGCTGTCTTCTTTTTGTACTATTTCTGTAAAATCAAAAATAAGACAGCCGAACGTACGTAACTGGAGACGAGTGTCAGATTGCCTTGTGCGAGATTTTTGCATTCGATCACGCTAACGAAATCAGGAATTTGTGTGGCTTAAATTGTTAACCCGCAGCTTTAATGCCGTACCTACATACTCTTATTTACGATGATTGAATGGTTGAACTCGCACAAGGCACTCAGTTGATACATCTCCGGGGAAGCCGATAAATTATCGATAGCTGATACTAAAAGTATCGTACATGCTTTGGCTTTAGTGGGTAAAGTTGTAGGTTGTCCAGTCCAGAGTTAAAATAAATTAGAATGTTGCTTCCAGCAGTACACTTTTTTACATTCATCATCAAGCACCTATAAATAAAATCAAACACGAAATTCTTACAAAACATAACGTATTCTAGATCTCCAGTTACGCTTCCATCAGCGAAAGTATTTTTATTATCACGGTATTGTTTCTTAATTAATAAATAATTACAATATAAATTTTTAATATCAATGTACTCGTATTGGGCTATTACTTTATTGTAAATAATTGATCGGAAAACATTTCAAAATCTTCCCAGTTAAATTCTAATCCACAAAGTACCTAATCGTAGTAATCTAAATACTTAATCCTTTTTTATTTCGGCTCTATTGTGATGGTGGATTTGTACGACTCCTATCTTTCGACAAAACCTGCATTTTATGCCTTCCACTCACAAATTGTAGAGCTAAAACGTGATCGAGATAGACTTCCGTTGATGGACGGGCCTTAGAGACATTTTTAATTATGTACTAGGCGCTTGTTTACATTTTTGTCCTAATTCTTAAAGAAAGTTAATATTGGGGTTAATTTTCCGCCACAATATAATGCTTAACATAGTTATAAAAATTAAAGAGAAAATGAAACGATATTCAGTTCTTTCAACCACAACCTTTAAAAAGTCATCATCAGGGTTACTGGCGTACGGTCGGCGTCAAAAGTGAGTGGACATTAGACATCAAGCATATCAACGTCTCAAAATTCACCGGCTCTTGTCGCCGAAAGTACGTGTACATGTTCACATGGACGTGGTGATATTTGATTTTTTGGTCAGAGCGTAGAGGGCGAATTGTGTGACACTCTAAACTAGAGAGACACAACTCCATCCTGGTGCCAGCTTAGAAGCACCACCAGGAGCAGCCCTGGTCTTCGCTCTGATCCTCGTCTTATTCCTTTGGCAGGGCGCTGTCGCTCTTGCCGCGGGAGTAGACGCGGTAGGCCGTCTTCGAGCCGAGCATCCTGTCGAGCAGGCTGTGCTTGTTGCGGCGGCGCAGGGCCAGCACCTCGCGGCACACCTCGTGGAACACCTCCCCGACTTGGTTGACCTGCTCGGCGGCGGCGACCTCCGAGAAGCTGCACTCGAAATCTTTGGCCAGGATCTCACCTTCTTCAGGGCTGACCTGGAAATGGTAAATTTATTGGTTACTGTATGATAAAATAATATTTAAGTACATAGATAATATTTTAACATTTTTTTATTGTGTGTAGGGTGGTTTTTGTCACCAGCTATAAAAAATGGAATGATTTTATCATGTTTAATTATCCACTTTCAAATGATACTTATATTTATTTATTTTAAGGTATGATATGGCTGCCTGCAAGCTGACTGAAACATTGCGAATGCGCTGCTATTCTGCTATTCTAATTAACATTATTTTAAGACATAATCACCATAGTGATGTAGGATTATTGATTAGGAAGGAAATGTTAATGTCAATCTCTAATTTTAACCTCAATTTCTAAAACAGAAAAAAAAATATCTCGTGAACTTGGGTAAATAAATTAAAAATGTTTTCTATTTATGAATATAACGTGTTTTTTCTACAATAAAGAACAACAATCATCAGGGCACAACAATTTTTTAAGAGGGACCCGTGTTTGGGCAATCTCCTTTGGAAAAGTTCCTTCTTCAAGACACAAAATATTGGCCAATTGAGGAGCTAAGGAATTAATAATTGTTTTAGCAACATGTGAAGAGATCTTCTGTATTTTTATAATTGTAGATAGATAGATAGATAATACTTTTATTGTAACATAATCACACAAACATGTACAATGTTACAATTAAATGTATTGTTTTAGAAGCTTTAAAATGGTGTCAGTATTTATATGTCTAAAACTGTCACCGCACTTATCAACACTTGACTCCAGGAGAGCGACAGCAGATAAGAGCAAGAACTTATATTACTAGTTATGTCCATAGGTATCCTAGAGAAAAAATCCTTTAAATGCACCAGCGACTGCGCCATCTGATTCTTTTATTTTACTATTGACTTTAAGTGAATATATATACGGCCCTTAATTTTTGTTTTACCAGTTTCTTGATTAATAATATTCCATGTAGTCTTTACTTTGTTAACCGAAAGTGCTATTTAAAAAAAAATTGCTTTAGCATTTAAGCAGACTTTTTTTAAATAATGTTTAATAGTTTCTAACATATTCAATAAAGTTAGGATTTTTAGAAGTAGATTTTAATCCATACAACTCATACAATTTCCTCCCTGGTGTCGCACAGTCACTAAACTTTATCTTCGAGTTATTTAATTTAATAGTTTTCGGCTTATAAGTGTTAAATTCATCCCGAATGCAACTGAAAACTTTTGTGTAAGTATTACCTGAATTATCAGTTTTTCACCGATTGATCTACACACTATATTTTGTTATGGAGAGACATTATGGTGTTCAATAGTGGCTAATTGTTCGGTATGGTCTAAAATAACACAATTTATAATAGATATTTTAAAAACAAGACAATTACTAAAAATATTGTCTAAGCAAGTAGCAGATGTAGACGTTATTCTAGTTGGTTCATTGAACACGTGATCTTAATTAAATGATTTAAAAGTTTATGAATCTACTGGACATAGAAAATTTGTTCACATTAAAATCTCCACATACAAGTGCACCATATCGTCTTTTTTCCCAACTAGAATGATAGCGATATCAGGTTGGTGGTCCTGCTTAGCACGACGCACGTAATTGAATGACTTCAGCTACCCTATCGGCTAAAAAATATGGATATGGACATGGCTTCATTTGACATTTGAAGCTCATATTTTGTCCTTACAAGGACAAATGTTCAAATGTCGAATGAAGCCATGTCCATATCCACATTTTTAGCCGATACACTCGCTGGTCGGTGATGAAGTAGATAATAAACAGAGAGCCGAGAGCGTATATTGATATATTATTACCTGTCTCAAGTGCACCATATCAGCTTTGTTCCCAACTAGAGTGAGAGGGATATCTGGTTGAAGGTCCTGCTTAGCACGGCGCACATAGTTGAACGACTCCCGGTCAGTGATGGAGTACACCAGGAACAGGCAGTCGGCCCACTGCGTCACCTCGTTGGCAGGCACGTCATCCACACTCTGAAATGTACGGTCCAGCTTGTTTAAGAGAGTTACGCATTTCGATTTCCCATACAAACTTCCAAGTCGAAATTTTTAAAAACTATATAATAAGCCAATTTTGATGAAACTTTGCATGCTAAAGTAAAACACAGGGATCTAAACAGTTTGTTGAAAACATTTTTAAAAATCATTTACTTAGCTGAGTTATTGCTATTTAAAGTCCGCTATGGAAAGGTTAAAATCGCAATAACTCAGTTCTTAAACATAATTAAGTATAAATACAGCAGAAACACTACAAGACAGAGGATGTAATGTGACATATTGTCTACGCTACAATTTGAATCCTGCCACATTAGCAGCCTATAAAAGTCTCAATGCTGGGTTCAGGTCTGTTCACATGAACATAATAATGGGTTTATACTTATATTTATGTTATGATAACGAAACGTTGAAAAAAATGTCTACCTCAGACGGAATCAAACCTTCGTAATGCGGAATTTTTTGTTATCTTTGAGTTTATTTGATCGTTTTATGACGCAAATAATCAAATAAAAATATTTTCCCTTATAAACTAGTATTTGGTCATTGATTTTAATTTTTCAAACAAAATAATTAATTATTTAATTGGCAAATACTGCATCGTACTATTAGATGCCTCGATGAAATCACTCACACATGCGACTGCATTGTGAAAGTGTCGCAGTCGTCAGTGTGAATGCAACGACTTTCACAAAGCAGTCGCATGTGCGAGTCAATGCATCTACAGTATGATGCAGTTTTTGCCAATTAAACAATAAATTATTGTGTTTGAAAAATTAAAATCTAAACCAATGACAAAATACTACTGTTTATTGAAGAAAATATTTTTATTTTGGTGTAAACTAGCTGTACTTTAAATATACGCTATTGTTGTAAATTCTAAGATTTTGTTATGACATGACACTGTTGCTATAAAAACATAAAGTCCTCCTCCCGGATTGCGGAGGACGCGGGTTCGATTCCCGCCTGAGGTAGACATTTTTTTCAAAGTTTCTAAAAGTGGTTGACCGACAATTTCCTACATCGTAAATAGGCAGATCAGGACTTAGCCGGCCATATTGACCCAATGTGACTTGGTGAATTTTGAGGACTGTTGTCTTACGACAACAACCAGGACCAACGGTTAAACAGGCCTTATAAAGCAAAGAAGAGATTGAGATACTTTAGACACCCATCCAAGCATTTGGTGACCCTGTGTTGCGGACATTGCATAACCTGCAAGATTACAACCCAAACGAAGAAGCCGCTGCAAAATGGAACTCCGAACAATTTTCTCGTCTACGTTTTTTGTTAACAATAATTTATAGCTCAAAAGATGCTTTTGTTTGTTTCGTCACGTCACCGTTTTAAATGGATCGTTAACAATAAATTGCGTAAATAAGGGACGCGTAAAATCACAATTGGCCTACATTGTGGGTGATTTGGCGAGTTCCCGAAAAGCAATGTTTATTTGCGGCTGCCGAAAGTGCATCACTCACATTATAATTCTCTTGCAGTTTGTGAGTTGACTCGTGTGTTTGTAAATAGCGGGCATAATAAAAATGGTGAATCACATTATTCAACCTTCAGCCAGTCATCTTATTGTTAAGAACAGAGAAGGCTATACCAACAACAGCATGACTCTCTTCGGTCGGGTTGCAATCATGCAAGTAAGCAATGTCTGCAACCCAGTGTCACCAAATGCTTAGTTGTTTTTTTTTGTTAATTTAGTTCATGACCATGGATACCAGTCCTTCAGTCGTAATTTTAGAGTTCATTGATTATACACTGATGATAATGAGTGATGATAATATGAACGTTTAATGCTAAATGATGTTCCCCCCAAACCCCATGAGTTCCAGTAAAGATGTGGGGCTTTACTGAGATCTCGCACGGACTTCTTGCCAGAATTTGAAATTAATGATGTTGCACTGTTTTGTTTTATTTGCCAACTTTCATGCACGTTCACAAACACTTAACAGTAAATAATCCACCATTATTTCACATTAATAGTCGACAAAACAAAAAATAGAGAAAATAAAACAAAACTGCAGACATGACGCTTCACTTTCCCGCCAAGAAGTCACCACCAAATGCTTAGATGTCGGATGGGTAACCATAATAAAGTAAGTATATCTCATTTATTATGTGAAATCTACTCTACTCTTGTACTCCCTTTCTATTTAAAAATACAAACTTGCTACTTTAGTATTGATACATACCTTAGGGCAGGTATCTAAAATTTCAAATAAAATCGGTTCTCCGTCTAACATAGCCTCGTGTTTGTATCTGGTATCTGCAAAAGAATAAAAAACATTTTTTAACTTGAGTTCAGTATGTTTTATTTTAAACTAGCGGCCGCTCGCGGTTTCACCCGCGTGGTTCCCGTTTCCGTGGGAATATCGGAATAAAAAGTATTCTATTTGTTAATTCAGATTAAAACCTATCTGTATGCCGAATTTCATTCAAATCCATGGAGTAGTTTTTACGTGAAAGAGTAACAAACATACACACTCACAAACTTTTGCCTTTATAACATTAGTATGAAGTGTGATAATTCATAATTATAATTCATAATTCATAATTCATAATAATTCATAATTCATAATTTATTTCTAATAAAATATGGTAACATAAATAAGATGGATCAGTAAAAATTTCGGTATCACATATTTTGCCGTAAAACAGCGTAGAAATGTTTAGAAATTAAAAGTTAATACAAGTAAAACATAGAATCATAACAAAATTAAATAGTTTAAATATATTTGTCATGCGAGTTTAAAATAATAAAATAAATTAATTATTATATAAAAATTTTCATTGGATATATTGCATTGAATTTACATAATAAAAAAAGAAAAAATAGCTAAATTAAAATATTATAAATCATCATTTAAAAAGTCACTAACAGAATAATAACATCTGTCCAACAAGATGGACTTTAATCTCTTCTTAAAGAGTGACAATGGCAATGCCCTAATATTATTTGGTATCTTATTATAAATAACTGGTGCCATACCAAATATGCTCTTTTTCAACAGTGCTGTGCTATATCCACCAGTAACTAGTAGGTTTTGATATTGAGCACGTAAATGTCTTTTTGTTGCATCTGTTCTTTTTACAAATTGATGTTGGTTTGTTTTTACAAATATACTAACTTCTAAAATATAAATAGATGGCAATGTTAATATCTTTAGAGATTTAAACACAGGCACACAACTTTCTCTGGGATTTATACCACAAATAGCTCGTATACATCTTTTTTGTGACTTGAAAATGCTCTCTCTTTCACAACAGTTACCCCAAAAGATAACTCCAAACCTCAAAGTTGATGCAACCAGCCCATGGTATGCCACTACCACTGACTCAAGTTTTACTTTTCTGGACAAAGAATAGAGAGCATAAGCACATCTATTAAGCTTCTTACAAATTTCTTCCGCTTGGGGTTTCCAAGTAAGCTGACTGTCCAGCACCACTCCCAAGAATTTAATCACATGCACCTCTTTCACCTTTTGCCCTTGATGTTCTACTTTTAAATTATTAACAACGAGTTTTTGATAAAAATGCATAATTTTTGTTTTCTCTAAATTTATTTTTAAATGATTTTCTTCAAGCCAATTAATTATTTGGGTAAGGGAATCATTAATGTTTTTCGTATGTAAGTTTGTGTTATTACCATCTGATTCAATTATAGAGGTGCTATCATCGGCGAATAAAACCATGTTGTGATTTTTAATAGATTTAGGCAAGTCATTTATATAAATGAGGAATAATAAAGGGCCAAGGATGCTGCCCTGTGGGACTCCAAATTTTATGATCTTTGGCTCTGATCGATATGAAAGTTCAAATTTTGTTTTTTGGCATATTCTTGTAACTTCAGTGTATTGTTTCCTACTGCTAAGATACGATTCTAAAAGTTTTAAAATATTTCCTCTTATTCCATAAGCATTGAGTTTTCGGAGTAGTTTCTTATGTTCCACATAGTCAAAGGCTTTAGTCATATCCGTATATATAGCACATACTGGATTTTTTATATCTACATTAGTCATAATTATGTTAAGTAACTTAAAAATTGCCATATTAATGTTTCTATTTTTCCTAAATCCCATTTGTTCGTCGCATAAAAGGTCGAATTTATTGAGGTACATATACATAGAATTATAAATTATATATTCAAATATTTTTGAAAAAATTGAAATTAACGCTACTGGCCTATAATTAGTCATATCGTTTTTATTGTTTCTTTTAAATAGTGGTTTCACTATAACCGGTTTCATTTCTTCTGGGTATGAACCTTGAGTAATGCATAAATTGAAAACATGGCTGAGAGGACCGCATATAACTTCGGACACATATTTTATGACCTTAGTGGAAAACCCGTCATATCCGACACTACACTTATTTTTTAGTTTTTTTATTGCAATCATTACATCATATGGAATAACCGGTACCATAAACATTGATTTTGGAAATTCTTCAATAATGTTTTTTTCAGATTTCTTTGATGTTGGTAAATTTGGGATTTGATGTATGAAATGTTGATTAAATGCGTTCGCTATTTTTGTCGGGCTTGTAACAGTTATTCCGTCTTGTTTAATTACATTTATAGGTTCGTGAAGTTTCTTAGGTCCGTTTATTAATTGCCAAGTTGCTTTTGATTTGTTTTGTGACGTTAATATAAAATGAGTGTTTTGGGCCCTTTGTGTAAGTTTAATAATCTTTTTAAACCTTCTGGAATAAGTCTTAAGAGAATTGGCGTTTTGTACTGATGGATAACGACGATATGTCCATAGCAATTGTCTCTTTCTCTTACTGCACATCTTTATACCTTTCGATATCCATTTCGTTTCTTTGTCAAGCTTAACTGTTACTGTTTTAAATGGAAAACACAGGTTGTAAAGAAGGTGAAATAAATCTATAAACTCATCATAAGCCGAGTTTGAATTTGTTGCTTTATAGATATTGTTAAAAGAAAGGCTTTGTAGGTGTTTTTTAAATAATTGTAGGTTGTTCAAGGAGATATCTCGAACCTTTCTCCGCCAAAACCTTAGCAAACACGTCCTTTTTACCGGTATTTGCAATATTTGTGCAGTGTGATCGGACAAGTGAAGATCAATCGCTTCAGCTTTACATCCATATCGAGAATTGTGCGCAAAATTATCGATGCAAGTATTACTTATTAGCCTGGTTGGTTCTTTTATTGCTAGTTTGAGATTGTAGTTTAAAAGAAAACATTCAAAGTCTAAAGCCAACCTATTTCTTTTTAGCGTGTCTATGTTGAAATCACCACAGATTACAATGATTTTATTTGTATTTTTACTTATTAATTTCATAACTACATCTAATCTATCATAAAAATCATTTATATTGGTTAAAATTGGAGGTCTATAAATACACAAAATAATTAATTGGTTTTTAGTTAATTCTACAGCACAACATTCCAAGGTTCCCTTGAGTGAGCACTTTGCGATGTCTGGTAGTTCCCTATATTGATGTTCGTGCTTGACTAAGATGCACGCTCCACCTCTTTTCTGATGGTCTCTACAATAACATGCCGCTAGTTGAAAATTTGGTACATTTAACAATATTTCGTGTCCGAGTAACATAAAATGTTCTGTTATACAAATTACATCAATTGCTTTTTGTTCATTTAATAGCTCGCTAATATGAATGGTCAAAAGGTCCGCTTTGTTCAAGAGCCCAGCTATGTTTTGGTGAAGGATATTAATATTATTATAAAAGAAAAAAGTCCATGCTGCGTTGTGTCGATGTAGCGTTGATAATTTCATGAGGTTGTTCCATATTTGTTCGAAGTTCTTTCGTTTGTTTGTCTTCATTCAATATTTCTTTGTTCGTCAGCAGTACCATCTGTTTTAAATTATGAAAGATATTTTTCATGCCAACATTATTTAGGGTTCCGTAACGCTTGTGAAACATGTCGTAATCATAGGATAATTCCCAATTTGAGTCAAGTAGTTTGGCATAGTTATGTGTAAGTATATCTAAGTATAATAAATTATTAAAAATCTCCATTCTAGAGTTGAACATTGTGGAATAGTCCGTAAATTTGTATGTAGGAAGGCACAAGATTATATTAGTATTGAGTAATTTTTCTAATGTATTTCGTAAGCTTAATATTAGGTCGAGGTAATCATTTGTTTTGAAAAAATCGTCTTCCCCGATAAATATAAAGCAATAATCGTTTTTAGTATAACTTCGCAGCTTGTTTTCGATATTTTCAATCATTTTTTTCAGTCCACAGTTCGGCGTAAGATAATGACATATTTGATAATCATTGAAAGTTTCTCTAGCTATAGATACAATCTTGTTTCTCTTGTTGTTACTTAATATACATATTTTGTTTTTTATTCTATTGTTTTTCTTTTCCTTTCGTAATGTATGTTTTGACGTATTTTCCAGTTCTGATTTAGTTTTCGTAAACATGCGTGTTTGTGGTGTAAAGAATTTAATTTGTTTTTTTTCTTTCGTTCCGGCAGGTGTCGCTTTTTTTGGAGTCCCAAAGCCGTTTATTAAATCTTTTGTAACTTTCTTGCACATTTTATGCTTTGTGTTTAATTCTTGTAAGTTTCTTTTTAACTCGTTATTTTCCATTGATAGATTGTCTATTTCTTGATGTGCTGATTCTAATTCCTGATTTAATTTCTTAACTTGTTCTCTTAATTCATTAATTATTTCGCTATCTTCGTTTTCTATGTCCGAAGATACGTTGGGGAGGCTTGTGATTGTGCCATCTAGTGACGACATTACTGTACTATCTTCTGCTGTTAGTGATTGTGTTCTATGTCTACGAAATGTTATGTTTTCCAAGAAGTTATTCATTTTGATTGTTGAGTCGGGTATGATGTGTAGGTGGTATATTATTAAGGTCGGTTGCTACTCGATTTATCTTGACAAGATAAATCGAGTGATAGTGTGATGATACTCGTACATCCTACTAATATTATAAACGCGAAAGTTTGTAAGTATGGATGGATGTTTGTTACTCTTTCACGTAAAAACTACTAAAAGGATTTAGATTAAATTCGGCATACAGATAGTTTATAACCTGGATTAACACATAGGACACTTTTTATCCCGATATTCCCACGGGAACGGGAACCACGCGGGTGAAACCGCGAGAGGCCGCTAGTACATACATATAATCACGACTATTATCACAGAATAAGTAAAAGTACTACCGTACTATTATCTTCGAAGGCTTAGAGTCAGAGACTAGGCAATGATGACAGCAAAAGTAGTCCTCTACCTTAGTCCACTTTTCACCAAATCGAAACTGCAAATGTGCTCAGCGTGACAGGTGGTGAGCCCATCGCCGCTCTATGCTGTTGGATGTATGTGCAGTCTTTAGTCCGTTAGTTGCCTTTTACGACACCCAAGAGAGGGGTAGACTAGTATAGTACTAGTACTAGTAGACTACTAGTATTCTTTCACCTCTACCCGACACGGTTTTTTATTCATTGTAAAATAAGAAAGTTTTATATTTATACCTTGCTGATGATCATATTCGCCGATGTAACGCTTAGTGAGGAAGCGTACCGTTAGAGCTGAAACAAAGAAATAATTGTATTTTTCTATGTATATATCTATTATTAAATAATCTATATCCTCGTAAGGCCCAATGACCTAATTTTATGACAAAAATATGCTGGCACTCCGGTCCAAGACAGTTTTTAAAATCATTTAATTACGGCCCAGCGAGCGACCTTATATTATGACATGATGTTTAAACGTATTTTTTACTTTAAATAATCCCGCCAATTAAAGCTACACCGCTGCAGACACGTCGGCACAGCTCAGTGCAATACTGCAATGTACACATCCTACGCTAACTACCAGCTCTAATCACCTCTGTGGTGTAGTGACTACCGGTGGCAGTCCCAAAGGTCCTAGGTTCGATTCTCAGAAAGGTAATAACTTAATTAGGTTGGTGGCAAGACTTCGGACTCAAGTCCGCCTAACTAGCTGCTACTATCGTCAACCGTATAACGAGATTTTATTATAAAAATTACGTGTAAATTAATAAATTGGTTTATGTAACACTTCCAAGTAGTTGGTTTTCGAGTTCAAAACTCTTCTTTGACCAATGATTAGTGACATATTAGTTACAAAGTTACTTGACTAATGTCCGGGTAATTCATTAATAGTCATTTATATATATCCATAATACATTGACGTATTATTAGAAATATTATGCAAACACAGTTTTCAGTTTAGATTTTACCGAATACGCATACAATGTACGAATTCGTAAATGAAACACACGGCCTGTAATTTCAGGTAACAGCAATTTCCTTGATTGCGTCCATTGGTGCAAATACAAAAACACTTTTAAATGTTCGCGGATTGAAGTTGGGTAGCTGTAAGCTTCAAAAAGGAAAATATTCTCATTCTAACACACGACCCTTCGTCTTTGTTATATGGCAACATAATGAACGAAAATGTGTGTATGATGTAAACAAAGTAGCAAATCATATTGAATAATTAGTAAAGTTATGCTTTTTTAATGTCCCGATGCTGGGCAAGGCCCTATGATTGAAATCAAGTCACCCGAAGAGCTTTTCCACTTAGCAACCGAGGCACATTACATCTAGACAAATTAAAAACAAAACTAAAGTAAAACTTTATAAAAAGTTTTAATGTTTATTAAAAATGTCTGATTACATAGAAGACAAAACAGCTGGGGTCGAAAATGCTCCGACTGCTAAATCTTTAACTATCTTAATAAAAATCAATTGCCCAGAATGTTTGTACACGCATAATTTCAGAACAGCTGCACCAAGTTGGGTAATTATTTTTTTTGTTGTGTTCGTAATTGTCAGAGCTAGGTTTGTGTGAAATACAATGTTTGGAACTTCGTCACGGGGCACAGGCTGTTCAAGCAGACGAAAACGCGGGCGGGCCGCTAGTGTCTATATAAGATGACCGCTAGATACCACAAGATACTTCAAGGGCTGGTCAGGTAAAGTTTTATACATGACAAAAATGGAATTCGTGTTTTTTCGTAGGTACTTATCGCCCAGCTGACGCGGACGCACGTCAACAGACGGCCGTATGCTTAAAAATAAATTAGATACTGAAAGCCTATCCAATTAAAATACACAAAATGAATTATTTTATTTTCATTAAAAATGATAAAACACGAATTCATTTTTTGTCATTTTTGTCATGTTTAATACACTTGACCTGACCAGCCCTTGAAGTTTCTTGCGGTTTCTAGCAGTCACCTTATATAAATAAAAATCAATTACCTCGAATTTAAGCGCGTATCACTTTAGAACGGCTATTTAGCTAACTCTTTTTCGTTGTGTTTGCAAAATGACATTCTAGAATGTCATTGTGTTTGTAATAGGTAGGACAAGGTTTATGTGTGGTGTTCTCGTCTCGCGGATGAAGAGAGCGTCATTAATTTAGGAATGGCTTAAGTATTAATTTTTTTGTAAATTATATTTTTATCGATGGCTTCTATGTAGCGGGAATAGAGGCAGCTTTAACCGGTAGAAATCGGTAGACCGGCTGTAGGTTTTTGGGGTCCACCTTCAGTCATTGTTATATATAATGATTTTGTATTCATATTTTAATATCATTGGTTTTAATTAAATAAGTAATTCGTTTATTTTATTTTAATTTTTATTGTAAATGTGTATTTTACTAAAAGGTCATTTTAGCTCCTTGTATAACATACAAGTAGCTAAAATGACCCAAACGGACTAAAGACTGCACATACGGCACGATGGGCTCATCAAAATAATACTACCAACCCCTTTCTTCTCTTGGGTGTCGTAAAAGGCGACTAACGGACTAAATACTGCACATACATCCAACAGCATAGAGCAGCGATGGGCTCATTAAAATAACACTACCAACCCCTCTTTTCCCTTGGGTGTCGTAAAAGCGACTAACGGGCTAGAGACTGCACATACATCCAACAGCATAGAGCGGCGATGGGCTTATCAAAATAATACTACTAACCCCTATCTTCTCTTCGGTTTCGTAAAAGGCGACTAACGGACTAAATAACTATTGCACATACATCTAACAGCATAGAGCGGAGATGGGCTCATCAAAATAATACTACCAACCCCTCCCTTCCCTTGGGTGTCGTAAAAGGCGACTAACGGGCTAAAGACTGCACATACATCCAACAGCATAGAGCTGCGATGGACTCATCAAAATAATACTACCAACCCCTCCCTTCCCTTGGGTGTCGTAAAAGGCGACTAACGGGCTAAAGATTGCACATACATCCAACAGCATAGAGCGGCGATGGGCTCATCAAAATAATACTACCAACCCCTTTTCGTCCCTTGGGTGTCGTAATACATCAATGCGTAAAAGGCGTATACGGACTAAAGACTGCACACCTACCTACTAGAAATACCTATAAAGTAAATGTTCGTATGCGAATTCTATTTATGTTCCAAATTCAAATCACATTAATGACCAGCGGGTCATTATGAAATTCAGTAAGTACTTACAATATTAATGCCCTGCTAGACCACAGGTCTATAAGGGTCTGATACTCTAGTTCGAATGACGTTACCTCGATGTATACACTTTCAAACTTTCGCGTCCCATTATGCACACATTTTTGATGCCTTTACTAAATAGTTTTGCGTTAGATCCCGTTTATATATGTGTTGCCTCGATGTCTCTAACTCGACGGTACACTTCACTAATGACATACTTGAGGTTAGGTTTGCAAGACATATAATTTGACGTTGTCGAGCAGGTGGTGTGAAAAGTATTATGCCTCCTGTGAACAGTGATACCTACATCTCAAAATGTTTCAGTGCAGCAGAAATTGTGTTTCAAAAAATTTAAAGCGGAAGATCTTTTTTTTCTTGAACTTTCGTTCAGATTAATTGAGTTTAGTGTTATTTTAGTTTTAATAAAATAATAAATCTTCTTCTTTTCGGTCATTCTCAACAGGCCTGGTTTTTGAGCGTCCATACAAATACCTGACTAATTTGTAATATTTTGGAGCTGGCTTTTTTTTGGGACTATATCTAGCAATTGTCTTTTAAGAATATACACATCATTTGGTAGAAAAACACTCAAAAGTATTTTTTCAAAGTTGTTCTCCTAATTTCCGTTCGCTGTCCAGGGGGGTTACTCTCGAACGCAAACTCAATCTTAATACAATTCCAATGCGATTAATATGTATCGATATTGGGATAAATAAAGATAATTCCGGAACGCCATCTCGATAATAATTTGTTTAATCAATTTCCACGCAATTTAATTCCAATGTGGTGCTATTGTCGCTTACAAAAGTGCCATTTGACATTTTTTAGTAATGCAATTCTGTTTCAAGAGTAGCCTACCAGAATCCAGAATCAACCTTTATACCTTCAACAGTCTCAAAGTAAGCTACGATTGGTACATTTCAGTCAATTAGGAAGTTATTCAATACATTTTATTATTCACAATAAATAATTTGTTTAAAAAGTGTATTTTCTTAGATAGAACGAAACATATGTTTGTCCTTTCATTATACATAATTTCCGTCACTAGTTAAGAAGTAGCGAATATCTCACTAGCGGAGTAAGCAATCCTATCCCCACCGCAACGTCGCGCCGTCTTACATCAGTATAAACCGAAACGGTTCTGTGTCACCTGCCCCCTTACTCTTGAAACCGATCGCTATTGGATCGGATTGGTATTGTGAATTTTCGTACTCCTTAGTTACGACACCAGAGCTAATATGGATTCATATTGCGTGGATATTGAGTGAAAAAAATACAAAACTCAATGCCATTTAGTTCACCCAATATGAATCCAAATTAGCGCTGGTGTCGTAACTTAAAAATACGAAAATTCACAATACCAATCCGATCCAATAGCGATCGGTTTCGAGAGTAAGGGGGCTGTTCCGTTGTCGAACTACGACCGTAAGTTCCTAATTTCCGTTTGCATGGTTAACTACTATTCTAATTTCCGTTCGCTCTTTTAATTATTGACGTGACAACGTCTTATAAATTGGTTTGCCGGGTGACACTTCAAGAAACTGCGTTACGCTCCGCTCACGTTATGCGCTCACAATGAGAGCGAGTGAGAGGCACGCGTCCCTTCCACTCGGGCATGGTTAGCCCGCCTAAGAGCGAGAGAGACAGACATAAAAAGTGAAAGGCACGCGTCCCTTCCATATTATTTCATCCTTCTTCCTACTATACGAATGAATATTCACATTAAAATTATTTTACCACTCAAAGTCGTTGTCACGTAAAACTTTCGCCCGTATACCGACTTTACAGGCAACCAATTTTTAATTAATGTTTTGAAATGCATACAAATTTCGATAGTTAGATTATTATATGCAGAAATTTGTTGTTGAACACATGCTTGAAGCAATATACCGTATTCCTTAACATTTAATTTTTATCTCATAAATACCGCCGTGTTCCTAATTTCCGTCACCCGTTTCCGTCACGCTAACCGTGACGGAAATTATAAAACATACGTCGTAAAAGGGTTTTTTTTATAATAGATGGGCTTGCTCTTGGCTACGTTCTTATCCGTAGGATTAAGAAGAGGCCGACGATGGAACGAGCTTGCCCAGAAACAGCCTATTCACTCGGGCTTTAAAGATGTTGCGGTTATATGCACTCGGGAACACAGACACCGGCAGGGTATTCCATACCTTGGCTGTACGCATTATGAATGACGACAAATAACGCTTGGTGCGTATGAGTGGAATATGAACCAAGTAAGGATGGTGACCCGCCGTACTTCGGACTCTCGATAGTAGAAAGGGGACGTTAGAATGAGCTCGTGTAGTTCAACAGCACACTCTCCGAAGTACAACCTGTAAAATACCGACAAGCAAGCAACTGAGCGACGGTGAGCGAGACTGTGAAGCTTGGTTTTTGAGCAATTTTCTAATTTGCGTCACCGCGAATCTAATTTCCGTCACGCCCAAAACTTTATCTCTTCATAAATTCAAAACCAGACACTACATTAAAGTGCCAAGTACATAATTTTCTAGAATTTAATGTCTTTTCCAAATTTAATTGCAGGTTTAGAGAATTTATTAAAAAATAAAAATCGTGACGGACATCATACGAAGAACACCTTGTCGGGAGAATGACCCTTTTATATTTTTTAAACACTGCATAAATGACACTGAAAAGAAATATTTACTTCAACGATTTTTAAGGGGTCGGCAACGTGTAAAGGTTACCATTGGTGTTGCAAACCTAGGCTATAAGCTTAGCTGTGTGTTACCCACACAAAGAAAATATCGGTGGTGTTACCCTAGAACGTTAAATCAACATTGCTCTATAGATGTTACGCCACTCACTATAGTTCGTTCGCGTTAAGAATGCAGTGACGTCATACTTGTCTTGCCGCCTAGCTACGCCCCCTCACCAATCAATCGTTCTTAATTAGAAAGTCAAGTTCACAGTGACCAGTTGAACGCATACTTTTACTTAATAAATTTAAAAAATGAATATCTCACCTTTATGTAAAAATAAAAGTGGTTCGGTAATTCATGGCGGATCAAGAAAAGTAATTTAGAACGTTTTTAAGTAATACTTAAAACAGTGTGAATTCTGAGAGAACAAAAAGAAACTAATACATTAAAATCGCTAGCAAAAAAGAGAGCCCGCCTGACTGAATAATTGATAAATTAGACAAATATGCTGTTAGGAGAAAAGTGCATTCAATAATATATTTAATTTGATTTTAGATAGTTAAGTGTATTTTTATAAATCCATTAAAAGTAATTTTTATAAATATAATTGGTTTGTATTATGAACACCACGGTGAATACACCTTTACCCTGCAGTTCACTGATGCTGTCACAGCATTCTTATGCCTGTAGCACACCTCCGCTGCGAAACTAAAACAGCGAAACCGCTATAGTTTCGCCGTGACTTGTAAGTTCATTGGTGGCGAAACAGAAGCGAAATTTCCCGCTCTAACGTACAACACTGACTATGATGTTGTCTCTTTCTAACATGATTTCGCTTATTTGCTCAGGCGCCGTCTATATCTCCGCCCGTTGGCCGCCATTTCGGAGCGGTTCCGCGTGTGACTTAGACGTGCCTGTAAGAATCGACCACAAACGAGAGCGAAACTACGAAAGATTGATTTGGAGTTTACCGAAAAACTTAAATAGCATCCCTAAACCTAGTATTTTGTTTAGTAATATAAGGCTTTTTAAGGTTATGTAACTCTTCAAAATTATCTGGGGTCATTTTAAAGTAAGAATAAAACGGTCTTCGTGTGACTGCAGCTCTTTACACAATCGATTTTCTGCCAACTTCAACCTTTTTTTATTGATCTCGTGCACCCAGATTCTACGCCTTTTTAAAATTATTGCCCACAGTAAGATAAGTTTCTCCGCTGACTCCGAAAGCGACGACATTTTCTTCCAATTGCTATATCTCAACTGTTGTGCTTGCTGGGTTTCGCTATATATGTTGCACTGCGAATCTCGAGCAGCGGTTTCGCCGTTTTGGTTCCGCAGCGGAGGTGTGCTACAGGCATTAACGCGAACGAACTTTAATGAGTTTACTACGCAAAATGGACGCGCGGAAATAACGCCATCGTATGGACAATAATGGACATGTGGGACTATATTACGAAAACGTCAAAATTGTGCAACAGATTTCGAACCCAACACACAACAGATAAAGTTGAAAATCGATTGGAGTATTTTGACAGGCTTTGTATAGCCTGCAGTGCTGTGCTGAATACACGCCTTAACTGCACTTTGTTAGCCGCAACCGTACCGATTTAGATCCCAATGCATCTGTAACGGATGCAGTGGGGTATTAGCGTCTTATGAATGAAGCTAATTAAACGGTAAGCTTTAACAACATTGGATATTTTATAACAGTTGGGCCGGAAACTACTAACTGAACGACGACGCCGGGCGTTCAAGAAACAATAATAATATCTTTATTTATTTGGAGAAACATATTACAATACAATCAAACTTTAAGATATTACAAAAAAAATGTGCATAGACCAATGGAGTTTGCGCTAATTAGGACATAACGTTAGACAAAGAAATGTGACACTAATTGTAGCTTCTAACAAAGATTTAAAAAAAAAATAAGAATTCCGTTATCAATTTTCCGTATCCATATCAAGTTTGTGTATGCGAAATCATTATATATATTTAGTGAGCTACAGCCGCCTGTTCATAAACTGATAAAAATAATTATTTGGATTTTGCATATATTAATTAGTTTCAATGTCATTTTGGCGCACCGGTAGACACCCTCGGCCACCACGGGCTGTCATCATTCTTTGAATGTCATCATTCGTCGAGCTCTAGTCACTGCTGGAGTGCCAGCCGTCTAGAGCCCGCCGGCTTGGCGCGCGATTATGGCAAGGGGCCGGATGGCATGACCCTGGTACCTTGTACTTTGGAGGGTGGCAAGGGCACTGGTGTGGGATGCTACATATGTATGTCGACACGCTTGCCCCGTCCTATCTTCCAAGTTCATGCATCAACGCTGGCTCCGCTGCAATTAATGCGGAGAACCTCAAACGGCGCAAGTATAAAAATCTGACTGGAGATTTCATATTTGAGCCGTTTGGGGTAGAGACGTTAGAGCTCTTTAGAGATATTTCTAAAAAAAACTGGTGGAAGCCACCCGTGACCCCAGAGCCAGCATCTATCTGGGCCAACGCCTAAGTGCTCGGCCAGACTGCACGCGCGGGTGCGGGCGCGGGCGCGTCGCGGCGTACTCAAACATATGTATTCTTATTTGAGTGTCCATAGTGGGCACGCGGCGCGAGGCCGAGCACTAAGCCTGGCCATCCAGCGCGGCAATGCGGCTAGTATTCTGGGTACTCTGCCTGATAGGGATAATCTGGTTGAATTCTTTTATTTAAAGTTTTCTATTTATCTTTTTATGTTTGTAAATATTTAAATTTTAATATTAGGTGTAACTTTTGTTGTTTCGTTTTATAAAAATTTCAAATCAGTCGAATAAGCCCTTTTTGCATGAAAAACGAAAAATTATGCAACCATTGAAACCACAAAATATTTCCTCTAGTTAACCCAATTCAATTAATGGTAGAGCTTTAAAAAAATCCTTTCACATTTTCCGCCTAGGCCACAAAAGAAATCAGCCGTCCAAATTTCGTTATTACAGTTTCAGTATTTTCAGCTCGGCGTTGATGAGTCAGGCCTCGGGCGTGATATCTTCATAATGATATAGATATAGATGTATATTTATACATGTTTGTATATTAATACCATTATTTCCAGCAGACTATTTATACGCCAGTAGTGCGCAGCGCAGGGCTATCGTTAGTGACACAAACGTCTTCTGTACGACTTCCAAATGTATTTATTTTTTCTTATAACTACTTCGTACTATCATATTTGGTATACAATAGAAATTACTATTTTGGTTTCGTTACTTGCCTTCTGTTTTTAGCGTTACGACAAACAGAGAGGTACGTAAAATTCAGCTTAAACAGGGGTTTCAGCTTAAACAGGTAGAGCAGCCCTAGGGGCATTCAAATCTATTAGAGTCACAGTGACCAAAAAAGTATTCAAACTAGAGATTATCTCAAGCTCATACTTCGAAAACTGAAGATCGCGGAACATATAGGGGGGTGATTTGGGTGCCCCTAGAGCTGCTCTATCTCTGGGCTTCCGTTTGACCATAATCTTGGGACACCTTGTATAAATTGGATGTAAGTATTTGAAGAGGACAACGATGAGTAATTAAGTATTTGAAGAAGTTCCTATTTTTTTTTTAAATTAATTGGGAACTTCTTTTTAAAAGTCTCTAACACCTATTATGTACCTACGTGAGCGTTACGCCGAATAAGAAGGTTCCCCTCAGCACTCAATGGTAGTTAAGAGAATTGTTAACTACTGTGCCTATACGAACCATTTTAGACTCTTTTATACAACAATTAAAATATAGTGCAAGCTATTTATTCTATTTATCACGGTTGCCAAACCTAATTGACGTTGAAGCCTGCTTACGTTACGTTATAACGTTTCTCATGTACGGATCCGAAGCTTACCTGCTTAGTGAATAAAACACAGTGAATATAGAAACTTATAGGACGCTGTTACAGCGTATTTTATTTGATAAAGATTATTATCAATTCACTGATAATACATGTTACCGCATTCAGAAAGATGTTTCTGGATAATACTAATGTGTAAGGAATGGATACAAGTCAATAGTCTAACAGAGCAATGGAAACAACACCCCAACTTCTCGCATTTTCAACCCGTACATACCCGTGCGGCCTTCGTAGCGTAGACGATTACCCTTGTGTGTGTTCGCCCTTTAGTGCTTTCTGTATTTCCTAGATGGCGGCATACCGGTTTGTACGTTTACTGAATCGCGCTATAGGGATTGTCAAACCAAACATACAAGTAAAATTCGTATCGCTGTCTCAATACTCTTAGAAAATCAATTGTCCCTTTAAAAGGGCTTTGATCTTTTTGTTCGCTCTTCGACAAATGATTTTATAAGAGCCGTTAAAAACTAAAATAGACACTAAGTAGTTAAATACGTACATACTACATAACATAATTCACTTTATACATGCGTGCGTGGCATTGATTCTCATACATACAATCACATATTCTGTATTATTAATCCGAGTCCGTCCCGACTCCCGAGCGAGATGGTATGAATAAAATGACAGCGCGTCAAGCCGTCAAGTCAATGTAGTAATTGTAATGTAATAAATTTATGACTTTTAACCTAGGTAACTATAGACTACAACAGATTTAACAGAAAGTGAATTAAGCTATTGTTTTCGCTGCCCGTACTGTCCGACTCCATTCATAAAGCCCTTTAGACACTGCGACTTTTAGCAGCAACACAGTCGCGATGCAGAAACGATACAGGCGGGCGGCGCCGGCGGAGCTAGTCATCCACGTCACGCGTTATGGTGCCGATTAGGTACAGTAGCAACAGTGCCCTCGCCCATAGAGTGCTCGGTACATAAGTATAAACATTTTGACGAGTGCAGGGCCGTATCGTCGCAGATGGCTTTCGCACTCACCACCGCAGCTTCGGCTTGCCTCAGCCACGGCGGGCGGTGAGCGTTAAAGCTTGATTCACACATATCAGTGTCACAGTTCCGGCACAGTACCGGCACAGTGAGAAATATTCTTTCATACATTCTCTATGAACGCATTAAAAGCACTGTGTCGTTACTATCACTGACAAATAAGGATGCGCTCATAGAGAATGTATGAAAGAATATTTCGGCACTGTGCCGGTACTGTGTCGGAAAAGACAAAGTTACAATTTGGCGGTCTTATCGCTTTAAAGCGACATTTCTGCCAGACAACCAGTTTACTGTCTCGCCAGTATACTCGTTACGTAGCATCGATACAATCATAAGTGTCACGATGCAGTAGTCTGTTTCAATCACGGACTATTTAAAAAAAACCGGACAAATGCGAGTTGGTTTCGCCCACCGAGGGTTCCGTACAAAATAAGTGCATGTTATTAAAGAAAAATTGACAATTATTTGTTAAAAATCAAAAACTACACATCATAAAAATAATTAAAAATCTGTTTAAGCTTGTGCCAGTGAAGTCCTTTCATACGATAGCCCACATGAGACGGTTAACTCAATTCAAAATTTGGACCGCCGTTCCTTGGCATAAAGAATTTTTTATGATTTAATTCCAAATGTATAGTTTTTAGATTTTTCCCTATACTTGTAGTTTAAGACGGTAGTATTTGCAAAAATTTATAGTTCTAAGTCAACGGAAAGTATATAACCCTATAAATTTTGATTCCATTGAGAGTGTCGATATACGTTTTTTATGGCATAAAGATCCTGTTTTTTAATGATATCGTTACAAATGTATATTTTTCAGATTTCTCCCTATACTTGTAGTATAAGCATACTTGCCAAATTTCATAGTTCTAGGTCAACGAAAAATACCCTATAAATTTGATTCCCTCGAGGGTGTCGAAATATACGTTTTTTACGGCATAAACGGCCGTACCTTTTTTTTACGTTAATTTAGGAGTTTGATTTTTTCACAGCTTCATGAAACTGTAGACCTGAGTATTATCGTTTTAATTTTATCTGGATATCTCCACGTGTTCCCGAGATAAAGCTCCAAAAAGTAGAAGTATAGAAAGGGATTACATATAGTTTTAGATAGGGCTTTAGTTAGCGAGAGTTAGCACCGAACACACCAAATCACACACAAGCGCCATGCCAATAGTTTGCAAGTAGACGTGCTTGCATAGCATATCTGAGTTCGGTCGCAATTCGAGACAGATTCAGAACGCATTTACTAGTAGTTATGAGTTTGTTTGCGGAACACTTACCTCACCACTGAGCTCCAGTTTAACAGGGTTGGACGTTCTAATGAACGTCCCATCTCCCAACCGCATATTATTATGTTTTAAAGTCAAAGTCAAATAATTATTTAATATTATTAATTAGTTACGTGTGTGAGGCCCGTTTATGTTGATGATAAAAACTAAAGTTTTGTCGATGGCCATACCACGATTGCATGCGACTGTTTGTTTTCGTGTTGTAGTGTGTGACTCACCTCACCTCTCAAATACATGTCACACCGGCAATCAATTAGTAATAAATCATACATAAGACGAAACAGTTGTTTCACTCAAAGCTTCTCCCGGTCCCCACATTGCATGGCGACCCTGCCAGTGCTGCCTATTGGCGGCGCTGGGCCAGATGGTTTATTAGAAAAGAAGAGTGTAAAGTGAAAGTGTATAATATAAACAATACATGGTGAAAAAAAAGTGAGGAAACAATATAAATAAAAATACATAATGCATTAAAAAAAGACAATATAATAATAATAATAACTGTGACTGTTTAATGCTGTGAATACTGACTAAATAAATAATGTCATCAAAATTTAAACTACGTAAGTGCTTCGGAGAAATCAAGAATTATAATTATTATGAAGGTGTAAACAGTAAAAGTTTTTATAGAATACTGAAAATGTTGTTGCTGCAAATACATTTAAAACAAAGAAAATGATTTGGTGCTGCTGTCGAGAGATGACTGCTGAGAGTGGTGGAAGAAATTGCTGGGCGCTGGGTGAAGCAGGAGTTGGATGTGGACCAGCCGCGAGAATCAGTCCAGTTTTTCCAAAAACACAGTAAAACTTTTAATTCCACATTTTATTTATTGCGTAACAGTTTTATAACTTACATTTACTTTTATAAAAGTAACTATTCTCAAACGTAATTAAATTCATTGGTAAAATAGTAAGTTTTCAAGTAACATTTTATTTGTAAAAGGTTTAAAAAAAAATCAGTATAAATCGAGTAAAAGCACTTATTAATTGGGTTGTAAAAAAAATTATTTATACAGCTCACGATAATATATGAGTTTTTTTATGATTACTAGATTATTTTTATAATGAATATTAGAGATCTCTAATGATAAATTCATTAATTTTTAAATTTTAATGTGACTTATTTTTACTACTTTATAGTTTTGCAGACACGTGTCAGTCTGTAGGTGCGTTCATATTTGTTTTGTGAAAGCAATCTGACTTCTGTATGAATTGTATGTTTTTTAGCGAATATTTTGTGTGTTTTGTGCGTTTTTAATATAGCTATAAAATTAAATGTAATCGATAGATTAGATTATATAGAATAATAAGCACCTGATATGTTTAACAGTTGTTGACGATATGACGATAAATTGATATTTTGTGACTTTAAATAATAGTGGACTATAACCATATTAACTTAAATGTTCTAAATTATTATAAAAGGTTCTTATACATATTTAAAAAAAAAACTAAGTGACCTATGTAGGTAAATTCATTCAGAAAGATAAGAAAGGAATATTATCGAAAATAACTTTAATAATAAAAATGGTCTGAGGAAGTAATTTATTGTACTTACCTATAGATTTTATTAGAAGACACATTTTTTAAATTGCTTTTTATTTCAATATTACCTAAAGATTATAATTGTTTTCTGTTATTAGTAATAATTTTACTATGACAGATTTAAAGATTTATATTTGTCTTAGAAACGGTGTTTTCTTATTGTTGTAACTGTGACCTGTCTTAATTACAGTGTAATTATGTTGCTAGTAAGTAATAATTTTTTAGCCACGTCTTCAGAAGTAAGTAAGTATCTATCAATAGTGTGAATTGTGAAAGTATCATTTAGAAACGAAAATAACTGTTACAAATAGCTTTCAATTACCTAACGTATTTTGTTTTAACCTATTTTTTGTTGATCGAAAAGATATTACAGTTATCCAGTTATACAGTTTTATTTTTACCGAAACTTAGCTATTGCCGTATCTACTTAGTAAGTAATTATAAAAAGTTTATTAAGTTGCATTTTGTGCTTCATGTCATATTGTAATAAACAGATTATTCTAAATTATTTAAATCGAAAGTAAAGTAAAAATTAAGTGAAGTTAAATTATTGCTTGAAACCTGAACTTTCGTTATTTTTGGCTTTATTTACGTAGTAATTTGTTAAAAGATGAAACATTGATATTTAGTTTAGTTATAAAGTTGAATATTGGTGAAAGAAGTTGTTGCAAAAATTGGGAAATTTGTTATAAAGAAGTGTTAGAAAAATTTTTAGTAATTCCAAATTATTCAAATCATGCACGAGTTCTTATTAATCAGACAAACCACACAATGTTGTAAGTTGGTGTTGTGTTCAGTCAAGTCAGCGCAACGCGCTCGAACTTTACACGTTGCAATGCTGCAGAACGTTACAATAACAATCTTGTTCCAGGTAATCATTAGTCAATATTTCATTTTATTACTTCGGAAGCATAAGCTTAAGCCGAATCACGAGATAGTAATTGAAAAACAAGTTAAATTTAAAAGTATTTGTACACGTTAATGCAAACACTTACTTATTAGCATTACATTTTCACTAGTAAAAATATCAACTAGATGAATTATTATCCGATAAATTGTTAAATAAATTAAGTATATAAAAGAAATTAATAAATGCATTATTTTGCTAGCAATTTCTGATGGAATAAGGTAGAGTTTCGTTTACTGCTCTGTATTAAAGAACTTTTAATTATTTGAGGTGATCTATACATTTCAATTAGGTTAATTAGGTACATTGCATTGATTAGTTAGCTTGTCTTGTATTTAAATTATATTAATAAATAAAAAGGTTTTTTTTGTATTTGTTTATGTAGACTATCGAGAAAGATAATCGTTGTAAATTTTTTGACATTTAAATAAAACATGACGTACTTAGGTCAAAATTTGTTTGATTTAAATTATAAATATGAGACATAGAAATTTATAAACATTGATTTCATTGATTCTGGTTTCTGGTCATTAGGTCAAACAGAGTGCTAAATATTTCTCATTAGGATAGCTTATGTTTAGGTGCCATCAGTTATTAATTTACACGACTAATAAATTAGGATTGTTATCACATTCCTGTACCAACGGCGGTATGATCGCGCAAGACGATAGATAAAGGTATCATCGCTAAATATGGATGTAGCGAGAGAGGTGTCTATACTAACTCGGAGTGATTTCATAAACAATGCCACCCGGGTTGTTTTAGTTTTAGTGTTAGTATTAATGCAAAGACAAATAAGTTGTATAACTAAAACGGATTATGAGAGAATAAATTATTGGAATATTAGGAGGAAGTAGACCAATTTAGAGTAAAATAAGTATCTAGGCTAGTATTTAGAAGATACAAGGACGAGAAAAATAAGATAAAGATAGGAAGTAAGTAGGTGTATTACCTACACAATCTGTATTAAAAATCTTTTTGTAACAATATGTTGACAATTAGGTACAGATAGGATAGTTTTGGAATGTATAAGTAAGGTATGGAATGTTTTAAGGATAAAAGAGTTTGTGATTAATTAGGTTCATGGGAATGACGTGCAATTGGACTGATCACCCAAAAGCATTGAAAAATCTTATTTACCTAATTTTTCTTATTTTGGATTGTTGTTATATAAATGGTTATGAAAGATATGGACAAATCAATAAATGAAAGAGATAGATGAAAGATGATACGGTACACATTAAAAGGTACTATAGGGATCAAGTCCTTCAGGCTTATCTAGATGTAAACGAGATTCCTCTTTAAAAACTGTTGGAGACCAATAGATGTCTTAATTTATGACCCTATAAAAATGGTACATGGAGGGTCAGATCCTTCCATTCGATCATGGTGTAAAGGAAATTTCTCTGTGAGATAAGTTGGAGTCCAAAAGAGGCTTAAACCATGACCTCCAAAATAAATGAGTTGTGCGCACAACCCAAACAGGCACTAAGATGCACTGTTTTAAAATAATAATAAATAATAAAATAAAAGTCGACTTTATGTAAATGTACCAAAATAAACAAATAAAAAGGAGCGGCCGCCCCAAGTAATAATAAAAAGTACCTAATAAATAATATATATTATATTATAATTATGAAAAGGTGTACCGATGAATAATGTGATGACTAGTCTATGAAAGAAATAAAATATAGTACGAGATGAATAAAAGTGTGCACACGATGTTATGTAAAGTTAATAATATAAGTGGAAAATGTACCTTACCAAACTATAAAATGACTAAAAAGAAAAGTACGAGTAGGTAAAATGAGATTTCGTTAAAATACACGTGTATAGGTACGTCGAATAGGTAGAATCATTATGTATGACATTAAAATAAATTAATTAACCAGTAACGGACCATTGTGAAATACCTATTAAGTGTTTTTTAAACACCAGGTACTTAATTAATAATTAGGTGAAATGCTAAGAGTTATAAAGTTTTTTGTCATTTATATAAGAAGATAATAGAAGTCGGTAAAAAAGGAGTTTTTCTAGTGTTTTGAAAATCGTCAACAACTAGGTTAAATAAACAATCACTTCAGTATATTTTTTGTATATTTTATTAAGAAAATTGGTTTATAATATGAGGGAAGAATAGGTTGTTAAAATAAAGCATAGTTTAAAATACTTAGTACCTAGCAATGTAAGCAATAGTCATCCGGAAAAATAACAAGATTATAACTTCAGTTTTGTTTCATTTTTTTTATGATTTTATAAAATGTATGTTAACTAATAATATTTTAAAAAGTATTTAATGATATATAAAAAAAGTTTAGTAGTTAGTGCATTAAATTCGTTTTTATTAATATGTATGTACATTCGGATATGTATTTGGGTATTATTATAATATGGTAAATCATAACAACTTAAGCTATAGGTAGATTATATTGTCATTATGTTTTTTTAGTTGTTTAACGTGTCAAATATTATAACATACTTTGTCATATAGCATATATTTACACGAAAAAATGTTAAGAGTAACCACATTTTTTTCTTTAAATTCATTACATAACTAGGTATTTTATATCCTATTTACGATTTTTTTTATATTTTAATATTTAGCAATGTGAAAACTGTACTAAACTGAACTTATGGCTACTACCCTTATTAATATCCTTCACTTTTCGTTTCTGCCATGGTTGACTTAGAAACCTTATCCTTTAGACGTATAATGTCTACTATTGTACACTATCTGTCAGTACTAAATCATAGGATTGATGGTCAACTGTTGTGGCAGAGTTTGGGCCTTAGGGTTCCTGTACGTTTAGCATGTGATGGTTCCGGTATGGTGGCGCCGCGCCGCCGTCCGCGCCTGCTCGTGCGGCCGGTGGCGCGCACTAGGAGTGCCGCGCATGCTCCTACTGCACGAGCTCTGTGTCTTATAGGAGATATACTCGCTCGGCACGAGGATCTTGACCTGTTTGCCGATAGCTTGACGTGTTTAAGTAACAAGATTCATATGTATCTTAGTATTGCTTAATATGACATGATAATTTATTTAATCCTAGTGTTTGTTGTTATAGTATTATTCTTGGCTTGACATCTATTACGATTACTGTTGCATATAGCTTGTCGTGCTTATGTAACGGGATCCATGTGTATGTTAGTATTAATTAGTTAGTATTAGTATGACATGATAATTTATTTAATCTTAATGTTTATGTTG
This sequence comes from Scoparia ambigualis, assembly GCA_963921215.1. Taxonomy (NCBI): domain Eukaryota; kingdom Metazoa; phylum Arthropoda; class Insecta; order Lepidoptera; family Crambidae; genus Scoparia; species Scoparia ambigualis. The sequence continues at coordinate 9,686,297 of OY992501.1, forward strand.
TAATATTATTATTCTTGACTTGACCTATGATGATTGCTATTAATTCTTTTTTTATAATATTGACATTGTGTTTGCAAATTTATTGTTTTGATTTCGAATGACTTTTGTTTTGTATTGTTCTGTATAGCTACTCCCATTATCATTAGTAACCATTATTTTAAAATGTATTTGTAAGATTGTTATTTTTATTTAATGCATGTAAAAAAGTTGGTTTTGCTTGTTGGCGCTTTGGTACATACTGTAAGCCAGTGAGTGTTCTGAATAAATAAATAAATAAATAGTGTATTTCAATTTTTTTTATTAGAGCGTTATTTAATAGTTAATACATAAACTATTTGATGTAGCTAAACAGTTTTGCCCGCATATCCTCGTTGACTCGCCTTAATATCAAATTTATGTTATTAGAGACCGAAAAAATTAGTACGTTGCCGTCCTTTGTAGCACCTAGATGCATCGTATTACGCACTAGGCACACACATCAAGGTAAACACACAAATAAGTCAATTGCCACATGAGTTTTATAGCAGTTTCCATAATACAATTATGGCGGTGTGAGGAGCCGGAGGTACGATCAATAGGGGTCAGGCACGATTGTTGAAGGTAATGAGTTCGAAACATAATGTTCTGTTGTGATTGAAATTTATTTTGTTAATTCTTTGTTAAGTCAAGGACGAAATTTCTTTTTAAATTCACTTAACTTATAAAATAAGCACGTAATAATCGTTCAAAACATCTTTTTTAACCTACAATCTATTCAGATCGTCATTTTTTAGCCTTAGAATGGGCGCTGCTCACCTTTTTTAGTAAGTACGACATTAACAAAAACAAAAAAAAATTGTCGTTACCAAATCAAGAAAGATGATGATGGGAGTATACGGAGAGATCGTGCCATGTCTCCCCACCTGGCCCAAGGCGAGTGGGATCAACGACTGCCAAGTTACCGAAAAGTGGGCAAGAGATATGCGACGGCCTCGGAGCAAACCCTGGCCGCTGGTCGGACGATATTGTCAAGGCAGAAGGAGAATCCGGCGAACATAGCTAAGTTTGCAAGGATTGGCGTAATGAGAAAAGGCCTATCCAAAAGCCTTTCGGCGACTTAGGACCATCAATAAAAACGTCCACTTCTTTAAATTCCCAATTATAAGAATGACCATTTACTTAAATTACCATTTCTTAAAATTACCTCTTCGTTAAATGTGTATTTCTATAGAAAAAACCACTTCGATAAATGTCCATTTCTTAAATTGACCACTTCTCGCCCGGAGTAATCACATAAGAATTCAAGCAACAAGCGACATCAAAAATATTTATTATAATATCACCCCTTTGGCGGCGGCATCTTGAGTTTAAAACGACTAACAACAAAATTGCCTTCACTTGAAATTAATAGAATACCTAGTTAATAAATTAGTGACAATGATGACAATATAATCTACTCACAACATTTAATTATGGATTTCTTTAAGTGGCCAGCACTTTAGAAAAGTATGATAACGAAAAAATAGTTTTCTTGTTTTCATAGTTTTCTAGTTTTCAACGTTTAAGAAAAGTGGACATTTCAAGAAGTGGTCTTTCTTATAGAGAAGTAATAATTTAACGATGTAGTCATTTCAAGAAATGGTCATTTAAGTAAGTGGTCATTCTTAGAAGTGGTAATTTAAAGAAGTAGTCAATACTAGTTGTGGTCATTTTTATTTATGGTCCTAAGTCGCCGAAAGGTCCAAAAGGTACAGGGTCGCTACTCTTTAACGTATCCGACACTTCGTTGGCCTGTAATTCGTCGTACCTACAATGCGTGCGCGCTGTTGTTTTATTTTTCACTAGCGATTAGCGCATGTACGTACATGTCGCAGGGATATGATAAAAACAGAGATTTGATCAATTCCCTAAGTGATTTGATCAAATCACGGAGGATTTTAAAATAACAACACGATTTTATCATTTCTTTACAAATCTAGGGATTTGAACAAATACCAGAACTGGTTCCGTGAAATGACCAAAACATGTGACCTACAGGAGCAGGGCAGCTAGTATTTCTGTTGTCTAATAAAAAAAAATAACCTCGAAATTCAAGACAATCGTTCCGCTGCACTTCGCGATTGTCTTAAATTTCTAACCTATCACGTGACCTACAGGAGTAGGGTAGAATTTATGTTCTAGTGGTGTAAGTTCAAATCCCTAGATTTGTTTAGGGAAATGATAAAATCGTGTTGTTATTTTAACATCCTCCGTGATTTGATCAAATCACTTGGGGAATTTACCAAATCTCTGTTTTTATCATACGACTGCGACATACATACTGTAACACAGCCGTGTACGATGGATTACGAGCAGGCGAAGTCTCGGATGCGCTTAGAGAGTAAGGCCGCAGATATCTTAATTATTACGACCATGCAAATTGTTCAGCAAAAAACTATGATATTGCCTGTATTCTGTCCCACTGTTGCACGGCCTCTATCATTAAAATTGTGTCAGAAAAAGTATCAAAAGACATCAAAAAAGTAAACAATTCAATTGTAAAACAAACAAAACTAGTATTAGGTCTAATACAACGACATTCACCGGGCCTGTATTTTATATCAAATTTAATATGTTAAAAAATATATCGCGAGTGGGGTTAGCTGAAAAATTTCAGTCCCAGTACCTATTACGATTAATTAAATATTGAAAAAAAAATTTTTTGAACGTTGCTCTGGTTTGGTGTGTGTTTGTAATGAGATTATCGTTATTTATACATAAATTTTATTTATTAACCAGATGGTTGCAAATTACTAATATTGACTTACCTGTTGGCACCTGCCTACCCCATAGTTGTGACGGGAAAAAAATTGTCAACCTAACGTTTGCTTATTCTATAGGCTTCATACTTTCGATTGGTACCTATGTAATTTATCTATTATCTAAACCAGTGCAATGTTTTAAAAAAATAATTTAAAATAATTAATCACATCACACTAATATTATAAAGGCGAAAGTTTGTGAGTGTGTATGTTTGTTACTCTTTCACGTAAAAACTACTGAATGGATTTGGATGACATTCGGCATACAGATAGTTTATAACCTGGATTAACACATAGAATACTTTTAATCTCGATATTCCCACGGGAACGGGAACCACGCGGGTGAAACCGCGAGCGGCCGCTAGTTAATCATATACTGGACTGAAATTTTTCAGCCAACCCACTCGCAATATTTTTTTTAACATATTAAATTTGATATAAAATACTTTTCATTTATTAACCGGCCTTCTACTATGTATATTGGCTTACGCTTGCCAAAAGCGCTAAGCCACTCGGCCACCTTATACTACGGCCGAATAAGATGAAGAATATTAGTCAATTAATGAATTAATTAATGATAAAGACATTGTACGATAGTATACTTATGATTAATGTTTATAAAACATAATATAAATTATTCAATTCGAACATTAGGTATATTGTAATTCTTATTCTCAATTTAATTTAATTTAATTAATATTATATAAAGACATTGTATTTTTAACTGATTGGTCATAACACTTTAATTCAATTTTATTAATTTTGTACATCATTCATTTATTTATTTATAAAACTATTTCTGCTGTTTGTATTTTTAAAATTTGCACACCATCATTGGTTGGATATGGTCGCTCTATTACTTAGCCATAACACCTAAATGTTTGTACTTACCCATATTTCGCAAATAAAGAGTTTGAGTTTGAATGTTTGTAAGTGCAAATATCTAGTGTCACTCGGATATTTACTGTTTTTTGAAAGAATGCCACTATTGTTAGTTTTTGTTTAAACGCGCCTTAGCTCATCCCTATATGTATGGAGTAAATTACATAGAGCGGGAAGGATACAACATAAATAAAAAGCTTGCGTGTATGAACACGGATAGGTGTTTCAAAGAAAATAGTCACATAGCGGAAGTACAATCGCTTTTTAAACTAGTATCTCAAACGAAGTTTACTGTGTGTACTGTCTCGCACTATGTTGCTTAATTGAAATGGAAATCTTTCTTTTTATAAGGAAAAATGTACTGTTTCTATTTAGTTTATTAAGCTTCACATAATATGGTTCTGTGAAGTACAACAATGTATACTTAGCTAAAATTTTATCTTACTTATCTTAAAATTTGGGTAAACATTAAAAATCAATTATTATGATCATGAGCTGTGTGGTTGTCTACCACCCCATATTTTGCCTTGGATATCGTAAAAGGCGACTAACGGACTAAAGACTGCACATACATCCAAAAGGATAGAGACGCGATGGGCTCACCACCTATCATGCTGAGCACATGTGCAGTTGTTATTTCTTATCTGAATAACCTTTCGGGTATTTTTTTTTTTTAATTTATTGAATTTACTTTAGGCTCTTTTAGGCAAACGTTTCCGTGAACAGGTATAATTTGGGTCATCGGTATTTCCCCATGGGGGACCAATACGGGATAGGACAAACATGGTGATTTATGGCGAAATGGGTATTTTGGGATCAGTTTGGGAATTGGGCTAGTTTGGGGAAGTTGGGGTTAATTTAGGGAAATTTAGGGGAAACGGATATTTTGAATAATTAAGTGCCAAATTTTTGAGGGGACTTAGGAGTCCTAGATTTATTTAAAAATTTTAAGTGGACTTAAGGTCCACTTCTAATGTAATTGCTGGGCACTTTAGATAGGAAAAAAACAGGAAATAGAAGGGGAAGGGAGAAATAAGATTAGTTATGAAAAGAAATTTTTAGTAGCTAATGATGAAATTATTTAAGGTATGTATAAGTTTTATTTGGGCTAGGTTTATTAAGAATTTGATGTTTACATTAATTAGAAAAAATTTTAATATACTAATATGTTTTAAGATTTTGTTAGGTTGTATTAAATTTTGATTTTAATTTGATTTATTAAAGTTATGTTCTAAAATTGTTTTATGAAGTGGTTTATTTAGTTAACATAGGTTTTATAGCATGTTGGATTGTATTGTTTGTTAATTGTTATTAAGTTTAATTGTTTCAGTTTATTTATTTATAAAGATTTGTTATTATATGCTTCTAAGTTAGTTTTTAATTATGATGATTCTTGGTTATTTTGTTTGTAATTTGTGACTTTAATGTTAAATAAGTTGAATAGGTTTATTAAAATTTGACGAGTTTATTTTTATTTGCATTGTGAATTTTAATATTAAGTTAGTTAAGTTTGAGTTCAATTTAGTTTAAGTTATTTTATGTAGTTTATTAGGATTTAGTGAGTTAATTTTTATCTATAATTTGTGATTTTAAAAGTTTTAAATTAGTTAAGTTTAGGTTGTTTAAGTTAGTTAGGTTTAATGAGTTTAATTTAGAATGTTCTATTTGGCTAGTTAATTCCCGTAGTCCGTTTGGTTCTGCAGACGCAGAATCATGGACTTTATACGGGGACATTCTTTTGTGTTCGTTGCATTATGGTTAGTGTCCACCCTTGTGCCCATGCACAAATTGTGTGCTGAGCAGTTGTAACACTTAGCCTGGTTGTTCTTGTTTGGGCACTCAGTTACTCGGTGCCCCAGGCTAGCACAATGGGCACAGGGTTTCTTATCTGACTTACACTTAGCTTTGGTGTGGCCATATTGAAGACACTGGTGGCATTGTACAAACCTGCTGAAGTCTTCAACGTGGACCCTACTGTGATCCACGTTGAGCTTCCCGAGAGCGAGGATGGTTTTCCGCATCTCGGGAGTAACCTCAACAACGGTGTTGTACAACACCGGGTTTCTGTTCGAGGTCAGAAAACATATGCGGGACAGCTCGACGTCATTTTGCGTCACGAGGACCTCCACTAATTCCTCGCGGGTGACATCCTTGGATATCCCCTTGAGGATTAGGAGTGGTGGTCGTCGCTTCGCTGGTTCTGCAGCGAAATTATGACTGTGGACATGACGGGCAATGGTCCCGTCGCATTGTTTTCTGCTCTCGAACTCAACCCTGAGTTTGGCATTAGGGATCGGCAACACTTTGACTGGCGCGTATTTGTATTTCCGGAAGGATATCTCTTTCTTCCAGAGAGACATCACTTCCGGAGGCTTCAGCGTGCAGTCAAAGGATGAGACGATCATGGCGGGGTATGTTTCGGGTGTAGGGGGTAAGGGGGGTTTAGCTAAAACACTAGCATAAGTAGGGATAGGGGTAGGGGTTGAAACTTTTTGTGCCAGTTGAGCCTCCGACATTGAGCTATGGGCCAGCGGGTGTTGGTGCTTTGAGCGCGGCGGTCAGCATGTTTCCGGACAGGCGTACGAGGTCCTCGAGGCGCTCACCTTGTTTTAGGAGCTCATCCAATTTCTGTGAAACCTCTTTTCGGACCTCCGCAGCCATATCGTTCTGCATGCTAATCACCGCGTCCATGCCGTTATCAAGTTTATCGGACAACTCTCGGACGCTGTCCGAGAGTTGTCCGATAAACACTGGTCACTGTCCGCTGGTCACTGTGCTGTTCAGGTAAGCAAAGGGTAGGCAACATCTCCAAACAGTTTTCTATTTCGCTCGCCGCGTCGACAATCAATTCTTTGTGGGCCTTAATCACCGATTTACCGGCAGTGACCGCCCTCCTGATCTGGAAGCAGAGGTGGCCGACGACTTCCATAAAGGATGGCACGTCTTTCACCTTTTCCTGCCTCTGACAGATCAGGATGGGCGTTGCGCTACGTTCGGGAGGCCCATCGTGAGACTGTCGACGATCGGCGGACGACATTATTATAGTTAGGTTAGAGTTAGGTTAGGATACTGAAAAATTTTGAAGTGAATTTACTGAAGAATTTTGCAAGAAAAAATTTGCCGAAAAGTTTGTTTTTGTGTATTTTTAGGTCCAAATTATGTTTATACTAAGTTTTAGAAGATTTAAATTTTTTAAGTTTTTAGTTGAAAATTTTCTAAGTGATTTTGCACTTTTTTGTTTTTGGACGAAATTTAAATTTTTTTCCAGAATTAGTTTTTAAAATTGTAGAAAACCTTAAAATAAGAATTTGGGGTATTTATGTTATTTCCAAGTAGGAAATTTAAGAGTTAACTTTCGGGTATTAAATAGGAGTTTATGTAAAATAAAGTAGAACACAATAGCTCTTTTTTGCTGCATGTAAGTATTTATGTAGGTATGTTGGTAATTATCACGCATGTACTAAATTTGGTTACGTATCATTACAACTGAACTAGTTAATACTATTTTCAAAATAACTACGGTCGAAAACCTACTGTTTAATATGCATAAAGATTGTTTTACATATATTTGTTATAACTAATGGACGAAATCCGCCAGGTTTCCTTTGGTTCGGATCCGACACCCGGTCGGATCCGACCAAGATTCGGAAGTTCTAGTGGCCTAATGATTTGTATGGAAACCCGGCCGAGTGTTTTCATCTGTCCAATTCGATTAAAATACCGGATCCGACTCTTTAATCGGAAATTTCGTCACTGAGAAGTTCCGATCAAAGTGTCGGATCCGACACTCGATCGGATAGTGGAAATGAAACTCCCGGCATATTTTGTTGACGTCCCTGCCCGATGGCGTGGGCTGCGCTGGATTGAGTTGAGTTCATTTTGCATTTTAGCCACCGGCTAAAATCCAACAAAACAATTAAATATTGTCTTTATGCACTTTTTAGCGGCCCGCCCGTGCCTTCATCCACGCTAACTTAAAAACACCGTCATACGTCAGTCATACTTCAATAATTTAAAAAATATTCTAAATTAAAACTATCCGTCATCATCAGTTATCGCTCTATCAAACCGAAACACGGAAAATCCATTGCGTGGTTTGGAAAAATACAGCGGAGCCACACTTTTTAAAAATTTTGGTTTTTATGGTTAATGTCTGTTGATTTTTTGTTTGTAGGTATGTATCTTGGTTAGGTACTTACTGTTAATTGTTATTTTAGGGAACTATAGGTTTATATTACAATTAATTTTAGTATTTAAGGCGACTGCTAGAATCCGCAAGAAACATAAAAGGCTGGTCAGGTCAAGTGTTTTAAAATGACAAAAATAACAAAAAAGAAATTCGTGCTTTTTTAATTTTTAATTAAATAATTCATTTTGTGAATTTTCATTAGATAGTCTTTGAGTATCTTATTTTTTTAAAGCAATAACATAATAAAAATAAAATGAAAAACAATTAAAAATAACGATTATTTACAACGTGCGGGCAGCGGCCCGGTCGTTTACCCAACTGTCTGTTGACCCGTCTGCGTCAGCCGGGCGATAAGTACCTATGTTAGTCTGCAATGAGACCATTTGTTTTGTTATTACGAAATGTGCTTATTTTTCTTACGTTATTGCTTTAAAATAAATTAGACACTCAAACACTATGAAAATAAAACTCGCAAAATAAATGAATTAGAATTTATTTCATTTAGTAATGAAAAAAACCACGAATTTCTTTTTTGTCAATTTTGTCTTCTTTTAAAACACTTGACCTGACCAGCCCTTGAAGTTTCTTGCGGTTTTTAGCAGTCGCTTTGCATCTCTATCAGAATGACTTTTTCGCTGAAAGATAATTCACGTTGGATGACATGAAAGCAAGGTACCTAGATAGCCGAAAGACAATTCAGCTACATGACATAAAAGCAAAGTACCTAGTCAGCAGAGAGTCATCTCAGCCGGTCGACATAAATGTATAAATAAAATACCTACCTAGAGAAGTATTCTTTTGAAACTCGTTAATATGGTAAGATATAACGGATAAATATACATAAACATAGAAAACAAACCCAGACCCAAAATCAATTTAGAAAAACATATTTTTCAAAAATTGTACCGACCGGGAATTGAACCCGGGACCTCAGAGATGGACCGCCAGACCCGGCGTGCTAACCACTCGACCACGGAGGTCGTCATTTATAAACTATGTATAAGTAACTGTTTGTTCCCAAAAAAAATATATATATACAGTCGTGGTCAACTAATTAGGGACAATCTCTAGTTAAGCCAAATTGTGAATTTATTTTTTATTTTCCAACGAGTCTTAACAATATTCCATATCTTTTACACGTAAGTATAATTAGTCATTGATGTGCCCGATTATACAAACAATAACAACTTCTTAAACATTAAACCTCTTTACAGTATAGCTGATAGATTATCAGTGTGCTATTTGTTCAAAGAATGCTGGCTGGCCATTTAATTAGGGACACTGAGATATTGCGTTCTATTTTCAAAATTTGAATCTCAATACTTTTTTATTTCTTCTTTTATTGTTTTGTGGTAGTTTTGGCGGCAATCCAGATTTTTAATTTTAAGTTTTGAGAATTATTTTGAAGAAATATGGGCAAAAATAAAAGTTGCGATCCAACACTACGAACAATTATCATGAAGTTTGTCGAGCGTGGTTGGTCATACCGAGGGATAGCAGAACATTTAAATTGTTCAAAAACTATGGTATGCAATGCAGTGCAACATTTCAGGCGCAATAACACAGCTTTAAATGTGCCCAGGACAAAAAGATCGAGAAAAACAACTCCGCAAGAAGATAGAATGATAACCAGGTTAGCTAAGAAAGATCCGTTTCTAGGCTCTATTTTAATTAAACACGAAGTGTTTGGGACAGACGAAAGAGCCGGTGTATCAGCGAGGACCGTTCGACGACGTCTGGTAGAAGCAGGGTTGTTCGGAAGAGTGGCTCGCAAAGTACCGTTGTTGAAGAAAGAACATAGAAATGCTCGTTTGGCGTTTGCACGTAAATATGGACATTGGACCTACGCCCAATGGCAACATGTATTATTCTCTGACGAGACCAAGATTAATTTAATTTCTTCAGATGGAAGGCAATACGTACGGCGTCCTGTAAAAGCGGAAATGAATCCAAGATTCACAAAAAAGCAGGTGAAACATGGCGGTGGAAACATTAAAATTTGGGGTTCATTTTCTGGACGTGGAGTGGGACCTGTGAGAAAAGTTCAGGGTAACTTAGACCAACATCAATACAAAACAATATTGGAGGAAACTATGCTTCCCTATGCTGAGGAGCATCTCCCTATTATATGGACGTTTCAGCATGATAACGACCCGAAACATACCGCCCGTTCAGTCAAGTCGTTTCTTACCAGTCAGTCAGTATCGGTGCTAGATTGGCCAGCAAATAGCCCGGACCTCAACCCAATTGAGCACCTTTGGCACGAAATCAAGAAAAAAGTTTCAACTTATCGTACCACAACTTTAGATCAACTTAATCAAGCTTTTTGTGAGGCATGGGCAAACATTCCTATCGAAACATGTCAGAAACTGATATGTCTATGCCACATCGGTGTCAAGCGGTAATTACTAACAAAGGTTTTGCTACTGGGTACTGATTTTACACGTAATAAAATGGAGCTTTTAAAAATATTATAATACTGGAGATTATTCGTTTTGTTTAACTCTATTCATCATTATAGTTTACTGTCCTTAATTAAATGTCCAGCTACATAATTATACCTTAAAATTTAATACATGTTCAACCTTTGATATTAAATACTTTTTTCTATTTAATTATTCTCTTATTTACAGCCATTTATAGTATAGTAATCGGACCAAATTATGCAAATAATAGGTGCTGAAAAATCAATAGGGTTTTATATTTATATGTACATAACCGGTTATTGCTCTTCACTATCTTGAATGTCCCTAATTAGTTGACCACGACTGTATATGGGCAGTACTTTACTTATGTACATACTAGTGGACAATAATGAGTGGTGGTAGAAACAATGAATAGCAAATGATATTCTCTTTGAGTTTCAGTTTCATTTTATATTCTATGTCTACACAGGTGAGCAGCACGACAGCTTTCTCACATGTTGACATCTGTTCAAGTTCAACCTCTAAACTAAAATGTGTACACCGTTTGAATGTTCAAAAATTTTAGAAACACTACGTCAAAGTGGCATGCAAAATTCTCATACAAAACACAGAAAAACGACGTTTCGTAGTCCCCTTTTTCCTCCTTCAGAACTGGATCAACTTTTATTACTCTTTCAGCATCGGTTAAAGAAAGAGATTTTCTATGTCTGTATGTTTGATTTTTTTGTTAAACCAGCCACTTAATGTTTCTGAAGGCGCCTTAAAACGAAGTGATTGCGCTAAATTTTGAAGGCTCCTGGTTATTAAATAAATGACTTAATGCAAAAAATCATACAGACATAGAAAATCTCTTTCTTTAACCGATGCTAAAAAAGTAATAAAAATTGGTCTAGTTCTGAAGGAGGAAACAGGGGACTACGAAACGTCGTTTTCTGCGTTTTGTATGAGAGTTTTACATGCCAAGTCGACGTAGTGTTTCCTCTTAAGACTCACAATTTGGTCAAAATTGAGTTATAAGTGTACGTATACCAAAACTATCTTTGTACAATAGGTACCTATCGTTTTTGTATATTAATGTTAGGGTCGACATTGATAACGTTAGAAACAAGCACTCAAAAACAACCAGTAATAGTTTTCACTGTTCCTAGATCGAGTCCCCACTGAGGCAGCTTTCTTTTTTGAGTTTTTTTTTATTCATTAAAGAAGGAGGCAAACGGGCAAGTGTAATTATGTGTTAATTATTATAACTTATTTATTAAAGAACGTACAATTTGAAATTAAAATATTGCTCGTACGTGTGACACACACAGTCATTGTGTGAAGTTCGACAATCGGCAAACAATACAATAAATAATAAACAATACTTTTCTACACTCACACCAATTATCTAGCCCAAGAGAAGCTTCGTTATGAAACTCGTTAAATGGTTACTAGACAACGGATAAACAAACTTAAAATACTTAAATACATACTTATTATACATAGACGCAAATGACGGCATTTTGTCCAAACTACATTCCCTTTGACATGTAAATTGAAATAAAACAAAGCGTATCTCTCGTCTGTGTCAGAGCCGGTATAGCCGCGGCCCCTAGTCTGTGTGGCTCAATTGAGCCACCTACACAGACAGGGGTCTTTTTACGAGTAGCTACCGACCGCTAAAAACGTTGCTAAACATTCGTTCGTTTCATAATTAAGCCTTAATATGATAACTAGTAACTCTGCATTAGTTCCTTAATCTATTAAAACCATTCCCATTACCTAAAATATTGTAAGAATAAAGATAGATATAAATTTAAAAAAAAAATAATTTTTTTTTCCTAGTAAAATAAAAGTAAAATATAGGGAAAACACATATTTTATTGAAATAAAGCATAACATAAGCATCAAAAAACATGTTATAACATAAATCAGCTCATAATACTATCAACTCTATAATAAATCCATTATTCCGATTTCAATATACGCGCTAAAACACCCTACGTTTCAAAAATAAAATATTGTCGTTTGAAACGTAGGGTACGTTTCAAACGACAATATTTTATTTTTTTCCCTCGGGACGCTACAAAGGAACTTTTGAATCATGGAGCCTAGTTCATGGTGATTCCAAATATGTACGGCATGACACTAACAATTAAAAAACCACAGACATCTAATAGAAGCAGACCGAACATTATTTCACAACTACATAGATGAGAATAAAACAATATTTCTACTTTTTTCTCTCCAACCACAAATTAATGAGACTATCTCGTTTCTTTTTAATGTCGCAACACTTCCACACACATAGACAAACTGGACCGTGAGGCAAAACGCCATCTTGACAAGCTACAATTAAGCTACAAATGTCTTCCTAGACTTGTCAACAAAGGACGTACAGGAGATTGTTTTCGCTTATTTTTTGTGATCTAATAAAGTTTATGTAAAGTACTAAAATAAAACGGTGAAGTGTAGTGCGCTCTTGTGCGGCAACTCCTCATGTAGAAAAACACCTGAAATTACGTTCCATTGGTAAATTTTGTTGTGCCATCTAATCTCATAATGTTTTTTTAGTCATTGTGTGATTATTATTAATCTTTCGGCATTGTAGAAGTAGTGAATAATTGTCATAATTGCAAATCTCGTAAAATCTTAACGTAAAGTAGTTTCTGAAAGATGCTTGTGGTAACAATAATAAATTATAAAGTAACTCTGATCTCGTTTGACGTTTCATATACTTGTACAATTTTACGGGGCCGTATTTAGGCTCCAGTTTTGTTTAATAGGTATATTTTTGAATATTGATTAGATTTAAGTATGCAATATATGTTTTCATTAGGGATAAATTAAATATGAGTAAATTATTTTTATAATATTGTTAACTTAAACCCTATCCTACCCCTTTAACCCTATGGTAGTCATAGGGATGTATTTTTGTATGAAAATGTGCATAAAATAATAACTTTTTACATTTGTTTTTCAGAATTCATTTAAATCTTTCCTAAAAGGTCCTAAGAAGCAATGCCAGTGGAGATCATGTTTTGAGGAATTTGCAAAATTTACGGCCGAGTACTTCAAGTGCTGTATTAACTACATTAAGTGAGTTAACGTAAGTATTATATTGTTGTACAGTATTCTAGGGTATTACATGAAGAAGATGGGTCTGAGCAGTCTCTCAATCTCAACTCTGTTACTTTGAAATATACAGAAAATGATAAATTTATTTGTTTTCAGAAACCTTCATCATTACTTCCTGAACAGACTCAGTAAAAAGTATCCCGGATATCATTTTTTCGGGTCTTGCAAAATATACAGTAACCCGCAGTCAAAGTCGTTGACTACTCGACCACCCAGCAGTGTTATCACTAGTTTTAAAAATTGTGACATTATTTATTGTAATTTTTATTTTTATAAAAAAAATACCAGCAGAGTATATTATGTATGTTGTTTTTAATAACTTATTTAATTTTTTTTTATTTTTCCTAACGGTTCTACTACGAGTATTTCATGCATTTTATTAAGAGATCTATTACATCTCAAATGTGATTTAAAATATTTTAAAATGCGCATTTTTGCATTTTGTCGTAATTTTTTAGTTGTATTTATCGTTATTATCGAAATAGGATAATAAAATCATGCTTAATATTACAAATCTCCACTCTGCGAGAATAAGCTGAGTTCGGACGGCCGGCGCATCGTATTTTGTAGTAATTTCAGTTATTTTTATCTTTTTTATCGAAATAGGATAATAAATTCATTATACAATCTTTATTTCGCAAGAAGTAACAATTATTCTGGTATAAATTTTGCTCAATAATATCGTAGATAGGAGAAATTCACAGTTGGTAGAGCCACGCTGCGTTGCAGCACGCATTGGGCTGGCTCGCCCGGCGTAATACCACCCTCTCACGAATATTCGGCGTGAAATAACGGCACTTGGTGCTGTTGTGTTTCGTACGACCAGTGAGGGTTCCGGAGGCCCCTTCCCCCCCCCCCCCCTCCTCCCAATTCCTATTCCTTCCTTAAACCTATTCCTCCCTTAAAGGCCGGCAACGCATCTGCGATTCCTCTGGTTTTGCGGGTGTCCATGGGCGGCGGTGATTACTTTCCATCAGGTGACCCGCCTGCTCGTTTGCCTCCCTCTTTTATATAAAAAAAAAAAGTTAACTTAAAGCGATTTTCGAAGTTTTTTAGTTTAGAATAAGATTTTTTTCTACATAAAATCAATGATATCTAAAAATTCCAAGCCGCTACGCACTATACGACTATATAATAGATAACATTCTAATTTTTTTTCATTTCTTTAGAACAGTAGTTCAATGTAGGAGTTCAAAAAAGTGCCTCCGCGCATTTTATGAAAACCTTCATCAATTTTGGGTTTCATAAAAAAGTTAAGCAAAATTTACATAAAGCAGGCCGCTACGAACTATGCCAATAGCTATTCTACATTATTCAATAATTCAAAACTAGTGATGTATTTTTTTCTTGGATCAAGAACGCCAAAATTGGCCATTTTACGCAAAAATCACAGTCGAGATGTAATAGGCCTATTAAGTTAATGAGGTGGCGTCGTAGCCAGATACAGATACAGACATAGCCTGCCTGGCACTCAATGATAGATAACTTAGCATCTACTGGTGATTTTTTTTAAATTTAATGAGTATCTTCAAATGTCTATAAAATATAAAATTATCCTCTTTACGTAGGTATAACATTATTATAGATGTAGGTACTTGAGGTCCCTTGCGTGCCTGAGTTCAGCCCCTTTTATTGTAAATGTGTGCATGAAATTTGTCTGTAGGCGTAATGGGCACGCTTTTTTGTTGTAATGTTTGGTCTGCTTCTATTAAATAATGTCTGTGTAAAAAACAAAGGAGCATAGAGCCGAAATATGACACCCATTTTCGCAGTCTGTGGAGTGGCTCAATTGAGCCAGTACACAGACACGCGCTTGAAAAATTGTGGCTCAATTGAGCCACTCCACAGACGAGAGGTCCGAGATTTTTTTTTTATGTTTAATGGCGCGCACGATTTGTGCTTTAGCCAAGGCAAAGTAAAAGGTTAGGAAGCGGTTTTTTTATTGTATTCGAAAAAAAGGGAATTGAAGGAATTAAGAAGGAAAAGATCAAATAGGATTAGATAGGAATTAATGATTGATTTAGACTTTGATATTGTTAATGGACAAAAAAAGAAGATAATGCTTTGTAAATAAGATAATCATTTGTAAATAATAAATAAACACCGACATTGCATCGCGTGTGATGAAAAATATTTGGAATTGCATAGTGATAGGACTCACAATTAGAAGGGAAGTTCGTACAGAACCGGTATTTGGAGTGTCGAACAATAGCCAACATCCATTGTTAGATAGAACTCAAACGGATTCCGGCTTTCCTCAATAAAATATTTAATGTAAAACACATGAAAATGAATGTTTGACATTGTTTTGAAATGTAAATTGAAATGTATTTAAATACAAAATGCAAATGTAGTGCATACAGCCACGATTTTTATTTGTGTAGTTCAGCAATATTTAGTTACATTTATGCATACCTTATCTTACTTGTTTATTCTTACACAGCGAGAAGGTGTCAATCCGGGTGAGATTTATCCCATGAGCTTGTTTGTGGCTGTATGGAAAGTCGGATAATGTGTCAATGCGATGTGAAAGTATTTCAATAATAGGTATGTAGTATTTGTAACGGAAATCATAAAGACTACATAGACGATTTTTTTTTATGTACCTTAGGTACTTATTTATGTTTACCTTAATTTTGTAGACAAACAAAACTCTAAGATGAAAGAGACAAAACTTAAGTCTGGTCTAAGGCTTAGGCAATTTTTGTCTTGACAATTACGAACACAACAAAAAAAGAATCAGCCGAATCGGTCAAGCCGTTCTAAAGTGATGCGTGTACATATATTTCTCCAATTGACTTTTATTAATAAAGACGATTACCATCGATCATCGAAAATGGTTTGGTAACAGTTTGATATTAGTTACGAAATTATTATTTTTTAAACACTGTTTGCCGGCGTCAGTGATCTGACAAAAAATATCGTTGTCAATGAATACCGTCCGTGATTGCCGGTGCCGGCACTGACACGGAGAGCACTGTGTCGTCACTGACACCGATAAGTGGGGATACGTTGTATGAAAGAATATTTTTCACTGTGCCGGTACTGTGCCGGAACTGTGACTTCACTGATATGAGCACTATCAGACTTTAAGGGGGGTTAGGCGGTCAGCGAAAATTCCGGGTCCTCGCGGGTGTTGCGCGGGCCGGGGTCCGCAGCAATTCGCAAGCGCCAATCACATTTTTATCAAAAAGTTAATAAAAATGTTTAGTTTGTTGGAAATCCAAAACAGCCAAGAAATGTAACAGGTAATTAAATTACACTCAAAAATATCGTAAAGCATAGTGCCCATTTTGGACCTGTTTTGTTTTAAGAAAACCATGCTATCATAGTTTCACTTTAAAGTATGGAAAAAATACAACACTAAGTTTTCTTTTCCTATGGTAGTAACCAGATCTAGTTCCGTTCGTTTAGAAAAGGGTGATAACCAAAGACACAATAGTACCATGCAAAAGCGGGCCGCGTAGACCGCCCTTCAGTCCCGCTGTGTCCGCCCTACCCGCCCATGGAGCACATCAGCACATCTTAAAAAGCAAAATAAGGGGCTTTAAAAATTATGTTTCAAATAAAAGTACTTGCAAAGTAAAGCATTTTATTGTATGACAGCAGATCTGTCAGAAAAAATTGGTTGCCTGTAAAGTCGGTATACGGGCGAAAGTTTTACGTGACAACGACTTTGAGTGGTAAAATAATTTTAATGTGAATATTCATTCGTATAGTAGGAAGAAGGATGAAATAATATGGAAGGGACGCGTGCCTTTCACTTTTTATGTCTGTCTCTCTCGCTCTTAGGCGGGCTAACCATGCCCGAGTGGAAGGGACGCGTGCCTCTCACTCGCTCTCATTGTGAGCGCATAACGTGAGCGGAGCGTAACGCAGTTTCTTGAAGTGTCACCCGGCAAACCAATTTATAAGACGTTGTCACGTCAAAAAGTTATTGAGTAGAAGAAAATTGTAATAATAAATGATATTATATAGATAATATAAAATTCAAGTCAAGATTTTTTCTTGAATTTAACTTTAAACCCTCATTTTTCATTTATTTTTTCATTTCCTTTTTTTATTAATTCATTCGCTCCTTCATATTTGCTGTCCTTACAACAAAATACACTATTTATTTCGAAACTTATTACCATGTGGGAACTTACAAGGGGTGGAACGGGTTTCATACAAAAACTTCTTCTTTCTTACTATTATGTAAGTAACTATCGAAAATAACATGACTTGATCACGTCGACTGTATGCTTTGACTTTGACTTTTTAGAGGAGTGGCAATGTATGCGCGGCACTGAAAAGTTAAGTCTTCCGTTTTAATACGCCGTTTTCAAACACTGATATTCAATATTCACTTCGCGTAAACGGGGGGCGGACTGCTGACCTGCTGACCCGTGACCACGACCGGTGCAACTCGGTCGAATGTCGGGTATAAAAAGGTATGGGTAGTATGCCTATAATATGTAGTTAGCGTTAATCCTAGTCTAAATGTGTAGTTAAAAAGAAATCCGATAACCTAGACCTTCAGGATAAAAATAGTGCTGAGGTTAAAGCCGTTTGTTCATATTTTGTATCCCGTTTCTAGTGTACCTGTATAACGCAATAACTTAATCGACGCCGCGCTGGTGCAAACCACCCGCAATTCAGTTTGAGGACTGGCGACATCTAGTAACGATTTCAAGCACTAAAGCTTTTTCCCTTTACATTTTAAATTGAAGTGATTCAATTTACTGCAGCGCACTCTAAAGACATGAAAGTGACTTAACCTTTGAGATGCATTGAAACCGGGCACAATAAATCTAACACTTCCCAACTGATTTTCAAAAACCATATAAAATTATTTAGTGGTGTTCTTTAACGAGCTCACAAAAAGTGTTTTATAATTATACTTATAAGAAATAATTTCTCATCACAAACTTACTTAGCAAATTTATTTCTCATAAAAATTAATTTAAGTACTTTGTATTTTTTACAATAAACTCCTCATTAATGACAATTATCGTAAACTTAATCACTTATAACAATATTAAAGTGTCCAAGTTAATTCATTACATTAATTCAATTTAAATTTTAAACAGTACCGATTAAATTTAAAAACTTTTTCTCTTCGTACCGCTATAAGGCCCCTACTCAAGGCCCAGCTGAAAACCAGCGTTGTGGCGTCCAGCTGCAACAATAGCTGAGCTGGTTAGCCTTTTCAGCCAACCTATATTTTATTGTTTGACTTTTATTATTATTATTTTTTAATCTTCTTAAAAATTATTTTTATACTTTTCTTTCTTTCCGGTGTGTAATTTTTGCCGAATAAATGATTTACTTACTTACTTACTTACTGTAAGTATCTGTTATGTATAAAAAACAAAGTTTAAAGTAGTGCAGTGAGTAACGAGACAGACTTCAAGTTTCCATCTCCACATTTTCCAGTTAACTTGTAACACGGCACGTTTCCACTCGAACGATCCACGTGTAACATGTTTGAGGTATGCAGCGGAATAACCACATTATATCTCCAATGCAGCAACATTTTGTTAAGAAAATATTGTACCGATTTATCGGGATTTATGTTTATTTTTAGACTACATCACATCGGCCTTTGCCCTGCAGTGGGACGACCATGGCTAAAAAATAATAATAACATCACTTGGCCTTCATCCTACGTAGTTAGGTTAAGTAGGTTTGATAAGTTATGTTGTAAGTATGTTCCTGGTTGATGAGGATTCCTCTTCCGCTTCCACATGTTGCGGAAGTTCCGCAATTATTACAGCTCCCCTACCGCTGTCACTTCCCATATATGAAAGTTAAAAATTCCTCTTCTGCTACTGCTTCCTCATAAATTAAGAGGAATTAAGGAGGAATTAAAATTGCGCGCCAATACTCCGGCCGGCAACAAATAAATAAAAAATTGGTTGCCTGTAAAGTCGGTATACGGGCGAAAGTTTTACGTGACAACGACTTTGAGTGGTAAAATAATTTTAATGTGAATATTCATTCGTATAGTAGGAAGAAGGATGAAATAATATGGAAGGGACGCGTGCCTTTCACTTTTTATGTCTGTCTCTCTCGCTCTTAGGCGGGCTAACCATGCCCGAGTGGAAGGGACGCGTGCCTCTCACTCGCTCTCATTGTGAGCGCATAACGTGAGCGGAGCGTAACGCAGTTTCTTGAAGTGTCACCCGGCAAACCAATTTATAAGACGTTGTCACGTCAAAACTACGTAGGTACTTTCTTTTTATTAATAACTAGGAGAAAAACGGAAAGTGTAATGAAATACACTTAATAATGTGCCTGTTTCATCACACTTTTTTTTCCTGTTCCTCGTCCGCATCTTCTTCCTCCTAAATAAAATTTCCGCATCCTCTTTCATTGTGCTATACAATTCCTCTTCCACATAACCACATCCTCAATAACCCTAAGTGGCATTAATTCGGAAAAGTGAAGTACCCTTCACCTCGCTCAGCAGCGGGGGTATTTGGTTAGCGATCTTGCCAGTAAAGTAACTTTCGCAATGTCGGGTCAGTGGATGGGTGACCTAATTACAAATCATGTCGAGGTCCTCCGTGCTTCAGAATGCACGTGAAACTGTTGGTCGCAGTTAAGGTATTTGAAAAGTCCTGACAAAAAGCCTGACATTTCAATAAAAGTCCGGTCTTTTCAGTCACAAAATGGAAACATTACCTAATCACTTTTTTAAATATTACAGCACGCATTGGGCCGGCTCGCCCGGGGTAATACCACCCTCTCACGAATATCCGGCGTGAAATAATGGCACTTGGTGCAGTTGTGTTTCGTCCGGCCAGTGAGGGTTCCGGAGGCCCATCCCCCCCCCCCCTCCCACAATTCCTATTCCTTCCTTAACCCTATTCCTTCCTTAAAGGCCGGCAACGCGCCTGCGATTCTTCTGGTTTTGCGGGTGTCCATGGGCGGCGGTGATTACTCTCCATCAGGTGACCCGCCTGCTCGTTTGCCCCCTTCTTTTATAAAAAAAATATTGTTTTTAGAAAAATGAGAAGTTAAAGACTTAGATGTTACATAATATGAAGTTTTGTTACTCATATTCCAATATCCGGACAAATTAAAGAGCCGGATAAAATCCGGACTAGAGTATAAAAGTCCGGACATGTCCGGACTAAACCGGACGGATGTTAACCCTAGTCGCGGTAGTTGTCGTAAGATGGCAGTCGTTAAGACTCACCAAACCGCATTTTAACCAGCCAGCGTGGTGGATTATGGCGAAATGTCCATGTGCAATTGTCCATGTTGTCTGGTGCCCAGGAGTGGGACGTTTATAGGCTGATGATGATGATCTGTTACTGTCGAAACACACAGCTGCTGATTCTGCTGTTATGGCGACATATACTTGATGTGATAGTGGTGGATAGCAACGCGGTGTTTGAACTAACTGTAAATGTTGTTTTTGTAAATGTAGTTGCTTCTGTGCGCTGTGGTTTCTTGAAAGAACAGGCGTTCTTTGCCACAGTTAAAAAATTACGTCCTGAATGGGTGGTAGGTTAATAAAGGTTAGGAGGATTCAAAGCACTTATTAATTGAGATTATTGAATAAATATATTTTGACTTTTGACTTTTAACTCAATTCTGCCCTAATTAAATAAGAGGTTTAAAAAGTTTATTAAAGTTTTCTTGCATTATTGTTGTTGTGTGAGTGTCAAGCTCTCTCTCTATTATCTCTGAAGTTGGCGATGGTGTATGCGGCCGCCGGTTGCTATGTTCTCCAAAATATGGTGAAGAAAAGCGACGGTCGATACATTGTCATGATGAACAGAACACATGAACAGGTGCCGCCTTAATTATTGTAGCCAAAACTGAACACATTATTTTTTTTAAATATTACAATATGTGCTGGAAAATCAAAAATGACCCAGTTTCAGACCATTTGTGTCACCGTCAAATAGTTGAAATAATGGATGCATTAGAATTTGTAAAGGCTATAGTTTCAATCTCACAGCGACGTCCGACGACAGAGAGATTAAACTAGTAAGGCAAAGTATAACAAGCTAGGCAACTCCGAATATTAGCAAGCCCCATTTGATAGGAGCATCGGCGTCGTTCGTGTATGATATCGTGGTGCAAGTTACAGTACAAAGGGCTCCATCACTGAAATACGAGGGGGCTTAGGGGCGGTGAAAACGGAAATTTGGCTGTTTTCTATTAGCTGTTCAAAATATTTTAGATATCTCGCGCAAAAATTTTCAAAATGTATTATATAACGTATGTGTGAGGCAACGACTGTTTCTAAAATACGATTGGAAACATTTTGGTAGATAGAAAAAAATCCTGAAGTTACCTCTAAAATTTCATATAAGTAATGCACATTACGACCGTGTTTTACAATAATAATTCCTATAAAATCATAAACACATAGGTATTTACCTTTTCGATGTCTTGACGATTTTTGGATTACCAAAAAAACAAAACATTTTTATTAACTTTTTGATAAAAATGTGAATGGCGCTTACGAATTACTGCGGACCCCGCCCCGCGCAACATCCGCGAGAGCCTGGAATTACGGCGGAATTTACGTTGACCGCCTAACCCCCCATACGAGTAGGTGACCACAAACCTGAGCTATGCATCGTAAAATCCGAAAACACACATTGCCCAACCTGGGAATTGAACGTGGGACCTCCGGATGTCGAGTTGAGTGACTGACCACTCGGCCACCAAGGCGTTTGAAATAACGCGGTTTAAGGTAATGCCCAGTAGGGCACCGTATCCTACTAATATTATAAACGCGAAAGTTTGTAAGTATGGATGGATATTTGTTACTCTTTCACGTAAAAACTACTTAATGGATTTGAATGAAATTTGGCATACAAATAGTTGATATCCTGGATTAACACATAGGATACTTTTTATCCCGATATTCCCACGGGAACGGAAACCACGCGGGTAAAACCGCGAGCGGCCGCTAGTATAGACTATAGTTTACTTTACTGCTTCAGGTGGAGAGTCGAGGATTACCTATTCTGTGGTCGAGGGTTTATGTTTTAAATGAGACAGTCGCTTCATATGATAAGTTTATGGTGTTGTTGCAAAAAGAAAACGCGTGAAACATGAGTGAAACCACAGAAAAGAAGAAATGTGTTCTGTGGTTGGAACTGTATTTCTTTCCGGAGCATTTGACACTAATCTCAAAATACACCAATACTCAATACGACCCAATGTTTAAAAAAACTATTCTCATAACGAATGAAACCCGAATTAACTTACTACCAAAATGAACCGTTCTCGATTTCCATTTTTCTCAATATGAGCCAATTTCAAATAGATCGAAGCTCATAAAAACTGATACACAGAAAGTTCCATTCCCAAAATACCCTAAATTTTAAATAGCAGATCACCCGATTCCCGCAACGACTGATTCACAAAACGGCCTGTTCCCAAAATACACTATATTCTCGATATTTTGTCATATGGAAGGGTTTGAGCTGTAATTACATATTACATAGGTAATTAAATATGATATATGATGTAAAAGTTTCTTGTTAATCAAACCTTTCATCTAGCGAAGGGCGTAGACATTAAAATAACCAAGAGTAGTAATAAAACAGCTAAAACAATATTTAATAGGCTAATAAATAAAAAACATTTCTTCATAAACTTAAACCTTTCTTCTTTTTTGTAATCTTAATAATTTATTTCGTGCTTTTTCTGAGTTTGATCACATTTTTTAATTTCACTGCAAGAACTGCTATTAGCCATTGCGAAGGTCAAGAAACAATAAATAATGACATCGATTCATTTTATGTCATTTGTAGTGGCAGTTGTTTACGCGAGGTTTTATTCTATTATAAAAGCTTTGGTATGACAATCGAGAATTTAGTGTATTTTGGGAACAGGCCGTTTTGTGAATCAATCGTTGCGGGAATCGGGTGATCTGCTATTTAAAATTTAGGGTATTTTGGGAATGGAGCTTTCTGTGTATCAGTTTTTATGAGCTTCGATCTATTTGAAATTGGCTCATATTGAGAAAAATGGAAATCGAGAACGGTTCATTTTGGTAGTAAGTTAATTCGGGTTTCATTCGTTATGAGAATAGTTTTTTCAACATTGGGTCGTATTGAGTATTGGTGTATTTTGAGATTAGTGTCGAATGCTCCGGAAACCTGTATTTTCCGTTATTTTTCATGATGTGGACAAACCGTGTGTCAGTGTGAACGTCGTTTAGATAATACAGTGCTGAAAATATAGCCGTGTCGGGAAGCGGCACATTAAAATAATACTACCACCCCCTCCCTTCCCTTGGGTGTCGTAAAAGGCGACTAACGGACTAAAGACTGCACATACATCCAACAGCATAGAGCGGCGATAGGCTCACCACCTGTCACGCTGAGTACATGTGCAGTCGCTATTTGGTTAAACGTGGACGTGTCTTCAGTCCGTTAGTCGCCTTTCACGACACCCAACGGAAGAGATGGTTGGTAGATTGCCGCCGCCGCAGCTATTGTACACCTATATGTAGTAAGTACACTAGTTCGTTCGCGAGGAATTTTGCAAAGACTTGATTTCAGTGATTGAGGTCTTTGCCCAGCCGTGGGACAGTAAGTATATAGGCTATATAGTATACATTAAACTACACAAATGTAACTAAACATATTTTTACGCAAATAATATCGCGAACAAATAACCTATTACAATTCAAGAAAAAGTGTTGAAGTTCTTTCAAAACTTTTCCTAACATTTACTATTCAATATACAACTTTCACGTGTTTGCGATTTATTAAGTGAAATAACTAACGTTCACGTCCTTAAATTCACAAGTAACTTCCATATTGTTAAGCTGTACGTCTGCACAGCGTATACTTCGTCCCATTTGGAACTTCGATGGAGTTTGATAATGGTCTATCGTGATCCGGTTCTGAGAGTCGCCGTAGTCATCATCTGCTAGGGTTTCCAGTAAAGCTGCTTAGAATAAATAAATGTGTTTTTATTAACTTAACCCGGACCTATGATCTACGAACCAGAATGTCACAAGACACACAAGGGTGCGGGTTTTTAATCCTGCTCGTGGATATTTTTTCATAATTTTTCTAATTGTAAAACTTGTTTTATATGCCCGCTAATACTCAGTAGATAATCGTTCGGTCTTAAACCTTGTAAAGCCAATAATTTAGTTGAGCACCGTATATCGCTTCGCCACTTTGTTTAATTAAAACAAATTTTTAAACAATCGAACTAGCGAACCTTTGTACTCGCTTCTCTACTGATAATTACTCATATAGTGCGAGCAAAGCTTTATAGCCACTAGCTATTCCGATGTGATAAAGAAAAAGTGCATTCGAATCGAATAAATATAGAAATAAACTGTTTTAAAACTGCGCCTGTAATCAAGTGGAAATGCCGGCTAAACCACTAAACGGCCAATAATTCAAGTTTCAATAGATTTTCTCGGAAGGTTGTATGTACAAATAGGGATGCGATTCTTGACAACGTTTATCACAGCATGATATCAATTGAGAGTAAATTCTTATTCAAAGACTTCAATGATCGATAAATAAAAAAAATATAGAAGTGAATGCTGTATTTAAACAATAGTTTTGCATGCCCGTAAAATGGGTGATACTGTTTTACCTGTCACAAATTAAGTAATAGTTACTTTATCCTATGTATTTCCCTAACACTAACGTTAAAGTACAATTAAATAACATTAATTACTTATTTTGTACTTATCGTAGGTTATCGCAATTAATTTTAAGATCTTATTAGGTAAATTAATTTGCTTTTGTAGTAGCTGTAAGAAGTTTTTCTCAAATTTAGTTGTACTTATCGTAGGTTATCGCAATTAATTTTAAGATCTTATTAAATTAATTTGCTTTTGTAGTAGCTGTAAGAAGTTTTTCTCAAATTTAGTAAAATAAAAATAAATAAAATAAAAGCCTATTTAAATTCAACCGTACAATCCTAAAATAGATACTGTTAAAAATATATTATACTACAAAAATTTGCTTAGTGCGTAACCCTCGAATCCAATAAATAAGATTATCCCCAAAGGATTAGTCAGCAGTCCGCATTGGGCCAACCCACCAACCCGCATTGGGCCAGCGTGGTGGGTTATGGCCCAATATCCCCACGTGCTATTGTCCACGTGGGAGGCCTGTGCCCAGTAGTGGGACGTTATAGGCTGATGATGATGATGATGATGATTAGTCAGAGACTAGGCTAATGATACACACTGAGAAATATGGATAAAATTAAAAAAAAAAAAAACAAAAAAAATTAAACACTAAAATTTAGCAACACTTAAAATTAAAACGAAGACACAGAACAACAAATATTTAACACAACTTCGCATTGCATAATATAAAAATGCAATAATTCGCTTTCGCTTCCATCTCGCAATAGCAGAGCTGACACTGACCGTGAAATAAGGAATATTAGATCGACCGCATTATTTCACGAGAACCAATTAAAACTTGTAATAGTCCATGATGAGATTGGTTAACAAGTAGTGTAAATGAAGATAGAATGTAGTGTAAAGGTGTTATTATTACTTAGGGCAAGTACTAACTTCTAGAATTATCAATGGAATATACAGAAAAACATCGTTACAAAAGGTCAAAAAAAATTGAAATGAAATCAAAAAGAAAATGAAACTAGTTTATTTAGCTACAGTTAGAAAAATAAAAGCATAATGACTTTAATTTAAAAAGAAATACAATCTTCACCAACATCAACGTCAACAGACGTTCTTGGTGGGAAAGTGAAGTGAAGCGTCATGTCTGCAGTTTTATATTATTTTCTATAATTTGTGTTTTGTCGTATATTAATGTGAAATAATGGTGGAATATTTACTGTTAAGTGTTTGTTAACGTGCATGAGTGTTAGCAAATAAAACAAAACAGTGCAACATCACTTTTCAAATTCTCTCAAGAAGTCCGTGTGAGATCATAATAAAGTCCCACAGCTTTATTGAGTCTCGAGAGGATTGGGGGAAAATCATTTACCATTAAACGTTCATTATCGCTCATTGTCACTTAAATTAATAAAGAAAATAATAATTAATACTATTAAAAACTTGACACTGGCTAAATGTGCTGGTCGCACGAAGCCAACATTTAAAAGAAAAAAAAAAGTCAACATCATCGTCATCACCATCATCAGCCTATTAACGTCCCACTGTTGGGCAAGGGATCTATACATGGACCAGATTGGACATAAACCCACCCGGCTCTTCCACCAGTGATCGAAGACCCAGCTGTTTCAATGCTGGTGGGTGGGTTTTAACGACTGCCACCTTACGATAAAGACCGGGATCGAAACGGCTAAGCGTATCTATCGAAGCACGCTGTAACTCTTAAGGTGGATTCGACCAAACTGGAATAAGGTCTTATACCTAGAATTAGGCGGCGATGGGCTCGCCACCTGTCGTGCTGAGCACATGTGCGGTTGTTGGTGAAACAAGGACTGTGGCAGTGGACAGCTTTTGCAGTCCTCATTGCATGGTCCCTAAGGCATCGTCCTAATAGAACGCGAATGCGCAAACATCGCGCGAGCAAGCGATGCGACCGTCGCGTGTCCGAATTTGTATAGACTAATCTCGGAGTAAGTCTTTTTCCAGTTTGGTCGAATCCACCCTTAGACATCTTAATCTTTTCTCCAATCCCGTGACCCGTCATTGCGAAAGTTGTTCATATTGCAAGATCATCAGGTTCCGCTGCAAGGTTCTATCAAAATTCAAGATTCAATACCTATAATTTATCCTATTTAGACTACAATAAGTGAGAACTTAAGAATATCTATCTCTACGCCATCGTCGGTTCGTTAGTCTAGAGAGGGCGGAAGACCTTGTACTGAGCAGAGCCGGCGAGAATCTCAGCAAGGGCATTATTTTCTTTTCTTTCTGTCTTTTACAGCGTCAAATAAAATTTCTAGAATGCCCTCCCAATCATAGGACACTTTCCATTACATACATTACAATAGAAGGCTGTCTATGTGACTACAACAGCACGCAAAGAATAATCATCGAGTTCATCAATATGACGCAACATCCTATTATGATCATGCAACTTACGGTTGTAATGGTATAGGTTAAGAGGGTTTACGCATATCATTTTCCGATACAAACTTCCAAGTCGAAATTTTTAAAAACCAATTAGCCAATTTAAATGAATCTTTGTATGCTAAACTAAAATACAAGGATCTAAATAGTTTGTTGAAAACATTTTAAAAAAAAGTTTATTTAGCTGAGTTATTGCGATTTAAAGTCCACCATAAAAAGTTTAAAATCGCAATATCTCAGCTAAATAAACGTATTTTAAAAATGTTTTCTGATTTCTGTATTTTACTCTAGCATGCAAAGTTTCATGAAAATTGGCTTATTAGTTTTTAAAAATTTCGTCTTGGAAGCTTGTATGGGAAACCGAAATGCGTAAACCATCTTAAGATCGAACTGTACCGTAATAAATCATCAAATCAAGTCATCTGGTTATAACCATCCCACTGTTCGGCACTGGCCTCCCACACATCACATGGAGACGTTGGACCTTCATCATTCTGCGCTGGCCTAATGGGGGTAGGTAGGTGGATGCAGTGGGTAAATCATATTTCACTAAAAAACCTTTCAACAATTAAACGTGTTGTGTACAATGGCGGACTCCGTCGCTTTACCAGTCTAAAGCTCAAAATCCCTTGCACACCGCGTCGTCTATTTGATATGGGCACGTACCCGGGCGGTCGGTGCGCTTCATACGAAAATCGCTGCAAAGTGGTAAAGCGACGGTGACCCCGACCATACATACATAGTATCACGACTATTATCCCCGAAGGGTTAGTCAGAGACTAGGCAATGAGAACAGTAAAAGCAGTCATCTACCATGGTCCACTTGTCACCAAATAGCGAGTGCATATGTGCTCAGCGTGACAGGTGGTGAGCCCATCGCCGCTCTAAGCTGTTGGATGTATGTGCAGCAGTCTTTAGTTCGTTAGTCGCATTTTACGACACCCAGGGGAAGAGAGGGGGTGGTAGTATTCTTTCACCGCAACGCCTATCAATAAAAATAAACTGTTTAAAATTAACTTAAATTTAATTTTTTTTTTTTTTTTTTTATAGCAGAAGGAGGCAAACGAGCAAGCGGGTCACCTGATGGAAAATGTGAAATTAACGTGATTAAATTAACACGCCACAATATTACACTGTACTCGGCCGGCCAGCGGTTAGTCGCCGCAACAAATTGTCGAATAATTAAATCCATAACGAAACACCAGGAACTCATTTATTACGTGCCGAAAAGCATGTGCTACCGAGTGCGTGGTGGTGGTGTCATTCATTTTGAATTCATGGTAAATGAAACACGATACAGTCTCGATCAGCCGCTAGCCGTCTGTCTACTTTTACTCACTGTGCGACTTTTTGCGACCGGAACATAAAACCTCATTAGAATCACTCGAATACTCATTACGGTGTCGCGTAGCGGTGAAAGAACACTACCACCCATAATACATCCAACAGCACAGAGCGGCGATGGGCTCACAAAATGTCACGCTGAGTACATGTGCAGTCGTTATTTAGTGAAAAGTGGACTATGGTAGAGGACTGCTTTTGCTGTTCTCATTGCCTAATCCCTGACTAACCCTTCGGGGATAATAGGCGTGATTATATGTACCTACCTATGTATGTATGAATATTCAACACGGCGCGGCGGTGAAGACTTGATACTTAATTCATTTTATCGAAGTCTTTCCACGTAGAAACTGATAGCTGCATTCAGTTTGTGGCATTGCAGTGAGTGTCGTATGACTATTAACGCTTTGTAAGTTTCAAAGGATTCGGCCTCTGCGGTATAAAAGAAATACTAAAAAGTCTCTCTATGAAAGAAAATCTGTAAAGTTTATCCAGATCAAGGGTCATTTACTCCTGAATATGAAACGTTCTACTGATTATGTGTCTTTTCCATACATTTGCACGGCCTTCGCAATTATTTCGCATGTATGATATATATTTAAAACAATAATCAATTGCCAATTGAAATGTTCGCAAAGGGAAAATTTATCTTTTTCTTCTTGAGCGATGTAGCGATGGATTGATTTCAAGGAGACCTTCACCCAGTAGTAGGGCACTTTATTATTATAAGTGTATCCTCTTTTACAATTACTATGACCATTGTCAAAAATTGATAAGCAATACGACAAGCGCGCTGACCGAATGAGTACCCTCAAAACAATGCAATCAGTGAAAAGCCATTAGTGACGTTGTTGCATGTAGTTCGCTATGAATTCCTGAATTTATTGCCTAAATCTGTGTGCGGTTTATAGACTCGGGCCACGCTCCAAATGTGTAGGTCCTTGAGATACGTTCGGCGTACCATCGTCATTGTACTGTGCCTCCTGTGTTTATGTTTTTTTATGTTTTTTCTTATGTTTTTTCGTTTTGTTTTGAGATTAGTGATTGCTTAGTATGTAAATGTTTTGTTCCGTCCAGTGATATGGCGACTTACGTTTTTTATAAATATTTCGAAGCGTGTGTCGCAATTCGCAACTTATGTCGCGTTTTATTACTATGTACATTTTTTTGAAAAGGCTGTGGCAGAATAGCAGAAGCTGTGGATATTTACTATCTGCGGCTTCTGAGCCATAGACCGTTTTGTTCTTCATTTAACTTTACCATCTGCGTACTAATGTTCCCTGTGTGTACTTTGTATTTTAGATTGAAGAAAAATAAATTGGTTATAATTATTATTATTATTATCCTCTTTATTTAACATAATTCTGAAGTTTAATTTTTTACAATATTTTATATAAAAACCTATTTACAATATAAAATATTATAAAAAACTTAACCTAGTATTATTATTATTATTAAAGTGATACATCTGAAAAATACAAGTTTTCAGTGGAGCGTATTTGTGTCCGTCATCAGCCAGAGGACGTTCACTACTGGACGAAGGCCTCCCCCAAGGATCTCCACCAGGACCGGTCTTGTGATGCTCGCATCCAGCGGCTACCCGCGTCCTTCACCAGATCGTCGGAAAACCTTGTTGAAGGCCTGCCCACACTGCGTCTTCCGGTGCGCGGTCGCCACTCAAGAACCGTTCTGCCCCAACGGCCATCAGTTCTACGGGCGATGTGCCCTGCCCATTGCTACTTGTGCTTGGCGACTCTTTGGGCTATATCGGTTACTTTAGTTCATCTACGAATCTTCTCATTTCTGATTCGATAACGTAGAGAAACCCCTATCATAGCCCTCTCCACTGCACTTTACGTGACTTTGAGCCTGACTATTAGGCCCATAGTTATTTAACTTCTTTCTTAAAGTTGGACCTATCTAACTGGACCGTTTGTCCCAGGTATACAAATTCGTCAACAACTTCAAGAGCAGTCTCTAACCTTCAGAGAAGTGGGTACGACACGTGAGTTAGACATGATTTACGCCTTGTCACTGTTCATTTTAAGGCCTACTTGTTGAGAGACTCTGTTGAGATCACCGAGCATTGTGCCGAGGTCCTCCAGGGTCTCAGCCATGACTACTATATCGCAGGCAAATCGAAGGTGACTGCTGTACACGACGTTAATATTGATGCCGAGTCCTCTCCAGTCCAGAATCTTGAACACGTCCTCCAGTGCAGCAGTGAAGAGCTTCGGAGATATATGACGTCTTCTTGTCTCACTCCACGCTGCAGTCGGACTGGCTGCGAGCAATGTTCCTGAAGGCAAACTGTCATGGCGTGGCGTAATTGTTTTCAAACATTTTAAAAAGAGGAATTCTGTTTTTTTCTAAACTCGTATGGAGATTTAATGAGTATAGTATTATTATAATCTTTTTAAACAATTCCTGGTGCACTAAAATGTTGTCGCTTTGAGATGTATCACTTTTCACGCATGTGAAAATTACAGTAAAGCACAAACAACTACAGTCTATCACTTTTATACCATGTCACACCAATACTTGTTCGAAACCATCGTCTTCGTGTAACGTTCGAAAGCAGCAGTTGCATAGATTTTGTACTCTGAGCAGTTGGTGTGACATAGCATTAAAAGTGTTAGTTTGACCAAGGTTTCATCCTTGAAAGTTGAAAAAAAAAATGTGACTTAAAAAGAGTCTTCACTCTGCTTCACTCAGCATTTGTAACAGTGTAGCTTCGTTTCTATTGTTTAAATAAGTTTTAAATTTATATTTGAGTTGTATTTGGCATTGCTGAGACTGGCTGAGAGTCTCAGCTATCAGTTACCTTTATCAGTTATCTGTCTAGCTTGAGACAGATAACATTCATTGTTCATTTGTATATTTTGATTTTGGATTAGTTAATTTAATTTGATTTAATTCGAGGTAATTATTAATATAGAGAAGACAGGTGGTATTAAAAGGGCATGTAAACAATTGACAAGCTCTAAAGAATGGATGCCAAACCTGAAAGATAAAAATAACAAGAACACAACGAAAATACAAGAAATCGTAAACATAGCAGAGGAATACTATCGTAACCTATAGGTTACGACTATATATAGTAGCGCAAACATGTCTCTAGATAAGGGCAAATTTAATAAAGAAATCAGTCAAATAATGGAAGAACCCCTACCCAAAGTTATACTTTTAGAAACTATCAGAGCTATTAAAACACAAAAGGATGAAAAAGCACCTGGTGAAGACCAAATAACTAACGAAGTTTTGAAAGCAACAATAGAAGTATCAGCACCAAAACTAACTGAAATCTTTAATGACATTTTAGAAAAAGAAGACATACCCATCGAATGGACTAAGTCTACAGTCATACTAATCTACAAGAAAGGTGATAAAAAGATATTAAACACTATAGACCTATTAGTCTCATGCCAAACAGTTACAAAATATTTTTTTAAATACTACTTTCTAGAATTACAAATAGCTTGGACGAAAACCAACCAAAGGAACAAGTGGGATTCAGAAGCCATTTCTCAACTCTTGATCATATCCACGTAGTCAAATAAATTAAACAAAAATACAAAGAATATGACAAAAAATTCTACATAGTCTTCATTGATTATAACAAATCTTTTGACTCGCTGGAACATGAAGCTATATGGACTGCACTAAAATCGTAAGGTATAGATACATAGCAAAATTATCCGCATTGTTAAAACATCTACTCAAAGTGCACTGCAAAAATAAGAACTAGATAGAACAATTAAAGAGTTTCAAATAGAAAGAGGAGTTCGGCAAGGTGATCCCATTTCACCAAAAATATTTTCAGCAGTACTAGAAATGGTGATTTGTAAAGTTGAATGGGAGAACTATGGCTTAAATATAAATGGAGAAAATCTCAACCGTTTACGCTTCGCAGATGATCTAGTCCTGTTCGCAGAAAGTCACACAATCTTAGAATGAATGCAACAACAACTAGCTGAAGAAAGCCAAAAAGTAGGACTCTCAATGAACACAAATAAAACAAAGATTATGACAAACTCGCAAGAAGAACAAATAGTAGTTGATGGAGAGTTTATACAATATGTCAAAGAATATATCTACTTAGGCCAAGTTATATCATCAACAGATAACATGCAAATCTCATGGAATAGTTATTGGTCACTAAGTGAGATAATGAAGAACAAAAACGGATGTTTTTGTTCTTCATTATCTCACGCTAAAAGACAAAAGGAAAGTATTTAACATCTGCATCTTCATCTTGCCATGTTTAACGTACGGCTGCCAAATCTGGGCTCTTACTGACCAACAAAGACACAGCCCTAGAGTCTGCCAAAACCCTATGGAAAGAAGTGTGATTGGAGTCAAATTAAAAGATAAAATAGAAATGAAATCTACACAGGAGAAAACAAAATTTAAAGATAAAGGACAAGCAATCAACTCTCTAAAATGGAAATTGACTGGTCACATGATTTGCGGCAGCACACCTAAATGGACAAGAATTGTAACAGAGTGGTATCCTAGAGGACGCAAAAAGAAAAGAGGACGGTAAAGTACAAGATGGGAATAGAAGACAACAGGGTAAATGTGGATGCAAGTAGCGAGGAACCGGATTGAGTGGAGAGCCTTGGAGGAGGCCTATGTCAAAAGACAAACTATTAAAAAAAGCTAAAGAAAACAGGGCGAAGAATATTAATCAAGCTTAAACATTTATGTTTTTTAATAGAAATAAAGGCGTTATTATTAATATAATAATTAACAATATCCTTGCGGGAGGCCTTTGTCCAGCAGTGGACGTCTTTTAGCTGTTGATGATGATGATGATTCAAATAATACCTTATTTTACCATAAACAATTTTCCGCATCCAATTCTCAGAAGTTGAAGAAAGCTCGATATAAATTATGTTTTAAGTCCAATTTATTAATGATGTAAACACATTAAAAAGTAAGATTAAAATTATAAGACAGTGAAATAAACACGAATTGAGTGTTTAATTTCAATCCTTTTTGTTTACATATGTACATTTAAATACCTATATACGAAAGCTTTTATTGTATAGAAACTATATTAAAATTGCTCTACGCTTGCGTTCGGGACACTATCCAGTATCCATCTGCAAGCATATTTAAGAAAAAAGCTGACTCACCTAATCACATTTCTTGTAATAAAATTGAAGACGTACAACATAATATGCTGATGGACTGTGTTAAGAACAAAGCCGATAGGGAATCACTGTTCAATGAATTTAAATTAAATATTAAAGATGTTGGATTAATTCAGAATATTTTATCGAAACTTAAATCAGATCTGGCTAAAAAGTTTTGTATGTTAGTTAAAATAGCTGAAAGTGATTCCCGTAACATTTAATCATGTATTTTATTAGTTTAAGACTAATTGGGAAGATACAATGGGGCTGCCATATCCATGCGGACAAAAGCCCCAAACTAAATCAAGAGAAAAAAAAAGTATGTTTAAAAAGCTTAATCTTTTTATTTGTTCAGTGTATTCAACATCAAACATTGATTTGCGATGACTTGCTATTCAGTTATAATGTTTTTTATTTATTAACAAAGGACGAAAAATTTGCATTTTATTATTCTTCACCAGTCTAAATCTCGTATTCTAAAACCAAACACACACTCAACTAACTGTATACAAGCATGGATTTGATTTTGAGTTTGGTTTTAGAATACCAGCCCTAAAACGTCCCGCTGTTGGGCACAGGCTTTCACACATGAACAACAGAGATTGGGGCAAAACCAATGACATTCTATAAACTTCATTGGGCAAAACCCAATATTTTGATACATTTTACAATTATAATAAAATTTTGACACGAACTTACGACTTATCATATCGTATCTTAACTTATCGACGTATTAAAAATTATTCATTTCTTGACGTTTGGTTTCTTTTTACGACAAAAAAATCGAATAAACTGTCTTAATTGTTAGGTACATTCAAATGATGGTCGAATAATACTTTTATATTTGACGTACGTCCAGCCGGCATTCCCGCGCGCAGTTAAGCTTTTGACCTCTCTTTTAGTTCGCGCTTGTCAAAATAGGGGCCTTCTACGCATTTGTCAGCGGCCTAATCTTACAATAATCTTCTTCTTTCAGCATCTCTCCATTACAGAAGGTGAGTAGTAAACTTTTTAAATGTTTTCCTTAACCTGAGCTAGTATGAATAAATTATTGTTCCAGGGTTTTTATCCCGGTATTCCCTTACGATACTAAGGCAGGGCATCTTCCTTCTTCCAACCTACTAATGTCAAAGTTAATTCATTAAATAATATTTCCTCCCTTAATAATATTTTCCAACCCGCATTGGGCCAGCGTGGTGGGTTATGGCCCAATATCCCTACGTGCTATGAGGCCTGTGCCCAGCAGTGGGACGTTTATAGGCTAATGGTGATGATGATGATGAATATTTCTAAATTATAAATTAGATACAACACATGACATTTTCCGGGTAGAAAAAAATATATTTTGCTACGTTGTTTTCGTTGACTTTTATTTTATATTTTTTTGGTGGTTTTCACTGAGTTTACCATTATTTCTACACTCTCTTCCTTAATATAATATCTCTCTCTATTAAAGCTATTTCATAAAATTATTATTATTTAATTATAATTTATTTTAAAAAAATCTAAGATAACGAAACGTCGAAAAAACGTGTTATTTAAAATTGTTTTAATTTTGATAATTTTTTTTGTTAAGTATAAAATTGTACCTATTTTATTGTAATACTAGTGGTAGGTACCTAAGTACTTAGATGCAGTAGTTTAGATTTAACAAAAAATTTATTAGTTTTGACTAGTAAGTGTCTGTGATATTAATAGATAAAATTTCCTGCTTTAGCAAGCATTAGTAAAAGATCCATTAGTTTAGTTTTTAAAAAGAGTGGCTTCCTCGTACATGTGCTTCTGCATCTAATAGAAAAAGTCTTCTTATGTATTTCTTGAAACGTAAAACATTTTTTATTATTATTTCCTTTAGAAAATATTTTTAGAATATTTTATATAAAAAAAACATACAGTTGTGATACAAATTTAAGAACGGCTCGTACTGAAAACAATGTATGAAATCTATATATAAGTATAAATAATTCAATAATCTAAAATTTTATTATTTATTAATGCTAATGGTGAAAAGTGGACTATGGCAGAGGACTGCTTTTGCGGTCCTCATTGCCTAGTCTCTGACTAACCCTTTGGGGATAACAGTCGTGATTATTATGTGTATTATATGTATTTGTATGTACTATCGGCCGCTCGCGGTTTCACCCGCGTGGTTTCCGTTCCCGAGGGAATATCGGGATAAAAAGTATCCTATGTGTTAATCCAGGTTATAAACTATCTGTATGCCAAATTTCATCCAAACCTATTTAGTAGTTTTTACGTGAAAGAGTAACAAACATCCATCCATACTTACAAACTTTCGCGTTTAAAATATTGGTAGGATTAGTAGGATGTATTAATGCCATGAACTACTTACGTCAATATCATACTCACCTACCCGAAGAGTGTGGCGATAACTTTCCGAAAATCGAATTTTACTGCAAGCCATTTTTGCATTCGCATAATCCCATTTTTTTATTTTCTCTGCGTTTTTTTCCCGGAGGGTACATTTCTGAATATTTTTTTTAACTTAAAGTTATATATCTACTCTCAAATATTCCTAGTCACGTGATTTGTACATTCGCTCACGTGATCACTAAGAAATATTACTATAACAATTTTTTCACATCTAATTTATATGCTATTTAAAAAAAAGTAGGTAACAAAAAAAAATATATTTTTTTTATCAACGTCCGGAAAAAAAACTATTAGAAAAAGACTAGATTGGGAAATAATGCAAAAAGAAAAAAGCTTTTAAAAAATAATATAACCTCTGGAAAAAAAATATATCAGGAAACGATTCGATTGGGAAATTATGCGAATGCAAAAATCGCTTTTGCAGTAAAATTTGTTTTTTGGAAAGTCATCACCACACTCTACTCGACTTACTAAACCATATGACATTTTAAATTATTTTTATATATAAAAAGTTTGATAACTCATGTTGTAATACTTTCAATCACTAGACAAATAATTAAGAACACAAATTGAAACTAATATTATTAAATTAAATAACAATTAAATTTAATAAATTGCATAACGTAAATGTAGGAAGTATCACTGTAGTTTATAAAAATAAAATTAATAACTACAACCAG
Source organism: Scoparia ambigualis (assembly GCA_963921215.1). Lineage (NCBI taxonomy): Eukaryota > Metazoa > Arthropoda > Insecta > Lepidoptera > Crambidae > Scoparia > Scoparia ambigualis. Next base: position 9,723,258 of record OY992501.1, read on the forward strand.
AACCATTGTAGAACCATTGTTTGCAATTACCGCACTGCATCGACGACGAATTGAGGCTAATAAAGTTTGGCAAGTTTCAATAGAAATGGCGTTCCACGATTCCACAAACGCATCGTAGAGCTTGTTTAGATTACTTGTTCTTTTAGCGGATACGCTCCATTTTACTTTTTTTCTACACAATTTTTCAATGGATTTGAGATCTAGGCTATTTTCAGGCCAGTCTAGCATCGAAACGGATTGCTCCGTAAGAAAATTTTTAACAGAATGGGCAGTGTGTTTGGGGTCATTAACGTGTTGAAGAATCCAGGTCACTGGTAATGTCTCCTCAGCGTAAGGAAGCATTGTTTCTTCCAAAGTGTTCTTGTATTTAAATAGATCTAGATTACTTTAAATTTTTTCACGGGACCCACACCATATCCAGATAAACATCCCCAAAAACCTTTAATGTTTCCTACTACAGGCTTTACTTGTTTTGTGGTGTATTTATTATTCAACGCTTGCTTTGTCGCACATACAGTTTACCATCAGAACTCAGTCTATTTATCTTTGACTCATCAGAAAATAATACATTTTTCCATTGATTTTTAGTCCAGCTGCCATACTTTCGAGCGAAATCCATTCTCGCTCGTCAGTGGAGCCTGTTGACGAGCGGTACTTTCCGTGCAATTCTTCCAAATAATTTTGCATCATTTAATCGTCTATGAAGTGTACTCCTTGCCTGCTGCCAAAAACTTCCCTTCCTATCGTTTCCAAGCCCCTAAAGGGATCAGCCTTTGCTGTTCGAACAATCATAGATCAATCATCCTCTAGAGATGTCGTTTTCCGAGATTTAGGTTTTCAAGATACGTTATTGGTAGTGTGAAATTTCTTAAAGTTTTTAACCGCGTTAATAACTTTAGTTTTTTAACATTTTATATTGATCAGCAATCTTTTTGTAAGACTACCTAATCGCGTTTTTAAAGTGCAATTATAATTTTTCTTGTCGTAGAATCGCAACTTTTTGCTTTCCCATGTTTTGTAATAAATAATAAGTATTAAATATTTAACAACTTGTAATATGTTATGTAGACTTTAAAAAAATGGCGACAAAACACTCCCGAATTATAGCAAAAAAAAATTATTTCATAAATTTTCAATTTAGAACCACTATAAAACGAAACGATATTGTGTTCCTAATTATTTGTCCAGTGGCCAGTACATAGCAAAAACATTGTCTTGTTTGTTTATATGCACGAAACATAATAAAAATTTATTTGATTTGTATAAAATATTCTGAGTTGGAACTTTACTCATGATAGTACGTCATGTTTACGTGGTTAAAAGTAATTGATAATAAATCAGTGCAAAGTTATTTGAACTAGATTTCATAAAATGACCCACACTGGCAGCGGGGATAGACCCAAGCTAAGTATAGGCCTAATCTTATTATTATTATTATATTCTTGAATTTGACCCACTAATGACTATAGATTTTCTGGAGATGTTGTTTGTAGCGCCTAAGACAGTCAAGTTTGTCTTGTGTAGGGATTTGAGAGTAGGTAATACTGTTATCTCTTTCTCTATTGTAATCTTTGTCATGAAAAACAGGAGCTCGGTGGCGCAACAGTTTAAGCAAGATCTAATCAGAGTGGTGAGCCTGTGGAACTAATCACGGGGCACTTGGTTACCAAGCAATTAGTTAAAAACATTTAAATTTATAATGAATCACCGCGCACCGGCTCGCCCGCGCTAACTTAGAAATCAGCCATTTTGTAAAAAATATGAACAAATTATATAAAAAAACCATCTTCCTTTGTCGATCTTTCTATCAGTGAAAACCGCGTAAAAATAATTTTAATGCTATTAAAGTAAAAATAGGGGTGTTTGCTTGCATTTATCGCTTCTTTTGAATGTGCAAACATTTGCAAGGGAGGGCGGTGCTTGCATGCTGTATCCAAGCGTGATAGTCCAGTGAGTTACCGGAATTAACACTACATTTTTTATTGAATTTTTGAATTTCGATTTATAAATATTTAAATAAAATAATATCGTTAGGAACAAAATTAAAAAAATATATAATCAAGCCCATCTTAACATATTTTTACATATGTGTCGAGCTTTGAGAATAGGCACAACAGGAGGGAAAAATATAAATTTTCTCGTTTTAGTTCGTCAAACAAATAATCATATACTTACTTAAACTATATTAAAAACCGGATTAATCTTTCTAAAATATGACGAGCACTTTAAAGTCTTAAAAACTGTAAATACTTACTATATTTTGGTCCAGAATCTTTTAAAAACTTTTTAAGACAGCTGTTTGCTCACTTTACATAATTGAACGCGTCAAAAACTAATCACGTAATATGCAAGAAAACTAAGCACCTCCCAAACACAACCACACATCCGCATAAAAAGTTTTAACGCAGCAACAAAAGATAAAACGACTTCGAAAAGATATTTAAAAACAGCTCAGTGTCACTGCGATGCTTTCGCGACCGATGCCGACGACGGCAGCAATAAAACGTTTCAAGAGTAAAAATTGAAGCCTAATAATCAATCTAGACAATTTAAAAGACCGTACCTACTAATTATTTTCATAAATAAGATGACGCACTTTCAATTTAATTTTTTTAAATTTATATTTCTTATAATAATCTTTTAACACTGCTATTCCATCTTTATTTAATTTACGTGTTAAAAACTATTGACGAATACGCAAAATTATTTAGCACTTCACCAACTCAACCATACATTCACAGAAAAACTTCTCACACAGAAACAAAAGACGAATCGAACTCGAAATATTATCAAAAAAATGTTTTATAACGACGAGACAACGAGGCGTAACAATTTAAGACAAAACACAAAAGAAAACTTTTTCTAACGCAACCAAACTTTTTTAACTCAAAATTTAAGAAAACACACACACCCAAAAATCAAAAGATAATCGCCTAAAAACAAAACACATACCACTCTTGCCGACCGACGGCGCGCCCACCACCGCCACTTTCACCTCGCACAGCGACGACTTCTTACGCCTAATCCCGCGCGTGGTCATTGCGACGCGTTCATCGCACCGGGGCGCGCGAGACCGCCTGAGCGTCGGACGCAGCGGCGAGCGGCAAACCGCCCCCGCGCACCGGCCGCCCTCTATTAATACACAGAGCGACAGCGCACCAGCCCGTGTTAATGGGTCAAGATCTGGCCAAGATCACAGCGTGTTTACGTCGCCAACTTCCTGGGACGCGTGTCCGTGGCGGCAGGCCAACGGTCGCAGGGCCGCCGGTGTCAACGCACACTATATGCCGTCGGGTGCTGATACCAGGGTGCCCTTGTTACTCCTTGGTCGCCTGGAGCGTTCGTTAAAGTCAAAGTCAATAAATGACCTTAAGAATTGTCAAAAAGAAATTTTACTATACCTACCCATTCAAACTTTATAGCTCTGAAGAAAAATTAATGCAAACAAAAGAATAGCAAAGTGGACCCTCTAATAATAGCTGTACTTTTTAAAGATTTGCGGCAAAAAAAGAACAGCCTTTTATAGAAGAAAAGACTTCACAAAAAGAACGAAAACGGCGGCAACCATGCTGCCATTATCAACGAGGCTCAATTAATTTTTTGCTCGTTGCGGGCGGTTCATAAACTGCTTTACTGCCCCGCCGCAGACTACGGCACGTGCCAGTTAATTGAGTTAGCCATCGCAAGAGCTTTTGGGCGGAAGACCTGTTGAATGTGGTTCGCGCCGGCTTACGGCGTGTCCGTTATATGCACGTACACTTTGTTAACAATTTTTTGTTTTATTTTGTTTTTTAATGGTAACATTTACACTAGCATAATAATTATACTGTATCTAAATCGGTAGAACTTCAGACATTGGTGTCTAAGATAAGTACTTTCCATCTGAATATTGGCTGAAAAATCGCTATAAAGCGTCAACACCACAGACATAAATCTATGTCTGTGGTCAACACTGTAAAGTTGTTACTTTTTCTTTGTTCCAAGTTTTACTGTACCTATATTTTTCCAATGTAAATTGTTTGCATTTAAAAAAAAAAGAAAGCAGAAAGTTAATTCCACTATTTGTCGTTAATCAGCTTTTTTCCGTACCTACATACCTACTCATAATCAAAAGATATCAACGCTGCTTGCTTTGCTGACCCGCAAAGATGTTTGTCATTCAACAAAAATCAGTAAGCACTAAACTGTTCATAGGAGTAAGAAGTTCATGTTCAGAAATATCATCTATAAAGCTGTTAATGTTAACGTCTGGTGATGTTAATGTCCAAAATATTGCGCCAGCTAACGAAGAATGAAGTTCTTTACTCATCTACATAGAAAAACTTTCCATAACATATTTTAATTTCGTTATGTACCCACGGCGTCAGATCAACCTGTCCTAATCTGTAAAATTTCTCCAATGAATATTGATCCTTAGAACCAAACAGTAAAGTTCAAAATTGATTGTAGAAAGACAGTTTAGGGTAAGTTGATCTGACTCCGTGTGTACAGGTGACAGCAGAGACCTACCACAAAATCTCAAATTGCGTCAATAAATTATGAACTTTATGATATGGGTATAAGGATCAATATTGAATTCTAAGCTGGTTGACCTGCTGGAGTGTGTTGTGTACCAGAGTGTATAAAGCAATGTTTTATACGAATAGCCAATCGTGTTTACGCAAGTCCATCTCGTCAAAGTACAGCCGCCGCGCAACACGGGAATGACTGTTATATGCATCGTAAAGAACATTTAAAATAAATAGTTGGTAACTTTTGTGAAAATAAATAATATTAAAAAGTCTACCTCTCAGCGAAAATGTATAAGAAAAACTAGCATCAAACTGCACGACAAAGGAAATTTCATTTTAGCGCTTTAAATTTAAAATACTGACTAAAAAAGGTCGTTTAAATAAAATTAAGTTCCCATAATATAAGTAAATGTTGTTTTAGATAATACAAAATTATTTGAAGCTGTTTGTTTTCATTTGCGTGTAATTAATGGTATTGTCCATCTGTATCTACGTATACCTAATCCCTTTGAATTGGTTAGAGTTAATTCTTGAAAATCATATCTGTATTTAATTTTATTTACGAACATATCTCTTATAAATATTTAATTATACAAGCTCGCTTGACAAATTGGGCAACATTGTTTTTTGTTTTGGATTATAAACGGGTAGTTAGTTAAAATCAATGCTAAAGTCAAAATGTCTTTATTTAATTAGACTTAATTGATAAGCAATTTTTAATCAGCCTCATACGCACGCAACGTGCTTACAAATTAGCTTGGAAAAAGTAATTGTTCTTATTTATCCTAAACAGCACAATCCATCATAACTAAAAAAATACTGACAAATTAATAATGTCTTATCTGAATACTGGCAACCCTAAAGGAACAGAGCAAGAAAATAAATAAACGATTTTAAAGCAAATACGAGCCATATGTTACGCGATGAGTATGACCGAAAAACATGTGGTGTAATGATTCGGATTCACCTGCTTAGCACTGAGTGCCTACCAAGTGCTTATTCCTGTGTTTTACATACCAATATATGCACACTTAAAATCACGACTATTATCCCCGAAGGGTTAGTCAGAGACTAGGCAATGAGGGCAGCAAAAACAGTCCTCTGGCATAGTCCACTGTTCACCTAATAGCGACTGCTCAGCGTGACAGGTGGTGAGCCCATCGCCGCTCTATGCTGTTGGAAGTATGTGCAGTCTATATTAGTCCGCCAGTCGCCTCTTACGACACCCAAGGGAAGAGGGGGTGGTAGTATTCTTTCACCGCTACGCGACTCGGTTGCCAGTGTTTTATTTATGAAGCATTAATTATCCTACTAATATTATAAACGCGAAAGTTTGTAAGTATGGATGGATGGACTCTTTCACGTAAAAACTACTAAATGGATTTGGATGAAATTCGGCATACAGACAGTTTATAACCTGGATAACCTGGATAACCTGATTAACACATAGGATACTTTTTATCCCGATATTCCCCCAGGAACAGGAACCACGCGGGTGAAACGGCGAGCGGCCGTTAGTATTTATATAAATAAATAATTTTCTTTTAGTTAGTTTTTCGATCTTATATTATTTATCCGATTGAGATGAAACTCTGGTAAGTATGAGATGGTAAAAATCATCGCGGAAAACTGGCGTCACGCGGATGAAAGCGCGGTCGGGCGGCTAGTTTATTATTACGTATATTATATTATATATTATATATATATTATCACAAATAGTTATGTGCCGTTGTTTATAACATAAATATTTCTTGGTTGAATAATGAGGACTTAAGTAAGAAGTAAAAAGGTTTTAAAAAAAGACTCCTTACGCTATAGAGAGGACTCCAGAGGAGAAACCATTCAGGACACCAAAACCACAGAGACAACCAATTCGCGTTTCCCGGAGGGGTAGAAAAAGGTCTCAGCTTTCCGTTTTCTACGATTATCCTGAATCACTTTTCTACGATTATCCTGAATCACTTTTCTATGATTATCCTGAATCACTTATTTTGCTTACTTCATTTGATGTTATTGCCGTGGTCGAGTAATTAAGCACGCCGGTTCTGGCGTCGCCATCTTAGAGGTCCCGAGTTCGAGACCCTGTCGGGTCAATATAGAAAAAAAACTGTTTACCGAAATTTATTTCGAGTCTATGTATGTATATGTTTATCCGATATCTAACCAATAAAAACAAGTTTCGAAAAGAAGCAAGTTATTCTGTGTGAGAGTGGAAGAGTTACATATTTTTCACTTAATATTCTTATCGCTACGGTTCAGGGACTCTTACTCAAATATTCAAAGTTATTGTATTTATCTTATTCCTAGTGGATACAACGTATTTGATTCATTATCAGCTTAAAATCGCCCCACTGCTGAATTCAGGGTATTTCACATGAACAAAATTACATGCATTTTTATAGCTCCGTGTTCTAAGGACTGCCATATTACAATACCAACCGAGACAACAGAACAGAAGACCCCTTTCTTTTGTTTTGTCAACGGGACCAACGGCGACTTAAAAAAGACTTCTAAAGACTTTCGAGGCATGGAAACCTTGCGAAAGGGAAGCCTGCGATTTTAGTACAATACAGAAGGTACGTCGATCCTTTCCTAGCACCACAGAATAACTAATAGTACTACGCACAGAAGGTTCTCTAACGACTTTCACGCGAAATTGAAACTTATCGTGTGACCCGAGCGTTCATATTCCGTTAAGCAACGCCGACTCGATATCGATTTGACGTCATGACGTCACAGAGTGTAGGGTTTACGCGCGCACGCAGGGATTACGAGTTAAGCGACTCGGCGCCGGTGTTCGGTGCTATGGCTCGCGGCAACCTTTACTGCCATACGTACGAACGTACCTAAACTGCGGAGTGACACCTAGGCTTGCCAACCGTCTCGGATTTTCCGGGACGTCTCGCTTCTGGGTCAATTTTGGGCCGTCCCGCCGTGACCCCTTGCGGGACGCTTTTTGTCCCGGAAATCAGTGATAATAATGATATAAGTATCTATCTCGTACTAACTACTCTCGGATTAGGCATTTGTATTGATTTTTTTATTAGATGATAAGTAAATAAAAAAATATAAGTACCCATGTATTTTTACTAACCATTTTAATGTGGTGTGTTGTGTTGTGTCCCGCGTAATATACCGATGTCCCGGATGTCGAGCTGGGTAATCCCGGAAATAACTTTTTTGGAGTTGGCAACCCTAACTGACACGGTGACACCCCCTAGCACGGAGAAGCTCGAGATGTTGTTTCACTTCGGTCAACCATTCGGTTCACGGTTGCCCCAGCATTTCGAAAGTTGTTTAACTGGTAAAATGGAACACCTTAGCCGCTACGCCATCAATCATCTCATACATAAATAGATCCAGGACTATTATCCTCAAAGGGTTAGTCAGAGACTAGGCAATGAGCTAAGCCTTACAGCCATAGCTCACGCTTCACCAATTTAGAACTGCACAGGCAATGAGCTATGGTAGTAAACTGCTTCTACGGTCTGAGGACACGTTTCACCAATTTAGAACTGCTCATGTGCTCAGCGTATAGTTGGTAAGCCCATCGCCGTTCTATTCTGTTGAATGTATATGCAGTCTTTAGTCCGTTAGTCGCCTTCACGACACCCATGGGAAGAGAGTGCTGGTTAGTAGTAGGTATTCTCTTAGTGAGTCGCTGTAGCACATATAACCGTTTCCCGTAGCGGTGAAAGAATTATACTACCACCCCCAACATGACTAACGGACTAAAGACTACACATACATACAACAGCATAGAGCGGCGATGGACTCACCACCTGTCAGGCTGAGCACATGTGCTGTCGCTCTTTGGTGAAAAGTGGTATATGGTAGAGGACTGCTTTTGCTGTCCTCATTGTCTCTGAATAACAATTTGGGGATAATAGATATGTATGTATGTATGTATGCTATACCACACGGCTAAACAATACTTAAGAGGTTTTACGCATTTCGGATTCCCATATAAATTTCAAAGTTGAAATTTTAAAAACCAGCCAATTTTCATGAAACTCGGCAAGCTGAAGTAAAATATAGAGATCTTTAATAGTTTGTTGAAACGTTAATTTAACTAAGTTATTTCAATTTTAAACTTTCTATAGTGGACTTTAAATCGCAATAACTCAGTTAAATAAACGTCTTTTTAAATTGTTTTCAACAAACTGTACCTATCTGTACTCTAGCATGTAAAATTTCACTAAAATTAGCTAATTGGTTTTTAAAAATTTCGTCTTGTAAGTTTGTATGGAAAACCGAAATGCGTATACCCTCTTAAATAATACTTGTTTTACATAGAAATCACCCCATACGCCCATAAAAGCCCGCGATGTCCCAGCGATCGACATTCACAATTGCACAGACTAACTGCATGCAACATTCAAAGGCACTGTGTGGACCGTCGGTCGCACCCCGAGCGCCGAGCGTTTGCAGTGTAGTCACAGGTAAAGTTACTAGTGTAGTGTTGAAACCATCGAATGTTTGACTATTAACAGTCGACCTCTAATAGTATACAATATCGATTTAAGTGTCGATTATTTTACGATCAGTAGCAATAAATTAATAAAAATAACATTATAATTTAAGAGGGTTTACGCATTTCGGTTTCCCATACAAACTTCCAAGTCGAAATTTTTAAAAACCAATGAGCCAATTTTAATGAAACTTTGCATGTTATAGTAAAATATAGGGATCTAAATAGTTTTTTGAGAACATTTCTAAAAAACTTTTATTTAGCTGAGTTATTGCGATTTAAAGTCCACTATAGAAAGTTTAAAAACGCAATAACTCAGTATATAAACGTTTTTTAAAAATGTTTTCAACAAACTATTTGGATACCTGTATTTTACTTAAGCATGCAAAGCTTCATTAAAATTGGCTTATTGGTTCATAAAAACTTCGACTTGGAAGTTTGTATGGGAAACCGAAATACGTAAACCCTCTTAATATCAACATAACAATAGTATCGATAGATAGCTGACAATAGAATCGGAAAATTACTAGCAAACGATAGTACAATAGCTATCTATAGTATAGATTGCTTTTAGTTATAAGTTGCAGATTTTGAAACACTATCACCACTATTATTTCTCATAAAGCGCTATTGATATTATCGACACACCCGTTTCCCGGAGGGGTCCTTAACTATCGATAGACTAACGATATGCAATATGCAACACTAGTGCAGTGCAACGAGCAGCCGGAAAGTACTCAGTTTCCATTACTGCCGCGAGGGAAAGCTCTGAGCCAATAACTTAATTCCTTACAAGAACCATTGAGGTAAATAAACTACATTATAACTCAATGACAAGAACCCGCAGCGGGACTGGCACGTGTACATCTTAACATAAATCACGACTTCGATCATGACGACCTCCTTGGTCGAGTGGTTTGTACACCGGTTTTCATGGTGTCGCCATCTCTGAGGTCCCGGGTTCGATCCCCAGTCGGGTCAATTTAGAAATTATTGTTTTTCTAAATTGTCTCAGGTCTGGGTGTTTTCTATGTATAATAAGTATGTATTTAAGTATTTTAAGTATGTTTATCCGTTGTCTAGTAACCATTTAACGAGTTTCTTCGAAGCTTCTCTTGGGCTAGACAATTGGTGTAATTGTAGGAAAGATTTATTATTATTATTTATTATTTATTTTATCCCCGAAGGGTTAGTCAGAGACTAGGCAATGAGGACCGCAAAAGCAGTCCTCTGCCATAGCACAGTATAAATATACGCATTTATACTGTGGTACAAACAAGTGACTTAAAAATACGTCTAACAATTTCGTGCAGGACCCCCTTTTCGAGCGCTTCTCTCTCGCTCTGTCGACGGTACAGCCCCATGAGCACGGATCTTTTATCGACCGATAAAGTGACATTAGACGATTAAATTTGACAGTTCAAGTACTGCCGATGTCAATTTGTCGACGTCTAATGTCACTTTATCGATCGATAAAAGATCCGTGCTCGCACTGCAGGACGGGTATAAGCGGCGCAAACAGGCGCGTTTTATAGATTTTTAAAGGTTTTTTGCCTATATAGACTTTATAGGATTTAATGTATTAGCAGGTTCTCTCTAGTACTTCAAACTAAATATTTACATGTAAAAATTATGTTGAAAATTTAAAAGAAAATGTAAGAAATCATCCGTTTTAGACTTTTATTTGGAATATTTTCGTAATTTTTTATAATCAATATAATATAATCAATATAATAATTTTTATATCAATATATATTTATAATCAAGTAAAGTAATCTAATCGCGTAACAAATTAGCACATTTTAGGCAATATCTTTTAGTGTATTCTACATTTTTTATAAGAGCGTAATTTTAGAGGAAATACATAAACCATTTGATCTAGCAAAACAGTTTTGCCTGCATATTTTCGGTGACTCGCCTTAAAAATAAATTGACCCTTGTCTATCAAATCTAGAAGAAAATACTCTCTTATTGTTTTCTGAGGTTTAAGCGAGCACTACACATTGAAATGAAACACTTTTTTTATTATTTTATATTTTATTATTTTATATTTTTTTTTGGATTAACTCGCGTTTAATTTACTATTTACATAGTTTTTATATTATCCTGACGTTTCGAACCCTTTACAGGGTCCGTGGTCACAGGAAATACTCTCTATCAAGCCGCGGTATCAGCCAGCATAATGGGTTATGCCCAAAGAGCTGTGCTGCTGTCTATAGCCGCGGTATCAGCCAGCATAATGGGTTATGCCCAAAGAGCTGTGCTGCTGTCTATAGCCGCGGTATCAGCCAGCATAATGGGTTATGCCCAAAGAGCTGTGCTGCTGTCTATAGCCGCGGTATCAGCCAGCATAATGGGTTATGCCCAAAGAGCTGTGCTGCTGTCTATAGCCGCGGTATCAGCCAGCATAATGGGTTATGCCCAAAGAGCTGTGCTGCTGTCTATAGCCGCGATATCAGCCAGAATAATGGGTTATGCCCAAAGAGCTGTGCTGCTGTCTATAGCCGCGGTATCAGCCAGCATAATGGGTTATGCCCAAAGAGCTGTGCTGCTGTCTATAGCCGCGGTATCAGCCAGCATAATGGGTTATGCCCAAAGAGCTGTGCTGCTGTCTATAGCCGCGGTATCAGCCAGCATAATGGGTTATGCCCAAAGAGCTGTGCTGCTGTCTATAGCCGTGGGACGTTTACAGGCTGACGATGATGGTGATGAAACAAATAGCCTATATACCTACTGTCTCTAACCTACAAAACGCCTCAGTGGCCGAGTGGAGTAGCGCTCAGCCCGGTATCCGGAGGTCCCGGGTTCAACTCTCAGGACAGGCGAAGTGTGCTTCGGATTTGACATGCTTTGCCACTTTGACAATACAACCGCGTCGCGTAGCGGTGACAGAATACTACTACATCTCTCTTCCCGTATAGGTGTCATAAAAGGCGAATAACGGACTAAAGATTGCACATATACTGTTACGTTGTAAATTCTGGTCCCAGTCTGCCTTTGCTAATCTACAATAAAGGTTCGCAATAATTAAACAATAGTTACCTGAAATCATTGTTGGTAAATTATCGGGTTTCCAAAAACATTAATCATTGTAGTTTGTTTGAATTGAATCCAATGATATTATATAATATCATTGATTGGATCCATTATTTCTTCATAATATTGACAATTAGCTTTGGCTGACGCATTACTAGACACACTTTTATTGCGTTATCAATTAATACACATTTTGAAATCCGTTTTGGCAAGACTTACATTCGATTTAAAGAAATTAAGTTGATTTCTGTGTTTGTTTACATTTTGAATTATTTTGACATAACGCCAAAGACGATATGACCGCCACCGTAGCGACAACTAGCGGTAGCGGGGCGAAGTGGCAGTCAGCTTTTCGTTTTACATAAAAACTTAATTTAAATAGTAACCGAAACAGTTCGGATTATAAACTACTAAATAAACTAATATTTATTATATTTACTTTCGGTAATTAAATTAAATTCAAACATGACAGGAACTAAAACATTTTTATTATAGATAGAATATGAGAGAATTGCGTAAAATGGAATTCAGGGGTTGCCAGAATGAATACTGTAAATTGTGCGCAAACATCCAACAGAATAGAGCGGCGATGGCTCGGGCCAAATATGGCGATGGGCTCACCACCTGTCACGCTGAGCACATTGTGCCGTCGCTATTTGGCGAAAAATGGACTATGGCAGAGGACTGCCGTCTCGCTGTCCTCATTACCTTTAGGGATAGTAGTCGTGATTATATGTATGAATATAAACGTACATTAAATAAGCCATAGGTACTGTACTTATTTTTTATCCACTACAGGTAAACACTTGGTGCCTTACAAGTAAACAATGAACAAGGTCGGAATACTTATTCCGACTTCGGGGTATGTTGGGCCTACTGTCAGAATGTCCAAGGTGACATAATGTCCGGATGTTATAGACCGTTACTCAATATGTATAAGTGTCAGAATGTCCAAGAAGTCATAACGTCCACATGTTTTAAAGACCGTTGGTCAATATCTCAGAAAAAGGAATCCTATGGAAATGTTACAACAACATGTAGATACTTAGTTATGTTATAGTTTAAAAGACGAAATAATAAACATGATGGCGTCTTTGTCTAACGTATGCAATAAAAACAAGCCAACTCTATATACAACAATTTCGCTCTAATGGCAACACTTCAGGCCTGTGCCGGGTCCGCCATTTGTGACACGCTGGTACTTACGACTTCGCTGTGTTTATAAAATTAAGTTTAATAAATTTCTAGGATTGTGCTGTGATTGTGGTAATATAAAGTTAAAAAACAATACTGCAATATGCCTAATAAGTGCAGCATACTATATTGTGGTTCAACATTAAGCCGAAATCGGCCAATTTTAACATTTCACCGGTAAGCGATTTATCTGTGCTTTACTGTTGCTAATAGCCTTGTAATTCTTTAGATAGGTGGTAAAAAAGCAGTAGCCTAATTCACGTAACAAAACTTCAACGACATGCAAGCGATTTGATCGCTGAAGTCACTTTTCGTATTCAAGTTTCAATCGCACGATTTTGTTTAAGTCGGTTTTGTTTAAGCGTATTCACGTGCATTAAACGAAGTTCGATCGTTGCCTCCGCGGTATTCACCTATTATTTTGACGTTTAGTTTTATCGGATTTCAGCGATTACACGTCAAATTAGACAATTTCTAAGTCGTTGGAAAAAAATAATAAACATTTCTGCATGTTTTGTTAACAAAAAGTATTTGAATTTATTTGGTAGAACTGTAATGGCAACATTAAGTTTAAATAGTTGACAAATCGCTGAGTTGCGTTCCTATCGAGTAATCGTTCTAGCGAAATGACAGGTGAATACGGATTTGTGACTGTTTTTCAATAGGACGACTTCTAAACGTAAACGACATTTCGACTATTACAAAATACGTGAATCAGGCCACTGTTGATATTATTTTAAGTAAAGTATTTTGTCTAACTTTCTTAAAAATGTTAGCATTTCAGTTTTGTGCAGATTCTATTTGTTTTGACTAGTGATGTTCTTGTTGTATCTCACGATTTATCGATTTGTTGCAAACTTCAGTATTTTAGACCGTTTTTTTTTGTGTAAAATTTCTTGTTTTATATTACCAATGGGTAAAGCCCCTTCTCAACATAGGAAATTTTAGAAAATAAAAGCTGATTTAATTGATGATATAATATACGATAATTTTTTTCCAGTCTGCCACAAAATAAACATAAAAAAGAATTTGGTTGGAGATTATTGGCAAGGAAAATATAAAATAGGGTGATAGGGTGGTCATTATTCATACAGACCGAGAAAAGAGACTAGTTTTAATTACATTGCCCAGTTGCTATGGGGCTTATGTACACCGGCCGGTCTTTATTCACAGTGACTAGATTTAAAAGTTGCCTTTAACAATATTGAAAAGCGAATTAATATAAATAAATAAATACAGGATGTACGTGCTAGTGCAATAAATGGAGAGTTATTTTTTTATGTTTAGCCGGTTTGATTACAGGGTAGGATGATCATGCAAAACTTAAAAAAAATTGAAAGCAGTTTTCTTTCTTGTTAAAAATAAATAAATGTTTCCTGTGAATTGAGCTTACTAAAAGATTTAATGTAGTTGGGGCCCATCATTTCTTTCCACCATGTTATTTCGACTAATATTCGATAAAATACACACATCAAAAGTGTCTAGGGATCAACATATATTTTTGCAATAACTTTTCTCCTGATTGATATTAATTAAAATTTTCTTTAAGGATTCATCAAATAAAGTGTTTTCGTTTGTCTACAGTAACGATAAACCAAGTCACTTTTGCATTAATAAAGAAATTTGCCATTTTCCTAATAAAGGGATTTTTGACATTTGAACCACTAACATTAAAGTTCGAAAAAAAGACTGAAATAACAGTTTTCTTTAAAATTTTATTGGGTAACCTAAACAATTAATAATCCGTGTTTCTACCGAACACGGACTAACGCACGAACCGTCACTAACAACACAAGAACATCGGTTTGGCATACTCAAAATGAGTTCATCCAAATCACGCTGTGGAATGGCCGCCCATGTTTGTTGCAACAACAAAAAAAGGTCTTCTTGCGACTGGATACCCTCCATATTCGGCAGAGCTCTTCTCTGTAGCATATCCCATGCATGCTCAATCGGGTTCAAGTCTGGCGACTGAGCAGGCCAGGGCATGACATTGATGTTAGCTGCGGCGAGAGTCTGTCTTACAACTCTTGCGGTGTGCGGTCGTGCATTATCATGCATGAACTGAAATAAGGGACCGATTTGCACTTGTAGAGGAATGCTGACGTCTGATACAATCGTCTCAGCATAAATTTGAGCGTTGAGGTTGCCTCTGATCCAAATCAACTCAGTTCTTCCGCCGATCCAAATACCCGCCCATACCATGATGGTTCCACCACTATAAGGATGGACTTCCTGGCAGGATTTTAATCGCTGTTGGCGTCCAGGGGTTCTCCAGTGTCGTATACGTCTTGAATCCGGTCTCATACCAAAACGAGACTCATCAGAAAAGCACACGAAACGCCATTGTTCTTCTGCCCAATTTCTGTGTTCAAGAGCCCATTGATATCGAATCCTACGATTGTGCATTGCTATAGGTGGTACCCTTAGCGGTCTTCGGGAATGAAGGTTCACTTCATGCAAGCGGTTTCTGACTGTTTGGTCGCTAATTAAGTTCCCTGAAGAGTGATGAAGCCTCACGGCTAACATCATGGCGGTTATTGTTGGAGCTCTTCGAGTTGTGATTTGAATGTATCGGTCTTGTCTCCGTGTGGTGCAGCGATACCGTCCTCCATGGCGCTCAGCCACGGTACCACTGCTTCGGTAACGTGTCCAAAGTCGACTGATAACACTCTGACTTGTATTCAGAGCTAAAGCCACAGTACGTTGCCGGGAACCAGCTTCTATCATTCCCACGGCTCTGAGCATTTCTTCCCTGCTTAAATGACGTCGCCGCTCCATAATAACGTTGGTTTTAATCAGTAGTAAGGAAACAGTAGCACTAATAATGTCTTCAATGCGTTGTATGTTTTTATAGGGAAAATATTGACAGCTGATTTTCATCTTTTACTAGAAATTGATTGAAAGTTCCTGTTTCAAATTATGAAATGCACCAAAAAGGATCCATATAAATTTATAAAATCATAAATTTATTACAAAGCCACATCTCAATCTCAAGAAATCCACATAAAAATGCTTGATCCCTAGACACTTTTGATGTGTGTATTAAAACCTGTGTATTAAAAACTTTTGTTTTAATCTAAAATTAAACATTTAAAACCCACTATGACTAAGGTAATGTCAAAGTAGACTTCAGTACGAAATCAATAAGCTTTATCGATGGTTTTATTGACAGATAATTGACGAAATCGATAAGTATACAACACTAAGCCGCCATGTTTAGACGCGGTAATACCTAATAGGTATACACGTTTTTTTCGTAGGTATGGCAAATCCATTTGATTATCTAATCTAAGGTCAATATACACAAGTGTCGGAATGTCCAAGAAGTCATAACGTCCAGATGTTATAAAGACCGTTAGTCAATATGTACAAGTCTCTGAATGTCCAAAAAATCTTATCGTCCAGACCTGGTAGCACGCGTGTTTTGTTCTTATCATGTACACATAATTTGAAATTAGAGTAAAAGAGTCGTAACATGGAATAACTATTCTGACCTTACTCTTTATTTATTTGTAAGGCAGTTGGCCTTTATTTATCACCTGATTGATGGAAGTGACGATATAGCCGAAGGTGGAAGCGCGCTTCAGACGGAATCCTCAATCACTGAGGAACTGGCTCTTATCTATAAGCTGTCGGAACACAAGAATGCTATTAACTTTGTTGTTATGGTGCCAGACGACGATGGCGATAAGGTAGGTGGTAGCTAGCCAGGCGGACTTAACAAGTCCTACCTCAAACCAAATACTACGTATTTTACTTTTAATAGCTCTATGATGACATATAAATGGATGATTGCTTCTGTGTAAACTGTAATTATATCAAGTAAACACTCAAAGAGCTGCATTCATTTCCAAAACTATCAATTCCGAATCCCATAAAAGGCAAAGGATTTATTTAATTACACAGGCCGGCGTTCCGCGGGCTTTCATTCAAAATATAACTTTCAAATTCCCGTTTAATAATCTACTATTAAATTTCGCTAAATGCGTAAATATCATATTTAAGTGTCATAGAAAGGCGAATGCCTAGAACTGTGTCTAGTGACCAGCCATTGCAATGTTGCTTAGCTTTCACTATTGTAGGTCTAGCCAGTAGCCACCGCACACTGTTATAACGGGACGCGAGTTTATAGTTGTGGCAGCATCCAGTCCACGCCTAAAAATAAATACCTCCGATTTGGAATGCCATTAATATCTAGCATAAAAATATTATGATTCATGTAATACAACACCCACGTTTCGTAAAGCTCTATTCTGTAAACCGAACTTTCGATCATCTTCATCGAATCTTTGTCATTGTCGTCATCTGATGATACGCCAAGGCAGACTTAAAGCAACGGCAAAGACTCCCACAGACAACAGCGCTGCCTAGTGACACACGAGGTGATTTACTATTTTGACTTAGAACGTAACTTATTCTGTCTCGTGTCCCCTCTGCAACGAACCACATAGACTAATAGATTGTGAAACATTCAAATCTTTATCACATGAAAATAAAATAAGAGAAGTCATAAAACTTAAACTTTGTCTGAACTGTTTGCGAAGGGGCCATGAATATGATAGGACAGTTTAACTACAATCCGCAAGCATAATATCGGATTCTTTTTACCTTTAACTTTTACTAGTTATTTAACTACAATCCGCAAGCATAATATCGGATATATTTTACCTTCAAATAATTTTACTCCTTATGTAAGTACTCGTTATCTTGTTCAGTTAGAACCAGTACCACCTGACTCTAAAAAGGTGTGACAAAAATCTGTCTGATAATTTACATACATATTCGAGTTCATTTAAATTAATAAGAATAGTTGCTTACATAAGAAGATTTATACATAATGAAAAACAAACTTAGCACTAACGCCGTTATGCCGTGTCTTCGCAGATTCATTTCGCCTAGAGGAAAACCTACTCAAATTCATTGTGATTAACGGTACCAATTTTGTTGGTGCAAGTAATGAGTTAGGTATAGAGTTATAACCAGGCATAAATTCAATCTATGAGTTTTCAGCAGAAGAGGGCATTGCATTTCATTTCAGTCCACCTTATTCCCCCATATTCGGTGGGCTATGGGAAAGCGGCGTAAAAAGTGCAAAAACATCACTTAAAACGTGTAATAGGAAATTCTAGATTAACGTTCGAGGAGCTGAGTACACTTTGCACGCAAATCGAAGCGGTACTCAACTCCCGACCCCTTACTCCTTTATCCAGTAATCCTAGCGATTTTTCTCCTCTTACCCCAGGGCACTTCCTCATCGGGCGGCCGCTGACGTCACTACCAGCGCTCCCTGCTGCTACGGAGAAAAGCATCCGAAATCGATACCAGCTGATTGAAAACCTAAGAGAAGCCTTTTGGAGAAGATGGAATATCGAGTACCTCTCCGAGCTACAAACGAGGACAAAATGGCAATGGCCCTATTCAAACGTAAAAAAAGCGCCCTGGTGATATTCAAAGATGACCACCTCCCTCCGATGCGTTGGAAGCTAGGATGGGTCTACCGACTCTACCCAGGCAAGGACGGTGTCAACAGGGTCGCTGATTTCATAACGTCGAAGAGCATCGAGAGACGCGCACTGAACAAAGTGTGCCCACTTTTTTATGATGAAGACCAGGAAAGAATTTCATCATCTTCACCAGCTCCTGCGGGTTCTGCTGCTGGACTACAAACATAAAAGAAAGGCGCCACAATAGGGTCACCGACTTCATAACAAGCATAAGTTAACATAAGCATCGAGAGGCGCGCACTAAAGCAAGCGTGCTTACATTTTATGATGAAGACTAGGAAGGGATTCATCATCATCATCTTCACCAGCTCCTGCAGGTTCTGCTGCTCCTGCCCCGGGCCTCTCAGGATGTCTACACCAACGTAGACTATAGCAAAGATGTGGAAGACCACCTTAATCAAGCGGGGATGCGGGGAGACTGCCGCTGCCCCGCCCGCCCCGCATCAGCGCTTCAAAAGGCTGAGCTGCTCATCGCATCGGCCTCTTCGCCAGCATCGGCCCCGACTGAACGCACGCGCATGCATGCGCTCCTCAATAAATTTAGATTTATTTAAATTTACATAAGTAATTCATTGTAGAACGAAAAGTAAAAGTTCCTTTGTTCATTTATTTATTTTAATTATTAAAAACCTTATCACATAGTCTTTGTAGTAGATAAACATTGTCATATCAACTGTAGGTATATAAATCTTCGGGATTTTGAACATTACGATTTGATTTTACGACTAGCTTTTTACCATTGAAAATGGTTTTCAGATGCAAATCGCCTGAGACGTATTTTTAGCCATAGCTCCAAGGATTTTGGAACTATCGAGATGAGAATAGTACCAAGAGTTGAGGAATTTATCGAAACACGTAGAAGCGTTTGAAGTTTTAAAATAGGATATTAACTTTTTTTGAAATATTGAAAAATGTAAAAAATTGGGTTTTCTGGAGGGCGTTTCTTTACTAACCAAACTTTAGCAAAATCTTTTGCAGTATGACTATAGTGAACAATGTGATGTGTGATAGGACTGAGGCGTACCCTGCAGGCGTCGCGCAAGGGCAGCACCCGGCCCCTGCGAAAAATAGACGAGGGTTGTCGCATCAACCCGAGCGGGTGCGACGTAAGAAGCAAGCCTAGGAACTAAGAATGAGGTTTGCTAGTTGGAATGTTGGAACGATGACTGGTAGGGGAAGAGAGTTAGCGAAAGTACTTAAGAGAAGAAGGATAAATGTAGCATGTGTACAGGAGACGAAATGGAAGGGAGCTAAAGCTAGAGAAATTGGAGAAGGATATAAGTTATTTTACTGTGGAAGCGATGGGAAACGGAATGGAGTGGGAGTAGTTTTAGACAATGATCTGAAAGGATGCGTGATGGAAGTAAAGAGGATGAATGATAGAATGATAGTGGGGAAAATTATGTTAGAGAAACGAGTGTTGAATGTTATGAGTGTGTATGCCCCTCAGGTTGGATGAGATGAGAGCCTGAAAGAGAAGTTTTGGAGAGATTTTGACTTGATGGTGATGGGCATACCTAGCAGTGAGGAAATTTTTGTAGGTGGGGATTTTAATGTACATGTGGGACAAACAAAAGAAGGATATGAAAGAGTCCATGGTGATTGGCGAATAGGGACTCGTAACAGGGAGGGAGAGGCTCTACTGCGGGCAGCATCAGCTTTCGACTTGGCCTTAACAAATACGTGGTTTAAAAAGCGAGATGAACATCTTAACACCTACAAAAGTGGCCACCACGCAACGCAGATTGATTATATACTCGTTAGAAGGAATATTCTCCACTGCGTCAAAAACTGCAAAGTACTGCCAGGTGAGGATTTAGTCTCGCAGCACCGACTCCTAGTGTTAGACCTAAAACTATTCGACCTGTCAAAAAGAGGCAAGCAACGACGGCCCCCGATGATAAAATGGCACATGTTAGGAAAGAAAGATTGTACAGAAAAGTTTGCAGAGAAAGTGGTTGATAAAATTATAGAAATGGGAGATATGAAGGATCAATTAGTAGATGAATGTTGGAATGAAATGGCGAATCATATTAGGGGTGTGGAAAAACTGTTCTGGCGAAAAATGGCGAAAGGGGAAGAAAATGATAGACAAAGAAACGTGGTGGTGGAATGAGACGGTGCAAGTAGTAGTGAAAGAGAAGACAATTGCGTTTAAAGAGTGGCAGAAGGAAAAAGATGGAAATGAGAAAGAGGAAAAAAGGACATTTTACGTGGAATGCAAGAAAAAAGCAGGACAAACTATATATCGCACTTGGAAGTCCCGAAGGACAAAAACACCTCTACCGCATAGCCAAGTCTCGAGAGAAGAATGCAGGAGATGTAACGCACATAAAGTGTATAAAAGATGAGGTAGGAAAGGTTTTGGTGGACGATGAAGAAATAAAAGAGCGTTGGAAAACATATTTTGAAAGACTAATGAATAAAGAGAATGATTGGTATAGGGTGCTAGATAGCTCGCGGGTGAATGTAGGCCTAGTTCGACCTATGGGTATGGAAGAGGTAAAAGAGGCTGTGCAAAGTATGAAGAATGAAAAAGCGGTGGGGCCTTATTGTATACCAGTCGGGGTGTGGAAGTTGTTGAGAGTGGATGGATGGAAGTGGCTGAATTTATTCTTCAATAAGTAATTGCAGGAAGAGACCATCCCGGACGAATGGTGTAACAGTTCGCTGGAACCATCTTTAAAAGAAAAGGTAATGTACAGGACTGCGGTAATAATAGAGGAATTAAACTCATGTCACATAAAGTATAGGAGAAAGTTATAGAGAGGAGACTAAGAGAGGAGAGTGATATCACGCAAAACCAATTTGATTTTATGCCTGGTCGAGGAACAGTGGATGCCATATTTGCTCTTCGCCAACTGTGTGAAAAATACAAACGAGCGCACAGAAACCTGCACATGGTGTTCATTGACCTCGAAAAGGTCTACGATCGGGTATCGCGTGATGTTCTCTGGTGGCCCTAACAGTAAAAAGTGTGCCTGGCAAGTATGTGGAGTTGATTCGGGCTATGTATGCTAGATGTACGGGACATATGTTCGGTCGTCTGCTGGCACCACCGATAGAATCAGTGTTGCGGTCGGTTTGCATCAGGGATCTGTTTTATCTGTTCTCCCTGATAATGGACGCCTTAACAAGCGATATTCAAGAGGAGGCCCCCTGGTGCATGTTGTTTGCTGACGACATTGTGCTTATCAGTGAGGATGGACTCGGGGTCCAGAGCAGACTGAAAATATAGCAACGTAAGCTAGAGAATGTTGGCTTGAAGATCAGCAGATCAAAAACCGAACAATTATTCTGCGATTTCGGCGGTCTCTCCGGTTTTGAGCCAATTGCTATGGATGGTATAGCTCTGCCAGTCTACTTCGACTTTAAGTTCCTCGGTTCACTCTTGCAGTGCGATGGCGATATCGATCGGGATGTAAAGCATAGAATCAACACGAGATGGCGAAATGGCGACAGGTGACGGGAACTACTTAAGAAAGAGACGGATGTAAGACGTTTGCATGCTGCTGAGATGCGAATGCTGAGATAGATGTGTGGGGTTACAAGAATGGACAAAATAAGAAATGAGTATATCAGAGGGAGCATGAAAGTAGCACCAGTGACAGAGAAGTTAAGAGGAAAGAGACTATCTTGGTATGGACATGTAATGAGGAGGGATGAATGCCATCTAACAAAGCGAGTGTTAAGCATGACTGTGGATGGATACAAGGGAGAGATAGGCCGAGAAAAAGATGGATGGACTGCGTGAAAGATGTTATGGCGAAGAAAGGAGTGACCGTAGAACTGACGGCTGATAGGGACGAATGGAAGAAGAAAACATACTGCACCGACCCCAAATAGGGACAAGGGCAAGGAAATGATGATGTTTCTTTACTAAAATGAATAAAAGGATCCTTTAAAGGGTATTACGGAAGGGTAGTTTAGCTACAAAATGGCGAAAAAAATTTGAAAATTACTTAATAAATTGTGACCTGTAGGTGGTCCCTTTAGATTTTGCATTGTGGAAAAAGGGGTATTTCCGTATATAAAATTGATGTGATTACATGTATTACCCGATCGTCATGGTCATAGTGTTAAATGATGCAGATGCAGGCGAGAAGTGCATTCGAGTTGGAATTTCGAAAATCTAAGTGAAAACGATTACCATTTTAGTAACTTGTATTCTTTTCCATTTATGTAAAGTTTGTTTGATTCTTAATGCAAGAACGCTGAAACTGCTATACCTGTACCTTTAAAGAAATGACTGTTATTTTGAAGAATGTTGTTGGTCATTTTCATTGAGCTGTCATTTTCTTGCTTAGAAGTTCAACAACGATTGGTCTACGTTGGCCTTTTCTAACTTTTCTTGCTATTTCCTCTATAATATAAATTGAAAACAGACACCCAAAGACATTTAAACTATTAATACCCAATTAAATCTCTTTGCACTCACCGCACTTCAAAGACGATGACACAAAGACATCTTTGTTATGTTTTTATTCACTGTTTTTCTAAATTTAATAAATTAGTAAATTTCCGAAACATTGAATGCGATACGAGTAAATAACGAAGTTTACGTATTGTTTGACTTGAAGATACTGTTTCACATAATAGAGTTTGCATGTATTGTTCACCAATGACCTTTTATACACCGAAAATATCACCGGAACATTTCAAAGAGCGCTCCGTAGCGCACTGTTTGTTAAATATCTCGGCGGTTCATTTGATGAACGTTTCAGAATGCTATTGTGGTTTTATTTGTTCATGCGTTTGGTATCAACCATTATTATTCGACACCCAGAAATAAATGCTGGAACATATTATTTGTCGCCTGAGGTTGTCGTCTTTTTTCAGTGTTTAAAATTTTACTTAAGTATATTTAAGCGTTAATAAAACGCTAAAATATAAAATATTAATCTATAAACGCAGCTTCATCTTAACCGAATGTTTAAATATTTGTAAAAATATTTCTTTCGGATCTCAGAGGTGAAAACATCTAAAATTTGATAAAGCAATGTTGACTAAAAACATAAGCATCAAGCACTGACAAATTTCGACGGTTGAAAGCCAGACCTCGGTAGCCAAGTGGTTAAGGCAGCCGCCCGGCTACTATACTAACGTAGTCCCTAAATGCATCAAAACACGGTACAAAGTCAAGTGGAGAGCGCGGCCATATATAGCCGCTGGGTCTGATATGTAGTTTCGAATGCCGTCGTTGCGACGCACGCTGTTACGAAAAACATTTCAAGTGGTAGGTACGCCCTCGTGAAAAGCCGTTGTATCGAAAATCGCTAAATCGAATGACGGACTCGCGAACACGCTGTCACGAAATCCCTTTTATATGTGGTTAGCTAGATTGATAGTTACGGTATCACGATACAGTTCCTTCAAAATTGTTATCATTTCCCGTGCACAACTCTGCTATTTCTGTTTTAATCAATATGTAGTTATCGATAGACGTAATAACATCGTTGCATCTTGAGTGTAACTTCCGCCCCATCACTAATTTGATTGCACAAGGTACACACGCCGGCAGGCAACAGCAGGCAACCTACCGAAAACCGTCAAATTTCTCTGAAAGGTATTAGTCCTTGTACATAAACGATAAAGTTCAAAATTTGTTAAAGAAATAAGACTTATTGTGGTAGGTTGACCTGCTGGCGTCAGTTTTTTTTAATATAAAATGGGCTTGCTCTTGGCCACATCCTTATCAGTTGGATTAAGAAGTGGCCGACGATTTAGCGCGCTTGCCCAGAAGCAGCCTATTCACTCGGGCTTTGAAGATGTTGGGGCTATATGCACTCGGGAACACAGACGCCGGCAGGGAATTCCATACCTTGGCTGTACGAATTATGAATGAAGACGAATAGCGCTTGGTGCGTATGAGTGGAATATCAACCAAATTTGATGGTGGTAACCCGCCATACGTCTGGACTCCCGATGGTAGAAAGGGGACGGTGGAATAAGCTCGTGTAGCTCAACAGCACACTCTCCGAAGGACAACACAGTATATTATATATTAACTAATTGGAATATTAACATATTATTAACTAATTGGAGCACTGTAAACTAGTATCTACTGTCCCACTGTTGGGCAAACTCCTCTTTAACTGGAAACATGTCATTGGCTATTTGACAGTTGTAACAATAAAATATGAAATATATCGGAAAAGGTAGTTTATGATTTAACGATAATTATCAAATAGTTTTTTTTATTAAGATAATTTGTAAATATTTTATTTTTACATAATAAATTTGCAATTTTTTATGTGTGGATTACAAGACCCGAAACACGGGCGGCAAGAGGCGGCCATGATTGAGCTTCATATGACGTAACATTTCACAAAATTATCAAAAACTTTATGTCAGGTTTCAAGATAAGTTTCTTTATTTATTGAAATGTGACGTCACAGAGCAAAATGTCACGTGACCAACCGTTATCGCACGAAATTTTAAATCCAGAATAATATGTTTTTTTCTGTTAAATAAAGGTTTTTTCGAGAAAGAAAATATTGTACGGTATAAAATAAGCGTTTGTAATTTTTTAAATACTTTTTCGAAAACTGTCAAGTAGCCAATTAGTCGGTATTGGCTTAAAAAACACGCTTGCTAAATGTGGTTTGGTGATTACCCGGGTAAAAATTCCACGGGCAGGATTCGAAGCTGAATCTTTCTGACATTCCGGGGTATGTGCACTACCAACAATGCCATAGGGGCTCCGTCCAGTTCGCGCTTTATCAACACTATCTATTTTTACTTTGCCGGACAACGGTGCCTTATTCAATGTCAAAAACTTCGTCCAGTGTATCCCAGTAGTCCCCTCTAGCCCTTCCCCCTTGGGGGACAATTGGGATTTTTTTATAAAAACCTCCCAGTTGTCCCCTCTACCAACGACACGGGTGACAAGTGGGACTTTAATTTTTAGATATCCCAGTCTCCCCCACTTCAGATGTTGCCGTATAATTTTTTAAGTGGGGGAGACTAAGATATTTAAAAATTTAAGTCCCAATTGTCCCCTCCACCGGTGACACGGGGGACAACTGGGAGATTTTTATAAAAAAATCCCAGTTGTCCCCCAAGGGGGCAAACGCCAGAGGGGACTACTGGGATACACTGACTTCGTCATCAATTTGTGAATTTTTTTCAACTTCTTCCAAATTGTTTGCCTTTGTTTAAACATCGTAAGGTCTGTGGCGCCAAAGCCCAATATATCTCTTTGCGTCGAATAATGCTAAACACATTTTGCCCGCCCTGGGAATTGAACCTGGGCTTTGCAATTTTGGCACGTATACCTTACAATTTTTGCATACCATACATAATATAATCGAGACTGTTATCCCCGAAGGGGTCAGAGACTAAGCAATGAAGACAGCAAAAGCAGTCTTCTACCTTAGTCCACTTTTCAATAAATAGCGACTGCACACGTGCTCAGCGTGACAGGTGGTGAGGCCATCGCCGCTCTATGCTGTTAGAAGTATGTGCAGTCTTTAGTCCGCCAGTTGCCTCTTACGACACCCAAGGGAATACAGGGGTGGTAGTATTCTTTCAACGCAAAATTTTTAAACAAAGGCAAACAATTTGGAAAATAGATAATGATGAAAAATTCTATAACTGGATAACGTGGTTGTTGTATTTGAATAACTTTGTCTTAAAAAGTAAAAATTTTGTTGGTGTTGATAAAGCGTGGGCTGGATAGTGCCACGACGGTATAGTTGATAGTGCACCATAGTTGCCAACTTTAAAAAAGAAAAAAGTATATTAAGGTAAGATAAGAAAAATAAACAGTATTTTAGAAAAACGGACAGTTTTTATATGTATTTTCAAAGATTATTTATCTTTGAAAATACATGCGCTGCGCTGCACCGCGCGGACCACGTTGTTCGCAACTTTTTTACTTTTTAAAAAATATGGTTACCAGTGCACAGTGATACTACAGTGATACTTTTTTTTCAACGGTGCACCTAACCCGGAATGTCAAAAAAATTCTATAACTTGATAACTTGGTTGTTGTTATTGAATAACTTTGTCTTAAAAAGTAAAAATTTTGTTGGTGTTGATAAAGCATGGGCTGGAAAGTGCCACGACGGTATAGTTGATAGTGCACCATAGTTGCCAACTTTAAAAAAGAAAAAAGTATATTAAGGTAAGATAAGAAAAATAAACAGTATTTTAGAAAAACGGACAGTTTTTATATGTATTTTCAAAGATTATTTATCTTTGAAAATACATGCGCTGCGCTGCACCGCGCGGACCACGTTGTTCGCAACTTTTTTACTTTTTAAAAAATATGGTTACCAGTGCACAGTGATACAACAGTGATACTTTTTTTTCAACGGTGCACCTGACCCGAAATGTCAAAAAAGGTGCAGCTTCGAATCCTGCTCGTGGATTATTTTTGATATTTTCCAAATAGTAATTTGTTTGCAACTAAATTCACGTTTAATTAAAGAGTATAATAACTCAACATTGATTTATGTTTGTTTAGTTAAACGGTTCTATTCTATCTATTGGCGCGCTTATATGCAAGATGGATTTTGCGGGCACGCTGAAAGATATTTCAGACTGCAATAAGCAGTCTTTATGTAGGTACACATTGTCTTTAAAATCTTTTTGTACCACTTGCTCGTGAATATGAAAGAGAAATGAAGTAAATGCACTTAAGAAAATGCAAAACCACACAGTCGGACGCTATTTGAATAATTTTCTAAAGATGTAAAGAGGCTTATATAACAAAAAACTCCTCAGTAAAACAAAAAAATATGTGTTCGCCTTAGAATAAAATAAAATATTTACGTAGGCGCGTGCGGCAGTACGTACGTCCTTGTGTTAATGCAGCGAAAGTGGCCGCAGCGCGTTTCGGACCGTCTGGCGCGCGGCCAGGCGTTCGAGGCACAATTAAAATCCCCGTAAGTGCTTCGCGATATTATTTTCGGTTTTACGTTACGAGTCGCATGCGGTTTCCGCGTATTTCGGATGCGCGATGACGTCACCCGGGTACGTGTAACATTGAAATGTTTGAGGCACGTCCCGTTAATGGCTCGGGCGGCTTAGCATCGTTTAGCGGTGGCGTTTGAACGTTTGACGGGTTTTTTATGATTACTATTAACTATTGTTGTTCCTATACAGAAGACAGGCAATTGTGGCAACTGGTCTAGACTGGTAAAGACTAGTCTTTATCCGGTTTTCTTATCCTTTGTCTGTGATTTTTTTATTTAGGGGGGTTAGGCGGTTAACGTAAATTCCGGGCCCTCGCGGGTGTTGCGCGGTGCGGGGTCCGCGGTAATTCGTGAGCGCGAATCACATTTTTATCAAAAAGTTAATAAAAATGTTTAATTTTTGAAAATCCAAAACAGTAAAGAAATCGAAAAAGTAAATGTCTACTTCTTATGTATTTATGATTTTGTAGGAATTATTATTTTAAAACACGGTCGTAATGTGCATTTGTATGAAAATTTAGAGGTAACTTCAGGACTTTTTTTCTATCGAGCAAAATGTTTCCAATCGTGTATTGGAAACAATCATCCCCTCACACATACGTTCTGTAATAACTGCATACTCATTATATTTTTTAAACCTGGATCTTTTCTTGCTTCGTTAGTTTGCTTATTTGAAACTATTTTTAAAATATTCAAACTAGCAAAGCAGTGCACTTCTACTTGAACACGATTACGATAGATGTTGCAGTTGGACAATTAGCGCCCAGTTCCTCTGAGAGTACTTTTATAACTTCGACATAATTAAAACAAAATGTAGTAAGTACTTTTATTTTAATAATAACGACTTTTGCACGCCTGCATGCAGGTTAAACACAACTGCATGCAGGTTAAACACAACTGCATGCAGGTTAAACACAACTGCATGCAGGTTAAACACAACTGCATGCAGGTTAAACACAACTGCATGCAGGTTAAACACAACTGCATGCAGGTTAAACACAACTGCATGCAGGTTAAACACAACTGCATGCAGGTTAAACACAACTGTTAAAGTGACCGTGTCGCGTAGCGGTGAAAGAATACTATCACCGTAAAAGGCGACTAACGGACTAAACAAAAAACAGCATAAAGCGGCGATGGGCTCTCACCACCTGTCACGCTGAGCACATGTGCAGTGGCTATTTGGTGAAAAGTGAACTATGGCGAGGACTGCTTTTGCGGTCCTCATTGCCTAGTCTCTGACTAACCCTTCGGGGATAATAGTCGTGTTTATATGTATGTATATGTACAAATTACGTAAAAGTAAAGTAGAGCCTTCGATCACATAATAAAATAACTGGGATCGAAGAGTAGAGCCTTACTCGTGTAATCGGTCGCGCCTCGCCAGAGCCTTCGATCACATAATATAAGAACTGGGATCGGAGAGTAGAGCCTTACTCGTGTAATCGGTCGCGCCTCGCCAGAGCCTTCGATCACATAATATAAGAACTGGGATCGAAGAGTAGAGCCTTACTCGTGTAATCGGTCGCGCCTCGCCAGAGCCTTCGATCACATAATATAAGAACTGGGATCGAAGAGTAGAGCCTTACTCGTGTAAACGGTCGCGCCTCGCCAGAGCCTTCGATCACATAATATAAGAACTGGGATCGAAGAGTAGAGCCTTACTCGTGTAATCGGTCGCGCCTCGCCAGTGCCTTCGATCACATAATTTAAGAACTGGGATCGAAGAGGAGCCTTACTCGTGTAATCGGTTGCGCCTCGCCGGGCAAA
The DNA here is from genome assembly GCA_963921215.1 of Scoparia ambigualis. Classification (NCBI taxonomy): domain Eukaryota; kingdom Metazoa; phylum Arthropoda; class Insecta; order Lepidoptera; family Crambidae; genus Scoparia; species Scoparia ambigualis. The sequence goes on from OY992501.1 coordinate 9,752,668, forward strand.
CGCCTACATTATTGAAATCAATTCACCGCTACGGTTTTTGGGAATTGAATGCGGGTTGACGACCAACCTGGATATACATCGAAAAGCATATGACACAATTTGCCCGACCTGAGCTATCGAAAAGTATGGACAATTACTTAAATTTATTTGCCATTGTTATATTTTTTTAATTATCTGGCCCAGAGCGTTGACCAGATATCCAGACGTCCCAGGTTCAATTCCTAGGTTGTTAAGTTACTTACTTGAATCAATCAAGTATTATTAGTAATTTAAATAGTATCCTACTAATCCTACTAATATTATAAACACGAAAGTTTGTAAGTATGGATGGAATTTCGCGTAAAAACTACTGAATGGATTTGGATGAAATTTGGCACACAGATAGTTTATAACCTGGATTAACACATAGAAAACTTTTTATCCCGATATTCTCACGGGAACAGGAACCACGCGGGTGAAACCGCGAGCGGCCGCTAGTGTTATATAATCTTACTTACCTACATACATATAATTGAGTGTATGACGTGTGTGTGAAAAGCTTGGTTTCAGTCAATGCTTGATAAGATATACAGATGCGTTTAGTATTGCACGCGATGAATATTTACACATTGTTACTGTTAAGTAACGTCGTCGACCTCCTTGGTCGAGTGGTTTGTACACCGGTTTTCATGGTGTCGCCATCTCTGAGGTCCCGGGTTCGATCCCCGGTCGGGTCAATTTAGAAATTATTGTTTTCTAAATTGTCTTGGGTCTGGGTGTTTTCTATGTATAATAAGTATGTATTTAAGTATTTTAAGTATGTTTATCCGTTGTCTAGTAACCATTTAACGAGTTTCTTCGAAGCTTCTCTTGGGCTAGATAATTGGTGTGATTGTAGGAAAGATTTATTTATTTAAGTATTAACAATATACTTATTCATGACTAGCGGCCCTCCCGCGACTTCTTCTGCGTGAACACCCTGTATACCGTGACTATCTTTCACACACACCTTGATAAAAAAAGAATTTGCCAAATCGGTCGAGTCGTTCTAATGTAATGCGCGTACAAACATTTCGGTAATTGATTTTCATTAATATAAGTAGATTTTTCTAAAATAGTGTTATTATTTCTGGTACACTCTGAAATAATAACGGGATAGATGAACTGCACACCGGCATAATCAGCGAAATATGTAAAAAAGTAAAAAAAGTAACAAAAGATAAGTTAAAAAAAGTTATAAATAATTATTTTATACTTTTGACAAATAAAATTACTTAATTTTTCATTAAAAGCGACATTGAGTTAAAAGTAAGCCAGTCCATGATAACTTTAGCATGCAAAGTTTTATTAAAAGTGGTTCAATTCTCATATGAAACCATTATCTTATTCAATTGCGTGCATACCTACTTCTCTTAATAACTGCTTTCAACTAAAATATAATTAATAGAATATTTTGTTTAATGTTTCATAATATTATTTGTATTGTTGGTGAACCTTTTCCATAAATAAAAAATAAATTCATAACCACAACATTGCAGGATTCCTGGGTGTGCCGTGTGTGTGTTTTTTTAACTATTATATCACGTTAACGAAATGACAATTTGTATGTTTCTAAAAAAAATTAAAAAAAATTCTAAACAAAATAAACTGACCTCAAAAAAACAAAAAGAAACAACACTATGTTGTCTCGAAAAACTAAAATATACCTACAGTTATAAGAAATTATACTTACATGCTTTTGAAGCCTTGAAATACACCCTGCCTCTGCCTCACATACATTTTAATTAGGCTGTATGCTTAGCATTATGGAAAACCCGTAGTGTACACGAGTACTACAGGTGTGTTGGAAATTGTCTTATAAATTAGAAGAACGCACCAACGTTACATATTATTGTTGAAATCTTTTCTTGTCGATTTAATTTGGCTTGGCACCGTCTTCAAAAGTATGTAAATATAATTATAACTGTAGGTATTAATTCAGTTATTCAAGACAACACTATTAATTTTTATTTAAAAATTTTGAGGATTGTTTTTTTTACGTAGAATTTTTTAATTAATTTTTAAGTTTTAAGTGTAAACGTACGTAGCTACGTGTACCTACGCGTAGTGATCAATAATAAGTAATGAACGAGCATTAATGGAAATGCAAAGATTAAGAAATCTCATTTCTGATAAAGTTATACCGCTACCTAGCTTAAACCCCTCAAACTATAATTTTACACACATCAAAAGTGTCTAGGGATCAAGCATTTTTATGCGGATTTCTTGAGATTGAGATGTGGCTTTGTAATAAATTTATGATTTTATAAATTTATATGGATCCTTTTTGGTGCATTTCATAATTTGAAACAGGAACTTTCAATCAATTTCTAGTAAAAGATGAAAATCAGCTGTCAATATTTTCCCTATAAAAACATACAACGCATTGAAGACATTATTAGTGCTACTGTTTCCCTACTACTGATTAAAACCAACGTTATTATGGAGCGGCGACGTCATTTAAGCAGGGAAGAAATGCTCAGAGCCGTGGGAATGATAGAAGCTGGTTCCCGGCAACGTACTGTGGCTTTAGCTCTGAATACAAGTCAGAGTGTTATCAGTCGACTTTGGACACGTTACCGAAGCACTGGTACCGTGGCTGAGCGCCATGGAGGACGGTATCGCAGCACCACACGGAGACAAGACCGATACATTCAAATCACAACTCGAAGAGCTCCAACAATAACCGCCATGATGTTAGCCGTGAGGCTTCATCACTCTTCAGGGAACTTAATTAGCGACCAAACAGTCAGAAACCGCTTGCATGAAGTGAACCTTCATTCCCGAAGACCGCTAAGGGTACCACCTATAGCAATGCACAATCGTAGGATTCGATATCAATGGGCTCTTGAACACAGAAATTGGGCAGAAGAACAATGGCGTTTCGTGTGCTTTTCTGATGAGTCTCGTTTTGGTATGAGACCGGATACAAGACGTATACGACACTGGAGAACCCCTGGACGCCAACAGCGATTAAAATCCTGCCAGGAAGTCCATCCTTATAGTGGTGGAACCATCATGGTATGGGCGGGTATTTGGATCGGCGGAAGAACTGAGTTGATTTGGATCAGAGGCAACCTCAACGCTCAAATTTATGCTGAGACGATTGTATCAGACGTCATCATTCCTCTACAAGTGCAAATCGGTCCCTTATTTCAGTTCATGCATGATAATGCACGACCGCACACCGCAAGAGTTGTAAGACAGACTCTCGCCGCAGCTAACATCAATGTCATGCCCTGGCCTGCTCAGTCGCCAGACTTGAACCCGATTGAGCATGCATGGGATATGCTACAGAGAAGAGCTCTGCCGAATATGGAGGGTATCCAGTCGCAAGAAGACCTTTTTTTGTTGTTGCAACAAACATGGGCGGCCATTCCACAGCGTGATTTGGATGAACTCATTTTGAGTATGCCAAACCGATGTTCTTGTGTTGTTAGTGACGGTTCGTGCGTTAGTCCGTGTTCGGTAGAAACACGGATTATTAATTGTTTAGGTTACCCAATAAAATTTTAAAGAAAACTGTTATTTCAGTCTTTTTTTCGAACTTTAATGTTAGTGGTTCAAATGTCAAAAATCCCTTTATTAGGAAAATGGCAAATTTCTTTATTAATGCAAAGGTGACTTGGTTTATCGTTACTGTAGACAAACGAAAACACTTTATTTGATGAATCCTTAAAGAAAATTTTAATTAATATCAATCAGGAGAAAAGTTATTGCAAAAATATATGTTGATCCCTAGACACTTTTGATGTGTGTATTTAGGTTAACATTATTAATTTGACATATTATACATGCATACATTATAATCACGACTATTATCCCAGAAGGGTTAGTCAGAGACTAGGCAATGAGGACTGCTGTAGAGGATTCTACCATAACCTACCTTTCACCAAATAGTGACTGCACTGCACATGTGCTCAGCGTGACAGGTGGTAAGCCCATCGCCGCGATGTATGTGCAGTCTTAAGTCCGTCAGTCGCCTTTACGACACCCAAGGGACCCCGATAGTATTCTTTCACTGCTACTCAACACGGTTTACTCGCTTATATTGGCTTGGTTAGTATTTTTGTTCAATTTACAATAGCCTTATGCCATCGGCTCATATTTTTGTACAAAATATTGCTTTCCCCGATGTAGTACTTGTAGTAGTAGTATGTGTAGTACTCTTCACTTCTTGGTGGTTTACCAGTAGCTCACTTCACCATGATGAATTGTGGCGAGCATAAATTGCTTAGCAATCACATTAAAGTTTGTAAACGTATAGCGAACACCTAAAATATTTAGTATTGAGTAGTTCCGGTGGCCGTCTGTGGTCTTCATCATCAGTTCCGCTTCATTAAATGGCGCTTTCTGAAGACAAATACCCAGGGTATTGCAAAAACAATACCTAAATCGTGATAGGTGTGCCTATAATATTCGAAAAGTTCCCTCGATTTCTCGAAGATCCCGTCATCAGATCCTGACTGATGAAAATAAGACCAACTATAGAAAGAAGATTATATAAATCGGTTTAACCGTCTTGTAGTTATGAGTTAACATACCTAAAAGAAAGCTCCCGACGAATTGAGAACCTCCTCCTATTTTGAAGTCAGTTAAAATAGTAGCTAAGCTCGTTTGTCACCAGGAGGCGCTGCTAGACAACTATACTATACTATGTCGGATGAAGAATAAAACCAGCACTAGATACGCAGTTTAATGTCTGTGTTTTGCAATAAATACTTTTATTCGCTAATGGGGGCGCGGGTAGGCTAAATATCGTCAAAAATATCCCTTTGTCTGTCACAAAGACCCCTAGAGGTTGCTTACAATTAAATTTCTATTGTGTTTGGTATGACGACAGCTGAGCTCAAACATTGAAGTTTGCAAACTTGAGTTCATTTGCTGGAAATGGCTTCCATCCGCCATTACTTAACCGAAATAAATTAAGTAGTGAGTTTATTTCGCCGAAAAACCATATTTGATTTCAAACCTTTTTTGGAGTTGAGTCGGTGTATCTCTGGAACTGCAAGGAAAACCGTTATATCCTTTCAGAATATCATAGAACAAAATATTACTAGCTTTAGCCCGCGGCTTCGCTCACGTTTATTTTTCGCGTGAAAAAGTAGACAACAAGTAGACCCTATCTAGCTATAGAGCTTGGTATAGACCAATGTTCATTAAAATCGGTTTAGCGGTGTAAGTGTGAAAGTGTAACATACTTACACACACATCTAACTTTCGCATTCATTATATTAGTTAGGATGATACGTGCCCGTCCTGTAAGTCCGTGAAGCTGGGTTTCATATTTAAAATATTTTGTAGTGCGTCGTAGGTAAGTCCTCCTGCTGCTCAGACCTAAAATCAGGTTCTTATTTAAAAATCGAAATACTGAAATCAACCATAGTACTTCCGGAAGTCGGAAGTATAGGAGTTCTGAGTACAGGAAAGGATTTCCATATACTCGTACGCTGCTTCGTTAGACTATTGATGTGAACCCAGTTCTTACACATTAGCAAGATACAATTTGTACAGTGATATTAGTATTATCTTTCTGGATGAGTTAACATAATAATATATTATCAGTGCATTAATAATAATCTTCTTAAATTAGTTATAATTATACGGTAGGAGCAACCTACAAATTGTGTTACTTAAGAGACTATTTCATAACTTTAAGATTTGATTAGCACATTTAGCCAGTGTCAAGTAAGAGAGACCATCATCATCAGCCTATAAACGTCCTACTGCTGTGCACAGGCCTCCCACGTGTACAATAGCACGTGAGGATATTGGTCCATAACCCATCACGCTGGCTCAATGCGGGTTGGCAGGTTTTAACGGCTGTCCTCTTACGACAAAAACCGGGACCAAAATGTTTATTTTATGAAAATTTTGGAATTGGAAATTCCAGATACAAGATGAAAATGTACGTATCGTATATCGTATCTCAGATAAGCCACATTTCTGTTTGTGATTTATGTCTAATTTCAAATAAGCCAATAGTGAATTTGTAAACCATTTCACTATATTAAAATAAATAAATTTTAAGTTTATTTGAGCGTTTTTAACGCAAATCATAAGATATTACACAGTTCTATTCAATTGTCACGTAAAGATAAACTTTATCTTCATAATTTAAAAAAAACTACTACACGTCTATTGCATTTACAAAGTACCGGAATTTATTATGAGGATTGACACCAGCTAAAGTTGCCTTAAAAGCACTGAAAGCGCGCTGCGCTCGTTAGCGTTAGCGTAGCGTACGTTATCGTGTCGTTGTAACTTCATGGCAGTAGGAAATATTCAAACTTATTTTTAACTTTTTCACGGCTATCCACAAAAACATAGGTTTAGTCAAAAAGTTCTTCTTTTTAACTAGTCCGCAATGATGATGATAATGATTCTAATAACCGTGTCGCATAGCGGTGAAAGAATACTACCACCCCCTCTCTTCCCTTGGGTGTCGTAAAAGGCGACTAACGGACTAAAGACTGCACATACTTCTAACAGCATAAAGCGGCGATGGGCTCACCACCTGTCATGCTGAGCACATGTGCAATTGCGCAGTCGCTATTTGGTGAAAAGTGGACTATGGTAGAGGACTGCTTTTGCGGTCCCCATTGCCTAGTCTCTGACTAACCCTTCGTGGATAATAGTCGTGATTGTATGACAATGAATGTTTTATGATTCTAAAGTCTAATTACTTTTCAAAAGTAATTAGACTTTTGAAAAGTTCACATCAAACCAAGTTGTCTCAACTAGAAGAGCAGTCAGTTCTATGGTACTACATAAGTATAATTATAATTTCTGGAAACTTTTTTTGCGTTAGAATTTGATTTTCTGTATGAGTTTATCGAGACTATTCACTCGTAGCTACTATCACCGTTTTATTTATTATCTTATAAAACTATTTAAGGCCATACTTAAAATAAAACCACTGTTCAAGCATTATTTAGTTAAACATTGTTATATCTACGTCTCACAAATGTCATTTTGAATTGAGTTGGCTATTTAAACACACCTACAATATTAAATTTTATTGCACGCTGTTTAATTACTGTCGCGTCAGTGACTGTGTTCGCCATTCTGATACCGTCTGCGTTTCATAGATGGCGACGTACCTGTTTGTACGTTTTCTGAATGGCGCTATCAAAGTTGTCGAGCCAAACATACAAGATGAATTCGTACCGCCTTCTCGTTACCCAAACTATTCGGTGTCTTTTTGATGTACTTTTGACAATTAATTTAGGCTTAAGGCCCGCGGAAAAACGAAAATATGTATTACTTACTAGCGGCCGCTCGCGGTTTCTCCCGCGTGGTTCCCGTTCCCGTGGGAATATCCGGATAAAAAGTATCAAATGTGTTAATCCAGGTTATAAATAAACTATCTGTATGCCGAAATTGCCGAATTTCATCCAAATCCATTCAGTAGTTTTTACGTGAAAGAGTAACAAACATCCATCCATACTTACAAACTTTCGCGTTTAACATATTAGTAGGAAGTATTATAGTAAAATATAACACATACTTCATACTTGATAAAGTACGTAATAATTTATTCGATCCGACATCTTCTGCGACATTCGGTGATCAAATAGGAATAACATAATATCATCTTTCATCTTCTGTCATTTGATTCTTTGACATCATTTCTAATTAAAATTATTTAATTATTACTATTTGTAAATAAAACGAAGTAAAAAAATTGACCAACAACTTGTTGCTCTGGTAACGAAAAAATATCCCGTTTAGTTTGGTCGAAGATAATAAATTTAAAAAGTTTGTCGATTTGTTGTATCCGTCGTATAAGTTACCAACACGAAAAACACTTTCTACGAGTTTGATACCGGCTCAGTACAACATAGTTAGTTAGAGAAAATGTCAGAACAAGGTTAAACCCATATATAAGTTACTTTATGGTTAAACCGTGCCTAAGGTTTGCAGTGTGTATCACTATCGATGGTTGGACAAGTCGAAGTAATGATATCTTCTATGCAATGACTGCTCACTACACAGTCACTGAAAGAGACTGTACAAAGCTTTCATCGAATTTGCTTTGTTGTATTTCCTTTTGCTGAACGACATACAGCAGAAAATATTTTTTTTTTTATATTGACAAGCAGCCGATGCAGTCCAAAATAATGAGAGCACAACATTGCAGGATTGATTGAATGTCAGTAAGGAAATGAAGATGGTTTTACAAGAATGGGATTTTAACTAATAAAATTACTAACTGACAATTCCGCTAGTATGCTTGCGGCTGTGAGATTGGAAGAATGGCGCCATTGGCCATGTTTTGCTCACTCGCTAAACTTGATAGTGCAAACAGGCTTGCATGAAATATCCGAGGTAATACGGAAAATTAAGGCAGTTGTAAATTATTTTCACAGATCTTTTTTTATTATTTTCATTTTCATTTTTGTTTTAAAACGAAAGTCAGATGTCCCAACTCGGTGGAATTCCACTTTCGATATGATTCGTCGAATAATGGCGGTGAAAGTGGTTGTTGTAAATACGTTAGCTATTTTAGGAAACTCTGTAATAATCCGTGTAATCATCCAACAATGCATGTGCAGTCTTTCCAGCTCTTCCCTTGGGTGTCGTAAAAGGCGACTAACTGACTATACGGGTTAATGTAGAAAAAAGGTACTTTTGCGAAAGGTGCATTTTGCGAAAGGTGCATTTTGCGAAAGGTACATTTTGAAAAAAGGTACATTTTGCAAAAGGTGCATTTTGCGAAAGGTACATTTTGCGAAAGAGACGTTTTGCGCATGGGGTGCATTATGCGAAAGGTACATTCTGCGACTAACCGCGTTGAAGTCTTAGAAATATTTGATATTGTCACAAATGTGATAAGCTCCCAGACAAAAGTCGCAGTGTCAACCAATGTTATACCTCTTTTTAGTAAAATATCATTGGTGTCAACAATAATTCCATTTTTTTTACAGATTGCAAGACATCTGACAGCTATGGAACTAAACGCGACCCCTAGACGCTCAGTTAGTACTGTTATCCATTCGTATTTATTTAATTTTGTGATATATACTGATCATGTAGTCTAGCTAGTGTATTGACGAATGTCAGTATTTATTTCGGATTTGGTGAAAAGTGGACTATGGTAGAGGACTGCTTTTGCTGTCCTCATCGCCTGGTCTCTGCCTAACCCTTCGCGGATAACAGTCGTGTTTATGATTGTGATAAATACTGACATCTGTCAATATACAAGACTACACCATTAATAAAATACTGTGGTGGGTCATTACGCATCGATACAACAATGGAGACAGACAGAATGCCTAATGATTGTTTTGAAAATCTACTTAGTATGGTTATACCATTCTTTAAAAAACGAAATGTATTAAATTTACACTACCAAATGTCAAGACCGAACAAACCGAAGCTAGAATGAATAGTGATAGATAAGATTTGGTAGACTCGACAGTTTTCCTAGGGATAACCCTTGACTCAAAACTACAATGGAACCCGCATATATCCAATTTGGCCGGCAAACTCAGTTCTGCAGCTTATAACTTGCGTTTAATTTACTATTTACATACACGTTCCGTGAACGTGATTGTAATTATGTTTGCTTGGATGGACGATAGACATGTTTTTAACTCGTTGTTTGTTTTTCGTGGTCTTGACAACTGGTCATTTTAACAATTGGGCCTTGTCATTTTGACACACTGAACATTTTGACAATTGGCCCAACATACCCCTGAGTCGAAAAATTTGACAATTAGCAGATCTTGAAATTGCTAGGACTGTTTACTTTAGTTATTTTCAGTGTAATGTCGTATGGCGTCCTTTTGTGGGGCACAGCGGCTGATGTAAAAACTATATTTATTTTACAGAAACGAGCAATAAGATATAGACTGGGATCACGAACTTCTTTGAGAAATATTTTTAAGGAAGGTGGTGTGTTGCATCTCAACATATTTATAATTGTATAGTTTTTGTGCGTTACAACATTAACTCATTTTCTAATGACGGTGATGTACACAATTTCAATACTAGAATTAAGTCAAAACTAGTAATGCCACTGTTTAGGTTACAAAAGGTTCTCGGCTTGTTCTTGGGGCAAGGTTTACACTAAGTATTATAATAAAATACCAAATACTGTACTAGATTTACCTTTAGATAAGTAAGTTTAAAAGTCATGTAAAATCTTGTTTACTTAAGACGTTCTGCTATACAGACTAAGTATTGCATGTTTGACTTAAAGAATGCACTAATCCCACGGAGCAAAATCCTTATCATAATCCTAACTAATAATATAAATACGAAAATGTTAAACTATGCATACTAGCATCTACACAAAATACAAGTACACATTCAAAATAAAAAGTACCTAACAAAAAATGTGAAAGCAAAAACAAAAGACGCAGCAAAAAGCTACCGGTATCAGTACAAACCATAAAGTTATACCTAGGGTATAGGTAATAACTTTATGGTACAAACTGACATTTAAAAGCTGTATCTGGCAAAAACAAAGTCTTTATTGAATTTTCAGTTCGCAAGTACATAAGTTGACTAATAACTGAACGAGAAAATGATTCTGTACGACATTTTACATCTAAATTCATAATATTGAAAAGCGCTACGTACCTAGTAGAGGTCGCGTCGACGTCAAAGCTACAAAGGATACGTTCGTAGCATAGCGTCGCTACGGAGCTACGAGACGAAAAATAAGTATTTTAGCGCTTTCTGGCGCGCGAGATAGCCGTTTTTTTAGATTTAGTGTAAAATATTTTGAAAATAATAAACGGCCGTATCTTTCTTTACGGTAGGTAACTTAGGAGTTCGATTTTTACACTGCTTCAAGAGACTGTAAACCTGAGTATACCGTTATAATTTCAACTCGATACCTCCCGTTCCCGAGTTAAAGGGTCTTGACAGTCAGACAGACGGACAACAAAGTTATCCTATAAGGGTTCCGTTTTTTCCTCTTGAGGTACGTAACCATAAAAAGCATGTAAACTTACAGAATCATGAATGGATGGAATGTTAATTATTTTTATTTATTTATTATTTATTTATTTGGTTCACCAGTGGTTGCTACACTATTTCATTTAATATTTACAGCTAGCATTCTTATAACCTAGTGCAACAATCTTTGAAGGTAAACACCACATGCATTAAATTGAGAAACAAACGAAAAACAAAAAAAAATAAACATGAAAGAAAAACACTTTGTAATATAGACATCCATATTAATGGATGGAGGAGGAGAGGGAGACCAAAAAAAAGATGTATGGGTTGTGTAAGGGATGATATAAATGAAAAAGACGTAACTGCTCATATGACGGCTGATAGAGGAGAATAGAGAGAAAAAATATTGTGTACACCGACCCCAAATAAAATGGAAATTTCAGATACTTACAAGAAGAAAATACGTACGTATCGTATAACGTATCGTCAAATGTCTGTTTGTGATTTATGTGTAATTTCATATAAGCCATTTGTGAATTTGTAAACCATTTAACTATATTAAAAATTACAACACGGTTTTTCGTTTATCTATAGTTTAAACAAAGCCTAAGATTATAGTGTAAGTATTTGGTTATTTCAAACTAATATGGTAAAATTTTTATCAGTTCTATACAAATGTAATGAAACGCTGAAAAAGAGGTTTAGTTCAGGTGGGAACATGGTGGGCAGACATTTTATTCAACGTTTCATTATCTATAAGTTTATTTGAGCGTTTTAACGCAAATAATCAGATATTACAGTTCTATTCAATTGTCACTGAAAAGATAAAAATATCTTCACAATTAAAAAAAAAATTAACCACACGTCTATTGCATTTACAAAGTATGTGCCTTTTAAGGTTTCATAATTTATTAAGAGGATAGGACACCAGTTAATGTTGCCTTAAAAGCACTGAAAGCGCGCTAGGCCCTCTAGCTTAAGGTGTCATGTCGTAGTAACTTCATGGCAGTAGGAAATATTCAAACTTATTTTTAACTTTTTCACGGCTATCCACAGAAACATAGGTTTAAGTGTTTTTTTAATGCTATTGCGTGATTATATGTATGTATTATGATTCTAATTACTTTTGAAAAGTTCACATCAAACCAAGTTGTCTCAACTAGAAGAGCAGTCAGTTCTATTGTACTACATAAGTATAATTATAATTCCTGGAAACTTTTTTGCGTTTGAATTTAATATTCTCTAATGAGTCTATCGAGACTATTGACTCGTAGCTACTATCACCGTTTTATTTATTATCTTATTAAATTATTTAAGGCCATCATCAGCCTATAAACGTCCCACTGGTGGGCACAGGCCTCCCACGTGGACAATAGCACGTGGGGATATTGGGCTATAACCCACCACGCTGGCCCAATGCGGATTGGTGGATTTTAAAGACTGTCATCTTACGACAACAACCGGGACCAACGGCTTAACGTGCCTCCCGAAGCACGGAGGAGCTCGAGATGTTTTTAATTAGGTCACCCATCCAGCGACCCGGCATTGTGAAAGTTGCTTGGCGGGCAAGATCGCAAGCCGAACGCGCTAGCCGCTAGCTCCTCGATAAAACCACTGTTCAAGCATTATTTAGTTAAACATGGTTATATCTACGTCTCACAAATGTCATTTTGAATTGAGTTTAAGGCCATTTAAACACACCTACATTATTAAATTTTATTGCACACTGTTTTAATTACTGTCGCGTCAGTGACTGTGTTCGTCATTCTGATACCGTCTGCGTTTCATAGATGGCGACGTACCTGTTGGTACGTTTTCTGAATGGCGCTATCGGAGTTGTCGAGTCAAACGTATAAGAGGAATTCGTACCGCATTCACGTTACCCAAACTATTCGGTGTCTTTTTGAGGTACTTTTGACTATTAATTTAGGCTTAAGGCCCGCGGAAAAACGAAAATATTACTTAAATATAAATACTAGCAGGGATGGATATGATTCGTTACGCGATTCTAAAGAAATGAAACGTAACCAGTTATTCCCATATCGTCATCTATTTTGAAACGAGTGATTTTTCGTAACCACTTATTTTTACAAGTGCTTTGACAATGATTAACCTAACAGCCTGCCTAGTGAAACCAACCGACCTATCGCTCATGCATGAGTATGCTGTAACTAGCTACCGTTATTTAGTTATTAGCAGAACTTAGTGATAATATAAACAAGTTTTAATGTTTTTGTGTGTGCAATAAAGCGTTATATACTGGGTGCAATCGTTAAGTGTGCACAAGGGATTATTCCGAAACTATGAGAGATATCAAAAACTTAAAACTGATAACGAAAGTACGTTATCTAATGAGTAAAATGGCATCAATATCTTTTTAAAAATCAAACTAGAAGTATCCAAAATTTTGACATTAAACACTCCCATACATTAGTTTTAGTTTTAGTTTCCTTGTTTTAAGTGGTCTAGTATTCATTTTACCTTAATCATATTTTATGATTACGTATGATATGATAATTATGATTTTCAAGTAGATACACGTGTAGATTAATAAGGTATCTTACCACTATAATAAACCTTGTTTCAATATCGCATTAATTTGAACTGGCTGAAAAGCAACGCACTACAAAAATACCAAAAAAAGTAACTTTTTGTTAATTGTTCTAAATTCAAAATTCCGTCCCACGATCAAGATTTTGAATTTAGAGCGAATAACAAAAAGTTACTTTTTTGGTATTTTTGTAGTGTAATGCGATATTGAAACAAGGTTTATTATTAGTTTGAAGTGGTAAGATACTTTATTAATCTACACGTGCATCTACTGGAAAATCACAATTATCATATCATACGTAATCATAAAATATGATTAAGGTAAAATGAATACCAGACCACTTAAAACAAGGAAACTAAAACTAAAACTAATGTATGGAAGTGTTTAATGTCAAAATTTTGGATACTTCACGTTTGATTTTTAAAAAGTTATTGTTGCCATTTTACTGATTAGATAACGTACTTTCGTTATCAGTTTTAAGTTTTTTTAATATTTCTCATAGTTTCGGAATAATCGCCTGTGCACACTTAACGATTACGTATATAATTATTGTAGAAGTAAGTAAGCATTGATATAATGAACTTTTAGTACCACTTGCTCAAAAAAGTGACATTCTATGCCACAAAAAGCGAACATAACAATAGTAATTTTTAATCTGTTAAAAACAGGGAAAGGAAATTGTACTGAATTTCATTCATCCTCTAGGGGGAGAATGTGATTTAAATTTGGAATACTTACCGAAATTTATACTGAACTACATCTGTGTTTACATGATTGAGTTTGTATTTAAAGCATTATACATCTTTTTGAAAAAGGAAATAAAACAAATTAAAAATAATAATAAAAATAATTACAAATCAACTCATCAACAATAAATGCACCAAACAAAAGTTTAACTCTCTCTATCAATAATTGGACCAATGTTTCGAATGTTAACTTTTACTTTTAATTGTCATTATTTCTAATAAATGCTTATCTCATATTATCATTGTGTTAATTTTTTCGCATATGGTACGAAAAGTAGAGTATTTTCCTCGGTGATAAAGCTGTCTTAGTCTTGGGTGAACTTAAATCCCTCCCTACACTCAGGACTCGTCTTAAATCCTCGCTACGCTCGGGAGTAAACCTCGAGTCCTTCGTTACGCTCGCGATTTAAATCGTCACCCGCGACAGAAGACACTGCTTTATCCCCTTGGTTAATAATCTACTATTCCTTCATACTTTATCCAGGCTTAGGACTAACTGCATGAACTATGTAGGAAGGATAAATTATGTAATGTAGGCGTATTTAAAAGTTCATTCTATATGTACAATGATTTGAAATTGATACAATATTTTACAGTTATTTACACATTTTCACATAAAGGATTTAATAGTACATTATGATATAAGTGCGGTAAGTTGAAAATTACAGCCGAGGCTATATTGCTAGCCCGAGCCGTAGGCGAGGGCTACAAGAAAGCAGTGAGGAATACATATTTGCGAGGAAAACACATTTTCTGAAAATGACTGCGTGTTTTTGTTGTTTTTCTAGTGTTTAAATCTTTGGTAAGCCAACATGTATTTTTCTTTGGACTTAGATGGTAATAGGCTGTCAATAACATTTTGTGCTTCACTTATTATTTCCGGTGGTGTGGACTTTAAATTTAGTTCTTCATTACTAAAACTAGACATATTTATAATTAAACTTTCAAAGTATTAAGTATTGAACAAGAAGCCGCTGTTTGAATCGACAAAATATAAGTATGTGAAAGGTAGGAAGTCTTTCCATCCAATCCCTTGGTTGTCGTAAATGGCGACTGTAAGGTTTATTTAAAATCATTTGCTTAATTCAATTTTAGTCTATTCTTAAATCTATAGAACGATTGACAATCTATGATTTGAAACATGTCATGTGTCGGGGACTCGGGGGGAGAAGTAGGACGGCAGTCGGTGACTCGGTGAGTGAGGCATGCTGGCTTTGGCGCTTGTACTGTACGGACGGTTAAACGGTGTTCATACTTTATACTGTGTGTGACTAAATGTAAAATATTGGTTGTTAAAGAAGAATAAAGAATATCTATCCTGGTCAGCAGCGTTTTACTACAAATCAGAAGTGGTAAGTACATGCTCACATTCGACAATGTTTTTCTTTAGCAGTGTTAATGCATAACTACTCGACTGTGAGGTGGCTGAATTCAGCTAGAAATTGGCAGCTAGCAATGGTAGAATTGTGCGCAAGCCGATTTAATACCAGGTGGAGATTGTCTTTTGAGAATGGGGTTAGTCTAGACTGGCAGGGGACAGCATACTAGTCGAAAGCATACTGTAGGATAGGCAGGAAATATTAAGTTAATCATGATTCGTTATGGTATGGTTGCGTGTGCTTTTAATTATTTGTGATTCCATCATAGATATTTTGACTAAGACTGTTTTGAGATAATTACTTATTAATATCTGCGCTGGGTATTTTAGATTTTCATCAAAAGACTTAAATTAGGTGACTACTACTATTTAAAATACAATACTACCCTCTTGTTTTTGCTAAGAAATGTTATAATCTCCTACCGATTGCAGTTTAGTTGTAAAGTCTAGGTCAAGGTCATTTGAGGTCAAAATTAAGTGTATGGTCAATTCAGTGCGGTTTCTAAAAGGGTAACGAAATTTTCGTCCTTTTCGCGCTAGGACGCCCCGTTTTCGAGATATCTTGCATTTTCTTGGTAGAAGGTGGAAACTCATAAAAGTTTTGTTTTGTGTTCGAGCGCCAGATAATGGAGACTTAAATTAGGTGACTACTACTATTTAAAATACAATACTACCCTCTTGTTTTTGCTAAGAAATGTTATAATCCCCTACCGATTGCAGTTTAGTTGTAAAGTCTAGGTCAAGGTCATTTGAGGTCAAAATGAAGTGTATGTTCAATTCAGTGGCGTTTCTAAGAGGGTAACGAAATTTTCGTTCGTTTCGCGCTAGGACGCCCCGTTTCCGAGATATCTTGCATTATCTTGGTAGAAGGAGAAAACTCATACAAGTTTTGTTTTGTGTTCGAGCGCCAGCTAATGGAGCAAGACTGGAACGACGAAGGACGCCGCTGGCGCCGTCGCGTCGTCGGGATCTGGCGAGGGCTGCCGATTACGGACATCGCGGGTGTATGGCTGTGACGGCGACGACGACGGGGACAGCTGGAGTCGAGCCATCTGCGTAGCGTGGTGCAGCACAGCGGGAATCGGCGCTACGAACGGTTAGAACGCAAGCGAGATAGCCGGGCGGTTGGAGAAGTAGTGAATCGGTAAAGTAGGTAGATTGCTATATTTGGAAAGTGATTAATTATGAGTTATTATAGCCAGCCGGAAGAGTAAAAACTTTGTTTAATAGAGGTGTATTTTATGTTTTGTTTAATAGATGTATAGCATTTCCAAGATCTAGAATCTTCAGAACGATACTTTGTTGGGTTGCAGAGTTACTTTGATTGGCTACAGAGCTATATCGTATTATTAAAATATGTAAATTAGTCTAGGTCATGTATGTACCCAGGTGGGCACTATTGGATCTTTATCGACATAAATTAGCTTCCATTAAATATAGATTTCGATAAATAGTTAGATAATGCGACCGTGACAGACCGAAGTCCGGGCGGGCAGAGCTTGTATAGGTGTGGGTATTCGGGCAATGTTCTACGTTACTACTCCACGCCTACCTACTAAGCTGGACAGCTGGAGTAAGCAAAGAGGTGACCACGAGAATAAATAAATTACATAGTTTCAAGACTATTATCCCCAAAGGATAAAATTAGGCAGTGAGGACCGCAGAAGCAGTCCACTGCCATAGTTCACATTTCACCAAATTACAACTGCAATGTGCTCAGCGTGACAGATGGTAGGCCCATCGCCGCTCTATGCTGTTTGATGGATGCGTAGTCTTTAGTCCGTTAATCGCCTTTAACGATAGTCAAGGTGAGAGAGGGTGGTAGTATTCTTTTAGTGAGCCGCTACACGACCCGAAATAAATAAAAACTTAAAATAATTAAGTACTAGGTAGGTATCAGCTTTATTTGCAGACAGTAATAGCACAGTATTAGAAGCTAAGGCTATGGTAATAGTTATAATAAGTGGAGATATATTTCGCGTCTATAGATTGTTATAGATTAATATAAACATTCAAATCATATTCTATACATTCAACAAAACAGTTGATAAAGTCGTGCCGTGGCTTGCGAGGATGCGCGGGAGCGACTTCGATTGGTGAGGGGACGTAATGCTGAATACTATTATATTATACTGTGGCTCAGCTGTTGTAATACCGGACACGGCGGAGGCTCAGTTGTTGGCGGCCTCTGGGAGTCTTCATGACAGTTAAGGGGATGGATAAACATGTGATAGTAACATAGGCTTTATGATATTAACAATGACGGTAGAAGACCTAACTAGACAGCGGCAATTAATTTTGATTAGTTTTGCTATACATAATGGTGAAGGGCGCGGGCTTCCTTTAATACTGTGTCTCACTTGTGATAGATTTTGTCATTAATCCAACTATTGTGATGTGAGGCCTGGAAGTGAAAATAGGATTAAAGTCGATTTTGTAAATAATACTTGATTGCTTAAAAATAGTGATAGGACGGGGTTGCATAAAAGATCCCAATGGGTCGACGTGCTGCTGCGAGAGGGAGATTTCTGCAGACCTCACTAGATAAGACAAATAAAACTTAAACGTTGTCATTACAAACATATTTAGATGAATAGATAATAAAGGGTCTGGGTTTGTCGCGGTATTAGAGTCATGCCGGGTTTAAATGTGTTCTTAGTGCAAGGCCAACACCTTCTATTACACATGATTGTCCAGAGTTTAATAAGATATTCCAAAGTTAATAAACGTGAGATGCTAATTTTCCATTCGTTCGTACAATCATCATTCAGTTTACCGTTTCGTTTTACTCACAGGTTTTACTAGATGTTCATACTTCTTTTTAGTTAAATTATTTAGTTTACTAGTCATACAACAGGTTAAGAGTGAATCACAAGTTAAAATATGTCACAATTTGTCTTTTGGTTGTATTTCAACCTAATTGATGTGAGACTTGTGATTTAACTTTCATTTTAGACTAGTTATATCGTTGAAAGCACTATCTAGATTCTAGCTAGCGTGAGTGGGGCTGCGTTGCAGTCACTGTGCGCACGTAATTCAATACTGTTTAAACATTTTGTCAGAATTATGAAAATACCTCCGAAAATACTTATGAGTGTTCTTAGGTTATTTTGCTGCATTAGGTTGAAAGCGCTATGCGCTCTTATAAGGTATAGTGTGTTCATGTAAAAACAATGAAACACAAAAAAAAATATACTGTAAGTAATAGAAATAGTATGTAATCCTGTTGAAAATGTTGTGCAGCAATGTAAATGGTTTTTAATATTTGACGGTGATTTAAATAGTTAATAGCTAAAGTCGGGGTCGAATTCATTTATTGCAAATTGTTTCGTAACAAATTAATATCACGTCAAAATGTTTTTCGGTTCAAACAATTTCTTTTTATTTTAGTATTTACAAAACTTGGTTTTTGCAAAGCCTAAAGATTTGGTTTGTCTGCAAGGGCAGTCCCAATTAATAGCAACTAGTCTGATTTTGATATTTATCACAATGATGTAGGTAAACATAAATAAAATCATCCACTTGAGAACGCATGGGTTTATCTGCAGCACCGTAGATGGTTCATGCAATCATGCATGACTTCAGACTCAAACTTAGTTTTGTAATAACGTTTTCATTATTCCGGGGCTTAAAGTTGGAAATCTTTAGATCATGAATATTGACTTTAAAAGTGGTTTGGAAATTAAATTGTACTTACTATCGTTTTGAAGTGTTAGCGCTCGTATAGAAATTGATAATGTAGAAGCTGATATTATATTCCTGGTGGTTGGGGACTAATTCCTAGAAGTACCGGCGCACATTTGACAGTCGATAACTAAATAGAAACACGTGATGGTGCCTAAAAGCTCTGCTCTGTTCTTTTGGGAAATAAGGGGAAGAATAGGTACCTATACAACTTCTTTAATCCCACATAGGACCGTACCTGGTAGTCACAGCTTTTAAAATGACCGTATGTAGAATTGGTTCGATAATCGGTCTCACAGATCATAGGCACTAAAAACACTCAAGACAGTGGCAGTTGTTGATCGAATTTTACACATGGGTCACATGATAAATAATAACAATGAAACGCTAGAGATAGTATAATTAGACAACTGAAGTACGTATTTTATGAATTTTTATTTTTGTTCTATTTTAAATACGTTGGTTTAAATCTTCGATCAACAAAGGTTTAAATAGATTGCGAAAGTTTAAAAGTGTACATGTGTCCGTATGTTCTTGAACAGTGGATGTTTAATAAAATAGAAATCATTAGAATATTTATTGTTGAATTCAATGAGAATCTTGGTTGGGATACATTATTGAACGCTAAAAAGAAAAATACGATAGTGATACGATTAACTTAAAGGAGCTTATATGATTTATATAACGTAAAATGTAAAGTTAATGGATGAATTTCCTTATTGCTTAATATTTATTTATGAATTAATTATTAATTTGAATATAAGAACAAACTGTTTGTCAATTGTACGGATAATCCCTGGTAGAAGTGGATGACTTAGCAGAGATTATTATAATTTACAATGGGAGAAGTATGGGAGAAATGTATGGGTTCACATAAGGGACTGTGTTTTCTTATTGGTGTGGATTCATTTCTTATTTGGTTGGATTAATAATCCTGTAAGAACGTAGGATGGGTTTTTACAAGATTCTTTGGTTTCTTAAATTTTAATGTTATTGTTTATCTTTACAATATACCTATAAGGTTCTTATAAAGTTCTTATTCATTTTAATTTGGCACTCGGTGATTTGTGTACAGAGAACGTAGGATTACAAGATTCATTGGTGGCTTAAATTTTAATTGTTATTGTTTAGCTTTACAATATACCTTATATGAGTTCTTATTCATTTATTTTGGCATTCGGTGATTTGTGCACAGAGAACGTAGGATGAGTTTTTACAAGATTCATTGGTGGCTTAAATATTAATTGTTATGGTTTGTCTTTATAATATCCCTTATAAGTTTTTCTTCATTTAATTTGACGCTCGGTGATTTGTGTACAGTTTAGGTAATGGTCATGTATCGGAGTGGGTGGAGTTTTCTGGTATTGGCATTCAAACGATAATTATCAAATGTATAGATAAGCTTCCGAAATTAAATTTTGAGAGAGATTAATTTCCCGTATTCATTTGTTTGTCTTAATAATGGGTTATTCATATAAAACACTATTCACGCAGTTATATATTATTATCTGAAAGTGCTATTTACAAGTTTAACACGCTATTGAAATTGAAAAAGTGAATATGAAATTGATACCATAAAATTACTTAAAGTAATTCAATAACAAAAATTATGATGTACTAAATGATAAGAAATCACTTGTTTCATATTATTTTACGGCATTTTAAATACATAACAATGTTTGTCTGGACATATCCATATTAGGCGGTCGTTGCAAAAGTGCAGAAATAGGTCCTGCCTATTCCGATCTATGGTAACAATATACAATACTACATCCAACAAATTATTTGTTACGTATGAAAGAATTCAATTTATTGTTATTTTATTTTATTTGCTTAGGTACTGTTGATATACGTTTTCTCTTTGCTAGGTAAATTGCTCGCTGAAAACAAGTCCGTAATTAGTATGGTTTACTATGACCAAATGTTTTGTTACTAAGGTATTGTAGGAAGAAAAACTTATATAAAAACTACTTTTTGAACAATGAGAATTTGCCATAAGAATCAAAATGTTAAATGGAAAATGTAAAATAATCAAATATAATTCAAAACATTTGTAAACAGAAAGATTTGCCAAATGTATGTTTGTCAAGTGATTGTTAGTAAAATGAAACATTTGCGAAGCATGTTGTTATTAAAAATGAACATAATAGTATATAAAATTGGTTGTAAAGAAAAGGTTATCAGTGATCCTGGTTTTTAACTAAGATAATTGGATGGGTTTTAATATGAAACGATGGTTGTAAAGAAAAGGTTATCAGTGATCCTGTTTTATAATTAAGATAATTGGATGGGTTTAAAGTCGGGGTTTTCCTAGCCGCAAGAATCGGATGGGTTTGCGGCTAGAAGAATTTAATAATCCTGTGGGAATTGGATGGGTTTACAATGAAATGAAATAGTTTATTTGCTTTCAAACACAGGATTTTTGGTAACTTTTAATTTGTTTTTGAATCATGTAAGAGTTGGATTGGCAAGAATTGGATGAGTTTGCAGCTAGGAGAATTTAATAAACCCTTTGGAAAGATGGGTTTACAGGATTTTTGGTACTAAATATTTAATTTGTTTTTGAATCATTTAAGAGTTGGACAGGTTTGCAGGATATTAGTAGCTTATATTTTAAGTAATTTGTTTTATGTATAAATTGTTAATGTATTGGTTGCTAATGTAAGTACTTACTCGCCGAGTGTAAGGTCTGGTTATTGTCTTGAATATTAGCGTGCCTTCCTGGCACCGTGTATGAGGACGTGATGAGGACATACACGAGGTCAGGATGGACGAGTGTAAGGTTTATTTAAAATCATTTGCTTAATTCAATTTTAGTCTATTCTTTAATCTATAGAACGATTGACAATCTATGATTTGACACATGTTGTCGGGGACTCGGGGGGGGAGAAGTAGGACGGCAGTCGGTGACTCGGTGAGTGAGGCATGCTGGCTTTGGCGCTTGTACTGTGCGGACGGTTAAACGGTGTTCATACTTTATACTGTGTGTGACTAAATGTAAAATATTGGTTGTTAAAGAAGAATTAAGAATATCTATCCTGGTCAGAAGCGTTTTACTACACGACTAACAGACTAAAGGCTGCACATACATCCTTCAGCATAGAGCGGCGATGGGCTCATCAAAATAATACTACCAACCCCTTTCTTCCCTTGGGTGTCGTAAAAGGCGACTAACGGACTAAAGACTTACATACATCCAACAGCATAGAGCGGCGATGTGCTCATCAAAATAATACTACCAACCCCTCTCTTCCCTTCGGTGTCGTAAAAGGCGACTAACGGACTAAAGACTGCACAAACATCTAAAACATAGAGCGGCGATGGGCTCTTCAAAATAATAATACCAACCCCTCTCTTCCCTTGGGTGTCGGTCGTAAAAGCGACTAACGGGCTAAAGGCTCACCATCTAAGCACTTGTGCAGACTGTGCAGTTGTTTCTTGCTGAAGCGTGGACTGTGTGGGCGTGGTCTGTGTTGTCCATAGATCCAAATAATTACTAATTTTACATTACCGCACTAGTGTGTAATAAGCAATATTACGATGCTGAAATCGGTGTAACAAGAGCCACTTTACGAGCAAATGTGTTATAAAAGTTATCTAAAGAATCGTTTTTGTCTTTTTACACCTTTTGATTATTAACAAATTTTCATAGTTATTTTTAGCCTTTTACACATTTTTACATTAATTACGTTTTTTGATATCTTTTACATAACGTTTTTTTGTGTCGGTCACATTCGTCACCGATCGGCGTTACTCGCGCTCTGCGCTTATCGTGATATCGTTGTTGCTCAATGGAACTAGTTACGTTAAATAACGCCCATACCTAGACTAGGGAAGTATTACCTACGAGCAAAATATTATACATAGGTACTTCATACTTGATAAAGTACGTAATAATTTATTCGATTCGACACCTTCTGCGTGCGTCATTCGGTGATCGAATAGGAATAATATATCATCTTTCATTCATCTTCTCTTATTTGATTCTTTAACATCATTTCTAATTAAACCTTTGTAAATAAAACAAAAATTGAACAACAACTTGTTGCTCTGGTAACGAAAGAATATCACCCGTTTAGTTTGATCGAAGATAATGAATTTAAAAAGTTTGTCGATTTGTTGTGTCCGTCGTATAAGTTACCAACACGAAAAACACTTTCTATGAGTATGATACCGGCTCAGTACAACATAGTTAGAGAAAATGTCAGAACAAGGTTAAACCCTTATATAAGTTACTTTATATGAGAGTTTAATAAGCGTTGCGTTAAAACTCGGCGTTGGCGCTTTTAAAACGTTAACGATGTGATTGTTCATACGAACGCTTTTATCACGTTTCTCGCTTCAGTAAGACGTGGAAATGGTTAGTGCTAAATAGCAATGGCAATTTGTATTGCTAGAAGACGGAAAAAGTAACAAAAGTCATTCTGGGTACATTCTCTGAATGAACAGAGATACTTGAAAGGACAATTTGTAGCACTGTACGAAATATTTTAAATGCTAGAGCTGTTTAACAAATTTTTTTAACACATACATTTTAAGTAGCTACCTACTTTACAAACTTTTATTTTTTATTATGAGTGTACTCACACATTTTAAAATAGTCAATTTGCGATATAGACGTTCTGCTATACAGACTATCTGAGAGTTGGACGTTTTGCTACATGGACCTTTTCCTAATTAGGCTTACTGCTCATTAGACGTCTCGCGCTGTTGGACGTTTTGCTGGTTAGAGATCGTAAAGCAGCGAAGCGATGGGTGATTCACATGTCATACTCGTGAACAGGTGCCGCCTGTGGAGGCTGGTCTGCTCTTGCAATCATATTTTTAATGGTAGTATTTAATAGTCTTTCATTCTCTTTTTTTTTAGGGATGCTGTAATACGTTGTTTAGTTTATTTAAAATTGAGGAATCCTTACCTGTTTTTTTATTAGATATTCTTTTGTATGTTGTTGTGTTGTCTTGTAATCGTACTAAATGTGGTTTTTTTCAACTTATGATGGAAAATGTCCGTCTATGATAAGGAGGGCAGTACAAGGCTCCCGCCCCATAGTTAGACTTACGAACCGATGGCATAGCGACATTCATAAGTGCTCAATTATTGTAGCCTAAATTGAATCAATAATTTTGAATTTTAAATTTTAAAAACGGCATTCTAAAATAATTTACAAAATCTTGCATATCATCACATAGTTTAATTTCAGCTAAATTCAAATTAAAATGCGATATTTAAGCCCGGTTTACATTTCAATAAGTACAGTAGCAAGTTAAGAAATTTTTAATTTTTATTTGAGAAAAAACACCTGCTATTCAGAAGCAAACACTCATGTTTGAGGTATTCTTGTACAAACGCCAAGGTAGTAAAACGTAATCCTTTTTATTCGCCTTTTTAAACCAATCGCTAAGATAATAGCCACACAAGCTTTTGTTTTTAACGCATCCATTTTACACGTGTTAGCTTTACGAATAACTTTGCAATACTGACGTGATAAATACTGAATGTGTAGGCTTTCGTGTACACTCCGAGAATGAAATGAAATTTTATCAGTATTTATTTTAATTTTGGATCACCGTATTAAATGTGCATCTAGGGGTTATCTTGCCTGAAGTGCAAGTCATTAAATTTCGAGAGCTATTATTCCGCCGGTTTGACAATATAGAAGATAATGAGCTCATTACTCAGGAGCACGATACTAGATCAACTATTCAAGAAATTTGGGTTTTAAATGAGAATAAATACCAAAGCGCTTTGCAAGGATTATATAAAAAAGTTTCAAGCATGAATATTGTAACATCATACCCTGATGATAATGTGTCGGAGCCTTCAACACAGGAACAAATTCCAATTCTAATGGAACATTCCACCGGCGAGAAGATTTACTTTGGGAGAACTTTGATGAAGAAGTAAAGTTTCTTCTTTCTTTTAAATATCAAACCCCAACCAACTCGATGGCATCAGCCATTGTTGAAGTTGAAAAATATATAGAAGAGCCTCTTTTATCATGTCACGAAGATCAATTGCTTTTGGTGGTCGCAGCGGCAATCCTAGACTGTATCAACTGATTAAGACTAGATTATGTATAAGGTACCTGATACAAATAAAGCCAATGCTCAAATAAGGCCTGTAGTGCGGAAAGGCGGTAAAAATATATCTTACATCAAAAATACTTTACACACGTATAGACGACAGCACCACGACTCGACAAACAGTGCGCGAGAGGCCCGCTCGCGCTCACAGCGAAAGTAGTTGCCGATCCCGTCCCTTTCCAACACACTTGAGTCTCAGTTTTCTGATGTACCAAAAAACTTTAACGACATTCACATAAACGCGCAAAGTATTCCGGCTCATCGTTTAGATATTCTGGCGTCACTCGATTACAAAAATATTCATGCTGTATAAATCTCGGAGTCTTGACTTAAACCGTGTTTACTTACTTTCTACCTCTTATGCCCTGCATGAGTTACCCATGTCTAATAGATAAAGAAGGTAACTACCTATTACAGTCTTTTGCATGGAGACTTACGACCATACTTATATTAAATTATACATTGTTTTGTTTAGATATTAACCGTGTCGCGCAGCGGTGAAAGAATACTACCACCCCTTCTCTTCTCTTGGGTGTCGTAAAAAGCGACTAACGGACTAAAGACTGCACATAATTCCAACTGAATAGAGCGGCGTTGGTCTCACCACCTGTCACGCTGAGCACATGTGCAGTCGCTATTTGGTGAAAAGTGAACTACGGCAGAGGACTGCTTTTGTGGTCCTCATTGCCTGGTCTAAGACTCAACCCTTCGGGGATCATAGTCGTGATTATATGTATGTATTGTTTAGTTCACACAAAAAGGCCTTTTTAAATTTGAGTAAAATATATGTACTAAACAGTCTTTAACTAAATAATGCTTTATAATTCTTGAATCTAAGTTTATTGAACTCGACTAATTGAACATCTTAGTCGGGTAGCAGATGATGGGCAGGAGCGGTTTCCATCGGCGGAATTGGTGTTTTTGGGGGACTTCAACGCCCACCATGAGTTGTAGTTAGGTTCCTCCAAAACAGACCATGCTGGTAGAACTGCCCACGCATTCGCTCTCACGCATGACCTGACGCAACTGGTAAACCAGCCCACCAGGATCCCAGACATAGTTAGCCATGCGCCCTCCTTACTCGACCTTCTGCTGACGAGTCGCCCAGCTGGATACCGGGTGGAGATTCGAGCTCCTTTAGGTTCCTCGGATCACTGCTTGATATCCAGCACAGTGCCCTAGGCATCGCGCCCGCCAACAGCGGTTTCGAAACGCCAGATTTGGCACTACGCGTCGGCAGACTGGGACGGGATGCGGGAGTATTTTGCATCCGTCCCTTGGAGGCAGCGCTGCTTTAGTGGGAAGGACCCGACCGCTAGCGCCACTGCCGTTGCTGATGAGATAGTACTAGGAATGGAATACTATATTCCACACTCCTATGTCATCAGCAAAGACAGACGCAACCGCTGGTTCAATCGCGAGTGTGCCAGCGTTGTTGAGAGCAAACAGACGGCATACCGCGCTTGGATCAGAGGTAAAGCTCATGGGGATCCCGAAACTCGCTCGCTAAAAGCAGCCTATAATAATGCCACCAAGTCTTGTAAGAGGGCCTACATTAGAGCGGATGCCCAGCGCGTTGCACAAGTAGGCCAAGAACTCCTGACGCATCCTACGGGCAGCCGTAGCTACTGGCGTCTGGCCAAAGCCGTGCAATCCAACTTCTGCCAACCCTCGCTGCCACCACTGAGACGTCCTGACGGAACTTTAGCTCACAAGCCGCAGGAAAAGGTCGATCTCCTGGCCAAACTCTTTGCGGCTAACTCCCGGATCGATGACTGTAATGCACAGCCACCCTCAATTCCTCACTGTGGCCACACAATGTCTGATATTAAAATCAGGCAGTGTGATGTCCGTGTGGAGCTGCAGTCAATCGATGTCCGAAAAGCTAACGGTCCTGATGGCATCCTAGCAATAGTCCTAAAAATGTGTGCAGCGGAGTTGTCCCCTGTGTTAACACGTCTGTACCGTCTCTCGCTTCTCTTCTCGTATTATATATTTTGTGTAATTCAATGTATCTTTAAATATACACTGCCAAATCAAATACAATCAACATTTCAATGTGAGTGTATCCCAGAAGATACACTGCCATGACCATAGAGTTGTTAAATAGTTATAAGATAATGAATAATTAAATAAAAAACATGAAACTTCTTCATAAAATCAGTCAAAACCATATATAAAAATAACATGAATAATCAACAGTCTTCTCAAAAAGTACAAACAAACTGTATAATTATTCTGTTTCAAATATTATAATCAAACAAACAGCTTTCCTGTAGTCTACTTACAACTAAAAATATAAATCAATTGAGATCAGTTAATAAAAAAACCTTAAAGCTAAAATGTAGTCTTTACTTGGTATGATATGCCAGGTAACAATTGCGATCCTTTACCAAACATAGCCTTATTTTACATTTGTTACAATAAAACTTGGTCTGCCCTTTGGTGCAAAGTTTACACCTTCCTTTAGATGTAAATGTTTGAAAATGACCAACTTGGTCGTACCATAAAATATAGTATCTGGTGCTGATAGTAGCTGATATGAGTCTCGATACTATCGATATACTAGCTATTGGAGATATTGGCAAAATGCGTTGTGGTGAAAATGGTGCATATGGTGAAAGAATCGACGGAGAACAAACACCAGTACTTCTTGGGGATGCTTGTGGAAATGGTTGGAAAGGCGAAGCAGTATTTATCACTTCTACGAATTCATTTTTATTTTACATTTGTTACAATAAAACTTGGTCTGCCCTTTGATGCGAAGTTTATACATTCCTTTGGTTGTAAATGTTGTAATATGACCAACATAGTCGTACCGTATAGCGTATAGTATCTGGTGCTGGCAGTAGCCGATAAGAGTCTCGATATTCTCGATGTACTAGCTATTAGAGCTAGCTACTGGCAAAATGCTTTGTGGTGAAAATGGTGTATATGCTGAAAGATTCGACGGAGAACAAACACCAGTACTTGATGGAAATGCTTGTGAAAATGGTTGTAAAGGCGAAGCAGTATTTATCACTTCAACAACTTTATTCTTACTTTCGCTTAATAATTATGTAGATTTTTAAGTGAAGATGGCAAGGATGGAGGCGGTGAACTACTAAGAGAGTGTCTGTGAGGAATGTTGTTCTCTAACTCATCTGCAGAAGATTCACTGTCATCTATTTCTGATCTGGCTCCTGACTTCGGTACAAGTGCAACGGGTTCTATTTTTTTGTTGCAACTTTGTTTGTGACATCTAAAAAAAGCATTTGCGTGTGGTGTGAGGGCCACTTCGTTAAAACTCTTTGAAAATGTGCTTAGGATTTAGTGAACATTCCCAAAGAATTGTGAAAGTTGGAATCAGATTTTGTGAAAGTCAAATAAGCGAGCTATGGACTGTATAGTTGGGCCCTCAGTTCTCACATAAAGGATTGAGGGCCCACCTGTACCGGATAAACTATGGACACTACAGAAAAAGTCTTTAAGCCAAAATCTAAGGTAATGCCAAACAAAATTTGTGGAAACAAGCTGTTACTGAAAAACGTTGTCCTACTTTGTAAACAGTCGTTCAATATGGGCCCTCAATACTCATATACGTTCAAGTTTATTTCGCAATTAAAATGAAACCATTAACTTACAGCTACTGTTTGCTTATCCTATATGCTACTAAATAATTTGTGAAAATTTGTGAAAGCAAGGTCAGGTCACCACTTCTTGTAGTTTGAAAGTTATGACCTTGTTAAAATTCGGGCCCTCGATCCTCCATTTCTTTTGTTTACATTTTCTTACGCTTAACCTATGTAAGATAAAACAAGACAAATTTATCTCTTTTTATGAAAAAAATTGTGCATCAAATTGATGTTATTTGTTACTACTACGAATTACGATAAAACTACAGATCTTAATAGATACCGAAATCAACTTAGTTGTGTAGTGGGTAGGGTGACATTAAATCTTCTAGGGTGATAATACTTTTTTAGTAAAACGATTCTTAGTAACGTTTTAGTTGCTTCTGCTGTTGCAAAGTAATTATACCTCACAAGCTGTTTTATTGTTTACAAATGCACCATAGTTGTAATATTTAGTGTAGTTACGCTAAACAATAGTTTATGATAGTGCAGCGGAAGTTGTAGGTGATAAAGCATTAAGACAAGATATTAAACATTTTATTTCAGGTAAGTTTTTTTTGATTGAGTTTATATAGGTAACTAGATTTTTTTAAAGGCAAACATGTTTGTGAATAAATTAAATAAATTGATTAAAATATGAATAAATAAATAGTTTTAGATAAATAAACACGGAGTAATTTCACCAAATTATTATTTTGTATATAAATTAATTTTAATTCGTAACGTTATTGTTTAGTTTATTATATTATTAATATCTATACGCTGTTTGACTGTAAGTTGTCCTTTGCCTTATTATTATTCAATGTAAAATAGGTAGGTATGTATTTAAGTATTTTAAGTATATTTATCCGTTGTCTTGTAACCATTTAACGAGATTCATTACGAAACTTCTCTTGGGCTAGATAATTAGTGTGAATGTAGGAAAGTTTATTTTTATTATTTGCGCGCGAGAAATAGCGCAAAACATCTTTGTTACTCAAAATCAAAATTTCTCTATTCAGTAAGCTTAAAATAATCATTTTGAATAGACTAAACTTTTATTTACTTCTCTATATATATGGGCACCCACCCCTACTTACACAATAACAAAAATGTTTTCTGGAGTACGAAATAATTTAGTTGTAGGTACTTTAAAAACGGTTGGATTAAACACGCATTACTATTGATATTGATTAATAGCAGAGCAAACCATTGACATTAAAAAAATTATTATAATATTAGGTAGTTACTTATAAAATTACAAGTACGTATCAAAAAAAAACTTACCTGAAATAAAATGTTTAATATCTTGTCTTAATGCTTTATCACCTACAACTTCCGCTGCACTATCATAAACTATTGTTTAGCATAACTACACTAAATATTACAACTATGCTGCATTTGTAAACAATAAAACAGCTTGTGAGGTATGATTATTTTGCAGCAGCAGAAGCAACTAAAACGTTACTCAAATTATTTTACTAAAAAAGTATATAACATTAGGAATGGCGATTCTTTAAAAAAAAAGATTTTTAAATTGATTCGAATCTAAAAATTAATCAATCATCGCATTCTAAAAACCGAGTTCTTAAAGACAGATTTCTCAAATATCGATTTATTTTAGAGTTTGTATTTACAATGCTAACAAATCATTGATTACAAACTTACCTTTTTAAATTGCTTTTATTTATTAAGAAGAGGCGAGGACAACTAAGCACACAGCTATCTCGTCAGTTTTTGAGTAATTTCGTGAAAATCTATTATTTCTTTACATGTGTTTGAGTACATTTAACTAACTGTTTATTTATCTAAAACTATTTATTTATTCATATTTTAATCAAATTATTTAATTTATTCACAAACATGTTTGCCTTTAAAAAAATCTAGTTACCTATATAAACTCAATCAAAAAAAACTTACCTGAAATAAAATGTTTAATATCTTGTCTTAATGCTTTATCACCTACAACTTCCGCTGCACTATCATAAACTATTGTTTAGCGTAACTACACTAAATATTACAACTATGGTGCATTTGTAAACAATAAAACAGCTTGTGAGGTATAATTACTTTGCAACAGCAGAAGCAACTAAAACGTTACTAAGAATCGTTTTACTAAAAAAGTATTATCACCCTAGAAGATTTAATGTCACCCTACCCATTACACAACTAAGTTGATTTCGGTATCTATTAAGATCTGTAGATTTATCGTAATTCGTAGTAGTAACAAATAACATCAATTTGATGCACAATTTTTTTCATAAAAAGAGATAAATTTGTCTTGTTTTATCTTACATAGGTTAAGCGTAAGAAAATGTAAACAAAAGAAATGGAGGATCGAGGGCCCGAATTTTAACAAGGTCATAACTTTCAAACTACAAGAAGTGGTGACCTGATCTTGCTTTCTTAATTTTCACAAATTATTTAGTAGCATATAGGATAAGCAAACAGTAGCTGTAAGTTAATGGTTTCATTTTAATTGCGAAATAAACTTGAACGTATATGAGTATTGAGGGCCCATATTGAACGACTGTTTACAAAATAGGACAACGTTTTTCAGTAACAGCATGTTTCCACAAATTTTGTTTGGCATTACCTTAGATTTTGGCTTAAAGACTTTTTCTGTAGTGTCCATAGTTTATCCGGTACAGGTGGGCCCTCAATCCTCTATGTGAAAACTGAGGGCCCAACTATACAGTCCATAGCTCGCTTATTTGACTTTCACAAAATCTGATTCCAACTTTCACAATTCTTTGGGAATGTTCACTAAATCCTAAGCACATTTTCAAAGAGTTTTAACAAAGTGGCCCTCACACCACACGCAAATAAAAAAGCACATATTATTCAATTAATGTATATTCTGTAATGTAATGTACATTACTTGCATGCTTACACTTAATTTAAAGAAAAATATAATAACCGGAACAACAGCCTGAAGCTGGCTATGTGCATTAAAAGAGACATATCAAAGTAAACTTTTATTTCTCTACAGCGGGCAGTGTGCATTTAAAGATACATACACAAAAAACGGTGTTTTACACATTGTTACAATGCATTCAGAGCTCAATTAAATGTTGTAAATCACAGTTAGTATTGTAACTTATCCACAACAATCATTCAACACTTGATTTGTCGTCAGAATAATAATTAAACATTTTTTTACCTTGTTATGCGTAGACGCACGCGCGCGGTCCGCCATCTTGCGTTCTACTGTCAACTTGGCGTTGCCAGTCATCAGACAATCATTTTATACCATTAATGGGGTGTATTGCCTAGCATTATTTCCAAAAATACATGTTTAATGCAATAGGTTTGTACGCAGATTTTTTAGAAGTGCAATGTGCATAAGAATGCACACTGTCAAGTAAAGAGTTAATAAGTATCGATCCATCATTTAGTTGATTTATCTGCAAACCAAGGTAACAGCCAACTTCAAAAGTACGAACTTGCAATTCCGTGGTCAAAGCATTAATGAATTCTTCAACAAATGTCTTATCCGGCGATAAGATCAATCCGTCATCAACGTATTGCCGGTCTTGGCTTATAAACAAGTATGGATCTGAGTCACTTTGCTTCAATTGGTATTTCAGCAAAAAGGAACAGAACTTCTTATTCCAGCACCGTGGTGCTTGTTTCAAGCCGTAAAGACTTTTGATGAGCTTGCATACTCGGCCTGATCCCTCATCAAATCCCGTTGGTTGCTTCATATAAATCAGCTCGTCGATGTCGCCGTATAAAAAGGCAGTCTTAACATCAAACTGAGTTATATGCATTTTTCTTATAACTGCTTCGCTTAACATTGTGCGGATTGTATCTCAGCGAACAACAGGGCTGAAAGTTTCGTGGTATCGGTCCCGTGCTCTTGACTAAATCCTCTGATAACAAGTCGAGCTTTAAAACGTTCAATAGAACCATCAACTTTCTTTTTAATCTTGTAGACCCATTTGTTACTAGATCGTTACTAGATTCCAGGTATTGTTTTCTCTGAGAGAATTTAACTCCTCTTCAATGGCTGTTCGCCATTCTTTACGATTCTCTGACTCAATCGCTTGTTTGTAAGTCTGAGGTTCATGTTCAGAGAGACAGATACAATAGTCAGATTAAGAACTTTGAAGCAATCCTCGATCTCGTAGATTATAATGATGCTTTGGTTTTCATCAAGTACAGAAGGTATGTCAACTTCAGCTCTATCGTATGGTCCAGCTTCATCTTGAATGTCGTTGCTCAAAGAAATGTTTTCTGTTTTAAGAACCTCAGATGTCTCATGATCTTTATGCTCACCAGATATAAATGGCAGCTTACAGAAGTCTGAAGAGACTTTCTTAGATCTAAACAGTACATCTCTCGAGATTATGATGTCATTCTTCTGAAGTATCCAGATACGGTAGCCGTCCTTATCTCCGCAATATCCAACCAAATATCCTTTCATAGCCATCTTATCGAGCTTCTTACGTTTCTGGCTTGGAATATGTACAAAGCATTCTGTGCCAAAACTACGTAAATATGAGGTTGCTTATTATACCAAAGTTCGTATGGTGTCTTCCCTTCTATCTGTGTCGGTCCAGTTCTATTAATTACGTAACTCGCAGTGTTGATAGCTTCGGCCCACAGCTTCTTCGGAAGGTCTTTGTTGTATAGCATGCTTCTCGCTGCCTCTACAAGAATCCTGTTTTCTTGCTCTGCGGCGCCGTTTTGTTCTGGAGTGTACGGCATACTCATACGGTGGTGTTAGTCAACTGCTTCAGTAATACGGTGAACTTCGGCATTGTTGAATTCTTTACCTCCATCTGTGAGTAATTCTTTAACAATGTGACCAGCTGTTTTAATTTCAGAAAGAAAAGTAGTACACTGGCTACTTCGGATTTTTGCTTTAAGAAGTATGCTTTTCTAAATCTTGTGAAGTCATCTTTAAAAACAACGAAGTATCTTCTTCCGCCAAGTGACAATTATGCTCCTTGTTGTCTCGTCCTCTATGATGGAAATACTACTTGTTAGTATCGAGTCTTAGCACTCGCCGACGCCACATAAGTTTAAAGTATCTGAAAATAAAATATTTCCGAACGCAGCCGCACGTCACTAGACTAGCCCGCGTTTTGAACTGTCATTTCGTTTTTTATGTCACTGTACCGGCGCCACTTTTTTCTCTTACTTTTTTGTGAAATAATCTTTTTAATAGTTTTAGTCAGTTTAATTATGATAAATAAACTGTTATTATGAGTAAAAGAAGAGACGTGAAAAATAAAAATGAAATTCTGGGTTTTGAAATGTGCACTCAGGCCCATCTTTGGGATGAGGCGGTGTTGAAACATTCAAAACTTAAAACGGGCACAATAACTCGTACTTACTGCAATGCCGAGTTTTTACCACCCTGGGTATTCGCAAGGAATATCAGGGTCTTACATTTACTGCAGTTTGCTTTGCCATTTGGGCCTAGATCTGCATGACTATGTCTGACATTCCTAATGTGTCAATGATGGCCCTGGATCCGGCTACTACTTCAAGTTCTGTGGAGGAGGAGGCACTGCCCGTGCCAATACAGTGTAGTAGAGGCCTTACCTGTGGAAAAAACCCAGTGTACAGACCCGGAGACCGAGACACCTGCCATAGACGTAGAATTGTTATTTGCTTTGGGGGAAATTGAGGAGGTGCTTAAGGGACCAATTGCTCATGATGAAATTGCACAGAGGTAGACTCCTATTCTCACAAAAGGATTGCAAAAAGAAATTAAACCAGAACTTATGAAAAAATACATCCCATATGAAAATATCCCAACGTTGCTCCCAAAGCTCAACCCTGAAATACCTGGCTGTCTCTGACCTGGTTAAGAAAAGAGATTTGATAATTGCTGACAGGCAAAAACAGATGGTTGCTGCACTATCAGCCCTGGGCCAATCACTCCATTTATTTCTCCTAAAAGGTGACAGAATTGAAATTATTAATTAAATAATTAAACACATCAATGATGCTGCCAAAATACTGTGTGACGCTGTGCACATAGATACAAATCGTAGAAGGTCGCTAATACCAACCGTCATTAACCCCTTGAGCACCATAAAACCAGACACAATTGAAAATCAATTGTTTCGCGACTGCCGGCGGTCTCATGATATTTGATCTATTAATAAAGATATGAAAGATTCCCTCACAGGGGGAGCAGATGCATTTTTTTTAAGTAACCTTTCTGAAAAGATCTAGGTTACAAAGGCTGTTCAAAAATCTGTTAAAGACCTGAAGAACACAAGCTTCATTCAAAAACCCCCAAATAAAACCAAATCTTTAAACTGGAGGGGCCCTCCTCGTCCAAGTGCCCGGACAGGGACAGGAGCGAGATCCAACCAACCTGCAAAGCTACGAAGCTGCAAAGTTAGAAGTTCAGGTATGCAGACTTCCCTTTTTTTATAAATAATTGGAAGAAAATAACCAGTGATATATTCTGAAATATTCTGAAATGGGTATCTTGGTATGAAATCCCTTTTAGTGAGATACCATTTCAATCTTACTTGCCTATGAATAACTCATTTACAAGTAGAATTCTGTCAAGTTCAAATTGAAATTAATAAACTTATTCAGTCACATGTTATAGACAAAATATGTCATGAAACAGATGGACAATTTTGTTCACCTATTTTCTTGGTAAAGAAATCAAATGGAGAGTATAGATTTATTTTAAACATAAAGAAATTTAATAGTTTTATTACTACAACTCAAAGTCTTATGAAAGACTGTATTATGGCAACAATTGACAAAATGGATTCTTATTACATGTGTAACATTAATGCAGATTACAGAAAATATCTAAGGTTTATATTTGATGGAAATATATATCAATTTAACATTCTTCCATTTGGCCTTTGCACGGCTCCATACATGTTCACATAATTAAACCCATAACAAAACTTAGAGGTTTACAGCCTGTAAGTACAGTATATCGATGCTTGTAGCTAGCAGTATATTGGTAGTGATCATATTGAGTGTCTTAATAGTGTTAACCAGACCATAGGTCTGCTTACTCAGTAAGGCTTCATCATCAATAAAAATAATTATGTCAACTTATTCCATCAAAGGAATGTAAGTTTCTTAGCCTATTGTTTAATACAAACACCATGACTATTTCAATCGATTCTGATAAAAATAAAAGATGCCTTAACACGTTGCCTGCCACGAAACCAGACACAATAGAAATTTAATTGTTTGTCAGTCACAGGTGACCACCACGGCGCTCAAATTTTTAAGTACCTCTTCCATCAGGTTTTTTGTCAAAAGTTCTGGGAACTCTAGTGTCTGTTTGTCCAGCTAATCAATATGGGTTACTGTATACTAAAGCACTAAAAAGACATAAATATTTAGCTCTTTTAAAAAATAATAATAATTATGAAGCATTTACTTCCTTGCCCAAACATTGCCATCCAGATCTTGAATGGTGGATAAAACATGTACTTGCCTAAATCAATTTCTTAGATAAGAAAATATAAATATATTCTAGAAATAAATACAGATGTCTCACTATCGGGGTGGGGTGCTTCTTGTGACAAACATACAGCCAGTGGTGTATGGAGAGGAAAAAAATCAACAATTCACTTTAATACTTTAGAAATAAAAGCTACTATGTGTGGTCTCAAAAGCCTTGCTAATAATTCTTCAAATTGTGAAATATTATTACGAAGTGACAATACCACAGCTATACCATATATAAACCGCTTTGGTGGCATACAGTACTCTCACTTACATGTGATTGCAAAAGCTATTTGGCAGTGGTGTGAAGAGAGGAATATTTTTGTATTTGCATCATACATCATACATTAACACAAAGGACAACAAAGTAACAGATTTTGAATCTAGAAAACAGTTAGGTCATACAGAATGGGAATTAAATATTAATAATTTTAATAAAATAGTACAAGCATTTGGTAACCCTGTCATAGATTTATTTGCATTTAGAACAAACACAAAATGCTGGAAATTTGTTTCATGGCATCCAGATCCTTCAGCTTATAAAGTGGATGCCTTTACAATGTCTTGCAAAGGGGTTTCTTTTATGCTTTTCCACCATTTTCTATGATTTTAAAATGTATAGAAATAATCGTGTCCAATGAAGCAACATGGATCCTTGTAGTTCTCTTCTGGGACACCCAACCTTGGCTTCGCTTATTCAAAAAACTATTGGTGACAGAACCCATTGTATTTGAACCAAGTAATAACTTACTGGTTTTATGTAATTCCAACTCACCACACCCTCTACACCGCAACCTATCACTACTAGCAGGGAGATTGTCCGGTAGGCATTCTTAAAGCCTGGCATCGACGTGATATCTTCCATATCAAGTAACACCTATAAGCAATACTTACTTTGTATTTGGTTTTCTTACTGCCACACCAAACAATTAAATGCTACTAAAGCACAGATGACAGACATAATTACTTATCTCACAAATAAGTTCCACAGTGGTGCATCTTATGGCACCTTGAATTGCATAAGGTCCTCGCTGCGACTAGTGTACTAGGGCCGCAGGTGGGAGCAGACGAAAAGATTAAAATTTTATTTAAAGGGTTCTTTCGCCTACGATCAAGTAAACTCAAATATAAGTATACCTGGAATGTTTCTATAGTGCTTAATTTTTTAGAGTCAAATTACAATGACTCAAACAACTTACATTAATGTTCATTAAACACAGTTACTTTATTAACTTTACCTACAGGGCAAAGATTACAAAGCCCTAGTTTCTATTGTTACTGACCAGATTAAAATAATTGATAATAAAATTGTTACTATAAAAAAAATTAAAAAAAAAAAATTAAGACCTCAGCACCTAATCGTCATCAGCCAATTGTTTAAATAATTATAAAAGAATTACCTCTGAAATTAGGAAAATGTCCTAATTTATTTATATCTATCAAGAAACCACATTTGGCGGTATCGGTCAGTACACTCAACCGTTGGATTGACGGTCCTGGCTGCAAGAGGGATCGATACTTCCATTTTTTCTACTCATAGTACCAGGCACGCTACGACATCAGCTGCCATTATGAAAGGCGTTAGCATTGATGAGATACATAGAACGGCTGGTTGGACTGACTCATCGACAACTTTGCAAAGTTTTACAACTGTCCGATTTTAAATAATAATTTCGCTGAAGCGATTATATTGTAATAATAATATTAAAAGTATATTGCTATAATCATACCAAAGATTTATTTAAGGCTGAGGACACATTTAAGTTTGTTTTTTTTGTTTAATAAGATTCTCTTGGAAATTACCAATTATCTTTAAGGAGTGTAAGACTGATTATGCTGTTGAAACATAATATCTGGGATATATTTGTTAACAATAATAAACTTTATGATTCTACAACAGAACTTTGAACATCTAACAAGTAGTATTTCCATCATAGAGGACGAGACAACAAGGAGCATAATTGAACAATCAAACAAACTTACCAAGTGCAGTTCGATTGAAATTATGCTCCTTGTTGTCTCGTCCGGAGATGATGAGTCCCACCCACCCTCACAGGTTTGATACCTATTCCCTGGGGTTGTAGAATCAGTTTCCTAAATAAATACACAACTTAAAACTAAATGACAGTTCAAAACGCGGGCTAGTCTAGTGACGTGCGGCTGCGTTCGGAAATATTTTATTTTCAGATACTTTAAACTTATGTGGCGTCGGCGAGTGCTAAGACTCGATACTAACAAGTAGTATTTCCATCATCTTCGGACGAGACAACAAGGAGCATAATTTCAATCGAACTGCACTTGGTAAGTTTGTTTGATTGTTCAATTCTGACATAGGACCACAAACGTCAGCATTAATTTGTTCGCCAGGTTTTGTGCCACGATGTTGCCTTGTTCCGAATGACAATCTGGTCATTTTTCCGTATACACAGCCATCACAGTCAAATTGATCGGGTGAAAATTTAATACCGTTACGTGTAAGGATTTCCTTTACATGTCTTTTGTTTTGGTGACAAAGTCTTTCATGCCAAATCTGCAGGCTTGTTCTTTCTTTGACAACACAAGAATTGACAGTTCTTACTCTCATCAAAAGCTTATATAGATTACCGTCTCTTATACTGACAGCTTTAACTTGGCCGCTCTTATCTTTGAAGACACGCTTATCCTTGTCAGTTATCTATATATAACCATGGTCTAAGGCTGAACCAGCTGAGAAGAGATTTTGTCCCGCTTGAGGTACATACCAAACATTGTTAAGATGAGCACGTTGGCATTTGCCTCGTACGGACATTTCAACATCAATAATTCCTTGGCCATATGCATACATAATTCTATCATCTCCCAGTCGCAGAGCTCTTGGGTTATCGAAAGATGAATAGCTTCTGAACCAATTAGCGCTTGACGTTACATGATGAGACGCTCCGGAATCAACTATCCAGTTTGCATTTGAATCAGCATCTAGATGAGATAAGAATGCGTCACCCTCATCCTGAATGGTTCCGTTACCCTTGTTTCGTTTCTTTAATTTCTTAAGCACGAAACATTGTTTGTTAGTATGTCCCATCTTGTTGCAATGCGAACATTTAACTTTCTTCTTATTTAACAAAAGAGCATTGTCATATGTCGACGAGCAAGTAGAAGGGTAAGTACCCAAGTCTCCAAGGCGTTGTTCGTGAGAACGCAGACGCTCCATAAGAGTAGAAATACTTCTATTATCCTTAGGCACGGACTCCCAAGCATTCTTGAACTCAAGATACGTTGAAGGTAAAGTATTCAGTATCCTGTTCATTAACAATGATTGAGGGAGTGATCCTTCTGCCTTTAATTCGTCATTGAGCTATTGCTATATTGTCTGTATATAGCTTAGAGACGTGCGTCGCAATGTCGTCAGCTTCATCTTTTATATAAGTGAACAACTGGCGGTACAACAAGTCTAGTCTTCTGTCATTCTTCTGCTCGTATACTGAGTGAAGTATATCCCACATCTCCTTACCGGATTTAGCAGTGAGTATATGACGTTTAGGTTCTGTGGAGACGCTACAGCCGTAATGCGTTACGTTCTTCATATTGGGTAAGTTTCCTTTGATAAATTGCAATTTCGTCGGCCGGTGCGTCTTTTCGAAGGGGTACAGGAACAGTTTCGACGCCTTTCACAATATCTTGCAGCTTGTGCATGGTAAGTTGAAGGTTTATATCGAATTTCCATACCAGCCAATTGTCAAGTCCGCGTAGCTTCTCAATACTAAAGCGGTCCAATTTTTGAACACTCATATTTTGCGAAACACAAATCAAATGGTAAAACTGATCCCAAAATAGAAAAATGTTTATTGGAAAACGATTATTTGTAATAATTTCCCATAACCTAATGAAACAAATAATTCTTGAACCTAAGTTTATTGAAGACTTCACATTTGAATTTACAATGTCAAATATAAAAAACAATATCTGATGGCCAGTTCAACATGCTTATAGTTTTAAGTAACGCCACGCCATTAACGATTAAATTGATCACCGAAAGTCCCCTATCATTACTCCTACTTAAGCCTACACATAGACTAATACGTTGGTTTAGCTGCACTTTCTCGACCGAATTGGTGATTGTGAGGTGAGGTGATTTCGAATTACAGTTATTAATCAAAAGGGTAGCATGTATCTCAAGGGAAGTTGTTCTGAGTATGTAACTCGGTTCAAAGCTCAGTTCTCACCGACGGATTATTTATACCAGTGACGTCGCTGCCTAGCACTGACACTAACACACCAATCCTTATTGGGCAAGCTTGGTGAGCTATGACCCAGTCTCCCCATGGGCCGTTGCCCACGTGGGGAGGCCTGCGCCCACTAGTGAGAAGTTTATAGGTTGATGAATTGAATTGAATTGAACATTGTCGTATTGGGTTTTGGGTGACCTCCAATTAATTTTCCTACCAAAAAGCAGTTTTAATTTAATTAGCATACCTACTTATTTGTTTTGTTGACCTTACCTTACCAAGCGTGTACTGTCATTTACCAATATCATGATTTTGTATCTAAATTTGGTGAATTGCGAAGAACTAAGAGGTACATTGGAAAATCATAAAAGGGTCATTATACAGAATAGCATTTTTAAAATCACAAAAATAAATATCGGGGTATTTTAGGTTATATAGATTCATTTATTGCAAAATATAATCAAATATCATAATAACTACAGAAAACAAAATACTAATTACGTTTAATTCGTAAAACTCAAAAAAACTGATTTTAGTGCTCACAGAATTGTCGCATGTGTTCACTGAAATGATCGAAATGATTATTAATAAAATAACTAATAGAGATATGATCTGAAAATCATATGTATCTTAAAAATTCTACCGGTAATAATTACTCAAGACCAAACAAAACAACAAATATTATTATAAAACACAAATAAAAAATCGAACAATCTTCTTCACAGAAATGACATTGATCGGGTCCGTTATTTCTGTGATATTATTCAAATAATTTATCTGAATTACTGGAGTCATTATCAGATGACCAAAATGTGTAACGTTTTTTATCATAATATCTTTCTAGTTGAATATTTCACTATTTTGTCTCAGAGTCCTAATTTCATCAGAACTATCAAAGTAAATTTTATCAACACTTAATTTAGAGCATGATGGTGTAGGTGGATCATTTTCTGTGTCACTTGAAGTAAATGTGTCCGTAATAGTTATTTTTCCTAGCCCAAAATGAAGACAGGTGATGTTCGAAAGACATTCCAAGCAACTAAGCCGCCTGGCTTGAAGAACATTCGTGTTCTTTTGCCCATTCAATGTGGTGCACATTTATCATGCCTTTAAAGGGTTTTATAGCGCTATTCTTTAAAATATCCTCTAATAACCCTTTACATTGATCACTTATTGATATTACCTTAATTGAAGGACAGTTTTTTTGTAAACCAGCAACCAAAGATTAAAAGTCTGGTATGTCGTCGATCTG
Organism: Scoparia ambigualis; assembly: GCA_963921215.1. Classification (NCBI taxonomy): domain Eukaryota; kingdom Metazoa; phylum Arthropoda; class Insecta; order Lepidoptera; family Crambidae; genus Scoparia; species Scoparia ambigualis. Next base: position 9,794,545 of record OY992501.1, read on the forward strand.
CAGTTTTTTAAAGAGGGTTTAGGCGTTTCGGTTTCCCATACAAACTTTCAAGTAGAAATTTTTAAAAACCAAATAGCCAAATTAATTGAAATTTTACTTGCTAGAGTAAAATACAGAGATCTAAATAGTCTGTTAAAAACATTTAAAAAAATGTTTATTTGGCTGAGTAATTGCGATTTAAAGTCTGCTAAATAAAGTTTAAAATCGCAATAACTCAGTTTTATAAACGTTTTTTATAAATGTTTTCAACAAACTATTTAGATCTCTATATTTTACTTCAGCATGCCAAGTTTCATCAAAATAGGCTTAATGGTTTTTAAAAATTTCAAGTTGGAAATTTATATGGGAAACAGAAATGCGTAAACCCGCTTAAGTAGCCACCTACACCGTCTGGGGCTCCTTTTCCATGACCAGACTCTGAATAATGCCATAGAATAGCTAAAATAAGCCAATGCACGAGCATTTTAAATCTAGATTCTATTTATTTCAAAAGTGCCATCATTTCTGTAAAACCTGTCATTTCCGGGAACAATAAGTTCACGGAAGTGATGTTCACGGGATTGACGAATCGTTTTTAAAATCTTGCCACATCCTGATTTTGCAAGTAACCTAGCAAATTATAACCTAAACCAATATTAGTCCTTATGGGATTAATTATGAGCTGTGGTGGCAAAGTAAATACGTAATTACTTACTAAAAATCTTCCTTAACCGAATTGACGAGACAAACTTGACCAAAATAGTATATTACTTATATCTTTTTTAACACAACTTCACAGAAATTAGCCTTCTCGTTGGTAAACACACACAACTGAACTGACAGGAAAAAGCAGCTGTACCAGTTAATAAGAGTAATAATTTAGTAGCTATTTTTTTTTTGGGCGAAAATAGTGGTTTACGGTGTTGATGTTAATTTTGATAACACTCGTATAACAGCTACAAATGATAATTTATTAAACGGAAAATATATATTTACGTATTTTTATATTCATTGGGATGTGTAAAAACAGGTACTATCATTTTATCTTATTAAAGTGTATTACATTATATTTTTTAATAGCTTATGTGACGAAACACGTACTATTGCGAACTGTTCACGGAGTATGACGAAAGCCTGAGTTTTGTATTTTTTTACGAGTTAACAAATAACTTTAGTTGAATTTGTTATGTTTTCGATAAAGAGTCATAATATGACGCAATTATATTGATTTCGCTTTATATTATTTACTTATAATTAATTAAATACGACACAAGTACAGTTTTTTTGGTACTTCGTATAGTGACCCAAAAATGGTAAGTATACTTTTTTTATTCGTATTCACTTTGATTACAGAAGGCCCCGATAGGAAGACAAAATTTTAAAGCTGAATATCTTCTGTTCTGATTAGGATTTCTGGAATTTAATACATAAATCGGGATGTACATTGGAGGTACATTAGATCAGTATATTTTTTATGTATTTCGAGAGTTATACAGCCGAGGGCCCAGCTGGGAAGATCGATTATCGAAATTTATGTTAAAACGGTTGAGGTACATTGAACTCTGTTGATAAATCTAGAGGTACATTGAGCATCTGAAGCATTGCCATTAGTTTTACGTGCCTAGCTCGGGGGGCCGTGATAGGTAGGAACACATCGAATAATTAGGTACTTACTTGTATTTTGTTAGGCTTCATCGAATGGTAAAAAAAAACTCAGCCGCAGAGTGCCTAGTGCGGATTTTATTTGCCATTTTATATACGAAAACCGAAAAGAGCCTATTTTTTGCTAGCTGTCCCACTGCTGGGCAAAGGCTCCCCCAAGTCCCTCCACCCATCTCTATCCTGAACCACCTCATGCCAGTCAGTCCGGTGTGCGTCCAGATCGTCACGCCACCTCTTTCTTGGCCGACCTCGGCGGCATCGTCCATCTTTAGGGACCCCTAAAGAAAAGACCTTATAATTAGGGTTATTCCCCGTGGATCACGTTCCCCGAGGATCATGTTCCGGAGGATCACGAATGCGTAAAATGTGATTACATTTACTTTTGTTATTTTTTCTATTGTGTTTAATTTGTACCGTTAACAAAAAATATAATATATTTTTTATTTATTTATAAAATATATATTTGTAATTAGGATTTGTTAGGGAATTTCGCGAAAGCATTATTCAGTTGTAGCTAATTTAAGAATCGCATTTTTTAGCGAATCAATATTTCATGTTCGATATATTTTGCGAACGCCTTATTTAGTTACAGCGGATTTCCGGATCGCATTATTTAAGCGTAAAAAAATTTAAATCATGCAGCATGCATCGGGGGGGCCGGGCGACTTGAGACACCCTGCTATAAAGAAAAAGTTAAGTATGCAAAACTATTATATAGTTCTGTCGGGTAGTGTTACGTTAGGTTAGACAAATAACGGAGGGGGCCGCAGGCACCCCGACCCCCTCTTTTTCTTAATCATAAGTATATAAGGTATTAAAAAGAAGCTTTCGCTAAAAATGCTACCTAATCTGAAATTAACTGCAACTAAAAAAGGAGATCGCGAAATTCATTTATTATGGGAACATAAATAAAGCTTTCGCTAAAAATGCTACTCTAAACTTTACTGCAACTAAAAAAGGAGATCGCGAAATTCATTTAATAATAAATTATAGGAACATAAATAAAGCTTTGGCTAAAAAATACGACTCTAAAATTAGCTGCTACCTACTGAATAATGCGTTCGCGAAATTCATCTAACAAATCGAAAAGACTGATTATGAGGCCTATTATTTTCTCAAATGTGATTTTCCTGTAAAATACCCATTTTTGCATTTTGTAGTAATTTTGCAGTTGTATTTATCGTTTTTATCGAAATAGGATAATAAATTCATATAAAATCATATTCCTCGTGAAGTAACAATTATTCTGATATACAATTTTCTCAATAATATTATCGTAGATATGAGTTATTCACAGTTAACTTTAAGCGATTTTCGAAGTTTTTTGGTTTAGAATAAGATTTTTTTTCTATATAAAATCAATAATATCTAAAAATTCCGAGGCCGCTACGCACTATACGACTACATAAGAGATAACATTCAATTTTTTTTTATTTCATTTGTTTGGAACAGTATTTTAATCTAGGAGCTCAAAAAAGTGCCTTCGCGCATTTTATGAAAATATTTATCTGCAATTTTGGGTTTATTACGCACTATTCCAATAGATATTCTACACTATTCAATAAGCCAAAACTGTTAATGTATTTTTGTTTCTGAGATCAAGAACGCCAAAATTGGCCATTTTACGAAAAAATCACAGTCGAGATTTAATAGGTCTTTTAAGTACCAATTGTAATTTTTGTATCGCAAAAAGAAATATTGTGATTATAAATTAACCTTTGATTACTATTAATTTTTCATTTTTTTCAATATTACTTTATGTAAGTATATTAAATTTGATTGACCACTTTTTCTGATGACGGTTCTTATAAGCTAAACATAGTATTGATTAAGTTCATGAAGATAAAAACAAATCGTGATCCTCGGGGAATAACCCAATAATTATACTTTACTTGCTGACGTTGCACTGTTCAAATAAGGTCTTCTTTGTGTTTAAGAGGTAAGTTTATTGGAAAGATTTAGATTATTAGGCACAATAAAATAGACATTGTGGTATTTTTAAATTAGTTATTGTCATGTAAAATGCGATTTACATGGGTATAAGAACAAAATTGTAATGTTTATGTGACCTTGTATGTGGCCAATGTAAGATATAGAGATTAATAAATGCCAATTCTAATGTTAAATGAAAAAAATTGCAAATGCAAAATATTAAAAGGAAATTACCTTTAAATCAAAACTCGGGCGCCAGATAGTAGTAGGTATCACTATTAAATTAAATATATAGAAAACAAATTTTACCTCGGAATGTCATCGGAAAGATTGGCTTTTAATCTGCAGGGGGGTAGATTAAATAATAAAACTATCTAATACTGAACCATTGTTTTATTGCAAAATCCCTTGCTAACTTTTTACCGCTTAAAAACAAAATTTACGCTTGTGAATACAAAGTTACCATCAAGATAGCATTTTAAAGTTATACGTTATGTATTTTAAATGTATTCAATACAAAGAATATCAAATAGACTAATTGTCTTTATAAGTAGGAACCATGCCTATAGATTTAATTAACCACAAGCATTGTATCGTGACTCTAAACAATATGTTGTGAATATATATACTAGTGTGAACATAACTAATATTTTTGTGAATATAGCACCATTTTAAACCAACAGGATATTAAATTACTGACCTGGGCTTCTATAAGTTAGATACCATTATAAGTGTTCAGACGAAGCAACGCGACTGGCCGCATGTCGACGACGACAAACAAACTCGATGAAATTATTGAAATAAAGTAAAAATAAAAGACATCTAGAAGATATCTAGAAGCTATCCAGAAGACGATGGAAGACTCTGGAAGACGATGGAAGACGCTCAAATGCGGCTAGACATCCATATTGAATGATATTTCGCCAAAACAATGAACAAAATTCAAATAAATTATAAATTAAGGCATATTAGCCCTTTTTTAAGGATTTAAATCATCATGGAACTGAGATCCCTCAAGATTCACCTAGGCCAAAATTCTATGAAACGCCATCGTCGACACAATGCAAAAAAGTCAGACGTAACCGGAAACTGTCACATTGACACATTGAAACTTTTTTGCGTTTGAATTTAATATTCTCTAATGAGTCTATCGAGACTATTGACTCGTAGCTACTATCACCGTTTTATTTATTATCTTATTAAATTATTTAAGGCCATCATCAGCCTATAAACGTCCCACTGGTGGGCACAGGCCTCCCACGTGGACAATAGCACGTGGGGATATTGGGCTATAACCCACCACGCTGGCCCAATGCGGATTGGTGGATTTTAAAGACTGTCATCTTACGACAACAACCGGGACCAACGGCTTAACGTGCCTCCCGAAGCACGGAGGAGCTCGAGATGTTTTTAATTAGGTCACCCATCCAGCGACCCGGCATTGTGAAAGTTGCTTGGCGGGCAAGATCGCAAGCCGAACGCGCTAGCCGCTAGCTCCTCGATAAAACCACTGTTCAAGCATTATTTAGTTAAACATGGTTATATCTACGTCTCACAAATGTCATTTTGAATTGAGTTTAAGGCCATTTAAACACACCTACATTATTAAATTTTATTGCACACTGTTTTAATTACTGTCGCGTCAGTGACTGTGTTCGTCATTCTGATACCGTCTGCGTTTCATAGATGGCGACGTACCTGTTGGTACGTTTTCTGAATGGCGCTATCGGAGTTGTCGAGTCAAACGTATAAGAGGAATTCGTACCGCATTCACGTTACCCAAACTATTCGGTGTCTTTTTGAGGTACTTTTGACTATTAATTTAGGCTTAAGGCCCGCGGAAAAACGAAAATATTACTTAAATATAAATACTAGCAGGGATGGATATGATTCGTTACGCGATTCTAAAGAAATGAAACGTAACCAGTTATTCCCATATCGTCATCTATTTTGAAACGAGTGATTTTTCGTAACCACTTATTTTTACAAGTGCTTTGACAATGATTAACCTAACAGCCTGCCTAGTGAAACCAACCGACCTATCGCTCATGCATGAGTATGCTGTAACTAGCTACCGTTATTTAGTTATTAGCAGAACTTAGTGATAATATAAACAAGTTTTAATGTTTTTGTGTGTGCAATAAAGCGTTATATACTGGGTGCAATCGTTAAGTGTGCACAAGGGATTATTCCGAAACTATGAGAGATATCAAAAACTTAAAACTGATAACGAAAGTACGTTATCTAATGAGTAAAATGGCATCAATATCTTTTTAAAAATCAAACTAGAAGTATCCAAAATTTTGACATTAAACACTCCCATACATTAGTTTTAGTTTTAGTTTCCTTGTTTTAAGTGGTCTAGTATTCATTTTACCTTAATCATATTTTATGATTACGTATGATATGATAATTATGATTTTCAAGTAGATACACGTGTAGATTAATAAGGTATCTTACCACTATAATAAACCTTGTTTCAATATCGCATTAATTTGAACTGGCTGAAAAGCAACGCACTACAAAAATACCAAAAAAAGTAACTTTTTGTTAATTGTTCTAAATTCAAAATTCCGTCCCACGATCAAGATTTTGAATTTAGAGCGAATAACAAAAAGTTACTTTTTTGGTATTTTTGTAGTGTAATGCGATATTGAAACAAGGTTTATTATTAGTTTGAAGTGGTAAGATACTTTATTAATCTACACGTGCATCTACTGGAAAATCACAATTATCATATCATACGTAATCATAAAATATGATTAAGGTAAAATGAATACCAGACCACTTAAAACAAGGAAACTAAAACTAAAACTAATGTATGGAAGTGTTTAATGTCAAAATTTTGGATACTTCACGTTTGATTTTTAAAAAGTTATTGTTGCCATTTTACTGATTAGATAACGTACTTTCGTTATCAGTTTTAAGTTTTTTTAATATTTCTCATAGTTTCGGAATAATCGCCTGTGCACACTTAACGATTACGTATATAATTATTGTAGAAGTAAGTAAGCATTGATATAATGAACTTTTAGTACCACTTGCTCAAAAAAGTGACATTCTATGCCACAAAAAGCGAACATAACAATAGTAATTTTTAATCTGTTAAAAACAGGGAAAGGAAATTGTACTGAATTTCATTCATCCTCTAGGGGGAGAATGTGATTTAAATTTGGAATACTTACCGAAATTTATACTGAACTACATCTGTGTTTACATGATTGAGTTTGTATTTAAAGCATTATACATCTTTTTGAAAAAGGAAATAAAACAAATTAAAAATAATAATAAAAATAATTACAAATCAACTCATCAACAATAAATGCACCAAACAAAAGTTTAACTCTCTCTATCAATAATTGGACCAATGTTTCGAATGTTAACTTTTACTTTTAATTGTCATTATTTCTAATAAATGCTTATCTCATATTATCATTGTGTTAATTTTTTCGCATATGGTACGAAAAGTAGAGTATTTTCCTCGGTGATAAAGCTGTCTTAGTCTTGGGTGAACTTAAATCCCTCCCTACACTCAGGACTCGTCTTAAATCCTCGCTACGCTCGGGAGTAAACCTCGAGTCCTTCGTTACGCTCGCGATTTAAATCGTCACCCGCGACAGAAGACACTGCTTTATCCCCTTGGTTAATAATCTACTATTCCTTCATACTTTATCCAGGCTTAGGACTAACTGCATGAACTATGTAGGAAGGATAAATTATGTAATGTAGGCGTATTTAAAAGTTCATTCTATATGTACAATGATTTGAAATTGATACAATATTTTACAGTTATTTACACATTTTCACATAAAGGATTTAATAGTACATTATGATATAAGTGCGGTAAGTTGAAAATTACAGCCGAGGCTATATTGCTAGCCCGAGCCGTAGGCGAGGGCTACAAGAAAGCAGTGAGGAATACATATTTGCGAGGAAAACACATTTTCTGAAAATGACTGCGTGTTTTTGTTGTTTTTCTAGTGTTTAAATCTTTGGTAAGCCAACATGTATTTTTCTTTGGACTTAGATGGTAATAGGCTGTCAATAACATTTTGTGCTTCACTTATTATTTCCGGTGGTGTGGACTTTAAATTTAGTTCTTCATTACTAAAACTAGACATATTTATAATTAAACTTTCAAAGTATTAAGTATTGAACAAGAAGCCGCTGTTTGAATCGACAAAATATAAGTATGTGAAAGGTAGGAAGTCTTTCCATCCAATCCCTTGGTTGTCGTAAATGGCGACTGTAAGGTTTATTTAAAATCATTTGCTTAATTCAATTTTAGTCTATTCTTAAATCTATAGAACGATTGACAATCTATGATTTGAAACATGTCATGTGTCGGGGACTCGGGGGGAGAAGTAGGACGGCAGTCGGTGACTCGGTGAGTGAGGCATGCTGGCTTTGGCGCTTGTACTGTACGGACGGTTAAACGGTGTTCATACTTTATACTGTGTGTGACTAAATGTAAAATATTGGTTGTTAAAGAAGAATAAAGAATATCTATCCTGGTCAGCAGCGTTTTACTACAAATCAGAAGTGGTAAGTACATGCTCACATTCGACAATGTTTTTCTTTAGCAGTGTTAATGCATAACTACTCGACTGTGAGGTGGCTGAATTCAGCTAGAAATTGGCAGCTAGCAATGGTAGAATTGTGCGCAAGCCGATTTAATACCAGGTGGAGATTGTCTTTTGAGAATGGGGTTAGTCTAGACTGGCAGGGGACAGCATACTAGTCGAAAGCATACTGTAGGATAGGCAGGAAATATTAAGTTAATCATGATTCGTTATGGTATGGTTGCGTGTGCTTTTAATTATTTGTGATTCCATCATAGATATTTTGACTAAGACTGTTTTGAGATAATTACTTATTAATATCTGCGCTGGGTATTTTAGATTTTCATCAAAAGACTTAAATTAGGTGACTACTACTATTTAAAATACAATACTACCCTCTTGTTTTTGCTAAGAAATGTTATAATCTCCTACCGATTGCAGTTTAGTTGTAAAGTCTAGGTCAAGGTCATTTGAGGTCAAAATTAAGTGTATGGTCAATTCAGTGCGGTTTCTAAAAGGGTAACGAAATTTTCGTCCTTTTCGCGCTAGGACGCCCCGTTTTCGAGATATCTTGCATTTTCTTGGTAGAAGGTGGAAACTCATAAAAGTTTTGTTTTGTGTTCGAGCGCCAGATAATGGAGACTTAAATTAGGTGACTACTACTATTTAAAATACAATACTACCCTCTTGTTTTTGCTAAGAAATGTTATAATCCCCTACCGATTGCAGTTTAGTTGTAAAGTCTAGGTCAAGGTCATTTGAGGTCAAAATGAAGTGTATGTTCAATTCAGTGGCGTTTCTAAGAGGGTAACGAAATTTTCGTTCGTTTCGCGCTAGGACGCCCCGTTTCCGAGATATCTTGCATTATCTTGGTAGAAGGAGAAAACTCATACAAGTTTTGTTTTGTGTTCGAGCGCCAGCTAATGGAGCAAGACTGGAACGACGAAGGACGCCGCTGGCGCCGTCGCGTCGTCGGGATCTGGCGAGGGCTGCCGATTACGGACATCGCGGGTGTATGGCTGTGACGGCGACGACGACGGGGACAGCTGGAGTCGAGCCATCTGCGTAGCGTGGTGCAGCACAGCGGGAATCGGCGCTACGAACGGTTAGAACGCAAGCGAGATAGCCGGGCGGTTGGAGAAGTAGTGAATCGGTAAAGTAGGTAGATTGCTATATTTGGAAAGTGATTAATTATGAGTTATTATAGCCAGCCGGAAGAGTAAAAACTTTGTTTAATAGAGGTGTATTTTATGTTTTGTTTAATAGATGTATAGCATTTCCAAGATCTAGAATCTTCAGAACGATACTTTGTTGGGTTGCAGAGTTACTTTGATTGGCTACAGAGCTATATCGTATTATTAAAATATGTAAATTAGTCTAGGTCATGTATGTACCCAGGTGGGCACTATTGGATCTTTATCGACATAAATTAGCTTCCATTAAATATAGATTTCGATAAATAGTTAGATAATGCGACCGTGACAGACCGAAGTCCGGGCGGGCAGAGCTTGTATAGGTGTGGGTATTCGGGCAATGTTCTACGTTACTACTCCACGCCTACCTACTAAGCTGGACAGCTGGAGTAAGCAAAGAGGTGACCACGAGAATAAATAAATTACATAGTTTCAAGACTATTATCCCCAAAGGATAAAATTAGGCAGTGAGGACCGCAGAAGCAGTCCACTGCCATAGTTCACATTTCACCAAATTACAACTGCAATGTGCTCAGCGTGACAGATGGTAGGCCCATCGCCGCTCTATGCTGTTTGATGGATGCGTAGTCTTTAGTCCGTTAATCGCCTTTAACGATAGTCAAGGTGAGAGAGGGTGGTAGTATTCTTTTAGTGAGCCGCTACACGACCCGAAATAAATAAAAACTTAAAATAATTAAGTACTAGGTAGGTATCAGCTTTATTTGCAGACAGTAATAGCACAGTATTAGAAGCTAAGGCTATGGTAATAGTTATAATAAGTGGAGATATATTTCGCGTCTATAGATTGTTATAGATTAATATAAACATTCAAATCATATTCTATACATTCAACAAAACAGTTGATAAAGTCGTGCCGTGGCTTGCGAGGATGCGCGGGAGCGACTTCGATTGGTGAGGGGACGTAATGCTGAATACTATTATATTATACTGTGGCTCAGCTGTTGTAATACCGGACACGGCGGAGGCTCAGTTGTTGGCGGCCTCTGGGAGTCTTCATGACAGTTAAGGGGATGGATAAACATGTGATAGTAACATAGGCTTTATGATATTAACAATGACGGTAGAAGACCTAACTAGACAGCGGCAATTAATTTTGATTAGTTTTGCTATACATAATGGTGAAGGGCGCGGGCTTCCTTTAATACTGTGTCTCACTTGTGATAGATTTTGTCATTAATCCAACTATTGTGATGTGAGGCCTGGAAGTGAAAATAGGATTAAAGTCGATTTTGTAAATAATACTTGATTGCTTAAAAATAGTGATAGGACGGGGTTGCATAAAAGATCCCAATGGGTCGACGTGCTGCTGCGAGAGGGAGATTTCTGCAGACCTCACTAGATAAGACAAATAAAACTTAAACGTTGTCATTACAAACATATTTAGATGAATAGATAATAAAGGGTCTGGGTTTGTCGCGGTATTAGAGTCATGCCGGGTTTAAATGTGTTCTTAGTGCAAGGCCAACACCTTCTATTACACATGATTGTCCAGAGTTTAATAAGATATTCCAAAGTTAATAAACGTGAGATGCTAATTTTCCATTCGTTCGTACAATCATCATTCAGTTTACCGTTTCGTTTTACTCACAGGTTTTACTAGATGTTCATACTTCTTTTTAGTTAAATTATTTAGTTTACTAGTCATACAACAGGTTAAGAGTGAATCACAAGTTAAAATATGTCACAATTTGTCTTTTGGTTGTATTTCAACCTAATTGATGTGAGACTTGTGATTTAACTTTCATTTTAGACTAGTTATATCGTTGAAAGCACTATCTAGATTCTAGCTAGCGTGAGTGGGGCTGCGTTGCAGTCACTGTGCGCACGTAATTCAATACTGTTTAAACATTTTGTCAGAATTATGAAAATACCTCCGAAAATACTTATGAGTGTTCTTAGGTTATTTTGCTGCATTAGGTTGAAAGCGCTATGCGCTCTTATAAGGTATAGTGTGTTCATGTAAAAACAATGAAACACAAAAAAAAATATACTGTAAGTAATAGAAATAGTATGTAATCCTGTTGAAAATGTTGTGCAGCAATGTAAATGGTTTTTAATATTTGACGGTGATTTAAATAGTTAATAGCTAAAGTCGGGGTCGAATTCATTTATTGCAAATTGTTTCGTAACAAATTAATATCACGTCAAAATGTTTTTCGGTTCAAACAATTTCTTTTTATTTTAGTATTTACAAAACTTGGTTTTTGCAAAGCCTAAAGATTTGGTTTGTCTGCAAGGGCAGTCCCAATTAATAGCAACTAGTCTGATTTTGATATTTATCACAATGATGTAGGTAAACATAAATAAAATCATCCACTTGAGAACGCATGGGTTTATCTGCAGCACCGTAGATGGTTCATGCAATCATGCATGACTTCAGACTCAAACTTAGTTTTGTAATAACGTTTTCATTATTCCGGGGCTTAAAGTTGGAAATCTTTAGATCATGAATATTGACTTTAAAAGTGGTTTGGAAATTAAATTGTACTTACTATCGTTTTGAAGTGTTAGCGCTCGTATAGAAATTGATAATGTAGAAGCTGATATTATATTCCTGGTGGTTGGGGACTAATTCCTAGAAGTACCGGCGCACATTTGACAGTCGATAACTAAATAGAAACACGTGATGGTGCCTAAAAGCTCTGCTCTGTTCTTTTGGGAAATAAGGGGAAGAATAGGTACCTATACAACTTCTTTAATCCCACATAGGACCGTACCTGGTAGTCACAGCTTTTAAAATGACCGTATGTAGAATTGGTTCGATAATCGGTCTCACAGATCATAGGCACTAAAAACACTCAAGACAGTGGCAGTTGTTGATCGAATTTTACACATGGGTCACATGATAAATAATAACAATGAAACGCTAGAGATAGTATAATTAGACAACTGAAGTACGTATTTTATGAATTTTTATTTTTGTTCTATTTTAAATACGTTGGTTTAAATCTTCGATCAACAAAGGTTTAAATAGATTGCGAAAGTTTAAAAGTGTACATGTGTCCGTATGTTCTTGAACAGTGGATGTTTAATAAAATAGAAATCATTAGAATATTTATTGTTGAATTCAATGAGAATCTTGGTTGGGATACATTATTGAACGCTAAAAAGAAAAATACGATAGTGATACGATTAACTTAAAGGAGCTTATATGATTTATATAACGTAAAATGTAAAGTTAATGGATGAATTTCCTTATTGCTTAATATTTATTTATGAATTAATTATTAATTTGAATATAAGAACAAACTGTTTGTCAATTGTACGGATAATCCCTGGTAGAAGTGGATGACTTAGCAGAGATTATTATAATTTACAATGGGAGAAGTATGGGAGAAATGTATGGGTTCACATAAGGGACTGTGTTTTCTTATTGGTGTGGATTCATTTCTTATTTGGTTGGATTAATAATCCTGTAAGAACGTAGGATGGGTTTTTACAAGATTCTTTGGTTTCTTAAATTTTAATGTTATTGTTTATCTTTACAATATACCTATAAGGTTCTTATAAAGTTCTTATTCATTTTAATTTGGCACTCGGTGATTTGTGTACAGAGAACGTAGGATTACAAGATTCATTGGTGGCTTAAATTTTAATTGTTATTGTTTAGCTTTACAATATACCTTATATGAGTTCTTATTCATTTATTTTGGCATTCGGTGATTTGTGCACAGAGAACGTAGGATGAGTTTTTACAAGATTCATTGGTGGCTTAAATATTAATTGTTATGGTTTGTCTTTATAATATCCCTTATAAGTTTTTCTTCATTTAATTTGACGCTCGGTGATTTGTGTACAGTTTAGGTAATGGTCATGTATCGGAGTGGGTGGAGTTTTCTGGTATTGGCATTCAAACGATAATTATCAAATGTATAGATAAGCTTCCGAAATTAAATTTTGAGAGAGATTAATTTCCCGTATTCATTTGTTTGTCTTAATAATGGGTTATTCATATAAAACACTATTCACGCAGTTATATATTATTATCTGAAAGTGCTATTTACAAGTTTAACACGCTATTGAAATTGAAAAAGTGAATATGAAATTGATACCATAAAATTACTTAAAGTAATTCAATAACAAAAATTATGATGTACTAAATGATAAGAAATCACTTGTTTCATATTATTTTACGGCATTTTAAATACATAACAATGTTTGTCTGGACATATCCATATTAGGCGGTCGTTGCAAAAGTGCAGAAATAGGTCCTGCCTATTCCGATCTATGGTAACAATATACAATACTACATCCAACAAATTATTTGTTACGTATGAAAGAATTCAATTTATTGTTATTTTATTTTATTTGCTTAGGTACTGTTGATATACGTTTTCTCTTTGCTAGGTAAATTGCTCGCTGAAAACAAGTCCGTAATTAGTATGGTTTACTATGACCAAATGTTTTGTTACTAAGGTATTGTAGGAAGAAAAACTTATATAAAAACTACTTTTTGAACAATGAGAATTTGCCATAAGAATCAAAATGTTAAATGGAAAATGTAAAATAATCAAATATAATTCAAAACATTTGTAAACAGAAAGATTTGCCAAATGTATGTTTGTCAAGTGATTGTTAGTAAAATGAAACATTTGCGAAGCATGTTGTTATTAAAAATGAACATAATAGTATATAAAATTGGTTGTAAAGAAAAGGTTATCAGTGATCCTGGTTTTTAACTAAGATAATTGGATGGGTTTTAATATGAAACGATGGTTGTAAAGAAAAGGTTATCAGTGATCCTGTTTTATAATTAAGATAATTGGATGGGTTTAAAGTCGGGGTTTTCCTAGCCGCAAGAATCGGATGGGTTTGCGGCTAGAAGAATTTAATAATCCTGTGGGAATTGGATGGGTTTACAATGAAATGAAATAGTTTATTTGCTTTCAAACACAGGATTTTTGGTAACTTTTAATTTGTTTTTGAATCATGTAAGAGTTGGATTGGCAAGAATTGGATGAGTTTGCAGCTAGGAGAATTTAATAAACCCTTTGGAAAGATGGGTTTACAGGATTTTTGGTACTAAATATTTAATTTGTTTTTGAATCATTTAAGAGTTGGACAGGTTTGCAGGATATTAGTAGCTTATATTTTAAGTAATTTGTTTTATGTATAAATTGTTAATGTATTGGTTGCTAATGTAAGTACTTACTCGCCGAGTGTAAGGTCTGGTTATTGTCTTGAATATTAGCGTGCCTTCCTGGCACCGTGTATGAGGACGTGATGAGGACATACACGAGGTCAGGATGGACGAGTGTAAGGTTTATTTAAAATCATTTGCTTAATTCAATTTTAGTCTATTCTTTAATCTATAGAACGATTGACAATCTATGATTTGACACATGTTGTCGGGGACTCGGGGGGGGAGAAGTAGGACGGCAGTCGGTGACTCGGTGAGTGAGGCATGCTGGCTTTGGCGCTTGTACTGTGCGGACGGTTAAACGGTGTTCATACTTTATACTGTGTGTGACTAAATGTAAAATATTGGTTGTTAAAGAAGAATTAAGAATATCTATCCTGGTCAGAAGCGTTTTACTACACGACTAACAGACTAAAGGCTGCACATACATCCTTCAGCATAGAGCGGCGATGGGCTCATCAAAATAATACTACCAACCCCTTTCTTCCCTTGGGTGTCGTAAAAGGCGACTAACGGACTAAAGACTTACATACATCCAACAGCATAGAGCGGCGATGTGCTCATCAAAATAATACTACCAACCCCTCTCTTCCCTTCGGTGTCGTAAAAGGCGACTAACGGACTAAAGACTGCACAAACATCTAAAACATAGAGCGGCGATGGGCTCTTCAAAATAATAATACCAACCCCTCTCTTCCCTTGGGTGTCGGTCGTAAAAGCGACTAACGGGCTAAAGGCTCACCATCTAAGCACTTGTGCAGACTGTGCAGTTGTTTCTTGCTGAAGCGTGGACTGTGTGGGCGTGGTCTGTGTTGTCCATAGATCCAAATAATTACTAATTTTACATTACCGCACTAGTGTGTAATAAGCAATATTACGATGCTGAAATCGGTGTAACAAGAGCCACTTTACGAGCAAATGTGTTATAAAAGTTATCTAAAGAATCGTTTTTGTCTTTTTACACCTTTTGATTATTAACAAATTTTCATAGTTATTTTTAGCCTTTTACACATTTTTACATTAATTACGTTTTTTGATATCTTTTACATAACGTTTTTTTGTGTCGGTCACATTCGTCACCGATCGGCGTTACTCGCGCTCTGCGCTTATCGTGATATCGTTGTTGCTCAATGGAACTAGTTACGTTAAATAACGCCCATACCTAGACTAGGGAAGTATTACCTACGAGCAAAATATTATACATAGGTACTTCATACTTGATAAAGTACGTAATAATTTATTCGATTCGACACCTTCTGCGTGCGTCATTCGGTGATCGAATAGGAATAATATATCATCTTTCATTCATCTTCTCTTATTTGATTCTTTAACATCATTTCTAATTAAACCTTTGTAAATAAAACAAAAATTGAACAACAACTTGTTGCTCTGGTAACGAAAGAATATCACCCGTTTAGTTTGATCGAAGATAATGAATTTAAAAAGTTTGTCGATTTGTTGTGTCCGTCGTATAAGTTACCAACACGAAAAACACTTTCTATGAGTATGATACCGGCTCAGTACAACATAGTTAGAGAAAATGTCAGAACAAGGTTAAACCCTTATATAAGTTACTTTATATGAGAGTTTAATAAGCGTTGCGTTAAAACTCGGCGTTGGCGCTTTTAAAACGTTAACGATGTGATTGTTCATACGAACGCTTTTATCACGTTTCTCGCTTCAGTAAGACGTGGAAATGGTTAGTGCTAAATAGCAATGGCAATTTGTATTGCTAGAAGACGGAAAAAGTAACAAAAGTCATTCTGGGTACATTCTCTGAATGAACAGAGATACTTGAAAGGACAATTTGTAGCACTGTACGAAATATTTTAAATGCTAGAGCTGTTTAACAAATTTTTTTAACACATACATTTTAAGTAGCTACCTACTTTACAAACTTTTATTTTTTATTATGAGTGTACTCACACATTTTAAAATAGTCAATTTGCGATATAGACGTTCTGCTATACAGACTATCTGAGAGTTGGACGTTTTGCTACATGGACCTTTTCCTAATTAGGCTTACTGCTCATTAGACGTCTCGCGCTGTTGGACGTTTTGCTGGTTAGAGATCGTAAAGCAGCGAAGCGATGGGTGATTCACATGTCATACTCGTGAACAGGTGCCGCCTGTGGAGGCTGGTCTGCTCTTGCAATCATATTTTTAATGGTAGTATTTAATAGTCTTTCATTCTCTTTTTTTTTAGGGATGCTGTAATACGTTGTTTAGTTTATTTAAAATTGAGGAATCCTTACCTGTTTTTTTATTAGATATTCTTTTGTATGTTGTTGTGTTGTCTTGTAATCGTACTAAATGTGGTTTTTTTCAACTTATGATGGAAAATGTCCGTCTATGATAAGGAGGGCAGTACAAGGCTCCCGCCCCATAGTTAGACTTACGAACCGATGGCATAGCGACATTCATAAGTGCTCAATTATTGTAGCCTAAATTGAATCAATAATTTTGAATTTTAAATTTTAAAAACGGCATTCTAAAATAATTTACAAAATCTTGCATATCATCACATAGTTTAATTTCAGCTAAATTCAAATTAAAATGCGATATTTAAGCCCGGTTTACATTTCAATAAGTACAGTAGCAAGTTAAGAAATTTTTAATTTTTATTTGAGAAAAAACACCTGCTATTCAGAAGCAAACACTCATGTTTGAGGTATTCTTGTACAAACGCCAAGGTAGTAAAACGTAATCCTTTTTATTCGCCTTTTTAAACCAATCGCTAAGATAATAGCCACACAAGCTTTTGTTTTTAACGCATCCATTTTACACGTGTTAGCTTTACGAATAACTTTGCAATACTGACGTGATAAATACTGAATGTGTAGGCTTTCGTGTACACTCCGAGAATGAAATGAAATTTTATCAGTATTTATTTTAATTTTGGATCACCGTATTAAATGTGCATCTAGGGGTTATCTTGCCTGAAGTGCAAGTCATTAAATTTCGAGAGCTATTATTCCGCCGGTTTGACAATATAGAAGATAATGAGCTCATTACTCAGGAGCACGATACTAGATCAACTATTCAAGAAATTTGGGTTTTAAATGAGAATAAATACCAAAGCGCTTTGCAAGGATTATATAAAAAAGTTTCAAGCATGAATATTGTAACATCATACCCTGATGATAATGTGTCGGAGCCTTCAACACAGGAACAAATTCCAATTCTAATGGAACATTCCACCGGCGAGAAGATTTACTTTGGGAGAACTTTGATGAAGAAGTAAAGTTTCTTCTTTCTTTTAAATATCAAACCCCAACCAACTCGATGGCATCAGCCATTGTTGAAGTTGAAAAATATATAGAAGAGCCTCTTTTATCATGTCACGAAGATCAATTGCTTTTGGTGGTCGCAGCGGCAATCCTAGACTGTATCAACTGATTAAGACTAGATTTTGTATAAGGTACCTGATACAAATAAAGCCAATGCTCAAATAAGGCCTGTAGTGCGGAAAGGCGGTAAAAATATATCTTACATCAAAAATACTTTACACACGTATAGACGACAGCACCACGACTCGACAAACAGTGCGCGAGAGGCCCGCTCGCGCTCACAGCGAAAGTAGTTGCCGATCCCGTCCCTTTCCAACACACTTGAGTCTCAGTTTTCTGATGTACCAAAAAACTTTAACGACATTCACATAAACGCGCAAAGTATTCCGGCTCATCGTTTAGATATTCTGGCGTCACTCGATTACAAAAATATTCATGCTGTATAAATCTCGGAGTCTTGACTTAAACCGTGTTTACTTACTTTCTACCTCTTATGCCCTGCATGAGTTACCCATGTCTAATAGATAAAGAAGGTAACTACCTATTACAGTCTTTTGCATGGAGACTTACGACCATACTTATATTAAATTATACATTGTTTTGTTTAGATATTAACCGTGTCGCGCAGCGGTGAAAGAATACTACCACCCCTTCTCTTCTCTTGGGTGTCGTAAAAAGCGACTAACGGACTAAAGACTGCACATAATTCCAACTGAATAGAGCGGCGTTGGTCTCACCACCTGTCACGCTGAGCACATGTGCAGTCGCTATTTGGTGAAAAGTGAACTACGGCAGAGGACTGCTTTTGTGGTCCTCATTGCCTGGTCTAAGACTCAACCCTTCGGGGATCATAGTCGTGATTATATGTATGTATTGTTTAGTTCACACAAAAAGGCCTTTTTAAATTTGAGTAAAATATATGTACTAAACAGTCTTTAACTAAATAATGCTTTATAATTCTTGAATCTAAGTTTATTGAACTCGACTAATTGAACATCTTAGTCGGGTAGCAGATGATGGGCAGGAGCGGTTTCCATCGGCGGAATTGGTGTTTTTGGGGGACTTCAACGCCCACCATGAGTTGTAGTTAGGTTCCTCCAAAACAGACCATGCTGGTAGAACTGCCCACGCATTCGCTCTCACGCATGACCTGACGCAACTGGTAAACCAGCCCACCAGGATCCCAGACATAGTTAGCCATGCGCCCTCCTTACTCGACCTTCTGCTGACGAGTCGCCCAGCTGGATACCGGGTGGAGATTCGAGCTCCTTTAGGTTCCTCGGATCACTGCTTGATATCCAGCACAGTGCCCTAGGCATCGCGCCCGCCAACAGCGGTTTCGAAACGCCAGATTTGGCACTACGCGTCGGCAGACTGGGACGGGATGCGGGAGTATTTTGCATCCGTCCCTTGGAGGCAGCGCTGCTTTAGTGGGAAGGACCCGACCGCTAGCGCCACTGCCGTTGCTGATGAGATAGTACTAGGAATGGAATACTATATTCCACACTCCTATGTCATCAGCAAAGACAGACGCAACCGCTGGTTCAATCGCGAGTGTGCCAGCGTTGTTGAGAGCAAACAGACGGCATACCGCGCTTGGATCAGAGGTAAAGCTCATGGGGATCCCGAAACTCGCTCGCTAAAAGCAGCCTATAATAATGCCACCAAGTCTTGTAAGA
Source organism: Scoparia ambigualis (assembly GCA_963921215.1). Lineage (NCBI taxonomy): Eukaryota > Metazoa > Arthropoda > Insecta > Lepidoptera > Crambidae > Scoparia > Scoparia ambigualis. The sequence goes on from OY992501.1 coordinate 9,814,003, forward strand.
GGGCCTACATTAGAGCGGATGCCCAGCGCGTTGCACAAGTAGGCCAAGAACTCCTGACGCATCCTACGGGCAGCCGTAGCTACTGGCGTCTGGCCAAAGCCGTGCAATCCAACTTCTGCCAACCCTCGCTGCCACCACTGAGACGTCCTGACGGAACTTTAGCTCACAAGCCGCAGGAAAAGGTCGATCTCCTGGCCAAACTCTTTGCGGCTAACTCCCGGATCGATGACTGTAATGCACAGCCACCCTCAATTCCTCACTGTGGCCACACAATGTCTGATATTAAAATCAGGCAGTGTGATGTCCGTGTGGAGCTGCAGTCAATCGATGTCCGAAAAGCTAACGGTCCTGATGGCATCCTAGCAATAGTCCTAAAAATGTGTGCAGCGGAGTTGTCCCCTGTGTTAACACGTCTGTACCGTCTCTCGCTTCTCTTCTCGTATTATATATTTTGTGTAATTCAATGTATCTTTAAATATACACTGCCAAATCAAATACAATCAACATTTCAATGTGAGTGTATCCCAGAAGATACACTGCCATGACCATAGAGTTGTTAAATAGTTATAAGATAATGAATAATTAAATAAAAAACATGAAACTTCTTCATAAAATCAGTCAAAACCATATATAAAAATAACATGAATAATCAACAGTCTTCTCAAAAAGTACAAACAAACTGTATAATTATTCTGTTTCAAATATTATAATCAAACAAACAGCTTTCCTGTAGTCTACTTACAACTAAAAATATAAATCAATTGAGATCAGTTAATAAAAAAACCTTAAAGCTAAAATGTAGTCTTTACTTGGTATGATATGCCAGGTAACAATTGCGATCCTTTACCAAACATAGCCTTATTTTACATTTGTTACAATAAAACTTGGTCTGCCCTTTGGTGCAAAGTTTACACCTTCCTTTAGATGTAAATGTTTGAAAATGACCAACTTGGTCGTACCATAAAATATAGTATCTGGTGCTGATAGTAGCTGATATGAGTCTCGATACTATCGATATACTAGCTATTGGAGATATTGGCAAAATGCGTTGTGGTGAAAATGGTGCATATGGTGAAAGAATCGACGGAGAACAAACACCAGTACTTCTTGGGGATGCTTGTGGAAATGGTTGGAAAGGCGAAGCAGTATTTATCACTTCTACGAATTCATTTTTATTTTACATTTGTTACAATAAAACTTGGTCTGCCCTTTGATGCGAAGTTTATACATTCCTTTGGTTGTAAATGTTGTAATATGACCAACATAGTCGTACCGTATAGCGTATAGTATCTGGTGCTGGCAGTAGCCGATAAGAGTCTCGATATTCTCGATGTACTAGCTATTAGAGCTAGCTACTGGCAAAATGCTTTGTGGTGAAAATGGTGTATATGCTGAAAGATTCGACGGAGAACAAACACCAGTACTTGATGGAAATGCTTGTGAAAATGGTTGTAAAGGCGAAGCAGTATTTATCACTTCAACAACTTTATTCTTACTTTCGCTTAATAATTATGTAGATTTTTAAGTGAAGATGGCAAGGATGGAGGCGGTGAACTACTAAGAGAGTGTCTGTGAGGAATGTTGTTCTCTAACTCATCTGCAGAAGATTCACTGTCATCTATTTCTGATCTGGCTCCTGACTTCGGTACAAGTGCAACGGGTTCTATTTTTTTGTTGCAACTTTGTTTGTGACATCTAAAAAAAGCATTTGCGTGTGGTGTGAGGGCCACTTCGTTAAAACTCTTTGAAAATGTGCTTAGGATTTAGTGAACATTCCCAAAGAATTGTGAAAGTTGGAATCAGATTTTGTGAAAGTCAAATAAGCGAGCTATGGACTGTATAGTTGGGCCCTCAGTTCTCACATAAAGGATTGAGGGCCCACCTGTACCGGATAAACTATGGACACTACAGAAAAAGTCTTTAAGCCAAAATCTAAGGTAATGCCAAACAAAATTTGTGGAAACAAGCTGTTACTGAAAAACGTTGTCCTACTTTGTAAACAGTCGTTCAATATGGGCCCTCAATACTCATATACGTTCAAGTTTATTTCGCAATTAAAATGAAACCATTAACTTACAGCTACTGTTTGCTTATCCTATATGCTACTAAATAATTTGTGAAAATTTGTGAAAGCAAGGTCAGGTCACCACTTCTTGTAGTTTGAAAGTTATGACCTTGTTAAAATTCGGGCCCTCGATCCTCCATTTCTTTTGTTTACATTTTCTTACGCTTAACCTATGTAAGATAAAACAAGACAAATTTATCTCTTTTTATGAAAAAAATTGTGCATCAAATTGATGTTATTTGTTACTACTACGAATTACGATAAAACTACAGATCTTAATAGATACCGAAATCAACTTAGTTGTGTAGTGGGTAGGGTGACATTAAATCTTCTAGGGTGATAATACTTTTTTAGTAAAACGATTCTTAGTAACGTTTTAGTTGCTTCTGCTGTTGCAAAGTAATTATACCTCACAAGCTGTTTTATTGTTTACAAATGCACCATAGTTGTAATATTTAGTGTAGTTACGCTAAACAATAGTTTATGATAGTGCAGCGGAAGTTGTAGGTGATAAAGCATTAAGACAAGATATTAAACATTTTATTTCAGGTAAGTTTTTTTTGATTGAGTTTATATAGGTAACTAGATTTTTTTAAAGGCAAACATGTTTGTGAATAAATTAAATAAATTGATTAAAATATGAATAAATAAATAGTTTTAGATAAATAAACACGGAGTAATTTCACCAAATTATTATTTTGTATATAAATTAATTTTAATTCGTAACGTTATTGTTTAGTTTATTATATTATTAATATCTATACGCTGTTTGACTGTAAGTTGTCCTTTGCCTTATTATTATTCAATGTAAAATAGGTAGGTATGTATTTAAGTATTTTAAGTATATTTATCCGTTGTCTTGTAACCATTTAACGAGATTCATTACGAAACTTCTCTTGGGCTAGATAATTAGTGTGAATGTAGGAAAGTTTATTTTTATTATTTGCGCGCGAGAAATAGCGCAAAACATCTTTGTTACTCAAAATCAAAATTTCTCTATTCAGTAAGCTTAAAATAATCATTTTGAAAAGACTAAACTTTTATTTACTTCTCTATATAAATATGGGCACCCACCCCTACTTACACAATAACAAAAATGTTTTCTGGAGTACGAAATAATTTAGTTGTAGGTACTTTAAAAACGGTTGGATTAAACACGCATTACTATTGATATTGATTAATAGCAGAGCAAACCATTGACATTAAAAAAATTATTATAATATTAGGTAGTTACTTATAAAATTACAAGTACGTATCAAAAAAAAACTTACCTGAAATAAAATGTTTAATATCTTGTCTTAATGCTTTATCACCTACAACTTCCGCTGCACTATCATAAACTATTGTTTAGCATAACTACACTAAATATTACAACTATGCTGCATTTGTAAACAATAAAACAGCTTGTGAGGTATGATTATTTTGCAGCAGCAGAAGCAACTAAAACGTTACTCAAATTATTTTACTAAAAAAGTATATAACATTAGGAATGGCGATTCTTTAAAAAAAAAGATTTTTAAATTGATTCGAATCTAAAAATTAATCAATCATCGCATTCTAAAAACCGAGTTCTTAAAGACAGATTTCTCAAATATCGATTTATTTTAGAGTTTGTATTTACAATGCTAACAAATCATTGATTACAAACTTACCTTTTTAAATTGCTTTTATTTATTAAGAAGAGGCGAGGACAACTAAGCACACAGCTATCTCGTCAGTTTTTGAGTAATTTCGTGAAAATCTATTATTTCTTTACATGTGTTTGAGTACATTTAACTAACTGTTTATTTATCTAAAACTATTTATTTATTCATATTTTAATCAAATTATTTAATTTATTCACAAACATGTTTGCCTTTAAAAAAATCTAGTTACCTATATAAACTCAATCAAAAAAAACTTACCTGAAATAAAATGTTTAATATCTTGTCTTAATGCTTTATCACCTACAACTTCCGCTGCACTATCATAAACTATTGTTTAGCGTAACTACACTAAATATTACAACTATGGTGCATTTGTAAACAATAAAACAGCTTGTGAGGTATAATTACTTTGCAACAGCAGAAGCAACTAAAACGTTACTAAGAATCGTTTTACTAAAAAAGTATTATCACCCTAGAAGATTTAATGTCACCCTACCCATTACACAACTAAGTTGATTTCGGTATCTATTAAGATCTGTAGATTTATCGTAATTCGTAGTAGTAACAAATAACATCAATTTGATGCACAATTTTTTTCATAAAAAGAGATAAATTTGTCTTGTTTTATCTTACATAGGTTAAGCGTAAGAAAATGTAAACAAAAGAAATGGAGGATCGAGGGCCCGAATTTTAACAAGGTCATAACTTTCAAACTACAAGAAGTGGTGACCTGATCTTGCTTTCTTAATTTTCACAAATTATTTAGTAGCATATAGGATAAGCAAACAGTAGCTGTAAGTTAATGGTTTCATTTTAATTGCGAAATAAACTTGAACGTATATGAGTATTGAGGGCCCATATTGAACGACTGTTTACAAAATAGGACAACGTTTTTCAGTAACAGCATGTTTCCACAAATTTTGTTTGGCATTACCTTAGATTTTGGCTTAAAGACTTTTTCTGTAGTGTCCATAGTTTATCCGGTACAGGTGGGCCCTCAATCCTCTATGTGAAAACTGAGGGCCCAACTATACAGTCCATAGCTCGCTTATTTGACTTTCACAAAATCTGATTCCAACTTTCACAATTCTTTGGGAATGTTCACTAAATCCTAAGCACATTTTCAAAGAGTTTTAACAAAGTGGCCCTCACACCACACGCAAATAAAAAAGCACATATTATTCAATTAATGTATATTCTGTAATGTAATGTACATTACTTGCATGCTTACACTTAATTTAAAGAAAAATATAATAACCGGAACAACAGCCTGAAGCTGGCTATGTGCATTAAAAGAGACATATCAAAGTAAACTTTTATTTCTCTACAGCGGGCAGTGTGCATTTAAAGATACATACACAAAAAACGGTGTTTTACACATTGTTACAATGCATTCAGAGCTCAATTAAATGTTGTAAATCACAGTTAGTATTGTAACTTATCCACAACAATCATTCAACACTTGATTTGTCGTCAGAATAATAATTAAACATTTTTTTACCTTGTTATGCGTAGACGCACGCGCGCGGTCCGCCATCTTGCGTTCTACTGTCAACTTGGCGTTGCCAGTCATCAGACAATCATTTTATACCATTAATGGGGTGTATTGCCTAGCATTATTTCCAAAAATACATGTTTAATGCAATAGGTTTGTACGCAGATTTTTTAGAAGTGCAATGTGCATAAGAATGCACACTGTCAAGTAAAGAGTTAATAAGTATCGATCCATCATTTAGTTGATTTATCTGCAAACCAAGGTAACAGCCAACTTCAAAAGTACGAACTTGCAATTCCGTGGTCAAAGCATTAATGAATTCTTCAACAAATGTCTTATCCGGCGATAAGATCAATCCGTCATCAACGTATTGCCGGTCTTGGCTTATAAACAAGTATGGATCTGAGTCACTTTGCTTCAATTGGTATTTCAGCAAAAAGGAACAGAACTTCTTATTCCAGCACCGTGGTGCTTGTTTCAAGCCGTAAAGACTTTTGATGAGCTTGCATACTCGGCCTGATCCCTCATCAAATCCCGTTGGTTGCTTCATATAAATCAGCTCGTCGATGTCGCCGTATAAAAAGGCAGTCTTAACATCAAACTGAGTTATATGCATTTTTCTTATAACTGCTTCGCTTAACATTGTGCGGATTGTATCCCAGCGAACAACAGGGCTGAAAGTTTCGTGGTATCGGTCCCGTGCTCTTGACTAAATCCTCTGATAACAAGTCGAGCTTTAAAACGTTCAATAGAACCATCAACTTTCTTTTTAATCTTGTAGACCCATTTGTTACTAGATCGTTACTAGATTCCAGGTATTGTTTTCTCTGAGAGAATTTAACTCCTCTTCAATGGCTGTTCGCCATTCTTTACGATTCTCTGACTCAATCGCTTGTTTGTAAGTCTGAGGTTCATGTTCAGAGAGACAGATACAATAGTCAGATTAAGAACTTTGAAGCAATCCTCGATCTCGTAGATTATAATGATGCTTTGGTTTTCATCAAGTACAGAAGGTATGTCAACTTCAGCTCTATCGTATGGTCCAGCTTCATCTTGAATGTCGTTGCTCAAAGAAATGTTTTCTGTTTTAAGAACCTCAGATGTCTCATGATCTTTATGCTCACCAGATATAAATGGCAGCTTACAGAAGTCTGAAGAGACTTTCTTAGATCTAAACAGTACATCTCTCGAGATTATGATGTCATTCTTCTGAAGTATCCAGATACGGTAGCCGTCCTTATCTCCGCAATATCCAACCAAATATCCTTTCATAGCCATCTTATCGAGCTTCTTACGTTTCTGGCTTGGAATATGTACAAAGCATTCTGTGCCAAAACTACGTAAATATGAGGTTGCTTATTATACCAAAGTTCGTATGGTGTCTTCCCTTCTATCTGTGTCGGTCCAGTTCTATTAATTACGTAACTCGCAGTGTTGATAGCTTCGGCCCACAGCTTCTTCGGAAGGTCTTTGTTGTATAGCATGCTTCTCGCTGCCTCTACAAGAATCCTGTTTTCTTGCTCTGCGGCGCCGTTTTGTTCTGGAGTGTACGGCATACTCATACGGTGGTGTTAGTCAACTGCTTCAGTAATACGGTGAACTTCGGCATTGTTGAATTCTTTACCTCCATCTGTGAGTAATTCTTTAACAATGTGACCAGCTGTTTTAATTTCAGAAAGAAAAGTAGTACACTGGCTACTTCGGATTTTTGCTTTAAGAAGTATGCTTTTCTAAATCTTGTGAAGTCATCTTTAAAAACAACGAAGTATCTTCTTCCGCCAAGTGACAATTATGCTCCTTGTTGTCTCGTCCTCTATGATGGAAATACTACTTGTTAGTATCGAGTCTTAGCACTCGCCGACGCCACATAAGTTTAAAGTATCTGAAAATAAAATATTTCCGAACGCAGCCGCACGTCACTAGACTAGCCCGCGTTTTGAACTGTCATTTCGTTTTTTATGTCACTGTACCGGCGCCACTTTTTTCTCTTACTTTTTTGTGAAATAATCTTTTTAATAGTTTTAGTCAGTTTAATTATGATAAATAAACTGTTATTATGAGTAAAAGAAGAGACGTGAAAAATAAAAATGAAATTCTGGGTTTTGAAATGTGCACTCAGGCCCATCTTTGGGATGAGGCGGTGTTGAAACATTCAAAACTTAAAACGGGCACAATAACTCGTACTTACTGCAATGCCGAGTTTTTACCACCCTGGGTATTCGCAAGGAATATCAGGGTCTTACATTTACTGCAGTTTGCTTTGCCATTTGGGCCTAGATCTGCATGACTATGTCTGACATTCCTAATGTGTCAATGATGGCCCTGGATCCGGCTACTACTTCAAGTTCTGTGGAGGAGGAGGCACTGCCCGTGCCAATACAGTGTAGTAGAGGCCTTACCTGTGGAAAAAACCCAGTGTACAGACCCGGAGACCGAGACACCTGCCATAGACGTAGAATTGTTATTTGCTTTGGGGGAAATTGAGGAGGTGCTTAAGGGACCAATTGCTCATGATGAAATTGCACAGAGGTAGACTCCTATTCTCACAAAAGGATTGCAAAAAGAAATTAAACCAGAACTTATGAAAAAATACATCCCATATGAAAATATCCCAACGTTGCTCCCAAAGCTCAACCCTGAAATACCTGGCTGTCTCTGACCTGGTTAAGAAAAGAGATTTGATAATTGCTGACAGGCAAAAACAGATGGTTGCTGCACTATCAGCCCTGGGCCAATCACTCCATTTATTTCTCCTAAAAGGTGACAGAATTGAAATTATTAATTAAATAATTAAACACATCAATGATGCTGCCAAAATACTGTGTGACGCTGTGCACATAGATACAAATCGTAGAAGGTCGCTAATACCAACCGTCATTAACCCCTTGAGCACCATAAAACCAGACACAATTGAAAATCAATTGTTTCGCGACTGCCGGCGGTCTCATGATATTTGATCTATTAATAAAGATATGAAAGATTCCCTCACAGGGGGAGCAGATGCATTTTTTTTAAGTAACCTTTCTGAAAAGATCTAGGTTACAAAGGCTGTTCAAAAATCTGTTAAAGACCTGAAGAACACAAGCTTCATTCAAAAACCCCCAAATAAAACCAAATCTTTAAACTGGAGGGGCCCTCCTCGTCCAAGTGCCCGGACAGGGACAGGAGCGAGATCCAACCAACCTGCAAAGCTACGAAGCTGCAAAGTTAGAAGTTCAGGTATGCAGACTTCCCTTTTTTTATAAATAATTGGAAGAAAATAACCAGTGATATATTCTGAAATATTCTGAAATGGGTATCTTGGTATGAAATCCCTTTTAGTGAGATACCATTTCAATCTTACTTGCCTATGAATAACTCATTTACAAGTAGAATTCTGTCAAGTTCAAATTGAAATTAATAAACTTATTCAGTCACATGTTATAGACAAAATATGTCATGAAACAGATGGACAATTTTGTTCACCTATTTTCTTGGTAAAGAAACCAAATGGAGAGTATAGATTTATTTTAAACATAAAGAAATTTAATAGTTTTATTACTACAACTCAAAGTCTTATGAAAGACTGTATTATGGCAACAATTGACAAAATGGATTCTTATTACATGTGTAACATTAATGCAGATTACAGAAAATATCTAAGGTTTATATTTGATGGAAATATATATCAATTTAACATTCTTCCATTTGGCCTTTGCACGGCTCCATACATGTTCACATAATTAAACCCATAACAAAACTTAGAGGTTTACAGCCTGTAAGTACAGTATATCGATGCTTGTAGCTAGCAGTATATTGGTAGTGATCATATTGAGTGTCTTAATAGTGTTAACCAGACCATAGGTCTGCTTACTCAGTAAGGCTTCATCATCAATAAAAATAATTATGTCAACTTATTCCATCAAAGGAATGTAAGTTTCTTAGCCTATTGTTTAATACAAACACCATGACTATTTCAATCGATTCTGATAAAAATAAAAGATGCCTTAACACGTTGCCTGCCACGAAACCAGACACAATAGAAATTTAATTGTTTGTCAGTCACAGGTGACCACCACGGCGCTCAAATTTTTAAGTACCTCTTCCATCAGGTTTTTTGTCAAAAGTTCTGGGAACTCTAGTGTCTGTTTGTCCAGCTAATCAATATGGGTTACTGTATACTAAAGCACTAAAAAGACATAAATATTTAGCTCTTTTAAAAAATAATAATAATTATGAAGCATTTACTTCCTTGCCCAAACATTGCCATCCAGATCTTGAATGGTGGATAAAACATGTACTTGCCTAAATCAATTTCTTAGATAAGAAAATATAAATATATTCTAGAAATAAATACAGATGTCTCACTATCGGGGTGGGGTGCTTCTTGTGACAAACATACAGCCAGTGGTGTATGGAGAGGAAAAAAATCAACAATTCACTTTAATACTTTAGAAATAAAAGCTACTATGTGTGGTCTCAAAAGCCTTGCTAATAATTCTTCAAATTGTGAAATATTATTACGAAGTGACAATACCACAGCTATACCATATATAAACCGCTTTGGTGGCATACAGTACTCTCACTTACATGTGATTGCAAAAGCTATTTGGCAGTGGTGTGAAGAGAGGAATATTTTTGTATTTGCATCATACATCATACATTAACACAAAGGACAACAAAGTAACAGATTTTGAATCTAGAAAACAGTTAGGTCATACAGAATGGGAATTAAATATTAATAATTTTAATAAAATAGTACAAGCATTTGGTAACCCTGTCATAGATTTATTTGCATTTAGAACAAACACAAAATGCTGGAAATTTGTTTCATGGCATCCAGATCCTTCAGCTTATAAAGTGGATGCCTTTACAATGTCTTGCAAAGGGGTTTCTTTTATGCTTTTCCACCATTTTCTATGATTTTAAAATGTATAGAAATAATCGTGTCCAATGAAGCAACATGGATCCTTGTAGTTCTCTTCTGGGACACCCAACCTTGGCTTCGCTTATTCAAAAAACTATTGGTGACAGAACCCATTGTATTTGAACCAAGTAATAACTTACTGGTTTTATGTAATTCCAACTCACCACACCCTCTACACCGCAACCTATCACTACTAGCAGGGAGATTGTCCGGTAGGCATTCTTAAAGCCTGGCATCGACGTGATATCTTCCATATCAAGTAACACCTATAAGCAATACTTACTTTGTATTTGGTTTTCTTACTGCCACACCAAACAATTAAATGCTACTAAAGCACAGATGACAGACATAATTACTTATCTCACAAATAAGTTCCACAGTGGTGCATCTTATGGCACCTTGAATTGCATAAGGTCCTCGCTGCGACTAGTGTACTAGGGCCGCAGGTGGGAGCAGACGAAAAGATTAAAATTTTATTTAAAGGGTTCTTTCGCCTACGATCAAGTAAACTCAAATATAAGTATACCTGGAATGTTTCTATAGTGCTTAATTTTTTAGAGTCAAATTACAATGACTCAAACAACTTACATTAATGTTCATTAAACACAGTTACTTTATTAACTTTACCTACAGGGCAAAGATTACAAAGCCCTAGTTTCTATTGTTACTGACCAGATTAAAATAATTGATAATAAAATTGTTACTATAAAAAAAATTAAAAAAAAAAAAATTAAGACCTCAGCACCTAATCGTCATCAGCCAATTGTTTAAATAATTATAAAAGAATTACCTCTGAAATTAGGAAAATGTCCTAATTTATTTATATCTATCAAGAAACCACATTTGGCGGTATCGGTCAGTACACTCAACCGTTGGATTGACGGTCCTGGCTGCAAGAGGGATCGATACTTCCATTTTTTCTACTCATAGTACCAGGCACGCTACGACATCAGCTGCCATTATGAAAGGCGTTAGCATTGATGAGATACATAGAACGGCTGGTTGGACTGACTCATCGACAACTTTGCAAAGTTTTACAACTGTCCGATTTTAAATAATAATTTCGCTGAAGCGATTATATTGTAATAATAATATTAAAAGTATATTGCTAGAATCATACCAAAGATTTATTTAAGGCTGAGGACACATTTAAGTTTGTTTTTTTTGTTTAATAAGATTCTCTTGGAAATTACCAATTATCTTTAAGGAGTGTAAGACTGATTATGCTGTTGAAACATAATATCTGGGATATATTTGTTAACAATAATAAACTTTATGATTCTACAACAGAACTTTGAACATCTAACAAGTAGTATTTCCATCATAGAGGACGAGACAACAAGGAGCATAATTGAACAATCAAACAAACTTACCAAGTGCAGTTCGATTGAAATTATGCTCCTTGTTGTCTCGTCCGGAGATGATGAGTCCCACCCACCCTCACAGGTTTGATACCTATTCCCTGGGGTTGTAGAATCAGTTTCCTAAATAAATACACAACTTAAAACTAAATGACAGTTCAAAACGCGGGCTAGTCTAGTGACGTGCGGCTGCGTTCGGAAATATTTTATTTTCAGATACTTTAAACTTATGTGGCGTCGGCGAGTGCTAAGACTCGATACTAACAAGTAGTATTTCCATCATCTTCGGACGAGACAACAAGGAGCATAATTTCAATCGAACTGCACTTGGTAAGTTTGTTTGATTGTTCAATTCTGACATAGGACCACAAACGTCAGCATTAATTTGTTCGCCAGGTTTTGTGCCACGATGTTGCCTTGTTCCGAATGACAATCTGGTCATTTTTCCGTATACACAGCCATCACAGTCAAATTGATCGGGTGAAAATTTAATACCGTTACGTGTAAGGATTTCCTTTACATGTCTTTTGTTTTGGTGACAAAGTCTTTCATGCCAAATCTGCAGGCTTGTTCTTTCTTTGACAACACAAGAATTGACAGTTCTTACTCTCATCAAAAGCTTATATAGATTACCGTCTCTTATACTGACAGCTTTAACTTGGCCGCTCTTATCTTTGAAGACACGCTTATCCTTGTCAGTTATCTATATATAACCATGGTCTAAGGCTGAACCAGCTGAGAAGAGATTTTGTCCCGCTTGAGGTACATACCAAACATTGTTAAGATGAGCACGTTGGCATTTGCCTCGTACGGACATTTCAACATCAATAATTCCTTGGCCATATGCATACATAATTCTATCATCTCCCAGTCGCAGAGCTCTTGGGTTATCGAAAGATGAATAGCTTCTGAACCAATTAGCGCTTGACGTTACATGATGAGACGCTCCGGAATCAACTATCCAGTTTGCATTTGAATCAGCATCTAGATGAGATAAGAATGCGTCACCCTCATCCTGAATGGTTCCGTTACCCTTGTTTCGTTTCTTTAATTTCTTAAGCACGAAACATTGTTTGTTAGTATGTCCCATCTTGTTGCAATGCGAACATTTAACTTTCTTCTTATTTAACAAAAGAGCATTGTCATATGTCGACGAGCAAGTAGAAGGGTAAGTACCCAAGTCTCCAAGGCGTTGTTCGTGAGAACGCAGACGCTCCATAAGAGTAGAAATACTTCTATTATCCTTAGGCACGGACTCCCAAGCATTCTTGAACTCAAGATACGTTGAAGGTAAAGTATTCAGTATCCTGTTCATTAACAATGATTGAGGGAGTGATCCTTCTGCCTTTAATTCGTCATTGAGCTATTGCTATATTGTCTGTATATAGCTTAGAGACGTGCGTCGCAATGTCGTCAGCTTCATCTTTTATATAAGTGAACAACTGGCGGTACAACAAGTCTAGTCTTCTGTCATTCTTCTGCTCGTATACTGAGTGAAGTATATCCCACATCTCCTTACCGGATTTAGCAGTGAGTATATGACGTTTAGGTTCTGTGGAGACGCTACAGCCGTAATGCGTTACGTTCTTCATATTGGGTAAGTTTCCTTTGATAAATTGCAATTTCGTCGGCCGGTGCGTCTTTTCGAAGGGGTACAGGAACAGTTTCGACGCCTTTCACAATATCTTGCAGCTTGTGCATGGTAAGTTGAAGGTTTATATCGAATTTCCATACCAGCCAATTGTCAAGTCCGCGTAGCTTCTCAATACTAAAGCGGTCCAATTTTTGAACACTCATATTTTGCGAAACACAAATCAAATGGTAAAACTGATCCCAAAATAGAAAAATGTTTATTGGAAAACGATTATTTGTAATAATTTCCCATAACCTAATGAAACAAATAATTCTTGAACCTAAGTTTATTGAAGACTTCACATTTGAATTTACAATGTCAAATATAAAAAACAATATCTGATGGCCAGTTCAACATGCTTATAGTTTTAAGTAACGCCACGCCATTAACGATTAAATTGATCACCGAAAGTCCCCTATCATTACTCCTACTTAAGCCTACACATAGACTAATACGTTGGTTTAGCTGCACTTTCTCGACCGAATTGGTGATTGTGAGGTGAGGTGATTTCGAATTACAGTTATTAATCAAAAGGGTAGCATGTATCTCAAGGGAAGTTGTTCTGAGTATGTAACTCGGTTTAAAGCTCAGTTCTCACCGACGGATTATTTATACCAGTGACGTCGCTGCCTAGCACTGACACTAACACACCAATCCTTATTGGGCAAGCTTGGTGAGCTATGACCCAGTCTCCCCATGGGCCGTTGCCCACGTGGGGAGGCCTGCGCCTACTAGTGAGAAGTTTATAGGTTGATGAATTGAATTGAATTGAACATTGTCGTATTGGGTTTTGGGTGACCTCCAATTAATTTTCCTACCAAAAAGCAGTTTTAATTTAATTAGCATACCTACTTATTTGTTTTGTTGACCTTACCTTACCAAGCGTGTACTGTCATTTACCAATATCATGATTTTGTATCTAAATTTGGTGAATTGCGAAGAACTAAGAGGTACATTGGAAAATCATAAAAGGGTTGAATAGCATTTTTAAAATCACAAAAATAAATATCGGGGTATTTTAGGTTATATAGATTCATTTATTGCAAAATATAATCAAATATCATAATAACTACAGAAAACAAAATACTAATTACGTTTAATTCGTAAAACTCAAAAAAACTGATTTTAGTGCTCACAGAATTGTCGCATGTGTTCACTGAAATGATCGAAATGATTATTAATAAAATAACTAATAGAGATATGATCTGAAAATCATATGTATCTTAAAAATTCTACCGGTAATAATTACTCAAGACCAAACAAAACAACAAATATTATTATAAAACACAAATAAAAAATCGAACAATCTTCTTCACAGAAATGACATTGATCGGGTCCGTTATTTCTGTGATATTATTCAAATAATTTATCTGAATTACTGGAGTCATTATCAGATGACCAAAATGTGTAACGTTTTTTATCATAATATCTTTCTAGTTGAATATTTCACTATTTTGTCTCAGAGTCCTAATTTCATCAGAACTATCAAAGTAAATTTTATCAACACTTAATTTAGAGCATGATGGTGTAGGTGGATCATTTTCTGTGTCACTTGAAGTAAATGTGTCCGTAATAGTTATTTTTCCTAGCCCAAAATGAAGACAGGTGATGTTCGAAAGACATTCCAAGCAACTAAGCCGCCTGGCTTGAAGAACATTCGTGTTCTTTTGCCCATTCAATGTGGTGCACATTTATCATGCCTTTAAAGGGTTTTATAGCGCTATTCTTTAAAATATCCTCTAATAACCCTTTACATTGATCACTTATTGATATTACCTTAATTGAAGGACAGTTTTTTTGTAAACCAGCAACCAAAGATTAAAAGTCTGGTATGTCGTCGATCTGCAGTTTTTTAAAGAGGGTTTACGCGTTTCGGTTTCCCATACAAACTTTCAAGTAGAAATTTTTAAAAACCAAATAGCCAAATTAATTGAAATTTTACTTGCTAGAGTAAAATACAGAGATCTAAATAGTCTGTTAAAAACATTTAAAAAAATGTTTATTTGGCTGAGTAATTGCGATTTAAAGTCTGCTAAATAAAGTTTAAAATCGCAATAACTCAGTTTTATAAACGTTTTTTATAAATGTTTTCAACAAACTATTTAGATCTCTATATTTTACTTCAGCATGCCAAGTTTCATCAAAATAGGCTTAATGGTTTTTAAAAATTTCAAGTTGGAAATTTATATGGGAAACAGAAATGCGTAAACCCGCTTAAGTAGCCACCTACACCGTCTGGGGCTCCTTTTCCATGACCAGACTCTGAATAATGCCATAGAATAGCTAAAATAAGCCGATGCACGAGCATTTTAAATCTAGATTCTATTTATTTCAAAAGTGCCATCATTTCTGTAAAACCTGTCATTTCCGGGAACAATAAGTTCACGGAAGTGATGTTCACGGGATTGACGAATCGTTTTTAGAATCTTGCCACATCCTGATTTTGCAAGTAACCTAGCAAATTATAACCTAAACCAATATTAGTCCTTATGGGATTAATTATGAGCTGTGGTGGCAAAGTAAATACGTAATTACTTACTAAAAATCTTCCTTAACCGAATTGACGAGACAAACTTGACCAAAATAGTATATTACTTATATCTTTTTTAACACAACTTCACAGAAATTAGCCTTCTCGTTGGTAAACACACACAACTGAACTGACAGGAAAAAGCAGCTGTACCAGTTAATAAGAGTAATAATTTAGTAGCTATTTTTTTTTTGGGCGAAAATAGTGGTTTACGGTGTTGATGTTAATTTTGATAACACTCGTATAACAGCTACAAATGATAATTTATTAAACGGAAAATATATATTTACGTATTTTTATATTCATTGGGATGTGTAAAAACAGGTACTATCATTTTATCTTATTAAAGTGTATTACATTATATTTTTTAATAGCTTATGTGACGAAACACGTACTATTGCGAACTGTTCACGGAGTATGACGAAAGCCTGAGTTTTGTATTTTTTTACGAGTTAACAAATAACTTTAGTTGAATTTGTTATGTTTTCGATAAAGAGTCATAATATGACGCAATTATATTGATTTCGCTTTATATTATTTACTTATAATTAATTAAATACGACACAAGTACAGTTTTTTTGGTACTTCGTATAGTGACCCAAAAATGGTAAGTATACTTTTTTTATTCGTATTCACTTTGATTACAGAAGGCCCCGATAGGAAGACAAAATTTTAAAGCTGAATATCTTCTGTTCTGATTAGGATTTCTGGAATTTAATACATAAATCGGGATGTACATTGGAGGTACATTAGATCAGTATATTTTTTATGTATTTCGAGAGTTATACAGCCGAGGGCCCAGCTGGGAAGATCGATTATCGAAATTTATGTTAAAACGGTTGAGGTACATTGAACTCTGTTGATAAATCTAGAGGTACATTGAGCATCTGAAGCATTGCCATTAGTTTTACGTGCCTAGCTCGGGGGGCCGTGATAGGTAGGAACACATCGAATAATTAGGTACTTACTTGTATTTTGTTAGGCTTCATCGAATGGTAAAAAAAAACTCAGCCGCAGAGTGCCTAGTGCGGATTTTATTTGCCATTTTATATACGAAAACCGAAAAGAGCCTATTTTTTGCTAGCTGTCCCACTGCTGGGCAAAGGCTCCCCCAAGTCCCTCCACCCATCTCTATCCTGAACCACCTCATGCCAGTCAGTCCGGTGTGCGTCCAGATCGTCACGCCACCTCTTTCTTGGCCGACCTCGGCGGCATCGTCCATCTTTAGGGACCCCTAAAGAAAAGACCTTATAATTAGGGTTATTCCCCGTGGATCACGTTCCCCGAGGATCATGTTCCGGAGGATCACGAATGCGTAAAATGTGATTACATTTACTTTTGTTATTTTTTCTATTGTGTTTAATTTGTACCATTAACAAAAAATATAATATATTTTTTATTTATTTATAAAATATATATTTGTAATTAGGATTTGTTAGGGAATTTCGCGAAAGCATTATTCAGTTGTAGCTAATTTAAGAATCGCATTTTTTAGCGAATCAATATTTCATGTTCGATATATTTTGCGAACGCCTTATTTAGTTACAGCGGATTTCCGGATCGCATTATTTAAGCGTAAAAAAATTTAAATCATGCAGCATGCATCGGGGGGGCCGGGCGACTTGAGACACCCTGCTATAAAGAAAAAGTTAAGTATGCAAAACTATTATATAGTTCTGTCGGGTAGTGTTACGTTAGGTTAGACAAATAACGGAGGGGGCCGCAGGCACCCCGACCCCCTCTTTTTCTTAATCATAAGTATATAAGGTATTAAAAAGAAGCTTTCGCTAAAAATGCTACCTAATCTGAAATTAACTGCAACTAAAAAAGGAGATCGCGAAATTCATTTATTATGGGAACATAAATAAAGCTTTCGCTAAAAATGCTACTCTAAACTTTACTGCAACTAAAAAAGGAGATCGCGAAATTCATTTAATAATAAATTATAGGAACATAAATAAAGCTTTGGCTAAAAAATACGACTCTAAAATTAGCTGCTACCTACTGAATAATGCGTTCGCGAAATTCATCTAACAAATCGAAAAGACTGATTATGAGGCCTATTATTTTCTCAAATGTGATTTTCCTGTAAAATACCCATTTTTGCATTTTGTAGTAATTTTGCAGTTGTATTTATCGTTTTTATCGAAATAGGATAATAAATTCATATAAAATCATATTCCTCGTGAAGTAACAATTATTCTGATATACAATTTTCTCAATAATATTATCGTAGATATGAGTTATTCACAGTTAACTTTAAGCGATTTTCGAAGTTTTTTGGTTTAGAATAAGATTTTTTTTCTATATAAAATCAATAATATCTAAAAATTCCGAGGCCGCTACGCACTATACGACTACATAAGAGATAACATTCAATTTTTTTTTATTTCATTTGTTTGGAACAGTATTTTAATCTAGGAGCTCAAAAAAGTGCCTTCGCGCATTTTATGAAAATATTTATCTGCAATTTTGGGTTTATTACGCACTATTCCAATAGATATTCTACACTATTCAATAAGCCAAAACTGTTAATGTATTTTTGTTTCTGAGATCAAGAACGCCAAAATTGGCCATTTTACGAAAAAATCACAGTCGAGATTTAATAGGTCTTTTAAGTACCAATTGTAATTTTTGTATCGCAAAAAGAAATATTGTGATTATAAATTAACCTTTGATTACTATTAATTTTTCATTTTTTTCAATATTACTTTATGTAAGTATATTAAATTTGATTGACCACTTTTTCTGATGACGGTTCTTATAAGCTAAACATAGTATTGATTAAGTTCATGAAGATAAAAACAAATCGTGATCCTCGGGGAATAACCCAATAATTATACTTTACTTGCTGACGTTGCACTGTTCAAATAAGGTCTTCTTTGTGTTTAAGAGGTAAGTTTATTGGAAAGATTTAGATTATTAGGCACAATAAAATAGACATTGTGGTATTTTTTAAATTAGTTATTGTCATGTAAAATGCGATTTACATGGGTATAAGAACAAAATTGTAATGTTTATGTGACCTTGTATGTGGCCAATGTAAGATATAGAGATTAATAAATGCCAATTCTAATGTTAAATGAAAAAAATTGCAAATGCAAAATATTAAAAGGAAATTACCTTTAAATCAAAACTCGGGCGCCAGATAGTAGTAGGTATCACTATTAAATTAAATATATAGAAAACAAATTTTACCTCGGAATGTCATCGGAAAGATTGGCTTTTAATCTGCAGGGGGGTAGATTAAATAATAAAACTATCTAATACTGAACCATTGTTTTATTGCAAAATCCCTTGCTAACTTTTTACCGCTTAAAAACAAAATTTACGCTTGTGAATACAAAGTTACCATCAAGATAGCATTTTAAAGTTATACGTTATGTATTTTAAATGTATTCAATACAAAGAATATCAAATAGACTAATTGTCTTTATAAGTAGGAACCATGCCTATAGATTTAATTAACCACAAGCATTGTATCGTGACTCTAAACAATATGTTGTGAATATATATACTAGTGTGAACATAACTAATATTTTTGTGAATATAGCACCATTTTAAACCAACAGGATATTAAATTACTGACCTGGGCTTCTATAAGTTAGATACCATTATAAGTGTTCAGACGAAGCAACGCGACTGGCCGCATGTCGACGACGACAAACAAACTCGATGAAATTATTGAAATAAAGTAAAAATAAAAGACATCTAGAAGATATCTAGAAGCTATCCAGAAGACGATGGAAGACTCTGGAAGACGATGGAAGACGCTCAAATGCGGCTAGACATCCATATTGAATGATATTTCGCCAAAACAATGAACAAAATTCAAATAAATTATAAATTAAGGCATATTAGCCCTTTTTTAAGGATTTAAATCATCATGGAACTGAGATCCCTCAAGATTCACCTAGGCCAAAATTCTATGAAACGCCATCGTCGACACAATGCAAAAAAGTCAGACGTAACCGGAAACTGTCACATTGACACCAAATGACAAGGGGATGATTTTTTAAGCAAAGGCAAAGGCAATCGCCCATACAGCCTAACGTTAATACGTTCTGTAAAAAAAATGAAGATGTAATGTCGAACTAACATATGACATTACATTATGTAGTTCGATTCTTGGCTTAGGTTTTCATTCCCAAAATATTTTTGGAAATTCTTCCTTTTCTTTTCCCTTTTCGTTACCTTTTCTTACTGTTAGGACCTAATTTGGACTATTATGAAAATTTTAAAATGAAAATTTGCTATAATGGTCCAGCCGTTCTCAAGTAATGTTACCAACAAGCAGTACTTATTAAATTTTAATTTGATTAAGATAAATAAAGTTTTTTAAACTTTGGTATTAAATTTACTCAGAATGACCACGAGGCTTATGTTCTTACTTAAAAACCTATCGCATTACCTTTCAAGCACAAGTACATTACTTTGCTAGTTTTCTTATTTAAAACTTATTTTAAAATAATCAAACAGCGAAGCCATGTACTTCCACTGAAAGGTGTTGCGATAGATGTTGAAGTTATAAAATAAGATGCCCCCAGTTCTACTGATATTTTTTATTTTTTGCTTTGTCCCTTTCATAAAACGTCAAATTTGCATGATGTCCTTTATAACTTTGTACCTATCTCTCTGAGTCGATCAGTGCCATATTAAATGCCGATAGCTTAATTGGTCAACTACCGGCGTAAATTGATCAGAACACCGCAGACCCGTTCATCTATAATGAACTTATTCCATATTGGATTGTTACCACTCGTAGCACGAATCCACTGTAAAATACATACATACATACCTACATTATAATCACGGATATTATCCCCGAAGGGTTAGTCAGACACCAGGCAATGAGGACACTATAGTCCACTTTTCACCAAATAGCGACTGCACATGTGCTCAGCGTGACAGGTGGTGAGCCCATCGCCGCTCCATGCTGTTTGAAGTATGTACAGTCTTAAGTCCGTTAGTCGCCTTTTATGACATCCAAGGGAAGAGAGGGGGTGGTAGTATTCTTTTAATAATGACCCTCACATAGCTCAAACAAGGTAAAAAACACCCTGTAAAATATCATAACTGGTGTTTCATTACAGCCGAACATTACCCACCGCCTTTTATGCGTCGCATCAACATTAATTCCCTACTAGAGGCCCGCCCGCGATTTCGTTCGTGTGTCCCGTGACAACTCCAAAAAATAATTTTCTTACATACAAACCTGTCCTGACAATTTCAAAGACAACAAAAAAGAATTAGCCAAATAGTTACAGCCGTTCTGCAGTGATGCGCGAACATACATCGGTGGCAAATGATTTATATTAACGAGAAAATCCGATCATTTAGTTTTAGACAGAAGATCAAAAAAGTTTCGGGAACGGATGATTTGTTTATAATTCCTAATTCAATTTTTTGTTTTTTTTTTGTGTTAGAATGGCATTACTGTTATTCATTTTGGCGCGGAGTTTGAGTTGCATTTGCTAATTAGATTAAATGCAGTGCTGTTTTTAGTTAGTTTTTATATATAGTGTGTATTGCGAATTTCATAATGGATGAAAACATCGAACAAAGAGTTTGTCTTATATTTTGCGTCGCTAATGGAATTTCGTGTTCGGAGTCACTGAAAATGTTACAGAAGGCTTACGGTGAATCGACTTTTAGCAAAAACACGTGCTTAAAGTGGTACAAAGCGTTCAAAAGCGGTCAAGATGTGATGAAAGATTTAATTCGCTCTGGTAGGCCATCAACGTCTTCAACTAAAGTTAACATCGCAAAAGTGAAGGAAATGGTGACTGAAAATCCTCATTCAAGTTTGAAAGAGATAGCTGCTAAACTTTCTGTGTATCACGAGTCGATCCGTACCATTTTAAATAATCACTTAGGTATGAAACATGTTGCCGCTCGGCTAGTCCCAAAAGACCTGACATAAGTCAATTCCGACCTAACATTCATGCAACGCATTGTTACTGGTGACGAGACGTGGGTTTACGAGTTTGACATGCGAACTAGTCAACAAGCTTCGAAGTGGCGCCTTCTGACTGAACCGAAACCGAAAAAATCACGCCAAAGTCGATCAAAAGTCAAAGTCATGTTGACTGTTTTCTTTGACTATCGCGGTATTGTGCACTCGGAATTCTTGCCGCTAGGTTAAACAGAATAGAATATTATTTGAGCGTTATGCTGCGTTCAAGAGAGCAAATTTGACGAAAAAGATCAAATTTGTGGAAAGAAAATTCTTGGATTTTGCACCACAATAATGCGCCTTCGCACAAGGCCATCATTGTGAACTAATTTTTGACCAAAAACTCAACAAATACCATCGAACAACCACCTTATTCACCAGATATGGCTCCAGCCGACTTCTTTCTTTTGCCTAAACTCAAATAACCACTTCGTGGCACCCGTTTTCATTCGGTAGAAGACATAAAGGAGAATTTGCGGCGAGAACTGAACTCAATCCGGGAAGAGGCGTTCAAAATTGATTTGATGATTGGGTTATTCGTTGGCGTAAGTGTTTCGTTTCTGAAGGAGCATACTTTGAAGGCGATAAAATAAATTTGGATGAATAACTAAAATTTTGTGTATTATGGATCTTTTCCCGATACTTTCTCGACAGACTAGAATACTGCAGGCTGCAGTTCTTTTAATTATGTTTGCTGCGTCCGCCTGGGTGCGCAGTTTTTCACATAACTTTTTGCTTGTATGCTGCATGCCTGCATGAATTCTGCATGTTTGCTTGCATGCTGCAAGCTCCATGCTTGCTTGCATGCCGGGGGGTGCAGGGGGGCTGGCCCCCCTGCTGCTAATAGGTAGGTACGTACAAGTTTTCCGAATTCTCTTACAATTATATACTATTATAAAAGTTTGTTAGTTATCAAATCATCAGCCAATAAACATCCCATGGCTTGGCACAGACCTCCCCACATGGACAACATCACATAGGGAGGTTGGGCCATAACACACCACGCGGGCCCAATGTGGGTTGGTGGGTTTTAACGACTGTCATCTTTCGACGCAGCCGGGACCAACTACTTTACGTGCCTTCCGAAGCACGGAAGAGCCCGAGATTTTTTAATTTAGTTACCCATGCATTGAGAAAGTTGCTTAGCAGACAAGATCGCAAACTGGTTATAGCAGTGCAGTAAGTATTGCATGTTTAACTTATTAAAGAATGCACTAATCCCACGGAGCAAAATCCTAATCATAATCCTAACTAATAATATAAATACAAAAATTTGTTTGTTACGATTAAGATTGATTATTAAAATAATTTCGGCCGTTAGTAAAATAACAGTCAAGAGTCAGGACTCAGAGAGAGTATAGAACACACATACTTCGCACTCCGGCGCATATTAAACTATGCCTACTAGCATCTACACAAAATACAGGTATATAAATGTGCAAAATAAAAAGTAACTAACACAAAAATGTGAAAGCAAAAACAAAAGACACAGCAAAAAGCTACCGGTATCAGTACAAACTGACATGAAAAAGCTGTATCGGACAAAAACAAATCGTCTCTAGTATTAACAGAACTTTAAAGTCTTTATTGAATTTTCAGTTTGTAAGTACCTAAGTTTGTAAGTACTATTATCGGAACGAGAAAATGATTCTGTACGACATTTCACATTTAAATTCATAATATTGAAAAGCGCTACGTACCTAGAAGTTGCGTCGACGTCAAAGCTGCAAAGGCTACGTTCGTAGAATAGCGTCGCTACGGAGCTACGAGACGAAAAATAAGTATTCTAGCGCTTCCAAGTGCGCGAGGTAGTCGTTTTTTTAGTTTTAGTGTAAAATATTTAGAAAATTCGTTTGAAAATCATAGCGTAAAATGGAAACAAATTAGAGACTTTTTAAAAAAAGTTTTGCCGCTACAATGCATTTATCTTGTAATTAAGGGTACTCGTATTGTACGCCGGAAATATGGATATCTGAATAAATAGAATGCAGGTTTTGATAGACTACGGAATTTTTAGAAAGTGTTTTATTAAATTAAAGTAAAGTGTTTTTAATTTTTTTTAAACTCTTATCTTTTCTGACAAGATAGGTCAGGGCCTGGGTCCGCAGCTTAAATCTAAACTCAGCCACGAGCTTATAAACTTTTGCAATCCAGGCCAAACATTCACTAATTTAGTAAGTACATTAAGCAAGCAGGAGTTAAATCATTCAACAAATGCTGTAATACTGTGTGGTGATAGTCTCACAATAAAAAAGCGTGACCTTTTAAAAAGCATAGAGAGTTATATTGACATACAATATAAAACTAATTGTAAAATAATAGTTTGTGCCTTTCCCTATGCCTGTAACTTATCGTGGAAACAAAACAAACAGATCTTTGATTTGAACTTACTAATGTATAACTCCACTTATCGTCACAGTGACAGTATTGTATTTTTTGATACAAATAAATTTATGTCTAGTTTTAAGTTGACTACTGATTCTATGTATTTAATATACAAAGACAGGTTACAGATAGCATCATTGCTAGCATATAATTTAAAAGACACAGTTATAAGTAGTATAACAATGTCGACACAAAATTATCGCACTCTTAGTATTTCTACTAATGTAAATTTAGTTAATAAGTCTTGCACAACCTCTAGTTTAAACTAAGAGGTAAGACAAAAGCCAGCCCTATCCAAATTAAAATAGTTCATCAAAACATACAGGGCCTGGCCGGCAAAGAGTTAAAAATTGAACTTTTTTTATTACATGAAGATATAAACATTTTATGTATAACTGAGCACTGGCTTAAAGATTATCACTTAATTTTTAATATTAAAAACTTTCAGCTTTCCAGTGCTTTTACTAGAACAAATGCAATTCGCGGCGGATCCTTAATATTCGTTAATTACTGTAAACATAAGATTATGGAACGAAAGGATGTAGTTTCCCTTTCTATTGAACGGGTTATTGAGCTGTCATGTGTCGAGTTAGAGAAATTTATAATTGTTTGTGTATATCGACCTCCTTCTAGTAATTTTAGTGTCTTTGAAGCCACTATGGAAGATGTAATTAAGAAGATTTGTAAATCTAAAAAGAAAATAGTAATTTGTGGGGATTTTAATGTAAATTTATTAGACAGTCATACAACTAGTGTAAGATTAATCTCGTTATTTAAATCATTCGATTTGGATTACCAATTTATAGAACCGACAAGAATTACAGCAACCACTGCAACCTGCTTAGACAATTTTTTTTGTAACTTTGCTCCTGAGTCTAAGTCCATACTAACTAATTTATCTTCAGATCACTGTGGGCAAAAAATAGCTTTTACGGAATATGGACACCCTAACTTAGAAGAAATATCTTGTAGGCCAGTAACAGAGAGACGAGTTAAAATTTTCAAGCATAACGTAACTGCAAAACTTCCATGCTTACCATTTATACAGGAAAATCCAGATGGTCTTTACAAGCATTTATTTGATCATATAAACGGTGAATTTAATAAAACTTTCTCTATTAAAAAGTTTAAAACTAATATTTTAATTAAATTTGGGGATTGGGGTAGCCTTTGGGGTTTTGGGGTAACTTAGCCCTACTTTTATGCAAACCAGCTGTAGAGCTGGTTTGCATAAAAGTAGGGCTAAGTTGTTTGACTTATATGAGCAGAAAAAATATAATAATAGTCCAAGTTTTCTAGAGTATATCAAAAAGTATTCGAAAACTTTTAGGAAGGCTTGTGCATGTGCCAAGTCATTATTTATTAGTGAAAAAATTAAAAAGTCTGATAACAAAATAAAAGCAACATGGAACTGCATTAACCGCGAAACTGGTAAAATAAAGCCACGTGATACTAAGTTTTCTTTAAGAATAGGCAATAGCATTTTAAGTGAAGACAATAAAGTTGCTGATGCTTTTGAACAGTTTTTTACAAATATACCAATTGCCACAACTATGTCACTCAACTCTTCACCGAGCAATGCAGAAATTCTGTTAAAAAAGTATGTACCCATGTGTAATGAAGTGTTCAAATTTAAACACGTAAACTGTAAAGACGTACTAAAATCCTTTAAATCTTTAAAAATAAAAAACACTTGTGATTTGTGGGATATTTCAACAAAAATTATTAATAATATTATCGAGTCCATTGCGCCTTTTCTTGTAGTCATATTCAATAGCTGTGTTGATGAAGGAGTTTTCCCAGATCTCCTGAAGCATAGCAAAGTTCTGCCACTTTTCAAATCGGGTTGTAAAGATGACCCGAGCAATTTCAGACCTATTTCGATTTTACCTACTCTTAGTAAAGTTTTTGAAAAACTTATTTTAGATCAACTCGGCTCCCACTTCGCTATAAACCACCTTTTTCACAGTGAACAGTATGGTTTTACTAAGGGAAGGTCTACTACTGATGCAGGTGTAGCTCTGCTAAAACACATATTTGAGGCTTGGGAGGGAGCGCAGAATGCTTTTGGAGTGTTTTGTGATCTCTCCAAGGCTCTTGATTGCGTTGAATACAACACCCTTTTAATAAAGCTAAAACACTACGGAGTGCACTCGGATGCCTTGAAATTGATTCAATCATATCTCAGCTGCAGAATCCAAAAAGTTAGCGTGAATGGATCCATATCATCCGGATCTTCAGTGCGAATGGGGGTTCCACAAGGGTCAATACTAGGTCCATTTTTATTCTTAATTTATATTAATGATTTACCATTTTATGCGGAAAACTTTTGCAATATTGTTTTGTTTGCTGACGATACTTCTTTGATATTTAAGACTGATCGAAATAAAAATAGTTTTGATGATATCAACAGTGCCCTAACAGATGTGTTGAATTGGTTTACTACTAATAATCTTCAATTAAACGCGAAGAAAACCAAATGTATAAATTTTACTCTACCTAACGTAAAGAATATTATTGTAAATAAAATTAAATTGAATGGTGAACTGTTGGACCTTGTTGATTCAACAGTTTTCTTAGGTATTACCTTAGATTCAAAAATACAGTGGTACCCTCATATTAGCACCCTTGCGGGGAGACTTAGTTCAGCTGCTTACGCTGTTAGAAAAATTAGGCATATCACAGACGTGGAAACTGCTCGATTAGTCTATTTTAGTTACTTTCACAGTGTTATGTCCTATGGTATTCTACTTTGGGGTAAAGCAGCAGATATAGAAACCATTTTCATTTGGCAGAAAAGAGCAGTAAGGTCCATATATAATCTAGGATCGCGTGACTCCCTTGAGGAGCTGTTTAAAGAAATAAATATTCTTACAGTTGCATCACAATTTATTTATAACTGTATTGTTTACGTGCGTCAAAATAATTCTCATTTCAAAAAAAATTGCGATATACACAAACTAAATACTAGAAATAAGTATAAACTTGTAATTCCTAAATTTCGACTTCAGAAAGTTTATGGATCATTTATGGGACAAAGTGTCTTATTTTACAATAAAATCCCGAATGATGTTATAATTTTGCCCTTAGACAAATTTAAGACACATGTTAAGGATAGACTTTTAGAAAAGGGCTATTACACTGTAAGCGATTACATCAATGACAAAAATGCATGGAATTAACATTCCTCTAGTTTCGCACACATTGTTCTAATGCGTTCATAGTGCTCTCCCAAAATCCGAACTAGTGGTAGATTAGTTAGGTAGGTAGATTAGGTAGGTAGAGTAGATTATGGTCTGTGCCAGCTAGATGTGCATGAAGGGTCATTTACCCCACTTGTACCAGTGGGGTGCTGCAGTTTAGGTACGTTCGGCCGGCGTGTCTCCCAGGAACGCCGCCTAGGCGTATGACAGTAAAGGTTGCCGCTCGGCTCGCACGCTCCACGTCGCGCGTCGTCGCTTAAGGCCAGGGGCCCAGGTCTGCTAGTTTGCGGGTGGCGTGGTTGAGTCGCGGTTGTGTCGCGTTGTGGTTGTTTGGCACATTTGGTATTCTTAAATGAGTAAGAGAATGTCAAATGTGTCAAGCGGTTGCAGTGCGATCCAGCTGCGATTCAATTGTGCCATTCGTGAATTGGCAGACTTGGGCCCCAGGTATTTCTCTCTCGCGGCTTCTCTCGCTCTCTCGATGGTACGGGACGGGTATAACAGCGAAGCGGCGCGTTTTATAGGTTTTATTGCCTTTAGGTATAGACTTTATAGGATTCTCTGCTAATTTATCTGCGATTTATCTGAGAATTAATATTGAAAAACATTACAAAAAGGGGGAATTTTGGGATTTTTTTTTTTTCTATCGAGTGAACTTCATTGGATCTTGTAACTGAATGAGACTTTGAATAGATTAGATCATTAACTATGGCCTGGCCGCAGCCGCTGTGCCGCGCCTTGGGTATGCGCGGGTGGTGGGGGGAGTGGGAAGTAAAGAGCATGAACTCACATGAGATTCGTAGTGTCAGACAGTTCTTACGATATCGAAGTACAGTTTATTGAAGCTTTATATTTACGAGTATAATTACATCCAATCCGTTTTTGAATAAAAGAACCAATATAAATGAAATAAATCTTTAATTCTTGGAAATATATGGGGTGACTGCTAGGGGCCGCGGGGGGCTTCGGGGGCTGGTCTGGTCGGGTGTTTTCAACATGACAAAGATGACAAAAAAGGAATTCGTGTTTTTTTTCATTTTTAATTAAATAATTCTTTTTGTGAATTTTAATTGGATAGTCTTTGTATTTATTTGAGTATCTAATTTATTTTAAAGCAATTACATAAGAAAACTAAATGAAAAACAATTATTTACAACGCGCGGGCAACGGCCGGCCGGTCGACCGTCTGTTGACCCGTTCGCGTCAGCTGGGCGAGAAGTACCTACGTTAATCTGCAATGATACCATTTTTGTCATGTTTAAGACGCTTGAGCTGATCGGCCCTTGAAGTTTCTTGCGGTTTCTGGCAGTCACCTTATATAATATAAACTTTGTTTGCTTTTCTTTTCTTAAAATATTCGGCCACTTTAAAAATGACTGTCTTGATTATCTCGTGATAATGCACGACCCATTTTGGATATTTTATCTCATGTGCGTCTGACACACTAGTTGCCGCCGTGAGCGATGACGGCAAAATAACTAAATGGAGCAACTGTTTCGCCCCCCCGCCTCGCCGCTCGCGTGCCCGGGGCGCGGTGCGGCGGTGGCGGTCAGACTATAATACATACTTTTTTTTCCAGAATTTAAACCATTATTTTCTATGTCTTAGATGGTTTGAAAAACTCAAAGCGCGACCTATCTAGCCTTAACTCGTAAACCCTACGCGCGCGCGTAAACCCTGCGCTCCTGACGGACGTCAAATCGATATCGAGTCGGCTTTGCCTAACGGAATATGAACGCTCGGGTCACGCGATGGGTTTCGGTTTCGCGTGGGGGTCGTTGGAGGGTGAACCTTCTGAACGGAAGTAATATTAGTTATTCTGTGCTTGTACTAAGACGAAAAACGAAACAATTTTAAAACACACAAATTTATGCTTATTAATTTTTGACGTTTTCTATGCTTAAGTTTTTATAAAAAAAGATATTTGAATGATTAAAAATGTCAACCTTATTGGTTAGGTAAGTACTAATGTTTTCCAAAACTCATTTCAACCGTTACTTTATTTTACTTTAAAAACTCAGTTATTTCCAATTTCTATTACTTACCACAATATCAATACGATAATTGGAAATCACATTTAATTTTATTCCTTAAAGTAATAACTTAAGTTAACAATTCATTGTGATTTATCATTCTTCACCTTTCATCCTAAAAAAAAACGATAAATTACCTATAAATATTAGCCGTTTGTGTCGCTAGGGGAGAGACACTTGCCCGCTATTTTTGTCTCGTACCAGGATACGTTTGTTTACACAATTCTATGACCACGGCTTAAATTTCGGTTCGACGCGATTCTGTTTCGGCGTGCAGTGGTAGGTACTGGGGGTAGCGATGCGCATTTTGTCTGGCACAGACTATAGCTCGTTAGATTAGTTGTTAAGTCTTAACTATAAGTTAGTTAACTGTTTTTTTTATTATTATTATTATTATTGACGTCAATAAGTGCCTGTAAAGGTTTACATTGAATAAATAATTTGACTTTGACTTTGACTTTGACTTTGTTAAGAACACAATGGAATAGAGATTTCGTTGGGTTTAGAACAATGCATATATAAACTAAACAAGGAAAAGTTGAGAAATGGAAAAGAGTTAAACGTTGTTTTTATATTATAATAATAAGAACAGATTTCATATTAGTGTTTGCCTTTATCTTACTTATTTACACGATGAATGAATATTAAATCAACTCTCTAATTAGTCTTTGAAATGTTATTATTTTTAATATTTAAATAGTACCTACAAACAAATAATAAGTTACATACTTAAATAGGGTAACAAGTACTATTGTTGGCCCCCCTCCAATGATTGACCTTTTGAGTTTTAAAGCAAGATATTAAAAATTACCAGCAGAAATAAAGCTAACAAAATAAAAATATACAACCTATATTTCATAATTGGCAACACCATGTAGTAGCTTTATGATTTAATTAGCAGCAACACTGAGAAAAAAAGTATTTTTGTTTGTGTGTTGCGATCGCGTCGATGTGCTGTGGATTCTTAGCAAAATCTGTTAAGGCTGGTTAGGTTTATTTCTTCGTTTCTTGTTTATTACGATTTGTTATAGTAAATGAATTATTTTTTTCATTTAGTTAGATTGACTACGTGCTAATTAACTCAAATATAACCGGCTATCTCACATCAAAAAAGGAATAATGGACGGCCAATCATTGTACTTACGAGTTATATGAACGTCTAATTGAATAGCATGACGGCCAATGATTAAAATACGGTTTCACAATATTCTATTAAATGTTAAACTTAATTTGTGTCGAGTTATAAACGCTATTTTTAAAATTGGTCCAAAAGCCGTCATAAACATTTTGTAAACAAAAACTGGCAGGGCCAATCATTGTGCTTTTGAAGTGATTGACCGCGGCCAATGATTGTATTCCATCAGGGCCAATCATCATATCAGCTCCAAAGAGACATAGTAGTGATGTGCGTGTTTTAATAAAAAAATTAATTAATTTTTATTTTATCAGTAAATCAAAAATTAAATAACTTTACATTTGTTATATATAATATCATTGACTTTACCCTTACCTTCTTCTTTGTTTTGTATAGTGTAAATCCATTTTTATAGTCACCTAGGTATTTAATAATAAGTGTTACTGTACCTTGGTTAGGTTGGGCACTACCTACGGGCTTGATGGAGCATTTGGTAGTAACCCGGATTTCTGCGCCGAGAGTCGTGGGTTTGATCCCACCCAGGAGAAACATTTGTATTTGTTCTGTGCCTGGGTGTTATTATAAATTGTGGTACCTTCGTTGATTCTAATTGGTTGGTTCGACGACCTCCTTGGTCGAGTGGTTTGTACACCGGTTTTCATGGTGTCGCCATCTCTGAGGTCCCGGGTTCGATCCCCGGTCGGGTTCAATTTAGAAAAAAACTGTTTTTCTAAATTGATTTCGGGTCTGGGTGTTTTTTCTATGTTTATGTATATTTATCCGTTATCTTACCATATAAACGAGTTTCACAAGAATACTCATCTTGGTCTAGATAATTGGTGTGAGCGTAAACAAAATTTATTTATTTATTTATTTAATATCCTTAACACAAGTGCTTTAGCTACTTATCTCGGGAGTTACATCAATGTCTGTGATGTTGTCCAATATTTATTTACAGATTGCCTTTTTAGGGTTTTCTTAAGTACAGTTGACAGCTGATCAAACTTTATTTATGTGAGTCTAGGGGTAGGATGCTTTTAAAAAAATGCAAGTAAATAAAGACGCATTTTGACTTTTTTCTTCGCTTCGCATCACTATTGCATAATCCACTACATTCATTGGCACACCACGTGTGCAATGATTGGCCCGGTCATTGTTTGTCAGGTAGCTAGGTCAATTATTGTGCTTCAGGGGGTCAATAATACTACTTTTGGGTGTTTATTACAAAAAATACTTAAAAATATATCTTAACACCAGGCTGGTGAGTCCAAATCATGTTTAAATTGTTTTTAGGTATTTTCGGAATGGTACTACATATTTTGGCAGTGAATTATACATCAATACACAGAGTAACATGTGGTCAAACTTAGCAAATGTCTTAAAGGGCCAATCATTGTACCCGTTACCCTACCTACCTACTGTCTTAGTCGTTTAGATTTAGCTTCGAACTGAACCTTTTCACAAAGCCTCATTCCTTCGACACAATTTTTTTTCACTCCTCTTTCTCTTGCTCAGAAAGACCGTCATTATAGCGTTGTTTTTTTCTCTAAAATAATGGCTTTGTGCGATCAGCACATTTAGCCAGGTCATGTTTTTAATAGTAATTATTATTTTCTTTACATTTAGTGGATGATAATGAGTGATAATAAACGTTTAATGGTAAATGATTTTTCCCCAAACCCCTCGAGACTCAATAAAGCTGTGTGACTCTAATGAGGTCTCACACGGACTTCTTGAGAGAAGTTGAAAAGAGATGTTGCACTGTTTTGTTTTATTTGCTTACACTCATGCGCATCCACGAACACTTAACAGTAAATAATCCACCATTATTTCACATTAATATTCGACAAAACACAAATTATAGAAAATAATACAAAACTGCAGACATGACGCTTCACTTTCCCGCCAAAGTCTCATTGTAGCGTTCCAGAGCGAGGAAAAAATAGCTTTTCTTGCCAGGGAAAAAAGTATTTTTCTTTTTAATTTTTGTCTGTCAAATGACAATGAGCCTACAAATACGAAAAAGTCTTTAGTTTTACAACTTATTTGATATATTTATTTAAAGTTTATGGTAAAATTAGTAATCATTTGAATCTATGGACAACAAAGACCACGCCCACACAGTCCACGCTTCAGCAAGAAACAACTCAACCGCCTCTGTGGTCTTGTGGCTAAGTTACCTGTTTCAGACCCAGAGGTCCCGGGTTCGATTCCCAGCGGGGGGTACATCTTTGTCTGCTCGGTTTGGTTGGTGGTAGGGCTGTTAAGTCCGCCTGGCTAGCTACCACCATCTTATCTAAGTCTGTCGCCATAAAAACGATGTTTATAGCATTGTTGTGTTCCGACAGTTTGAGATAAGATAGCCAGTTCCTCATTGGTTGAGGGTTCCGGGTGAAACGCGTTTCCACCTTCGGCCTTATCATCACTTACCATCAGGTGAGATGAAGGCCAAGCGCTTTCCCGTTGCCAATAAAAAATAAAAAAAAACTGCACCGTCTGCACATGTGCTTATAGGTGGTGAGCCTTTAGCCCGTTAGTCGAATTTACGATACCCAAGGGAAGAGAGGGGTTGGTAGTATTTTTTTGAAAAGCCCATCGCTGCTCTATGCTGTTGGATGTATGTGCTGTCTTTAGTCCGTTAGTCGCCTTTTACGATACCGAATAAAAGTGAGGAGTTGGTATGGTAGTATTATTTTAATGAGCTCATCGCCACTCTATGCTGTTGGATGTATGTGCAGTATTTAGTCCGTTAGTCGCCTTTTACGACATCCATGGGAAGAAAGTGGTTGGTAGTATTATTTTAATGAGCTCATCGCCACTCTATGCTGTTGGATGTATGTGCAGTATTTAGTCCGTTAGTCGCCTTTTACGACATCCATGGGAAGAAAGTGGTTGGTAGTATTATTTTGATGAGCCTATCGCCGCTCTATGCTGTAGGATGTATGTGCAGTATTTAGTCCGTTAGTCGCCTTTTACGACACCCAAGGGAAGAGATGGAAAGACTGCACATACTATTTAACAGCATAGAGCGGCGATGGGCTCATTATAATAATACTACTAACCCCTTGGGTATCGTAAAAGCAACTAACGGGTTAATTTTTTAATAAAATAAACCAATTCATATTGTATTGGATTGTTTTATTTTCTCGCTTTCGTCGCGAAAAGCAGAGTGTACACGGCGCTAAAAACCTACATACACAACACAACAAAACACAAACTCGGTTTCCCTCGTATATAATGGGTCATTTTAGCCCCTTGTATAGTAATCTACTATATTGTTCCATGATATGCACAACCATGAAAAGTACATAGTTACATACATACATATAATGACGACTATTATCGCTGAAGGGTTAACCGAGACTAGGCAATGAGGACAGCAAAAGCAGTTGTCTACCATAGTCCACTTTTCACTAAATAGTGGCTGCACATGGGCTGAGCGTAACAGGGTGGTGAGCCCATCGCCGCTCCATGCTGTTGGATGTATGTGCAGTCTTTAGTCCGTTAGTCGCCTTTTACGACACCTAAGGAAAGAGAGAGGGTGGTAGTATTCTTTTACTGCGACACAGTTACAATGAAAAGCATTCTGGGAAAACACATATGGCGGAATGATATTTTATTCCGATTCAAATGTCAATAAACTGACAATCATTTCCAAGTAAGTGAGACAGCATGCCTTTAAATTATAACTTCAAAGTCTTCTATAAAACCTATTTACAAACGCTTATAAATATATTAAGGGGGATATGTTCAGATATCATCATCATCATCAATCCAATAACGTCTCACGACTGGGATTAGGCTTTTCTACACGAACAATAGCAGAAAAGGACATCATCCTTTTTTGGCCCAAGATAGTGCCGACCAAAAACCAAAAGTGCTTTTTCTCCTAGTACTTGTCGGCTTAAGCATTTCTTATTGAGTCACCAAAGTTGTGGCACCACTGTAGGTACTTGATATTAATTGGCTTCAAAA
Source organism: Scoparia ambigualis (assembly GCA_963921215.1). Lineage (NCBI taxonomy): Eukaryota > Metazoa > Arthropoda > Insecta > Lepidoptera > Crambidae > Scoparia > Scoparia ambigualis. The sequence goes on from OY992501.1 coordinate 9,848,326, forward strand.
AGTCTGTCCTATCATACATTTTCGATTAGTTAAATAAACCAAAACAAATGAAATATTTTACTGTTACATGATATTCAATTCGATTGCATAAATTATGTTTTGTCACTGTCGCTAGGCCGTTCCTACTTCATAGTAAGCTATGTCGAGTTTTAAGTTTTTTTTTTATTCTTTGTACCCATGGTTATTTTAGAGTACCTACGTCGTTGTATACTGTATGTACGACTGAAAGATGTGTTTCACAAAAAAAAATGCTGAACGTTAAGTTCTGGCAAGAAATTTCATTCAATATAGTTAATTTGTGTACTTAAACAAATATGTATGAAATGTTGATTTTATTTAAACTCATTAAAACCGTACCTGCAGTTGCGCTCCAGCATTGGTGCTCTTAGGAATGCTTGTAAGAAACAATTTTCCTAGAATAAAGCATTTTTGTTTGTATCCGGCACTTTCTTGTTTGGACTGACCACAAATAGATGAAATGTGGATGATTTCCTGTGGGCCATTCTCCACTAAGCTGGCCTAATACAGATTGGCAGGTAGGTATTAATTTGTCAGTCTATTCCCAAAACAGCTTGTTTGTTCTGTTAAACAACTGCGTATTAATGTCTCCCACACATGATGTTAATGTAAAACGGTTAAAACGTCACTATCACAAACAATATAAATTAAGCACACTGATAAACACGAGCCTGCCACAACATGTATCGAAAGTGTAGCGGTTGCAAAATCGGTGTAAAATACAAAAGTCCCGGGTTAGACAAAAATAAGATTATCAGTTCCTTCTAAGTTCAGGATTACGGATCTTCGCTCTTATCGTCACATACACTATCAGGTAAAATAAGCTGAGAAAGCATCCGAATTGCGAAACAAAAAATGTAAGCAATAATAACTAAGTACATGAAAAAGAACAGACAATAAAGATTTTTCGCAAAACCAAAATACGTTGATAAATCTTTTAACATTTATTTTTTTATGTTATTAACGGTTTTCACGGTTTATTTAGTAACAATTCAGATATCATAGAGTTAACACAGTCTTATACCACGCGATTGCTACAATAAGAATTTGTTTGCCACGCGATTGCTACAATAAAAATTCGACTTGCCGACTATCGGCAAAGACAATTAAAATTCTATTGTGTCTGGCGCGCGACGCGCAGGTAGACCTCTCAGTCTTGGAAATTTTTTGACACATAAATTGGCGCAACTGTCAACTTCAAATTTGACAGAATCGAGCATAGACTATGCGATATTTTGCGATCACGATGCATAAGATGTACCACAGAACCGAAATAATCAAACTTGTTCATACTAAAGTATTCTGTAAGTCTATGAAAACACGGTACAAAGTCAAGTGTGTTTTTGTAGGTGCGGTCTCATGCGACCGCTTGGGGCCTGAGGGGAAACTCAAAAAAACTAAAAAAAAAGGCACAGAAAAGCCCCCAATTGACACTTGTCAAGTGACGGTAAGATACCCCGACGTTGGTTTTCGTGGATGCTTTAGGAGTTTCTCACATAAGTAATTCATCACTTCATGAAGTCGCTAAAGCTTAAAAACAAAAGTTGTATTAAAGCTCAGCTATCGTAACACCATACAAAATAGAAATTCAATTATTAGATCGTTTTAAAAGCAAACACGGCAGACAAGGGGATGAATCAGAAAACAAATGTTACGAATGACTAATGAACAAACTGCACCATTAATTAAAACCAACCGGGCATTTTCACGGAACACACCTAAATCGCTAAGAAAACATATAAAAAATCCTACTTAAAATTTTAAATTCTCCACCATTGTAATTTGTAAGCCCACTAACCAGAAAAAGTTTCCGTGGTATGTAAATCAGGAAAAACTTCCGTGTTAAGTAATTTCTTGATTAGGAAAAAAAATCAACGAATTCAAGTTACATATTCCTGACCTACAGATTTGTAGCTGAAAGTCTCCTTAGGCTTTCGTTTGAAATGGGGTTTTTTTCTTGTATTTTCACAATGTCAATAGTAGTTATTTAAAAAAATATAAAAGTAATAAATATTGAAGATAATAATTGAGGTAAGGTCTAATCTAAAATGAATCTATGGAAACAAAGAAAAAAGCAACATGTTCCAATTACCATTCGTTCATTTTTGTTCTCTAAAGTAACAGGGAGCCTAATATGTTGGTCGTATCATAAATAACACTTGTTGTAACTTGCATACTATTGTTAAAAACAATCACGAAACGAGCTCAGTCTACAGTGAAGGCAAATTCAAAACTTCTCAATTCAATTCAATTCAAATACGTATGTTTACGTATCATCTCGCGTACATATTAACTTACCGGATTTGGAGATAAATAACGTGTGTTTCGTACTCCCCGTTTGGCACCCCATCGTCGACGATGTACACAATGGTTTGGTTCGGGGTAATATCATTCTCATCATAACTAAGTACAAAGTAATAAAAGTTGTACATTTTCCGATATTTCGCGAAGGGCGGATGCAGTTATTGACTGTGTTCAACCCGCCCGCCCGGTCGTTTATAGTGGACTGACAAAGGCTTGACTTGACACTCGCGCCCGGACCTAGCTAGTACGAGAGCGCCATGTACTTTTTATTATAATGGGAAAACTATTTACTACGTCTCGCGGGATTGGTGATGCGGTTATTGAATTTTATTAATTTGCAGTTTTATCGAATTAATTGGCAGTGTTAGTTATTGTTAAGCAGCCTGCGAATTACTTTTTGTTAATACATTGTAACAGTATTGCATTTAGTAAGTAAGTGCTTTATTATTTTTTATAACACATTTGCTCGTAAAGTGGCACCGATTTCAGCATCGTAATGTAGCTTATTACACACTAGTGCGGTAATGTAAAATTAGTAATAACACACTAGTGCGGTAATGTAAAATTAATATTAATTTCCATCTATGGACAACACAGACCACGCCCACACAGTCCACGCTTCAGCAAGAAACAACTGCACAGTCTGCACAAGTGCTTAGATGGTGAGCTTTTAGTCCGTTAGTCGCCTTTTACGACACCGAAGAGAAAAGAGGGGTTTGGTAGTATTATTTTGATTAGCCCATCGCCGTTCTATGCTGTTAAATGTATGTTCAATCTTTAGTCCGTTAGTCGCCTTTTACGACACCGAAGGGAAGAAAGGGGTTGGTAGTATTATTTTGATGAGCCCATCGCCGCTCTATGCTGTTGGATGTATGTGCAGTCTTTAGTCCGTTAGTCGCCTTTTACGACACACAAGGGAAGAAAGGGGTTGGTAGTATTATTTAGATGAGCCCATCGCCGCTCTATGCTGTAGGATGTATGTGCAGTCTTTAGTCCGTTAGTCGCCATTTACGACACCCAAGGAATTGGATGGAAAGACTCCCTTCCCTACCTTTCACATACCTATATTTTGTCGATTCAAACAGCGGCTTCTTGTTCAATAATTACTTTGAAAGTTTAAAAATAAATATGTCTAGTTTTAGTAATGAAGAACTAAGCTTACAGTCTACACCACCGGAAATAATAAGTGAAGCACAAAATTTTATTGACAGCCTGTTATCATCTAAGTCCAAAGAAAAATACATGTTGGCTTACCAAAAATTATACACTAGAAAAGAAACAAAAACACGCAGTCATTTTCAGAAAAGGTGTTTTCCTCGCAAATATGTTATAAAACGTCGTATGACATACGTGCGCTTTGATAATTACAGCCTCTGCTTTCTTGTATCCCTCACCTACTGCTCGGGCTAGCAATATCGCCTCTGCTGTAATTTTCAACTTACCGCACTTATATCATAATGTACTAATACGTGATATTTTACATACTTTCTCCTTTCAAGCGTTTTAGATTAGAGTAGTTAGTCTCAATTAAGTAACCGAAAAAAAATAATTAAATTGTAATCTCAATAATATTAGTCTGGCTTATCTTAGGAAGCCTTATCCATAACTGCTACGATGTACTATTATATCATCTAGATGAATCAATATTTAAAGTAATCAAAAAAAGTGTTTAAAAAGATCTACGAGCAATATTGAAATACATTGTATAATGAGATCTAACTTTGTTATTGAAATGAAACACTGATGTAAGCTAATTTACCGTGCTTATTGCCTAAAAAAGTATAGTTATAGTCACTGTCCCAATGCAAGGCAAAGGCCTCCATTGTGAAATTAAAATATCGCTACAATTATTGATCCACCAAGCTTACGAAATGCAGTTTGATGATGACAAGTCCGTTCTATGCATTTAAAAATCCTAATGATATTCTTTGGTGTGCCCACCAGCTTTTTAAATATTTTACAAAGAAGCTGGTGGAAGCCTACCGAAACCCCAGAGCCAGCATCTTTTTGGGTCAACGCCTAAGCCTCGCCATCCAGCGTGCCAATGCGGCAAGTGTACTGGGTACACTGAGTGCTAAATTAATTGTCTTCAGGAGCAGTAGGTACACCTATCTATAAATCCTACAATTGCAAGGTATAGATCGAGAAAACTAACTATTTACGTGGTTCAAAAAGAAATTTTACATCCAAATGAAATAAGTTTTGTATTTAGATTATTTTGCTTGAACTTGTCGTAGGTACTACCAATTACTTAAAAGGGTTGCAAGATCATGATGTGTGTGCAGTGCAAGATCATAATCCAATTAAATCACAATAAAGTCTCAAGTTTCTCAAGTCTCAATTTTTTTTTAAATACGCAAACCTTATGTAGCGATGATTTTCCAGAGATTGAGGCTGCTTGGCGTGATTGGCTTAACAGATATTAAAGTTTTGTATAGAACATTAGATTTATTTTTCAATTTCAGAGTTGCTCCCGTACAAAAAGTTTGTAACGAGGCAGCTAAAGCCTTGTTAGTTTTCTGACCTCTTTTCCGAATAACATTTATTATATCTAATTTTAAATTTAAAATTCAAATATTACTTACATTCTCTGTCTAGCCTCTATTTTCATGTAAACTCAGTTCAGATTCATCCGCGGAGCTAGAAAGAGCTCCTTCTACGTATTGTTATCCTTACAAAAATACTATTATTATAATAGTGAATTATTATAAATAGACAGTAACTGTTTCAGGCATACGTCCTGATAATAATAAATAACCTAAACCTACATATACCTCGTCCCAGTGTATAGTGTACTAACTTTTAAATTGTGCTTCATAACTAACCCTTTTATTATTATAATATACTTCTGAACTTATCGTGCTTTTTATCTTCATCAAACTCTTCTCATCGTGTCACTTCTTCCGTTCCACCGCAACGTGACGAGTTGCTCTTTAGGATGACCCAATTGCGGGGTTATACACCTATTACCAAACACCTTGTTTTGATTACGGGTAACTATAGTTGTAAGCCAGCGGCTTGTAAGCCGGTAGTTACCGAAACCAGCGGCTAGAAACGAATAACCAGCCGCTTGATACCGGGTAGATAGTGATGTAGATACCCGACTTGAGCATCGAAAAAAATACTATTTTTATATTACACTTTTTTAATGTTAAACTCTTATTTTTGTTATACAATAGCACTTATTATGTTCTGCTATTTTTGTTTGTGTTAAAAAAAACACCGTTTATATCTACTAATTTACTTAGTTCAGAGACGAACAGGAAAATATGAAACAACGTTTGTGTTAGGTGGTGGAATATGGAAATTATAAAAACAAAGGTAGCTAAATGAGTTTACATTGTATCTAATCATCAAAACCAAACGCGGTGTCTCGAGGCAAATCAGGCGCACAGGCTTTTAGTTTAAAATAAAGAAATACAACTAAATGCTTACTAGTACTAAGTATCTGTCCACACTTATTTCAAGGATGAATACCTATTTCCAAAACATCTCTCACAAATAAATTATTAAACTTGTCCTTTTCCACTGCTGTATCACATTTTATATGAGAATTTTGAGTATTTAACACTTAATACCATTCAGGTACAATAAACTAGAGAAGACATCACGATACACGTTTGTGCGCACTAAGGTGCAGCCCATGGGCTGCAAACGCCTCGTGATTGCGCGTGATTCAAGCGATTGTGAACCTTGCGGCTGCACCTTAGTTGCGCACAAACTTGCTTCGCGGTGTCTTCTCTAGTTTATTGTACCTCAATGCTTAATACAGATGCAAATGTCATTGTTTATGTCTATTTCCAGTTAGGTAGGTCCAACCTTAAGAAAGAGGTCAATTGTCGAATCCAACTCGGCTGGGCAGCGTTCGGTAATCTACGAAATATCTTCTCGTCCAAAATATCGCAGTGTCTCCAGACGAAAGTCTTCGACCAGTGTGTGTTGCCAGTGATAACATACGGTACCGAAACGTGGTCGCTGACTATGGGCCTAATAGGCAGGCTCAAAGTCACGCAAAGAGCAATGGAGAGGGCTATGCACGGGGTTTCTCTACGTGATCGAATCAGAATCAGTGTCGGCAGGCCTCCAACAAGGTGATCCGAGGATCTGGTGAAGGTCGCGGGTAGCCGCTGGACGCGAGCAGCACAAGACCGGTCGTGGTGGAGATCCTTGGGGGAGGCCTTTGTCCAGCAGTGGACGTCTTCTGGGTGATGATGATGTCTATTTATGTTAAATGTATCCCATACTAAATAAATCAGAAGAGAAACAACAAAAATAAAAAAAAACTGAATGATGTGAATATCAATGACATGACAATGAATGACAGCCGTTTCCAGCCGCTAGTTATCGCTAGAAATGGTAAAAGTCAAATAATTGGTTTCCAGCCGCTAGGCTAGATATGTTAGTAACCAGCTTCACATCTATATGGGTGACACGTCAGTTACCTATATACAGTCTACAGGTATGGGGATTGAACTACGATAATCTAATTGTATTTGCTACCGACGCGACGCCATAAGGGTCGTGTAATATATTGTTGGGCGCTTGGCATTTTACTACGACATCGCTTCATTAGGACTAGGATCAGAAGTAGAGACTGCTTCAACAAGACTCAGCTATCTTGACGCGAGCGAGGAAATCGCTCCTCAAACGGAGTGTGCGCGGCAAGCACGTGACTTGGGTGCAGGGGTGGAGATTGAGACCCAAATAGAGGAGGAGCCGGTTTAACGTGTGAGCGAATACCGAGGGCCCTTTTAGGTCAACGGCAAGGTCACGGGGCGGGGCTGGCCCTGTTCTGAAGGAAAGGAGGTAAGGTTGTGCCCCGAAATAAAGCAATTCGATTTTTGTTTCTTTGGATTTATTATTTAGGTAGATACTATGGTTAGCTCAAAAGAAAGATTATGTGCTCCAATCAATTCGTCCGCTTCTTAAAATGGCCGATCCACGTTCGAACACATTCGAATAATTTGCAATGCTGAAAAACAGATCCTGCCTATCGTAGTTATAAGACTTTACGCGAACTTTTATTGATTCTACTGGGGTCACCAAAATACCAAGTTGCTTTATTTCGGGACACAACCTTACAAGTACTACCGTAGTGTGCGGGTTGAAATAATGCGATGGTGTCAATTTGTGCGGTAAAAAAAGGCATGTACCTACTTATAACAAGTGTGTTCGGGTGCGGTGAAACAGTCAAGGCCAGTCTGAGGCCAACTACCTGAGGCTTACTATCAACTGTTAGAGCAGTATTTCTTTAATATACTATGCAAATTCCTCGCCCTGGCCATGATGAGACTGTAAAATGCCGACCTTTCCAATTTACCAGTTCAGTCTTAGGTTTTTAGTAAGTACTTATATTTTTATTTTAAAACTTAAAGGTTAATCACGCGTTTATTAATATTGTGTAAATATTGTGACACTGTCTTAAAGTATTGTAGAAAAAGTGCGAGCAGTTATTTTTAGACGTTGTTGAAGACATTACAGGATATTGCTTTACGTTGATGTGAAAGCTTGCATTATACGAGTTAAATGTATACGAGTTAATGTATGTCGCAGTGATATACCTAGATAAAGCCGTAATATAGTCATATCCCTAGGTATATAATCATATACCGTAACATAGCGATTCATTAGTATCTTCGGTCACAATCTAGTAATATGTTTAGGGGAGTTGGAAATGAGAGTCACTTAAGAAAAACTCATTGTAGAAGTCACAAACAATCAGTCTCATAAATTACTTATTTTTTTATAAATCTATAACTATTGAGGTATCAAGGAACTTAGCTTATTTTTGGCTATCGTCATCAGACACACTACAAAAATTAAAAAACAAAAAAATCATTTTGACTCCAATTACTCACACATGCGGGTTTTAATAAAGTTTTAAATGAATAACTATCAATAAGGTTTATAATATTAATATAATAGCTTATTTTTGGCAATAATCACAATAATACCGACTTGGATCATCACATTCGGAGCATGCTTCATGGGCCCATCCACCACAGAGACGGCAAAAGTACCAAATCTCTCTCTACTTTCCTTTTTCAAGCCATATCATACACAGAGACTGATCTCCACGTGCGTTCATGGTGCTGGTGGTTCAATATTTTCTAAATCGTTATCACTACTTTCATTGTAAGGAATTTTGTATAAGTCAACTGATACTACTACAAGACAGTGCGGGTAATAGGAGTCGCCAGACCCTGATTACTCCAATGACGGTTTTCGATTCTGATTCAAAATTCAACTCAATAAACATTAGAAATTCGAATCATACGAACCACTATCTCTAAGTTCAACCATGATGAACAATTTAAAACAGTTTTAACCTTAAAACTTACTGCAGTAAATACTCAATTTTTAGATCAAAATTTCGAAAATATTACATCAAATTCCTCCTCGTGACAAGTGCCTCGCTGCCGAAGACACAAGTGCAACTAGCGGTCCGCCGTGTTCTTCTGCGCGGTGGAGGTGCGGAGGGGCCCCCGTGCGACATAGCCATACTCTGTGCCGCGTTCTGTTTTGCTTATTTTGAACTGACCCGCATTACCCAATGACTCTCATTTCCCCATCTCCCCTATCTAACTAAACTAATTTATTTATTTATTTATTAGCCACACATAACAGAGTTACAATGGAAAATACAATAAAACAAACAAGGACACAGTAACATTGGTATGGTGTAACTCCACGGGCATGTGCAGACAACTAAGGCAGACAACATATAAAGCAAGCCACAATAATTAATTAAATTATGACAATTAATAACAAACAAAAAAGGAAAAAAACAACAAAATAGACAATTAATTAGAATCTCAATCTTATAAATAATGTTGATTAGCAGATGGAATTCAATAAAAAAATAAAAAATAATGACATCAGTAATATAAAAAATAAAATATTATTTTTAAAAAAAGCAAAAATTTAAATAAAATAATTTCACACAAAATTAATACCTATAGGAAGACAAAATTTATAAAATTATGTATAACGTTGTAAACAAAATAATAATAATACATTCAAACATAATCATTTAATAATTTTGAATAAAGAATACACTTCCATTTAGCGAGCGATGAACCGTAAATGTCAGGCACACACATTAACTGACTCTGCAGCGCGTTAAATTCACGACACATTCTAAAGATAGGGTTATGGAAGGAGACGTTATTATTACAAAACGGAACTGAGAATGGAGAATCACGTCTCGAGGATTTGCTTGGAAGTTTAAAATTTATTTCCGTTAAAAGAGTAGTTGTCAACGAGCCACTCAAGATCCTGTGCAGAAAGGTGAGGTCATACAGTTTGCGTCGGACTTCTAGGCTTTTCACGTTGAAGTAACACAAGCGCTCCTCATACGTCGTCAGTATCTTCTGCGGCCTAATCTCAACGTTAAGATTCTGAGTAGGCGTCTTTGAGACGACTCGAGCATGTTGACGTAGGCATTGTATTGTGGAGACCAAACGAATGAATGAAGCGTAATCCAGCTGGCTCAGGATCAGCGATTTAAAGAGAATAAGTAGGCTCTAATCTGGTTAAATAGTTATATTATATGCCCTACTTCTTTAGGTCATGTGATAGGTTAGAAAGGACAATGTTCTGCGCCCATACATTGTTAGCCTAAGAACTAACAATTATGAAATATTCTTTTCTAGGTTCGAAATTGCAAGTAAATAACAGTAAAAACAAATATTTTTGACGGACACTCCCGAGAACCTAAATATCAGGAAAACTTGAGGTTATGTTTAATTACAGAATTTGAGAAGTGATGTTGCACTCTTTTGTTTTATTTGCCAACAGTCATGCACGTTCACTAACAAATAAATAATCCATCCTTAGATTAATGATTGGTCTCGCTGCGCTCGACTCCGTCCTCCGTCGTACTTGTCAAATGCGGCAACCAATACTACGCCGAAATCGGCGTACCCGAGCCAGTCACACTGACAGCTGTGGGTGACGTGTACGTCCCGAATGTTTTATTCAATTTTGGGCTTAATTCAAACTAAAATGCCAGTTTGCGTAGTAAAATTGTGTAAAAATAATACTTCTAAAAATATGAAGGACACTGGATCACATACAATCAGTAAGTATCGTATAATTTCGAATGTTTTTCATAAAATAATATGAACAATAAACGCCATTCAGTGTTACCGCTTATACAAGAATAAAGTCCCCGTGGTTGAGATTTTTATTATGTGAATTTATTGTTATTGTCTTTTATTATTTAGGTAACCTATTTCATTTGTCTTACAAAGTTACTATATACATAACCTAGTTCTATGTTATTTCATGTTTACTTATATTTGTGATCTATATTAGGGTGTAAAAATGTTAGCTGACACTATATCAAGGGGATTCTACCGATGAAACTGAACAACTTTCCATTAAGGAACATGGGTCGAAAATTTATTATTTTTCCCTATACAAAATGCGCAATCAGCTGATTGACTCCAGTACGGAAAATCTATTTTTTTAATTTTGACCTATGTTCCTGAAATGTAAACTTTTCGTGTCTGTACTTACATCGAAAATATTTGCGAAAAACATAATCTAGGGGATGAAGGATACGTGGACATTAGAATCTTTTTTGGAATTTTTGTCTGTCTGTTTGTTTGACGCGCATCACAAAAACCTCTGGACGGATTTTAATGAAACTGAGAACAGGTGTATAGCTTATGATTTGGGTAATATTATAGGTTAAAGGTTGCTTCACACATATCAGTGAAGCCACAGTTCCGACACAGTACCGGCACAGTGTTTTTCATACATTCTCTATGAACGCATCCCCACTTGTCAGTGATAATTTGACGACCTCCTTGGTCGAGTGGTTTGTACACCGGTTTTCATGGTGTCGCCATCTCTGAGGTCCCGGGTTCGATCCCCGGTCGGGTCAATTTAGAAATGATTGTTTTCTAAATTGTCTCGAGTCTGGGTGTTTACTATTAAAATAAGTATGTATTTAAGTATTTTATGTATGTTTATCCGTTGTCTAGTAACCATTTTAACGAGTTTCATAACGAAGCTTCTCTTGGGCTAGGTAATTCGTGTGAGTGTAGGAAAGTTTATTTATTTTAATGCTCTCTGTGTCAGTGCCGCCACCGGCAAATCACGAACGTATTCGTTTTGAAAAAATTCATAGACAATGTTTAAAATAATATTTTCACTCCTCTTGCTCAAAAAGACCGTCATTGTAGCGTTGTAAAGCGAGGCTACAATAGTTTTTCTTGCCCTAGGGGAAAAAGTAATTTTTTTTTAAATTTTTGTTTGTCACATGACTATATGCCTCACAGACGTAATACGTCTGTGATATGCCTACAAAAACGAAAAAGTATTTAGTCATATGTAGAATAATCATGAATAAAGACTCGACTTATTACTGTTTACTTAGATCAACAACTTTTTTAAGATAGATAATATTAAAGTTTATGATGAAATTAGTAATCATTTGAATCTATGGATAATACAGACCACGCCCACACAGTCCACGCTTCAGCGGGCTAAAGGCAGGTGATGAGCCTTTAGCCCCTTAGTCGCTTTTACGACACCAAAGGGAAGAGAGGGGTTGGTAGTATTATTTTGATGAGCCCATCGCTGCTCTATGCTGTTGTATGTATGTGCAGTCTTTAGTCCATTAGTAGCCTTTTACGACACCGAAGAGAAGAGAGGGTTTGGTAGTATTATTTTGATGAGCCCATCGTTGCTCTATGCTGTTGGATGCATGTGCAGTCTTTAGTCCGTTAGTCCCCTTTTACGACATTGAAGAAAAGTGAGGGGTTGGTAGTATTATTTTGATGAGCCCATAGTTGCTCTATGCTGTTGCATGTATGTGCAGTATTTAGTCTGTTAGTCGCCTTTTACGACACAAAACTACAGATATGTCGTTTCACTTTCCCGTCAAGAAGTCTAGAACGTCAACTTTTTTTCTTGACTATACTAGTCCTTCAGTCGTATTATTAGAGTTTATTGATCGACCTAAGTCGACTAACGTTTACAGTTTGGAATAAAATGCGATGTATCGTATTCTAATGATGCTGGGAGTATTTGGCACTAAGTATATCGAGTCAGCCATGCATGCATAATATTATTAGGTTTGTTTGTACATATTCTAAATATTTTGGTCACAAACCTTTAATTCACTGGCTGAATGCACTGAACTCTAAATACCCAACCCATAATATAAAAATGATACTGAATATTAATGTCCAAAAAGTTCTTTTTAATATTGGTTACTTAACTAAAAGTGTCCGCTAATATCTAAATACTGTTATCTGTCGTAAAAAATAAGCTAAGAATTATCATGTATGTCATGATTGTGTTGGTTCTTAGGCTAAATTCAACAATGTCCTTTAATTAGCGATTGTCTATATCAGTAAGTATTATCAGTTATATATCACTGCGACAAATATTATACTCGTACTCTGCACCCAGGGAGGGTGTAAGCACTCGGGGAAGGTAGTAAAGCTCGTAGTGCGGCATCGGCACGGAAAAGCCTACCTTGCGTTCGTGTCTAAACAATAATTTATCATGGACCCGTGTTATCAATAAATCAATTTAAAACATGCGGATACAAAAATGATACATTGTCAGCTTTGCGATTTAAACTGTTTTCCTATCTTCTATGATGATAGAAGAATGAAGCGAAGCCACAGACAAAGGAAAACAGCGACTTTACTTTATAATATGATATGTAATGATGATTAGTAGTTTATTTATTCAGAAATCATTTTAAATTTTACTGCGTAACGTAAATTAAATGAAACCGAAGATCAGGGAAGGTTTTTAGGTGGCAACATAAAACCGATTGACAGTAGTTAAGCGATTAGTAAAGATAAGATATTAACAAACTTATTGAAGTAAGTATCTATACAAGTAGTAATGGAGCCAGGTTAAGACAACACATTGCCAACTTACAAGTTGAATTGTGAAAATATATTGCCGTAGATATTTCTACTGTTAAATCCACAGGTTAAATCCGACCTAGGTGAGAATGAAGTTTTCACCTGTCCATTTCACAGGATTGTAAATTTTCTAGCATTTTAAACACGGGCAGCTAGGTAGGTACACATATATGTAGGTACAAGTGTTTTCCGGAATCGACAGAGAGATTTGACAAATAGTTCGCTCGCTCGTAAAACTTAAGCCTGTGTGTGCGATTGGTATATGTATATCTTTAAAACTATTTTAACGAGACCTAACACGATTATTTTTTGTAAGTAAGTACCTACATATCTACTTACTGCTTGACGTTTCGTCCGTGATGCTGCGACCGTGGTCACAAGCGAACAGTGATCACAGATCAGGGGCCCATGTCTGCTAATTTACGAATGGCATAATTGAATCGCAATTGGATCGCATTGTAATTGTTTGACACATTTGGTATTCATAAATGAGTAAGAGAATACCAAATGTGTCAAACAATTACAATGCGATCCAATTGCGATTCAATTATGCTATTCGTAAATTAGCAGACTTGGGCCCCAGTTCGCTTGTGACCACGGCCACAATGCAACGCGATAGTTTAAAGTCTTATGTATATCTTTGACTATAAGTATACATGTAATATAATCAAACATGTATATTTACTGGAATCGAATGTTTGGAATACTACATTTTGATTGTATTTGATTTTATGACTCAATGCAATTTTATACGTTTTACGCAATGGCATTTAAGTTTTGATTGTAACATCGCTCACATTAGCAATTTATCAAAATAAATTAAGACTTTTACAAGGTTTGTGTAAATAGATACCGGTGGAAAGGGATTACTTTCAAATCAAGTATAACATTGATCACAGCCATACATCCTTAATAGCTGCAAATTTGTATCCGTAGCGTTCTGGGCTTCTCTAGTAGGTATAATAGCTATATTGGTAATTATATTGTAGGTTGTCATACAGAAGAATACTTAATATCAGGGATCAGGAGCTGTGATCAATGTTACACTCGATTCAAAAGTAACCCCGCTTGACGGTACTTATTTTGATAGGTATGTATTCAAATTAAAGATTGTCATCCATCAGCCAGTCCTTATGTAAAATATTATTTTAGGTAACTTAGTTATATTATGCTAATATCCTTTTACTTGTAGCCTATACGAGTCGTAGGTACACTTAAAATAGAGTCAATATCTACAGTTTTCAGTTGTTTCTAGGAACTCTAATCAACGATGGAGAGATTACAAATGTTCGAGTACTTATAATGGAGTGAAGGTATATTTATTTCACAGTATGCCGAAAGTGGCAAAGGAAGTAAGCAACTACCATTATAACAGGGCTTCCTGGGTACATCGAGGTCAGTTGCAATCTTGCCATACAAATTGCGGTAACCCAACCGACCCGCATTGAGCCAGCGTGGTGAGGTGAGTACCTAACTGACTCACTTAATATAGATAAGTTCGGATTTAAACTTCTTTTAACGATCCTCGGTCGCTGGATTGAGTATATGTCATTTACGGCTTTGAAATGTTGTATTTCCAACTTGTTGACACCCAACTTGTTGACACTAAATCACTAAAAAAAATACTTTCGAACTGACTTTCAAGAAGTGCAAACCTGAAGTGCGATTAACATGTCAATTCGAATTGTGTAATATTGTCCATTTCATTAAGACCGAAAAGTGACCGATGGCTTAAAAACGTATCATGAAATTGCGTTTTATTATGAAAATTACTCAGTGAAACCCTGATTTATTTTACAATACTCATCGAATAGTAAATAGTAGTGTGTATTTTGTATCATTTTTTACTTTATTTTTACCTCAAAAGTGAACTTTCAATAATAAAAACATTGAATTGAAACTAAAAACATGTAAAAAATATAGATGAAGTACATACACAATTAGAATTAAACGTTTGACACATGAAACCATAAGTTAAGAACTGTCAAATGAATACGATTACTTTACGCAATCGCACTATCTCCGGTTCATATTTGATTGTTCTTCGTGCTCAAGAATCACCGGTGTGCTATTGAACTATGTGGGTAAGCCTGAGCCCAGCAGTGGAACGTTTATAGGCTGATGATGATTGAATAGTGAATAAAATTCGCACTCTTCACCGTCTCCCCATTTGCACGTCGAACTACGGTCCCCCTAGGTACTTTCACCTACTTTCACTTTTTTTTCGCAATTTAATAAAGCATCGTTACCCGTTACTTTTTTAAACATAGCCAGATAGCTTATTTAATAATGATTCCAGTGCTATAGGTTTTATAAAAAGTCTCTTTACTTACAAAATTTCATGGAAATTGTCATTATACCTAGACCGGACATAACCAGGAAATAATGCGGAAGTAGATCGACATTAAGCGCCATACTGCAAAATGCCCGCCGACAGTAATTGATATCGAGATACCTAATGTCTGCCTTGTTTGAATATCTTGTTATTTGTAGGTTTTTTTGTAAAAGGAAGGGTAGGTATTTCTATGGCAGGCAGGAGATTTTCCGATATGACGTTGTAAAAGAAAGAAAGTCTTAGTATGTACAAAGTTGTATTGGATAAAACGTTTTTCTCTTTTTTGTATGTCGCATGTGTCCATTTAATCGTTCATGCGGCTGGGGGTGTAATAAACTCTGTATAGTTTAAGTTCTTATTATTTTATATTACGTCTTAAAATTAAATCAACAACTTTAACAAGGATCGTCTAAAAACGTAAGAATACAGAAGTTAGGTTTGTTTTTCTTTTTGCTAAGAACTTTATGACCACTTTAATTAGTTGACTGTAGGTATGCGTGCCTACTATACTACTACTCGTATATCTTTATAGTCTAATACGAGTATCATAAAGGGAAAACGCCAGACTGACTGACTAATTAACGCAAAGCTTTAACAATTGAAGCTTGAATTGCGAAATAAGCGAAATATGGACAGTGAATATCGTCGGTAGCTGAATGTCAATTTAGCAATATGGTTAAATTCAAACTTTATGTAAGCAAAGTAGACCATGGCAAAGACAAAGACATTTTATTTCGCTTTTATAGGTTCCTTATTAGGGCATCGAACCCGGGTTTACCCGACCCGAAAAAACCCGGGTATTTCGAGTTTTCTGGGTCGCAAGAAAACCCGGGTTCGGAAAATCAAAAACCGGGTTTTCGGGTTTTTTTGAGCTTTTTTACAATCGATCGTTTTCTTGTCGGTAATTATTTGTATCATAAGTTTATTTCCGCCTTTTCGAAATAATCTCTTTGATTGAACACGGTCAAAAAATACCTAACTCCATTGTATCTCACTACATACAAACCTTTGTAGGTATGTAATCAAAGATACAAAGAAGTTAGTGAAGTTTACTTCTCTCTTAACTTTTTTTGCACTAGGTAGGTACTAATAATTTTTGCTTGACCTAATTAACTACAGTTGTGTTTTTGTGCGAAAAAGATTAAATTAATAAAGCAAGTTGCACGTTATTCGTGCGGGTGGACTCAGATCAGAAATTACATACTTTAACGGAATGAAAGATGGAGGCAAGATGCGTCGTCGCGTTGTTGACACGCAACGGGAGCGGTAAGCTGCGAGTGACTCCCCCGCCATTTTGTTTCGTCAGTCCTCCTCCCTCTCTTCAGAACTCTCCTTTACCCATTTCAGTGGACCTCAGCATTCTTGACATGGATATCGGCCAGGAACTGAATCCAAAATGCTACATCGAGTGTGTTATTTTAACTGCCTCCCGTAAGTTGGGTATTCTCAATAAGGTGAGGCGGATTTTCACTCCCGAGCAGCGCTGTTTGCTGTACAAGACTCAGATGCGATGGAGTATGGAGTAGGTATTGTTCCCATCTATGGGACGGCCCTGCTAAATGCACTTTATAGACTGCAAAGGCAAGCGGTACGCATTATTGGAGATGCTGAGGTGACAGCCTCTTTTGAGGACCTCCAGCTGCGTAGAGGCATTGCTTCCCTCAGTGTCTTCTACCGAAATTACTAAGGAGAGTGTTCTGAAGAACTTTTTGATCTAATCTCGCCCTCTCCTTTTCTGTCCCGGACTACACATGCTGGTCTTAGGAACCACCATCATACTGTGCAGACTATCAGCACTTGTACCAAAAAAATTGGCAAGTCGTTCCTCTGTAAGACCATTGGGCTTGACGCATGTGTTTCCCAGCTCCTATATTCCCGGGTCTTTTAAGCGGGGCGTGAAACGGCATTTATGCAGGCCGTCATCATGAATGAGTGCGCTTGTTACCGTGCTTGTTTGTTCCACTGTGAGGAGCGCTCCGTTATATTTTGGACTGCATCGGCTGCTTTAAGCCTGCTTACCTCCAGGCAGGATGCAGTCACTATGACGTTTCACATAAAAAAGTCTGCCTTCTTACGCGTTAGTTAGCCACTAGACGAATTTATTGTTAATGTTAAGAATAGATTTTAATTAAAGTTAAAATAAGTTTTATACTAGTCTTTAGCTGATTTTTAGTTAAGAGAAAAACTGATTATTACTGAAAGACTTAAATTATTTTTTTAATTCTGATTCCAATCTGACTTCATACGAGTAAGTTAGCTACTAAAACGAATTTATTGTTAATGTTAATAAAAGAGTTTAATAATTTAAAAATATTTCTTTAGGTATCAAAAATAGTCTATGGTCTTCAGCATATTATAATTATTAGCAGTATAAGAACTGACTATTACCAAAAGACTAAATTAAATAAAAAGACAAAATATAAATAATTTGATCTGCGTGAGTCTGTGGTCAAAAATAATTACTTATAGCTAGATACATACTAGATATTTCTCTATTTTATATATGTTTTAAACAAATACCTACTCATTGTCTAAAATACTTATTAATACCTATTAAAAATATTTTTGTGATTTTGAAAGTACCTACTGTTTAATTTATATGAATCCTTCCCTTGTTTTATATAGGTACCTACTCGTATTGACTTAGCAAATCCATACTAAAATACAGTTTTCTCATATTTAAAAAAAATATCAAAAAGACCGAAAATGCTCGAAGAACCCGGGTACCCGGGTTTTGACTACAAGAAAACCCGAAATCCGGGTTTTTAAAAAGTGGACCAGGTTTCGATGCCCTATTCCTCATACAATACTTTCGGATTGTATATTTGCTCCGTGTACGGACTAAGACTTTGTAGGTATTCACGTTAGTCATAAAAAAAAAGAAAAGTTAGGCTCAGTGGCATGCTTTTTAAGAAGCCTTTGTCCACCAGTCCACGGACTGGCACGGGCTAAATGATGATGATGATAGGAGGTTTTTCGACCGCTTCTCTCTCGCTCTCTCGACGGTACGACGGTAAGGGACGGGTATAACAGCGTAGCGGCGCGAATAATCGCATTTTATATTTAAAAAAATTGATAGATGTAATAAATAAAAAACGATCGGTTATATAATCCCTCAAGTTATCTATGAACTTCATTTTGGTAAATGGCTCATAATAGCAAATCACTTATTTTAAGAATAAAACCTAGAAAAGAAGATAAAATGACACAAAAATATGTAATTTTGTGAATTTATTCTATCTAGTCAACTTTATCGAATCGTGTTTCCATCGGGTCTATTCCACAGCCGCAACAATAATTTCATAATTTTCGCAGATTTTTATTTTACTGTTTACTACTTTAAAAATTAAAAACTAAACGAAACAAAGAACGTGTTATTTTTATTTTTCACTTAAGTACATACCTTTAAAAAAAAGTATTAAGCACACGTTTTAACAATTCTCTAAATTGTATTTACAAATAAAATGTTTACTAGAAAAAAAATCAACCAGTCTCAGGAAACTCAAGTGGGATTCGAACCCACGACCTTTGGATTGCAGGAGGGGTCTCGGTAGCTCAGCGGTTAGAGCAGTGGACCGGCAATCCAAAGGTCGTGGGTTCGAATCCCACTCGAGCTTCCTGAGACTGGTTGATTTTTTGACGTGACAACGTCATATAAATTGGTTTGCCGGGTGACACTTCAAGAAACTGCGTTACGCTCCGCTCACGTTATGCGCTTACAATGAGAGCGAGTGAGAGGCACGCGTCCCTTCCACTCGGGCATGGTTAGCCCGCCTAAGAGCGAGAGAGACAGACATAAAAAGTGAAAGGCACGCGTCCCTTCCATATAATTCTTTGTATAAATAAATGTTTTAAATTGTTACTATTATTTCATCCTTCTTCCTACTATACGAATGAATATTCACATTAAAATTATTTTACCACTCAAAGTCGTTGTCACGTAAAACTTTCGCCCGTATACCGACTTTACAGGCAACCAATTTTTTCTTCTAGTAAACATTTTATCCGTTATCTATAATAGCATTGTGAATGCAAAATTTCAATAATAAAGATATCTACAGTTTGAAATATGCTGTTTTCTATGGTTGGCTTTTCTATTGATATATAAATCTGTTACCGTCTAGTAGCTTGTATCATTTTAAATTGGTATGTTTGGTATTATACTCGTACCTCGGTGGCAAAGCGCACTGCCCAATATCCAGAGGTTTTGGGTTCTTTTACCATATAGGACGTGTGTGTGGAAGTGTGTTTTAGATTATTCGATGCAAAGCAATAAAATAGAACAAAAGTCGTCAACGTATTACCGAAAACAACTATTTTTCTTGTACTTACATACCCTGGTTGTAAGAGAAGCAAGCGAGGTGTTCCAGGGCCGTGCAAAGTAGAGATCCGTCTTTCCGCGGTTCGTGCGTCGTCAATTTTTAGTAAACAAGTTAAACAAGTAAGTTGGTCGCGATTCGTGCGTTTTTACTTGTTTACGACACACGACCCCGTAGGGGCTAAGGCGTGAGCAATATGTAGTATGTAGGTATGTTACACTGACATGTCCCTTTGTTGAATTGATATCTGTTTTGTTCCATCGTAACTACCTATTTGTTTTTGATGTAAAGGAGAATGCTCATTCTGTTAGGAAACTTGGCTCTCTCTGAAAAATTATTGCGTTTTCAAAGTTCTTGTTTTGTATTGTAGAAAAAATATTCTAGTTGGCACATAATAAAAAACTTTTTTCAGTTTTTCACCCTGGTTTACGAGATATCTAATAAAATGTTTGGGAAAGGGTATGACAGAATAGCAGAGCTTGTGGACTCTCCGCAATCACTGAGCCATATACCATTTTGCCTTTTACACTGCTGTTAATTTTCAATACAATTAGTAATTTAATTTTAGTAAAGTAATACTTTGTATCAGTTAAAGACAAATAAACGCTTTTTTTGTACATACATGTGCTGATTAAAATTACTGACTGTGATTTCTGCTAACTATGTAAGTAGGTAAGTATTTAAATTGAGAAAGCTGATAACCTACCTATTTCAGGCGTTTATGAAAAAAGTGTATTTTCGTTAACGCCAAATTTAGTAGACAAAAGTGCGTTTCATTTACCGGCAAGGCAACACCGAGAAGTTATTAATATTATAAATTGTCGTTATTTTGGATTTACATTAAAAGTTGAAAACAATTTAAGTACTTATTTATTATATTACTTTCTACCGACTCTACCTTTCCATGAAAATTATCACTTAAATCTAGAAAAGTAAAGAATGTTGCAGTTTGATCCTCCAGTCTTCCCTAGATTTAAAAGAGGTATCGGTCGGGTCTCAAAGCAGCCTCCGTAACAACGTTGTTTAGCACGAACGGAGAATTTTAGGGATCAAGCCATCTATGCGGCCCGAGTTCAACGCGTTAATTGAATAGCTCAAAACCTGAAATTAGTTTGTTTAGAAGTGAGTTTATTATGTACCTATAGGTAATTATTAGGGATGGGCCGAACATGGGTTTCACCGAATAAGTACGAATATTCGGCCGAATGTTCAATAAAACTTTTACCGAACCGAATATTCGGCATAATTGATTCCTTTACGTAAACAATACAAGTCTGAACTTGTTTAGGCAAAGCGCGCGGATGGAAGCCGTACCCTCTCTCCCGCTAATTCCAAGAATTCATTGTAGCTTAATCTCAAAACAACCACATACTTATATTTTGTTTTTAATTAATAAACATCTTTTTTATCTGCTGTTTTCGGAAATACAGCTAGTGTCAACAAAAACATAAAGCCTCACTGTACCTCATTAAAATAACACATTTAACAGTCATACATGGCTCAATACAGTACCACTTCGCCGAACATTCGGTAATTTAGCCGAATATTCGGCCGAATACGAATATTCGGTAAACCTGCCGAATACCGAATATAAAACGAATATTCGGCCCATCCCTAGTAATTATGTAAGTAATACAATTAAAATAGATAAGTACGTATTACAATAAAACAACTAAACACCGATATAAAAATAAAAAAAATAATAAAAAGCGGCCATGTGCGAGTCGGACTCACCCATGAAGGGTTCCGTAGCAGCAAGTAACATCATATAAAAGTTCTTGTAGTTCGCTGTAACTTTGATCGATGTTTTAATAATTGTGTATTTTTTAAATTAATTAATTTATGACGTATTAAAAAAAACTACTTGCTAGATCTCGTTCAAACCAATTTTCGGTGGAAGTTTGCATGGTAATGTACATCATATATTTTTTTTAGTTTTATCATTCTCTTATTTTAGAAGTTACAGGGGGGGGACACACATTTTACCACTTTGGAAGTGTCTCTCGCGCAAACTATTCAGTTTAGAAAAAAATGATAGTATAAACCTCAATATCATTTTTGAAGACCTATCCATAGATACTCCACACGTATGGGTATGATGAAAAAAAATTTAGTTTTATTTCTAAGTATGGGGAACCCCCAAAATGTATTGTTTTTTTTCTATTTTTGTGTGAAAATCTTAATGCGGTTCACAGAATACATCTACTTACCAAGTTTCAACAGTATAGTTCTTATAGTTTCGAAAAAAGAGACTGTGACATACGGACGGACAGACAGACAGACATGACGAATCCATAAGGGTTCCGTTTTTTGCCATTTGGCTACGGAACCCTAAAAAGGTAGATAGGTTATGTCAGTCAGTCAGTACTAATGTGATGTCATTAATGGACCAAAGCTCGTACGAAAGTGTGAGCAAGATAGCATGACAACTAGCTATAGCGTAAACGAGACAGATAATATTGTTGGTGGCCTTAAGTGAGCCAATTAGCATAGTTTTATGAAGCCAGTTTTTGGCACATGTAAAGCATCTACTTACCTCTTTTTATTGTAACATCCAATGACCTTTTATAAATAGACTAGTTATACGTGAATGAATTGCATTTTAAGATGGCGAAATTGTTTCTATGACGTAATACACGTCGAAAGGGAAAATCATATCATTAGCCTATTGTTAAAAAGAGATAGACAATTTTTTGACTTTTGATAGTTGACCAATGAGCTCATAGAATTTATGCGCTATCTCGGCCGCCATTGTTTTTCTCTTTCACTCTTACAGAAAACATAGTATACGCTCCTCACTCATGCATATCGGATTGGCAACATGGCAAATGTCATCACTTATGAAAATTTGTATTTTAAATTTATATTTACAATACTTACGAATGAAATAACACATTTTTATTGTCTCTAATTTTTACAATTTCTGGATACACAGGAAGGCATTTTAACCAATTAACAAATCAAAAACTTATATAGGTAACGATCGTGTGTAAATCGTGTTGACGTGACACTGACTGACGTGTGACTGAGTGAAACTGTCCTTGCCACTACGGAGGCCAGGCAACGTATCTAAACATAAAATATCATTGGTAACATCATTGTTTAAGATAAAAGTTGGCAAAAGTCATTGACGTCCTTCATATTAAACCAAGGAACTTGATTATAATAGTACCTACATTATGATATAAGTGCGGTAAGATGAAAATTACAGCCGAGGCGATATTGCTAGCCCGAGCCGTAGGCGAGGGCTACAAGAAAGCAGAGGCTGTAATTATCAAAGCGCACGTATTAGACCGATAGCGCTAGGTTTTGAGGTTTCAAAAATATTAAAGTTGTTCATGTTTCACATATAGTTTCCGGACCTTTTGCCCAACCTAATATATTAGTTTGTGTCATCCTAGGTACTTGCATAGGTAGAAATTTAGGTATTTGTCGCTTCAATCAGTATTGAACGAAAAGAAAATTAGAGATGATAATTTTATTGTCATGATAATAACGAAGTAGTAACTGATGTACATAGGCAATTTGTGTCATTTCTGTCCACGAAAATCGTGATATTTAACCAGTACTTATTACGTCGCCCAACTAGCTCTGAAAGAATATTACAATAGGTTAAATAGGTGTTACGCGTTTTAGAGTACTGATATCTGTTGTTCAAAACATTTTGTGTCGAATTCATCCACGACATTTATAGATATTTCATTTTTTTATTACAAAACCCTGTAAAAGCCACAAAAGAAAGTGCAAGTTATTAGAGTTTAAGTGTTTTTGATTATTATGGTGTAACAAAACACTATTCATAATTTGTGTCATTTTAATCCACGAATTCTTGTTATTTTAATAAAAACAGACTTCTAAGCACGTGTAGGGTGAGCGCGGGGAAGAGCACGGGCGCGGGCGGCGGCGCCGGCGCACGGCGGGCAAAATTCGAAGCGTATCGAAGCGTCATGCTCGCGTCAGGGCCTAATTTATATACAAAACAACCGGCCGCTCGCGGTTTCACCCGCGTGGTGCCCGTTCCCGTAGGAATATCGAGATAAAAAGTATCCTACGTGTTAATCCAGGTCATAAGCTATCTGTATGCCTAATTTCATTCGAATCCATTCAGTAGTTTTTACGTGAAAGAGTAACAAACATCCAGCTATACGTTCCCGTGGGAATATCGGGATAAAATGTATCCTATGTGTTAATCCAGGTTGTAAACTATCTGTATGCCGAATTCCATCCAAATCCATTCAGTAGTTTTTACGTAAAGTAGTAACAAATATCCATACATTCTTACAAACTTTCGCGTTTATAATATTAGTACGATGTATGCTGTATGCAACGTCTCAAATCAGTTCTCCGTCGAAGCCACGCATACGGCACGGCACGCCCCGTGCACGGCCCGGTCTAATATAATTCATCCCTCAATCTAAAATAATATTGACCCTTATGCTACGGCCACACTATCGCGCTAGTGCGAAGATTCACGTTGTCGCGACACGTCTGGCCAAACACTTCGTCTTAGTAACGCGATGCATCATCGCGTTATGCTACGGCCACACTATCGCGGTAAAATTCTTGTTCCGTTGTCGCGGTAAAAACTTCATGTTCCGTTGTCGCGATAAAGCTTGGCCACATCATAAAAAACTTCGCGACGACGCCGACGTCGCGATAATTGTGAACTTTGTCGCCATAATGCATTTCAACTAGTGGTGGGTAATATATTCGAAACTATATATCGATATTTGATATCGGATTCCTAAACTATAGCTAACATATATTTTAATATCAGTGATATCAGTATCGATCATTTCTACGGACTATTAAAAATTCATGAAATATCGTGTTTTTTACACTATATAAGGTACTACCGGGTGACAAGGCCCACAGTTTTCCAAGGCCCAAGCGCAGAAAACTATGTTTATTACATTTGGTCCTTAACAACTTCGTAGCATGCATGAAACACATCAATGTGAACGCCGAAACGCAGCAGCGGATAGCGAGCGGCCACCATCTTGTCACTGACATCCGATTGTTCGCTGACATCGGTCGCGGCCGCTCATATTACTAATTTTGGCTCCTAAAAACGTCAGTTTTTATTTGTTTATACTACGATTTGTCAGTAGATTTTTATTTAGTGTGTTTATTTGATCATTACTCTTTTGATATTTACATAAACATGTGCGATTTTATAGCCTTTTATTTTGTAAATATTCAATTTGTGTTGTAAAGCCCACAGCGGTTAGGAAGGCCCAATGAAGTAGTTGCTTGGACCTTAATAGGAATTTTAATTACTTAATTTTAGCATAAATAACCAAAATTTATAAGTAAAATCTAATAATAATGCAATAAACACTTAAAAATTCAATATCTCTGCTGTTTTATTACACAGTGGAAAAGTATTTTTTTGTCCCAAAATATTGATCATTTTAGTATCCGATTGGTTTTATCGAAATTTATGAATGTTACAATTTTTATGTGTATATATTGTTATGGTCTTTAATGCTTACTTTTGCTCCAAAAGACTTAAAAACGGCACGGGCCTTATTGGGCATACCATGTTTAGTAAAGCCCAAAATAAGGGTTTTTAAAAATGTTTATAAACCTAACTTATTATCGTTGTAGCTTGTGGGCCTTGTCACCCTGTAGTACCTTAGTTTCAGAACGCATCGAATCGATATCGGATTTTGATGCAATATTATATACTTATAAGTTTCTTTTCAATAAATTTAGATGACTCAGTCAGTTTACATTGTTCTAAGTGAGTGAGTGCCTATTAATTAAGTGATCAGGATTTAGTTAAGTAAGTTAAATTTTTCTAAAATAAATTTATGTACCTCTAATAATTTTATTCATTAAACTTTTACAAGCACATTAGTTTGTTAAAAACTACCGATCAATGATAATTCAATAAACATCATCGATACGGTACAATATTCTTGAATCGGATCACGTACAATATAGATTAGTGATCTCAACGCACACCGCATTTCTGACGCGATACTTAGTGTTTTCCAAAATATAAAGTTTTAGCTATGCGATTCTCTAAGCGACACATAGACGCTGCGCGCATGACTGCGATATGAAAGAGACAGAGTCATAAAAAGCTAAATTCAATATACATGTCCCAACTCGGGACACCGACCACCGTCTCCAGAGAAAGACAGCCTGATCTGGTACACCGACGGATCCAAAATGGAGTCAGGCACTGGAGCAGGTATCTTTAGTAATGACTTTAAGCACAGTCAGAGTATGGGAAAGTTCGCTTCTGTTTTTCAGGCAGAAACCTTCGCAACTCTCCTGTGCGTTAAAAAGAATCTAGCACTTGCTCCCAAGAAGCGTAACATATTCATCCTGAGCGACAGCCAAGCCGCGCCCAAGTCACTTATATCGCCTTGAATCTACTCCAGCCTTGTGCTTGAAACCATAAAGCCTTAAACAAGCTAGGTAAGCACAACAGGGTGAGGTTGATCTGGATACGTTGATTTTAACGTACCACATGGGAATCCAAGGCAATGAAATGGCCGATGCACTTGCTAGGGAGGGCTCAGGGACCCCATATATTGGTCCTGAGCCGTTTGTGGCACTAGCATCGAGTACCATCAACAAAGCCTTCAAGGACTACATCCAAAACAGGCATAGAACCGAATGGAAAGAGCTACCCGGCATAAGACACTCAAAATACTTCATAGGCGAAGGCAGGCCCGATTAATCACCGGTGCCCTGACTGGGGACTGTGCCATAAAACAAATGCTCCACAAAATGCAACTAGCAACAGACAACCTGTGCAGGGTATGTGGAGGGGAAACGGAGTCCATGCAGCACCTACTGTGTGATTGCGACTCTTTTGTTAGGAAAATAATGAATCTTCTGGAATCGGCCTACCCGAAACCAGTTGATTTTAGGCTCTTCGCCCTCAAGGACATTGCCAAGCTTATGGCAATTATCTTCACTGAGGAGGCAGAGTGATAGGACGGGGTTGCACAAATAGGCGGTTTGACGGCCGGGTGGTTTAGTTGTCAGCGACAAATGTTTGTGTGGTGAGCACGAGCATTTTGTGAGCGAGCCATGGATGATTATTAGTATTTATGTATGTTTGTGTATCCGTTACTCAGTCACCATAGTTCGGGTTATGCTTAGTTTGGGGCTGAATGATTGGTGTGACAGTTGTGATTTTGTTTTTGTGATTTTTGTCTTGGGGGTAACATAAAACCGGTTCTTATTCGTAATATTTTATTACATCTAATACTTTATTGTTACTCCAATCCATAATGATCGAAACAGAATAATTTCGATAGTCGTATTTGCAACACGTTCACAGAGTTCACACCTCTAGTTGTCTCGCAGTCAGTCCTCATAGGTCAACTAAAGTGTGCGAATAAAGTGTAGCTGCACGAACTTTATCGCGACAAAATTCTTTGATGAGCGGCAATTTACCGACAGCAGCGCGTTAACGCAATGATGCATCGCGCTAAGACGAAGTGTTTGGCCAGACGTGTTGCGACAAAGCGAATCTTGAAAATAGTGTGGCCGTAGCATTAACGTGCCGCTGTCGGTTAATTGCCGCACATCAAAGGATTTTGTCGCGATAAATTTCGTGCGGTTATACTTCCTTCGCACACTTTAGGTGACTGCGAGACAACTAGAGGTGTGAACGTGTTGCAAATACGACTATCAAAATTATTCGGTTTCGGTAATTTATGGATTGATTTAGATTTGATAAAGTATAAGAAGTAATACAATATTACTAATTAGAACCGGTTTTATGGAACCCCCAAGACCCAAATCACAAAAAAAATCACAACTGTCACACCAATCATTCAGCCCCAAACTAAGCATATCCCGAACTATGGTGACTGAATAACGAATAAACAAACATACATAAATACTAATAAACATCCATGCCTCGGTCACACACATGCTCGTGCTCACCACACAAGCATTTGGCGCTGACCGCTAGACCACCCGGCCATCAAACCGCCTTTTAAATATTAACTTTTTAATATGTTATCAATTTTAATAAAATAAAAATTAAAGCAAATGAATTCTCCTAAGAATTAAGTGGTAATAATAGTCTTAAAATGAACAAAAGTTAATTATCACGAACACCTGAAGTATCAAAGTGACAGCAAAACAAATAAAACAAATAGACCAATCCATACAGTACATAAAATATCTAGCGAATAGTTATTCCAACTCTTTTCCAAGTTTATTAGGAAGAAATTATAACCTTCCTATTCCCAATTTAAAACACATCTAAATAAGTTTTTATTTCTAAGCAAA
Organism: Scoparia ambigualis; assembly: GCA_963921215.1. Lineage (NCBI taxonomy): Eukaryota > Metazoa > Arthropoda > Insecta > Lepidoptera > Crambidae > Scoparia > Scoparia ambigualis. Next base: position 9,876,468 of record OY992501.1, read on the forward strand.
TAATCAAATATTACAATTAAACTAGTATTAAAAACTAGCAAATTTATGCAATGTTAAACAATATAAAAGTACTAACTTTGTCCGATTTTTCTGTATAGATAGATAACATCCACCACCGTCTTTTATTTTCATCCTTCTATATATTTTGTTCAAATAATAAAGATGCGGAAAATAATTATTTGCCGACATGTAATAAAGCGCAACCGCCTCTTCCATTTTTTCCGTTGAAATTAGAAGTGGGCGATACAAATCGTATATAGTTACTGAAACGTATAATTATTGCACCAATTTCGTCAAATCCGATATCGATGCGGTCTGAATCTATATATTTTGGAAAACACTATATCGCGTTAGGAATGCGGTGTGCGTTGAGAACAATATATTGAAGGTAAGTGATCCGATTAAAGAATATTGTACCGTATCGCTTATATTTATTGAAATTATCATTGATCGGTAGTTTTTAACAAATAACTGTGCTTGTAAATGTTTAATGAAATAAAATTATTATAGTTACCTACCTACCTACATTTTATTTTAGAAAAATTCAACTTCCTTAACAAAATCATTATCTCTTAATTAGTAGGCACTCACTCACTTAGAACGTGGGTAAACTGACTGAGTCGTCTAAATATTGAAAAGAAACTTATAAGTACCTATATTGCATCAAAATTCAATATCGATTCGATGCGTTCTGAAACTATATAGTGTAAAAAACACGATATTGCATGATATTTTAATAGTCCGTTGATATGGTCGATACCGATATTAAAATATAATTATGTACCTACCATAGTTTAATAATCCGATAACAAATATCGATATATGGTTTTGAATATATTACCCACCACTAGGTAATTAAATTGCATTATCGCGACAAAGTTCAAGATTATCGCGACGTCGGCGTCGGTCGCTTAGTTTTTTTGATGTGGCTAAGCTTTATCGCGACAACGGAACACGAAGTTTTTATCGCGAAAACGGAACCAGTATTTTCGCTGTCTATTTTGGCCGTAGCATCAGAGCAAAGTATTGACCACATTGATCATTGCTATTCGTAGGTAATGGGATTGCAGACGCGCTCCGTTCAAAATTAGCACGTCATTATTGTAATCTCTATAGGTAGGTACACATTTGTTAATTACGTAGCGTAGATAAATAAGAGTCAATCAATACTTAATATGATACGTATGTAATTTAAATGAAAGAAATCGTACCGAACAAACGTGTGTGCGTGCGTATGCCCCCCCCCCCCCCCCTTCCCCATTCATTTAAATATCGTGCATGAAAATGACACAAATTTACAAAGTCGATTTTTCATGCATTTATGATATTGAATATGTGAACTCTAATCATTGTAATATTTTTTTTATGTGTTTGTAGCTTGAAAAAGCAAAATAATAAAAAATCTTACAATTGCGTGGCTTAATTTGGCACAAAATTATTTAATGGGCATATGAAAGTGATCTGAGATAGGAAATAGTTATTTCATCAATTGTAATTTTTTGTTTGCAATGTTTTTACATACTGAGCCTAATTCAGTTTGCACTGGACGAAGATGACACAAACTGTGTTTGCACACTCCGCAGGCTATCTTTAATATGATACCATAATTATTATAAACTTTAAATTAATTTTGCCACTTCTGCTTTGAATAAAAAGAATCAACCACAAAACGTCGAATTGCTGAAAATGCAAGTGACAGACGTGACACAAAACGCACTATTAAGCTTCTTAGGTACGACTGTATCGACAAGCAAAAAAAAAGGAACTTTACAATTTTTTAAACTTATGACCCCAAAATAGCCTAGCGCTATCGGTCTATATGCCATACGACGTTTTATAACATATTTGTGTGGAAAAAAAAATACCGAAAAAGACTGCGTTTTGTTGTTTTTCTAGTGCATGAATCTTTGGTAAGCCAACATATATTTTACTTTGTCCAACAGCATTGAAAGTAGATGGGCTCATCAAAATAATACCACCAAACCCTCTCTTCCCTTGGGTGTCGTAAAAGGAGACTAACGGACTAAAGACTGCACATACATCTAACAGCATAGAGCAGCGATGGGCTCATCAAAATAATACTACCAACCCCTGTCTTTCCTTGGGTGTCGTAAAAGGCGACTAACGGACTAAAGACTGCACATACATCCAACAGCATAGAGCGGCGATGGGCTCATCAAAATAAAACTACCAACCTCTTTCTTCCCTTGGTTGTCGTAAAAGGCGACTAACGGACTAAAGACTGCATAAAGATCCAACAGCATAGAGCGGCGATGAGCTCATCAAAATAATACTACAAATCCCTCTCTTACCTTCAGTGTTGTAAAAGGCGACTAACGGACTAAAGACTGCACATACATTCAACAGCATACAGCGGCGATGGGCTCATCAAAATAATACTACCAACCCCTCTCTTCCCTTGGGTGTCGTAAAAGGAGACTAACGGACTAAAGACTGCACATACATCCAACAGCATAGAACGGCGATGGGCTCATCAAAATAATACTACCAACCCCTCTCTTCCCTTCGGTGTTGTAAAAGGCGACTAACCGACTAAAGACTGCACATACATCCAACAGCATACAGCGGCGATGGGCTCATCAAAATAATACTACCACCCCCTCTCTTTCCTTGGGTGTCGTAAAAGGTACTAACGGGCTAAAAGCCTATGTTGTCCATAGATTCAAATGATAACTAATTTTTAAATTACATTACCGCACTAGTGTGATACTTATTACATTACGATGCTGAAATCGGTGTAATAAGAGCTACTTTACGAGCAAATGTGTTATAATAGTACATTATGATATTAGTGCGGTAAGATGAAAATTACAGCCGAGGCGATATTGCTAGCCCGAGCCGTAGGCGAGGGCTACAAGAAAGCAGAGGCTGTAATTATCAAAGCGCACGTATGCCATACGACGTTTTATAACATATTTGTGAGGAAAAAAAAATTAGAAAATGACTGCGTTTTTTTCTTGTTTTTCTAGTGCATGAATCTTTGGTAAGCCAACATTATATTTTTCTTTGTCCAACAGCATAGAGCGTAGATGGGCTCATCAAAATAATATTACCAACCCCTCTCTTTCCTTGGGTGTCGTAAAAGGCGACTAACGGACTAAAGACTGCACATACATCCAACAGCAGAGAGTGGCGATGGGCTCATCAAAATAATACTATCAACCCCTTTCTTCCCTTGGTTGTCGTAAAAGGCGACTAACGGACTAAAGACTGCATATACATCCAACAGCATAGATCGGCGATAAGCTCATCAAAATAATACTACAAACTTCTCTCTTCCCTTCAGTGTCGTAAAAGGCGACTAACGGACTAAAGACTGCACATACAGCCAACAGCATAGAGCGGCGATGGGCTCATCAAAATAATACTACCAACCCCTCTCTTCCCTTGGAAGTCGTAAAAGGCGACTAAGGGACTATAGATTGCACATACATCCAACAGCATAGAGCGGCAATGGGCTCATCAAAATAATACTACCAACCCCTTTCTTCCCTTGGTTGTCGTAAAAGGCGACTAACGGACTAAAGACTGCATATACATCCAACAGCATAGATCGGCGATAAGCTCATCAAAATAATACTACAAACTTCTCTCTTCCCTTCAGTGTCGTAAAAGGCGACTAACGGACTAAAGACTGCACATACATCCAACAGCATAGAGCGGCGATGGGCTCATCAAAATAATACTACCAACCCCTCTCTTCCCTTGGGTGTCGTAAAAGTTACTAACGGGCTACAGGCCTATGTTGTCCATAGATTCAAATGATTACTAATTTTTAAATTACATTACCGCACTAGTGCGAAACTTATTACATTACGACACTGAAATCGGTGTAATAAGAGCTTCTTTACGAGCAAATGTGTTATAATAGTACATTATGATATTAGTGCGGTAAGTTGAAAATTACAGCAGAGGCGATATTGCTAGCCCGAGCCGTAGGCGAGGGCTTCAAGAAAGCAGAGGCTGTAATTATCAAAGCGCACGTATGTCATACGACGTTTTATAACATATTTGCGAGGAAAACACATTTTCTGAAAATGACTGCGTGTTTTTGTTGCTTTTCTAGTGTATACATTTTTGGTAGGCCAACATGTATTTTTCTTTGGACTTAGATGGTAATAGGCTGTCAATAACATTTTGTGCTTCACTTATTATTTCCGGTGGTGTAGACTGTAAGTTTAGTTCTTCATTACTAAAACTAGACATATTTATTTTAAGACTTTCAAAGTAATTATTGAACAAGAAGCCGCTGTTTGAATCGACAAAATATACGAGTACGTATGTGAAAGGTAGGAAGTCTTCCCATCCAGTCCCTTGGGTGTCGTAAATGGCGACTAACGGACTAAAGACTGCACATACATTCAACAGCATAGAGCGGCGATGGGCTCATCAAAATAACACTACCAACCCCTTTCTTCCCTTGGGTGCTGTAAAAGGCGACTAACGGACTAAAGACTGCACATACATTCAACAGCATAGAGCGGCGATGGGCTCATCAAAATAATACTACCAACCCCTCTCGTCCCTTCGGTGTCGTAAAAGGCGACTAACGGACTAAAGACTGCACATTCATTCAACAGCATAGAACTGCGATGGGCTCATCAAAATATTACTACCAACCCCTTTCTTCCCTTCGGTGTCGTAAAAGGCGACTAACGGACTAAAGACTGTACATACATTCAACAGCATAGAACAACGATGGGCTCATCAAAATAATACTACCAACCCCTCTCTTCTCTTCGGTGTCGTAAAAGGCGACTAACGGACTAAATACTGCACATACATTTAACAGCATAGAGCAGCGATGGGCTCATCAAAATAATACTACCAACCCCTCTTTTCCCTTCGGTGTCGTAAAAGGCGACTAACGGACTAAAGACTACACATTCATTCAACAGCATAGAACGGCGATGGGCTCATCAAAATATTACTACCAACCCCTTTCTTCCCTTCGGTGTTGTAAAAGGCGACTAACGGACTAAAGACTGCACATACGTTCAACAGCATAGAGCAGTGATGGGCTCTTCAAAATAATAATAGGTACCAACCTTTCTCTTTTCTTGAGTGTCGTAAAAGCGACTAACGGGCTAAAGTCTCTCCATCTAAGCACTTGTGCAGACTGTGCAGTTGTTTTTTTCTAAAGCGTGGACTGTGTGGGCGTGGTCTGTGTTGTTAATAGATTCAAATTATTACTAATTTTACGTTACCGCACTAGTGTGTTATTACTAATTTTACATTACCGCACTAGTGTGTAATAAGCTACATTACGATGCTGAAATCGGTGTAATAAGAGCCACTTTACGAGCAAATGTGTTATAAAACATCATACCACCGCGATTCATAATAATTAGGTATAGGCGAAGCCCCTCGCCATGAAAAAAGCCTAAAGAGTTAATTAGGTTAGGTAGGTTAGTACGTTGACCAAAAACGCGCGAGCCGAGCGAGCGAAGCGAGCGTGCCGCGGGAGCGGCCGGAGTTAGGATGTGGGCGAGGGCGAAAGGCTTTTTAAAAAGCTAATTTATAAACAGATAAGAAGGTGTTGATGCTCGGAGGAGCTGGTTAAGACTGACTTTATTTAATCTTGTATTACAATATATAGTATACTTAATGTTCTTGTTTACATGACAAAAGGTTATCTAATTAATGCTGTACATGAATTAGGTCGTTGGCAATCATGGTCATAACAATGGTGTTGATTGTCCTCGTTTCCTGCTACGTGTTATCTTCATGGCTGCTTCCTGGTACGTGGTGTCTTATCGTGCTATGTAGGTGGTTTACACCTACATAACTCCTCCCCTCTTAAGAGAAAGGCGCGTCGTAGATTGAAGCGGCTTGAGAACAACTTCTTCGCCGTCTTCTGGCGTGATACTCCTGGTCTTGGTTCTTCGAAGCCACCAGAATTTGTATGCTGCCGTCGTTAATGCTGCTATGATGATTATGATGTATAATAGTATGGATGACCAGCTGGGTGAGGTTGTTATCCATGACACTTTTTCTGGGGGTGCTATTTCTTTTGACCTTTGTAGTAGTTTATTTAGATCATCTAATTCGATTGTTTCTAGGTTTACTGCGATTGCAGATGGGTTTGGTGTTTTATATGCGCGTGGCAGTGGAATCGATTCCTTTATGTTAATGTATTTCTGATGTGTTGTTAGGTATCTATCTGCGATTTGAATGGTGCATCTATTGTCTATTGTGATTAAATAAACACCTTTAATTCGCTGATACTGGACATCGTTTCCGCATGTTGTTTTCGCTACTTCTTCTTGCTTTATCATCGCAATCCAGCTATTATCTTGAATTTGTTGAATTAGGTTATTTCTGTAATTTGCTAGTATGTATGTGCAGTTATGTGGTTCTTGGTGCTGTATAAGTTGTGCTATGCAATCGTTGGATTGCTGCAGTTTTTGCCATTCTAGATGTTTACAGATGACGTCTTTGTCGGTGATCTTCAAACATGGTTCGTGGGGGTAAGCAAACTCGTCATTTCCCAAGATAAGGTAAGGGTTTTGTGGAATTAGGATAGTGTTGTTGTTATTGGGGATGGGGTAAAGGTGTAGGAGGTTATATGGGTGTTCTGTTACTAGTGGTATCTCCAATATGAAGTTAAGTGTTTCATTAGTACCATATGCTTTTACTGTAATTGCCTTTTCCAATAAGTGTATATTTTTTAACTTAGGTGAGTAGGGCAATCTTAAGTTTAATTGGTTTTGTATATAATTTAATTCTTCTATGAGGTAGCTTGGGTCTATTATACTAGGGTGTAGTTTGTTTAAGTGCGAAAATGTAATTGCATCTTCTAACATATACAATCTATTGTAGAGCTGTTGGAACGATCTTCCTATTTCACTGTATATACTTGTTATTTCATTTCTTTTTTCTAATGCATTTGTTACTTTTGAGATTTTATTAATAGCTAAAGCTATTAATTCTTGATTTGATTTTATTTGTTTAAGTTTAGTTTCGTATTCCTGCGTGAAATCTTTAACTAGTCCTATCGTGTTCTGTTGGCTATTTGCATTATTGTTTACTACTGTTTTAAGTGTTTTAATTTCGCTCTCAAATTTTGCTGCGTCTTCCTGATCTAGATTTCCTGTAATTGATTTTATTATTGAGCCTAATCCGTTTATTAATCCTCTTTTTTGTCTGTAACTTTTTCTAAGACCTATTCTTTCTAATCCTAAATATTCTAGTTTACTTTCTACTGTATCGATTAAATATTCTATTTGCTTGTGTGTTGACAAGTCCTTTATTGTATTATTTTCTTTAAGTTTTATTGTGAAGTAATTACTACATATTTCTATGTATATTTCTCGTAGTTGTGTAATATTATAGATGACTATGAGGTGATATGTGTCTAGTTGATATTGGGCCTTCGCTTCGGTTAGCACTAAAATTCCATTGTGGTTGTCTATTGGCTCAATGATCGCTGTTGCTGTGGTGAGGTGGCATATGATGGTGATGCAGGTGATGGTGTTCCTGAAACATTTTCAGGACGCCTTAGTAAGCGGAAGTGTACTCTGATAGTTTTCGCGTTAATATGTTTTCCTACTATCTCTGCTATTTGTTCTGGGTGTATTCGGACTATTGTGTATGGTCCTAGGTATCTGGGTTCCTGCTTATTAGACCTTGCTGTTTTTGCTACCTGTTTATACACCTTGTCTCCTACTTTGAAGTTGGGTGTTTCTGTATTTAAGTTGTTTTTATCTATTACTACTTGTTTGTTTTTTGATAATTTTGAATTCACTAGTTTTTGTGTGTTTTCCATAATTTGTTTGTGTTTAATTACATATTCCTGATAAAATTCTTGTGGGAAATGTAGTTCCAGTGGGTTTCTGCTACTTGTGTGTCCGTATAATAATTCGAAAGGAGTAAATCCTGTAGCTGAGTGTATTGTGTTATTGTATGCTATTATTGCGTATTTCATGAGGTTAGATGGTTCATCTTTATCTGTGATACGTTGAATTCTAATTATTTCTGCAAGTGTTGAATGTAATCGTTCTATAGGTGAATTTGAGTTAGGGTTATATGGTGTTGTAAAATGTATATGTATGTTGTGCATTGCACAAATTTCTGTTATAACTTCATTGTCGAATTTTGTGTCTGAGTCAGTTGTTATTTTTATTGGAATTCCTATTGTAGAGAAGATACTTAATAGGGCTTCGGCTATGTGTATGCTTGTAGCGGCCACAAGTGGTATTGCTTGTGCATATTTTGTGAAATTGTCAATTATTGTTAAAAATGTTGTACCTCCGCTACTGTATAAATCCATGTACATATGTTCCATGGGTTTATGTGGTGTTTCTGTGAGTGATAATGGTAGTTTTAAGGGATTACGTTCGTATTTGCTTTTTAAGCATTTTTCACATTTGTTTATATATTTTTGTATTGATAGTAGCATGTTTGGCCAATGATAATTTTTGTGTATTTGCTTATAGGTCTCTTGTATCCCTCTGTGAATTGTTTTACCTTCGTGATATTTTTTTATTAATTCTTTTTGTTCGTTAATGTTTTCTATTAGTGTCGCTCTATTTAAGCAACGGATTAGTTTAGGACCACGGTCATTGAACGTTGTTTTATATATTTTACAAAAGAGTGCGTAGTAATCTTCATGATGGAAGTAACAATGAAATATTCTGTCTGGGATTGTGTGTTCTAATAGGAATAATTTTATTTGTTCCAAAGTGTTATTGATGGGTATAAAAACGTCTTTTATTATTATTCTTCCTTTGGATCTGTCCTCGACTATGTACTGATTTCCCGGTGTTTTTCTAATATGTAACTGTTTTAATTGTCTGTCTATTGCGTCTTGTATCTCTGGTATTTGTTCAGTTTCTTTGTTGTTCCCAGTATCGATATCTTCGTTAATGGGTACCTCGGGTGTTAGTGGCGGTATGTCGGGTGTTATGGGCATGTCTAGTAAAGTACGTATATCTATATTTTCTAGGTCTAACTGTTCTTCTGATGTACTAGGTTGTTGTTCGCTTATTTCATTATTGTAAATTATTTTTACACGAGATAATGCATCAGCATTGGTGTTTAGTTTACCTTTTTTATATTGCACTTCATATTCGTATTCTGCTAATTTTAATCGCCATCGTGTTAATTTTGAATTTGGGTCTTTTAGGGACATTATCCAAGTTAATGGTCTGTGGTCTGTGTAGATTGTGAATTTTTTTCCATATAGGTATGGGCGGAAATATTTTATGGCCCATACTATTCCTAACAACTCTTTTTCTATTGTAGAGTATCTTTGTTCTGTTTCTGATAATGTGCGTGATGCGTAAGCTACAGGTTTGTCTGATCCTAGTGTTCCCTGTGATAGTATTGCGCCTAATGCCACGTCTGATGCGTCTGTTGTTAATATGAATGGTTTTTCGAAATCTGGATATTGTAGAATTGGTGCATTGATTAATATTTCTTTACATTTTTCAAATGACTCTATATATTCTGTTGTTAACTCCACTTTGTTGCCTTTTTTTAAGCATTTTGTTAGTGGTTTTGTTAACTTAGCGAAGTCCTGTATAAATTTTCTATAGTAGCCCACTAGGCCTAAGAATGATTTAATTTCTTTTTGTGTTTTAGGTATTGGGAACTTTTTTATTGCTATTATTTTGTCTTGATTAGGTTTAAGGCCTTTTTCTGTTAATGTATGTCCTAAAAATTTGACTTCTTTTTGCAGGAATTCCGACTTATCTAATTGTATCTTTAGATTATTTAATCTGAACCTATTAAAAACTTGTTTGCATTTATTTAGGTGTTCCTCTAGTGAAGACGAGTAGATGATTACGTCATCAAGGTAAGTCAATACGTTATCTATACCTCTTAGTACTGAGTCCATTAATCTTTGAAATGTACTTGGTGCATTTTTCAGGTCAAATGGCATTCTAAGAAATTCGTAATGTCCTCTATCTATAGTAAACGCTGTTTTTTCTATATCGTTTGAATGCATCTCTACCTGGTGGTAGCCTGAGGCTAAGTCTATTGTCGTGAAGTATTGTGCGCGTCCTAATTTATCTAGAATGTCATCTATGTTTGGTAATGGGTATTTATCCTCAATTGTCTTGTCATTCAGTTTTCTGTAATCTATTACTAAACGCCACTTTTGTTGTCCGGAGGCATCTGCCTTTTTTGGAACTATGTGTACTGGGCATGACCAAGGGGAACTACTTTCCTTTATTATGTTTTGTTCAAGTAGTTTGTCAATTTGTTTTTTTATTTCTTCCTTTTGTTTAGGTGCTTGTCTATAATTTCTTACGAATATTGGTTTTTCATCAGTTAAACGTAAGCTGTGTTTAACTTCGTGTGTGAAAGTTAATGGGATTTGTTCGCAATGAAATATATCTCTGTAGTTATAGCAAAGTTTTCTTATGTTTCTTTTTTCTTCAGGATTCATGTGATCTGTTCTTAATCTATTTAGATTTTCTTTCAGGTAATTTTCTGTTTTTTTATTCACTGATATGTTATTTATGGATACTATGTTTGATAAGTTTGTCTGTTTTAGTTTTGTTAGATTTAATTGGCAACTATTTTTTAATTTAATTGTATTATTTGAATTATTTATTACTGATGTTGTCAAGTTTCCCTTTTTTACTGTAACTAAAGCTGCTGGGAAGTGAAGACCGTCTTGTGTTATTTTTTCGGTCAATAGGTATTCGCCTTCGTTATTATTACAAAGTAAACTGATTATTTGTTCTGATTTGGGTTTAATTGTGCTATATGATTTAATGTCATCCCTGATTGGTATTTGTGTCTTGTCTGTGCATAACATCATATTCTTAATATCTAATTTACATTTTAATGGTATTAAAAAATCTAATCCTAATAAACCTCTAAAATCAGTGTCAAAATCGAATAGTAAAAATTTATGAGTTATTGTTCTCTTAAATAAGCTATGTGGAAGTGTGATAATTGCTACTTTGTCGTGTTTAGAAGTTGCGTGTGCTGTTTTTATATAGTGTGTTTGTTCTCTTATTTCGCAATTAATGTTTTTGTTTTTTACTATATTAGGGTGAATTAATGATTGTGAGGCACCTGAATCGAGTAAGAATCTGCCTCCTAACTCGCTGATATATATGTAAGGTAAGCGGTTATAATTCTGTACGTTATTCATGTAAACTATGTTATAAGGTTTTCGAAATTGTCGGTGAGAAAATTTTCGTCATCATTTACATCTTCATTATTTTCGGGATTATCTATTTCCTCATTTATTGAATCATCTTCTTGATCCAATGTTTGAAAGTGGAAATTTTTATTTGATTGGTTTGGTGAAGGTTTCTTATTATATTGTTCCTTCCTATTCTGAGCTATGAATTTGGTCTGAGTGTTCGTATTAAAGTTAGGTTTCTGGTAAGGAGGTTTATTATTGATTTGTAGGGCCCTCCTATTCCTAAGTTTAACCTCTTCTTGTTTCGCGATTGTTACTGCTTGTTCCAAATTTTCAACGTGTTGTAATTTTATGAATATTGCAGTCATTGGGTTTATCTTTTCTAAAAATACATTAAGCGCCATTTGCCGATAAAATTCTCTTTTGTTGGGATCAGATAGTATAAGTGTACTTTCTAAAGCCCTTATTTTTTCTGAAAAAATATCTAAGTTATTATCTTTGTTCAGGCGCATTAATTCCTGTATTAATTGAATTTCATTACGGAATTCGCCAAATCTATTTTTTAACGTCGCTTTTATCTCGGACCAGGTTTTTGCACCTGTTCCTTCTGAGAGCGCCTCAACAGCTTTACCGGTAAGTTTGTTTCTTATTAAACAAGCTACACTGGGGTCGTCCCCATTCGTGATTAAATTTAGTGCGTTTTCTACGCCTTCTAAATAGAATGCTAATGTTCTTTTGTTGCCATCGTATGATGGTAACAATATGGAGAGGGTACTATAGTCAATTGCAATAGTTTTTTCCTCGACTGTGCTAATGTCTAATTTCTTTTCGTTGGCCATTTTTATCCTCAGATTAGAAATACCACAATTAACACAACAAAATATAGGTTACACAAGGTTAGTGTGAAAGGACTCTTGGTAGTAAACAGAGTTTTATGCTTACCACTTGAGCATTATCGATGATAGATTGAGTCTTCTGTTTGATATCTGCTGCCGACGACCACTGTAGATTCTTGACCCGCGTTACGAAGTCGAGCTCACTGATTCGAACTTGATTCGCTTATGAACGCGTGGTTTACCGACTGCGCCAGTTAGGATGTGGGCGAGGGCGAAAGGCTTTTTAAAAAGCTAATTTATAAACAGATAAGAAGGTGTTGATGCTCGGAGGAGCTGGTTAAGACTGACTTTATTTAATCTTGTATTACAATATATAGTATACTTAATGTTCTTGTTTACATGACAAAAGGTTATCTAATTAATGCTGTACATGAATTAGGTCGTTGGCAATCATGGTCATAACAATGGTGTTGATTGTCCTCGTTTCCTGCTACGTGTTATCTTCATGGCTGCTTCCTGGTACGTGGTGTCTTATCGTGCTATGTGGGTGGTTTACACCTACATAACTCCGGCGAAGCGCCAAAAATCAAGTGTTACTTAAGCAAATTAAGGATACCTAAAACCAAATTAAGTATTCATTAGTTAATTATGTCTTAAGTTATTCTTGGGTTAAGTAAAAAAAAACTTCTTTTACTAAACTAAGATTATTTGTATGCTTACTTAATACTTAATAGAAATGATGAAGTATTATTTAAGCCTTGCAAAGTACATAAAGAATTCGTAGTTTTACTTAAGACTTTTTTAAGACTATTCAATCAAAGTCAAAGTCAAATTATTTATTCAATGTAAACCTTTACAGGCACTTATTGACGTCAATAATAATAATAATAATAATAAAAAAACAGTTAACTAACTTATAGTTAAGACTTAACAACTAATCTAACGAGCTATTATAGTCAATAGTCTAGCAATAGTCTTGTCCTACAAATAGATTTCTGAAGACTAATTTAACTACTTAATTACTTGAATTAGTACACTTTGAGAAAAAATACACTTAACGGGACCATTTCTATAAAACAGGATCAAGCAAAAATGGATAGAGTTAATAAAATTAAAAGAACAGGTTCTTTTCGTCGGCGTGTTGACAAATATAAAAGAGTAAATAACAACGCGAGTTTAAGTGTTGCAAATGTTAACAGTGCAACGTCTTCAACATCAGTGTCGGTAACTGTAACATCGGGAACAGCTGTAGACCACGAAGAAGGTAACGCGGAAAATTCGGAAATTGAAAAATTTTGATAGTAAGTAGTTGTGATTCTGATTGCCATGCATTGACATAACCGGGACTTTTTTTTAAAGACCAATAGAGAAGCTGGTCTATTGATAACAATATACAACATACTGCTATCAATGGATTATTGCAGATTCTGAACTTACGTGAGCCAGGTGTTTTACCAAAAGATGCTAGAACACTTCTGAAGACAGTAAAGTCAGTAGATATTACATCTTGCGGCAATGGAGAATATTGGCATAATAGCCTGACTAATAATATTCTACATTATTCTAAAGATCTGGACAAAAATAATATAAATATCGATGGATTACCCCCACATACAAGAGTTCTAAAATAGAGTTCTGGCCTATTTTATGTAATGTTCACGAGATAAATACTGTGCCTGTAATGACCATTGGTATATATTGTGGTATCGGAAAACCTCAGCCTAATGAATTTCTAAGAGCTTTTGTAACTGAATTGAAAGAAATTTTACAAAATGGAATTAATATAAAAGGTTATTTGATAACATTAATAGTAGGATCATTTACATGTGATTCGCCAGCCAGGGCCTTTATAAAAATATAGCTAATTTTAACAGTCAAAATGGATGTCCCAAGTGCACTGCTGTTGGCGAATAGTCGTACGAATCTCGTTGCAATGTGTATCCCAGGTGTGATTTTCGTCATAGAACAAACGAAGGTTTCCGAAACAAAATACATGAGGATCATAGAGATAATATTTTAACAGAACTGCCAATAGACATGATTTTAGATTTCCCCGTTAGTGATTTCCTTCATTTCATAGATTTGAGAATTATGAAGAGATGTTTAATAGGTTGGCGTGATGGGTCTTTCCGTGGATGTCGCACAAAATGGTTGGCAAATGACATTGCAAATATTTCTCGCACTAAGAAAACCGCCGCGGAATTAATAAATGAATTGTTCTTTAATGAATAACAGCACCAATAACTTAGCAAGACTAAGACAGAATGAAAACTACAGAAAACTATCTGGTGTTAACTAAATAAAACTAAAGATCCACTTAATACCAAAATCACATAAGTAATACTTCACCAAGACTTTTTTAAGTGTAAGTTAAGTCTAATGTTTCTAAACTAATACTATGTAAAGTATAACTTGACTTAACTCTTTCTTAACTAAACTTACAAATTCAAAATCTTCTTAACTCTTGCTACGATAAGACAAATTAGAATTAACGCCATTATGAGGTGAGCGTCAAGTTGGCAGGCACACCATGGAATTAGATGGTTTTGACTATGTCAAAAAATTGTGTATAAATAGTGATAAATAGTGACGTATAGCATATAAATGGTGATACTATGGTTCAAAAGATATTTGAGTATCTTGGTGTGCCTGCTAACTTGACGTCAAGATAGCAGGCACATTAAGAAATACAGTTCGTATCAATGTGATTTATATGTCAAAAAACTGTGCATAAATAGTGAATCGAATACGCAAAATTTCAACAATTGTACTTCAATACAAACCGAGATATTACGGTCTCTAAGTGGGCTGCCAACTTGACGATTCTTGCGATGGCGATTCCAGAGAAACGGGTTGAAGTTTTAAACAAATAAATACATGAAAAAATTGTGTGTGAAATTGTGAATCTTTCAATATTAATAAAAAAAGAATTCTTCGTTGCTATTTTCCAAAAATCTAATGTAAACTTATACCATACATTCGATTTTAAGTACAATCGTGCACAATTTTATTTATTGACTTATGATACTGACATAAAGTCTAATTATTTTTAATTCAAGTCATAAAATTACACTTAAATCTATCGTTGTAATGTCAGTTTCACGTTATTTCTATGGAAACTTATGTCAAGCAATTTGTAATTTTAGTGACTCGAATTAAAAGTCTCGGATAGTGGTGGACGAGCGAGTGTCGCGAACGACCGAGAGATGGCGTGATTTTGTTTACGTGCGGTGAGCCGGTGATACGAGAATGGTGCGCGAAAAGTTTTATTTGTTTGTGTTGAAATTGATAAGCAGTGAGTACATTTGCATCAGAAGTGAAAGTGTTTAAATCGTTTAATAACAACCTACATTTTTATAGGTACGCAGCTTATTTTCTATTTCTATTTACAAAAAAGATATACTTAGGTACGGTCGGGGTCGCCGTCACTTTACCACTTTACAGCGATTTTCGTGTGAAGCGCACCGACCGGCCGGGTACCTACGTGCCCGTAACAAATAGACGACGTGGTGTGCAAGGGATTTTGACCTTTAGACTGGTAAAGCGACGGAGTCCGCCATTGTACCTAATGTGAGGTAGATATTTTCTCAGTCATTCAAAACTTTTCATATTTACTACTCGACCACCGACAAGTTACCTGCCTAGTCTTTTATGACTAATAAACAAAGAATGAGCTACGAATAGTTATTCCGTGTTTTGTCTCTTTTACTCTAACTAAAAATTACGTTTAAATGACAGGAACAAAACACGGAATAACTATTCGTAGCTTATTCTTTGTTTATTAGTCATAAAAGACTAGGCAGGTAACTTTAACATTTAATGCACTAGGAATATACTTGACCCTAGTTAACTTTACGAAAGATAAGCTTGGTAAGCCTGGGCTAATGCGGTGTCATCAAAGGATCCAAACACCAGTGCGCTCAGAAAGAAGTACAACTTTGCCGCCAGATCCTTTAAGAAGGACATCGCCAAGGCGAAGTCATCATTCATAGGTAGAATTGGCGAGAGGCTAGTGCGTCTTCCTTCGGGGACGCGTGCGTTCTGGTCTCTCGCCAAAGCTATCTTAGGGAATTTTTGTCAGCCGTCCCTACCACCATTGCACAAGACCGATGACTGCCTGGCCTATACTGCAAAGGAGAAAGCCGATCTCTTGGGCTCTCTTTTCGCATCAAACTCGACCTTGGACGATGGGGAAAACTCTCCACCAACCATACCGCATTGCGCTTGTACAATGCCAAACGTTCAGTTCCTGCAAAGGTCAGTTCGTAAGGCTCTTTTTTCCCTTGATATCCATAAGGCGAGTGGGCCAGATGCAGTTCCACCCATTGTGCTTCGGACGTGTGCTCCTGAATTGGCACCAGTTCTAACGCGCCTTTTCCAGCTCTCTTACACCACTGGCGTCGTCCCGAGCTCTTGGAAGACAGCCCTTGTGCACCCGATTCCAAAAAAAGGCGATCGCTCAGATCCGTCTAACTACAGGCCAATAGCTATTACCTCTTTACTCTCCAAAGTAATGGAGTCCATTATAAACCGCCAGCTCTTAAGGTACCTAGAAGAGAACCAGCTACTAAGTGATCGCCAGTATGGTTTTAGTCGCGGTCGATCGGCTGGTGATCTTTTAGTGTACCTTACTCACCGATGGGCGGTGGCAGTCGAGAGTAAGGGGGAGGCACTGGCAGTTAGCTTGGACGTAGCGAAAGCTTTTGACAGGGTATGGCACAGGGCTCTTTTCTCTAAACTTCCATCATACGGGCTTCCTGAGAAATTGTGTTCATGGGTTGCCAGCTTTCTTACTAGGCGTAGCATCAGAGTCGCCGTCGACGGTTCGTGCTCCGACATGAAGCCCGTGAATGCTGGAGTCCCGCAGGGGTGTGTGTTGTCCCCTACTTTGTTTCTTCTGCATATCAATGACATGCTGCATAACAACAGCATTCATTGCTATGCGGATGACAGTACTGGGGATACGCTCTACACCGGGCGAGCTAATATTTCTCTGGAAAGCGTCATCGAGAGCCGGAATAAACTTGTGACTGACACCGAGAACATGTTAAGTCATGTCTCGGATTGGGGCCGACATAACCTAGTCCGCTTTAACCCCTCCAAAACACAAGTTTGCGCATTTACCGCGAAAAAACATCCCTTCGTCGTACCTCTGAACTTTGAGGGAGCTCCCCTTGATACCAATCCGATTATTGGAATCCTTGGCGTCGATATTTCGAGTGACGTTCAGTTTCGTGGTCATTTGGAAGGTAAAGCAAAATTAGCTTCGAAAAAGCTGGGTGTGCTTAATAGAGCGGGTCAGTATTTCACGCCGGCCCACCGTTTACAACTGTATAAAGCACAGGTCAGGCCGCATATGGAATACTGCTCCCATCTCTGGGCTGGAGCACCCCAATACCAACTCCTTCCATTTGACCGCATTCAACGCAGAGCTGCTCGAATTGTCGGCGACGTGGTTATTTCAGGTCGGCTCGATCCACTGGCTCTTCGGAGAGACGTTGCGTCTCTCTGTATATTGTACCGTATATATCATGGGGAGTGTTCTGAGGAATTGTTCGGCTTGATCCCTGCCGCTAATTTCCTTCACCGCACTACACGCAATCGACTGTCATTCCATCCACATCGCCTTGATGGATGGCGGTCTACTACTGTGCGTTTTTCAAGAAATTTCTTGCCTCGAACTACAGTGTTGTGGAACCAGCTCTCGGCGGCGGTATTTCCGGACCGTTACGACTTAGGGATCTTCAAGAAACGCCTATTCCTTCCTTAAAGGCCGGCAACGCGCCTACGATTCCTCTGGTTTTGCGGGTGTCTATGGGCGGCGGTGATTACTTTCCATCAGGTGACCCGCTTGCTCGTTTGCCTCCTTCTGCTATAAAAAAAAAAAAAAAAACCTACTATGAAGTAATACGTATTAGTCGACCAACATAATTAGGCGCATGTCAGCTAGACGTTTATCACAGTTGTTTAATAATTTACAAACTAAACGTATCTTCTTCGATATTCCATTTTAAAATCTGACCACTCAGCATGTGCAAACTAATTGAAGTGCAATATATTTAGATTGTTAATCATTGAACAATTATGATAAACGTCTAGCTTTAATGCGATTAATTATGTTGGTCGAGTAGTAAATATGAAAAGTTTTGAATGACTGAGAAAATATCTACCTCACATTAGGTACAATGGCGGACTCCGTCGCTTTACCAGTCTAAAGGTCAAAATCCCTTGCACACCACGTCGTCTATTTGGTACGGGCACGTAGGTACCCGGCCGGTCGGTGCGCTTCACACGAAAATCGCTGCAAAGTGGTAAAGCGACGGCGACCCCGACCGTACCTAGGTATATCTTTTTTGTAAATACCATAATAGAAAATAAGCTGCGTACCTATAAAAATGTAGGTTGTCATTAAACGATTTAAACACTTTCACTTCTGATGCAAATGTACTCATCACTGCTTATCAATTTCAACACAAACAAATAAAACTTTTCGCGCACCATTCTCGTTCTCGTCTCGCACCAGGCTCACCGCACGTAAACAAAGTCACGCCATCTCTCGGTCGTTCGCGACACTCGCTCTTCCACCACTATCCGAGACTTTTAATTCGAGTCACTAAAATTACAAATTGCTTGATATAAGTTTTCATAGAAATAACGTGAAACTGACGTTACAACGATAGATTTAAGTGTAATTTTATGACTTGAATTAAAAATAATTAGACTTTATGTCAGTATCATAAGTCAATAAATAAAATTGTGCACGATTGTACTTAAAATTGAATGTATGGTAGAAGTTTACATTAGATTTTTGGAAAATAGCAACGAAGAATTCTTTTTTTATTAATATTGAAAGATTTACAATTTCACACACAATTTTTTCATGTTTTTATTTGTTTAAAACTTCAACCCGTTTCTCTGGAATCGCCATCGCAAGAATCGTCAAGTTGGCAGCTCACTTAGAGACCGTAATATCTCGGTTTGTATTGAAGTACAATTGTTGAAATTTTGCGTATTCGATTCACTATTTATGCACAGTTTTTTGACACATAAATTACATTGATACGAACTGTATTTCTTAATGTGCCTGCTATCTGCTATCAAGTTAGCAGGCACACCAAGATACTCAAATATCTTTTGAACCATAGTATCACTATTTATATGCTATACGTCACTATTTATCACTATTTATACACAATTTTTTGACATAGTCAAAACCATCTAATTCCTTGGTGTGCCTGCCAACTTGACGCTCACATTATGAGCTATGTTTAACAAAAAATATTCAGAAATTAACTAACGACATCATAACAAGATGACATTTTAATTAAAGTATGTCTTTGTTAAATTTTTTCTAGTTGCATGAATGTCTTATAACGTTTGCATAAAATGTAATATTATTTTCTAAGTTTTTTCTATGCAATACAATTTTCCAATATTTTATTGTTCATATAACCGCCTCTGTGGTCTAGTGGCTAAGCTACCTGTTTCAGACCCAGAGGTCCCGGGTTCGATTCCCAGCGGGGGGTACATCTTTGTGTGCTCGGTTTGGTTGGTGGTAGGGCTGTTAAGTCCGCCTGGCTAGCTACCACCATCTTATCTAAGTCTGTCGCCATAACAACGATGTTTATAGCATTGTTGTGTTCCGGCAGTTTGAGATAAGATAGCCAGTTCCTCAGTGGTTGAGGATTCCGGGTGAAGCGCGCTTCCACCTTCGGCCTTATCGTCACTTACCATCAGGTGAGATGAAGGCCAAGCGCTTACCCGTTGCCAATAAAAAAAATATATATATATTAAGTTTTTTTCAAGGCCCTCCTGTTTTATAACATTATCCATCGATTTTACACGAGAAACCAATGCGTTTTATATTTCCAACGCGTAAAACGACATTACTTACCGGTCTTTTCTAGACATAATATAAATTACTTAGTTAGTAAAATAATTTAATCGCCATTTTCATGAACCTTCGTATAGAGTTGATTTAGTGTTAAAGATCTTATGTTTTCTTAATTATATCCTCTTTAGTAAAAACAGTCTTTTATAGTTCTTCATTAAGTTAAAATAACATAGTCTGTAAAATTTTATTATTGCTCTTAAATAGGTATTCAAGATATCTTCAAGTCTATTTCTATGTCTAAAGTCAATCTACAAGATATCTCAAAGTACTTGTTTAGAAATCCTTAAAACAATACACTCTTATTTAGGGTTTAAGTCTGCCTTAAGAGTACTTAGTCTTAATTCTGTCTTAGTGATTTCCTAAAGAATGTGCCCATTTATACTTACCATGGTCTTGGGGCTTTTCTTCAAGATATCTTGAACGCCACTATAGTCTTAGCCAAGACAACGGCTGGAAGTAGTCTACTAGTCTTCAAGATATCTTCAATGTCTTTTTAAGAGAAGCAGTTGCTGCTTGGGTACATAACCTCAAAATACAAAAATTAACATATTTTAAAAACTACTTGTTTGCGGCAGGGAGGTAAGTGTAACTTTAATCAACGTTTATAAATTAATAACAGGGTTATAATAATAATGTTTTAGCAGTTGAATAGTGAAGCTGTAACAAACACAAACCACTTTCGTATTTTAAATTAGTAAGGGTTAGGATAAAGAACAGAAAACTATTATTTTATACTCTTTATCTATTATTATATGCCAAATGTTCAATTATGGTTCAATTTGGGTTCAATAAAACACATTTCTCTTATTTATTACTTTTTATTTGTACACTTTTATACATATTCCCGTTAACTTCGAGTTAACAAAACAAGTTTCGAGTTTCTGGTAAAGGGGTAGGTACCTATTTTCGTCGCATTAGGTATACACTTAGAATAATAACGCTATAGAAAGATAGTCTTCATACAAGCGCTCTGTCAAAAATGAAGCACTAAACCGATTCACACACGCGTGACGTGCGCGCATGGCCGTGATCTGCTGTCTCTTTCCAATTCTATGAATATGAAAGAGACAGCACTGCGGCAGCCGCTGCTACCGAGGCTTTAACTTAGAGAATCACACTGCAGTACGTTTATATTTTGACCTAATTAACTACAAGATACTATGAAATTTGAAAGCTTACCTGTGAAAAGTGATGTTATTACACTTCTTTTGTTTTTCAGATGTGTTGTGACACAATTTAACTGCACAAACCGTAATTTTTTTTTTGTTTTCGCGAGACACGTTCGGCGCGCTGTGACATTGAACACTACGGAGCGGTCCGGCGTTTGGTGCCATTTCTGTCTCCAATCAATGTGCTTCAAAATAGGCGCGCGAACTTGGTTTCTATAGCGTTATTATTCTAAGGGTATACATTTCTGCATCTTATACAAAGTACGAAATCAAAAATTTGACAAACCAGGAAGTCAATTTTGATAAAATTATAAAACAAAATGATCTAGAAAATTAGTATAAAAGGTATTTAAAGACTAAATTTTACCCTATGTAAGAGATTTGAAATTTTCGATAGTAAACTATCACATAAATAATGATAAATAGAAGTTTTTAAAAAATTGTTCGATTTTGCTAAAAGAAGAAACGTTTTGAATTTTATTTTAGATATCGGAAAACAGCTTAACCCAACATTAAAAAAACTAATTGGCTTACGCAGACCTTTGATTTAAAGAAAAAACACTGCACACCTTATTAAAAAAAAAAATGCTAGGAAAACTGTCATCATAAATTAAGTAGAACTCACAGACATTGGAACGTCAAAGAAATAATGTTGGTTTAAATTTTAATAAAAGTCTGATATCGCATACGAGCTTCATTAGCTATCGTAGCATTTGGACTACAAATCACATTTTCATTCAACATTTTACCTCAGTATAAAAGAAAATTATCTAATTCACAACATATTGATTAAATTAATTTGAAAATTTTTTGACAAGAAGCAGCTCCACGTTTAGAGTCGATTAGTAAAAAACTTGCACTCAAGAGATTAAGTGCAAATTTTATTAGGTACTTACCATTCGATCACGTTATCAAAAAATGACTTTTTTAAAGACAAAATTGCATTTCAACTCTTTTGTCATTAATTAGCACAATTAATGACACACAATGTTTTCAAAGTGCGTCTCTTGATGATAAACGAAATGCGTTACGTTTTACATCGTAATCGGCCTTAAACCTTAAGCATGCAGAGCATGTTAAAAAAATTAAAGAAAAAGAATTCCGACCTTATAATCAAAGCAATAAAGTTAAAACACATAAGTATACATACATATAATCACGACTATCATCCCCAAAGGGTTAGTCGGAGACTAGGCAATGGGGACAGCAAATGCAGTCCTCTACAGTCCACTTTTCACCATATAGCGACTGCACGTGTGCTCAGCGTGACAGGTGGTAAGCCCATCACCGCTCTATGCTGTTGGATGTATGTACATAGGTACATTAGTGCGTTAGTCTCCTTTTACGACACCCAAGGGAAGAGAAGGGGTGGTGGTATCCTATCACCGCTACGCGACATGGTTAGAATCATCGTGTCCAATATACCGACAGAGCCCTATTAGGAGTCCTACAAACTTTATTATTTTTTGTTAGGTTGCCTCTTCTTCCAGTGAACACTGTTGTAGAGTCCTATTAGGAGTCCTACAAACTTTATTATTTTTTGTTAGGTTGCCTCTTCTTCCAGTGAACACTGTTGTAGAGTCCTATTAGGAGTCCTACAAACTTTATTATTTTTTGTTAGGTTGCCTCTTCTTCCAGTGAACACTGTTGTAGAGTCCTATTAGGAGTCCCACAAACTTTATTATTTTTTGTTAGGTTGCCTCTTCTTCCAGTGAACACTGTTGTAGAGCCCTATTAGGAGTCCTACAAACTTTATTATTTTTTGTTAGGTTGCCTCTTCTTCCAGTGAACACTGTTGTAAAGTAAGTTTTTCAAAGTTTGAGGATACGAGATGAAGAGCTCTTACATTATCGGCTTAAACATCTTTTACCAAATGGCATAAAGGGCGATTTATTCCATAGTGCAACAAAAAAAACCAAAACACCAAGACAAAATCCATAATGTTTTCTGTTTAGAATGAAGTGGCAAACCGAAAAATATTGATAATAGATATTAACCGGATTTCAAGGCTTGGTTCCCCTTTACATAAATATACACATTGTGTTTTCTGAGGTTTAAGCGAGCACTACACATTGAAATGACACTTTTTAAGGATTAACTCGCGTTTAATTTACTATTTACATAGTTATTTATATTATCCGTGGTGGAGACTCCCCGTGACCCTCTCCCTGTAAAGGGTTCGAAACGTCAGGATAATATAAGAAACTATGTGAATAGTAAATTAAACGCGAGTTAATCCGTAAAAAGTGTTTTATTTCAATACACGTTGTAATCCCGCGTCAGCAGCTAACGGGTGTCATGTCCATATCCTCTTGTTTCGAAGACTCCTAGAGATTACTCAATTGAATTTCTATTGTGTCTGGTTTTTACTGAGCTGAGATAAGCTCATATCCGCCAATATTATCTCGCAGTATCTCGCGACTAAAGCACTCATACATTAGAACAAATTCTAATGGAAGTGATCATGGTAGTTTAAAAGTTATTTAAAAATACTAATGGGTGAAAGAGGATGTTATCTTACATTATAAAATAAGATAAGAAAGGGATGTTGAAGTAAAATGCACGGATACAGTTCTCGTACTAACAAAGTTGCTACTTATAAGAGACACGTCATAAGTAACACTCGCACTTCACAGCATAAAACTATCACAATGGCGTATTTAGTACATAGTGGGAGTTTTATTTAGCAATCGGTCACGTTTAAGACAACTATAAATTACAAAGTGGCTTTATTTTATACCGACCTTGCTACCCTATCGGCTAAAAAATACGAATATGAACATGGGCTTCATTTGACATTTGAAGCCCATAATATGCCCATATGACAAAATATGAGCTTCAAATGTCAAATGAAGCCCATGTCCATATCCATATTTTTAGCCGATAGACCCGCAGACCCCAAAGCAAGTGTCAACGGACAGATCCATGCTCCAGCTTCTATTAGTGTTATTACTTGGCGAATGCTCACTCTATTCGACCGCAACCACAAAAATATTTAATAGAATCATTACATTATAAAGTGAAGTCGCCGTTTTCCTGTATCTGTGGCCCCGCTTTCTCCTTTTATACCACGCAATTAAATTTTCCGCGGTTTACACTGATAGAAATATCGATAAAGGTCAACATCGACCTTTATTATAAATAATTTGTAAATATATTGTACAAAATGGCTAAAGTATGACGGTGTTTCTAAGTTAGTGTGGACTAAAATAAGAAATGATAGAATAAATTATCAAATAGTGATGTTTTTACCAATTACCAATTTAAAGTTCATATATTATACATACATTTGCTATTCTTTCTACAAGCGTTTATGACACTTGTCTGGGCCCTCGCAGCGTAGCAATTAGAATAAATTAGCTTTATTGGTGGTTTTTTCGTTTCACATCAATAAGCTACCTCACACAGTTCATGTGGAAAATTTAATACAGCTATTTCATAATTTGTAGACGCATCATAATCACAGTTAACTATTTCACGTTTATAGTTTTATTTTGAAGTAATTATGAATAATTCGTTGTAAGGGCTATACCGGCACCGGCTCATTGTCGCCATAGATCTTAGGTAGAATGAAATCTGTTTCCGTATTGCAATGAATGCAATGAATAACAACATTCGCATAATGTCAGGAAAGTGCTGAGTATTCACGTTAGCAGAATACTCTCGATACATTTGTATAAAAACGGAACCTACCTACCCGTAATATACTTTATATTAATTTAAATATTACAAGTTTTGGATCAACATATTATCCAAAATTGAATTCGCAAGTTGAAATGCATGCTGCACCTCTTTGAAAAAAATCTCGTAAGTCTTTATAATAAGCCTTCTTTCCACGGGAAATGAGTACCAGATTATTTTTAAATATTGTATAAACTAGCGTGTTTTATTTTCCTTCGATTTTTGTTGACAAATTCGGCTAACTTTCGTCGAATAGAACAATCAGTGTACATCAAAATAGTATCCATTGCATCACCTATATTACACGCAGGGAATGTCGTTTTGCGTATATGTCATTTCGCGTATGTCATTTCGCGTATATGTCATTTTGCGTATATGTCATTACGCGTGGCCGAAATATGTCACTATGCGTGTAACCCAGTCTTCCTAACACGTAAAATAGTGAATTAAGCGCGGGTAGACGCGTTCCACTTCAATATGTATCATCGCTAACTTACTAGTAAACAGCATTCCTTAGTTCTACCAATTCATCCGGTATTGTATTGTTATGTATAAACATCATAGCAATTAAGTCAGTCTTCTACTGGCCAACTACTCGACCAGATCAACTAGATCAGACGACGAAATCACAGCCCAGTCCGTTACGGAGGCCCTACTGTCTAAGCGCATCCAAGACTTCGTCTGGCCGTAATTCGCCGTACACGGCTGTACTGCGCCAATCGCTAGTGAAACAAACAACAGCGAGCGTATGTACAGTCAAGAGCAAAAATATGTAAACAATTGTAACTCCTAATACAATAGAATAAGAGTCAAAGTGTTTAAATATTGGTACTCGTGACTGTACGATGAATTACGGGCCGACGAAGTTTAGGATGCGCTTAGACAGTAGGCCCTCAGTGTTCTCTACAAGTGTCAACTTTCTACTTTACCATTTCAAATTGGTACATACTTACACATACCTTAGACTAAAAAAAATTACAAAGTTCATTAAGTAATTATAATATTATATAAAAAAACAATATTTATAAAGTGCAATAAATATGTAAGTCACAACACATTAGGATATTTAAAATAATAACATTTAGCTGGAATGATTATGTTTATACCGAAATATTTCGCAAGAAGACTATTGTTTAATGGTTGTTATTTATATGCTTCCTGTACTTGGTACCAGTATAAAATGTTTGGTTAAGTTTTTACTCAATTCACATGGCAAATATAGATTTTCATTTACCTAAAGTATGGTCCAGTAAACAAGTGTTTTGTACGAAATATATCAGCACAAACCAGATTACATGGAAGCAAAAGATCAATTAGTGATAGGTATCTATGGCGAAGTGTCAGCACAGATTAAAATAATTAAACTAAAAATTAATTTATCCAGGATATATTATAAGATTTGGTAAATTGCAGTTGCTATTTAAAAAAAAACATTCAGTCGAATTGAGAACTTCTTCCTTTTTTTGAAGTCGGTTAATAAAAAGAGTTTTCATACAATTTTGCACGAATAATATTTAAAAAAATACTGTTTATATGTAGATATGAGCACTTCGCCTTAGTTGGTAAGAAAACTTTGAGAACAATTTAATAATTTAGGGCAAGGATAACATTTAAGAAGAAAAGTGTTCAGAATAGTATAATGTTAAGAAGGAATGGAATATTTGGTGCTATATAATATTTGCAATGGAAATTACATACTTGTTTAGAGACAACCAAAACAGATTCACAAGTTGCTTCATCGCCGCTCGCTTCGCAGGCAAATTCCAATTCATTAAACTAGTAAACCTAGTATTCTAAAACTATACATTTGAATATAAATTCTTTACAATGAGCACTGTCTGTATAAAACTGCGAAAATGAGGTACACTTAACATTACTGATAAAACCCCAATTATAATATGTGAAATTTTACCATTTTCAGCACCAACAGTATATTTTTAAAGTTCAATTTCATTTATCATGTTTATTTCTAGCGCTTACGAGCTTGGACACACACATTGGACTAATTACAAAATCATTATACAAAAAGAATTGGATAAGATGCGAGAAAGACTCGCGCCTAGAGGGTCCCGTACCTATCATGAGTTTTACATAAAGGTTTTATGCGATCTTACAATCAGAGTGCTGATTGTAACTCACATTTAGCATTTAGTCATTTAGCAAAAAAGAGAAATTGTGTGGCAATGAAGCAGCACCTTTTTAGGCCTTCCGTCGCATAAAGTCCACTATATCAAAATGTCCACTGTATCAAAAAGTCCATAGTGTCAAAACGTGGATAGTATCAAAACGTCCCCAGTATTGAAATGTCCATAGTATCATTATGTCCATTCTTCATCAAGTCACTTTATCAAAATGCCCACTGTATCAAAATAACTTTGCATGTAAATTGCGATCTATTCGTTGTAGTTAGGTTTTAATTAAAACTCAACCTAACTCTAACTAACCTCGAAATTCAAGACAATTTGTCTGAAATGTCTAACCTATCACGTGACCTACATGAATAAGGCAGCTAGTATTTCTGTTGTCTAATAAAAAAATAACCTCGATATTCAAGATAATCGCTACGCTGCGCTTCGCGACTGTCTTAAATTTCTAACCTATCACGTGACCTACACGAGTAGGGCAGCTAGCGCACCAAAAACACTTTTATAATAGAGTTGATATTTCGATACAGTTGGCATTTTGGTGAAATGTGTATTATATTGGCTATGGTCAGTCTTAAATAAATATTTGATTTATTCAAGACTGAGAATAAATCAACTATTTATTCAAGACTGACCCGGCACAGCCCAACGTCACTTCATCATTTTACTCGTCTTCCATAGCCAATATAATACACATTTCATCAATTACGTGCTTTTATTACAAACACTACATTGGCGACGAGGATTTAAAAAAAGAGGTTATTTTTTTCGTGGCGTGTACCTGACGATTGATACAATCGGAAAAATCGGAGAATTTCAAGTAGTCGGTGGGATTTGGACATTATACCCGGAACGCCTTGAAATGTATTTCAAGGTGAAGGGTGTGGAAAAAAATATGTGGTTACCAAATTTAATCGCGGTAATGGGCGAGGAACCATATGAACTGCGGAGTAATTTGATGAGTCCCACTAAACCAGCTTCTAGTACATATGAAGAAGTGGTGAAAATACTCCTAAAATCATCTGCAGCCGAAAACGTCTATAATGGCGGAGCGGTATCGTTTTAGACAAAGGAAACAAAAAGAGGAAGAAACGATATCTCAATATTTGGCGGACTCAAAAAAAATGGCCAAGTTTTGTGAATTTGCTGCGGATTTAGAGGATAACTTACAAGAACAATAAATTGGTTTGTGGGTTGAGGAGCGACGTTATAAGACAACGTTTGTTTGCAGAACAGTCTAAAGTACCAGAAAGCCGTTAAACTTTTTTTTTTATTTATTGTTAGAAAACAAACGGTCATTCAACACAAAAACGCAAAATACAATGTTAACAATGTACAGACCTATAGTTTCCTTAATTAACTATATTATTGTAGCTTACTTAGATGTATTATTGTTTAAGCATTTAAGTAGGTACTTTAAACTTGTATGTGCTTTGGAAGCAGCGGAGCACGATGCGGCGGCGGGGCGGCGCTCGGACAAGCTCATCCGGGACTCGCAGCGGCCGGATACTCACTGTATAGTGTGTGGTTCTCGGGACCATCATGTCGATGGTAGCCGTTACAAGAATTACGAATGTAGTAAATGCAGACGTTCAGGTCATTTGCGAAGAGTTTGCCCGGCCTCGCCCGCTGCGTACATGTAGAATGAAAACTCCGCCCAGATATAAATATTTATGTGTAACTACGGTGCTACGGGTTACTAATAATATTACTTGTTTTAGTTTAGTTGTTAAGTTATTTAGAAGTTGTTTTTATGTTAATTAGTAATAGTATTTTGCTAGGGAAATAAGTTAGGATTGTAGTATATTGGCTATGGAAGTCAGACGCGTAAAATGATGAAGTGACGTTGGGCTTGTGTCAAGTCAGTCTTGAATAAACGGTTGGATCAATTACGTGCTTTCATTACAAAGGATTGTAGTATATTGGCTATGGAAGTCAGACGAGTAAAAGAAGTGACGTTGGGCTTGTGTCAGGTCAGTCTTGAATAAATGGTTGAAACAATTACGTGCATATATTACAAACACTGCAAAATGGACAATTGGTGCAGTGGTCATTCTGATAATAGGACATTTTAAAGTGGACGTTTTGATACAGTGGACATTTTGAAATGGACGTTTTGATACTATGGACGTTTTGATACAGTGGCCATTTTGAAATGGTGTGCGACTAAAGGCTTTTTAGTGACAACACGAAGCAAACTGCAATTTTGTTCAAAATAAAAACTAAGTTTGATTGACGTGATGGAATACTGTCACTCAACATTATAAAAATGTTCCCTGTTGGAAATAATGATTTCTATGGAGTAATATACACTCGCGAGCATTAAACCGGAATCGCTTTACCGCGGGACTCATTTTTACAGTTTCTATGCAATGAACTATTTTATACGTTGTGGTATATGATTTCAAAGTTAATAAGCTTTCAACCTCGTTCAAAATGTAAAAAACAAAAAAACATTTTTACAACAACAGAAGGAGGGGAGGCCTTTGCTCTGCAGTAGGACAAAATGGGCTGACAATAACAATAACAACAAAATACTGTTTTGTTTTGAAGTCCTTAAACACTATACAAAGTGAGCATCAATAAAAATTGGTCATCAGTCCAATATTTCACGTCACTGGGAACACTGAATCTGAAAGAAAATGGAAACCACACCTGCAGAACCTGTTTAAATCGCCAGGAAGGTTTAGGAAGACTGGAAAACTTTATACACATTGTAAATAAAAAACATATCTTTACATCGTATTCTTTTAAACATCCACAACTTCAACATCCTGTTGCAACAATTCCCTATATCTAGGTAATTTTAATAATTTTAAATTTTTTTGATATCATTTGAAAGCTTACAAAATTACCTTACAAATTATATACTTACCACAATCTATTTCATTGCATAAAAATGGTAAAAAGTTGTCTTTAGCAATCCGCGATTAAGTGATACCGATTTATTGCTCGCGAATGTATGTGCCAAAAACTGTATTGCAAAAGAGATACCAAAAGGACATTTTTTTTCTATCCATACTGCTATATTGACTTTAGTATTCGATAACATTAACGTAACGTTAAGAGGCCTATTACATCTCGAATCTGATTTTTGCGTAAAATGCCCATTTTCGCATTTTTTAGTAATTTTGCAGTTGTATTTATCGTTTTTATCGAAATAGTATAATAAATTTGTGCATAATATTACAAATCTCCATTCTGTGAGCATAACTTGAATTCGGACGGCCGGCGCATCGCATTTAGTAGTAATTTTGCAGTTGTATTTATCGTTATTATCGAAATAGGATAATAAATTCATTATAAAATCTTTATTCCTCATGAAGTAACAATTACTCTGGTATAAATTTTGCTCAATAATATTATCGTAGATAGGCGATATTCACAGTTAACTTATAGCGATTTTCGAAGTCTTTTGGTTTAGAATATGATTTTTTCCTATATAAAATCAATGATATTTAAAAATTCCGAGGCCGCTACGCACTATTCGACTATATAAGAGACACCATTATATTTTTTTTGTTTCAACTGTTTAGAACAGTAGTTCATGCAATCGATGAGCTCAAAAAAGTGCCTTCGCGCACTTTATGAAAATATTTCTCTGCAATTTTGGGTTTAATTAAAAAGTTAAGCAAATTTTACAAAGAGCGAGGCCGCTACGCACTATTCCAATAGCTATTCTACACTATTCAATAAGTCATAATTGTTAATGTATTTTTGTTACTGAGATCCATAACGCTAAAATTGGCCATTTTACGCAAAAATCACAGTCGAGATGTCAGACCTCTTAACATAAATGAAGCAGAAAAAAGAAATCCTGACACTGACAGATGTACTGTCGTAACACAATGCACCCAACTAGGGTTTCATTATTTACACTCTTCGGTACGGAACCCCAAAAACTTAAGTGATATTAGACTTTTTACAATACAATGTGATGAGAAAATTTGTACAGTGTGTTGTAAAATGATATTCGAAAATTTCATAAAACGCTAAGAGTTAATAATATTATTTTTTTTCGAAATTACTTTTAAAGTGGCATAGTATTGTCAAATGTTATTTTCTTCACAGCGACAAGCCACTACGCGCGTCCGAGGCTAGTACACGAATGATATGATCGTACGTCACAGAGTAATGAGCTTCGAGTACAATTAACTATGTATACTCTTTGGTAGTGAGTGATGCCTAGTCCGAGTTGTAACCCGTCTCCTGCATTAAAGGCTGCATGTCCTCCTGACGTTTGTCACCCCTATTCGATATTCTGGTCACGCCGTCGAGCACTCCGATATCGGATAACCTGTGAACAGAAGCCAAATCAATTTTCGAAGCTTTTTATTAGTCATGAGAAATTTAGCTCTTTGAAGAGATAAGAGCCGTTTAGCTCTATACCCAGTCAAGAGCTATATAGCTCTTTTAGCTCAGTAGCTCAGTTAGCTCAGTGTAGTTCATGAAAATAGAAGGCTCTTGAGCCGTTTAAGTGTACTGTTCAGGAAATAGCGCGAAGCGCAACGTAGCGATTGTCTTGAATTTCGATGTATTTTGTTTTATTAGAAAACAGAAATCTAGCTTCGTACAAAATTTAGATTATTTTTTTAAATTTTTTTTTTAAACTTTAAAAAATTTTTATAAGTACATTGGATACCGCTCAGGTTTCCGCGCGGTTTTACAGGGGGGCCAAAATTTCGTTGGATTTTAGCTACGACGCAGCGTTTTCGAGATATTCGCGTTTTTATAAAAAGTTATCTTATTTTTTTTCCAAGTAGGTATTTATGTTTTAAGGCTCCATGTAAAAATCAACAGAAAATTTTGTCGTGCACCCCCTCTGCGACACCCTAACCCTTTTGTATATCGAGGCGAGCCGCTTTCAATTCCGAGCCGACATATTCCGATGAAACACTGAGCTAATTGAGCCAAAATGAACACAGAGCTAAATTGAACGGGAGTGAGCTAGAGATGCGTTAAGCTAGAATAGGTGAACTCGCTCGCGAGCTACTCATCGCTACTTTTTATTGGTTTAACTATTTCTTTTTTTTTTTACCTTTGATCAGGTATGAAAACAATCAACGTTCTCAAAAAGTCGGAACAAAAAGAATAGTTGGCGAGATGTTTACGTAATTATTTTGTTTAAAGCGTGTACGAAGCTAAGGGTCAACATGACGAAGTGCGCCTTTAAAAATGCTATTCTACCAAAAAACACTTGTACGACATTCGTCAAATGTATATTTCATTGCTGCCACGCTTCCGCTACGATTTAGTAGACGATTGTGTATCTAGTAGTGCAGTACCTGTAAAAGGTAATTAAGTTGTTAGCACTAAATACTAATCTATACTAATATTATAACATTTTTATGTTTGTTTGTATTGAAGAGGTTCATAATACTAGACCGATTTAAAAAAATGAGATTCTTTAACATCTATTTATTTAACATGTGACCAGAAATAAACTGAAACTGCCGCTGGCCCATTGCGCCGCACATTATTCGACACGAAGCAAACACCTCAACCGTGTCAACAGATGGCGCCACAAACGCATACCAACGACGTCGCCATACTACGACGATAAAATAGTATGGGAAGCCTGCATCGCGGTAGCGAAGTTTCACCATCTCCTTCGCTATATAGGGCGTCCCACGGACATGCCACATGGAGGGAAAGTACCTTGAATATTGTAGATGGAACATTTTACTGAAAGAAGACATTATTTTAATTTAAAAAACAATTTAAACCGCATTCATAGATATTTAAATAATCACATGGTTGAACCGGGAATCGAACCCGTTACATGGGAAAATAATCACCTGCAGCTTTATCATACCGATCGAAAGGCTTCATCATAAGAATTATTTTTTGCTAAATAACATAGTGTCACAAATAAAAGGGAGACCATGAATTTTAACATTTTTAATACAATATTAAACAATTTATGTATGTATTTATTCCAATGTCAGTTGTATGTTCTTACGGCAATGTCAGCTTTTCATTTTTCTGAACAAAATTTCACATCAAATGTTAAAATTCATGGTCTTCCATTTATTTGTGACACTGTTATTTAGCAAATAATAATCCTAAGGATGATTATTTTTCTCATGTAGCGGGTTCGATTACCGGTTCAACCATGTTATTATTTAAATATCTATGAATGCAGTTTAAATTGTTTTTTAAATTACGGTAATGTCTTCTTTCAGTAAAATGTTCTACAATATTCAAGGTACTTTCCCTCCATGTCGCATGTCCGTGGGACGCCCTGTATATACACCTCCAACTAACATCCGTTAGACTTCGGTCCCTGTACCACCTAGCTCGGAGGAAGATCTTCCCTTTGGCCTTCCTACCATGTGGCATCCGTTCCACCTACCAACAGCTCCACCTATCAACCTTATTGGTTAGGTACTAATGTTTTCCAAAAATCATTTCAGCCGCTACTTTATTTTACTTCAATAACTCCAATTTATATTACTTAGCACAGTATCAATACGATAATTGGAAATCATATTACACAATTCTATGACCACGGCTTATATTTCGGTTCGACGCGATTCTGTTTCGGCGTGCAGTGGTACTGGGGGTAGCAATGCGCATTTGTCTGGCACAGACTATAATAGCTCGTTAGATTAGTTATTAAGTCTTAACTATAAGTTAGTTAACTGTTTTTTTATTATAATTAGTATTGACGTCAATAAGTGCCTGTAAAGGTTTACATTGAATAAATAATTTGACTTGACTTGACTTGAGCTTCCCTACTGGGTTATAATATAACTCACACTTCTGGCTCCACATCGTCCGCGTGGCTGGCGGTGAAGTAGGGGTTGGCGGCGGCCGGGCGGAACTTGTAGCCGGTGGTGACGAAGAACACGATGGTCGCTGTCTCGCGGAACATCTCGTCGATCCACGAGTACTGAAACGGCACCGTGATCTGTGCCGTGGACGTGAACGTAGCGATTAGCAATGACCTTTTATATATAGACTAGTTACACCCGAACGAATTGCATTTAAAAATGGCGAAATTGTTTATATGACGTTATCACGTCGAAAGGGAAAGAAAATAAATGTAATCATATCATTAGCCTGTTGTTAAAAAGAGATAAACATATATTTTAAGTTTTGTATACTCTTTAAGGTAGTTGACCAATGAGCTCATTGAATTTATGCGCCATCTCGACCGCCATTGTTTTCTCTCTTTCACTCTCACAGAAACGTCTCTCTCTTACATAGTTCACGCGTCTCACTCATGCATAAAGAATTGGCAACAGGGCAAATGTATTTACTAAATGAAAATTTCTATTTTAAATTTATTTTTACAATAATTACGAGAAAAAATAAAAAAAAATCTTGTCTCATAAGGTTGCAGTATAATTTTTACAATTTCTGTATACACAAGAAGGCCCTTTAACCAAATAACAACACAAAAACTTATAACGGTAAGGACCGTATTGACGTGACAATGACTGACGTGTGACTAAGTGAGGTCCAGGCAATTACCTGGATTTGTTCTAGTCACTACGGAGGGCAGGCAACGTATCTACTCATATAATATTTAATATCATTGGCTATTAGACCCACTGTACCCCCTAGACAAGCGGCCAACGCTCCCTCCTGTCTATTCGTAATTCGTCGTACACAGCAGTGTACTGTGTTAACTGCTAGTGAAAAGTAGAGCATCGCGCGCGCATTGTACAACAAGTTACTTATAGACAAGTGGGAGCGTTAGTCAATAGTAAATTGCTAGACAAGTTTTATGTTAATCCCATTCGATCACTACCACTGAAAACATAATAAATTAATAATGATGAAGAATGATGTTAAAAAATTAGCTCTTAGGCTGAGTCCTGAGGTACGGCGCATCGCATTACTCGACATGTAACAACCAGCTACCCTATCATATGAATATGGACATGTGCCTCATTTGACATTTGAAGCCCATAGTATGCCCATATAAGGACAAAATATGGGCTTGAAATGTCAAATGAGTCCATATTCATATTTTTTAGCCGATAGACCCGGTCGAACTGGCCTGACTCAAGCCTTAAAGTATTAAATTAACAATTTTTCAAGTTCGCTAAATGACGTACGTATCGTTGTCATTAGTCAAATCCCAAGAATTTATCATTCTATTCTACAAACGTTCATGCCATTCGTCTAGGCCTTAATTATAATTGACCAAATTGGGTCACATTAGATTAAGATATAATTGTTTTTCACTTTTTGCAACATCACAAAAAAATGTACACACAACTAAATTACATATTATGTACAATTTGACGGTCTTATCGCTTTAAATATACTTCTTTCTAGAAACACAGCCGGATGACGAAGATTTATTCACTCTAAATACGCAGGTGCAAACATTTCGACGAAGAAAAAAACATGTTTATAAAAGTAGAACATTCGAAAAAACACCTTTACTAAGGCAAGCAATAGCAATAGTCATTTTATATAAAGAAATAACGTAAAATATTAATGTGAAGACTGGGTGTGCCTATCTTAGCTTAATGAAATGCTATAGCCTCTGCCTACTCCTTCGGCAAACAGGTGAAATGGAAGTACACTATGTTTACATATTTCCATATTTAGTTAGTTTTCAATCTTATCACAATTACATAAAGTTAAAAATATGATTGGAATATTCATTAGACTACCTGCAAAAGTTTCTAAAGAATACATACACATAATAACGACTTTTATCCCCGAAGGGTTAGTCAGAGACTAGGCAATGAGGACAGCAAAAGGAGTCCTCCACCATAGTCCACTTTTCACCAAATAGCGAGTGCATATGTGCTCAGCGTGACAGGTGGTGAGCCCATCGCCGCTCTAAGCTGTTGGACGTATGTGCAAGTCTTTAGTCCGTTAGTCGCCTTTTACGACACCCAAGGGAAGACAGGGGGTGGTAATATTATTTCACCGCTTGACACGGTTAGTAGGTTTATCTTTAAGAAGCAAAATAAAAAAGATGCATTTGAACCAACACACGACTTACAGTAGTTACATGAACAACCAATTAAGTTACACAAAAAATAAGTACTTCGCAGCTAATACGCTAAAAGGTCAGCTCAGCATAATGCTATATGTACTTCATCCCCCTTACTCTTGAAACCCTCTTGTATTGGATCGGATTGGTATTGTGAAATTTCGTACTTTTAAGTTACGACACCAGCGCTAATTTGGATTCATATTGGGTGAACTAAATAGCATTGAGTTTTGTATTTATTTCACTCAATATAAGAGCAATATGAATCCATCTTAGCTCTGGTGTCATAATCTCGATCGATCGGGATCGGTTTCAAGAGTAAGGGGGCTGATCAGCTCAGCATAATACTTAATGTACTTGGTCACTATGTCGTCAAAATCAGCTGTCTGCTCAGCATTATTGCATTACATCTGTGGTCCCGGTTCGATTCCCAGCGAGGGTTGTTTTAAGTCCGTCTGGCTAGCTACCACTGTCTTATATAAACATGTCATAATAACATGAATGTTACACGCATTGTTGTGTTCAGACAATTTACAGATAAGTAAGTTCCTCAGTATTTGTGAATCTGGAAATGGGCTTCTACCCTTATCACCTCTTAACATGAGGTGAGATAAGCCGTACTCAGAGACGTCAATTAAGTTTTAATGAAGTCTCTTGCTGTCACTTTCCTATGCATAGTGCTAAATAGAGAAGGAAAGACATTTAATTGTCATTAAAACTTAAATGGCGTCTCTAAGTACGGCAGTAAGTGCTTAAACGTATAAACGTGTGGATAATAATTGTTCGCTTCGTGAGGCTTCGCACGCTTTGTGAATTTTGCAAATGGCAAATGTTTGCCTAATGGACAGTATTATTATTACATTAGCCCATATTGTCCCACTGCTGGGCAAAGGCCTGGAATAGCGATGGACATAGGGATTTGTATTTCATTTATGATTTTTATAAACAATTATGAATATTAAAAAAAAAATTGCACACGCGCGCGTTAAAGTTTTTCGCAGCAGTCTTTGGGAGAAATTTTACACTATATAAGATGACTGCTAGAAACCGCAGGAAATTTCAACGGCTGCTCAGGTCATGTGTTTTAAACATGACAAAAATGACGGAGAAGGAATTCGTGTTTTTTTTTTTCATTTTAATGAAATAATTATTTTGTGAATTTTAATTGGATAGTCTTTGAGTAAGTATCTCATTTATTTCAAAGCAATAACAGAAGAAAAATAAAATGAACACAATTAAAAATAACGATTATTTACAACGCGCGGGCAACGGCCGGCCGGCCGACCGTCTGTTGACCCGTCCGCGTCAGCTGGGCGATAAGTACCTACGTTAGTCTGCAATGAGACCATTTTTGTCATGTTTAAAGCACTTGATCTGACCAGCCCTTGAAGTTTCTTGCGGTTTCTAGCAGTCACCTTATAAATCGCTAGCAATGTAATAAATCCAGTTGTGTCAAATTTTCGCCGGAGCCTTACAAATAGTACTTTAACTTTCGATCACATAATATAAAAACTAGATGAACCCAAAATAACCGAGTCGCGTGGCGGTGAAAGAATACTACCACCCCCTCTCTTCGCTTGGGTGTCGTAGAAGGCGACTAACGGACTAAACACTGCACATACATCCAACAGCTTAGAGCGGCGATGGGCTCACCACCTGTCACGCACATGTGCAGTCGCAATTTGGTGAAAAGTGAACTATGGTAGAGGACTGCTTCTGCGGTCCTCATTGCCTAGTCTCTGACTAACCCTTCGGGGATAATAGTCGTGATTATATGTATGTGCAATCGACACTCTCAAAACATCTGAACAAAAAGAGACGTTTAGGAAATCGTTGCGTTTAACAGTGCGCGAGCTAAGTGCCAACATGACAAAGTGCTCCTCAAAAAATGCTATTCAGCTAAAACACGTAAACGTCTGATGTAATATGTCAAAGCTACCATTATACCGCAACGATTTAGTATAGGACTGTATAGGTACCTATCTAGTTTTTGTGATCGAAAACTTTATCCATATTTTTTTTTCTGCCGAACCGTTAACGCGTGAAGTGGTATTAAAAATCAAGCTTACAACTTATTTTCGAAATATAAATAAATAAAAACTCTGTAGTGCCAGAACAGACATTACATTAAAAACAGAAAAAAACAAAGTAAGTAAAAATGGTAAAAAAAATACAATAAAAATAGAAAAGATTATAAAATACTACCTAAAAGCATAAAAGAACAAACAATGCAAGTAAACAAATAAAAATACATACTATTTTATTTGTTAAGAAAATATACAAAGATTAATTACGCCAGCTTTGATGTTGCTGTACATGATTGTGCTGTATGGTTCAGTGCAATCAAAGAGATGTATTAATGTATTTGTGTGAAATTATCAGTCTGAACCAAGGGAACCAGTCTCAGCCTCTAGCCTTACTAGGCTAGATATAGCCTAGCGCTGGTTTTCTGGCTGGCCCCGTTCACAGGTCAGTCGCAAAAACATTCGCGAGGTTTCCCTCGGTATAAACATAATCAAAAAAACAATTCATTTTTCA
Organism: Scoparia ambigualis; assembly: GCA_963921215.1. Lineage (NCBI taxonomy): Eukaryota > Metazoa > Arthropoda > Insecta > Lepidoptera > Crambidae > Scoparia > Scoparia ambigualis. Next base: position 9,914,823 of record OY992501.1, read on the forward strand.
TATTTGTGCGTGTCAATAAGTATCTATCTGTGGCAGCGCCACCTACATGCATGACGCCGCACATAGTTCGACATGAAGCAAACACTTCAACCGTATCAACAGGTGGCGCCACAAAAAGACAACTCAACGACACCTTCATACTACGACAGAAAATAGTATGGGGAGCCTGCATCGCGCTAGCGAAGTTTCACCATCTCCTTCGCCATATATAGCATCTCCAACTAACATCCGTTGGACCTCGGTCCCAGAGCTATGCCACTCAGCTCGGAGGAAGATCTTCCCTTTGATTCCCTACATATCGCTCTCTCTAACACATATGAATTATATTATAGGATAAACAAAAGGATTTAAAACATAAAGAGCATCCCCACCTTAAGAAGCGATATGATGATCCTCGTAAAGTATATGTAGCAGACGACCATGATGTAGAAGTGGCGGAACAGCTTCAGCTTGCGCAGGTTGATGGCCGCCTTGCCGTCGGTGCTTGAAGCGTCCTGCAGGTGCCGTATCGACCTGACGGTGCGAGTACAATTTATTAAAATTAGGTATATACATTTGTGCTGTGTATCTCCCAACCTATTTCTTCTCTTTTTCTGTTGGGCACAGGCCTCCCACGTGGGAATATTGGGCTACAACCCGCCACGCTGGCCCAGTGCGGGTTGGTGGGTTTTAACGACTGTCATCTTGCGAGCGATAACAACCGGGATCAACGGCTTAACGTGCCATCCGAAGCACGGAGGAGCTCGAGATGTTTTTAATTTGGACACCTGTCCAGTGACCCAGAATTGCGAAAGTTGCTAAACACTATGAGCCATAGCAGACACAAGTGACCGACAAACAATATAATTTTAATTGTGTGTGGTTTTGAGGCGGTCAATGTATTAATGACGATCGCAAACCGAACGTCTTAACCGATGCGCCATTGAGCTCCTCCATTTCTTCTCTTGGGTGTCGTAAAAGTAGACTAACTGACTTCAAATTGAAAAATGTGGACATATCGTCGAAATTCATAGACGGGCTGTTTCTGTTTGTCCTTTTGTTGTTAATATGGTGTACAATAAAGAATATTTTCTCTTTTATCTTTATGTCAGAATTTCACCTGAATTGTTTGGATTTATATCAGTGATCGCACTAGTGCGTTAGAAATATTCGAATTCGGTCCGAGTTTTCTACATCCGTGTTTTCACGGATTCGGATCGGACGTAGTTTGAAACCGCTTTAAGGGAGCTGAAGGGTGCAAGCTAACTGGGCAGTCGCGCGACCACCCGCCCTGCTGCAGTAGTCATATCTACCAATCTATCAACAACTGTCATAGTTAGCGCGACATTCTCTCGGTTTTCTATGTACCTAGAGGTGCATGAGTAGCCGCTTCGAATCTTTTGAAAGTTTATCGAAAAAAATGTGTCTATCGTTTGTGAAAGAAACAGCAACGCGGGCATCATACAACGATTTACTGACCAACGAAAATCGAATGCGCCCATAGAGTAAGACTAATGTTCCAGCAACCAGCTCACGCTCAAACCGCCATTAACCAGCAAAGAGATCACACGTTACCGCCATTTCAATCTGCTCACCAGACAACCACAAAATGGCGCCGCAGCAGATCAGGTCGACGCGTATGAAGATTATACTGGAATCGCCATTGACTATACTCCAGCCAAATTCGATAACGAACGTTTGTAAACAAATTAATAACATTTCTTTGTGCCAATAACTAGTGTCACTCGGATTTTTACTTTTCTTGAGAGACTTACAAGAAAGCAACTAACAATGGTGTTATAAACCAAAGGCACGCAGTGGCGCCATCCCCAGTCTGACGCGTGTAAAAAATCAAAATCAATATATCTTTATTCAGTAAGCTTAAATTAAGCATTTTGAATCGTCTAAATTTATTTTTTTATGGACGTGGATATGGATATGGATAGGCATAGGATGTAATCAAGCTGAATGGTCGATGACAGTGCACAAGGGTGTAGCAATCCCGTTTGTTATAAATAAGGTGGATGTGGTCGATCGTGGAGAAACCGCTCCGAAAGCCGGCTTGCTCTATAGGCTGGCATTCGTCTAGTTGGCGAGTGAGGCGGTTGCAAAGGATTTTGGCAAACAGTTTATAAATTTGTGAAAGGAGAGATATGGGACGGTAGTTTTTTAAGTTTGAACAGTCTCCCTTCTTGTGGAGTGTCGTAACTATTGCTTTTTCCAGGCAAGTGGGGATTTCGAACCAATTAGAACACCGTTAAATAGCACGCAGCAGCTCAACCTTTATTCCGTCATCACCAGGTGACCTGTCGCTTCTCATTTGGTAGAGAGCTTTTCCCACTTCGCTACCTAATATTTCGGGTAGAATTTCGTGGTTCAGGTACTCTAATGGAGGCGCTCTCAGGTCATCCAGTGATAACGATTCCGCTGATTTTGATGCGTAAAGTTCCCCGTAAAAGTGTTCCACGATCCTCAATATTTGGTTCCGGTCTGACCATTGTCGGATTTTAGTTTATAAATTTGGTTTGAGCTTTTGTTAATTTTCCTTTAAATGATTTTTGGGCCTCTATATTGTTCTATTGTATGTAAAATTATCTCTGTATTACGTGTTTGACGATCCTTTTTAATTAATTTACTGATTCGTCAATTCATTTTCTCTAGAGCTCTTGTTTCATTTTTCTTCTTTCTTCAATAAGAGCCAAGGTTTCAGGCCACAACCCTTTTAAGGTGTAATCCAGGTGGTTTTGGTGGTCTAAGTAGTCAATAATATAATATAATAACAATAGCCCCCTGGTCAGTTATTGTGTCGTGGTGTCGTGTGCAAGTGTTTCCAAACTTAAGAGCGTTTACGTCCTTTTGCGCCGTTTTGCTCAAAAACTGTACTTTTTAAACCTCTTAATATCTGTTAATACTTACTATACAAATATGTTAAATACTTATATCATTAGGCGATCTTGTAGTCGAAAATGTTTGTTGAAAACATTTTTAAATTTATAGATATTTTGGAATTTATAACAAGATAACTGAACAGAGGTTTTCATAATTTGACTTTCCGCGTCAACTTCGAAGCTTAAAAATGTGTTTAAATTACTAACAAATCTAATAACAACATTTTTATTTAAATTTTAAAGATCCTCAGCAAAATAGTTTGTTGAAAACATTTTTTGATTTTGGTTACTAACAAAAACTATAAAATTCCAAACATTGTGAATTTTTAAAGAAATTATAGGTGTTAAAGTAATTGTTTTCTCCAATGTACTAAATATATTTTAGAAGATAAAAGCTTTATACTATAGAAAAAAGTGTTATTTAAATTATTAACAAAATTGTTTTTACTAAATAAGCTCTATAATTTTTCTATGAATATTTTAAAACTGCTCTAAAACTACTACAAAACCCTGCGCTCCACTCGCTTCAAATCAGTCCGCCGCGAGGCCTCTGAGAGAGTGGTCACGTCGCTCGACGCTCTGCCCGGCGCGGTTGTCGACCTTTCCGTAAGTTCGAAGATAGTGCAAATTTATAGCTTGATTTGCAAATCTTAGTACTTTGGTAAGTAAATTATTACAAGCTTTTATTTAACTTGCAATGTACGAGGGGCGTTCAAAATATTCTCGGTATTGATACGTTACAACCTCTTTTATATATATATTTGTTACTGGCCGCTAAGATTCATCCATTGACATTAAAAAAAAGTAAAATTGGAACCGAGATGTTCTTTTGTTTTTCTGCAATTGCCGAACAAACATGAACACCATGAGCGAATTAACAATTTTAACGAAATTAGAGCACCGATCCGTCATAAAATTCTTGACAAAACAGGGTAAAAATCAAAAAACCATAAAAGAGGAAATGGATTGTGTTTACCGTGAGTCTGCTCCTTCTTTATCTACTATTCAAAAATGGTCAAGCGAATTTAAGCGTGGAAGGGAGAGTATTGAAGATGACCCTAGACCTGGCCGGCCTGTAGTGGCTACCTCACAAGAAAATATTGATAAAGTGGAAAAACTTATATTGGAAGACGGCCGAGTGAAGGTAAAATCTATAGCTCAAGTAACCAATCTCTCTATTGGTACCGTACATGACATTATACATGACCATCTTAATATGTCAAAAGTAAGTGCAAGATGGGTTCCGCGAATGCTGACGCTTCTTCAAAAGGATATGCGTGTGGCTTGCTGTTCAGATTTTATCGACCTGTGTGGTGAAAATCCCGATGAGGTGCTGCAAAAAATAGTTACTGGAGATGAAACCTGGGTTCATCATTATGACCCAGAGAGCAAACAGGAGTCCATGCAGTGGCACATTAAGGGTTCAGCTCATCCCAAGAAGTTCAAGGTAATCCCGTCAGCTGGCAAGGTCATGGCCACAATATTTTGGGATTGTGAAGGAGTTTTGCTTATCGATTATAAAGAAAAAGGTGTAAATATCACAGGGCAGTACTACGCTAACGTTATACGTCAATTAAGAGATGCGATCAAAGAAAAGAGGCGAGGAAAGTTAACCAAAGGTGTTCTGCTTCTGCATGACAACGCCCCTGTCCATACTGCTCATATTGCCAAGGCAGCTATTGTTGAATGTGGGTTTGAAACTGTTACTCATCCACCCTATAGTCCGGACTTAGCCCCAAGCGACTTCTTTTTGTTCCCCAATCTTAAAAAGGATCTGCGTGGAAATAAATTTTCTGACGATGAAGCGTTGAAGACGGCCGTGGAGGAGCATTTTTACACCAAAGATAAAAAATATTTTTATGAGGGATTAAAAAAAATAATTGATCGATCTTATAAGTGTATGAACATAGGGGGGGAGTATATTGAAAAATAAAAATATCAAACTTTTCGTACTTGTTTGTTTTTATCCACATACCGAGAATATTTTGAACGCCCCTCGTATGTATGTCTTGTTCGGGTGGAATTTTGCAACTCAATTTTGACCCACTTCATAACCTCATCGAGTAAGGGCTCGTTTAAATCGTCTAGACGAGTACTTTGCTGTTAGATGGTAACCAGGGTCTGATGATGGAGCTGGAATGTGGCCATTGGAACTTCGCAATGAAATAACACAACCTAATCGAGTTTGGGCTCGTTTAAATCGTCTTGACGAGTAGTTTGTCTTTCAATAGTAACCAGGGTCTGATGATGGAGCTGGATGGTGGTCATAGGAACTCTGTAATAAAACGACGCAACCCCATCGAGTTTCGGCTCGTCTCATTCGTCTTGACGAGTACTTTGTTTTTAGATGGTTACCAGGGTCTGATCTGATGATGGAGCTGAAAGGTGGTCATAGGAACTCATCAAAGAAACGACGCAATCCCATCGAGTCGCGGCTCGTTTATTCATCTTGACGAGTACTTTGGTGCTAGATGGTAACCAGAGTCTGATGATGGAGCTGGAAGATGGCCATAGGAACTGAGTAATTAAACAACATAATAACCCCATCGAGTAAGGGCTCGTTTAATTCGTCTAGAGAAGTACTTTGCTGCTAGATGGTAACCAGGGCCTGATGATGGAGCTGGATGGTGGTCATAGGAACTCTGTAATAAAACGACGCAACCCCATCGAGTTTCGGCTCGTCTCATTCGTCTTGACGAGTACTTTGTTTTTAGATGGTTACCAGGGTCTGATCTGATGATGGAGCTGAAAGGTGGTCATAGGAACTCATTAAAGAAACGACGCAACCCCATCGAGCCTCGGCTCGTTTGATTCAACTTGACGAGTACTATGGTGCTAGATAGTAACCAGGGTCTAATGATGGAGCTGAAAGATGGCCATAGGAACTGAGTAATTAAATAAAATAATAACCCCATCGAGTAAGGGCTCGTTTAATTCGTCTAGACGAGTACTTTGCTGCTAGATGGTAACCAGGGTCTGCTGATGGAGCTGAAAGGTGGCCATAGGAACTCTGTAATAAAACGACGTAACCTCATCGAGTTTTTGCTCGTCTCATTCGTCTTGACGAGTACTTTGTTTTTAGATGGTTACCAGGGTCTGATCTGATGATGGAGTTGAAAGGTGGTCATAGGAACTCAGTAAAGAAACGAAGCAACCCCATCGAGTCTCGGCTTGTTTGATTCGTCTTGACGAGTACTTTGGTGCTAGAAAGAAAGAACTTAAAACGTATTTTCATTTCAGGTTATCGAAGATGAGGTTCCACAAACAACAAATAAGGTTGAAGGTCGAAGACTAGTAGATTTTCAATACTTTTTGGACCAAATTAAAATACTTAGTAACCACAACAGAGCCACAGGATGTACAATTAAGAATTTACAAGTGATAAAAGAGCATAAAGTAGGATAATTATCTAAATTTTTAATGAAGTATAACATTTACCTTTAGATAAGTCTAAGAATCATATAAAATCTTGTTTACATAAGAAAGGTCAAAGTATATTTAGTTGACAATACAGCCTGGTCATAATTATATTTTCACATTATAGTTTCTTAGTCAATTATTTTTTAACTAATTAATTTTACGCTGGTATGATAGCCTTTAACAGCAGTGTCTTACAGACAAAGATACCTACCCAAAATTTATGTTGCGTTTAAAGTAATGTTCTCTTACTTTCGTTGGAGTTGCTCGAGTGTGTCATGCTCTCTCAAAGTGTCTCTGCGGTGGTGGCATGTGCGTCGGGTCGTTACGTTCCCTCGAACATGGTTTAACGAAGCAATGGCTGATTCACATGTCATACTCGTGAACGGGTGCCGCCTGTGGAGGCTGGTCTGCTCTTGCAATCTTATTTTTTACTGGTAGTATTGAATAGTCTTTCTTTTTCTTGTTTCAGAGATACTGTAATACGTTGTTTATTTTATTTTATATCGAGCAATACTTGTTTTTATTGTATATTCTCTTGTATGAGTTGTGTTGTCTTGTAATCGTATTTAATGATTTTTTTGTTGTGATAGAAAATGTCCTTCTATAATTGGGAGGGCATTTTCCAATTTGTATTAACGCTGTAAAAGAAAGCGAGAAAAGAAATGCCCTTGCTGAGTTTCTTATCGGTTCTTCTCAGTACAAGGCTCCCGCTTCATAGTTAGGACTTACGAACCGATTGCATAGCGATATTCATAAGTGTTCATTGTTGTAGCATAAATTGAATAAATGACTTTTAATGAAAATGAACATGTGAATCAGACATCGCTTCGTTTAACCATGTTTGAAGGAACGTAACGACCCGACACACATGCCACCACCGCAGAGACACTTTGAGAGAGCATGACACACTCGAGCAACTCCAACGAAAGTAAGAGAACATTACTTTAAACGCAACATAAATTTTGAGTAGGTACCTTTGCCTGTAAGATACTGCTGTTAAAGGCTATCATACCAGCTTAAAATTAATTAGTTATAAAAATAATTGACTAAGAAACTATAATGTGAAAATATAATTATGACCAGGCTGTTTTGTCAACTAAATATACTTTGACCTTTCTTATGTAAACAAGATTTTACATGATTCTTAGACTTATCTAAAGGTAAATATTATACTTCATTAAAAATGTAGATAATAAGCCTACTTTATGCTCTTTTATCACTTGTAAATTATCAATTGTACATCCTGTCTCTATTGTGGTTACTAAGTATTTTAATTTGGTCCAAAAAGTATTGAAAATCTACTAGTCTTCGACCTTCAACCTTATTTGTTGTTTGTGGAACCTCATCTTCGATAACCTGAAATGAAAATACATTTTAAGTTCTTTCTTTCTAGCACCAAAGTACTCGTCAAGACGAATCAAACAAGCCGAGACTCGATGGGGTTGCTTCGTTTCTTTACTGAGTTCCTATGACCACCTTTCAACTCCATCATCAGATCAGAACCTGGTAACCATCTAAAAACAAAGTACTCGTCAAGACGAATGAGACGAGCAAAAACTCGATGGGGTTGCGTTGTTTTATTACAGAGTTCCTATGGCCACCTTCCAGCTCCATCAGCAGACCCTGGTTACCATCTAGCAGCAAAATACTTGTCTAGACGAATTAAACGAGCCCTTACTCGATGGGGTTATTATGTTGTTTAATTACTCAGTTCCTATGGCCATCTTTCAGCTCCATCATCAGACTCTGGTTACCATCTAGCACCAAAGTACTCGTCAAGATGAATCAAACAAGCCGCGACTCGATGCGGTTGCGTCGTTTCTTCAATGAGTTCCTATGACTACCTTTCAGCTCCATCATCAGATCAGACCTTGGTAACCATCTAAAAACAAAGGACTCGTCAAGACGAATGAGACGAGCCGAAACTCGATGGGATTGCGCCGTTTTATTACAGAGTTCCTATGACCACCATCCAGCTCCATCATCAGACCTTGGTTACCATTGAAAGACAAACTACTCGTCAAGACGATTCAAACGAGCCCAAACTCAATTAGGTTGTGCTATTTTATTGCAAAGTTTCAATGGCCACATTCCATCTCCATCATCAGATCAGCACCATGTCAATCATAAAATTGCATTGTCACGCGATTTATGGGTGGGTCAAAATTGAGTTGCAAAATTCCACCCGAACAAGACATACATAGCATACATTGCAAGTTTAATAAAAAACCATGCAATATAATATTATACTTACATATTTCATGCATTACTTACGCCCATATTAAAAAAAATAATCGAAGTACCTATTACAAAAAGGAAATTCGATCTAACGGATCAAAGTGAGTGAGTTTGACTATAGTGAGCAGAACTAGCCTATTCTACACACACAGTCGCGCGCACTCACAGCTCGCTTCTGTGTGCGTGATATTTGGACTTAAAAACCTAAACTTGAGGTCTCGCGCTCGGCGTAAACGCTCTTAAAGAGCAACAGCTCGTAGTTGTGGCGCGGCGTGGTCGTTAAAAGGAACGCTCCTTCCTTCTCCACTGTCCTGAGGCTGCTGATGGACACTTGCAGTAAGTTCTAGATTTAAGATAAGGCTAGGCATTAATGTATTTTTATATTTTAGCGTTTTATTAACACTTAAATATACTTAAGTAAAATTTTAAACACTGAAAAAAGACGACAAGAAGTTGCGTGGTTCGATTCCCGCCTGAGGTTGTCGTCTTTTTTCAGTGTTTAAAATTTTACTTAAGGCTAGGCATATCTATCGTGTCATCCTAGACGCCGTGAATCGCGGACATAAGTACGCCCCGGCGTGTTGACTGATGTTAGGACAACGGGTATTCTTCCTACACACGACCAGCTGCTTACTACATAAATGGTGTTTTTCTTTCAAAGAACAGGAAAATTCCGCCTGTAATTAGATATTTCTACAAAATAATGACAGTAATCTGTTAATATACATTCTTTATTGAATTTGGCTGGTGTGTAGCGGAGAGATCACAAGTTACCGCCATTTTAGTTAGCTCACCAGACCACCGGAAACAAGATGGCGCCGCAGCAGATCAGGTCGACGAGTATGAAGATGCCGCGCCACGCGTTGTGCTCCGCCGCACCCTCCTCGCTCTCCGCTATTATAATCTCCGCTACGTTCGCCACAACCTGGAAAATTATATTAAAGGTCGATTCACACATACCTATCAGTGAAGTCACAGTTCCGTCAACGTGTGCGCTCAGTTCCGTAACAGTGCTACAGTGTTGCGTAAGTGATTCAATTCACACATGTCAGTACCCAGTTCACGGAGCTTCAGTGAAAACGTGTCCGTCGTCAAGTATCGTGATTGTTGCTATGGCTCTGTTAACTACTACGGAGCTGGCAATGATAGCTATTGCTTTAGACGAAGAAGAAAAGCAGCATCAACACTGAGAGCACTGTGTCGTCACTGACACTGAAAAGTGGGGATGCGTTCATAGAGAATGTATGAAAGAATATTTCGCACTGCTGTACACACGTGCCGGTACTGTGTCGGAACTGTGACTTTACTGATATGTGTGAATTGACCTTTAATACAGTTTTAAAGTTTCGCGTTCCATTGTGCACACATGTTTAAGAGGGTTTACGCATTTCGGTTTTCCATACAAACTTCAACTTCAATTTTGATGAAACTTTGCACGCTAAGGTAAAACACAGGGATCTAAATAGTTTGTTGAAAACATTTTTAAAAAACGTTTTTTTAGCTGAGATAATGCGATTTAAAGTTCACTATAGAAAGTTTAAAATTGCAATAACTCAGTTAAATAAACGTTTTTTAAAAATGTTTTCAACAAACTATTTGGATCCCTATGTTTTACTATAGCATGCAAAGGTTCATCAATATTGGCTTATTGGTTTTTAAATGTTTCGACTTGGAAGTTTGTATGGGTAACTGAAATGCGAAAACCCTCTTAAACGGGTATTTAGAGCAAAATTACCCGACGCTTCGAACGAGTTGCAACTCGGTTGAAACGTCGGGTATAAATATATGCGTAGGATGCCTTTACTAAGTAGTTTTGCGTTAAATTCGTGTGTTTTGTATGTGCAAGTATATTACCATTTCAACATCATTGGTGAAGATTGTCAAAAGTAAAAAAAATACAACCCCAGGTGGGAACGAACCTATGTCTTTCGTCGGAAGTAGTAATTTGTTTTATTGTTTCTCTACCTTTTAGCATATTTGTGCGTTTGAATATATAATATTAGAATTATCATATCAGGGAAATTAAAAATATTGCACACAAAAAAGCTTTCCCCCCAAAAGTTAAAATTAAATTCATATTTACGTAGGTATAAGCCTAGCCTTGTAATTTGACCGTTAAGCTACGTTTCAACATTTACCTGCAGTGGAATAACGATCATGAAGAGCTTCTTGTCTCTGTCGGCGAGAATGTGCTTGATAAAGTTCCACCCAGTGCCCACCAAGACGATGGTCACGAATAACACTGCACCTTTCAACCTGGGGAATAAGGTCGTATTTTGAATTACACTCGACAGGTTTCTCATTCCTATATTACTATATTCTGAATTTAACAAAAAAAAACAAATATAATACAAGGCACATACAGTGGTAATCTTATCTTAAAAAGATCTCATTCCAAGCTGTGGTGAAATAGGAAAAAAGAAGTACGTAAATTGTACGGTTATTAGCTTTGTTTTTCCTAGGACGAGTGTAACGGATAGTAATAACTTCATAATAAAAATAGTTAATGATAATAACAATTCCAAATAACCATTCTTAAGGTCGGCAACACCTAAGTGATATACCTCTGGTGTTGCAAACCTCCATAGACTAAGTAAGGTGCGGTGTCCGCTTACTATCAGGCAGGCCGTTTGCCTACTAATTAATATTAAAATTAAACTTTCCTACAATCACACCAATTATCTAGCCCAAGAGAAGCTTCGAAGAAACTCGTTAAATGGTTACTAGACAACGGATAAACATACTTAAACACTTAAATACATACTTATTATACATAGAAAACACCCAGACCCCGAGACAATTTAGAAAAACAATAATTTATAAATTGACCCGACTGGGGATCGAACCCGGGACCTCAGAGATGGCGAAACCATGAAAACCGGTGTACAAACCACTCAACCAAGGAGGTCGTCAAACTAAGGTAAACTAACATCGGAAATATTGTATGTGTGAAAATTAGTTTAGTTTTTGTTTGTTACTTATTTTGTGTACCGCTTCTTCCTAATTTTTATTGATTTCACTTCACACTCGTTTGTAAGTAAATACATTACTATTTACTGTCATCATGGCGAGTTATGTCAACAAATGTTTTTTCTCTAAATTAATATATACATATAAGAAGACTATTATTCCCGGAGGGTAAGTCAGAGACTAGGCAATGAGGACAGCAAAAGCAGTCCTCTACCATAGTTCACTTTTCACCGAATAGCGACCGTACATGTGCTCAGCGTGACAGGTGGTGAGCCCATCGCCGCTCTTTCTGTTGAATGTATGTGCAGTCTTTAGTCGATTAGTCGCCTTTTACGACACCCAAGGGAAGAGAGGGGGTGGTTGTAGACTTCACCGCTACCCGGCAGGGTTGAACACACTCTAAATTAATAACTTTTGAAATAACAACTCACAAGTGAGTGATATAATACAGTATAGCCCAGGCGGTGACGTGCTCGCCGCGCGTCTGTATGAAGTGGTAGTTGATGCCGTGGAACGCGAGCGAGAGCGCCTTCAGGTAAACCAGCACGCACATTATTATGTGGATCCTGTAACGGCATAAGGAATAATCATCATCATCAGTCTATAAACGTCCCACTGCTGGGCACAGGCCTTCCACGTAGACAATAGCACGTGGGGATATTGGGCCATAACCCACCACGCTGGCCCAATGCGGGTTGGTGGGTTTGAACGACTGTCATCTTACGACAACAACCGGGACCAACGGCTTTACGTGCCTTCCGAAGCACGAGAGGAATAATACGATAGCAATAAAAAGGATAAGATTTTTTTTTTTTAATAATATTTTTATATTATATAATGTGACTGCTAGAAACCGCAAGATACTTCAAGGGCTGGTCAGGTCAAGTGTTTTAAACATGACAAAAATGACAAAAAAGGAATTAGTATTTTTTGTATTCATAAATATCGACGGACGCCTCAAAAATAAAAAAACAATACACGTCTCAAAAGTAGGTAAGTAAGGTTTCTTTTGTGCACTACAGAGCGTTTATTGTGAAAGTGTATGTGCTGCCCTAAATTTAGAACAAATTCATTATAAATAAGGAAAAACTCAGAGGGCAGCACTGTCGCGACTGCGCGCCCTTAACCGACGAGGATGTAAGAGGAACGGAAGAGAGTAAATAAAGCAAAGGATGGGTTTTACAACTCTAATCTTGAAGATTAGAGTTGTAAAATGTCGGATACTTTCCATACATGACGGTCATTAACGATAAATCTCCGGGCATTTTCGACATCTACAGAAAATTTTTACATTATCGTTAGATTTATTTTAGACACTCGCACGAACTAGTTAAACACCAGTGTTGCCAACTTAACGGATTTCCCGTCAAATTTAACGGATTAGGATCAGGCAAAATATATTTTTTTGCCAAAATTAAACGTTTTCTGACATTTGTGTACTAATCCAATGATCGACAATTCATTTCAGGACGTTTATATATAAATGCATATTATAATGATGTTCAATGTGAAATTTTAATTAAAATATCTTAGTTTGAATTTGTCGTTTTTGTCCATAAATGTCAAAACTGTCTAGACATATATCAAATATGTCCATTATGCTCAGACACTTTCAGCAGACATATTGAAGTTGACCGACGCTTTACAACCCTAGTCAGGATCGCAGCAAATAGGAAGCGATGGCCTCTCCCCTCTGGGAAACGGATAACCTAGTATCATCATCATCAGCCTAAAGGACCTGTGGGAATCCATCAGCAGAACACTGTGGGACAAAGGCCTCCCCCAAGGATCTCTACCGCGACCGGTCTTGTGCTGTTCTCTGCTGATATGTATGTAATAATGGCTTATTCTCTTAAGGACAAATTCTCAAAAAGACAAATTTCAAAAGGACTGATTCTCAGGAGTACACGTAAGCAAATAATGAGAAAAAATATTATTATCTTATTATTTTCAGAGAAAAAAATGAAAGGTTTAATTTTTTTAGCAGTACGGCAATGTATCTTCATTTAAATTTATGAATATGCTCAAGTTAATGTAATTAAAAAAATCTATTTATTTGTATTCTATCAGTTATCCATACTAGGTACAAGCTGGTAGGTTAGTTTAGGAAAATACTAATTTATACTGTGGAAACAGTGTGCGAGATATTTCCTTCTATTAATTTGTGTGTGCACTTGTGCCATTTTCGGTTTTTTGACAATCTGTCCTTTTGAGAACCTGTCCTTACGAGAATCTGTATTTATGAGATAAAAGAGGCTTATTCTTATACTAACCTGTATACAGGATGCTTGCTCGTGTGCAGTATGAAAGTCCAGAAGCCGGCGCTGAGGAAGAATATCATGGACATCATGCTGTAGAGCGCGGGCAGCGGCATCTCGCCCGCCGACAGGAAATTGTCACCGTTGTTGCTCTCGTATATTTCGATCTGAAACCAAAGGGCTTATACGATACAGGTCCAGCAGGTCTATCGGCTAAAAAATATGGATATGGACATGGGCTTCATTTGACATTTGAAGCCCATATTTTGTCCTTATATGGGCTTCAAATGTCAAATGAAGCCCATGTCCATATTCATATTTTTTAGGCGATATGGTAGCAGGTCCAGTCAAGATAATTATTCGTCGAAATGAATAATCAATCTACCTGTTGTTCTGTGTAACAGACTTAGAAAGGAGAACCAGACAAAATGGTCCACATGACTAAAGCACACAAAATTATTTTCCTTGTTTTTCCAAACTATGTATATTCTCGTAAGTACTTATTAAATATTACTTGACACGAAACAAATGTTATTGCAAAAATTTTATTGCAGAAATGAGACCATCTTCTGCCTGTAATGTTTTTGATTTTGTAAATATATACATGTTTTTTATTTTATTGAGTAAAATTGTAAATCCATTGAGAGCGTTAAGCAGGGTATTCACCTAGCCGTGTAGCATGTAACGTATATCTGATACTGTATCAACCTACAAGTGGGTACGGCTCGTCCACAGTCATAGCGGATCCGGATGCCATAGCGTATCCAGCTACGAGCATCTGGATCCGCAGTGCTCGGAACAATATCACACCGACAACATGTCTCAAATGGTAGCTAGTTCAGCATTCATATTGATTTACAATATCCTTGAAAATTATAAAAACCCACGTCAATATTGGCATCCGCTTTAAGATTTTGTTTATAATAATTACTATTTTCGGGGTCCCATTAAATCGGTGTATTGTGGTAGCTCGATTAAATTTAAAACTTTTACATCTGTCCACTCCATGACGAATACCTTCGAGAAGCTCGCGCCTACGTACTCACTACACAAGCGGCCATGTCGCCATCCACGCGCATATTGCAAGCCACCGTTGTGTTACCGCCACTCAGCGGGTCACTGCGAGCTCTTTGCGCTCCACACGCGAGCGGCTCGCAGCAAACTCGCACTTACGTACTCACTTGTTATAGTATCAGATACGTTACATGCTACACGGCTAGATGAGTACCCTGCTTTACGATGCTACATGATGGATGTACAGTCGAGGAAGTTCCCGGTCGACCACTATTCAGCGATATTCGCTTGAACATGTGCTGGTCTTAGGAACCACCATCATACTGTGCAGAATATCAGCACTCGTGCAAAAAAATTTGGCAAGTCGTTCCTCTGTAAGACCATTCGGCTTTGGAATTCTCTGCCGGCGCATGTGTTTCCCAGCTCCTATATCCTATAATCCCGGGTCTTTTAAACGGGGCGTGAAACGGCATTTATGGGTGCGTTTGTTACCGTGCTTGTTCCACGGTGAGGAGCGCTCTCATTATTTTGGACAGCATCGGCTGCTTACCATCAGGCAGAAAGTAGTTACTTTGACGTGTCACATTTAAAAACACTATGTATGCGCACGCTTCTGTACGTAGTACGCGCGGTCGGAATAGACCGCAAACGAATATCGCCGAAAAGTGGTGTTAGGATGTTAGACTGATTCATTTAGCATTAAAAAAAGAACAAAACGGTTTTTAAAAGAAGCTGATTTGACTTTTAAAATATGACAGATTGAATCATGTCGAAAAATGGCGGCATTCTGTTGAAGGCGATCGTGTGGCTAGACGTGTTGGAGAAAGAACTGACTTCACTGAGAAACTGTATGCTGTATGTAGGTAATAAATTGTGATGATCCTGGAGTAAGAAGTTTTATTAGATTGATCTACTGGGAACTTCCTGGACTGTACATTTACACACACTTCTTATTGTTTGCTTCGAAGGTTAAAGACAATAATGTCGATTGAGCAGGTCAAAAGTGCATGAACCTTTGATCTAATGAATTGGATCGCTCGCAACATACATAAAAACGTTATCATGGAGCAGTAGTCCGGTTAATGGACTCATAAGCGATAACATCTCAGCTTTGCAATTGCTAAAATAACAACCATTCTTAGAATTTTATTACAATTCGTCATAGATTACATGACGTTTTATACCTAGTCATACAATAAAACGTAATGTCGACAACACCTTCAAGTAATTATGGGTGTTACTGACGTTTCGAAAGCAAAAAAATATGTTACATTTGCAACAACAAATTCTTTTATTTTCAAAACCAAGATAATGGTCGTTCATTAAATAGTTTTACTTTATGGACCACTTTTACGTCATGGTCATAAAAAATATCGGATAAGCAATTTATTTAGGTAACCATTAGATACTATTATCAGCGATATATACGTTACACTAGATAGGCCCTTCCGAACACGCACTATGTTCCACTCATCTGCGGAGTCGACTCGGCACCTTGCTTTAGTGTAGCTTTGACATTCGCGCGTGCGGAGCGGCGCAAATAATCCTTTATTTCTTTTCAAAGTGTACACCTAGACGTTTACTACAATTCAGTTGTCAAGTAAGTGAAATTAATTGATATTCATGTCATTATTATGTAGTTATATCGTATCATTAGAATAGAAAAGATATTTTTTCAATTATTGTTATTGACAATCTATTTGGGACGCCATCTTGATACACACTACGTTGTCTTTGACCGATCTGGCGCTGCGATGTCTGTCTGTTGATTAGACGACATTTAAATGTTTAAGCGCTGCAGCGGCTGCAGCGAACTTTAGGTCTCTCATTCCAGAATTTGAACAAATGGTTTGTATGAACGTTCTTGTCTATACTTCTAGGTCAATGACTATTATAGTCCCGATTTTATCATTATATTAATAGCCTCGCTGTTGACGCATTGTGCCAATTTTAATTGGTATTACATTTTGTAACAGTACACTTGAGAAACAGGTTACACTTGTAACCGTGTCACGTAATGAAAGATTACTGTCACCCCCTCCCTTCCCTTAGGTATCGTAAAAGGCGACTAATGGACTAAAGCCTTTACCGCCTCTGTGGTCTAGTGGCTAAGCCACCGGTTTAAGACCCAGATCGGTCGCGATCCCGGGTTCGATTCCCAGCGGGGGGGACATCTTTGTGTGCTCGGTTTGGTTTGCGGTATGGCTGTTAAGTCCGCCTGGCTAGCTACCACCATCTTATCTAAGTCTGTCGCCATAACAACGATGTTCATAGCATTGTTGTGTTCCGACAGTTAGAGATAAGATAGCCAGTTCCTCAGTGGTTGAGGATTCCGGGTGAAGCGGCCTTATCGTCACTTACTATCAGGTGAGATAAAGGCTTACACGTAGTAGAATAAAAAACCATACTTCCAACAGCATATGGTGGCGATGGGCTCACCACCTGTCACGCTGAGCACATGTGCAGTCGCTATTTGGAGAAAAGTAGACTATAGTAGGGGACTGCTTTTGCTGCCCTCATTGCCTAGTCTCTGACTAACCCTCCAGGGATAATAGTCGTGATGATTTGTATATGTATGTACACTTCTTATTTTTACTTCATTGCATTGTATTAATCTGTTCTATACTACGAGCTGTCCCGGCGAACAACGTACCGCCTAAAACTTAATTAATGTAGTGTCAACTTTTAGCACACAAATATATTAAGATAGGGACTTTCTCCGCAACAACACGTGTTGTGAGACTCCATTTTATTTCTATCTACCGTACAATACTAAATTACTTTAAAAATTATACCACTTGAAATTGGCTTAATGCTACGCGCGATAGCCATTCTTTAAGTTATAATAATAATATCAAGATAGAAGAAAAGAGTTCAGCAATTCGTAGGGAGACCGAGCGTGTAACATTTGGGTTAGTGGCGTTATTCCCCAGTTTCGATTTCACCAGAAAATTTAATAATAAATTCTAGTGTCGTCTTCACCCGAATTGTTTAATGGTACAGACGCTTTCAAAACCATAACGAAATAATTTATTAGTTACCTATTAATATACGTACTTTGACGTTACGAGTGTCATTTAGTGATGGAAAACATAAGACGCGCGAAAACAATTCAAAAGCATCGATGCACCGATTCTATGCACCGCCACCCATCCCATCGCACCGCGCCGCGGATCCGCTGCCTGGCCCCGCCGCTAACAAAAAAAAACAGTTCGATAACAACATTAGAAGCGGGAGGTTGCGTGCGCGCTGCGCGGCGAAGTCCAAAACAACGGACCACAGAAACATATCTCGATATATTTCTGTGCATCGGACGTTCGTCTTCGTTGTAAAAAGAAGTAAGTACATACCTTTATTCGCGTGATGACAAAATTTGCTCGTACATAATTGTCACTCAATTATATTACGCAAGTTATTGTACAATAAGTGCATTTTTATCGATTTAAAATATCGATAAGAACCGACAGAAGAAATAAAATAAAACCATAACCTGGTTGTTAATAGTATTTGCTTTGCATAATATAGCTACATAATAATAAATTAAAAACGTAATTATCATTCACCTCTGCTTTCAAAATCGATTTTAATCAAGTAAGAAAATCGCAGTGTACGTACAGCATTAATCTTACTTTTGACAGAAAAATTACGAATGAGAAATCGACCTCGAACGTGACTCGACAGTTTGAATAGCATATTTTTACATCGCTGGTTTTCAACACACGCCAATTCTGACTCGTCAAATTAAAGCCGCAATGGAAAACTAGCGTTGGACACAATCGCCCGCTATTGTTTTAATGAAAATAAACAATAAATCGTTTTTTAATTAATAACAGATATTTAAGGACAAATAATACTTCCCGATGAAAGTAAATACCTCGATTAACAGCTCCAACTTTATTGGTAGTGTTTGAACAGTTAATTATTGAACAACGAGTCATTTTGTTTTTAAAACCTGACGTCGCACTCAGACCGCGGTCGGGAGCAGACTGCAGCTCGCGGCGAGCAACGGAGCCATGTCGAGGCGTCTTTTCGCCACGCGAGGTCATACACTCTTTTCTACTATCTTGATATATTTCTGTGACTTTCAGTTAGAACTAATTTAGGATTTACTTACTTTTTAAAATGAATACTAACATTTTATTAAGTTCAATAACTTATCGATATTAGGTACTAGCAATAACTTTAAGCTGTCAAAGTCAATTCTGACAATATTTTATTTTATATTTTGAATATGTTTTCATTACTTTCATCCACTTTGCTGTCTTCTATGTCACTCACTAAATCACTTTACATAATTATTTTTAAAAATTTCCAAATTTTTACACTTATCCGTACTATTTTTTTTAAACATTTTCTTTCACACAAACCTAGTCCTTACAATTACGTACACAACAAAAAAGAATCACCGAAATCGGTGGAGCCCTTCTGAATTGACGCGCGTACAAACATTTCATATAATCACTACTATTACTACTACGGACTATCCCGGAAGGGTTAGTCAGAGACTAGGCAATGAGGACCGCGAATACAGTCCTATGCCATAGTCCACTTTTTACAAAATAGCGACTGCACAAGTGCTCTGCGTGACAGGTGGTGAGCCTGTCGCCGCTCTATGCTGTTGGATGTATGTGCAGTCTTTAGTCCCTTAGTCGCCTTTTACGACACCCAAGGGAAGAGAGGGGGTGGTAGGATTCTTTCACCGCTGCGCGACACGGTTAATAATAATAATTAAAATAGATTTAAATCTTTACACCTAAATCTCTCTCAATTTAATTTAATGTATAATTTATCAGACTTTAATATCATGTTGGTTACACATAATCTGGAGCTGAAGCCATAATTAAAAAATATCATGTAAATTACATTTTGTATTTACTGTGAAGGAGATTGCCCAAACACGGGTCCCTTTTAAAAAAAATGTTGTGCCTTGATGATTGTTGTTCTATATTGTAGAAAAACACGTTATATTCATAATAATTAGAAAACATTTTTAATTTATTCACCCAGCTCCCTGAGCATGGATCTTTTATCGACCGATAAAGTGACATTAGACTATAAAATTTGACAGTTCAAGTACTGCCGATGTCAATTTGTCGACGTCTAATGTCACTTTATCGGTCGATAAAAGATCCGTGCTCGCACTGCAGGTTCACGAGATATCATTTTTTTTCTGATGTAGAAATTGAGGTCAAAATTAGAGATTGACTTTAACATGTCCATAATACGTAATCAATACATAATCCTACATCACTGTGGTACACTGTAGTTTCTGTAAATTAAAAATGTTTTCTGATTATGAATATAACGTTTTTTTTCTACAATTTAAAACCACAATTTTTTAAAGGGACCCAAGTGCCCATACAAAATGTGCATTCTCCTTTGTTTTGTGTAATCCTAATAATATTATAAACGCGAAAGTTTGTAAGTATGGATGGATTTTTGTTACTCTTTCACGTAAAAACTACTAAATGGATTTGGATGAAATTCGGCATACAGATAGTTTATAGCCTGGATTAACACATAGGATAAAAAGTATCCCGACATTCCCACAAGAACGGGAACCACGCGGGTGAAATGGCGAGCGGCCGCTAGTAACTAATAAATAAAAGTATAAATAAAAAAATAGAAATATAATAGCGATATTAAAGAAGAACTTACAACAGTGTTGACAGGGGTGACAGCGGTCCGGCCCGCGTGTGGGCAGTTGTGGAAGTACAGATTGTACAGCCCTTCCTCCTTCTGTGAAGCGACGAGCATTGCGAACTGCCAAAAAAAAGCTTTTATAAAATTTTTTAAACATTTCGTTCAAGTTCGTTTTTCGCTTTTTTTCAAACTGAGTCATATATTGGGAAATACTGTCATAGACTGTGTGGTGGCGACACATTATTAAAAGAAACACTACCAACAAATATTTTCCCATGGGTGTCGTAAAAGGCGACTAACGGACTGAATACTGCTTATACCAGGGGGGTGTCACTCCGTAGTTTAGGTACGTTCGTTTGGCACGCCTCCCAGGCAGGCCGCCTAGCCGTATGGCAGTAAAGGTTGCCGCGAGCCATAGCACCGAACACCGAGCGCCGAGTCGCCTAACTCGTAATCCCTGCGCGCGCGCGTAAACCCTACGCTCTGTGACGTCATGACGTCAAATCGATATCGAGTCAGCGTTGCTTAACGGAATATGAACGCTCGGGTTACACAATAAGTTTCAATTTCGCGTGAAAGTCGTTAAGAGTGAACCTTCTGTACGGTAGTACAGTCAGCAACGAAAGTCCATGAACACATCCAAATTTTCAAAACACCTGCACACTATAAAGGTTCATATGTAACTGAACAGGCAGTTGTACAAATCTCTGTAGACATTTGGGAATACCAAAAGTCGATGTACATTATTTTTACAACAGTTGCTGAACATGTTTAATTACATAATTAGCCTGACCTGTAAAATAACAAAATTTGCTGAACAAGTCTGACTACATAAATTCACTGATATGTTTAGAACTCAAAACTTGCTGGACATATTTAATTACATAATTAGTCTGATCTGTAAAATATCTAGGAAATAAATTTAAAAAAACTTTTGATGTGATTTTATGTTGTAGACGTAAGTAGGTAGATATTAATAATTGAATTCAGTCGTGTTGTTATCAAATATTTCAGTGGGTATAAATTGGAGCTATAAGAACGATCTACAAGTAAAACCGCGAGAAAACCTTGTATGGAATGAAGTAAAACTATTAAATTGAAAATTTATAAAACTGACTTTTACAATACTGAATAGGGCCACCACCACCCCTTGGAGTGTAACTTATCTGTTAAAAAAAAAGAATTTGTAAAATCTATTCATAAATGACGTGAAACACAATTGAATTGAGAACCTCCTCTTTTTGAAGTCGGGTAAAATCTAAAGTAGTAAAAAAGTGTAAGAAGCGATAAGCTGGCATAATAAAAGTGAGCGTCAAGTTGGCAGGCACACCACGGAATTAGATGGTTTTGACTATGTCAAAAAATTGTGTATAAATAGTGATAAATAGTGACGTATAGCATATAAATAGTGATACTATGGTTCAAAAGATATTTGAGTATCTTGGTGTGCCAGCTAACTTGACGTCAAGATAGCAGGCACATTAAGAAATACAGTTCGTATCAATGTGATTTATATGTCAAAAAACTGTGCATAAATAGTGAATTGAATACGCAAAATTTCAACAATTGTACTTCAATACAAACCGAGATATTACGGTCTCTAAGTGGACTGCCAACTTGACGATTCTTGCGATGGCGATTCCAGAGAAACGGGTTGAAGTTTTAAACAAATAAATACATGAAAAAATTGTAGTGTGAAATTGTGAAACTTTCAATATCAATAAAAAAAGAATTCTTCTTTGCTATTTTCCAAAAATCTAATGTAAACTTCTACCATACATTCGATTTTAA
This sequence comes from Scoparia ambigualis, assembly GCA_963921215.1. NCBI lineage: Eukaryota > Metazoa > Arthropoda > Insecta > Lepidoptera > Crambidae > Scoparia > Scoparia ambigualis. The sequence continues at coordinate 9,937,024 of OY992501.1, forward strand.
GTACAATTGTGCACAATTTTATTTATTGACTTAACCCGTGGCGCGCCAGCCACCCTAAAGTATTAAATGCTTTACGTGTCAGGCATTTTGCGATACATCACTTTTTTATTGTTTGATTAGGGAAAAATATTTATTGCGTAATAACTACACGAGATTTTCGCGTGAATGAGGTGTCATTCTTTTCTGTATGAGTTTTTGTACGTAGTTAACTACTTAGAATGAACAATAAAGACTTACTTGTAGTGGCACTGGAACGGTTTCCTTTTGTTTTCAATATTTCATAAAGGTAACCTTTGGTTTTTCTGTTTGTTATAATAATTAACAAATGACACACAACACAATTGACATAATAACTTTTTAGTTAACATTATTATGCACCGGTCACATGAATCATAAACACTTTGGCACTAAACTTCACTCACAAAACAATTTTTAACTTAGGAACCAAAATAAATAACCGCCGCCATAACGTGGCCGGCCCGCGTAAATAGTGACCTAAAAGTATATTATGTCTAACTGTAAATAAAAAAAGGTTACTGATGAAATAATCTACAAATTGATTAATGTTTATAATCACTTTTATCAAAAAAATCAAAATATAAAGAAAATTACAGCACTTTATATCACACAATGTTAGCTGTAGTTGTTAGCAAAATCAAAATATCATAATTATACTTCTAGGTCTTCGTTTAATCTAAATTGCCACTATATCACACAACTATTGCATTGTACAAAAACTGTATTAAGTTTCTAGTAAATATAGATAAGAATCATACGAAAACTTATATTTTACGTTGAGAAAACATCATGTTAACAAATCACAACAACACAACTTTGTAACTAATATGGCTGACGTCCGTCCATAACTTCAGACACTCTTTTTAAAAAAATTTTTCGATAATGTTTTGTTCGGTCCGAATCCTACTAACTACGTTAATTTCTTCTATACGGACCATAGAAAATTCACAGACAGCTTAAACTTGTATACTACGACTCGGACCGGCTAAAATAAAACAACCAATCTGAGCCAAGTCTGTTATACACCGGTAAGTACAAGAAACACGCATGCCTCTCAACTATTTTGTACACCGGTAAGTACATATGACGCTCGAGGGGTTAAGATACTGACATAAAGTCTAATTATTTTTAATTCAAGTCATAAAATTACACTTAAATCTATCGTTGTAATGCCAGTTTCACGTTATTTCTATGGAAAATTATGTCAAGCAATTTGTAATTTTAGTGACTTGAATTAAAAGTCTCGGGAGAGGTGGACGAGCGAGTGTCGCAAACGACCGAGAGATGGCGTGATTTTGTTTACGTGCGGTGAGCCGGTGATACGAGAATGGTGCGCGAAAACTTTTATTTGTTTGTGTTGAAATTGATAAGCAGTGAGTACATTTGCATCAGAAGTGAAAGTGTTTATTAGTAGTATTTAAACGTAATTTTTAATTAGAGTAAAAGAGACAAAACACGGAATAACTATTCGTAGCTCATTCTTTGCTTATTAGTCATAAAAGACTAGGCAGGTAACTTTAACATTTAATGCACAAGGAATATACTTGACCCTAGTTAACTTTACGAAAGATTAGCTTGGTAAGTACCTACTATGAAGTAATACGTATTACTCGACCAACACAATTAGGCGCATGTCAGCTAGACGTTTATCACAGTTGTTCAATAATTTACAAACTAAACGTATCTTCTTCGATATTCCATTTTAAAATCTGACCACTCAGCATGTGCAAACTAATTGAAGTGCAATATATTTAGTTTGTAATCATTGAACAATTATGATAAACGGCTAGCTTTAATGCGATTAATTATGTTGGTCGAGTAGTAAATATGAAAAGTAATGAATTACTGAGAAAATATCTACCTCACATTAGGTACAATGGCGGACTCCGTCGCTTTACCAGTCTAAAGGTCAAAATCCCTTGCACACCGCGTCGTCTATTTGGTACGGGCTCGTAGGTACCCGGGCGGTCGTTGCGCTTCACACGAAAATCGCTGCAGTGGTAAAGCGACGGCGACCCCGACCGTATCTAGGTATATCTTTTTGTAAATAACATAATAGAAAATAAGCTGCGTACCTATAAAAATGTATGTTGTTATTAAACGATTTAAACACTTTCACTTCTGATGCAAATGTACTCACTGCTTACCAATTTCAACACAAACAAAACGCCATCTCTCGGTCGTTTGCGACACTCGCTCGTCCACCACTATCCGAGACTTTTAATTCGAGTCACTAAAATTACAAATTGCTTGACAAAAAATTTCCATAGAAATAACGTGAAACTGATATTACAACGGTAGATTTAAGTGTAATTTTATTACTTGAATTAAAAATAATTAGACTTTATGTCAGTATCTTCAGCCAGTAAATAAAATTGTGCACGATTGTACTTAAAATCGAATGTATGGTAGAAGTTTACATTAGATATTTGGAAAATAGCAAAGAAGAATTCTTTTTTTATTGATATTGAAAGATTCACAATTTCACACACAATTTTTTCATGTATTTATTTGTTTAAAACTTCAACCCGTTTCTCTGGAACCGCCATCGCAAGAATCGTCAAGTTGGCAGCCCACTTAGAGACCGTAATATCTCGGTTTGTATTGAAGTACAATTGTTGAAATTTTGCGTATTCGATTCACTATTTATGCACAGTTTTTTGACATATAAATCACACTGATACGAACTGTTTTTCTTAATATGCCTGCTATCTTGACGTCAAGTTAGCAGGCACACCAAGATACTCAGATATCTTTTGAACCATAGTATCACTATTTATATGCTATACGTCACTATTTATCACTATTTATACACAATTTTTTGGCATAGTCAAAACCATCTAATTCCGTGGTGTGCCTGCCAACTTGACGCTCACTAAACAAATGACATGTCAATGATGTCACGACTAAAATGAAAGAGACAAATGTATTATATGACAGTGCACTAGTGCAGTAATTTTTTCGGTGATTGTCATCAGTCTTAATTCGAAAATAGTCCGGTCATGATCTAACTAATCACTTTTAAACGATACTACGTCCAGCAACTTTTGGAAGTTTACTGTCCAGCCACTTTTGAAAATATACTGTCCAGCAACTTTTGGAAGTTTACTATCCAGCCACTTTTGGAAATATACTGTATAGCTACTTTTGGTAATTTATAATGTAAATGGAATTTTGTTTGTAACTATGATCAGTATCTTATGTACAATTCATGAGTCTAGTATCTTTTGTAACGTTATTTTGTTCGGCAAGTTTCGTTGCTGACTGTACTATTAGTTGTTCTGTGCTTATACATCGAGCGGCGTAAAGCATTAAGCAGCGTTGGGCTATCACGCTGAGCACACGACGTTTAGTTGTTATTTGGTGAACAGTGGACTGTTTCAGTGCTCGTCTCTGACCAACCCTTCGGGGATAATAGTTGTGAGTGAATACATACGTATGTAAAGTGCCTGGGCTCACAATTGGCTACTTGACAGTTCTCGGAAAATGTATTTAAAAATTACAAACGCTTATTTTATACCTCTTACAATATTGTTTTCTCGAAAAAGCTTTATTTCATAGAAAACAAAACCAATTTTTTCTTCATTAATTTCAAATTTCACGCGAAAACGGTTGGCCACGTGACATTTTGCCCTGTGACGTCACACTTCAATAGACAAACAAATTTTATCTTGAAACCTGACAGATACTTTTTGTTTATTTTGTGAAATGTGACGACACACGAAGCTCAGTCATGGTCGCCCGTGTCTCGGATCTTGTAATCCACAGATAAATATTCGCAAATTTATTTTGTAAAAATAAAATATTTACAAATTATCTAAAAAAAAAACCTACAGGATAAATTTTGTTTAATTATAAACTACCATAACCGACATATTTCATATTTTATTGTTATAACTGTCAAATAGCCAATTGGACGCTGTTTAAATCATCTTTCATAGATGTGAGAGGCCTAGGATGATATGTATGAATGTATATACTTACTGAGAAAAATATACGCCGCAACAAAATAAACCTTAACACAAATAAACATTGCTCGCTTTTTCTAAAAACTTATTTCATTTTTATTTATAGAAATATTATTATTCTTTAGCTTAAAATTACGTACAGACATAATGTCATATTTAAAAAACCAATAACTCTGTAAACGCTGTCAGCTGCTCACATCAATGACCTTTATAAAGTCACAACATCTAATGTTGTAAAATCAAGAGATACAAAAGTTCTAAATCTATAACAATCAAGGAAAGGACTTTTATGATAGTGGAACATTATTGGATAAAATGTATACTAGAAAAGAAATCAACCAGTCTCAGGAAGCTCGAGTGGGATTCGAACCCACGAGCTATGGATTGCCGGTCCACTGCACTTACCGCTGAGCTACCGAGACCCCAGAAGACTCGTTGAATTTTTCCTAGTAGTTTGATTTATGCTGCAAGCCAGCGGTATTACGTCACTGTGAAGTCTACCCTCACATTCGAAAGAAATACTATTGCAAGTATTTAACAATCGATAAAGACGTAATTGCTTATAAATATCTTTATTATTGAAATTTTGCATTCACAAAGCTATATAGATAATAGGATAAAATGTTTACTAGAAAAAAATCAACCAGTCTCAGGAAGCTCGAGTGGGATTCGAACCCACGACCTTTGGATTGCCGGTCCACTGCTCTAACCGCTGAGCTACAGAGACCCCAGAAGACTCGTTGAATTCTTCCTAGTAGTTTGATTTACGCTCGAATCCCACTCGAGCTTCCTGAGACTGGTTGATTTTTTTTCTAGTAAACATTTTATCCTATATCTATATAGCATTGTGGAACGTTATTACTATAAAGTCTATTTAACAGAACAATATGGTCGATTCAAATGTGTTATATTTGTAAAGCTATTGTATAACACAAGAGTACATTAAAACTTAGCTAGCCGATTTTAGACCGGTAATATTCACGAGTAAATTGGCCAAAATTTACACAACTGCTGGCTACCAAGGTTATGAAACTTACGCTCGTATTGTAGTAATCGTAGCCATTGCGGGTCTCTCTGGTTATAGGAAGGTTAGCGTATGAACACTGTGGCACGAACTTGTCGCCTGGTTTGGCCACCGCTGGAATGGAAACATGAATATTTGTATACAGGGTGATCAATCCAAATGGGTCAGTAGGGAGAAATCAAAGCTATAAAGAGATAGGGAAATCTGTTCTTAAGAACCATGGCGTCAATTTTAGATTTAATAAAAAATGCATTAAATGTTTTTGTTATTGTTATTATTTGTCTCATACGTAACTGGGGATCGAACACGCGGCCTCTATCTGTATAAAGAATTTCAAACTTTATCGTTCCATTAATAACACAATATTGGAATGGGGTTTTACCCAAACTACTTAGTAAACGTCGGGTAAAAATGGTAAGTAAGTATACACTGGATACCTCTAAGTAAGTTTTTTTTATGATATGCCCTAAGAGGGTTTACGCATTTCGGTTTCCCATACAAACTTCCAAGTCGAAACATTTAAAAAATCTATAAGCCAATTTTAATGAAACTTTGCATGCTAAAGCAAAATACATGGATCTAAATAGTTTGTTAAAAACATTTTTTTAAAAGGTTTATTTAGCTGAGTTATTGCGATTAAAAGTCCACTATAGAAAGTTTAAAATCGCATTAACTGTTATTAAAACGTTTTTCTTAAATGTTTTTAACAAACTATTTAGATCTCTATAAGTTACTTTAGCATGCAAAGTTTCATTGAAATTTACTTAATGGTTTTTAAAAATTTTGACTTGGTAATTTGTATGGGAATCCGAAATGCGTAAACCCTCTTAATAAGTATTTTAAAAGTCATTGTTATCTAAATGCTTCATTATGATGATTGCAGGTCAACCCACATCCCCCGAAAGTAACTAAATTGTAAATAAGTAATCAAACAATTATTAGAGAAAACTATTTCATTAAGATATTGAATATATAATATAATAATATAATAGCTGTTGTTTCTACGGTTTGTCGAAATACAGCATTAATAACTTTTCTTATTTAAGATCACCATGAGTTATTATAATAATATAATAAGGCTAAAATCTGACTTTTTGCATTAATCATAATCATTGCGTTAATCTCATAAATTTTATATAGGATTAACAGAATACACACAAGTTAATCCTGAATGTGCTCCAGTCCAAGTGCGAACGGCTAAGCCCGTTAGCAGAATTGTAATACATTTACGGCAACCATTTTCCTACTACATGTTTGCACATTACACATTAACAGCAGTTGCAACAACAAGGAAAACTAAACAAATATTGATAAATTACCGTGTAATCGTGTCGCGGTGAAAGAATACTACCACCCCCTCTCTTCTCTTGGGTGTCGTAAAAGGCGACTAACGGACTAAAGATTGCACATACATCCAATAAATGGAGCGGCGATAGGCTCTCCACCTGTTACGCTGAGCACATGTGACATGTGCAGTCGCTATTTGGTGAAAAGTGAACTAAGGCAGAGGACTGCTTTTGTGGTCCTCATTGCCTAATCTCTGAATAACCCTTCGGGGATAATAGTCGTGATTATATGTATGTACTAACGGCCGCTCGCGGTTTCACACGCGTGGTTCCCGTTCCCGTGGGAATATCGGGATAAAAAGTATCCTATGTGTTAATCCAGGTTATAAACTATCTGTATGCCGAAATTCATCCAAGTCCATTCAGTAGTTTTTACGTGAAAGAGTAAGAAACATCCATCCATACTTTCAAACTTTCGCGTTTATAATATTAGTAGGATGTATGTTAAATTACCCAATCTTCTCCTTCTGTTGATAAACATGTACTGTGACTGTCGCTTTATCCTGTCAATGGGGATCATGGATCTGTTCTGGTAAAGATGTAGGGCGGCAACCTCTCCATTACATGTTATATTCAATCTGTAATAAATATCTTAGGTATATGTTTGGATTTGACTTAAAAAATGAGCTATAAACTGATGTTTGCTACATTGTAGTAGGTTAAAATAAAACACATTAATTATAGTAACATATAATTTGATCTTGATGGGTACTGTCCCCTGTGTGGTAAAGAGTCAAACAGAGTACAAACTTCAGGATTAAAAATATTATGTAAATACATACTATTATGCTGTTGGTTGGTAAACGCAAAATTTGAGAACATAAATAATAATAAATAAATTTTCCTACACTCACACCAATTGGCTATTTGACAGTTGTAACAATAAAATATGAAATATGTCGGAAATGGTAGGTTATGATTAAACGATAATTATCCAATAGTTTTTTTTATTAAGATAAATTGTAAATATTTTATTTTTACAAAATAAATTTGCGTTTTTTTATCTGTGGATTACAAGACCCGAAACACGGGCGGCCATGATTGAGCTTCATGTGACGGATTGTGACGTCACATTTCACAAAGTATACAGAAACTATCTGTCAGGTTTCAAGCTGTTTCTTTATTTATTGAAATGTGACGTCACCGAGCAAAATGTCACGTGACCAACCGTTTTCGCACGAAGTTTGAAATCAACAAAGAAAAATATGTTTTTTTCTGTTAAATAAAGGTTTTTCGAGAAAGAAAATATTGTACGGGGTATAAAATAAGCGTTTGTAACTTATTAAATACTTTTTCGAAAACTGTCAAGTAGCCAATTATCTAGCCCAAAAGAAGCTTCGTTATGAAACTCGTTAAATGGTTACTAGACAACGGATAAACATACTTAAAATACTTAAATACATACTTATTATACATAGAAAACACCCAGACCCGAGACAATTTAGAAAAACAATAATTTCTAAATTGACCCGACCGGGGATCGAACCCGGGAACTCAGAGATGGCGACACCATGAAAACCGGTGTACAAACCACTCGACTAAGGAGGTCGTCAACCGCCAGAAGAATAATTCAATTAACTAACAATAAAAAATGAATTGTTAAAATTTCAACAGCACAATGTCTGTTAACACGAGGACAGAACAGTAAGCCCCTTCGTACACAAGGCTACGCAAATCTTCGATACTCGACGATTTTAGTCTCCAAGCGACTACCGCCATACAAATCCATTGAGGTTCGTACACGAGTCGCGTCGCCGACATTTGTCCCGCGACTAAAATTTGTATGGCGGTAGTCGCTTGGAGATTAAAATTGTCGAGTATCGAAGATTTGCGTAGCCTTGTGTACGAAGGGGCTGAAGCAGAACAGTCGTTTAGTCCCATAATGCCTAATTCGCATAATGCCCACCGAGTCTCGAAAGGACTACTTCGCGTAATACCTAATTCGCCAAAGGACTAATTCGCGAAAGGACTACTTCGCAAAAGGACTACTTCGCAAAATGACCAATATTTACCATAATAATTCTTCAAAGGCCAATATTAACCAAATTACATCAAAACGATACAACTAACAAATAACCCGTTGTAATTTAATAGATATTAATAGTCAAAAATAACGATTTTATAATTTCCTTACATAATTGTATCTAAGTACCTATAATGTGATTTGATTTCTTTTTAAATAAAAAAAGCTGGTAGTTTTGGATTCTGTTGAAGAATAAAAAAATATCAATTAATATTACCAATGATTATATTAGGTTGGGGAAAAAGACTTTTCGCATAGAGTATGTATGAATTTGTAATAAAAACTCTTTGGCTATACTATTTGTATCTGGCTGGTTTTGGTATCATTAAAAGTTTAAATTTTAAATTCCAAATTCAAATTAGGAAAATGTGTGATTTTCATTTTTTTTTCTTACTGTCATGATGAGTGAATCTAATGAAGAAATTCAAAACATTTTAAAGTTTTACTACAAAAAAGTTAAAAATGCAACGCAAGCCGCGAAAAAATTTGCGATGTTTATGGACCTACTGCAGTGTCTGTGAGAGTAGCACAAATTTGGTTTAAGCGTTTTCAATCCGGAAATTTTGATGTCAAAGACGCGCGTCGCGCTGGTTCTCCTATTATTTTAAATTAAAACAAAAAGGGAAGATACGGCATGCTCTTACTTGTAGTCAATCAAAATATAGTCCTAATAACTACTTACATATGCAAACACTCACACACGCACACCTATAAAGTTTAAATCGAGCGAGCGAGACAGAGCAGTAAGTTTTAACGTCAGCGCGAGGGAGTCAGCGAGTAGCGCGTTGACGTCTCGGTCGCTTCGCAGCATAGAATAATAATTATTATTATTCTGAGCTTCGCACGCAACAGACGAGTACGTACGACTCTGTACGATACGACCGATTCCGACGCCAGTGCGGAGTAGCATCTTTCTCTATTTCACTCAGCAGAAGATCCGCAATAGTGCGATGTAGCCTGTTCGCTCGGCAAATTGCGACTGAAGTGAAATTGTGGCCTTTGGGCCTAATTTTGGCGGCTCACTCACGAGACGCTAGTGCCGTATCTTCCCTTTTTGTTTTAATCCAAGCCTGTTATGGATAAAATGGATGCCATTTTTGAAAAGGTGGAGCAAGATCGGCATATCAGTAGTTACGAAGTAGCTGAAGAACTGGGAATTGACCACAAAACAGTTTTGGCGCATTTGAAAAAAACTAGGGACATCAAAAAGTTTGATATTTGGGTACCTCTCGAGCTCACTGAAAGAAACCTAATGAACCGTGTACTCATTTGTGATTCTTTATTACGACGTAATAAAAGTACTGTATTGACAGTAACCACGACAGAATAGTACTGGTCTGTGCGTTCAAACAGTAGCAGTACTGTGCTGCCTACTGTTCTGCCTCACTGTTCTGCCCTCGTGTGAAACCGGCATTAGGTATGCTAGTTAATAATATAACTTGTATACTAGATCCTTAATGTTGTCAGTGAGTTTGCAATAAGACTTATTGCTAAAAGCAATAAGTCTTATGGCTCGTATTCTAAAACCAAACTCAAAATCAAATCCATGGTTGAATACAGTTAGTTAGAAAGGGATGGCGATATATGCGATGAATAGCACCATCCCTTTCTAACTGTACTCAAGCAGAGATTTGAGTGTGAGTTTGGTTATAGAATACGAGCCTTAGTGTCAGAAGTAAAAGAAGGTATCAGAATCTTAGCAAATGGAAAGCTGTCGTCTGTGCCTACTCTCCCTCCAAGAAACGGATGTGATGTATGTTGTTGTTGTTGTTGTTGTTATTTATCAGTTGGGTACAAAACCAAAGAAAGAAAGAGAATAGACAAACCTCATGTTAGAAAAGTCCAATTTAAGGAACACAATGGCAGTGTGCTGTGGTGTGATACCAAAGCTGTTGACATCCTTCAAGAAGCATGTGTCCGAGTGAGACTCCAGGTATGGGTTGATAGCATCGTTTACCGTCCGATCCAGTGTGAAGCCATACTGTGGACAACACCAGAATAAAAATACATTACGATCCTAATCAATATTAACAACTAAATTAACATTGACAAACAAAGGCGATAGAACCTTTGTGACATTTCCACATTGCCGCCATTTTGATTTTTTCCTAAAGTTTCCTCGCAGGATAAAGAGGTGTATATCTATACCTATGGATAGAGGGTACTTTAACAAACAAAAAATGTCAAGTAATATGGTACTCTAAACTAAAGTGTCACGTTCCCGAGATATTTGAAGGTAAAGATCGCCATACGAAAAAAAAAACAATCGTTAAAACCCTAATAATTACGTATATTTACGCATTCCATTGCATTCAAATGATAGTTCCTTTGATTTTACTATTTATTACAAGGTAGCACAACCTAGTAGCACTACAAAGCACTGAAAGCACTTTAATGAATTACTTGCCTACTAAATCGCAAAAAAAAATTCCATTTCATAACCAGTTAAAACAAAAAAAAATAAAACAAAACACATAATGTAGATGTAATGTAACAACCATTTATTATTATTGCAAAATAAACTACTATACCTAATTATAAAACTACCGTGGCGGTGCGGCGACGGGATAGAAAACAAGACAACCACCGCGGTTCGAGTTACCTACTTTGACAAAATAGCGTTTTTTCGTGCTACTAGGTAGTGCTGCTTCTAATAAATACTTAAATCAACCTGGGAACTATCATTTGATTGCAGTGGAAGGCTTTTTAATGGTTGTTATTTTTTCACATGGCGATATTTACCTCCAAATATCTCGGGATGGTGACACTTTAGGGTAGCATATTACTTGACATTTTTTATTTGATAAAGTATCCTCTATCCTTAAAAACCACTTTCACCGTGCGCGGAAACTTCAGAAAAAAATCAAAATGGCGGCATGTGGATATGCCAGCTTCCATACAAAAATGTTCGAACCCCTTAGATTTGCCTTGGAGTATGTAAATAGATATTCATCATCATCATTCCCAGCCATTCTCAACCCACTGCTGGGTATAGGCCATTTTCTGTTTATTGTATTTAAATTATGATTAATTAATTATACATTAATTACTTAAATATACAAATATACATACAGTGTGTTAAAAGATATTTTTAATTACACAGTGTTAATGTAAATCTTAATAACTTACCTCTCCTTGCGGTGGTCCCGAGGGCAACATAAAGTTGACCATTCGCACATCAAGAACCCCTCCTTGGAAGAATCCAAATGTTGTGAGCTCCACATAATGTCGTTCATCATCCTACAAATCAAATTATAATATAATAAGTACATAAGAGTATTTTTATATAAACAAATTAATATAAAGTTTCTGTCCTATTTATTTATTATATTTCTGTTTTCCGTATGACACATTTATGTGTCACACACAATAAAATTTCTATTGTATCTGGTATTACAGAAAGCGAAACGTAAGACAAAACAGTATACAGCCAAAACAAGTTACAATAAATAATTAAGACTAAAAAAGTACTAGACGGTAAACCAAACTATGTGTTTTAATTGTGGTATAAGTGATAACTGCTAACATTGGCTTTGAAATTATTAATTTTAACAAAACACAAAACTTAATTTTTCGTTGAATGATAAACAAAATGGTGTGAAGTCTCTCAATGAATTAATGAAATTGAATAAAATGTAAATATCATACTGGAAGTCAATGTAAAAGAAAAAAAACACATTTGTTACTTATTTGTTTTATTTTTGCTTTTAAGACACTTTACAAGGTTGCAAATATATCCAGTATTGTGATGGGCTGCAATGAATTTGTTGAATCATTTTAGGAAATCCATATTTTAGGCTAATTTGAATAAATAAGAATACGGTTCAGATAACTAAGGCTTGTGAAACAGTTTTGATTGATGAAAATATTGAAATAGTCATCTCTGTACATTAAGAGGGTTTAAGCATTTCGGTTTCCCATACAAACTTCAAAGTTGAAATTTTTTAAAACCAATGAGCTAATTGGCTAAACATATTTTTATTTTAACAGAGCCGTTAGGGTTGCCAGGTAGTGTAGTAGTAGTGTCCGCATAAATGTATAGGAGTCCGGTCTGCCCAGCTCTTGAAAGGCTTTCGGTCAATCCCATCGCGCTCGTCTAATTATGCCAAAAGAATGTACGCGAACGAGTCACGCGGCGCGACGCATAACAAATGTCGCAGAGTCAACAATATAACCAATACGTCAGACTTGCAGGGCAAAATGTCCAGCTAAATATGAATCTGTGTCCGGCATTTCTATTTATGGGCCTAACAACCCTATCCACACTAATAATAACTCGCCACCTAGAATACAACATCAGCAGTAGAGGCATGCAATGCAACTTGCACGGTTCGGAACTTGCTGAAAAAGTCAATACTTATTTAATATTCGTGAGGTTACTAATACTATTGAGGAGGGGAGCGTACGAGTTTTTGGTGTTGTGAAAAGTGCGTAGCAGTGAAGAGTGGTGTGATTTGAACGACGAGTACCCTAAGACACGAATCAAGCTGCATGTTTTTATTTTCAAACATACCACCATTATGAAAATGTTAAACGACTTCATTTATCTGAGTGTGTGAACGTTTGCGAATAGGACCAAATGCGAATGGGAAAAAATGCGAATGGGAAAAATGCGAATGGGACTAAATGCGTCAAACCCGCCCGTGTTTCGGATCTTGTAATCCACAGATAAAAATCGCTAATTTATTTCGTAAAAATAAAATATTTAGAAATTATCTTAATAAAAAATAACTATTGGATAATTATCGTTAACTTATAAACTACCATATCCGACATATTTCATAATTTATTGTTACAACTGTCACATAGCCATTTTGTAATGAAACTTTGCGTCTAAAGTTATTTATGATATCTTTATTAGTAAGTTTAAAAATCGCAATAACTTAGCAAAATAAACGTCTCTTAAAAATGTAACTATTTAGATCCCTGTATTTTACTTTAGCATGCAATGTTCCATTAAAATTGGCTAACAGTTTTTTTGAAAATTTCAATTTGGAAGTTTATATGGAAAACTGAAATTATCAAAAAATACCCTCTTTATCAAAAAATATAAAAGAGTTCTTTATTTTATATAAGACCAAAAAAATATCGAAATTATCCACAGGTATGGAAAAAACAACATGTTTAGTTTTATACATTATGTGTTTGAATCAAAAAAACAAATGAAGATGGAGGCACTTATTATAGATCATGAATCACTTTAGGTGCCTACTCAGTATAAAACTTTAATGACAATGTAGGTATTACTACACTCCATATAGGCCAAATCAATGTGGAAAATAAAGAAGTTATGTACTTATATGAAAGAATAAATTAATGGATTGACTGATGCCTTTTATTTTTACTAATATTAAGAACATGCTATATTGTTCATGGTTCGCTTCTTCAATGGGTTCAGTTATATCTGTCAAAAAGGCATCAGTTGGTGACAGTCAAGGGAATTTTGTTAGAACCGGTAGAAGTCAGATCGGGAGTTTCTCAAGACTCCCAATCTGGGTTCTCTCTTCTTCCTCATATTTATTATTAATGATCTTGCCACAGAACTGACATGCCCAAGTTTGTTATATGCGGATGATCTTAAGGTTTTCTGGAAATAAACCCTATTGATGACTGTAACAAACTTCAAGGAGAGCTCGAAAAGATCGAGGAATGGTGCAGGTTAAACAGGATGTTCTTGAATGTAAATAAATGTATCGTTATAACTTTTTACAAATAAACGTAATAAGTTGATTTTAGATTGCATGGTCTAGTGCGTAGTTATGAGGTTAAGGATCTCGGTGTGCTCTTTGACAACAGGCTTTCATTTAGGAGTCATTATGAGCACTTGTCACGGAGCACTTTGCAAACTCTAGGATTCATATACGAGGGGCGTTCAAAATATTCTCGGTATTGATACGTTACAACCTCTTTTATATATATATTTGTTACTGGCCGCTAAGATTCATCCATTGACATTAAAAAAAAGTAAAATTGGAACCGAGATGTTCTTTTGTTTTTCTGCAATTGCCGAACAAACATGAACACCATGAGCGAATTAACAATTTTAACGAAATTAGAGCACCGATCCGTCATAAAATTCTTGACAAAACAGGGTAAAAATCAAAAAACCATAAAAGAGAAAATGGATTGTGTTTACCGTGAGTCTGCTTCTTCTTTATCTACTATTCAAAAATGGTCAAGCGAATTTAAGCGAGGAAGGGAGAGTATTGAAGATGACCCTAGACCTGGCCGGCCTGTAGTGGCTACCTCACAAGAAAATATTGATAAAGTGGAAAAACTTATATTGGAAGACGGCCGAGTGAAGGTAAAATCTATAGCTCAAGTAACCAATCTCTCTATTGGTACCGTACATGACATTATACATGACCATCTTAATATGTCAAAAGTAAGTGCAAGATGGGTTCCGCGAATGCTGACGCTTCTTCAAAAGGATATGCGTGTGGCTTGCTGTTCAGATTTTATCGACTTGTGTGGTGAAAATCCCGATGAGGTGCTGCAAAAAATAGTTACTGGAGATGATACCTGGGTTCATCATTATGACCCAGAGAGCAAACAGGAGTCCATGCAGTGGCACATTAAGGGTTCAGCTCATACCAAGAAGTTCAAGGTAATCCCGTCAGCTGGCAAGGTCATGGCCACAATATTTTGGGATTGTGAAGGAGTTTTGCTTATCGGTTATAAAGAAAAAGGTGTAAATATCACAGGGCAGTACTACGCTAACGTTATACGTCAATTAAGAGATGCGATCAAAGAAAAGAGGCGAGGAAAGTTAACCAAAGGTGTTCTGCTTCTGCATGACAACGCCCCTGTCCATACTGCTCATATTGCTAAGGCAGCTATTGTTGAATGTGGGTTTGAAACTGTTACTCATCCACCCTATAGTCCGGACTTAGCCCCAAGCGACTTCTTTTTGTTCCCCAATCTTAAAAAGGATCTGCGTGGAAATAAATTTTCTGACGATGAAGCGTTGAAGACGGCCGTGGAGGAGCATTTTTACACCAAAGATAAAAAATATTTTTATGAGGGATTAAAAAAAATAATTGATCGATCTTATAAGTGTATGAACATAGGGGGGGAGTATATTGAAAAGTAAAAATATCAAACTTTTCGTACTTGTTTGTTTTTATCCACATACCGAGAATATTTTGAACGCCCCTCGTATGTATATGTATAGAATCACAAAAGATTTTTCTTCAACCAACAGCTTAATTCTCTTATTTTATTTATTGATCAGAAGCAAATTGGAATACTGTTCAGTTATTTGGGCTCCTTATTATAAAAATTACTCCATGTTAATTGAGCGGGCACAGAAAATAATTTCTGAGACTGTTGAGCTTTAGGCTTAGTCTTGGTCGGAGCTTATTAACATCATATAAAGATAGATTGCACAGGTTTGCTGTAACTGCTTTAAATATGAGGCGTGAACTTATAGACCTTACTACTCTACACAAGTTGGTTCACTCAAGCCTTATATCGAGTTAACTTTTCTTGTCACTAAATATTAATATAGAACTTAATCCTAGACATCCTCTCCTAACGTTTGACATTCCCACTTTCCGGAATAATATATCTTTTAACAGCCCTATTGCTTGTGTGTGCAGAGAATTTAACAAACTTGCTATGGATCACAACTCTCTTGATATTTTCAATAGGAACACTAATGTGTTCAAAAATTCCATCAAGACCTAATTAGTCGACCCAGATAGCTGACCGCACATGAGTATTATAATTTTAAAAATATTTTAAGTAATTTTTAAGAATCTTCGTCAATCTTTTGTTTACACATGCTAAGCACACATAAACTAGTTGTCTTAACACATTTAGGACATTAGTGTAGTATAAGATATTGTTAAACCTATTATGTATATAACTTTGTTACGATTAATGTCTGTTGTGTAACCTAATAATAAACGTAGGTATTTATTTATTAAATAAATAAATAAATAAATCCTAAAAAGCATGTGACCTAAAAATATATATAAGTACTAAATACATTGTAATATCCACATGTCCACATCTAATGCTTTGTTTTAAACATGCTAAATAATTGCCAACAAAGAAGATTGACCATTTTGGACCAAATGCTGCCCAAGCATGGGGAATACTTTTATTTCTTTCCTTACATGAAGAGATATAAAAAAAAAATATTTATAAAAAACATCCACGGTGTTATATTGTACCTAAAAACTTTTAAAAGCTTTATATCGATACCTTGCGGCTCAAAGGGCGTAACCACCAAAACACAACTTTTCAGGAGAGCCAAAACACTAAAATTAAAATTTTGTATTTGTCACAACTTTGTTGTTATCGATCATATATATATGATTCTTACACCAAAAGTCGTTGATTTTTGTGGTGCATAATATTAGAACATAATGTTTAAGAAATATTTATAATTAAAAAGTTAGCTGGTGAATACGCCTCACAAATTCAAACATGTCTGTCTTTTATGCCCCATAAAATGACTGCTGCGTTAGTAGTAAGTTAGTAACGCAGGGTGTAATCACCAACTTTCAAAATTAAAATTATAGTTTTTGTTGTTCTGACATTATGTTATTAATTTTTTTGGGTTTTTAATACACTACTTACAACTGTTTTTAGTAGAAGAGGTCAATTTGGCAACCCTTAGTCCATCAGAGGCTTGTATTCTATACTTTATAACTAGGGAAGATTCGTATTTTTGGATTTTAGTAATGACAAACAAAATTTAGGTATAACTTTTGGCTACTAAACTTTTTCGATTGTTGAAAACAATCTTGATTGTTGTCAAGTCTTAGAGAAGATATTAAGAGAAATTAATTGAACTACAAATAATTTATTAACAAATGCTAGAAACATAGTTCTATTACGTTTTTACGTTACTTAATCATTAGTTATAGAAAATTTATAATTGAAAAAATAAATGAAGACCTTTCATTATATTAATACCACTCCATTAATTCAATCATACTGACCTACTCGCGACTGTACTTGATAAGTGCAAATTGCTGGATTTTTCGTTGAAAAGCTACGATTGTTGAATGTATAGAGAAAATCAAATTAAAAGTTTATTTAACCTCGGGCGTACCTATATACCTTAGTTAGTTTAATTTTCTTAATTGACTTTTAGTCATACATGCGTATACCACAAATAAAATTGTAGGGTATATATGCATATACCCTACAATTTTATTTGTGGTATTCCTTGAAGCGCACCAGTTTTGAAGTTCACCAGACCAAGCGGAAATAAACTATTTGCTTCAAAATAGGTAATTAAAATATTATATTTTTATTCCTCGACACGCAACAGCAGATAAAATGTGGATAAAGATAACTAACAGAAAATATGGACAAGGAATAACTTACCTTCCTTTATTTGTAGAGTATCCTATCTACCTCTTTTCATTTATGTCACCCTGGTACTTTTAGTTCAAAATGACTGTCATGGTTCAATTTATTATTGACGTAATAAGTTGCAGCACCTAGTCCTAGTTTCTATCGACATCAATATTACGAATCTTTTATACTCCTCTCTATTTTTTACCATTCAAGGAATAAAAACATAATATTTTAATTACCTATTTGGAAGGGCACCCATGTGGTGCTCGGAGGAATAGTTAGGGTCCGCTTGGTCTGGTGCACTTCAAGGACTACCCCTTTTATTTGAGTGTCATTTAGGTCCAACACTTTGATGATGCCTAATAATGATTGCTTTACGTCCAAAAATACGAAAAAGTCTACTTAACATGCCTTGAAATTTGGGATTGTATTCACCATTTTTTTCAGAATTTGAGAACTTTAAATATACAGTTCTATAGCGAAAAAAAAACTGAATAAGATGGCATTCAAAACTTATTTTGGCCTAGGGATGCGCCGATCCGATCCGATCCTTTGAAAGATCGGATCGGCAAGCATACGATCCAGCGATTTTCGGATCGGATCGAGGTCATACGATTTTTTCCCGGATCGATACAAAACTTGAAAGATCGGATCGCTTGAATCGTATGCATTAAAAAGCGGTTTGTTAAAAAAAAATTGGTAAAAAAACGAACGTGTTCTATTGTTTACATTTTGATTTTGGCAGCAACCTTTGTGGGTAGATTGATATAGCTGTTAAATTATTATAAATGAATGTTGTGGGTAGGTATTTATGTATAAAATATGTGTATCCAGTCACATGCATACTTCTTTACAAGGTTTACAAGGGTTTATTTATTTTTTATTTTATTGAATTAAGGGAAACAAACAGCGTAATAATAATTCTTAAAGATAAAAGGTAGTGATTAACACATAAGCCAAAACAGTTTCCACGGTTAATTAACAACTATAACTATTGAGTAAACAATTGTACGAATGGACTAATAATATTATAATATGCTATGAATTGATAGTATCTACTTGTTACATAATGTATTCAGGCTTCATAAATGGACAGTGTACTCACACAAGGTAAATTTAATTTAAACATTCTTAAAAGAGGCAAACCAGTAAAATCCAAATGTTACAAGTAATAAGACTATGCATTACAAACACTTTTTTTGAACTTATCACCGTAAAGTTTAAAGATGATCAGGTTTAAAAATATTAAAGAGATTGGATGTCAGCAAGGGCTCGGGCTCTGACGGTCTGCCGTCACTTTTCGTTGCACGTTGTGCGACCGCCTTGGCAAAACCTCTATGCCTAATACTGAATAGATCACTAGTCACGGGCACATTTCCATCTGCTTGGAAGGTTGCTCTGGTGGTTCCACTATTTAAAAATGGCGAAAAACATTTTATACAGAATTACAGACCAATTTCCATCTTGTCTGTCTTTGCCAAGGCGTTCGAGCAGCTGCTACACCCAATCCTATTTTGGCATTTCAAGAACCTCATAGACTCCCGTCAGCATGGCTTTGTAAGGAGCAGGTCGACAGCAACTAACCTCACTTCATTTATAGAATCCGTCTCTCACAAACTCGACGATCGTTCTTCAGTGCATGCAATTTACACGGACTTTAGTAAGGCCTTTGATCGGGTCAATCATGAAGTGTTGCTTTCCAAGCTCTCCGCGTACGGCATTGGCGAGCCCTTGCTGGGCAGGTGTCGGTCGTATTTATCGGACAGATCTTCCAATGTGGTGGTAAATGGTTTTTCCTCGGATTCTTTCCCTGTTGCATCTGGTGTCCCGCAAGGGTCACACCTGGGTCCTTTGATGTTTAATGTTTTTATTAATGATATTGGAGAGTGCTTCAGAAATTCCGAGTACTTATTATTTGCAGACGACCTTAAGTTTTTCAGAAAAGTAGACACCCAGTCAGACGCAAATTTATTGCAGAACGACATCGACAACTTCGTGGACTGGTGCGAGGCAAACCATATGGACTTAAATGTTTCCAAGTGTTGCTGCATGAAATTCTCACGAAAAAAAAAAGTCTCTGAACATGAATATGGAATTGGTGAGGATACTTTGGTGAATGTTGTTACTGCAAGAGATCTCGGAGTTCGCATGGACGAGAAACTTAACTTTAATCCTCACATTAATGATATTTGTTGCAGGGGCTTCAAAAGCCTTGGCTTTATCCTTCGTCATTGCAAGAATTTTAAGTCTCCCAGAACTAAAATTCTTTTATATAATTCGTTTGTTCGTAGTGGTCTGGAGTACTGCGGTGTGGTATGGAGTCCTTTTTATGAAGTGCACTCAAAAAGAATTAAAAGCATCCAAAAGCGATTCTTATGGCACCTAGCATACTCGTGCGATTTAGGCAAGAATATAATAAAATATGCTGATAGGTTAGACCATTTTAAAATGGATTCTCTTCTGGATCGAAGACGTCTGCATGATATGCTTTTCCTTTACAAGCTAGCGAATGGCATCCTTGACGCGCCAGGCTTACTGGGTTCGCTTTCTTTCTCAGCTCCCCTAAAACTCCCTCGGGCATCGAAAGGGAAGGTGCTTGTGGGCCGACCTTGCAAGTCCAACCTCGGTCAGAACGCGCCTATTAACCGTATGATACGAGAGTTTAACGTCTTAGCGAAAACCAAGGACCTGGATTTATTCGGGGGTGGCATTCGCGGCTTCAGAAGGTCTATCCTATCATAATTTAGTGGAAGTGTTTCATATATTTTATTTCATTTTATTTAATTCAATTTAATATCAATTTAAACTCAATAGCGGTATTTTAATTCTTTGTTGCGTATTTTTATTATCAATTAATTTTTCGCCTTAATTAAATTCTAATGTTATTTTATAATATTTTATAAATGTTGATAAAATTTTAGATTAAGTATTTAATGTGCAATTGCGTGCGGTCTTCACCTATAATTATATATATTTGAAAAATACTTACTATGTCATTCATAAATATATTAAAAAGTAATGGGCCGAGATGGGATCCCTGAGGAACGCCAGAGGTTATTGGGATGTATGTTGAGCTGAAGCCCTTCACCGTAACTGCTTGAGATCTATTTCGGAGGTAGGGCTTTAACCATCTCAACAGGTCACCGTGTATACCGATATATTCAATTTTAAAAATAAGAACTGAATGGCAAATTTTGTCAAACGCTTTTAAATAATCTGTATACACGGCGTCCAATTGAGAGCCTCCATCCATAGTAGTAAGAACCTCATCTAAAAACTCATAAAGGTTAGACTCCGTTGACCGCTTATTGATAAATCTATGTTGTTGCAACATTAAATAAGGTCTAATAGCTGGAAAAAGCGTATCATAAATAATTTTTTCAAATAATTTTGGGAGGACAGATAATTTGGATATTCCTCTGTAGTTCCTTACATTATGTTTATCACCCGACTTAAAAAGAGGTACTACAAGAGAACGCTTCCAGTATTCAGGCACTATACCACAAGATAAAGACGCTTTAAAGAGTTTATAAACGGGATAAGAAATCTTTCTACTACAACGTTTTAAGAAAACTGGATGCAAATCGTCCGGGCCACTACCCTTCGACTCGTCCAGCCGAGAAAGGTATTTTTCCACCGTTTTACAAGTCATGTCTACAGTTACAATGATGCATGGATTTCCTACAGACGGATTCCTTGATGTATAATCAGTCGTATCCAAGCAAAGACATATAAAAGATAGACAGGTTACACGCTAACATTATTGCATTTTAAAGTGCTGCAAGTAGTACTATATCTACGTATACAGTTATTTATTATGACACGTTGCGCTAACAAGAGACACATTATGTGGTTAGAAAGAGATAAATATACATCTCGCTCTATACGCATGTGAGTTTCCATGGCAACGGCCGCCAGTAGACCGCGCTAACATAGTCTGTTTCACTCTCACGCATAGAACAGATTACATCTCACTCTTTACCCACGTGAGGAGCAGCCAGCAGTTTATTTATCGGGCATTTAATGTTTAATTTTAAAAAATCAGTACTTACGAATGAAATGACACGTTTTTCTCGTCTCTAAAAGTTGCCGTGTAATTTGTGGACCGCCTAAAAACACAGGAAGGCATTTTGGCTACGAAAAACTTGATAAATTCACGCGCTGTAACGATGTATAGCCGGGACGCGAGAGCGTGCCTGACTGAATGCGAGTCGGGCAATTACCTTACATTCGTATTGCCATTCTAGAGCGTGTACAACGCATCTATAACTTTACACATCATTGTATCCAAGAGTTTAAAAACGGAATGAAAGTAATTGTTGAACATATTAGATATTTGTTGGCCGTCTGAAGTAGTCTCATTGTCAAGATAAAGAGAATCGGGAATGCCGCTGTTACCTTTCTTTGATTTTATAAAAGTCCAGAAAGCTTTGGAATTTTGTTTTATGTTACACTCCACTCTCTCAATAAATACTTTATAACACGATGCTTCTAATGCTTTGCATTGATTACGTAAATCTGAAAATATTTCGTAATGATAAGACCTACGATAAATTTTCCACTTTTTATGTGCTTTAATTTTTTTAGCTAATAATCTAATTAAAGCGCGTGAGTACTAGGCCGGATACTTATTATTACCATAAATAACTTTTGAGGGAATAAACTTAACAATTATATTATTAATCAATGTATAGAATTTCTGGAGCGCTACTTCAATACTAATATTTTCTGGCAAATGTAGGTCCCAGTCGATTTTAAAAAGTTCGGAATTAATTTTGTCATATTCCGCAGCATAAAAACGTCTCACAACTCGCGGTGCAGCTCTTAGGTTATCTTTTGAGTAATCAACGCATGAGTAAATATTTAATGCTGGATCGTGTAAATCCTCAGGGTACGCTAATGGGGTGGTACGGGTAACTTCGCATGGAGAACACGAAAATACCAAATCGAAACCCCTATTGTTCTGATTTTGTACTCCGTTATATTGAGACCAGCTGGTAAAATTTATAAAAATCATAATTAATGGAACCGTTACTAGGTTGAACACACCATTCAGCATCACGCACATTAAAATCACCCACAACTATAAACTTTGTATTTGTCAAGTCCATACTTAAGTCGGCAACATAATCAAAAAATTGCATTTGTGAAGACGACTGACATGGGCCTTGAGGAAAGTAACAACAGAATACACATAAATATTTTTTATTGGGTCCCTGCGTTAAAACCAAGTCAACACAGGTAATATCCGCGCGTTATAAATCGGGAGGCGGCAGTCGCGCAGGCCGAATATCTAAGTGGATTTCTCTTCGAATCGCAATCAAGGTACCACCACCCATCTTCACACCTTAAATCACGATCCGTCCTATACACATTGAAACAGCTGTCAAACAATTCACTATCGTAAATACCTGGTAAAAGTCATGTTTCTGAGAGGCAGATTATATCATAGTCTGAGTTTAAAACATTAGCCAAAAATGCCACAGTTTTGGTCCGTAAACCACGGACGTTTTGGTAATAGATATTTTGCTCTGTAATTTAGTTAAAAAACTATATTCTTTATAAAGAGACGCGAAAGATAAATAACTATAGGTATAAATAGCCAACTGCAACACAAACTGTAGTTTCTCTGCCATGCATCGCTATTATCAATTATAAAATACATATTTAAAAAGGAAAATAAAATACTAAGCAAACATTTTTCAAGACATGACATTATGATATGATAAAATAATCAAAGTTAACAAGTCATACCTTGCCCCACAGATAGTTATCAAAAAATTAAAACAGCTATCAGTGCATCTACTCATCTGTTTGGAATCCACCGAACACAATCCACCACAAGCCAAGCACAGCGAACGACAGCAACGAGCGGTGAAAAGCGCACGAATAATTATCGCTGTTTGATTACGGATGCGCAAGTGACGGCCACAGAACAATCGACCAAAGGAATGCGCCCGGGTGCCCAACCCACGGTCCGCAACAATAACCAATATGAAATAAAGTAATGAAATATTCATTAAGTAATAATAAAAATAACAATATAAAAATGTAAACTTAACAAAAAAGGTTTAAGATCGGTTAATATTTTTTTAAACTTATACACAAACAAAAATCTGTTATTTTCACTTATGTGATTTTGTTTAATGAATCTTCGGTCGTTATATGTAGTACTGGTGATGAATCCGATTTTCGCTCTATCTCGGTACAATTACGCACCCAGCAATATTTATAATTTTTATCTTAGGCCTTTATCTTAGCTTGCTGTAGTAATTTTTTGTTACGGCTGGAGAGATGGTCGTTGGCAAAAATTCTGCTGCTTGATCCCACAAAACCCACGTCACCAGGCTTAAGGTCTTTCAACTTTCTAAGAGAAGCCAAGAAATCGTCTTTTTTATAGCGAGATTGCAACTTAAGAAAATAGGTTTTATTTTCTTATTCTCAGAGTCGTTCATCACAGCGACACGGGTCACAAAGTCGACATCGGTATTGACATAAGCGGGAAACCACTCAAATTTGCAAGGGATTTAATGATTTATATAAGGTTTTCTCCAGCTTTTTGAGGAATTCCGTTGAGTTGAATATTCGACCTCCGCACCCATTGTTCATTGCTGGCGTTTTTATCCAAGAGATCTTTAACAACTGCATTTAAATCTAGCAAATCTGACTTCACAGTTTCCAGAGAAGATACCCTGGAGTCAATATCCGCAACCTTTTGCGCTATTGCATCCATTCTGGAATTCAGTGTAGATTTTAAGTCACATATATCGCCCATGACTTGTTTCAAATCTGCTTGCATCGATTGGAAAGAGACGAATTTATTATCAAGATCAGAAATTTTTGATAAAATAAGTTTAATGGTGTCCCCTGTATCCAAACTACCAAGGTCATCTATTTTTTGCTTCTTAGTTTCTTGGTCAGCAATTGAAGCGCTCTTTGATTGTGCCGACGATGGTGAAGCGCTGACATCACGACATGAAGTACACATCCATTTTTTTCCATTGGTACCTAGCCTGTCAAACCCTCTCTCGGTCACCCCACTGCAGCCAAAGTGAAATTTACCCCCGCAGACGAAACACTCGGGGCCATTGCCCAGGACTTCGTTACACTTAGCACAACATAAAGAGGTAAACACGGTTGACATAGTTGACAACCCCTGATTAACTGGTTACCGTAAAGGCGATTTTACGTACAAGCAAAGCGTGTCTACTCAACAGTTGACTGCGACTGACTGTGATTACCTAATAAAGATCTGAAATTAATTGTATCTTACTTATTTGCATCCGATCCGGATTGTTTCTTGAAGATCGGATCGACGGCGTGCGACCCGATCCAGGGATCGGATTGTGGCGTTACGATCCATTACGATCCAACAAATCGGATCGACGACCCGTATCGCGCATTCCTATTTTGGCCAAAATGGTGGTTACGCCTTTCGAGCTGCGGTGTATCAATATGATTGATTGATTGAATTACTATCCTTAACTAAGTGTTGCTCCATTAATAAAATCCATTGTCTATAAAATACACATCATCTTTTATTTTAAAAATAAGATGTTTGTTATTATTTTTCGTTAATGTAAAACCTATACAACAGATTTTTTTTCACAATACTCCTCAGATAGATTCTGAAGCGCTTTGGGTTACATACCAGTATTAGTTTAGGGAGCATTATGCACTATGATTCAATGTTGGGCAGCACTCTTGGTCCATATAAAAATGGTCAATCTCCTTTAATAGAGAAAGAAGACAATCAGTAGGTACCTATTCAGTTTAAGAAATGCCAAAAAATTAGAAGAAAGAAGTATTTACTGTATTACTATTAAGCTACTACATTTTCTGATTAATTCCTTAGAATTACGATGTGGCTGTGTTGTTATTTAATTTATATTCTTTGTGATCATAATATTAGCATTCTAATGCAAAGTAATGTCAAATATTTTAGTTAGCTTGTAGTAAGTCAAGTAAGTGTGAATAGGTAAGTACCTAGTTGAATTTTTTTTACCGGTAGGTAGGTTTTTACCTACAGGATTTAATTAAATAGGAAGAAATACGAGGTAGTATGTACACCTGTTTTAATCTATTATTGTAGAATGTAAATAACAACGTAAATAGCCAAATCGACTGCTTAGTCAATAGGTTTACTTACTTAGTCTAATATCAGTAGGATTCGCTAATTACCTTAATACTTTACAATAGATATTATTTTGAGCAAGTCTCGAAAACAGACACATCACATGAACTTATACCATGAATATGCGTAACAATTTCATTTTACTTACCGAAAGCAATAATTTGTGTATCCTGCCCGACACTGCAGTTACAGTAATGATAGACAATAATATTGTTTTTAGCATTAAATGAATCATGTCTCATGACTATTTAAAACAAAATGTAAGGAATATTAGAGAGAACTGTTTCTTACAAAGAAATGAAAAACTGAAAACATTTCTTTCACCGTTCACCAACAAATCTACCTACCATAGAGAAAAGTAAATATACCAAAAGGCTACCTACTATACCTACTCTTTACTCTTTGCTTCTCGGACCATTTGGTCCGAACTTTGCTTTTTTTTTATATATATATTTGTTCCATGAAGGAACAGGCTAAGGTCTGAGCCATACTGCCTATTCATTAGTTTTTTATTTGTTTTTTTCCCTTGATGATAATGAATGGTGATTAAGATGAATGATAAATGATGTTCCCCAAACCCCTTGAGTTCTCAGTAAAGATGTGGGACTTTACTGAGGTCTCACGCGGACTACTTGAGAGAATTTGAAAAGTGATGTTGCACTGTTTTGTTTCATTTGCCAACACTCATGCACGTTCACAAACACTTAACGGTTAATAATCCACTATTATTTCACATTAATATTCGAAAAAACACAAATGTTAGAAAATAAAACAAAACTGCAGACATGACGCTTCACTTTCCCGCCAAGAAGTCACCGAGCTTTGCTTTGACCCGTTTGTTTTTTTAAAAATATATTTTGTATTTTTTTCCGTGAATGTACAGGCTAAGGTCAGAGACCATACTGCCTAGTCATTAGTTTTTTTATTTCGTTTTTTTTTCTAGATGATAATGAGTGGTGATTAAGATGATGAATGATAAATGATATTCCCCAAACCCCTTGAGTTCTCAGTAAAGATGTGGGACTTTACTGAGTTCTCACGCGGACTTCTTGAGAGAATTTAAAAAGTGATATTGCACTGTTTTGTTTCATTTGCCAACACTCATGCACGTTCACAAACACTTATCGGTTAATAATCCACTATTATTTCACATTAATGTTCGAAAATACACAAATTTTTGAAAATAAAACAAAACTGCAGGCATGTCGCTTTACTTTCCCGCCAAGAAGTCTTTGCCCACTTTGTTCCACCCAAAGACATATACTTATTGTATGTCTGTGTATATGTCTGTGGTTCCACCAACAAAGACATAAAAAGTTCCACAGATCAAAGCTGATCATCTGTCTGATCAGAGGGCCTAGTCAATTGGCAAACAAATGAAACGCTACGAAATCTTCGCTACGATAAACCGAATGTATGGGATTGACATAAGCAAAAGTTACCTACGACGTAAAATTTACGCTAAAATAGACCTAATTGACAGTTTGACAAGCCAAGAATCGCTAATCTAGCGATCACTCAAACATTGAAGATAAAAATTCACACAAAATGGCGATTGTTTGATCAGCTGATGAAGGAATAGTTGTGTTGTGTTGAAAGTTTTGTTTAAAATGCTCTTTTTAGGGCTATTGTGGACTGCAATAATCAAGTGCTCAGGCGCTAAGGAAGAAATGTTTCCCTACGTTACTTGGAGCAAAGTAACGAAATCGAGTTTGTTGTACTTGTGAATAGTTCTCAGAGTTCTCGTTTACGAACTTTCAAATATTTAGCTAAGGTCTGCCGGGAATTGCGTGCTGATATAGTTGTTGCGATGTGAGTGACCAAATAAATGTGTGTCATGCAACATTTTCCGCAACGAAGAGCAAGTCGCTGCATAACAATTTGTAGGGGCTCTCAAACCATACAAACATTTGGGCCAAATAAATCCACCTAAGTACCTTTAATCATGACAAGAAAGGTCAAGATTAAGACAACAGTAAGGGACTTTTTGTATAAATATTAAATGTAACCTATCCATAATGTCCATTTATCAATTTATAACTTAGATTGCCTATTTGTTTTACAGGTTCCAATGAAGATTTAATTTGCCAGGTAGCTTAGAGTATTAAACCAAGGCTCTAAGTGTAGTAAGGTGTACCTATTGACTATACCCTATAAATTTAATACAGACAAGCATCTTTCT
Organism: Scoparia ambigualis; assembly: GCA_963921215.1. Lineage (NCBI taxonomy): Eukaryota > Metazoa > Arthropoda > Insecta > Lepidoptera > Crambidae > Scoparia > Scoparia ambigualis. Next base: position 9,965,037 of record OY992501.1, read on the forward strand.
TAATAGGAAAAGATATCAGTCCTTACGTTCAAACGGTAAGTTTTAATAAATAAATTATTACTTACATAATAAAGGTAAGTATTATGCCTATTATTATATTGGGATTTACCAGGAAATGTCAGTTTTGTTAAAATTGCTAGAATAAAGAGTATTGACATAAAGATAAAACTTTTATGTGGTTTTGCAGATTTGAGACGACGATTCAAAAATCTTAAATGTTACCTCATAATTTGGAGGATGGACTTCCTCAGAATGGTGAACAAACATGGTTATTTGGTAAAAAACAATATCAAGCAATTTTGTATAATACATAGGTACTTACCTACTAACTTTTTATCTATGACAATTTTCTATAAGTAAGTATATTGTTCTAATTTCTTAGGAGATTCTGGATACCTTCAAAAAGCATGGTTAATGATAATAACAACAATATTTAATGCTGCATCAGACTCACAAGAAAGGAGGGGTGTGTACCACATGTCATATCCAACAATGAAACTGCATTGAACATGGCTTTGGCATCGTTGAATTTAGTTATTTATATGATTTTTTTTGTGGAGCTCTAATGTTGTCAACGTTTTTATTCTACAAAAGGAGCAGTCTGTGCCATAAATATAGTTAATTTAGTTCTAAGTTTATTGTGCTTTATTTAAAAAGATTTACTTATGTACAAAAAAACAATACCTTCGTTGACAACATTTTTATTTTAAGAAAAGGAACAGTGTGCCATAAATATGTTTAACCCATAAAATAGTGATTTGGTTTATATGATGGGGAAAAATTAAGTATAAAGTTAATTTAGTTCTAAGTTTATTGTGCTTTATTAAAAAGATTTACTTAGGTAGGTACTAAAAAACAGTACCTTCTTATACACACAATTGGCATTTATTTTTATACACATATAGTTTTAATGTCAATAAGAGAAAGTGAAGCCTCATATTTAATAAACTTTGACTTTGAGAGAGATAGGTAAGGAAATAAGAATATATTAAGAAATACAACATTAATGTTATTTTTTACTTGATATTTAATTTTACTTGCAGTAGGTACCTATAGAAAATGTTTAAGTACCTACTTATATCAATTTCTACTAGTCATAACATTAAGCTATTGAAGTTGTACTTGATTCATTATCAACATACAAAGGTAATTATATGTATAAACTTGCATTATTATTATCCGATTATTAAATCTGGTGGGTTCTATTGTGTTTGTTATAATATTGTTTTTTCTTTAAATAGGTGGCTTAACATAAGGTGGCTTGTTATACATATAATACAACTTAAGTTCCATATCTAGCATACTCTGTAATAGTTTAGTTATTATCAATTTGGCGATTGTGAAGTAATCGATTGTAATTGTTGCTGGAGTTTGTAATGTTACTGTCACATTTTTATTTGTGTGAATCTGTAAATGGTTTGCTGTTTCACATTTTCAGTGTTATACTTTTTATAGAACTGTCGATTCACCTGTGAATATAAAATAAATAAATAAAATTAATTGTTTTTAAATTATTTTTGGTAAATATATACTACCTACTAACTTTTTATGTATAACAATTTTCTATAAGTAAGTATATTGTTCCAATTTCTTAGGAGATTCTGGATACCTTCAAAAAGCATGGTTAATCATAATAACACCAATATTTAATGCTGCATCAGGCTCACAATAAAGAAAGGATGTGTACCACATGTCGTATCCAACAATGAAACTGCATTAAACATGGCTTAAAGTTGTACTTGATTCATTATCAACATAAGTACTAGGGTAATTATATAAAATTAATTGTTTTAAAATTATTTTTGGTAAACATATAAATAATCCTATGTTTTATTTCGAAACATTATCAACCAACTCATAATGAATGGCAGTGAAATAAATAATGTAAAATAAATAAATATTTTAACTTGTCGCGTAGAGACCACGATCATGTCATTGTGTCTGTGAAGGCGTATATTTAATAAATGATTTGACTTTTAATTTCAATTATTTTCGGTACCTACCGCTATAAATAAGTAACAATGAAACAATCCTATATTAAGGCGATGTTGTCTTCATCGTCATCCTATGAACGTCCTGAACGTTCCCACATGAACGACAGCACTAAGGCAGACTGGGCTATAACAGGCTTAAGCCCTGAGCCAATACAACCGCAGTGTGCTTTACGTGCCTTCCGAAGCACGGAGGAGCTCGAGACGCTTTTTATTTGGTTACCCATCCTTTAGCTCGGTAATGTGAAAGTTGCGTAACTAACTGGCAAGATCACAAACCGGTGCGGCGCGGGCGGGGACTTTTTGCATTAGTTAAACCTCTAGCATTACCTTTCAAGTAACAGTAAGTACATTGCTTCGCTAGTTTGCATATTTTAAAATTAGTTTTAATTTAACTAGCAAAACCATGTACTTGGAATGTTTTTTATTTTATTTTATTTAGGACAATAATCAATTAGAAAAGTAATGTGATAGGTGTTGTAGTTAGACAACTAAACCCGAAAGCCTTAGCCGCTACGCCATAGAGTTACTTTAGGCGATGTACTCATACAAGATGCAAACGTTTTAATCACTACCTAGTGGGTACTCGCATCTAAGATCAAACTGTTTAAATGTTCGCGCGGTTTGTAACATTTAGTGTTATCACTTATTTCATTACAGACGGACGTCAAGTTGTTAATATTTGAGAAATTCTTGGCAGCAAGCGTTTGCTTGTGGTCTTCAGTCTTAATTTATTTATATTATAAGCTGAAAAATGGGTTTGGTCTCATATCAATATCATATTATGGTGGGTAAGTCACTCGTCATCATTATAAGTACTTATTTACAAACGTGCTTGCCTGGCGAACTTCCGGCGAAAAAAGCGATTGATTCATTTTTCAAATTGTCTCAAGGAGTCTACCCGAATTTCTTAGTAAAGTGACATTCAATTCACTAAAACTCAAAAGGATCGGTGTGGTTACTACCTATTTATTAATCTTACATAAGCGTTACATTATCATCAAACAAAAAAATACTAAGACAAGCCTGTATGTTCTATATCCCTTAGCTTATCGATATCGATGTAGCCTAGCGAATTTGATGAGCGATTTTGAAGCTGTCACCGGTCGAGCGTTTGCCAGTTGACTAGGCCCTCTGATCACAGAACAACAAGTTGACTGATGATAATAGGCGTACGTAGTCTGTGGTCACATCACAAACTGTCTATTTGACATTTGTCTATTCTTCGCTCTAATAAATGTCGACGAAATTTAGTGTGAGAAATTAACAAAATAAAGGTTGGTAAAACTTCTATCGCCATATAAAATTGTGATAAGGTAGCTATTTCGTGAAACTCTTATTCTATGACGCATGTTTTGCGCTACATTTTAAGCATAAATTCTTGTCAATTTAAGTGTATCTCGTGAATCCAGGAGCAGTTTTTTGGCCAGGGGTATTTGGGACACCCCTAGGAGGTTATTCGGGACCGGTCCGAGTTCGGGACAGTGTCAAAAAGAGAAGAAACAAACCTTGGTCCGAGAACAAACCAAAGAAAAAAGACATCATTAATGTCACCAAACCGTCTGAGTGGAATAAAAGCGTACCAGGCAATCTGTCATCATCTGTCAAAAGTGGAGTCAGTCAGAGGGCCTAGTCAACTGGCAAACGCTCGACCGGTGACAGCGTCGAAATCGCTCATCAAATTCGCTAGGCTACATCGATATCGATAAGCTAAGGGATATAGAACATACAGGCTTGTCTTAGTATTTTTTTGTTTGATGATAATCTTACGCTTACGTAAGATTAATAAATAGGTAGTTACGACTCCTATCCTTTTGAGTTTTAGTGAATTAAACTTAAACTTACTAAGAAATTCGGGTCAGACTCCTTGAGAAAATTTGAAACATGAATCAATCGCTTTTTTCGCCGGAAGTTCGCCAAGCAAGCACGTTTGTAAATAAGTACTAGATGACGAGTGACTTACCTACCATAATATGACATTGATATGAGACCAAACCCATTTTTCAGCTTATAATATAAATAAATTAAGATTGAAGACCACAAGCAAACGCTTGCTGCCAAGAATTTCTCAAATATTAAAAACTTGAAGTCCGTCGGTAATGAAATAAGTGATAACACTAAATGTTACAAACCGCGCTAACATTTATACAGTTTGATCTTAGATGCGAGTACCCACTAGGTAGTGATTAAAACGTTTGCATCTTGTATGAGTATATCGCCTAAAGTAACTCTATGGCGTAGCGGCTAAGGCTTTCGGGTTTAATTGTCTAATTACAACACTTAAAAAATTACTTTTCTAATTGATTATTGTCATAAAATAAAATTAACAACATTCCAAGTACATTGTTTTGCTAGTTAACTTAAAACTAATTTTAAAATATGCAAACTAGCGAAGCAATGTACTTACTGTTACTTGAAGGGTAATGCTAAAGGTTCAACTAATGCAAAAAGTCTCCGCCCGCGCCACCCTGGTTTGTGATTTTGCCAGTTAGTTACGCAACTTTCACATTACCGAGTTAAAAGATGGATAACCAAATAAAAAGCGTCTCGAGCTCCTCCCTGCTTCGGAAGGCACGTAAAGCACACTGCGGTTGTATTGGCTCAGGGCTTAGCCTGTTATAGCCCAGTCTGCCTTAGTGCTGTCGTTCATGTGGGAACGTTCAGGACGTTCATAGGATGACGATGATGACAACATCGCCTTAATATAGGATTGCTTCATTGTTACTTATTTATAGCGGTAGGTACCGAAAATAATTGAAAATAAAAGTCAAATCATTTATTAAATAAACGCCTTCACAGACACAATGACATGATCGTGGTCTCTACGCGACAAGTTAAAATATTTATTTATTTTACATTATTTATTTCACTGCCATTAATTATGAGTTGGTTGATAATGTTTCGAAATAAAACATAGGATTATTTATATATTTACCAAAAATAATTTTAAAACAATTAATTTTATATAATTACCCTAGTGTATGTCGATAATGAATCAAGTACAACTTTAAGCCATGTTTAATGCAGTTTCATTGTTGGATACGACATGTGGTACACATCCCTTCTTTATTGTGAGCGTGATGCAGCACTAAATATTGGTGTTATTATGATTAACCATGCTTTTTAAAGGTATCCAGAATCTCTTAAGAAATTAGAACAATATACTTACTTATAGAAAATTGTCATAATTGAAAAGTTATTAGGTAGTATATATTTACCAAAAATAATTTTAAAACAATTAATTTTCTTTATTTATTTTATATTCACAGCTGAATCGACAGTTCTATAAAAAGTATAACACTGAAAATGTGAAACAGCAAACCATTTACAGATTCACACAAATAAAAATTGGATAGTAACATTACAAACTCAAGCAACAATGGGCGATTTTCCGAGATCAAAAAAAAAAAGAAATTGGTACGTAAATGACTTCATAGATGGCGCTTAGCATAGATTAGTATGGCGCTTAGTAAAAGGCGGGTTTATGAAGAGCACGTGTATGGCTGCGTAATATTTATTCTATTCCAAAATAGAAATAGGTTCTGGATGTCCTGAATATAAATAGGTAAGTAAATACTATTTTTTAATTCTTTTGGTAGACAAGTAAAAGTGTAGAATTTATTACAGCTTATAAGTAGCCCAGCTTTCATAAAACGACATCTATCGAGTGTTTTGAACTAATTTTTACTTTTTAATTTGGGCTGTCAGAAAATCGCCCATTACAATAGATTACTTCACAATCGCCAAATTGATAATAACTAAACTATTACAGAGTATGCTAGATATGGAACTTAATTTGTATTATATGTATAACAAGCCACCTTATGTTAAGCCACCTATTTAAAGAAAAAACATTATAACAAACACAATAGAACCCACCAGATGTAATAATCGGATAGTAATAATGCAAGTTTATACATATAATTACCTTTGTATGTTGATAATGAATCAAGTACAACTTCAATAGCTTAATGTTATGACTAGTAGAAATTGATATAAGTAGGTACTTAAACATTTTCTATAGGTACCTACTGCAAGTAAAATTAAATATCAAGTAAAAAATATCATTAATGTTGTATTTCTTAATATATTCTTATTTCCTTACCTAACTCTCTCAAAGTCAAAGTTTATTAAATATGAGGCTTCACTTTCTCTTATTGACATTAAAACTATATGTAACTATAAAAATAAATGCCAATTGTGTGTATAAGAAGGTACTGTTGTTTTAGTACCTACCTAAGTAAATCTTTTTAATAAAACACAAGAAACCTAGAACTAAATTAACTTTATACTTAATTTTTCCCCATCATATGAACCAAATCACTATTTTATGGGTTAAATATATTTATGGCACACTGTCCCTTTCTTAAAATAAAAATGTTGTCAACGAAGGTACTGTTTTTTTGTACATAAAAAAATCTTTTTAAATAAAGCACAATAAACTTAGAAATAAATTAACTTTATACTTAATTTTTCCCCATCATATAAACCAGATTACTATTTTATGGATTAAATATATTTATGGCACAGACTGCTCCTTTTTGTAGAATAAAAACGTTGTCAACATTAGAGCTCTACAAAAAAAATTCATATAAATAACTAAATTCAACGATGCCAAAGCCGTGTTCAATGCAGTTTCATTGTTGGATATGACATGTGGTACAAACCCCTCCTTTCTTGTGAGCCTGATGCAGCATTAAATATTGTTGTTATTATCATTAACCATGCTTTTTAAAGGTATCCAGAATCTCCTAAGAAATTAGAACAATATACTTACATAAAGAAAATTGTCATAGATAAAAAGTTAGTAAGTACCTATGTATTATACAAAATTGCTTGATATTGTTTTTACCAAATAACCATGTTTGTTCACCATTCTGAGGAAGTCCATCCTCCAAATTATGAGGTAACATTTAAGATTTTTGAATCATCGTCTCAAATCTGCAAAACCACATAAAATAATTTTATCTTTATGTCAATACTCTTTATTCTAGCAATTTTAACAAAACTGACATTTCCTGGTAAATCCCAATATAATAATAGGCATAATACTTACCTTTATTATGTAAGTAATAATTTATTTATTAAAACTTACCGTTTGAACATAAGGACTAATATCTTTTCCTATCATGAAAGATGCTTGTCTGTATAAGATTTATAGAGTATAGTCTATTGACTATATATAGGTAATGTATGTATTAATAGGTACACCTTACTACACTTAGAGCGTTGGTTTAATACTCTAAGCTACCTACCTGGCAAATTAAATCTACATTGGAACCTGTAAAACAAATAGGCAATCTAAGTTTTAAATTGATAAATGGACATTATGGATAAGTTACATTTAATATTTATACAGAAAGTCCCTTACTGTTGTCTTATTCTTGACCTTTCTTGTCAAGATTAAAGGTACTTAGGTGGATTTATTTGGCCAAAATGTTTGTATGGTTTGAGAGCCCCTACAAATTGTTCAGCGACTTGCTCTTCGTTGCGGAAAATGTTGCATGACACACATTTATTTGGTCACTCACATCGCAACAACTATATCAGCACGCAATTCCCGGCAGATCTTAGTTAGATATTTGAAAGTTCGTAAACGAGAACTCCGAGAACTATTTACAAGTACAACAAACTCGGGATTTCGTTAATTTGCTTCAAGCAACGTAGGGAAACATTTCTTCCTTAGCGCCTGAGCACTTGATTATTGTAGTCCACAATAGCCCTAAAAAGAGCATTTTAAACAAAACTTTCAACACAACACAACTCTTCCTTCATCAGCTGATCAAACAATCGCCATTTTGTGTGAATTTTTATCTTCAATGTTTGAGTGATCGCTAGATTAGCGATTCTTGGCTTGTCAAACTGTCAATTAGGTCTATTTTAGCGTAAATTTTACGTCGTAGGTAACTTTTGCTTATGTCAATCCCATACATTCGGTTTATCGTAGCGATGATTTCGTAGCGTTTAATTTGTTTGCCAATTGACTAGGCCCTCTGAGGTGGCTCACTCAGCCGATTTCTGACATAGAGACAAATAGAGAGATAGAATTTGTCGGAAGAAAATACAAAATGTCAAAATCTACAAAATTGCAAATGTCATGTCAGTAGCACGGGTACCTACGGTAAACTATGTTTTAATAACATGATTTAAACAGAACTATCAAACAATGAAAAGTTAAGTGGAAATATGAATACTAGAAGTACTATTCATTATTGATTTGCTAAAGACTATCGGCGAATATTTTTTTATATAATACATACAGTTGTTTTTAAACGGCACTATCTCTCTAAAGCGAAAGTTCTGCTTATTGTTACTGGAGCGACAATCAATAAAATCAAAGATGAAACTAGCTTTACAGTGTATGTTTACTCCGCGATTATACAAGATCTACAGAGATGGCCCCAAAGAGGTAAGTTTCCTTTCCAGTTTTCTGTATCATTCATAACATAGCGTAGTCCAAGTTGCCCATCATGAGTTGTTGCCACTTAATAGTTCATAAAACATTACTGGATTGCGTAAACACAAAGAAAAAAAATATTTATTATGTAGTTAACATTGATAACCATTGATCCTGAAAAAGTTATTCAAGAATAACCTATTCAGTAGCATTTATGCTAGCGCATAGGTAGCATTAGAAGCAGTTTGGATAGAGTCATTAAAGAGTATTACAAACCATACAGTATAGGTAGAAATAGATAGTTTGTGCAAAAAATATAGTCAAGTAGCAAATACATTGCTTTGCTACTTTGCTTAATCAAAACTAATAAATAGTAATAACTAAATAAGCAATGTACTCGCTATTTGATTAAAATTCTTACAGAGCGAACAACATTAGGCTTTTAATTTCTAATAAGTACATCTGTAACTTCATCACACTCATGTTTATAGTTGTTACAGCCAAAGTGTATAAAGTATATAATAATGCTGGGCTGTGCTATAGTACTTATCCATCATCTTCTCAAGCCTTTGACTAATTTGTTGTAGGCCTCCTTCAACAGGCCCCCTTCAGTACTTATCCTATGGGATAATAGTATTAACATAGTAAAGTGTTTGTAAGTAAGACAAAAGTAATGGTTTTTAAAAAGACTGGTATTTTTTTATGGTTGAAGGAGACAACTTAAACTTTTGAAAGAGTTTGTGTATCTGGGGACATTGTTTACTAAGCATAGTAAGCATGATGATATTGAAAGTTTAGGGAATGCTGGGAATCAAGTGCATCACTCCACCTCTTTTGATAGTGTTTCCAAAAAGTATCACTGGCTGTATACACAACCTCAGGGTATGATAATCTGTTGCCCGCTATGAATACAGACACAATAGAATAGTATATAGGTGATGTGGGTCAGAGTGGTGGTTTTGGAAGATCGATTAAGGCATAAGTGTTTTGTACACATCATCAGCCAGAGGATGTCCACTGCTGGACAAAGGTCTCCCCCAAGGATCATTGGGGGGAAATTGCCATAATCGCCACGCTTGGCAGGCGGGTTGGCGATCGCAATATGACGGTGGTAATCTCAGAAGATGCTGCTGCCGATCCTCTGGGTTGCTCCCTCAGTCGCCTTCTACGACTCCCACGGGAAAATAGGGGGTGGTAGTATTCTTTCACTGCTACTGATACGGTTAACGGTTACACGGTTTTATACACAAGTGCAAATAAATATAAATAAGTAGTGTATATTTTATGCCTCCGTGACCGAGTGGTCAAGCGTTCGGCTCGATATCCATACGTTCCAGGTGGTTAATTCCCAAGTCAAGCAAAGTGTGTTTTTAGATTTTTCAATGTATAGCTTAGACTTTGTTATTATAGCATTTGGCAAGCTTAGTGATTAAGCTTCATCAATTGTAGCGGTGAATTAGCAATATGTAATTAATGAAGTTAGTTAGATTAGTTGTTAAGTGTTAACTATAAGTTAAGACTTTAAACTATTGCGTTGCATTGCATTAAAACAGTTTTAACTACAAGTTAATTAACTGTTTTTTTTAAAATTATTATTAGTATTGAGGTAAATAAGTGCCTGTCAAGGTTTACATTGAATAAATAATTTGACTTTGACTTAATTGATTTCAATGATGGAGGCCTTTGCCCTGCAGTAGGATAGTATACAATCTGTACTTTAGTAGTGTATGTTAACTAAAATTAAGAAAATATGATTTGATAGATTGGTCATGTGAAGAGGATAGTTAAAAAAAGACGTGTTAAATTGTATGAGACAAGAGTGAATGTGTCTGTAGAGGACCATGCCTGTTGATAGTGTTAAAAATACTTCTACCAAACTAGAGACATTCTCACGAAGGTCGAATAGCTATTCTACACTATTCAATAATTCAAAATTGTTAATGTATTTTTGTTCCTGTGATCAAGAACGCCAAAATTCATCATTTTACACAAAAAATCACAGTCAGATAGGGCTTTTGAAAACTGATAAAGACGTAATTGCTTATAAATATCTTCATTATTGAAATTTTGCATCTCTTTTGGGGTCTCGGTAGCTTAGCGGTTAGAGCAGTGGACCGGCAATCCAAAGGTCATGGGTCGATTCCCATTCAAGTGTTCCTGAGACTGGTTGATTTTTTTCTAGTAAACATTTTATCTTAATTGATTTTTATTTAAGTATATAGATTTGATTTTAGTAAACTGAATTTATCTTTTAAATGTCTATGTATTTATCCTAATTTAACTTTTTGTGTTTGTTGACCATCATAATCTAAATTAAAAGTTAATGTTTCTTTGGTTGTCCCATACCTACGCGTTTTTTAATACCATTGCGATGACACTTTTGAAGTTGTCAGGCGCCCCTATGGTATCTGATTACGACGACTATTCTGATTCTGGGTTACCCATCACAGGATATAGATGTTTACAGGGACATGTCTTTCTTGTTTATACACATAAATGGGTCACATAAATGCAACATACAACTCCTGGCTTTGCGTTTGTCATAGAAACTGTTAAAATGTGATTATAAAATATAGAGCTGTGTCTCGCCTACTTCTCGCCAGCAAACGGGCGTGTTGTATGTATCTATGTATGTAATATAATATAAAAAATCGGTTCAAAGAGTTTTAAATTAACAAGTTTAAGACGTTTTAAGTCTTTCGTGGTCCTGAAAGTTTTGACAAAGCAACTCTGCCAACTCGGCCATTTCAAGGGACTCCTATTTTAAAAGGGGAGGGGCTAGCCTGCCAAGAGTGGTTATTTAAGGGGATCCTGCACGAAATTGTGAAAATTTACGTATTTTTAAGTTACTTGTACTATGTGCTGAATTAGTTAAATATATTAAAAGAACTTATGTAAGTTAGCCTGATCATTGCACAAGGTCGTGGCCTTGTTGAAATTTGAAACAAATTCTTTAAACAATAACAAACAATCTTAGATTAAAACAACAAACAATACATAAATGTAATGACTCCTAAAACATATTTTTTCGACAACTTTCTTAATTTTACGCATGAAACAATAATTCTTACATGAAAATATAAGTATTGATATTCCGCAGGTCACCATCTTAAAAAAGTTTATTTTAATTTTTAAAACAAGCGCGTGATGGTTTTGTACATTTCACAGAATAAAAACATTGCTCTTATCAAATTACTAGGTCTGAAACTTCAAAGCAGAATTGTTCTAATTTTAAATATCAATATGATTGATTTTGCTTTGAAGTTCATTAGGAGACTTATGTCAGTTTTTGCGACCGCGCGGCACCCTCTTAATAAAAATTAATGTACTGCCAGTTGCCAATAGTGGTAAGTTAAGAAATAATGTTAATCTGCCGTAAGTATTTGACAATGTCAAATTATATGTCGTGCAATCCTAACCTAAAGTAAGTCATTTAAGACCTGAGGTCTAGCAGGTCATTAATATTGTACTGAATTTCATTATGACCAGGCTTGGAACTTAGAAATCGCAACTACGAATATTTACGATAGGTAGGTACTCACCGAATTGTTCGAAAATCATACTGGCCACCACGAGTTAAATATAAAAAAAAATAGGACACAAATTAAAAAGAGGCGCGTATACTGAAAATTGCTTTGTTTTACTATTGCTTTTTATTGTCTCGTAGATGGTGTGAAAAGTAGAGTATTCTCTTCGGGGATAAAGGTGCCTTCGTCTTGGGCGACCTTGAATCCCACGCTGCACTCAGAATTCTTGTCTTATCTCCCTCGCTTTGCTCGGGAGTTAACTCTAAACACCTTCGCTAAGCTCGGGAGTTAACGCTAGAATCCTTCGTTTTGCTCGGGATTTAATACAGGGGGGTTCCTTATTTAATCCCGAAAGCCGTTTTACCGATTATCATTTCAACGAAAACTATTGACTCAATTGAACAATGCCTTATTTGTACGAAGTTTTAATTTACCGATGTAACGATTCAACGAAAGAACCAATTACCGAAGTTCATTTCAGCGACCATACATAACCGACGCATTATTTAACCGATGTAACATTTCACCGAATTTTAATAGTATGTAGGTCAACGCTTCGGTGGCCGATTGGTCAAGTGCTTGGCTCGATATCCTCCGGATATCGAGCCCGGTTTCAATTCCCATTTCGGACAAAGTGCGTTTCGAATTTGTCGATTCATTGCCCGGGTTTGTGATCACTAACCCGCATTTGACAAGGTTGATAATTGAGCCAATATCCATCAACGAGCTCGGTCAAGTGCTTGGCTCGATATCCTCCGGATATCGAGCCAAGCACTTGACCACTCAGCCACCGAGGCGTTGACCTACATACTCTTAAAATTTGGTAAAATGTTACATCGGTTAAATAATGCGTCGGTTATATGTATGGTCGCTGAAATGAACTTCGGTAATTTATTTTTCGGTGAATCGTTACATCGGTAAATTAAAGCTTCGTACAATTAAGATATCGATCAATTGAGTAATCGGTTAATAGTGTTCGTTGAAATGATAATCGGTAAAACAACTTTCGGGATTAAATAGGGAACCCAATACGGGGCGCCCGCTACATATGACACTACTTTAACCCCTTTGTGCATAATCTACTATTATCTCTCAGTACCTTTACAAAACAAATACTTACTCTTTTAATAAAACATTTATACTATTCAGGAAAGGAGAATGACCAAACCAGCCTATTCGATATCTATTGCGTCTTAATCATTCATATATCAAAAATGTTCTCTTAAATTATAATGATTAGGTACTGTTAAAAAAAGATTTTCTATAGAACGCCGTGTTAAGAGTCAAGCTTAGGAGTCAGGTGATAAATAAATGCTGAACTGAACTGATAGTCAACATACGATAATAGACTAAGTCTATTCTATGATCTAAAAACTTGTTTTATTCTATAATCTTTTTCTTAAAGTAGGATCAGTAAGTAAATAGGTACATACTTAAGCATTTAAATAATTTCATATAAAAAGTACAGTGGTCATAACCTAAAAATACGTTAAAAATGAAAATAGCTTCAAACTTCCGCATGATATTGTAATGTAATTTTTTTTTTCATAAATCAGAGCATTGCTGCTATTGATTACTACTTATTTCATTATAGCGCTGTGTTACGCAGGTTACGCTAGCTAGCTAAAAAAATAGCGTTACCTACTCCCATAGTAATAAGGTCATTCTTCTTTATTGCCTAACACACAATAAAACTGTATTAAATAAAACTCACTTATTAATAACATATTGCTCACTTGCTTACAATTATTTAATTCAGATAACAAAAAAATACACACGTCTTCATTAGCTTCATTATTTAATTATTCGCTGCTTGATGGAGAGCATTGGCAACCTCACGTCGTCCGTGCCTCAAAAATAGCTTGTGCTGGGATGCTCTACTGCCTACTGCATCTAAGAAACGGTCCAACCACTTTCCTTAGGGTGTTACCAGACCAATCGATCGATCGTCGATCGACGGCATCGATCAACGTCGGTCGACGTTGATCGATAGGTGTGGTAGCTTTAATCGATCGACGGATACCGTTCGTCCAACCCATCGATCGACGGACGGTCGACGTTGATCGCTTAACCCCGGCTATATTCCATCAGTTTCTTTCGAAATGTATTCAGAAGAGGACTCGTTGTTTTTGGCCAGTACGATGTTGCTCGTTACACTATACATCACTCGTAGGTACATAGAAATCTCGAGTTTTCGATCGTGAAAGTTAAGTAATGTTCGCCGAGGTCGCCAAGAGGATGGGTGACCGTAGGTTCATAAAATCTCGAGGTTTTCGATCGCGAAAGTTAAGCAATGTTCGCCGAGGTCGCCAAAGGAATGGGTGACCGTAGGTTCATATAATCTTGAGGTTTTCGATCGTGAAAGTTAAGTAATGTTCGCCGAGGTCGCCAAGAGGATGGGCGACCGTAGGTTCATAAAATCTCGAGGTTTTCGATCGCGAAAGTTAAGCAATGTTCGCCGAGGTCACCAAGGGGATGGGTGACCGTAAGTTCATAAAATCTCGAGGTTTTCGATTGCGAAAGTTAAGCAATGTTCGCCGAGGTCGCCAAGGGGATGGGTGACCGTAAGTTCATAAAATTCTCCCATCAATTACTCTACCTGCGCAAAGCTTAACTTTTGTGACTGTAAACAGAACGTCTGTTTAAATTGTATGAAACTATTAATAGCGGGGTTATTAGCCAATGGATGGCTTATAATGGCTATTAATGGATTATAATCGCTAATAATCCAAACAATCCGGCTATTAACCCACGGAGGGGGAAAAGACGGGGATGGAGGGGGTACGGTAATTGTAACTTAGTAGAATATTTGCTTTAACCTAACATAACCTCAAAATAAAAATATATTGAAAACTATGCATTTACGCACTTTGGCTCCCCTCCCCTTCCCCCCTTTTTCGATGTTGCTTAATCTAAAGTGCTTCATATTATCATCAACTTAAAGCATAATCAATGAACTCTATTATTACGACTAGGTATCCAATCACGAAAGATCGATCTATTGGTCTGGTAGACACTATCGATCGACGTCGACTAATCCATTTTACCATCGATCGATGTCGTCGATCGACGATCGATCGATAGGTCTGGTAGACACTATCGATCGACGTCGACTAATCCATTCTACCATCGATCGATGCCGTCGATCGACGATCGATCGATTGGTCTGGTAACACCCTTACTGCCTCCACCCGTTTACCTCAGAACCGAATACTAATTTTAAAGTGGACCCTTTTGAGCCCAATACTAAAAATGGGTTGGCTGTTGACTGGAGTCGTCTGAATTTGAAGAAACTAACACTGTGGGGGGTCTAAGGGGTTTTTAACTAAACGACGTTATTGTAAGTGCGACGTTTTTTTACATACTCTCTCCCCTATCCCCACCTAAAAGGTTGGTCGCCCTTCCCCCTCCCCAAATGTTTTTTACGCGGTTGTACAGTTTTACCAAAATCTCAATTGTTACGTACGATACATATCCTCAAAATACAAAAATTAACATAACTTAAAACTACTTGTCTGCGGCAAGGGGATTAATAGGGGGGGTACTCATCCCTCCTCCCCTTCGACATATATAATAATTATAGCTGTATCCTTTTATTAATTAGATACAGCTATAATTTCAGCCATTAACGTGGATTTTCAATAAATATTTAATTTATCGATACGTCACAAACACAAAATGTTCTCACTGTCGATGATATTATTGGCAGCAAACTTAATACTTATTTTGCCGATATGAGCATTATTTCTATTTCAATCCGATCCCGATTTTAAGCGCGTCAAGAGTAGGTACGCACTTATTATTGTATTGTTATTTGACGGGTTTGAAATTCTTTTTGCCATTGTATTCTTTAGGAGGCCATTATTACATCTTGACTGTGATTTTTGCGTAAAATGGCCAATTTTGGCGGTATGGATCTCAGAAACAAAAATACATTAACAATTATGATTTATTGAATAGTGTAGAATAGCTATTGGAATAGTGCGTAGCGGCCTCGCGTTTTGTAAATTTTGCTTAACTTTTTAATTAAACCCAAAATTGCAGAGAAAGATTTTCATAAAGTGCGCGAAGGCACTTTTTTGAGTTCATCGTTTGAACTACTGTTCTAAACAAGTGAAATAAAAAAGTTATAATGTTATCTCTTGTATAGTCGAGTAGTGCGTAGCGGCCTCGGAATTTTTAGATATTATTGATTTTATATAGAAAAATATCTTATTCTAAACCAAAAAACTTCGAAAAGCGCTATAACTTAACTGTGAATTTCTCCTATCTACGATAATATTATTGAGCAAGATTTATACCAGAATAATTGTTACTTTACGAGGAATAAAGATTTTATAATTTTAAATCATGAATTTATTATCCTATTTCGATAAAAACGATAAATACAACTGCAAAATTACTACAAAATGCGATGCGCCGGCCGTCCGAATTCAACTTATGCTCACAGAATGGAGATTTGTAATATTATGCACAAATTTATTATCCTATTTCGATAAAAACGATAACTACAACTGCAAAATTACTACAAAATGCGAAAAGGGGCATTTTACGCAAAAATCACATTCGAGATGTAATAGGCCTCTTAATTTTTATAGAAATAAAAAAACTTATGTTCTTCAACAGCTAATTGTAATAGGGGTACGTCCTAACTGATGTAAGCGTAAACAAATTAAAAAAATATATTCTCGGTGGCGAAGTGGTCAACGCAACCGCCCTGATTGCGGAGGACGCGTGGGTTCGATTCCCACCTGAGGCAGACATTTTTCAATTTTAATCATTCTTCAAAAAGTCCAATGAAAGAAAGAAACTTATTCATCATCCATCCATGAAATGTAAACGTTTTCATTTCCTTGTTTTATAAAAGAGACAAACCTGAAAAGAAAAGCTTTGTACCTACTTCCGCAAAACTTACTGTTAACTTCCTCTCTCACGTGTATTTTCCATCTAACATTGAAACTGTAACAATTACTTTCTTTCGCAGAGCATGTACCAACCTCAAGGGTTGGAAAAGTGGAGCGATAAAATAATATCATCGGTAAGTTTCGGTTTTTCGTATTAATGTAATTGTTTCCATTGAAATCGCGCATGCGTCACCTTAGTGCATGCAACCCTGGATGGTCTGTGTGCATAGTGCTTTCGCTCCCGCTAGTCACACAGCTCTCGGCTGCCAGCCCTAAACATGTGCTGCTACAGGTTGTACCTAGTCCCGCGGAAGAAGGTGAAATTGTACGATTTAATGATTATGGTAGAGCGTGGGCACCAACGTGTTATTGTGCGCCTGAAGTGCGTCGATACGATCGACAACGATGGTGTGGTCACCACCACAGTGCTGGCCTCATATGAGCGGGTGCTCGCAGACAAGAGGGTAAGCAGCTGCTGTTACTTTTTTAGCTCCTAACATTTTTTTACAGCGGTGTGCGGCTTCTATGATAGTGACTTTTCTGAAACATATGCTCAAAAGTTCCCTTTTAAACTAAGCGGCTGGTGGTTTTCGAATTGTACGTAAATCGTTTTTTACCAAATTAATATTTTTACTACGTCGGTGTGCGCCTTCTAATTTTAAGGGTTTATTCGCAAATTGTCAAGTTTTCAGAATTTCTAGTTCTTTAGTTTTAATAATAATTAAAGTCATCTAATTAATAGGTAGAAAATATGCCTATTAATTAGTTGACTTTAATTATTATTAAAACTAAAGAACTAGAAATTCTGAAAACTTGACAATTTGCGAATTTGACAATTTGCGAATAAACCATTTTAAGACAGTGACTTTACTGTAGCATACGCTTACAAGTTAACTTTTAAACTTCACGGCTGGTGATTGTATTCAAATTGTAAATAGTTTTAATCGAATTGTAAACGGTAGCGAACGTAAAGTTGTTCCCTCTAAAATGCCCGTGCAATAGTTGTGTTAGCTTGTATCGTGTAATGATGTTTCAATTCCAATAATTAGTTGGACCGGAAATAAAACGCGCCTAGCAATCGTCGCAAGCTCGGGAGCTAAGCATTAACCGTCCAAGTTCTAGAAGATATCGTTTATCAGCTAGAACTAGTGCGTCTAATGTTTTTCATGCAATCTTAGCCGATATCCTTAGCAATATCTTGGTTGATAATATAATTAAACATTGAAATGAAACACTTTTTACGGATTAACTCGCGTTTAATTTACTATTACATAGTTTTTTTTTATATTATCCTGACGTTTCAAACCCTTTACAGGGTCCGTGATCACAGGGAGACCACCGTCCGTAGTCCGTAATAAGTCCTTAATCCGTAAAGTGTTTCATTTCAATGTGTAGTGCTCGCTTAAACCTCAGAAAACAATCTAGGATACTTTATTAAACAGTTCGATGGCGCAGCGTTGTTTGCGATATTGCCAGCTAAGCAACTTTTGCAAAGCCGAGTGACTAAGGATGGGTGCATTGGAAGTCACGTATACGAGTTCTGTCGTAAACTCGTAACATAACAGTCGTTAAAACCAACCTATTCGCAATTCGCATTGGGCCAGCGAGCGTGGTGGAACGGCCTGTGCCCATCTGTTTGTCTGGACGTTTATAGGCCGATGATGATGATGATAATGACATTGGTTATTGGCGACTTAGATGTATTTGTTCATGAAATTTATCGTTGATTCCTAATTCAATGACCACATAATAAAATAAATCTTTGTCTTTTTTGTTTGTTTTATTTTATTATTTTTTGTATGTCGATAAATGTTTCTCTTTCTCTCACTATCTCTCTCTCTTTTGCATACTTAAAAAAGTAAGAAATTTCAAGAGACGAGACGTGGAAATGTGGTGTCCACAGTACCCGGATTCCCGGATTCACCTTTGTTCAGCTAGACGCACTGTACCGACAGGTGGGCGCGGGGCGGGCGGGCTCTCGCTGCATGCGTATTGGTACTCGACATAATATTTGCCAATCAATACCAGTTCATAATAATTACAGAAAGGAAGCGGACGTACCTAATTACGGAAAGGTCAGGCCATTTGAGATGAATACAAGTATTTTTTTTATAAAATTCTTGTATGATATTTTTTTAATTGTACCTACTTGAGACACTTATGAAACTTATGACTACGACAACACTTTCGACAAAAAAGGCACGCGGCGCTCATTTGGTCCGAATTTTGACAATAACGGTGAAAGCGTAGCATCATAATTATATCAAATTAGTTAAAACTTCAAAAGAACGCGCATAAATCAATATTTTTATAAGATACGATTGTCAATACGTAGACGATGTTATTCATTATTCGCAGACGGCAAACCAAACATTTGTAAAGTTCCTGCGATCATGACAGTTTCACTCACACCAGACTTTTATTAAATTATTCGAAATTAACATCTGTTGACGGATCTAGAACAGCCTCAGCAAACAGGCTTTCTACGCAAGACCGTCTCTAATCAATAAATTAATTTATCGAGACGCATCTCGAGCTCGAGATCCCTTAGACCATGATGTCTCCGTTAGTTACCTATGCCGTGCCTCCCTTAACTACCTACATTGGCTGTTGATTGTCTACCTACACGGAATATTGGTAAAAGTAGGTACCTACGTACATTCCATCACCTACCAATCAACAAACCCACAAAGCCACATTGCCAGCATGGTGGTTCACGTACAATCACGCCAGTTGTCGCTACCGCGCCGCAGGACGATTCCATTGCGACCAGCTATGCGATTCTCTAAGGGACATAAGACATAGATGTGCAAGGTTGTTATCATGGATGTTACAGCCGTCACATCGTTCGCTGCAGCGCCGCCCGTGCGGAGCTAGTGTCAAACAGCGTTGAAAATTGTTAAGAAGAATACCCATGGTACGTACGCTCACCGCTGTTGCAGCCGCTGCTACCATGGCTTTAGCGATGTTTGCGCTTAGAGAATCGCACTACTGAGGGCCTACTCTCTAAGCGCAACCGAATGTCGGTGGCCCTTAATTTGTTGTACAATGCACGTGCGCTGTGGTTTTTTTCTTGTCGTTCACTAGCGACCAGCGCAGTACATGCACACACAGTCTAGTACGACGAATTACGGGCAGACGAAGTCTCAAATGAGCTTAGAGATTAGGGCTTCAGATAATTTAACTAGTGATACTGATGACACCGCGAAGCACTGTTTTCCGCGCACTGATTTACGACCGCCAGTTCCTCAAGCGCTATGTACACACGGCGTCAGATCAACCTACCCTAAACTGTCAAATTTCTCCAATGAATATTGATTCTTAGAACTAAACAGTAAAGTTTAAAATTGATTGTAGAAATTTGACAGTTTTGGGTAGGTTGATCTGACGCCGTGTGTACGGTCCAATCTCCCCATGTACTGTGCTTAGCAGTGAAACATATTAAGCTGATGATGACATAGGTACATTAAATATTATGTAATCCGTTAAATGTACAACAAATAAACAGTTGAAATTCGTTTGATACAAGTGCTGAGTACTGCTGAGTGCCGACTACGAGTTTTCAATCACTGTAACGGCACTGAATAATATGTAACTGATGAATGAACAGATAATTGCTAGCCAAATTCGAATTGGAACCGTGTATCCAGCGATACACGGTTTTCATTACTAAAATTGAACTTCTGAATAGATATCGTTTCGGTGCACGTTTCCTAACTCCTTTGATGATCAACTCCCAAAATTCACACTTTGTTTTTAAGAGGTACATATTACATTGGACACTTTCTGAAAATGACCATTTATTAATAACCACACTGTCCTCAAACTTCTAATGCGAATGTTTCCTAACTATTTAATTATTCACTTCCTAATATTCCCACATTTTCAAATTCACCACTTTTTATAAACTCTAGTATTATTTTGATGAGCCCATCGTCGCTCTATGCTGTTGGATAGTATTGCAGTCTTTCCATCTCTTCCCTTGGGTGTCGTAAAAGGCGACTAATCGACTAAAGACTGCACATACATCCTACAGCATAGGGCGGCGATGGCTCATCAAAATAATACTACCAACCCCTCTCTTCCCTTGGGTTTCGTAAAAGGCGACTAACGGACTAAAGACTGCACATACATCCTTCAGCGTAGAGCGGCGACCCACAAAGCCACATTGCCAGCATGGTGTTTCACGTAGAATCACGTCAGTTGTCGCTACCGCACCGCAGGACGATTCCATTGCGACCAGCTATCAAAAATCAACACGGGCACCTTAAAATAAAAATAATAACAATGATAGTTATAAAACCAAAACTCGATTATTCAGTAAAATGGAAGCAAGATGGAATTATTTAGGATTGCTCTAAGCAGAATAATAAGCTTGCGAACAAGCTTTCGTTGCGTAAGCGTTCCTTGCGAGCCAAAGATTCGACGAGTACTTACGTTTTGAAACGTATGTATTCGTTATGATAATGAAAAAAATTGAAAGAAAGAGAAAGAAAATACATTTATAAACAAACACACACATACTTACATGATAGTAATACAAAGAGATAGATAAAATATATGACACAGTATACAGGACAGAAAAAATAAAGTGAATTTGCTCGCGTAGGTAGGGAAGGTTAGCATACTGACTTTCAATGTAGTGTGTTGGTTAGGTTTGTTGGTTAGCTTACTTACTTGCTTACCCTGCTGTATTTTACATCGGGCTAAGAATTATCATTCGTATGATCACTAAATCATCTATTAATACATGCAGTGTGTACGCTCAAACCACTCAAACTAAGCCTCTATAAATCTGGTGCACCCACACGTCATCGTCTGATGTCAAAATTCGTTTACAACCATTAGGGTAATTTTAGCGATTGTTTTTATTCATGTAAAGTTTTCTTAAAGCTGATAGAACAGTTTGTTTGCAGACTGCACAGAGGCGTCTTACCGAGGTATGTAACACTTTCTCACACAGTCTTGCTAGGTCCTCAGCAGATCAAAAGGTACAGGAAACTCCTGCTAACAAAACGCACTTAGCAACGCTTCGTTATATCATGCTTGCTGTTTTCATATCCCTCTAATACTTTCATTAAATTGCATTACTCGATGTAAACTTGTGCATGTAATATGAAACTTATTTATGTGCTTTAAAGATTATTATTAATTTAATTATGTACAGACGCCAGCAGCAGATCAACCTACCATATACCTAATGTTAAATTTCTTCTATAAAATTTGAACTTTGACACTAGGATATAAAAATTAATATCGATTAGACAAATTTGATAGTATTGGATAGGTTTATCTGCAGGCGTGTGTACAATACACGTTACAAGCTAACATCACAATATGTTTGCAGACGACCACCCTGTTCAACATTGGCCTGTACACGTCACCATTCATCTGTCTGTACGTGTACCGCCGTGGGCTCCTTTCGTCAGATGAAGCGCGTTTCTTGTTGCGCTGCTTCTGGGGGTTAGGGGGTATCTTTGCCTTCTGCTACTTCGTGCGGGGTATAGGGCGTGCTGCCAACCCTAAGTATGTCGCGTTCGTGCGCGCGCTCGCGCTGCCTGCTTCAGAGAGGAGGGCATTCCTCGAAGGCGTCAGGCAGTATGACTTCGACTTCAACGCTTGGCCGGTTACCTACAGCGTCAGTCCGCGCGCCAGGTAAGTCGCAGTCTTTACATACACTAGATAGTAGATCACTTTTCGGCGATATTCGCTTGCACACTATCTACGCGCACGCTACGGCACGTAGGTGCGGTCGGAATGGAGCGCAAGCGAATATCGCCGAAAAGTAATCTACCGGAAATTTCTACGACTGTACATACATTACGCCAGTGTTGGGCATAATTTTATTGCAGGGTACAATTAAAAATAACAATTGATTATTTGTTAATTGTGATTTCACTATTAACAATTAATCAATTGTTAACTGTGATGTTTCAATTACTTGACAATTAATTAATTGTTAAGTGTTAGTTTTTAATTAACTATTAATGAATTGTTAATTGATATTTCACAATTAACAATTAATCAACGCAATTAAACTTTAATTAAATTTAAATAATGTAAATAAAAATAATATAAGATGGAGCTTTCTTCGGCAAAATCAATTGCAATATACAACTAACAGATTAGTTGCAATTAAAATAATTGTGATTAAAGGACAATGGGCAAAAATGTGTAGAACTTGGTCCAAGATGAGACTGATCCTCCACTGATGAGACTTGTGGGAAATGAAAGTACATACTTGTCATATGATTTTTGCAAAATATTATCAAAATCCGTCCCGGGATTTTTTTATAGTCACGTTAACCTGACGGGGTTGGAGGAGCGGAGAGGGGTGGGGAAGGGGGACAATTAGAGGCGAAGAAACAAGATACCGTATCTTATTTAGACAGGCACAAACATGTCCAAACATGCGTCACACAAAGCGTAAAATCTTTTTATTTATAGTCAGGTTAACTTGACCATAAAAAAATCCGGGACGGATTTTAATAATCTTTTGCCAGAATCATATGACAAGTATAAACTTTAATTTCCCACAAGTCTCATCAATGGAGGATCTAGTCTCAGCTCTTGGACCACTTTTGCCCATTGTCCTTTCAGTTAATTTTTTTATCGATTACTACGATTATTAAAATATTAATTGATTGATTCCCAACACTGCATCACGCCCGCTTCCCATAGGGGTACGAAGAGACTACAGCTTTTCATTAGCTACGATCCTGACACACATCCTTTGCTACACTTACTCAAGCCGTCTTTACTCGTATATAATGTGACTGCTAGAAACCGCAAGAAACTTTAAGGGCTGGTCAGGTCAAGTGTTTTAAACATGACAAAAATGACAAAAAAGGAATTCGTGTTTTTTCATTTTTAATTAAATAATTCATTTTGTGAATTTTAATTGGAAAATCTTTGGGTATCTAATTTATTTTAAAGCAGTAACATAGGAAAAATAAAATGAAGAACAATTAAAAATAACGATTAATTACAACGCGCGGGCAATGGCCGGCCGGCTGACCGTCTGTGGACCGGTTCGCGTCAGCTGGGCGATAAATACCTACGTTGTCTGCCATGAGACCATTTTTGTCATGTTTTAAACACTTGACCTGACCATGCCTTGAAGTTTCTTGCGGTTTCTAGCAGTCACCTTATATATGCTGCATAACACGTAATGTGAACGCGCTCGCTAACTTGTGTTTCAAAATATTATGTAAAATAATGTGGCTCCAATAAAAAAAATATGGTTGTATATTGTTTTATTGGAGCCTGTATTAAGAAAATGGCTGTAATGTGAATATGGTTTTATTGTTAACTTTTGGTAAAAAAACACCGTCACTAAATAAGATACTTTATTAATTACACAAGTACTTATCTGAAGGCTAATTGAGAATTAATTTATCGCAAATAACACAAATCAATATTGAACAGTTTAGACTTCTTTGTTGATATTATTTAAAATAATGTTGGCGTCCACGTCAACCTTAACGTTCGCGTCAGGTAAGGTCAGGAGTACTACTTTAAACTGATAAACGTAAACACCGAGATTTGTCATTGGTTTTGGAGCCGAAAACTTTATAATACAGAAAAGTGTTGTACCTATTTATGAAATAGTAATCGCTTTACGAGCTAAGTAAAAAAAGTTGTAAAAGTGTCTTTTTTTCGAAAACACGTAGTAACGTTCTCCTTATCTAGTTATCTACGCACTACACCGTGACCTCTATGAATTTTCCCGACCGGCGGGGCGGGGCGGCGGGGCGGGGGGTAGGCGGAGCGTTTGAAGCACGTTTGAAGCGCCTCGGTCATTGACTTTCGTAAAATCGTCCGCTACTAAGGATACTTACATTTTTTATGAATATTTTTTAATGATTTTTTATGCTCATATTTTTAGTTTTACATGCTAAATAGCTTCTACTGATGATAAACATGAACAGGGTTTCGGCTCCAAAACCAATGAAAAATCTCGGTGTATAAAGTACGGTATAAGAGTAAATGAAGCAAAGTATGTGTCAGGATGGTAGCAAATCGAAAGCTAGAGCTAGACCAAAGCCGGGAAACGGGCGTGATACGTATGCATGAACTCGTAGTGTACCTTGTTCATAACCGTAATCTAAAGTGTCACATGAGCAATTAATATAACAACACATTCAATTTTAGGACACCGTGGTATCAAAACCATCCGTTCCGCTATTGTGCGAACACCGACCTGCCGACGTACCAGCGCATCGCGTTGCAGCTCTTGGCCTACACGGCTACGCACACGTTCGGCTTGCGCCTCATCTATCCAGGGTCGGTGTCCATCATTCACCACCTTCTGTGTGAGTACCTTATCTTATCTACCACATTTTAATTGTCCTTAGCAATAGTAGATCAATTTTATGTCCAGAAGTTACACACAGAAGCAATTCATCAGGCGAAAACTGGCGTTAACTTCAATTCGAATAGGCCGGCAAATTCGTACGTGACAGCCCTATGGTCTGCGGGCGACGAGGGAGGGGTGACATCTGCACACAATTGACGTTCCTACTACTACCACAGAATAAGACGTAATACATAGGTCACACTAAAAGTTCCCGGAAATGGCCACTTACATAATTAATATTTAAAAAGTAATGGGCGATGTTCTGACAGCCCAAATTAAAAAATAAAAATTAGTTCAAAAATACTCGATAGATGGCTTTTTATGAAAGCCGACCCGTTCCTACCTAAGGGCTGTCATAAATTCTACAATGTTGCTTGTCTTGTCTTGCTGTTATTCAGGATCTCCAGGACCTATTTCTATTTTGGAATGGAATAAATATTACGTAGCCATACACGTGTTCTTCATGGACTTGCCTTTTACTAAGCGCCATACTAATCTATGCTAAGCGCCATCTATGAAGTCATTTACGAACCAATTTCTTTTTTTTTATCTCGGAAAATCGCCCATTACAACATTTGAAAATGGAACTCTTTGGGTGTACAATTCAGTTTGTTTCATCTGACTGTCAATTGCTTTTACACTGTGGCGCCATTTTAAAAATTGCGTGTCTACATTAAATGGATTTAACTCAGGAAAATTTTCGTAGTATGATTTTCTACGATTTTAAGTGTAATTTGACAGCTCAACTGAGCAATGCTCGGCTTCAATCTGCTTTTGGCGATGAAGCACTACGCAAGACGACTATTTATAGCTGGTTTGCAGAATTCAAGCGCGGTCGTGTCAATCTCAGTGACGAATCTCGCGATGGTCGCTCGTCCACCGCTGTGAACAACAAAAACATCGATGCTGTGCGCCGTATGATTGAAAAAGACAGGCATGTGACCTACGAGGGGCGTTCAAAATATTCTCGGTATTGATACGTTACAACCTCTTTTATATATATATTTGTTACTGGCCGCTAAGATTCATCCATTGACATTAAAAAAAAGTAAAATTGGAACCGAGATGTTCTTTTGTTTTTCTGCAATTGCCGAACAAACATGAACACCATGAGCGAATTAACAATTTTAACGAAATTAGAGCACCGATCCGTCATAAAATTCTTGACAAAACAGGGTAAAAATCAAAAAACCATAAAAGAGGAAATGGATTGTGTTTACCGTGAGTCTGCTCCTTCTTTATCTACTATTCAAAAATGGTCAAGCGAATTTAAGCGTGGAAGGGAGAGTATTGAAGATGACCCTAGACCTGGCCGGCCTGTAGTGGCTACCTCACAAGAAAATATTGATAAAGTGGAAAAACTTATATTGGAAGACAGCCGAGTGAAGGTAAAATCTATAGCTCAAGTAACCAATCTCTCTATTGGTACCGTACATGACATTATACATGACCATCTTAATATGTCAAAAGTAAGTGCAAGATGGGTTCCGCGAATGCTGACGCTTCTTCAAAAGGATATGCGTGTGGCTTGCTGTTCAGATTTTATCGACCTGTGTGGTGAAAATCCCGATGAGTTGCTGCAAAAAATAGTTACTGGAGATGAAACCTGGGTTCATCATTATGACCCAGAGAGCAAACAGGAGTCCATGCAGTGGCACATTAAGGGTTCAGCTCATCCCAAGAAGTTCAAGGTAATCCCGTCAGCTGGCAAGGTCATGGCCACAATATTTTGGGGTTGTGAAGGAGTTTTGCTTATCGATTATAAAGAAAAAGGTGTAAATATCACAGGGCAGTACTACGCTAACGTTATACGTCAATTAAGAGATGCGATCAAAGAAAAGAGGCGAGGAAAGTTAACCAAAGGTGTTCTGCTTCTGCATGACAACGCCCCTGTCCATACTGCTCATATTGCCAAGGCAGCTATTGTTGAATGTGGGTTTGAAACTGTTACTCATCCACCCTATAGTCCGGACTTAGCCCCAAGCGACTTCTTTTTGTTCCCCAATCTTAAAAAGGATCTGCGTGGAAATAAATTTTCTGACGATGAAGCGTTGAAGACGGCCGTGGAGGAGCATTTTTACACCAAAGATAAAAAATATTTTTATGAGGGATTAAAAAAAATAATTGATCGATCTTATAAGTGTATGAACATAGGGGGGGAGTATATTGAAAAATAAAAATATCAAACTTTTCGTACTTGTTTGTTTTTATCCACATACCGAGAATATTTTGAACGCCCCTCGTACCATGAGATTCGCGCATCCTTAGACATAGGCATGAGTCAAATACAATCAATCCCACACAAACTTATGGGTGTGAGAAAGCTGTGCTCGCGGTGGATCCTACACAATTTGACCGAGGCTCACAAAACGGACCGCGTCACTTGGTGCAAAGCCATGCTTACCAGATTCAACGAAGGTGCGTCAAAGGACATCAGGCACATTTGACCCAAAAATGTATAAATTTATCTCTTTTAACTATATGCACTATGTGTCATTATGTACCTAAATCAGTATCAACTTTATTGATGAAACTCCTTTACTTGGCTGTAATTAATTAATTAGAAAACAAAACTACGACTATGAAACGGTAATTTTGGGGCCGCCGTCACTATTTTTTTGCGTAAGAACAAGGCGCATTGCACGTCCATAGTAACTAGCGTTACCAAGTGACATATAACCCCTTACGTCCATGGGAACTAGAGTTACCAGGAATTTTGCAATTTTGCAAACTCGCATTACGACCACGGTGAGTGTAATTACTCAAAACACGTACTACGTAGGCCCATCAAAAGATTTGAGATGATTCTGTGGTTACTAATTCAGTATAAAAGTAAAAGAAATCTATTTAAAAGCAAACATAATTTCACAGAAAAAAATAATGAAATTGGCAAGAATTGACAGTTTGCCAAAACGGAATTTTGCAGCGTAAGCGTTTTTAAAAATGTCGAAATACTCTTCTACTCACCGTATTTCCTAAATAAGTGCACATCAATATAATCGCATACTAATTATCTTTAAGGATTAATATGGTTTGTTTACATTTGTAGACAGTGACATTCCAATATAATTTTTTTTCTGACCAAGCGCCATAAACACGGCAACGTTCTTTGTTAAGGTTGTTGCTGACTACACCTAGTTCGTAGTTCCGCAAGAAAATTTAAGGTGGCTCTATGGATATCAATTGATCCGTAGAGCAATGGGGAAGCAAACTGTCAAATAGTTCATTGTAGAGGGCGATGTGTGTTTGTTACACACCAGCTGTCAATCTCCATACAAATTATTTTATTTTAAAGGATTTCTCAATTTTATTAAATAATGGGCCTTTGGATGTGAAGAAATAGGTTCACATAAATTTCCTTCAAATACTTCACTGAGGAATAAAATGGGAAAGAGCTATAGGAAGAAGAAACTCTAATTACAGTTTAAAAAAAACTATTCAATAACAAGGATTATAATTGATGGAACAGAAATACCCATAACTAAGCCCAAAAATCCAACATCACAGCAAGCTACCTTTAGTTCATTTAAAAACAAAAACACTATGAAGTTTCTAGTTGGTGCTACACCTGGTGGTTTGTTTAGTTATTGTTCAGAAGGCTATGGAGGCTCTACTTCAGACAGGCAAATGATAGAGCGAAGTCAATTGCTGGAAAGTGTGAACCTGGAGATAGCATCATGGCTGATAGAGGTTTTAATGTACAAGACATGTTTGCTAGCAAGTATCGGGATAAATATTCCTACCTTTTTGAAAGAAAAAACCCAACTAAGCGGAGTTACAGTAAAACATGATAGACTGTTAGCTAGCCAAAGAGTCCACATTGAACGATTAATAGGTTTGAGTAAGTCTGATTTAAATCCCTACTATGTACAGTCACGAGCACCAATATGTATACACTTGACTCTTATTCCATTGTATTAAGAGTTACAATTGTTTACATAATTTTACTCGTGACTACGTACGTACGTAAATAAATGAAAATTATTATTAAAGTATTGTATTTTTATTATTTATAATTTCTATAAATGTATTTATTACAAACTGCTTCTTTAAAATAGGTTTCATAGAAAGAAAAGAAAGTTTTATCAACATATTTTCAATGAATTTTTCATCTCGAGATATAAAGATAACTTTCAAATCTTTAAAGGTGTATATTATTAGATTACAGAAATTCTTTTCTGCCACAAATGATTGTCCTTGGATTTGGTAGTAATATATTATACAAGTTTTTTATAAATAAATTCTCATTTTGTTTATATAAATAAGGTACAGTGATTTCATTGATTTTTTGATGTCTACTAGCATAAGAACATTAACTTCAATCAAGGTTTCTTCTCCAAGTAAACCGTCAGGTGATGCTCCTAAAAATGGATATCTCTCAGAGATAAACAATCCGCAATTTTGCACTTCCATTTCAAATTTTTCCATATACATTTTTATTGCTATTGGTTCATTAATTATACCATGCGCGGTTGCACGTGATTTAAAAGAGTGTGGCAGCAGTAACTGCTCTGCAAATGACCTTTGCTTTTGTGCTGTTAGATGGCACACTGTATGAAACCGGCTTGCAGTAATGCGGTCTTGCCGCTTTTCATGCCATAAGGAGTTATTTGCTTGACCTCTGGTGTTGATTTCCAAATTCACTATATGTTCTTTGGTAACATTATTTAAAAGCAATTCCCGAAACAACATATCCTTTCTGTCATGTTTTGTGTACTTATGGTCATTTAATATCCCAAAGGGGTTTGCAGGACTGTGTTTTAATGGCATAGTACTGGTGGTCGCAGCAATACAAATATTTTTTATTTTTTCATTGTATTTATTTTTACAGATATTTTCCATATATGGGTGAAATATAATATTTAATAAGTGTCTGCTTGACGGTAATTTTTCAGCTTTTAAAGGGGAGGCTGTGAAAGCTTTCTTGGGTTTGTGAAATGTTTGAAGAGTTTGTGTACAAACAACATTCATAATAGTTGACTTTTCCCTAAACATCTGTTCAACAGCAAATATCACAACCGCCACATGCTTGCAATGAGCTTCTTTACCACTTCCTACAGCACATTCACATGCACACTCTTCGATGGTGCCATTATCTAAAATTTTTAAATTAACTTCATAGTGAACTTTCTTCATTGAAGCCTTGCATATACCTTTAACAAAGGTATCATTCTGTACTATGCATGACCGTAAAACAAGAAGATATCTTCCTTCATACATGCGATAACCATCATCTGTCTTCTTATTAAATATGTAACAAGTAATTAAATTATTGATTGATGTAATAGAACTATTATCAAAGAAGTAGTACACTACATCAAGACTTTTTATTTACTACAAACAAATCAATTATGTACTTAAATGTTTTTGTACCATATTTTAATGTACAAAAACAATATGCTGATGCAGATTCACATAGTATAGGGTGTATAAGGAGAAGAGAGAGACATAAAATAATAATGAATAGGTACCTTGAAAAATATAAATGAATATGCTGTTTTGTCAGAGGAGGCAGTAATGTATTGCTGTTGACATCACGGAATAATGTCTCATCTATAAGTTCCATCTGTGGTTCAGGACTATTTAGTCCAATCGTGATGCTCTCTTAATTGAAATTTTTGTCTTATGCCTCCAATCTGTAACATAAATAAAATTATAACATTCATAAAATTTAATTATTTTGAGGTTATGTCATGGTTATGTTCGTTTTCCATAAAATTGTTAGTTCGTCTGTAAGGTGGAAAACATAATATTTTACTTCTTTTCATTACTGGAGAGTGTGCGATTTATTTTATTTAAATATTTATGGTAATTTAGAAGCATGAAATAGGCGTTTAACATAATATCAAAACTTACCTTTCTATCAGATCAACTTCCTTTCCTTGAAGCGAGGCACCACTTTTTTTCAATTCTTCCTTCAGATCTACGATTCGCCAGGTAGAATACATTTCTTAGAACTTTGTTTGCACCACACAAAAGACTCTGTAGCAAAAAAAACGTAAAAATAACAAGCCGACTTTCACACAGAATTTTTGACATGTAACAAACACACAGCGCCATCTGTGTAAAAGTTTTGCGTTTTCTTCCCCATTGAAACTATGGCATAGTGTACGAGTACCTTTAGTAAAAAAATGAAATTGTTGACAATTTTGACGGTTTCGCCATTTTTTTGCATAGGATTTTTTTGTGCTAATAATGTGTTAATTACTCTTCGTAATCATCGTTCTTCCTAAGAATGTGCACATCAAAACAATCGTTATGGTTTTAGCTATAGAAAATGATATGATTCTTTATAGTTTGAAACAGTGACTTCCAAGTAATAACGACTTCTAAATGTCGATATAAAAAAAATATTTTTGTTTTTTGTCTTGGAATCTTCATTTTTGTCATTTTTGTTATAGCTTTTCGTAATTTTAACTGTTAACTTATTAAAATACTGCGTTTTCTAAGCATTTGGTACGTAGTTTAGGTTTTGAGATAGCTTTAGCAATGGGTTAGTACTAAGCTTTTTTGTCAGCTCGGGTAGTCTCGGTCAGCTTCGGCCAACTTTCGGACAGCTGTCAGAATGGCTAGACGGTAGGAGCCACATTGTTTATATGACAATGACATTGACAATTTGACAGAAGTTGGCTGGATTGGATTTCTCGGAGAAATAGTTCTGAAGTTAGACAAATCTAACTTTTAGATTTTTATTGTTACTAAAGCATAGGCAAATACTTGAAAATAGGTACCGCTTTGATTTGAATGCCATGCCATTTTTGATCTATCAGCCAGCCTATCGGCTGTCATTGACATTGTTAATCACTGTCAACTGAAGCGTTTGGTTACAACCACATGATTAAATGAACAGAACAGAATTTCACACGCTCCATCCGTATCGTGTTTGATATTTAAGATCTTTGTGTACAAAAAGAAAGCATAATAAATAATTTTAATTTGAATCTATTAGTCAATTTTTTCGAGAATACTGTGTTCATTTAGCACTTAACGAAACGTTTCGTTTGAGTTATAAGTGTTGCAATACTAGTGAAAATGACTTCTTCAATTGAATAAAACACCTTCTTAATGAAACAATGTAAAAAAGGTTTTATTGTTTACTAATGGTGTATGAGTGCCTGGCGAGTGATTAATAAAAGTAAAACATGGTTGACTATATACTACAAAATAAACACAACGATAGCGTGATTCAGAACATTTACCTACACCATCTTGTAGAAATAATGAGAACTAACAGAATTTTGACACTTAAATACAACTTTAACATTAATAATGAAAAACGGCTATATAACGTTTAACACTAGTATCAGTGTTACCAAAGAAAAATATTTCAAATGTGAATATCTCTTCTAATAAAATTCTTTATTACACGCTGAATAGTTTCCACGATCCACCTACCTACATTGTGGTACAAACAGAAATGCTATACATTTTTGGGTCTATTGTCAAAGAAATTTGCCTAATGTCCTTTGGTGTGGGACATAGTAACAGGTGAAGAAACATGGATTTATTGCTACGATCCCAAAACAAAGCAGCAATCGAGCGTATAGGTCTTTCAAGATGAGCCGAAACCAACTAAATCGGCGCGCGTGAAAAGTGCATCTAAGCGGATGATAGCTTCTTTTTTTAATAAAACTGGACACGTGGCTACTGTTGCTTTAGAGAATCGTCATACCGTGAATAGTGACTGGTACACGACCATTTGTTTGCCGAAAATTATTGACGAACTCCGTAAAAATAACCATAAACGCCGTGTCATCTTGCACCACGACAATGATAGTTTCCACACGGCCAGGCAGACAAACAAATTTTTGAAGGTGAAAAACGTAGAATTTATGATCCATCATGCATACAGTCCCGACCTGGGGGGTTGTTGTACATTCGCCACAAAGTTAGTTTGCCACGTTGTTGTAACTCCATACATTGAAAGTTAATTCGCCGCAAGTAGGTAATCGTTATTGTACATTCGCCACAAGTTTTCCTAGTACATCATTTTTGCATAAAGTACCGGTAGCAAGGAAAGTTCGTTTTGAGCGCTCGAAATGAAAGGTTAATATTTTATTCTAAAATTATTGATGTAATCAATCAATCAAAATATCTTTATTCAGTAAGCCTAAAATATGCATATTGAATCGTCTAAATTTTTTTTTATGGATGGATGGATAGGCACAGGAAGTATATAGATAACCTACGAAAAATAATTAAAACTAAGTAACCATCAACTAACAGAAAATATCGATAAAGAATAACGTACGTTTATTTTTAGAGCATCTACCTTAACTATCTATCTTTTCATTTATGTCATCCTGGTATTTTTAGCACAGAATAAGTAATAGTACTACCGTACTTTTAGTTAAAAGTAACTGTCATGATTCAATTTACTATTGACATAGTAAGTTGCAGCACCTAGTCCTACTCGTTTATTTCTTTTTTCCTGATAGTTAAGGGTAAGTAAGATCGCTAAGGCGCCTATCTACCTCTTTTCATTTATGTCTCCCTGGTACTTTTTGATCAAAATGACTGTCATGATTCAATTTATTATTGACTTAGTAAGTTGCTTAAGCACCTAGTCCTAGTTTCTATTGACATCAATATTACGAATCTTTTAAGGTCCTCTCTATTTTTTACGGTAGGTGCGCTTCGAGGAATAAAAATATAATATTTTAATTACCTCTTCTGAAGCGCAGCCAACGGGTGCGCTTGGAGGAATAGTTTAGGTGCGCTTGGTCTGGTGCGCTTCAAAATGGGTGCGCTTCGAGGAATACCCCAAGCTCTGGTGAGCATGGTGTAAGTATTTTTTATAATTACTTACTATTATTTTGTTATCTAACTATCTAAAAATAAATAAACAACGTTTTTACTTCACTTATTGGTCGTCTGTGTCGAAAATAGAAGTGTGGCGGATTAACTTTATAAAAATAGAACTGTGCCGAATGTACACATACTTTTTTCTGTGGCAAACTAACTTTGTGGCGAATGTATAACAACCCCGACCTAGCACCTTGTGACTTTTTTCTGTTCCCAAAATTTAAGAACCAATTACGCGGTCAACGATTTTCATCACCAGAAGAGGCTGTCGAAGAGTATGAAAATCACGTTTCTGAGGTCACCACGGAGGAGTGGCACAAAAGTTAGCAAAATTGGTTTAATCGAATGAAAAAGTGCATTTGCGCAAAGGGAGAATATTTTGAGAAACAATAAATTCATTTTTGACCTTTAATAGTGTTTTTTCTTATTCATTCCGGAAACTTTTAGTGCGCCCCACGTAGTATTACCGTAAACTCTACTACGAGGCCTCGCCGCTCGCGCTTTCCCGTCATATGGTTGCTCAAGTTTGATTATTTAAAACTAATTTGAAATAATGAAACTAGCTAAGCAATCTACTTTTTCTCCACTAAATACTAGCACAGTAAGCGCAAACTAGCGCGAACTAAGCGTTACTGCATGCCAGTAGTGTAGTAGGACGCGCACGAAGATGTTGTCGAATTTGCGACTGTCCTCGCTCGTTAACTCGTCCCTCGTCTGTATAGCATCAAACTATACTTTATTATACATAGCCATAGGTTTTTTATAAAGGCTCCATACAAAATTTCAAGAAAATCGTCATCACAACTAGGAGTGTGGCGATGACTTTCCGAAAATCGAATTTAATGAAAGCGATTATTGCATTCGCATAACCCAATTTTTTATTTTCTGTGCGTTTTTTTCTTGTAGGGTAAATTTCTGAATATTTGTTTTTTAACTTAAAGTAATATATCCATTCTCAAATATTCCTAGTCACGTAATTTACACATTCGCTTACGTGATCACTAGGAAATATTACTTTAAGCAACTTTTCCTATATAATTTCTATGTATTTAAAAAAGTTTTTATCAACGTCTGGAAAGTAAAGTATCAGAAAAAGATTAGATTGGGATATAAAAGCGAAAAGAAAAAAAGCTTTTAAAAAAATCAAGCTCGGGAAAAAAAAAATTTCAGGAAACGATTCGATTGGGAAATTATGCGAATGCAAAAATCGCTTGCAGTAAAATTGGATTTTCGGAAAGTCATCGCCATACTCATACCTGGACCGGACATAAACAGGAAGTAATGCTGAAGTAGATCGACATAAGCGCCATATTGCAAAATGGCCGCCGACAGGTCAGGGGTTAATGAAAAATGTGACGCGAAATTTTGTCAGAGAAAGTTTGATTTTGCCTCACCGCGCCGCCCTCCAGTTAATTGTTTTCGTGCGCTTCGCTTGCACTGTGTAATGCAATTATAGCCGTACGTTACTGCGACGCGCGGTAAACGGCAGTGTTGGGCATTAACCAATTTATATTTTAATCACCGTAGTAATTAATTAATTGAAAAATTATTTGCAATTTATTTAAATTTAGTCATGTTAATTGCAAGATACAATTATAATAATGCAACTAATATTTTTAATTGTTGTGAGAAACAATTAAAACTAACGATTAATAATCATGTTTCCCTGCACTTACACAATATAATGATCCTTCTTATTGCTAATTATTTCGCTGCGAAATTTTCCGTCCGACACATCTTTAACGGAAACTAACTCTTCTGCTGCGCCTTAATGTTGCATTCTTTTGCCGAAGTCTCTCATTTAAACAAAAATCTCCATCTTATATTATTTCTATTTAAATTATTTAAATTTAATTAAAGTTTAATTCCAGGAACAACTAACAATTGTTTAATTGTTAATTGAAAAACTAACAGTTAACAATTAATCAATTGTTAATTGGTATTTCACTATTAATTAATCAATTGTTATATTTAATTGTACCTTGCAATTTAATTTTGCCCAATGCTAGACTAAACCACGTTTCAGCCACGACCTTGCCGCCGCTGTAAGTGGAGTGGCGAGTGGATTCTTCGTTCCATTAACCGAGACTTCCTTAGTATAAGTCGCAATGGTCAAAGAATCCGCGCACAGCGGCATGGCGTAGCGGGACCGTAACGTGATATCAACATTATTAGAATCATCAATATAGTAGGGAATAAGCGACTAAACCTTGCACTTTTGTCTCGGAAGACGTCATTCTGAGCTGATTTAGCCCGGTAGCCACGGAGTTACTCCCCACTGGTGGGCACCAGGGGGAGGCAATCATTTGCATCCTGCATTGCACTCGGTGCATAGTTCCTCTTCACTTATGGCTACTAGGGCTAGTTTGGTATCGTTTTTGTATAATTTAAGGATGGGGAATCCATTTTTGGAACAAACTTTTAAACCCGTCATAGAAAAAAAAAATAAACAAAAACGTAAAAATGGAAAAAAAAATGTTTGATGCTTTACTACCGCGATACTACATGGATATTTGGTAACGAAAAAATATGATATAATAGCCTTTTTAGCTTTTTTTTTTAGCGATCAAAGAAAAGAGGCGAGGAAAGTTAACCAAAGGTGTTCTGCTTCTGCATGACAACGCCCCTGTCCATACTGCTCATATTGCCAAGGCAGCTATTGTTGAATGTGGGTTTGAAACTGTTACTCATCCACCCTATAGTCCGGACTTAGCCCCAAGCGACTTCTTTTTGTTCCCCAATCTTAAAAAGGATCTGCGTGGAAATAAATTTTCTGACGATGAAGCGTTGAAGACGGCCGTGGAGGAGCATTTTTACACCAAAGATAAAAAATATTTTTATGAGGGATTAAAAAAAATAATTGATCGATCTTATAAGTGTATGAACATAGGGGGGGAGTATATTGAAAAATAAAAATATCAAACTTTTCGTACTTGTTTGTTTTTATCCACATACCGAGAATATTTTGAACGCCCCTCGTATATGTCGCAGTGATATGATAAAAACAGATTTCATCAATTCCCTAAGTTTGATCAAATCACGGAAGATGTTAAAATAACAACACGATTTTATCATTTCCCTAAACAAATCTAGGGATTTGAACAAATTCCAGAACTGGTTCCGTGAAATGACAAAAAAGCTTTTTTTTCTATGGTATTTTAAACGTCGTTTATTGATCTCAAAAATCATCACTAGAACATAAATTGTCCTACTCCTGTAGGTCACATGATAGGTTAGAAATTTAAGACAATCGCGAAGCGCAGCGTAGCGATTGTCTTAAATTTCAAGGTTATTTTTTTTATTAGACAACAGAAATACGAGCTGTAGGTCACATGATTTTTTTGTCATTTCACGGAACCATTTCTGGTATTTGTTTAAATACCAGAAATGGTTCCGTGAAATGATCATGTTTAGGGAAATGATAAAATTGTGTTGTTATTTTAACATCCTCCGTGATTTGATCAAATCCCTTAGGGAATTGACCAAATCTCTGTTTTTATCATATCCCTGCGACATACATACCGAGAAGAACCGGCAAGAAACTCGATAGTTACGCTTTTCAATTGCCCCTTTTTTGTACATAGTTATTTTGTCAAAGCTTATCACTGAGTAATACAGCTAGCTCTTTCAGACACAGGTAAATTAATATTTTATTTGCAAAATTAAGATTGCTCATCATGTATTGTATACTCATACATGAACCGCCGCACCCGCACAAATCTGTCTCTTGGTGGTACAGTTGCATCTGTTATTTCCGCAGGTCACCTTGCACTTGCATCTTATCAGTTCCAAACATGCTTTATCAGCGAGGGGTAATGTGGTCCAAACAAGCTTCCAAGTTAAGTCTTCTTTGTACCATCCCCACTTAGGTCATGGCAGGTCTTGATGGGGTTGTACGATTTGATTTGAATGTCGTTGCTTCTGTGCACTGCGGTTTCTTGAGCCCGTTCTTTGCCACAGTTAAAAAATGATGTCTTGAATGGGTGGTAGGTTAAAAAAGATTTGGACGATTCAAAGTACTTATTAATTGAGTTTATTGAATAAATATATTTTGTCTTTTGACCCCATACATGCCTTGGTAGACAGCTCGCAATACGTAAGGTCACTACGAAAGTTTTGAGATAAGGTAAGGTGGGGTAAGAGGAACATAGTTTACTGATATTTTAACATTATGAGCTCCTGCCAGTAAATACACAGTTTAATTTTAATATTACTAGAAAATAAGTATACCTAATGAAGTTAACTAACTATTATTTTAACATACAAATCGATTCCTTTAGTATTTACGAACAAATCTGTCAATGAAGTTGAGTCTTCAAAATGTTCCACTTACCCCAGATATGGGGAAAGAGGAACAACCTAAACTTTTCATGTTTAAACTGACCTTTTTTTAATATGTCTTCACATAGTTCAAGTCAAATGAATTGAGAGTTAATCGCAGTAAAAGTATGGTTTAGTTTAGCGTTATATCGAGAAAATTAAAATTTGGGGTAAGTGGAACATATATGGTATGGTCAGAGGTGGCAAATTCGCAGACGATTTTTAAAATAAAAACAAAAGAATAAGTTTTTATGAAATAAAATCAATTGAAGTGTATTAAAAAAATAAGTACCTATTGCCAATGAGCATATATTACAATATAACTAAAAATAACAAACGTCATTAAATTTTACAAACGAATCTTCTAAAATCTACAAACTTTTTAAAAACAAAATCATAAATATTAACTCTGCTTGCACTGAATAAGTTGAGTTTAGATTTAAAGATGTAAATTATCATTTTTAAATTTAATTTATATTTTAAAGTGTTCATATCATTTAAGCCGGTTAATTTTTTAAGAAATATTTTATTTTATTTATATTTATTTATACATATTACATATTGTTTTATCTCTTTATTATATTTATTACTAATACCACTTTTTTAACAATTACCTACCTACTAATAATCGCTACAAAAGCAGGTAGGCTAACGTGTTTTCTTAAAAACTAACTATATTTAAGAGACACCTTGGCGAGCAACGCCGCGGATAAAAGCTAGTGTACTGTACATGAAAACCTTTTCAGAAAAATAAAAATTATACATGTGAAAGAATCACCAAAATCACCAAAATGTCTACAGCAGTTTTTGAATAAATCGCGAACATAATACGGTTTTTGATGTCGGTTATAAATAACCTATTATCATTAATATTTCATCGCCTAATTATGGTAGTTTCTCTTACCCCACTTGGCATTTTTTAAGTGAAGATTTTGATCACATGCAAAAATCAATGTAAACATGTGCTACAAACAAAATTAGGTCGGAAAATAAAAGCTCAACATGAACTTAGCACTCTCCAACAAAAACAGCCCTCTAACAAATCGTCTTATCGTTTTTTTAGGCACATATAAAATCTACCACCCAGTCGTGGTTTTGTAGTTTGACAACAGATTTTTTTTTTCTCTGTTCAATTCACTTAGATGTGTCGTAGCGCCGTCTGTGTTAGAACATGAAAACTACACCCGAATTTCTGTTTTATCGACAGAGTAGGCACAGGGCTAGGCTTTATAGTTTTATATTTACGTGATGCTGTTCCTCTTCCCCCCTCGTCCCTCTTACCCTTACCCCACCTTACCTTACTCAAAATTTATAAAAAGAACGCAACTAGATTGAACCTTTTTTCAAAGATAAATTATTTGTAATTCGAACATAGAAAACCATTTGATGAAATATTTAAAAATAAAAATATTACGTTTGATTTTTGTTTCAATTCCGCGGGCTTTTATCATCAACTATGGATTTTAAGCGAGAACATTTTCGTGCGATGATTTTGTACGATTATAAATTTGGATTAAATGAATGTGAGTGCAAAGAGCGATTAGTTTCGCCGTTTGGGGACTATGCACTATCGCGTGCTACAGTTTTCAGATGGTTTGCTCAATTTAAACGAGGGATTTTCTCCTTAAATGATGATGAAAGAAGTGGCCGGCCCGCGACTTCAGTTACAGAAGAAAACGTCCTAGTTGTGAAAAAAATTATTAAGGAAGACCCAAACGTGACTTATAAACATATAGAAGAGGTCTTGAAGATTTCATCGCCAGCTATTAATGAAATTTTACACAACCGGCTTGGAGTCAGGAAATTATGTTCACGATGGGTGCATCACTCGCTGACTTCAGAACAAAAAGAAGCTCGTGTGACATGGTGCAAATATATGCTTAGAAAATTTGATCACGGAGAAGGACGGTCAATTTTTAACATTATTACTGGAGACGAGAGTTAGATTTACCAATATGATCCACCGACTAAACGGCAATCGACAATTTGGGTGTTTCCTGATGAAGAACCTCCAACGAAGGTGAAACGCGGGCGATGTGTTGAGAAAAAAATGGTGGCCACATTTTTTTCTGCAAGTAGTCATGTGGCCACAATTTGCTTAGACGACCAAAAAACTGTGAATGTTAAGTGGTATATTGAAGTGTGTTTACCTACTGTATTTAATAATTTAAAACAAAAACGACCTAAAACTGGTTTGAGGGGGCTCTTTTTGCATCATGGCATTGCGTCGCCGCACAAGGCCATTGTCACCAAGGATTTTTTGAAGAGTACAGAGATTGAAGAATTGTGTCATCCTCCGTATAGCCCCGATTTAGCTCCTTGTGATTTCTTCCTCTTTCCGAAAATCAAACTCAGACTTCGTGACACGCGATATAACAGTCCTGAGGATGCACAGAATGCCTACTTGCAGGCCGTAGAAGACCTCCCTAAAAAAGAGTACCGGGAATGCTATAAATCATGGTTTAGGCGGATGAATCGATGGATAGAAGCTAATGGAGAGTACTTTGAGAAACTGTAATAAAAAAAATTTGAATATCTTTTATATTTTTTTTGTATCTCAAAACTTTCGTAGTGACCCACGTAGATGCTGAGTTAAAGCGTCTCGAGTCTGCGGCAAGTTTTCAATTCCTGAACAATTCCAGCGTAAAATAAAATAAAAAATAAATATAAAATATATAAATTAACATATTTTATATATAGCAAAAAAATTCAAGCGAAAACATTAACACCAGTCATCTGGCTATCGGTGGCAACAAAAAGACCCCAGTCTATGTAACAAAGCACCTGACTCCGGAAACTAAATTGTAGGTGCGGCGACTCGTTGTTTAATGACATAATTGTATACTACCAAAATGTAAGTGGTTATTAAAAAATATTGACAGTTTTTGTTCGCAACAAAGACTGTCAATATTTTTTAATAATATCATTTGTAATTCCTATTATATTATAATCTTAAACTGAAACGTGGTTGGATGACGGCGTTTCTGACTGTGAAATCCTTGATAACAGATACAACGTGATCGCCAAAGCAGTGGGTTTCATCCTTGAAAGAATGGTGGAGGGTTGTTAATCGCTGCCACTAAACGACTTAATTCATGCGAATCTGACTGTGAGGACTTGTGGGGGTGTGTCGGGAGTGACAGGGCCGATTCCGCAAGGTTGAACATTTGCGGTGTACCTATACCTACCACCTCCTATTCAACAACTTATTTTGAAACACTATATAGACAATTGTAACAGTGTTTTAGATGCACTGGTCGGCGGGCGATACGCTCATAGTGGGCGACTTTAATATAAGCAGTAAGTCATGGATTGCGGGAGCGTGTAATGATCTTTTACCAGGTTACTCGAACAGCGAACTACACAATATGTTAACAGATTTTCATTCCCTTGATAATTTTAAACAGTACAATGGCATAACTCAATGGAAAATCTTGGGAATTAATTTTGTGCAACATAGCAGTCGCCGATATTGCAGGCATTCGATTTCTCGAAGAGGAGATATTCCGTGGCCACCACGTAGTCCGGATCTGACCCCAATAGACTTTTTATTGGGTTATCTTATGAGTAGTGTACGAAACCAACCCCCGGTCAATTCATGTCCTAAAGGAAAATATCCCACGAGAAAAGGCAAGCATTACAGAGCTTACTGGCCG
This sequence comes from Scoparia ambigualis, assembly GCA_963921215.1. Classification (NCBI taxonomy): domain Eukaryota; kingdom Metazoa; phylum Arthropoda; class Insecta; order Lepidoptera; family Crambidae; genus Scoparia; species Scoparia ambigualis. Next base: position 10,006,996 of record OY992501.1, read on the forward strand.
CGTGCTAGCTTACTTGTCGATCGATAATTTACAGGAGTGCCGCGATCGTAACAGTTTACATTTAGATGAAATAATTTTCAAAAAATAATTCACTCATTTTATAAGGATTACTATAAAATAAAAACCAACATAATGTAACTAGTTTTTTAAAATTATGATTTTACATTTCAAGGGATTTATGGGCCACCCTGTACTGGGCTCGTATGGAGGATTCGTTATTATGAAACCCGAAACTAGTGTGGACTTTTATTAAGAATAAGCGCAAAGGTAAAAATACATCGACTCCATCGAAAGTGAGCAATGGTTATCAGACTGCATCGAATGGGCCGGACATTTGCAATCATTTCGCTGATTATTTCGCATCAGTCTTCAATAAGTCGGTATACATCACCTCATTCTCCAGCGGTTGCTGTTGTTGTGACTATCTTAGCTCTTTGTTGTTTACTACGAATGAAGTTTACAAGGCATTAAAAATACTTGACTCCACTAAGAGCGCCGGAGCGGATGGCATTCCGGTTTTCTTTGTCACTAATTGCGCAAAAGGCTTGGCATTACCCCTTACATTAATTTTTAACAGGTCTTTATCGGATGGAGTTTTTCCTTGCGCCTGGAAGGAATCGCTCATTTTGCCACTGTTCAAGAGTGGTGACAGGTGTTCTGTTGGAAGTTACAGGCCTATCTCTATCTTGCCTGTATTTGCAAAGGTTTTCCGAGTCGCTTGTTTATCCAGTTTTAGCATCTCTATTTAAACAGATTATTGCTAGACAACAAAATGGTTTTGTTGAGCATGAATCCACTGCGACTAATCTTATTTCTTTCATCGAGGACCTTACAGTAGCTCTTGATCATGGCAATTCACTAGATACAATATAGACATAAATGAAAATAAAATATATTCTATTCTATACAGACTTCAGTAAGGCCTTCGATAGTGCAATACTTACTTAGATATACACATGCAAATAGACCTTTCCTCTCCATAGTTGGGACAGGGGGGGGGGGCGTTCATGATTTAATAGGCTATAACATCATATTTTTATTTACCAAAAATCCATGTGGTATCGCTGTAGTAAAGCATTTTCAAATAAATTTTTTTTTCTATGACGGGTTAATAAGTTATTTCCAGAAATGGATTCCCCATCCTTAAATTATACGAAAAGATACCAAACTTGCCCTAGTAGCTATAAGTGGAGAGGAACTATGCAGTACAGACTATGCACCGACTGCAACGCGGGAGACGAATAATTCCTTCCCCCCTGGTGCCTACCAGCAGGGGGTAATTCCGTGGCTACCGGGCTAAATCTGCTCAGAATGAACTAGAGAACAATCGTGCCAAGTGGCGTCTTCCGAGACAAAAGTTCAAGGTTTGGTCCAAAATCGACGCTTATTTCCCCAGCTAATACGCGCGAGTTGCCCGCCTCGAGGTCTCGACGACGAACGTCTTGCGACTTACGACGCCTCAAGCGTATTTCATTGTTGAACGTACTGCAGCAGTGCTAGTCAATGGTAATCGAAAGAACGCAGTGAACAAAGAGATCGCGCATCGCGTCTCAACCGCTAGTGGCCGCGGTCGAGCGGTGAACTTACCGCAGTTTCTTAAGCGTATTCTCCACGCTTAAAGTAAGTATACTATAATTTAGGGAAATGTTGAAAAAAAGAACCTACGTACCTAAGGTGGGAATCGAACCCACGTCCTTCGCATACCGGACGGCTGCGTTGACCATTCCGCCACCAAGGTATTGGATACCAGTCGAAATTCTTCAACGTCGTAAAAATAATCGTCACAAGCCCTAGGTTTTATCTTGCGAAGTTCCTCTAACTTTCGCAACATGAAGACACTGAAGGTTCTTTACTGTGCCCTTAGAATAATAACGCATAGAAAGCTAGGGCACGCACGATAAATGAGGCCAGTAAAACCAAGCCATACTGGCTTGGTACCAAAAGGCCCGCGTTAGTACTAATAATCTAAACTTATCTATCTATCAACAGTTCCAATTTCCTTACTTTTGGGGCAAACTTGATTCCTCTAGCAACATTACTTGTACATTTGTGTGCGTGTCGCCGAGATAGTACGCGTAACTTACTCCTACATCCACTTTTTTGTTGCCTCACGCCATGACAGTTTTCTAATAAGAGACTATCGTTCTATGTGTTATTATTCTATGACTGTGCCTACGTTCGCAGCCACCTTAAATATGCATCTCAAATATGGAATCCTCAATATGACATACATATAAAACGCATCGAACGTGTTCAGAGAAAATTCCTTAAGTACCTTGATTTTAAATTTCGTCAATATAATACCGACGATTACCATAGATGCAACAAATACCACTTTTTACCACTTGAAACCAGAAGAATGATTAATGACATTTTTTATCTCATTAACATAGCTAACGGTAATATTGATTGCCCAGAACTCTTGTCTCAGATCAGTTTAAAACCAACACACTCAGACTAAGACAAAGATCAGCACTGATCGTCCCTCCAGCAAAGACTAAATATAGAGCCATAGTACATTTGTAATACGAGCTTGCAAATCGTTTAACCTCCTACCATTCGATATTGACTTATTCTGCTCCAGCGCCTCAGCGGTAAAAAATATTGCATGTACAAGTTTTTTCAATGATAGCAAACAGTAATAGTAGATTATTAACCAAGGGGATAAAGCAGTGTCTTCTGTCGCGGGTGACGATTTAAATCGCGAGCGTAACGAAGGACTCGAGGTTTACTCCCGAGCGTAGCGAGGGTGTTAAAATCTTAAATCACGAGCGAAGCTAGCGTAGCCTCGCGTAGCGGGGGATTTAAGTTCACCCAAGACTAAAGACAGCTTCAGCACCGAGAAAAATACTCTACTTTTCGTACCATTTGCGAAAAAATTAACACAATAATAATATGAGATAAGCATTTATTAAAAATAATGACAATTAAAAGTAAAAGTTAACATTCGAGAGAGTTACATTTTTGTTTGGTACATTTATTGTTGATGAGTTGATTTGTAATTTTTTTTCCAATAAGATGTAATAGTAGAGGATCCGAGTATACAACGACCTTCACCGAGTGGTTAATGGATGAAAAGTATTTTATATCAAATTTAATGTGTTAAAAAATATATTGTGAGTGGGTTGGCTGAAAAATTTCAGTCCAGTATAGACATGGGCGCCGCCGTGGCTCGCCGCCGCCGTTTAGGTATGGCGCGCCGCCGCCGCCGCCGACTGTTCAAAATTTCGCGCCGACTAGACTGTTCCAATGTGTTGGGCTCTTGCAACAAATCTCAGTTTATTCTTTACTAATGTGGTCCGTGCGGACGCCGCGCGGGGGCGTCAGCTCAGGTGCTCAATGAGGACGAAGACGACCTTATTTCCGATCAAGAGGGAGAAGAATCAGAAGAACGCCCTTTGTTTGGGGACTTCGCGAACGTGCCTAGCGTTAAGACGTCCACACCAACGCGTTGGCATAGTATCTTAGAAATGTTAGGGAGTATGGCACACTGCTGTAACTGTAACCGGAACCCCGTCAGCTTTCTTAGCCTTGGCTGATGCTCGAGCGCGCAAATCGTCGGGTACCCAGACCCTGAGAAAGCTCCAGTTAAAGAACATTACGTAGCTTCGCACCCACTTGGAAATACCTTTATGTCCGCGGAGAGCTTTGAGTACCTCCCCGCCGCGGACATGAAGCTACCCCCTAAAGGGGTCCGGTTATAGGTAATACAAATGGGTGCGAAACATTTGGAAATACCTTTATTTCCACCGCTGATAAAGCCTGACGGCTCACTTGCTCACAATGCAGCTGAGAAGTTAACTTGTTTGCCACTCTTTTGCAAAGAACTCACGTCTGGCAGTCGCTAGCAATGTTCCACCTAAGCTGCCTATAGCCGACCTCTCCATGGGAGAACCTCCCATCCGCAGCAAAGAGGTACTCAAAACCTCCGTACTCTAACGTGAATAAGGCTAGTGGTCCTGATAGAATCGCGGCCATTGTCCTACGTAACTGTGCACCTAACTTGTCTACTGTTCTAACACGCCTGTTTTGTCTCTCACTTGAGACTGCTCTAGTCCCTCAGTCGTGGAAGCTGGCTAATGTGCAACCTGTGCCCAAAATAAGATACCCGTGCCGATCCATCTTACTGTAAGACGAGTTCAGTCAAGTCCATACTCTGCAAGATTATGGAACGTGTAGTGAACTCTCGACTGCTGTCATACCTTGAGACCAATGATCTCCTCAGTGACTGCCAGTTCAGATTTCGCATATTATAAATTTGGGAAGTTGGAACTCACTGGCGCATTGGACCTAGAAATAGTGGACGACTTTATATACCTGGGTTCCAACATCAGTAACGATCGTTCGTGCGAGAAGGAAGTGCGCAGGAGAATTGGCATGGCTAAGAGCGCCATGTTTCAGCTTGGAAAAATCTGGAGAGATCGCAACATTTCCGTAAAAACCAAAACCAGACAGGTACGGACTCTTGTCTTCTCGATCTTTTATACGGCGCTGAGACTTGGACACTAAAAGCTGCAGACCGCAAACGCATTGACGCTTTTGAGATGTGGTGCTGGAGAAAGATGCTCCGTATTCCTTGGACAGCATTTCGGACTAACGTCTCTACATTGCGAGAACTCAAAATCTCATCGCGGCTGTCATCCTCAGATGTCTACGCAGAATTTTCGAATACTTCAGTCACATTGCAAGGAAAGACGGTGACAGCCTCGAGAAGCTTATCGTGACCGGCAAAGTAGACGTGAAACGGCCTCGAGGACGCAGCCCAATACGTTGGTCTGACGAAATCCGCACCACTCTTAACTCTTCAGTTCATAACGCCCTCCACACCGCCGGAGACAGAAACAGATGGAGGAAAACCCTAAGAGAGAAAGTGATGCAGAAGGGAGGTCACGACTCTCAGCATTGAGGAACACGACGCAAGGAGGAACTAAATTATCAATTTTACCTACTAAGTGACTTATCGCTCTACGGCAACGATATAATGTTTCGTTGTTGAAATCTTTATGAAGTGTTGGTTTTATTTATCACTCTTATTTCTACCTTTAACTACATAACCAAAAACGACTTCAAAAATCCCACGCCGCCGGCTTCACGCCGCCGCCGAGCATATTTTTAAGGCGCGCCGCCGCTGGTTTTTTTTTACTCGGCGCCCATGTCTAGTCCAGTATATGACTAATTAAATATTTAAAAATATTTTTTTTTAAATAATGCACTTGTTTCGATAATAGATAAATTACATAGGTACCAATCGAAAGTATGAAGCCTATAGAATATGCAAACGTTGGGTTTACTATTTTTTTCCTGTCATAACATTGGGTAGGCAGGTGTAAACAGGCAAGTCAATATTAGTTATTTGCAACCGTCTGGTTAAATAAATAAAATTTATGTTCATTTAAAGATAAGTTCATTACAAACACACACACACCAAACCAGTAAAATGTAAAAAAAAATATTTTTTTAATATTAAATTAATCATTGATGGTACTGGACTGAAATTTTTCAGCCAACCCACTCGCGATATATTATTTAACATATTAAATTTGATATAAAATACTTTTCATCCATTAACCTTCTCGGTGAAAGTCGTTCTATACTCGGATCTTAGACTATAAGCTTAGAGCATTCGTTGGTTGAATGCTCTAAGGATGTAAGTACTTATAATGTTTTATATACAAACTCATTGGTATAAACACAGATGTAGTTCAGTATAAATTTCGGTAAGTATTCCAAATTTAAATCACATTCTCCCCTAGAGGATGAATGAAATTCAGTACAATTTTCTTTCCCTATTTTTAACAGATTAAAAATGACTATTGATATGTTCGCTTTTTGTGGCATAGAATGTCACTTTTTTGAGCAAAGGTACGAAAAGTAGATATAATACTTAGATAAGTATATAAGATGACTGCTAGAAACCGCAAGAAACTTCAAGGGCTGGTCAGGCCAAGTGTTTTAAACATGGCAAGATGCCAAAAAAGGAATTTGTGTTTTTCTTCATTTTTAATTAACAGTTTGACTGCCCATTCCGCCCTGGGGCGTGAAGCGGGCGCGGGGCGGACGCCCGTCACGCCTCGGCGCGTGATCGTTTCTTCCTTCTTTTTCTTCCTTCTTCGGTGCCCGTGTCGCCTCTATAATTCATTTTGTGAATTTTAATTGGATAGTCCTTGAGTATCTAATTTATTTTGAAGCAATAAAATAAGAAAAATTAAATTAAAACAATTAAAAATAACGATTATTTACAACGCGCGATCGTCGGCCGGCCGGCCGTTGACCCGTCAACGTAGGTACTGACGCGGATTTGGGCATCAACTCGTCACACCAAAAATTTTTTCTAACCCGTCATACCGCCAAAAGCTGTATTATCTGTTTCAACCCGTCACAAGTTGCTTTATTTCTATTAGGACACATTGTAATTTTGTAGCTACTGGTCACACTGCAAATCTGTTCCTATTCATGCTCCCGTCAAACAGTTCTAACTGGTCACAAGGAGGAGGCTAATTTATAAGTAATCTCTTTTTTATCTGTATTTTAAACTAAATTAACATTATCCACTGAGCGAGTTAACTGAACATTTTGTTTATATAATTGTGAAGATTTGTTAATAGCATATTTTTACTTACTAACCTTAGCTATAGATGTTATTTGTCTGTAAATCTTCCTAGAATAAATAAAAAATAAAATAAAACGCTTATTGTACTCCGGTTTTTTTTTATCGCAACTACGTCTCATCCAGCCACGTTTTCTGTTGTAGCGAACGAACTGTTCAAAGGCCGCACGTACCTGGTGGAGAATTACGACGGCAAACGGGCGAAGATCAATACGGCCGACCTGAACGCCATCGACACCATGTTCGTAGACAACCGGCAGCACCACGCGACGCGCGGCAAAACCCTCGTGATCTGCTGCGAGGGCAACTCGGGATTTTACGAGTTCGGAATAATGACCACGCCAGCCAAGACCGGCTACTCGGTGCTGGGATGGAACCACCCTGGATTCGCGGCGAGCACGGTATGACGTTCACCTTCTTTTTTACATACAGTCGAGGAAGTGGCCGGTGGAGCACTTTTCGGTGATAATCGCTTGCGTTCCATACTCATTATAGAATAGAGTAGGTAACTTAATCTAGAGCTACAGATTTAATTAATTGTTTTTAAGTGAAAAAAAAGAAACTTAAATTTATCAAACATATCCACAAAAATAATCATAGTCAATCGACCGGAACCGCGCTATTTATCTACGAGTTATTTTTTACTAGCGGCCGCTCGCGGTTTTATCCGCGTGGTTCCAATTCCCGTGGGCATATCGGGAGGAAAAGTATTCTATGTGTTAATCCTGGTTATAAACTATTTTTTTTATGGAAAGCAGTTTCAATCTTAATAACACAATACATAATCTTCTGAATTTTCTCAATAATTCAGAAGATTATTGTGTCGATGATTCTTCTGAAGATGAACATAGTGACGACGAATAAAATGTTGCAACAGCTTCATCCTCAGAAGAATAGTATCAGCTATTAATGAAAAAACTTTGTTTTGTTAAATTATTTTTTTTTAAATACAAATATGCATTTTGTTGTCCTGAAGTACCACGTTCAACTACTACTTACAATGTTCATAACGATCATTAAACTAATTAGTCTTACCTATAAAAAATATCACAGAATATAATTTTGTCCAGCTAGCTTGTTCCAGTCGATATACTGTGCGATTGTCAGAGCGATGGACTGTGCTATCCTATTAAGTGCAAAAAAACAACTGTACAAAACTGCAAATATTATTCGACCTAAAAATGGAAGTAATTTTTGTTTTTTTTTCTTTTAGGAATTTCGACGTTGCTTTTATACAAACAGTTGCGTGTTTTTATACCTATTACTTAACAGGGTAGATAAACAACATCACCGCTAGCCATCCAAAGCGATTCACGATTCAAATAGTTTCAAATACCTTCCACTCACATAATGCGAAGCATACTCACGATTATCAAAGGCTAATAAATGAATAATGAGTGCATGTCAAAGAAGTATACGCGTCGCACAAGTCTCTACATCGCAAACCCGGATTCTCTTAACTTGTATTGGTGATTGAAATTAATTTCTAAGGTGCGCGTAGTCCTTTCAATTTAGTTTTCCGAGAAATGCCCAACTTTACGTAAGGACGTATCACATGCAATTTCATGCGGAAACCTTTGAAGATCGCTTTTTAAAACTTTGTTAAAGATCTTTAACGGCAGCGCTCGTGCTGGTAATTTTCCGTTTAGCATCCCCATTTATAGGATTTTCATCCATTTGAAGCATATCAACTGTACAAGCGTGAAGTTGTACTTACACTCGTAAGTGAGCGTCATACGCCGTCTTATACTTGCTATGGAGACTAAAAGATTCTGACCATAGTTTGCAAATAAAAAATGCTTGAAACGGGATATGCTTTTGCGGGCGTCATTGCTTAAGCCTCGATGACTAGGGGCTAGTTTACGAGCTGCTAGTTGGCGAGTAAAAGCTAGCGAATAAACAAGTTCTTTTACAATCGGATAGTCAACTAGCAGATTGTAAAAAAGCCTATGACACGATGCGAGTTTACAAGCTACTAGCGAACTTGTAGCTCGTAATCTAGCCCCGTGTCATCGACGCTTTAGTCTCTAACCTCTTGGGTATAATACTCCAGAGTGAATGTATGTATTTATGTATATTGTCTTTGTATGTATGGAACAAACCTTAATGTAACTTTTTCCGCAGGGCCGCCCCTACCCCGACCAAGAGCACAACGCCATCGATGCCGTCATCCAGTACGCGATCAACGAGCTCGGCTTCCAGCCTGAAGACATCGTGATGTATGGCTGGAGCATCGGCGGGTACTCCGCCGTTTGGGCTGCCCACACCTACCCTAATCTCAAAGGACTGGTAAGCAACCGCCTACACCTACCCCACTCTCATAGGAAAGGTAAGCTACGAAGGTTTCGTATACTACTTCCGGGCACATGATGAAGCCAGAATCAGCGGGGAATTAGAAGCGGCTAGTTCTATAACTAGTAACTAACGAAGTTTACAGTACTTACAGAAATAGTAACTAACAAGTTTACACTTACAGGGTCAAAAATACTAAAATGGCGATTGTTTTTGGGTTTAAAAATCGATTTATTGTCGTGACGTACCCGACATTTTCTACCAGTACCATTTTGAGGCACGGGATTTAACAAATATTTTTTATAATTTTGAATTATAATACGCTATTTATATTTATTATTTATATATTTATTTATATATAATAATGAATTTGGAGGATACGATCCTTTCAAATAACACTAAATTCTCAATCAAAGACCCGGGTAACAATAAAATTTCGGATAGTTGTAAGCAATATTGTCAAAAATTATAAACGTCCAATAATAAAAATAAACAATACGAAAAATGTCCAATAATAAAAATGTCCAATAGAAAAAGCGTCTAATTATAAAATTGCCCAATACGAAAAATGTGTATTTTTAAAAACGTAATATAAAAAACGTCTAATTATAAAAACGTCCAATGCGTAAAAAGTCCAATTTAAAAACGTCCAATTTTGAAAACGTTCAAATATAAAAATGGACCAATATGAAACATCCATTTTTAAAAATGCCCATTACAAGAATTTCCATTTCGAAAAATGAAGAGCTTTGCTTGCTACTAGCTGTTTGAAGCTAAGCAGATTATTATTTAGTGAGAGGTGCTATACTTTTTCATAATAAACGTTTTTCGTAACTACTCGTTTGTAAAATAAAACTAAATATAAAAAAAAACCATTTGTTAGTTGGCATTATTATTTACAAAATATGAACAACAACTGCTAAGGCCAAATGAAAAATTTTGGGGGAGGCCTTTGCCAAGAGGCACACAAACCAACACCATAGATAATACAAAAGATAATGGATAAACATAAACTCTGTTTAAAAAAAAAGTATTGTAATAATAAACCTCTTGTTATAACGCGCCTTGTCAAAGCCTCGGTAGCCGAGTGGTCAAGCACTCGGCTCGATATCCGGAGGTGCCGGGTTCAATTCTCAAGTCTGGCAAAGTGTGTTTTCGGATTTTTTCGACGCATAGCCCATGTTATAATAGTTATCACCAACCCGCAAATGCAGTTAGACAGTATACTGGCTGCACTTTACTTGAAAGTAAAAGTGGACTATGGTAGAGGACTGCTTTTGCTGTCCTCATTGCCAAGTCTCTGACTAACCCTTCGGGGATAATAGTCGTAATTATATGCATGTATTTGATGATAAATACATACATACATGCATAATAACATGGGAATTTTTAATATAGGACATTTTTTACATTTTTATTTTTGGACATTTTTATTTATGGAATTTTTTTTTTTAATAATTTTATTTTTTGACATTTTTATTTTTGGACATTTTTATTTATGGACTTTTTTTTTTAATAATTTTATTTTTTGACATTTTTATTTTTGGACATTTTTATTTTCGGACAATGTTAGTCTTTGGACATTATTATGATTTGGATATTAGTATTGCAAACCCTATTTTCGCGTTCGGAATTTCTATAAAGTAGAGAGTAGGACACTCAAAAATAGCCTTTCTTCTTTCTTATTTTGCGAATGTTCATTGCTTGGTTATGTTAAAACTAGTTTTCGAATTATTTTATAAGGTTTTACCATGTTTTAATACCCAATGACCCGTAAAATCTCCATCGAAAGCCGTAGGACAGGTCGTTTCGAAGGGTCAAATTTCTTGGGAAATGCCCGGCAACGTCATTTTTGTGTAGACGCCAGCACTTCAGCCTACCACAATATGTCAAACCTCTTAAATCCATTTTAGGGCTAATTTATAAAAAAGGTTAATAACATGTACGCGCCGTAAAAATATTGGTCCGAAACTGCTCTTAATGATCACTCCAATTCACCAGATCCTGGACGCCACCTTCGACGATCTGCTGCCGCTCGCCGAGCACCAGATGCCTTCCTCCTGGTCGCTGCTCGTGCGGGAGGTGGTACGCTCCTACGTGAACTTGAACGTGTCTGAACTCCTCATGCAGTACAAAGGGCCTGTGCAGCTCATAAGGCGCACTGACGACGAGATCATATGCCTCAGGTCAGTCCTGGGTTACAGATGGATAGCCAGTTTTTGTTTATACTCCCTGCTCCAACATTATCAGAGCGTAGTTTTTGCCTAATTCTCATTCATACTAGTTCTCGCATTTATTCTTCTCGCACTTTTATACCTCATACTTCACAGCTATTCATCATCTTTTGCTTTTTATCGGGTGGGACTCCTGTTTCCTACTTTATTTTTCTATCTATACTACTACAACTTTACCATCATATCAGTCTCAATCTTAAGTTACAGGGAAAATGAGTTATTCAGTATGAGCTATTTGCTCAGGACTTCATTTTACATTTTTCTCTTTCTTATTACAATTTTCGTACTTACTATTTAACAATTTGCTTACTATCTAAATATTTTGCTTGGTTTCGTGATTTGACATATTTTTACCATTTTAGGTCCTTATTACTATTTGACTTACTGCTACAATACTTTTATTACAATTTGAAGTAATTCTAATTTTTAGTACATTTTTCACTTATTTACTTACGGCCGAAATTAATAACCGATCCCGAGATAGAGATAGGCCTACTTTAGATTTGTTGCCTAGATATTTCTGTTATATGACGGGAAATAACAACAGTCGCCTAGTAATAAATCCAAAATTGGCATATCTCTATCTCGGGATCGGTTATTAATTTCGGCCGTTAGTAGGAATAGCCAGTTACTGGGTGCTCATCCACCCACAAAAACAACTACAACCCAATACAACGTTGGTGGGCTAACAATGACGCATTGGGCCAGCGGCAGCGTGGTGGCTTTTAGCCTAATCTCCATGTGGGTAGGCCTGAGCCAATGAGACGTTTTTAGGCCGAGGATGGCACTCGGTGGCCCTAAATCTTAGGTGACGTGATTAATTTTCAATCTTACTGTAACTAACTATCAGGTGAGATGAAGGCCAAGCGACTGCTGAAATACTGCAGACTATTTAAACTAATATTATAAAGAGAAAAAATTTGATTGTTTGTTTCTACAAACTACTAGACCGATTTGAAAAATTCTTTCACCGTTGGGAAGCTACACTATCTCCGGGTGACATAGGCTATATAATATTTTCAAAAATTCGTCACGGGGTACGGGGTCCACGCGGACGAAGTCGCGAGCGGTCCGCTAGTTAAAATATAAAGAAATACAATTTGATGATGACTTAAATAAGTTATCTCTTCTATAGGCAAGGGCATCTAGAAAGCAACCGCGGCAACAATCTGCTGATCCGCCTGGTGGAGACCCGGCACCCCGGCATCCAGGGCGACACCCACGACGCGCTCGTGAGGCTCGTGCCGCTGCAGGAGCCGCAGCGGGCCTCGCTCACCTTCACCAGCGTCAATGAGCACGAGCAGCGGGCCCTGCGCCTGGTGAGTGTAGCTAGCCACTTTGAGGAACGAGTAACAAGTAGCTAGCCACTTTGAGGAACGAGTAACAAGTAGCTAGCCACTTTGAGGAACGAGTAACAAGTAGCTAGCCACTTTGAGGAACGAGTAACAAGTAGCTAGCCACTTTGTGGAAAGAGTAACAAGTAGCTAGCCACTTTGAGGAACGAGTAGCAAGCGGCTATCTCAGCACACAGGAATGAGCACGAGCAGCGGGCCCTGCGCCTGGTGAGTGTAGCTAGCCACTTTGAGGAACGAGTAACAAGTAGCTAGCCACTTTGAAGAACGAGTAGCAAGCGGCTATCTCAGCACACAGGAATTTTGTTATTATTGGTGCTCTAATTTTTTTTGAAATAAAGAGTAACTTAAGGGGAGTCCTTTCGAGCGCTTCTCTCTCGGTCTCTCGACGGTACGACAGTAAGGGACGGGTATAACAGCGAAGTGGCGCGAATAGGCGCAATTTATATTTAAAAAAAATTTATAGATATAATGAAAAAAAACGATCGCTTAAATACCTCTTGTTACCTATGAACTTAATTTTGGTAAATAACTCATAATATCAAATCACTTATTTTAAGAATAAAACCTAGAAAAGAAGATAAAATGACACAAAAAATATGTAACTTTGTGAATTTATTCTATCGAACCAACTTTATCAAATCGTGTTTCCATCGGGTATATTCCACAAAATAAATCCTCAACAATATTTCATAAGTTTTGCAGATTTTAATTTTACTGTTTACTACTTCAAAAATTAATTCTAAGAACGTGTTATGTTAATTTTTTACTAACACCTAGCCTTAATCTAGTGCTACAGATTTAATTAAATTTTTAAGGTTAAAAATAAAGAAACTAAAATTGATCAAACATCTACAAAAATACCGTTAATCATAGTCAATCGATCGGGACAGCGCAATTGAACTCTGACACATTACGATACCACAGGATACCTGGGTTTGGTTACCTTTTACGTTACATGTGACCTTTCGTTCGCCCGGTATCCACGAGTTATTTTTATTGTGCCGGACAAATTATATAAATAATGGATAAAAAATGAATTTAAAAATAATGATAATGATGTCTATTAACGTTACTGAATGATATAAAAAAATGAGCCATATAAAAAAACTCCTGTATAGACAGCATGGGCCGCAGCGAGTCTCTCTTCGCTTCAATACAACTAGTATAAACCCTGCGCCAGTTTAGTGAAGCAATTCACCCTATAAGACACTGGCAGCCATCTCAGCGGCAGTAGTAGCAGTGTAGTCAGTATGCAGTCAAACACGCGCGACGCTCTGTACCAGCTACCCTATCGGCTAAAAAATATGAATATGCACATGGGCTTCATTTGACATTTGAAGCCCATATTATGCCCATATAAGGACAAAATCTCATAAAACGATTAGCAAGCAGCCACATCTACATGTAGTCACCAGCTCTTGTTGACACTGCATTAGCCGCAGCGAGTCTCGCTCAGCTTCAATCAATTAGCCTTCGTTTCGCATAAGGCACTTTCGTTTTCCTTTATGAAGATGTTAATATCAACTAACCGCCTCGGTAGGTATAGTCGCGAGCACCAATATGTGTACACTTTGACTCTTATTCCATTGTATTAAGAGTTACAATTGTTTACATATTTTTGCTCGTGACTGTACAATGGCAAAGTGCTTAATTCAATATCCGCAGTTTGATATGGGTTAAGTTCTAAGGTCGTGCAAAGTGTGTCAGATTTTCCAATGCATAGCCCGTTTAGTAAGCGTATAGTGATTAAGCCAAATACCTATTAACCGCGCTCTCCATTTGACTTTGTACCGTGTTTTGATACACTAAGAGACTACTTTAGTATAAACAAGGTCAATTATTTCGGTTCTGTGGTACATTTTATGCATCGTGTACGCAAAATTTAACATGAACTGCTTTCGATTTTTTTAATTTTTTTTTTATTTCCGCAATTTTTTTTTTATTTCCGCCTAATCGCACCTGCTGTCTAAATTTTTAAGACATTTCGATTCCAAGACTGAGAGGTTAATTGTATCGCTATGTGACAGTGTTTATGCTATACTGTCTGTTGTCATCCCACTTAAGTACCTAATTAATATTAATTTGTAATTAACTCATATTGTAAAAAACAAAACTTAACATAGTATGTAAAGCCTGACCAGAAAAATAAAAAGCCTCAATTGCTTGTTTATTGCAACACTACGTATAGTCATACCCATGTGAATTGGCCAGCGTTAAAAATCTGTATTCTGTAAATAAGTGTAGGTTTTTTTTTCATACGACATAGTATCATTAATTTATGTATTATGGTATCATTGGAAATCCAAACAAGAATATTTCTGATTCTGGATTGATGTAACGTGCGACTTTGTAATGTATATTTTCAGATATACATGATAAAGTCAAGGGTCAAAGAAATAAAATTATTAAAACCAGTATGATTTTTAATATCATTCATCAAAATCAGAATCTAATTATTCAACTAAGACGACATTTCATGTTCATCATTATCAGATAGCACCAATTTTTGGATTTTAGATATAGTCTGGTATATCATTTGCTTTTTTTTTTGGGCAGTTGTATCTTTAATCGTATGATATATAAGTATTTCTTCGCGAAAACGTACGCTACTAGGGAAAAAGGGGGAAATTAGGTCGAAGGACAGTTTTAAAGGAACAGTTGGATAGGGGCTAATTTGGGATATTTAGGTTATTTGGAGAATTGTGGATGACGATGTAAAAAGCTAATTTAAAATTTTCTTACTATAGACTTAAGGTCTTTACTTAACTTATTTGCTTGATGATGAATCACTTTTACCGCCCCACCAACATAAATAACTCGGTACTTCTTTATGAAATGCATAAAATTCATGAACTTTAATGCCTAATTGCACAGTTCAAAATCATCTAGGTTAATTTTGTTTTTTTAATTTTGATTTATTTTTCTTAGGCGTAGAAAATACAGCAGACGTCTGTCCTTCTCTTCGTAATTTCATTACGGATGAACGAGACACACCTAAAAAAACAGAATTATTTTAAAACTTAAATAAGTAACTACATTAGTGGTCAATTGTAGTAAAGTCTGACCGGAAAAATAAAAATACCTGGTCTAGGGGCGCCTCAATTGCTTTTTTTATTGCGACACTAAGTATAGTCATAACCATGTGAATTGGCAAGCGTTAAAAATCTGTATTCTGTAAATACGTGTTGATTTTTTTTCATACGATAAGACATAGTATCATTAATTTATGTATTAAGGTGTCATTGGAAATTCTTGATGTTTCAACAATAAAGATTATTATTATTAATATTATAGTTTTCCGCATCATGGCCAGGTTTTGAATTTTTCTGGTCAGGCTTTATTTAATTTATGATTTACCTACCAGTCATGTTGACAAATAAGTCGGTAATGTTATTGAGAGAAATAGAGTCCAATCCTTCAGACTTTCTCTCCATAAAAATATCACTAATTCAAAAAATAGTCCGCGCTGACACTTTGATAGCAATCAACAGCTGATGACAATGATGTCATGTTGATGACGTTTTAAAGTTATTGTTGTCAGTAAAAGAATTAAGTGCCATTAGTTTTCCGCATCATGGCCAGATTTTCTATTTTTCTGGTCAGGCTTTAAGTACTTATATTATAATAATTATTAGGCTAAACTATTTATCTCATATATGTACCACTTTATGGAACTATAGGTTTTTAAGTATTTTTTGTTTTGTAAACAATGTGTTTATATGTAACTGTGTGTTCCTTAATAAATAAATAAAAATAAAATAAAACTTTTATAATATATATTATGTCCGTTTCCAGGAGGGGTAGGCAGAGACCACAGCTTTATATTAGCTACTATTCTGTTGCACTTCGTTTGCTACATTTACTTTCATACATAACATAATAAGCCGTCCGTCTGGCCGTATAATTTTCAGGATAACATAGGTTTCAATTCTAAGAACACAATTTCCGTTGACAGATCGGCACCTACATGCGCGACTTTAAGTCGACGCACTGCGCGCCGCTGCCCGACCAACACTTTGAGAGCATCATGGACACCATACTGTCCATGCGGAAAGAGTAGGCGAGCCATCATCACCTTTCACACAGGTTCATTTGCCGAGCGGCCGTTGGGTCTAACACGAACTGCGGTCGAAAACTATGTTGTGTATGACATCTTTCAAATGTTAGTTCGTTAGTTCCATGTGCGGCCGTTGTGGCGCTGCTTGCTGTACATCGATTGTCAAACAGCTGTCATTATTTATGAATTCGATCATGGTTCGTGCGACGCCCACGAAGCACGCGGCTTTATGGGTTTACAATAATTTATTCTTTTTAAACACAATATTATTTTTTAATAAATTTTTCAAATGTTTGGTACTGCTGGTAATTTAATTTTAGTTTTAAATCTTCTGTATTAATTTAAATAAACATCTATATTATTTATTAAGACAAATTATATTGTATTTATGCGCATTTTATCTCAATCCAAAAGCAATTATTATCCGTTTATAATTATCTGATCGTAACGATCTTTACAATGCTGTGACGTTATTTTATGTTATATCTATATGGATAAATCTCTCGCATTGCGTGTAGTATATACATGCAGATCGACTTATTCAGATTTTAATGCAATTCTATGAAATATCGATGTTAGTGAACTATCTGTGTAACCGCCATATTCATACAAATGTCTAACTTTAATCAAACGTGTTTTCAATTAAATATGAATATGGCTCAACTTGCACTACCTTCAAGCTTTCAATATCAGATTTATAAATGGATGTTAGTTAATGCCCGTCACAGGTATTTGTATTAATGTACTTAATCAAATGTTGATGTTTAGCCGGGGACGACCCTATCTTGTATGTGGTATATGTACGGTCGGGGGGTCACCGTCGCTTTACCACTTTGCGGCGATTTTCGTATGTAGCGCACCGACCGTCCGGTTACGTGCCCGTACCAAATAGACGACGCGGTGTGCAAGGGATTTTGACCTTTATACTGGTAAAGCGACGGAGACCGCCATTGTACGTACAGGTGGGTCTAAAACAAAACGTCAAGCCGGAAATGGATTATTCACCTGTTTATTTTAATTAAGGCAGTTTTGTCTCTTATTTTTGACTGGTTATAAAAAAAGGTTAAGTATAATCTTTTTTTTATAAAAAACAAGATTTTATTTGAACTTTCAATATTATTCTTTTGACATAGATTTTCATTTCCGATTGCTTTCTGAGAACGATCACATGCTAGCCTGTCATCTGTATTCGTCTTGACGTTGACTTTTGGTACACCGTGTTTAAGTGTAGTGACACGGATGGAATTATAAGCCTGTAACTGCATGACAGGACATACGCTTAGAGCATTAAACCAACCGCAGAGGACACGCGCACTAAGTTCTATGCAAAAAGTCTGTAATTTTCTGCGGGGGTCGAGGAAACGCATATGGAAATTGTTAATACACTAATGCATTTTTGAATGACGTTGCTACGCACGCAAATGGCAACCTTATTACACAAGCATGAAATAGACGCAAACTATTATATTCACACAGGGATTACCTGTCCGTGCACAATTCTGACGGTCGTTACTCCGGTTTCTAGAAGGAGTTCTTCTCGGATGACTGAAGTAGTGCCTCTGCTGTGGACGTGAACGCAACGTGACGTTCTTGCTCTTGCACTTGTATGTTGATTTTAACCATCTTTGCCTTTAGCAAGGCTGTGTCGGACAAGTTGTCTCTGGGGCTTCCGGATGAAGGCACGGGCTGCTTGATTTCGGATACCTGGGAAAATCCAGTGGTTTCCAAAATGTTGTCAGCGACTGTGGCTAACACGTTGAGATATAGTTGTAGAATTAGTGACAGAGAGAGAATACCTCTGGCTTGATGCTGGTAAATGTCCACAGGGTCTGTAGAGTCTCGTCTGGAATCTTGTCGCGTGCAAGATCCTTCATTCGTCGCAAAGCTGGGATGGCCGCTGTTCGCCTAGTCCCATAGCGCTGATGAGCTTCTGGATGCGTCGTGTTTCCGATTCTTCGTAGATAGACAGTAACCTATCTTTTAGCACCTGGTACTTGTTTTGAGCTGGTGGCTGAATAAGAATGTCAGTGACTTGCTGAATCGCACTCTTGCCTAGTTTGGTAACAACAGAGTTGTATTTTACCTCGTCTGACTGCTTCTGTTGTCCCATAATCGCATCAAATTGTATAAACCAGACTCTTGGCAGGTCAGTTCAAAAGTCCGGAATGCGTGACGATACGGAAATTACTGCCATAGCGGATGTGAGCTTGTAGTCTTGAGAAGTGGATGGCACTGGAGGTACTGAAGCTTGTGGCTAAGCCGGAAACATTTTGCTTTCGATTTGAATTTATGTGCGCTTTTAATTAGTTATTAAATAAGCGCGGGGCGTATCGCAGTTGGATGGTTAAGAGATTTGTATTGTAAAGTTCACACGGTATGACGGTACACACAATATATCAACGCACACTAAGGGCTCTTTCATAGTAAAGGTGAGTGCGGGTGCGGGTACCTACGGGTAGATCAAATGCATCTAGACACCTCTCGCTTTCACAGTGGTCGCGCGTATGCGCATCTGCATAGACGCGGGGGCGGGCGCGGGTGACATAACTATCGCGCGGGTGATTCTATTGACTCAATCCGCCTGTACTTACCTTTCACAGTGCTCTAGCGTCTGTTCGTGGCTAACGCGTCTGATTCTAAAACTTTTTGATCCACCCGCGGCAAAATGGAAATCGATACAGAAGAATTTATATCCGCAGTGCAATGTTGCACTGCTATCTGGAAAAGCAAATAACTACAACACTTGAAAAGAACTGTAATAAGTTAATTATGGGATGAAATAAAAAACCTAAGTAGGTATAAGTAATGTATTTATTGACATTCTAGTGTATTCGAAGAACTTGTCTGGGTTACTCCGTAAATCGGCGTATAGCACATTAAATTATCCCGTTTCTTCTCGTCCTTTGTTCATTTCATGTAATAGCGAACTTCACATAATTTACTTCCCATTTTAAAAATTAATTTTCCATCAATTAAATCAAATCTTCATCCATGTCTTGACGTAGGTAGCGCGAAGTTTTAGAACCGTATACACACTCGTGCGTTCAGTCTTTCAGGCGCTTTGCTACTGTGTGTGAACATGAAGACGCCAAGATTCGCGCGCCCGCGCCCGCCTCCGTCCCCGGTCCCCGCCCGTGCACTATGAATAAGCACTAATAAACGAAATGAGTGCCTAAAAATCTTACTAGATAACAAACTCTTTTTGTGCAGACTTTTTGAGAGCGTCGATTGTGCATCTAGTTTTTTAAGTGATCGAAGAATAAAAACCTCAAATTATGAAAAGGAGAGTTGCCACGACACGCTCTTTTAATCTCTTCTTATTATTTGATTGTATGTTTGTAAATGCTGTGAGCAAATTGTGCTAGTGCGTTTAGGAGTCCACGAAACATGATTTCCACAAGCTCGGATCCAAACATTTTGAATAATTGCATCTTTAGGAAATCTGAATCTGTATCTCTAAAAGTGTTGCAGTGTGCCAATATGTAATGAAATAAAATTTTCCTAATAAGTGACGGGCTGTAAATATAATATAATAATGAAGTCGACCATTCATAAACATACAGTTTATTTTTAGATAATTTTTAAAGCACTTTAGTTAAAAAGGATTCAAGAAAATGAAAAAGTGAAGTGACTATTAATAAATAGTGATCTATCATTCATTACTTATGCATCTATAGTGAAAAACAGTTTTTACAATAACGAATGTGACATTATGTTGTTTTTAAATGTTGGCACGTTAAACTTTAAAAGTTACGCAAAGTTACAGCTTTTCGTTTTAGTGGCAACATTTTTTGATTGACAATCGATATAGTGAGTTCTTGGCGGGAAAGTGAAGCGCCATGTCTGCAGTTTTGTTTTATTTTCTATAATTTGTTTTTTGTCGAATATTAATGTAAAATAATGGTGGATGGCAAATAAAATAAAACAGTGCAACATCACTATTCAAATTCTCTCAAGAAGTCCGTGCGAGATCTCAGTAAAGTCCCACATCTTTACTAGAACAAGGGGTTTGGGGGGAATATCATTAACGTTCGTAATCTCATCACTTATTTCACTATCATCAGTTTAACCATAAAATCAATGAACTCTAATATTACGACTGAAGGACTAGTATCCATGGTCGGGAAAAATATATAAAAAAGACAAATTTAGTGCATTATTCAGTATTAAACAAAATAATACTTACGGATGAAAAGTAACGGTTCCTTTACGTACACTCGACGTTACTGATCGTTTATTACACGAGAACACGCTGCAATTTGGCATTATTTGCTCACGTCGTAACACGTGCACCGTGATTTGCTAATGGTGCAGTGAAACTAGTTTTATTTATTGGTCATACCCTCGGACCATTGTGATATTTGGTCCGAGGTCATACCCTTTTGGCAGAGAGAGGGGAACGCCTGTCAGTGGCGTCTCTGTTTGGTTTAATGCTCTATGAGACATACGGTTGCTCTATGCTCATATGAATAAAGGGTTCGAACCGGCTCCAAGTAATTTTGTGTTTTAGGCTACATAAAAACAGCAACAAATATTTCTGCTATATTAACTTGGTGAAACACAACCGGGTGGTACGGTCAACAACAGAACACTAGTACCATGTCGCAATAAGTTTACTTAACCCTTCAAGGATCATTAGACCGCCGGCAGTCGCAAAACAATAAGTTTTCAATTGTCTGGTTTCACTTTGCTTGAGGGATTAAGGTGGACACGCGCCAGTCACATTCTTTTGTTGTTTTGACAAAATACTATACTGCTTTGTGAATTTCGTTGTTGACCTTACATCAGCGATTCTGTGAAGAGATTATGTCGATGTAGTTTGCTACCAATAGAATGTTGAACGACGAGTGGATCTGTCTATAAATAATATGACAAAACACTGAAGCCGGGTCTGCTGCGACACTCTTTTTGTTTCAAACAAAAAAACATTAACAAAATATGGGCGTGGCCTAACATGTTTTGTTAGCTAAAACGAGCAAAAATGTTATCAGAGGTGGACGGAAAACATCCCGGTGTTCGCCTGGGGGGGTTGCGTTATTGCCGGAAATATGTCCAGTAAAAATTGTGATGCCGCGTCTGCATGGCACTTGCCGCAAACTCCAAACCTTTACAAACGTTTGGATTTATGATTTGTTCGACGGATCGGCTACAAGCGCTTGTAAACCAAGCCAAACACTCTATCCATACGTTTGAATTAGTGACGGCTTGTATAAAGGTTTGCCAAGCGTGTGGTCGCGGCATGGGAAGTTTTTCGTTCTTGAAAGTCGCCGGAGACTGCAATGTTTTGCTAACATTTTCAGCAAACATGTTTTGTTATTTTGTGTCGCAGCAGACCCGCCTTTATAGTTTGGCTTATATGGTCAATGTTCATAATAATTAATAACCCTCCAAAGTATCTTTTTCCGTTCATTATAAATGCCTTATTAAATACGATAGTGGTGGTTGGTGGCCGCTTTTTTAATAACACACAGTCGGAATTAATAATAGTTCCGCTGCACCGATGCTCCCTATCATCAAGCATCGCGATCTAATTGCTTTGGCCATTATATTTTTACCTGGCACTTTAACAAAAAGATATAAGTAGATAGTGTAAACTCAAGTCTATGAATTTATAAATAAATTCTCGATTTCTTTTTTTTACATATTAAAATACTTAAATTAGTTGGTTCATGGGCCCAGGAAATTCAAATCCCTAAGACTTTTAAAATAATTCTATTGGTACCGACTATGTAGTTTATAAGATAAATGTTAGTAGTCATTTACTATTACTACGTGTGACATGAATGTTTAGCAGATCTAATTATACGGATAATTTACACACAATACTAAGTAGTATCAAAATTATTTCTGTCTGTACTATACTTACTATAAGAATATTAATAAAATAAAATATTGAAAATTTTATATTGTATTATTAATTCTTACATAAGAATATTAATAAAATAAAATATTGAAAATTTTATATTGTATTATTAATTCATACTTTAGTAATACATAAATTAACCTAGAAGGCCGCTTGGAATAGTTATTATAAAAAAATACATTTGAATAAAATCATTATATTATCATTATTTATAACGGTTGGCATTTAACAGGCGCTTATGATAAAGCTATATGTAGTTAACTTATAATTTGTAGGACAAACCCTTTTATGTAGGAACACTTTTTGCATAGTATTCTAAATGCAAACGATCGCTTGTGTCCGATCCGCATTGATGTCCGCATTGAAGTCATCGGGAGGGGCGTCAAGAAGATCAACCCGGTGGGATGTCCCTTCAACATCGCAGCGGCTAACGACGTTTGCCCATCCGTCTCTCGGCGGACCCCAGCCACCGGTCCTAAGCAGTTGTCCCACCGCCGATGATGAACGAGAAGCGAGTCGAGCTAGAACTAGAAAAGAGTTGGCGAGCAACGGAAAGCAAGTGTGTAGTTCCGATAGTTTTGTCGCTGGGTTTTAAGCGAGTGTACTAGTGAGACAGGCGATTACTCGCGCCACTCGCTCGCAGCGGCCGAGCCGAGAGTACAGCAGTGTGATTCTCTAAGTTAAAGCTTTGGTAGCAGCGGCTGCCGCAGCGCTGGGAATTGACTCTGTCTCTTTCATATTCATAGAATTGGAAAGAGACAGCAGATCACAGCCATGCGCGCAGCGTCTATGTGTCGCTTAGAGAATCGCATAGCAGTCCTCTTGGCGGGAAATGACTGCTGCCGCTGGTTGGTCTCTCTCGACGTGAGTTCATCACTGAGCGAGTATCGCTAAGTGAGAATTATCTTTGATAGCTCTTGTCGCTCAGCGATGAACTAGTGGAGCGAGTCCTCACCGGCCAGTGTGAACGTCAGCGATCAACTATGTACATATGCATCTCTTTTGTTTACATAAAATCTATATCTATTGTACGTTTCTTGAGCGAGAAAATAGCCGATAGTTAGTCGTTTACTCGTCGTTGGTGGGACAACTGCGTTAGACCCAGAGGTCACGGATTCGATTCCCAGCGGGAGGAAAATTTTTGTGTATTTGGTTTGGTTTGGTGGAGAGCTTTTTAAGCCCTTCTGGCTAGCTTCCACCATCTTATCTAAAGTCTAGCGCCATAACAACTATGTTAATAGCATTGTTGTGTTCCGACAGTTTAGAGATATGATAGCCAGTTCCCCAGTGGTTGAGGATTCCGGGCGAAGCGCGTTCCATCTTCGCCCTTATCGTCACTTACCATCAAGTGTAACGAAGGCCAAGTGCTTACCCGTAGTCGTACCTAGTGGAATAAAAAAACTTGTGTGGCTTGGGCAGGCTAACAGGCCAGCCGTGACCTGCAACCAGCAACAACCCTAAATGACCCGCTGCCGCCGCACTGCTCGCCCTGGGGCTTGAGCGTGCCGCGATCAACACCACCGTACTGACCTTTGCCCTCCAACAAGCCACTTTGATCTAACAAAAAGGCTGCTTCTCTGACCGTCCCGTATCGTATGCCTCAGTCACTTTATCTGTCTCACCCGGTGCGGTTGACCGCGCTAAGGTAAGTGCCGAGCAAGTCGGAGAGAGCCATCGTTCTCACGCCCCCATCCAATTCGTCGCAACACGGCACCTAGCACCGTGTGGTTCACACCACACCCCACGTGACGCCCGGCTTCAAGGAACCGCTCACGCTGGCAAAGACACAAGGCGAAGAAACACGAGATAAGCTCGCCCATTTGCGCGGCGGCCGTCGGCGTCTAAGAGAATATAGGAGGGCAGCCCACCATCTCATCCCCTATCTTTATACCTACTCTAAGCTGTTTGTCTATTCGTAATTCGTCGTACGTACACAGTGTACTGTGCCAAATTGCCCAACACGGGGTAAGCGTTTGTCACTTGTCTAGGGAAGCTGGACAGGAGAATATCATTAAAATATCAAAATCTCATCAATAATTCGTCAGACAAAGAAAAAATTCCTAAG
Source organism: Scoparia ambigualis (assembly GCA_963921215.1). Taxonomy (NCBI): domain Eukaryota; kingdom Metazoa; phylum Arthropoda; class Insecta; order Lepidoptera; family Crambidae; genus Scoparia; species Scoparia ambigualis. The sequence continues at coordinate 10,031,469 of OY992501.1, forward strand.
GATGTACGGGCAAGACTCCTTTCTTAAATACAAAAAGGGCTACAAAAAAGTTTAATCTGACAAAATCATAAATTAAATTGACTTAACATGACAGGACTTCTTGGCGGGAAAGTGAAGCGTCATGTCTTCAGTCTTGTTTTATTTTCCAAAATTTGTGTTTTTTTGAACATTAATGTGAAATAATAGTGGATTATTAACCGTTAAGTGTTTGTGAACGTGCATGAGTGTTGGCAAATGAAACAAAACAGTGCAACATCACTTTTCAAATTCTCTCAAGTAGTCCGCGTGAGACCTCAGTAAAGTCCCACATCTTTACTGAGAACTCAAGGGGTTTGGGGAACATCATTTATCATTCATCTTAATCACCACTCATTATCATCAAGGGAAAAAAACAAATAAAAAACTAATGACTAGGCAGTATGGCTCAGACCTTAGCCTGTTCCTTCATGGAACAAATATATATAAAAAAAAAAAACTTAACATGACATTGACATTACATCATCAGATGATCAAAAAATAATTCTGAAAATACGTCTGTCGCGGATTTTAGTTTAATACTTTATGTTATTTTGATAAAAGTTCAACAAAACTAACTTGAGTTGAATTATGATGTGTTTATGATACTTTAAATAAAACTTAATTACTTGCAACATAATTCATAAATCGGTAAGTTAACCTTCAAAAATAATAATGTTTTCACATGTTTTCTAAATAATTTTTATACAGAGCTTTACTTGGATTTATCTATGTTTTACACGTCTAAAGATCTACGTTTTTAGTAAATTTTGTCTTTGATATTTTACTACTGTTATGAGACTACAAATCCATGTGAAATCAAATATTAAACTTGTTATGCAATAATATCCTATGAACTTACTTTATACAACTACATCGCGAATGCGTAATAACACCCACGCTCAATGCAGCTTTGTAACTCACTACCTAATTATAAACTAACATTAATAAGAAAATAAAATTATACTAAATTATTAGCTTTATATTACAAACTTACAAAATACAACATAATTTAAAGAATTATAATACTTCAGGTTGTTATATTTTCTTTCAAAATGTCAATATATACTACCTAAACATTTGAAAAGGCCTTTAAATATATATAATCTTCTAATAGGGCTGTAATTTATGATTTATCTATCATTTGGTAACACTTGTAAATAACTGCTTGAAAAACTAATCTTTTTCAGGCAATGTCACATATTAACGATCTAATTGGTGTAGTGCGTGGTCTGCGGTTAGTGGTTGAGGCAGGCTTCAAACTCCAGCAAGAAAACTCTAGAATAATATGGAATAACTCAACTGTTAAAACCCTTATACAAAGCTGCCCCACTAACCCACTCACATCTTACAAAGCAAAGCCGGAAGATGCCAAAGAGTTGCTTGATCGTGCTTTGGTCGTTGCTCACGGCTTTAGGCAGTATGCTATAATGCACATTCCTAATTTTAAAACTGAAGCAGAAAGCGTTGTCGAAATGGACAAAGAACTGAAGGAAGAGATTGAAGAATTAAATAGAGAGTTCAATAAAACATTTGATACTTTGAAAAAATCTGAAGAAATAAAGACAAATCAGGGTGCAGTGAATGCTGAATATTATGTTGCACCGTTGGAGAAACTCCAAGATGAAACTGCCTCTAGGCATTTGCCGCCCCCTCCTCAGGCAGTGCCTTCAGCCTCTCGTACTGTCAATACTGTGATATTAGATTCTGGAAGTAGTGCTGCTGCATCTCCACCCAAACCTGTAGCTAAGAAAAAAATAAGAGTTGCTGTGAGTATTGACATAGCCAATAACTATTCTAGTAATTAGTAATGTTATTGAATAAAGCAAAGCTTAATTAATTATTTTTGTAATTCAGTAGACTGTTAAAACAATTGTTGCTCTATTTACATTTTTGCTTTAGTATATGGTATATGGGTCATTATCAAAATTTATGTACCATGACTCTTATGCTGAAAATTGTGACTAAACTGTTTCGTGACATACCTGTAAGAAAAGTGACTCTTAAGTATTGTTAGGAAGAATTTACACAGGTCTTGACTTGACCTTTCTTACCCGACTACGGCGTAGCAAAAAAGAGGGTCATAATTACTAAATAAGGTGGCTTAGGACTACGGCTATAAAAATATATTACATTTAAGTTGTTTATTTAATAGACAATAAATATTGAATAGTTTGTACCCTAAAAATTACAGACAAGAATATTTTCTTGTTTCATAATTTATGGTTTTTCAGTGGTCGGATTTTAGTTTATGAACTTACTATTTTTATTATGGCTTTTTCCATTTAAGTACGTTCCGTTTTAGTGTATCTACCTTTAATAAAGAATAAAAGATAAAAAAATTAAAGAATTATCTGTTTATTAAATAGTTTAGTTCAGACAGAGCATTTATTGATAACATTATAACTTATTAAATACTTATTTAAAACATACAATTTGGCACAGCCATACTTTTGAGATTGATAATTATATTAATGGCATAAATTATATTATTTATTGTTTGTTCCAAATCTTTACTGTGTCTAAAAAAACACAAGACAACAATTTAATAAAAAAATATTTATAAGTACCTAACATTAATTAAATAATCACAGATCCAAAGTTTTAATAGAAAACATTTTTAAAAATTGTAAAGGTATCGCGACATTAGAAAACCATTCGGAAATTTTTGCCTTATAAAACTCAAAATTTATTTATTTATTTAAATTAGGTACACAAACAGGTTACAATCAGTACTTAGCAAAATTTCATTCATTTAAGTAAAATAGACTAGACAATAATCCACAAGCAGTGTACACAGCATGGATTTCTAGACATAAAATAAAGTAAAAAATTATTAAAACAAAATCGTCGGTTTTTTTTATCTACTATCTAATAAGGTAAAATCTCAAGTGTAATAACTCCCTTAGACTGCCGAATGTAACTCACGTGGTGTGAGTCACGAAACGTGACTCACGTGGACGCCATTTCACGTAAAACATAACTTCAACATGTTAGCATCTCAAAATGCATGTTGGTTTCAATAAACCAAATACATATTATGGCACAAATAAGTTAGATCTATGCAATAAAAATAATTAAATGTTACTCAGCTTCCCTTTAGTTAATATTCAATGTTGTGATTCACATGTATTATTTTTCAAGAAAATCAGCTCACCCAACTAAACACAAAACTGATTTGTCATGCATACAAAATAGCGGCTCTTTAGATTGCTCGCAACCAGAGACATTGTTACCAGTGTATAAAAAATTTAACAAAGTTATGGATTTCATACAAAAACCTGTTAAATTTCACGTGACATACCATGTGTGACTCACATGTAAAAAATATTGGACAAAAAGAAATAATTAAAAAAAAAATACAAAATGACATCCAAAAAATGCTCTGATAAAAAATTATCACAGGAAATATTATCAATTTACATTATGTAAAATCAGCTTTAGTGAAAAGTACATAGTAAGAAAATTACCAATTGTTTTACTGTATGAAGACGCAATAGGACAATAAATATTTGTATGGGGTAAGAAAAATTATTTTTTTCAATAATAGTTTTTTTGTGTTAATATCCTGCTATAGCCCTAGCAACTGCTATAAATCGAATGTAAGAAGGTTCATATTGATGGTGGAAACACATTTATTTTTTAAAGTTCTATAATACAGCCATATTAATTTTTTTATATGTCGGACAATTTTTTTTTCTTATGTACAAAATTTTTGATAATGACCCATATAGTAATTTTGTTCATCACGATTTGCCTACAAATAACAGTAAAACTAACAAATTGATGGAACAGCAAAATGTATTTTGTTTTTCTTAAATTATTGAATTTGTTTATTTTTATTTATAGAAGACTGCATTCCATGGCATTAGGAAGTAGAATCATTGTCAAATTGAAAATGTTTACACAACAAGTGTGAGTTGACTTGAATAAAACCTAATCACTTTACTTCACAGCTCAGTGAGAACTCCAAGGCGCGTGTGGTGCCGTCATCTCGAATAGGTCGGATGATATCATTCGGCTCGCTAGCGGCCGGTCTAGGTGTGGGGACTGTGGCCCAGTACGCTCGCAATACATTACAGTCAGTCACTGGGAAAGTTGACGAAAGTGCCAACTCTTTCTTGTCGCCCGCAAATGCTGAACGGATTGTTGACACACTATGCAAAGTCAGAGGTCAGTTTATATTATTTAAAATATTAATTACTACTATTATTTATCATTTTAAAATACTGTATTAGAGTAAATTGCAGTGATGTTCTCAATTGTAAAGTTGTTAAACGGGAGGATACAAGTATATTGCTGTAACCACACATTCTTTATGTCAACTCAAAACCCTGTAATATGTACCACGATTTATCAATAATTTCGTAAGAACACGCGTGTTCACTCACCTGACTAAAACCAGACTAGATATTTCCAAGTACCCTCAAGTACAAGATATGACATGCTTCTCCCTCGAGACAGGTCACTGCAAATCCTTCATTTCACTGCTATCATTGTATAAGTCTTACTTAAACACATTACACTATCCTATCACTAACTACTACTAAATATTCTAATCCTACTTATGCATAACAGTTCTGGCACTCCTCAGTAGTCACTTTCAGCATCAGTCTCACGAGGGGACCGCTGAAATACTTCCATTTCAGTGCTACTGTCATCTTCAGTAGTGTTTCTACTGACATTCCAATTAATTATTTAAATTAAATTATATGACAAAAGAGGAAAACTCTTGCGAAATGTTTGTTAATAAAATGAAATTAAATGAATGTAAAAATAGCTTTAGCAAAAGCCCATGACAAATATTAAATTTAAAAAATGTACAATCTTTAAACATTGTCCACCAGAACATCCAAGGAATGATGGGCAAAGATTTGGAGATTGAATTGTTCATGAACTGTAATAAAATTGATATTCTTTGCATAACAGAACACTGGCTTAAAGACCATCAGTTCATGTTCAATTTTAAGAATCATTTGGTAGGAAGTTCGTTCAGTCGAGGAAATGCAATACATGGTGGCTCCTTAATTATTGTTAGTAAGAAGTTTAAATTAAAGGAACGCAAAGACATAGTGAGCCTCTCGGTTGAGCGAACAATAGAAATAGCTTGTGTGGAGTTGGAGCAGTTTGTTGTATTAAGTGTGTACAGACCTCCTTCAGCATCATATGATTATTTCGAAAAAGTTATGGATGAGGCATTACATAAAGTCCGCAATGTAGGTAAAACAATAATTGTTTGCGGGGATTTTAATATTAATTTGTTAGAAAATTCCACGATGTCAACTAAAATTAAAAACCTATTTCTATCATACAACTTGAATAATTTATTTTTGGAGCCGACAAGAATAACTGCCACTTCGGCCACCTGTATTGATAACATATATACAAATGTAAAACCACTGGCTAAGCAAATTATTAATAACCTGGACTCTGATCATTGTGGCCAAATGGTCAGCTTTCCACACCAGCGTAAACAAGTGACGAAAAAGAATATCACTGTTGTACCAAAAACTGCAGGTCGGCTGGAACGCTTTAAAAGCAATCTAGATACAAAATTAAATTATTTAGAATACAATGACAACCCTAATGTCTTTTATAATAATTTTTTTAACATTTATTGTTCAGAATTTAATAAAACTTTTATTCCAAAAAAGATCTCAGTTAGTGGTACTGTAACTTTTAATGAATGGGCTACAATTGGTATTCACAGAAGTAGGAAACGCCTTTATGAACTTTATGGTGAACGCAACTATAACACCAGCGATGACTTCAAATTATATGTTAAAAATTATTCAAAGTTATTCAAAAGAGTATGTCGATTAGCCAAGGCAAACTATCTGAGTTCTAAGATTAAGAATAGTAATGACAAAATAAAAATGACATGGAATATTATAAATAGTGAAACAGGAAAGGTCAAAAGTCGTAATAATGAGTACAATTTAAATTGTGATAATAAAACCTTTACTTCTGATGCTGATGTTGCTGCAGCATTTGAGAGGTTTTTTACTGACATTCCAGTTTCAACTACAAAAGCCTTGATTTCCTCCCCCACTGTAGCTGAATCTGTTTTGAAGGAGAATGTTAAAGATTGTGAAAATAATTTCAGTTTTCATAAAATTTGTGTTATAGATATAATAAAAACATTTAACACTCTCAATAAAAAGAAAACTGCTGATCTGTGGGGTAATTCCGTGGACGTCGCTAAATCTGTAATTATGACAATAGCTCCAGTTTTAGCTTGCATATTTAATGAATGCATTGACTGTGGTGTTTTTCCTGACCTCATGAAATATAGTAAAATAATTCCATTATTTAAATCAGGTAGCACTTCTGACCCCTCTAACTTTAGACCTATTTCTGTGCTACCCACATTTAGTAAAATTTTTGAAAAGTTAATGCTAGATCAAATGCAAATTCATTTTTATAAAAATAAACTTTTACATTGTAAACAATATGGTTTTACTAGGGGTCGCTCTACAACTGACGCCGGTGTTGAGCTTTTAATCCAAATATTTGATACCTGGGAGGAATCACAGGATGCCCTAGGGGTATTTTGTGATTTATCCAAGGCTTTTGATTGTGTTTTACATGAAACTTTGGTCAGGAAGCTTAACCACTATGGAATTAGGGATGCTTCTTTGAGCCTTCTGATCTCATACTTGAGGAACAGGATTCAAAAGGTCGACATTAACGGTAAAAGATCTCCGGGATCAGTGGTTAAAATGGGAGTTCCGCAGGGTTCAATACTTGGTCCATTCTTGTTTTTGGTTTATATTAATGACTTACCTTATTTTGTAAAAGACAGTCATGAGATAGTATTGTTTGCTGATGATACTTCACTTTTATTCAAAGTGAAACGACGACACCCAAATTATGACGATGTGAATAATGCGGTCTCAAAGATTGTTCACTGGTTTAGTGTTAATAACTTGCTATTAAACGAGGGAAAAACCAAATGTGTAAGATTTGTATTGCCTAATGTTAAGCAGGTAATAACTAGTGTACAAATTAAAGATAAGAATGTGAATCCTGTGGAAACCACTGTGTTTCTAGGCATCACGTTGGATGCCAAGCTTCAGTGGGGCCCACATATAGCTAAATTGTCGAATAGACTTAGCTCTGCGGCTTATGCAGTAATGAAGATCCGTCAGTTAACTGACGTTGATACAGCTAGATTAGTTTATTTCAGTTACTTTCATAGTGTAATGTCGTACGCCATTTTACTGTGGGGAAATGCTGCCGACATTCAAACTATCTTTGTGCTGCAGAAGAGGGCTATTCGAGCAATATATAACCTACAGGCTGGTGACTCTCTCAGAGAGAGATTTAAGGATATAAGTATAATGACAGTTGCATCACAATATATTTATGAAAATCTTGTGTATGTTCATAAAAATATTGAAATGTTTTCAAAAAACAGTGATATTCACAAATTAAATACTAGAAGTAAGAACAAATTAGCAGTGCCTTATACTAGGCTCCATAAAATAAATAATTCTTTTAAGGGTCTGTGTGTACGATTATACAACAAAGTACCAAATGATATTCAGAAATTAGATCTTGATAAATTTAAAATCAAAATCAAAGAAAAGCTTTATAAAAAAGCTTATTATAAAGTGTCGGATTATACAGAAGACAAAACAGCTTGGGTCTGAAATGCTCCAAGTACCTACTCCAACAGCTATTTCTAATTGCCTATAATTAATTTATATAGAGCACCATATTTAATTAAACTATTTACATTCAAATTCATATTTTGTATTTTGTGACCTGGTAACGACATATAATATATATATATTTTGTAAATGTCGTTGCTTCTGTGCGCTGTGGTTTCTTGCGCCCGTTCTTTGCCACAGTTAAAAAATGATGTCCTGAATGGGTGGTAGGTTAAAAAATATTTGGACGTTTCAAAGTACTTATTAATTGAGTTTATTGAATAAATATATTTTGACTATTGACTATTGACTATTTATCTTGCTCCTCCATCAGATCCCAGTCAATCTTTTTAGAAACCGACTGTCGAGGCGACTCTGACAGACCCCTCTTACATCTTGCAGGCCTTTTAGGTTTATATTGAAAACTTTGGTGCTGCGCAATATCTTGTGGCCCTGACACACCTATAATTTCAGCCCACTTCGACTGTGATGGCAGAACAACATCGTAATCATCGTCATCAACCATGACCTGTTTCGTTGTATTCTGTTTCACCTCTGCCTTCCCCCCGGCAAAAGAGTGAATCTGATTAATGTGTCTTTTTAAAAGTTTCTCGTTCCATCTTATTAGGTATCTGCAAACCCCAATCTGTTCCTCTACCATCCCTTTTAGCCATTGTGGCCTTTTACTATAGTTTCTGAAGTAAACCGTTTGTCCTATATTTAACTTTCTCACTTCCGTGTTTTCGTTATGTAATTCTTTCAATTTAGGTTTATCTTTTGATAAAAAAGGATTCAAATAATCAAATTTAGTCCGAAATTGTCTGTTATTCAATAATTCAGCAGCAGATTTCCCAGTTATCGTATTAGGTGTTGTACGCAACCCATATAAAACCTTTGGAAGCTCAGTTGACCATGGCATTCGAGAGTGTTTTTTAATTTTATTCTTGATCGTTTGAACTGTTCTTTCTGCCTGCCCATTGGAAGCTGGATGGTACGGTGCTACCAAGACATGTCTAATACCATTAACCTTGCAATAATTTTGAAAATCTTCTGAGATAAAACTCCTGCCATTATCACTTACAACTGCGTCTGGCAGTCCTTGTTAAGCGAATATCTCTCTTAAAACTCTTATAAGCGTAGCACTACTCATATCTGGAACAATTTTGACTTCAGGCCATTTTGAAAATGAATCTATTAGTATAAGAAAAGTCTTGCCATGGAAAGGTCCAGCATAATCCACATGTAATCTGGACCAAGCTTTATCTGGTCTTATCCACTGATGAGTAACCTTAACGGGCATGTTTCTATTTTCTGCACAGACATGACAATTTTTAATCATTTCTTCAATATGACTATCAATTGCAGGCCACCAAAAATAACTTCGAGCCAATGGTTTTGTTATAACAATTCCATCGTGATTTGAATGTAACTCCTCCAATACTTTAGCCCACATTTTTTCCGGTAATACTACTACCCCACAAAATGCAGTTCCTGTATGTCGATAATTTGTCCCTTTTTTCGCCAGTATACTTGAAACTCTTCCCCTAATTTATGAGGCCAGCCATTCTGTATCCAGTATAAAATCTTACTTAATTTTGGGTCTTTTAATGTTAGCCTTGCTACCTCCTCCGCTGTAAATTCTAATTCCAATGGAGTTTCTTCTATAAGTAACACTCCCAGGTTTTCTTCTCCATTCTTTTCGGTATTACCCGATGGCCAACGACTTAACGCATCTGCATTTTCCAATTTTTTCCCTTCAACATACTCAATTCTATAATCATAGGAAGTTAACAATAAGGTCCATCTCAACATTCTGGGAGAAATTATGTTTGGAATTGGCCGTTCTGTATTAAATAATCCCAACAAAGGTTTGTGATCTGTTTTAATTACAACCTTCCGGCCACTTATGAACTGATGAAATTTTTACAATACACTATTGCTGCTGCTTCCTTATCAATCTGTGCATAATTTCGTTCATGCATGTTCATAGTTCTTGAAGCAAACATGATGGGTCTAATACTGCCATCTTCCATTTCATGCTCCAATACAGCCCCTAATCCATACTGCGATGCATCACATGACAATATTAGTTTTTTATTTAAGTCATAATGCACTAGTGTATCCCCATTTGTCAACATATTCCGTAATGTTTCAAACGTTTTTTTATGTACTGACTTCCATTGCCATTTTGTTTCTTTATTTAACAGTTTATATAATGGTTCAGCTAGAGTAGCTTTCCGTGGTAAAAATCTATCATAAAAGTTAAATAGTGCCAGAAATGCCTGCAATTCCTTTAAATTGCGTGGTGGCCGGGTACTTTTGATTTCTTCAATTTTATCTTCACAAGGCTGAATTCCCACTTCATCAACAAGAAATCCCAAAAATTATACACTATTCGCTGCAACTCTGCATTTACTCTTATTGACTCTTAACCCGGGTTCTTGTAGTTGTAACACAGCTTTTAACCGACAATTATGTAGATTTACATCGGGTCCACTCACCACTATGTCATCGAGTAGCACCGCTACCCCAGGTATGTTTACCAGCAAAGATGACATCAACCGCTGGAAAATACCAGGACAAGCCTTCACACCTAATGGTAGTCTCTTTACCTTATATAAACTTTTTGGAGTATTAAGTGTAAGCATCTGCGATGTAGGCTCATCTACACCCACTTGTGTATACACCTGGTCTAAATCAATTTTGGTGAATATTACACCTCCTTGTAACTGTGTAAAAGCTTCATCCAGTGTGGGTAGAGGATATGTGTCTGTGTCCGTCATTGTGTTCACCGTTGACCTGTAATCTCCACAAAGGCGAACACTCCCATTTGGTTTCATAACGGGCACAATTGGAGTAGCCCACTCTGAATGTGGTATAGGTTCCAAAACATTTTCTGTCCCCAACCTGTCTATTTCTTTGAAAACTCTTTCCCTTAAAGCAAAAGGTATCGGCCTGCATTAAGGAAATTTGGGTGAAGCTCCCTCTCTTGTTGTAATGCTTACTGCCGGTCTTGTATATTTACCTAACTTGCCTTCGAAAAGGTCTTTGTACTTCTCCACTAATTTTACTATGTTCTTTATTTCTATTTTTACATTATTTACTCCATGTAATTGGATGTTTAAATCACTAAACCAATTTCTACCTAATAAACTAGGACCATTTCCTTTAGCTATAATTAATGGTAACTCTTTTTTAAATCCTTTAAAATGTACCGGCACCACTACTTTTCCTAATATCGCTAATTTACTGTCTGTCCATGTTTTTGGCATGAAATCATTTGTTTAAATATCTGGCAATTTTCCTTTCCGTATGAGTCTGGCTGTCGGTTCACTTATTAATGTTAGTGCACAACCTGAATCCACTTCCATTTCAATTTCTACTCCATTAACAAAAATGTTAATTAAATATGCCCCCCCCCCCCATGGGTACCCTGTCATGTCTCATATTGTTAACTGAAAATTCATAAAGACTATTACAATTAGATCTGGGGGTATCACCATTATTCTTATTTCTCTTACTTAGACATACTATTTCAATATGGCCAGTCTTGCCACAATAATTACATTTAGTCCAATTAAACCTGCACTCCCCCTTATGTATTTTTCCACAACGAAAACATTCACTTCTATTATATGTTTTCTCATTATTTTTTGAATTTTGTATTGTATTTTATTTACCTCCATTGGCTCCTCAAAGTCTAACATCATTTTATTCGATCCAGATGTCCCCGGAATAACAATTAAACTAGCGTCACAATTAGCTGTTTCATGTGACAAAGCCATATCACAAGCCAATTTAAATGTTAGGTTGGATTGTTATAACATTGTCCTTTGAATGTCTTCATCTCTAATTCCACACACTAATATATCCCGTAAGATTCGATCAACGTCATTAAATTTACAGTGAATATAAAGTTTCCTCAAACTAGCAATATAGTCACGTATTTTTTCACCATCTTTCTGGTTGCGGGTACGAAATTTAAATGATTCCGCTATTTCCTTAGGAGTAGGATGGAAATGGTCATCTAAGTGGGTCTTGATTGTAGAATATGTTACCGTATTAATAACATGAGGTGCAATTAGTGAAGTAATTAAATCAAATAAGTCAGGGCCACATACCGCTAGTAAATTCGCCTTTTTCATAGCATCCTCCTTAATTTCATTGGCCTCAAGACAAAATTCAGACCTGGTAACATAGTTTATCCAACAGCCATGTGCCACATCAAACTCACCAAACTTAATCACCATTTTTATGCCTGTTTACTATTAACTTTTTTGTAATATGTAAATAACACACTTTTTTACACTTTATTAACCACTTTTTCTCGTCGCCACTAACATGTACCACGATTTATCAATAATTTCGCAAGAACACGCGTGTTCACTCACCTGACTAAAACCAGACTAGATATTTCCAAGTACCCTCAAGTACAAGATATGACACCCTGATTGTCATCTTCTAAAAACATCACAATAAGTTATTCTCATAAACAAACCTCTTTCGTATTTTAAGTGAATCGCAAAATAATTCAATCAGGAATACCCAATTGTATTTATGTAGTGTATAAAAGAGTTGACCTAGATATAACTTTCTAGATCCATGAATTCAGATGAAACTTCAGTAGGTCCCAATAAAGACACCGAGTTAATATATCTATAGGAGCTGCATTAAAGTTAGGCCAGTTGCTCAGCATCCAAGATGACAGTATGATATCGCCTGAACTGCAGCGGATCTTTGAGCGCGTGCGACAGTCGGCGGATTTCATGCCGTCGTGGCAGGTGGAGAAAGTGATGAGCTCGCAGCTGGGCCCCGACTGGCGGGCGAGGGTGCAGCATTTTGAGGAGAAGCCCTTCGCTGCTGCTTCCATTGGTAAGTTGATAGCAGCACTTTTGTACGTACTTCTCGGTACAAGGTCTCCACCGTTACTGTTACACATTGTACTTGCTTTCTGATTCAGTAGAATAAGAAAAATCAATTTCTCCTGCATTTGTTGCAGTAGGGCAGTAACTGTTTAGTCAATCAATAAGGTTTTTGGCAACTGTCCATACGATATTTTACTGTAATCTGAAGTAAATTATGTTGTCACTGTTATGTTTCATTTATAACTACTTTTTAGTTACATAAATTAATTAATTTGTTAGAGAACTATTGTAATGCCATATTTTTTATATTTTTTTATGAATGTTGTTGTTAAGGTACGTTTCCGAGACGGACTGCAGACTGCAACCGCAGGCAAAATTGCGGCTAGCGGCTGCGGTTGACCGCAGTGCTGCCAGAGTTGCGGTTGCTTCTATTTCCAAGCGCGGCTGCACAATGCGCAGAACAATGCCTCAGTCACTCCTGTACCTCTGTGCGAGACAGAATGTGGAGAAAAAGTCGCCATTTTTGTACGTGACACGTGTAAACTCTCTGCGGTTCGCGACACCACTGGTGCTGCAGTGACTGCAGACTGCAGTGCAGTCTGCGGTCGCTGCGTGCCGCGGCCGCAGGCCGCAGTGTTGCCGCGCTTGCAATCAATTTCATAGAGATGCATAGAAACTAGTAGTGTCGCTTGCAGCCTGCAGCTGCAGTTTGCAGTCTGCGGTCCGCCTCTGAAACGTACCTTTATCATTGTATCATATTTATCGCTAAACAGGCCAGGTCCACCTAGCGCAGTTACATAACGGTCAGGAGGTGGCGGTGAAGGTTCAATACCCCGGCGTGGCAAAAGGCATCAACAGCGATATTGACAACCTTGTTGGTGTACTAAAGGTATTGTTATTGTTAACGACATTATATTATTCTTTTGTCAATGTTGTTACTTCCTTACGTATAAAGCTGTAGAGTTTCTTGAGCCTGTTCTTCTCTACAGATAAAAGAAGTCTTGAATGGGTAGTAAACAAAAACTGTTTGTTGAACAATTAAGAGGCCTATTACATCTCGACTGTGATTTTTGCGTAAGATGGCCAATTTAGGCGTTCTTGATCTCAGAAACAAAAATACATTAAACAATATACATTTTTACTTATTAAATAGTGTAGAAGCTATTAGCATGGTTCGTAGCGGCCTCGCTTTTTGTAAATTTTGCTTAACTTTTTAATTAGACCCAAAATTGCAGAGAAAGATTTTCATAAAATGCGTCGGCACTTTTTTGAGCTCCTAGATTTAACTACTGTTCTGAACAAATGAAATAAAAAAAATAGTATGTTATCTCTTATAGTCGTATAGTTCGTAGCGGCCTCGAAATTTTTAGATAACATATTTTTTTTTTCGAAACCAAAAAACTTTGAAAATGGCCGTTAATTGTGAACTTTTCCTATCTTCTATAATATTATTAAGCAAAATTTATACTAGAATAATTGTTGTTACTTCATGAGGAATAAAGATTTTATAATGAATGTATAAGGCCCTTCGTACACAAGGCTACGCAAATCTCCGATACTAATATTGTATACTACATTAGTATCAAGTCGCGAGTATCGGGTAGCGCACAGTCCGTACACAAGGCGACGCAAATCTCCGATACTAGTGTTGTATAGGCAAGGATATTTCTCCACCTCAGAAACAAATTTAATATTTAATGATTGCTCTGCCATCTTGGAAATCGTCGCGACTTAGTAGCGAAGACCTCGACTGGCAGGTAGCGCGCAACTGGCGCGACGCGAGTCGCGAGACAAATATCGGCGACGCGACTAGGTGTATGAACCTCAATGGATTTGTATGGCGGTAGTCGCTTGGAGACTAAAATCGTCGAGTATCGGAGATTTGCGTAGCCTTGTGTACGAAGGGGCTTATCCTATTTCGATAAAATATACAACTGCAAAATTACTACAAAATGCGATGCGCCGGCCGTCCGAACTAAGCTTATTTTCGCAGAAAAGATTTGTAATATTTAAGTATAAATTTATTATCCTATTTCGATAAAAACGATAAATACAACTGCAAAATGCGAAAATGGGCATTTTACGCAAAAATTACCGTCGAGATGTGATAGGCATCTTAAAACTTTTTTTATAAAGGATTTTTAGCTTTGACTTTGTTATAGTTGACTTTGATTTTCTTATAGAATATATTCTTAGCAGGGCCTGCCAGGTTTCTCTATCATCAGCATTTAGACCGATCAGGATTTTTTTTAACGTATGAATCTCCTACTTTCTTACTCATGTGTGTGCATGAGTAAGAATGTTGGAGATTCATACGTTAAAAAAATCCTGATTTGATTGAATCCTTTAGAGTGTGTTATAAAAATATTGCTGCTACCTGCTTATGGTAATGATGTTCACGTACAAAATAAATCTTATGTAATTACATTTACAATAACAAACGTTTTTTTCTGGGACAGGTGTGGAATGTGTTCCCTAAAGGCATGTTCATAGACAATATAGTAGAGGTGGCGAAGAAGGAGCTAGCGTGGGAGGTAGACTACGTGCGCGAAGCAGAGTGCACCAGAAAGTTCAAGCGACTGCTCGCGCCATACCCGGAGTACTTCGTCCCGGACGTTGTGGGTGAGTGACGCATGGAAACCATACATATGACATGTATGTATGTATGATACGTACACTTACTATATTATTCCCTGAGGTTTAGTCAGAGACTAGGCAATGAGTACCGCAAGATGAGTCCTCTGCGATAGTCCATTTTTCACCAAATCACCAAATCAATAGGTGGTAAGTCAATCATGTCAGTTAAGACGTCGTCTTCCGGTCTATGTAGCTAGCTATTTCCTTTTAAACAACGCAATGGATTTTCACGCGGTTTCACTGATACGAAAGATTGATAAATGACGATGATTTTTTAAAATATAATTTGTAGATATTTTGTACATTTCGGTGTTTTTAAGTTAGGGTTAACGAAGGCGCGGGCGGGTCGTTAGTAAATAATAAATCATTGTCATTATCAGCCAAACGACGTTCACTGTAAGACAAAGGCCTCCCCCCAAAGATCTCCACCACGACCGGTCTTGTGCTGCTCGCATCCAGCGGCTACCCGCGATCCTCGGACCACCTTGTTTTAACCTTGCCCACAAAGCGTCTTCAATGCGCGGTCTTTCAATAACTAAATAAGTTACAATTCGGTTGTCCAGACGACCTGTGCGCCTCCGAAGTGATAACCACCGAGCTGATAGACGGCGTGCCCCTGGATCGGTTGTTCGACGCGCCGTACGCGACGCGCGCTGACGCCGCCACCAAGATCATGCGCCTGTGTTTGCGCGAGATGTTCGTGCTGCGCTGCATGCAGACCGACCCCAACTGGGCCAATTTCTTCTACAACACTAACACTAAGCAGGTAGAGTACAACACGAACACTAAGCAGGTAGAGTACGACACGAACACTAAGCAGGTAGAGTACAACACGGACACCAAGCAGGTAGAGTACAACACGTACACTAAGCAGGTAGAGTACAACACGTACACTAAGCAGGTACAGTACAGCATTATCATACTAATAGAACTAGAAGTAATACTACCGTGCTTCGGAAGGCACGTTAAGTCGTTGGTCCCGGTTGTTGTCGTAAGATGACAGTCGTTAAAACCCACCAAACCGCATTGGGCCAGCGTGGGGTGTTATGGCCCACTATCCCCACGTGCTATTGTCCACGTGGGAGGCCTGTGCCCAGCAGTGGGACGTTTATACGCTGATGATGAATAGAACTAGGAAGCTTCCAACCACTTAAGGCAGTTGTCCCACCGCCGCAGATGAACGAGGAGCGAGTCGAGCTAGAACTCGAAACAAGTTGGCGAGCAGCGGCAAGCGAGCGTGTAGTTCCGATAGTTTTGTCGCTGGGCTATAAGCGAGTGCACGAGTGAGACGGGCGATTACTCGCGCCACTCGCTCGCGGCGGCTGAGCGGAGCGTACAGTCCTCTTGGCGGAAAATGACCGCTGCCGCTGGTTGGTCTCTCGGCGTGAGTTCTGATCGCTGAGCGAGTATCGCTAAGCGAAATTGATAGCTCTTATTGCTCAGCGACGAACTAGTGCAGCGAGTCCTCGCCGGCAGTATGAACAGTCAGCGATCAACTATTTATATATGCATCTCTTTTGTTTACACGGAAATCACGGAATGTATATCTGTTGTACGTTTCTTGAGCGAGAAAATAGCCGATAGTCAGTCGTTTACTCTCCGTTGGTGGGACAACTGCCTAAAGTCTAAAACGAGGATTATAGCGTACAACACAAACACTAAGTAGGTACAGTACAACACGAACACTATGTATCTACAGTATGCTCCTTTAATACAACATGAATACTAAGCATGCACAGTATGTGCCATTAGTACAACATGAACACTAAGCAGGTACTGTATGCGCGAAAATTTCAATTGTTGCAGTGGTGCAAAACAAAAAGTTCTGAGACCATTAAAGTTTGGTTACATCTGCTCTAGATCCTTCCATATTAATTTGTGATTAATTTTCCCAGTAACCTTCTTGCCAAACTTGGCTGCCTAACAGCTAAATAACTCTTGGATACCAGGCGAACGAAAGGTCACGTGTCGGTGCAAGTGCATTAATCCGCCCGGCCGCTTGGTATCGTAATATGTCAGAGATCAATTTCGCGGTCCCGGTCGATTGACCATGATCAATGGTATTTTTGTGGATATGTTTGATCAATTTTAGTTTCTTTATTTTTCACTTAAAAAAATTAAAATTAAATCTGTAGCTTAAGTTACTCTATAATTTAAAAAAATATGCGTACAGATAAATAATTCCTGTATAGTGAACCTCTATAAATAATATGTCAAATTTTTTACTTTAGTAAGCAAAACAACAGATAGATTGATTGTTGATTTTAGCCGTAAATTATTAAACATCACATCATTTATACACAGTTTTGGCAATAGATTATATTCTATTCTATTCTATTTGGCAGGTGATTTTGCTGGACTTCGGCGCGACCCGCGAGTACTCCAAAGAGTTCATGGACCAGTACATAGAGATCATCAAGGCGGCTTCGATGGGCGACCGCGACTCGATCCTCACGAAGTCGCGACAGATGAAGTTCCTCACCGGCTACGAGTCTAAGGTTCGGTATTCACATACATACACGATATCGGGTAAAATCAGCTGTTCCATACAAAAGCACACTGGCCTGCAAAAATAAGTATCACACTTTTAATATTTAATTTTTTTCTATACTATAGAAGTTAGAGATTTAAAATTAAAAACGTTTTATAGCAATTTTAACCGACTATGACATTTTTATGTACAAAATTAAACTCTTTTTCGAGTCCTTTTTGTATCGTAATTATATCTTGTGTACATAAAAAGTTATTGCAAATTTAAAAGTGTGATACTTATTTTTGCAGGCCAGTGTATTACTGTAGCTACTACAAAATGGAATGCTCTCTTGTTTATTATTAGAAATATCGTACTTATAACTTTCGGTAAAATGAACTTCGTGGTTTTAAATAATCAAGATTTTAACTCTTCGAAAATATAAAATTACTAGCGGCTGCTCGCGGTTTCACCCGCGTGGTTCCCGTTACCGTGGGAATATCGAGATAAAAAGTATCCTATGTGTCAATTCAGGTTATAAATTATCTGTATGCCGAATTTCATCTAAATCCATTCAGTAGTTTTTACGTTTCACAAACTTTCGCGTTTATAATATTAGTAGGATAATTAATGAAAATCAGTATAATTAATGTTTCCTACTTGTATAACAACATAAGGGGCCTTTGAACTCACTCTGAGAAGCATTTTCGTGAAACATTCGTTACTACTGCTGTCTCTAACCAGTGCAGTGCAGAATGTTGTCTTCTTACGGAAAAAACATGGCCAGTGGCTCCTTCCAAGAAAAAATAACTATTTTTAATTGTATTCACATCGACCCTCATCCTTCTAGATCATGGAAGAGACGCACGTGGATACGGTCATGATAATGGGCGAGGTGTTCACCAGCAGCGGCGACGGTGAATTCGACTTTGGCACCCAAAAGACAACTCGACGCGTGCAAGCGCTAGTGCCCACAATACTCACGCACAGATTATGCCCACCGCCCGAAGAGATATACTCGTTGCACAGAAAACTGTCGGGCGTGTTCTTACTGTGCTCAAAAATGAAGATCAAGATGAACTGCCGAGACATGTTCAATGAAATCTATGATCAATACGAAAAGGACAGTATTAGGTAAGACCATGTCATCATCAGCTAACTTTTAGGCAAAGGCCTTCCCACGACCGGTCTTGTGGTTTACTAGTTACCAGGACCTTCACCAGATCGTAGGTCCACCGGCTCACAGGCTTTCCTACACTCCGTCTCCGTCGCCATTCAACAACCTATCTTCCCCAACGACCATTGGTTTTTCAATTATTAGTGTTACAGATCGTTTAATCTAAAACTGAGCGCCCCTCCATTAAACGTAATTTTTTTAAGAGGCACGCATTAAAATTTGCAAAATTCACTATTTAATAAAAAATTAAAAAGCACGAATTTCTTTTTTGTCATTTTTGTCATGGTTAAAACACTTGACCTTACCAGCCCTTGAAGTGTCTTGCGGTTTCTAGCAGTTGCTTTAGAAGGGGCGTTCAGTTTTAGATCTCTACCTATAGTTGGTTGTAATGAGAGCTCATCGTTGATGCGTGCAGCTCGCTCGTTCATTGTGCACTAAACACCTGTACTAAATACAATTGAAGAGATTTTGGTCGTAAGATCGCGCTTTCATTGTGAATGTGTGGTTACAATTTCTGCATAGTGTAAATGTGCTGTCTCTGTGATTTTGATACGAACGTACAAAGAGTACCTATTAGAAGCGCACACATTTTGGAAACTTTATGGCTTTTTACTATGGTGTCTTTTGTATAACGAAAAAGGTAATGCATATTATGACGTAATAGTGTTTATTGCACGTCTACAATCAAATTATGAATTTTATGTATCACTAGTAGGGTCAGTTTTCGATTTAGAAGGACAAGACGGTTTACTGATTCTACATCCTTAAAATATATATTTTTAAAATGTAACTGTAACCGTTATCAAAAAAAAAGTATTGTGATATTTTTTTTTTATGTTAATATGGTTGTACAAAGAGTCTTGCGCTTAAGTATTCATTAGTTCTCATGGAGATCTTAGCCTCCCTAGCCAAGTGGCAACCGCTGCATGTTGATTCCATTGCGTTAAACGCTAAGTTTATAAATTGTTAATTTCGGCCGTTACTCGACGATGATACCGACCGACAGGGACCAACGTTTAAACATGTCTCCCAAAAGCGTAGAGACGCTCAAGATATTTTACTATGGCCACCGCTCTGGTGATATCGAAGCAACCACTTGGAACATTACGACGCAAAATCGCAGTATTTTAAATATACAACCATCTTCGATCACTTAAATAAACTAGATGCGCAACAACCGCTCTCGAATCGTTTGCACCAAAAGAGTACTGTAATCGATTGAGGCATCAACTCTTCACACCAAAATTTTGTTCTAACCGGTCATACCGCTAAAAGCAGTATTATTTGTTTCAACCCGTCACAAGTTGATTTATTTCTATTAGGACACATTGTAATTTTTTTGCTACTGGTCACACTACAAATCTATTCCTAAGTATTCGTCATCCCGTCAAACAGTTCTAGCTGGTCACAAGGAGGATATTTATGGTTGGTAAGATTAAATACATTATTTTAATAAATACTTGGCATTTTTGATTTATTATGTGGTGTACCAAAATATTGTTGTACGTAGTGAAATTTGTTTAGGTATCCTCCTTGTGACCAGTTAGAAGTTAGACCAGACCAGTGTGACCAATAGCTACAAAATTACAAAGTGTCCAAATAGAAATAAATCAACTTGTGACGTGTTGAAACAAATAATACTGGGTTTGGCGGTATGACCGGTTAGAACAAAATTTTGGTGTGACGAGTTGATGCCTCAATCCTGTAATCTGGGGTGAAAAACAACTGCGGGGTGTATTACAACATTTTAATTGTCAAATGAAAGCATTGCCAACTTTCAAAAATATTTGTTTGTTTAAAAATGCAAAGGTCGTTTATAAATGCAAAGGCACGTTTTATGAATAAGCGAGTGATAAACAAGGTTGTTTTGGACGTTTATTTTTTCCATAAAAATGTTGTAATACACCCCACCCCGCAGTTGCTTTTCACTCCGGATCACGGTACCTAGCAAGATGTGTACATACTCGTTTCATTTAGTAGACAAGCAGTGTACAAGCTAAAAGCACATGAGTTATATATGCTAAAAGTCAACATAACGAAAAGCACCATCAAAAATTGCAATTCTACCAAAACGCATACACGTCAAAAATATGTTAAAGCTGTAAAGTACGATTATTTAGATTGTGTATCTAGTTTTTTTATAGGATTTTTTATATCTGTGTACATATTTTTTAAAATTATAGAGTAACTTAATCTAGAGCTACAGATTTAATTTAATTTTTTTTAAGTTAATAAAGTAACTAAAGAAACTAAAATTTATCAAACATATCCACGAAAATAGCGTTGATCATGGTCAATCGACCGGGACCGCGCAATAGAACTCTGACACATTAGGATGTCACAGGATACCTAGGTTAGGTTACCTTTACGTTACACGTGACCTTTCGTCCGGTATCCAAGAGTTATTTTTTATTGTGCCGGACAAATTAAATAAATAATAAATAAATTAAAAAAATTTAAAATGATGTTTAATAATGTTACTGAATGATATAAAAAATATATGTACATATAAAAAAATCCTGTATAAATATGATAGAAGATAATCAGAGTAAAATTTTATATTTAGTAATGTTTAAAATACCTCATGCAATAATATATTATATTTTTACGTGCATTGTAAAAATATAATGTAAGGTGACTGCTAGAAACCGCAAGATACTTCAAGGGCTCGTCAGGTCAAGTGTTTTAAACATGACAGAAATGTCAAAAAGAAATTAGTTTTTTTTTTCATTTTTAATTAAATAATTAATTTAATGATTTTTAAATGGATAGTCTTTGAGTATCTAATTTATTGTAAAAAGCATTAACATAATAAATATAAAATGAAAAGCAATCTTGATAAAATAATGATTACTTACAACGCGCGGGCAGCGGCCGTTGACCCACCTATCTGTTGACCCGCCCGCGTCAGCTGGGCGATAAGTACCTACGTTAGTCTGCAATGAGACCTCATTTTCGTCACGTTTAAAACACTTGACCTGACCAGCCCTTGAAGTTTCTTGCGGTTTCTAGCAGTCGCCTTATATATTATTATATATTAACGGTTGATTAAAAATACCTCATTCTATTATGCAATAATTTTCACTGTACCTAACAAATTATTCTGCGATAACACAATAAAATATTACCAGCATACCTAATTGTACTAGTTATTTGGGCTAACATGGGTGGGTTATAAAAATGGTATTTTTAATTAACTTATGTAAAGCCGCTAGTTTTAATTTAGACATAATAATAATTATGAACTCTAAAGTAATTTTGTAAGTTTACGGCGCGAATGAAAAACTAAGCGGTAGCTTAAGTATGACACATCTAATGTGATAACTTATTGTTAATTTATAACACTAGTGAAATAAATTTCGTTTTGGTTTATATAATAATATTTTATTTAAAACCCATTTGAAAAAAATAATAATTAATAAGTGTGGTCTGAGTACTGTACCAATGCTGAGCAAAGGCCTCCGTCCTAGCTGCTTTACCCTTCGATCAACAATACCAACTAGATAACGCGTCACGTACAAAATCAAATCTAAATTCTGTCCACGTGAATAAATACTTTTCAATAAATTACTCCTGTCACTTAAAAAAAAGAAAAGACGTCAATAATAACATTCAGTGGTGAAATCAACCTTAAGGGGACACAAATAAAGTACTTTTTCCTGTTATGCCTTGCGAGAAAATAAGAGCTCACTTCACAAGTGCGCTCTTATTTACCGAGACACTTTTTTAGCGCCGACCTGACATCTAGTTGTATTGTTGATCGAAGGCTTTACCCTAATGATTTGAGTTGATGCCATAGACCACTTGCGTTTTTGACCATTTGATATTAACCCATCGAAATCAAGTGTTCGGGTACATTTGAGGAGCGTTGGCTATATCAACGCGCTTGTCAAATGGGTGTTGGCGGTTACACACACGAGCTATGCATCAAAACACCGATCTGTGTAGTTATAAAAATTAATAGTAAAAAACTTCTTTAAAAAACAAGCTGTTATTTAAATGCGCTAAAAACTTCGATCAACAATACATATCACATATCATACAATACATCACAACTAGATGTCAGGTCGATGCTAAAAATGTCCCGGTAAATAACAGCCCACTTCAGAAGTGAGCTCTTATTTTCTCGCAAGGCAATAACAGGAAAAAGTACTTTATTTGTTGCCCCTTAAGGTGGATTTCACCACTAAATGTTATTCACATCTTTTAATTTTTAAGTGACAGGTGTATTCATTGCTTTGCTCGTTGTATGTGACGAATGATGAAAAAGTATTTATTTACGTGGACAGAAGTTATCTACTCGTAGTTGGTATTGTTGATCGAAGGCTAAAAAGAAATAAATAAACTTTTACTTTAAAACTTTTACTACTTATAAAGTCATTACATAATTTATATGTTATAAAAGGTTGTCGCGAGACTTAAGTACGTACTCGTATTTACTTAGATAGAAAATTTTAATAATTAAATAATAAAATCAATCACAATTCACATCAAGTTATTTAATTAACTTGTTTATTTTTACAAGTAAATCTCGCGATAACCTTTTATATCATATAAATTGTGTAATGACGTTAGCATCTATCATCGGAATCAACTCTTCGCTATAACTGATGGGTATTGGTTTGTAACCCCTTTTAATACAGCGATATATACGTTACACTAGATAGGCCCTTCCGAACACGCACTATGTTCCACTAACTGCGGAGTCGACTCGGCACCTTGCTTTAGTGTGGCTTTGACATTCGCGCGTGCGGAGCGGCGAAAATAATTCTTTATTTCTTTTCAAAGTGTTCACCTAGACGTTTACTACAATTCAGTTGTCAAGTCAGTGAAATTAATTGTTATTCAAGTCATTATTATGTAGTTAAATCGTATTATTAGAATAGAAAAGATATTTTTTCAATTATTGTTATTGACAATCTATTTGGGACGCCATACATTATCTTTGACCGATCTGGCGCTGCGGCGCTGCGATGTCTGTCTGTTGATTTGACGACATTTAAATGTTTAAGCGCTGCAGCTGCTGCAGCGAACTTTAGGTCTCTCATTCCAGAATTTGAACAAATGCTTTGTATGAACGTTCTTGTCTATACTTCTAGGTCAATGTTTTAATAAGTACTATAACTCTGTTTACAATATTCTTACTGTATTTTTCACAATGAGTGATTGATGCCTCAGGTTACAATCTTTTCTAAGCTGCGGTTCCCGCTTTCTTCCAGGCGGGCCGGGCCATATGCTTGATTCATTTGTCATATGGAGAAAATGCATAAGGCTTTGAGGCATCACTGTGGTCATTCTAGTCGAGACCCATACGTGTTATATGTATTTTCTAAATTACATACATACATACCTAGAGTTGCCATAAGGTCTGTCCCAACTTAAATGAGGGTATTTTAAAATAAATAATATGACGGTAGTACTATTATTAAATATCATTATATTAAGTAGGTTTTATACTATTAATTTCGATCTAACACATAGTTGTGTAAACATGGAGTACACAGAGAATCGTGAGAGCTAAGAAGTTGTTGAGAAGAAGAGACACGCAGACGATGGCCAAAGGTCAATTCTCTTTACGGATTAAAAATGTTTTACTAGAAAAAAATTCACGATCTGTGGAACCCCACTCCATGTTTACACAGCTATGTGTTAGATCGAAATAAAACCTACTTAATATAATGATATTTAATAATAGTACCGTTATATTATTTATTTTAATATACCAAAAAAAAATCATTAAGTTGGGACAGAACTTATGGCAAGAGACTTCTTGGCGGGAAAGAGAAGCGTCATGTCTGCAGTTTTGTTTTATTTTCTATAGTTTGTTAGTGTTAGCAAATAAAACAAAACAGTGCAACATCACTTTTTAAATTCTCTCAAGAAGTCCGTGTGAGACCTCAATTATGTCCCACATCTTTATTGAGTCTCGAGGGGTTTGGGGGAAAATCATTTACCATTAAACGTTCATTATCACTCATAGAAAATAATAATTACTATTAAAAACTTGACACTGGCTAAATGTGCTGATCGCACGAAGCCATTATTTAAGAGAAAAAAAAACTTATGGCAAGACTCAGTACATACATATATTCATGAATGATTATTATCCCGAAAGGGTTAGTCAGAGACTAGGCAACGAGGACCGCAAAAGCAGTCCACTGGTATAGTCCACGCACGTTTCACCAAATTACTACTGCACATGTGTTTAGCGTGATAGGTGGTGGTGAGCCCATCGCCGCACTACGCTGTTGGTATGTGCAGTCTTTTAGTTTCCTTTTACGCCACCCAAGGGGAGAGATGGATCGGCAATATTCTTTCAGGGAGCGGTGGTGCGACACGGCTCTAAAATCCATATTTTTTGGGAAAATGCGAAGTCTATAACTAAAACACGCATGAGTTATTTTGAAAAGTTTATTGCAGGTTAAAAAGGCATTGGGGAACAACGAAGCGATCGTACAACGAGCCAGCGGCCACACGGCCGCGAACTACCAATTACTTATACCTAACAGTTCCGTATACAATCAGCTTAAATCTACCAAGAATTTTAACTGTAGAAATAAAATTACTTTATCTATTTATAGACTTATTTCAAACTATGCACTGTATGCTAGAACGTTGTGAGAGTAAAGGCCTTCACATACGGCGGCTATAAAGTAATATAGCACGACAGTAGGTAGGTAGTATAGTAGGGGAGACCGAGGAGAGTTGTGACAAAGACGATTTCTCGAAACCTATGACCGTTAGCGAGCTGGCAACAACGCACGATTGTTTCTAAAGAAACGCGCTACTTGACGCAGTACACGCCAAAAGCGTGTGGCAAGCGGTTACGTGAGTAACGACGCCTGCATGAAAAAAATACCGCAAAGTAAGTTTTTTATCAACATTTTGATTGTATTTATATCGTGACATATTACGTTAACGTGGTTATGCTATTTTTTCTTAAATTGTGTGGCTTTTGAAATTTTAAAGCGTGGAATTTTCTTACTGTGTTTGCATGTTGTTTCAAAATTACGAATTATTATTTGGACCAGGCGTGATTTTTGCCACCTAGGAGAGTTGTGTCACGCTGTCACAACTCTCCTATTTAAGTTTATTTTCTGGTTACCTTATTGTACATGCTTTTTGCTATGTTTTGCCTCTGTTTAATGTATGTTTGTTTGTTTAAGTCAACTCTTACTACTTAACTAACATAAAAAGTATCTTAAAAATGTCATTTTTGTCAGGAACTTATTTGGGCATGTGGTATGGTGTTGTATGCTGAATTGCCATTTTATGTTTCAGAATGCCTTATATTTATACACGAAAGACTGATAGAGGCATCGCTAGTGTCGACATTTATGAACTGGCCTTTGAAGAAGTTACATTAGGAGGTCAAAGTCTTCGAAATGCCGCATCCTCTTACAAGCTGAACTACATGTCTTTACATAGGTTATATATTAAGAAGAAACAGGCTTTTCAAGATAATGTAACTGATGTGGCTCCATCTACCTATGGGCTACGCCAATCCAACGTTGTTTACAGAAGAGGATGAAAATATATTATGTGATTAAGTATTTGTTGACATGTGCAGCATCCAATTATGGGCTGACAGCAAAAGAAACAAGAATTGTTGCGTTTACATTAGCAAAAACATATACTTAATATAAATGGTAATTACAGTACTTTTATGCAAAAAAGGTGTGTTTTGTTTATAAGACATATTAAAATATTTTATATATCAAATAAAGTCTAGATACACAGCTGTCACAACTTACCTTGGTACCTGTCACAACTTACCTCGGTGTTAAGAGAGTTGTGACAGAGGGAGTAGTTTCAGGTTTCGTAGATTTTCCTAGACCCCGTATGACTCTCATTGACTTTGATGACTGTATTCAAAAGAGTAAGGATTGAGCTATCTTATGGCGTAGAGTTCATAAATGTGCTATGTTTATTTAATGAGATATGTTCTTTAGTAAAATTTGTCACAACCTTCCTCGGTCTCCCCTACATCTCACTACATCTTTCCATAGAAATCGTCAGGAGACCACACACGACAGCTATATGTTATTATAGCTGTCGTGTTATATCCCGAGATGTAATTTACGGTCGGGGTCACCGTCCCTTTACCACTTTGCAGTGATTTTCGTAAGAGATTTTGACCTTTAGACTGGTAAAGCGACGGAGTCCGTCTTTGTACATTAATACGGTGTATGAAGGCTATAAAGAAGAAAAGGATGTGTGTCAGGATCGTAGCGAATGGAAAGTCATGAGCAAAAATATGTAAACAATTGTAACTCTTAATACAATGGAATAAGAGTCAAAGTGTATACATATTGGTGCTCGTGACTGTACCATGGAGAATCATTCAGGTCGACCACTTTTCGCTTGCACACAATTTACGCGCACGCTACTGTCATACCTCAGACACTCGCGACAAAATGTATGAAACAAACGCGTTGTAATAACCTATTACTCACACAGCCATAAGCTCGTGCAGGTAAACGCGTAGCGTGCTCGCTTTACTACCGAAGAGGCGCTTAGTGTCAGGCGCGGGCTTGACGGCGCCCTAATGGAGAGGTGGAGGGCCTCGCTGGCCAATCCAGAGTGGGGTGTTCGCACGGTGGGCGCGATCCGCCCACTATTAGACCAGTGGGTGGACCGAGCACACGGTGCCCTTTCCTTTCGCCTTGTGCAGGTACTGACCGGGCACGGATGCTTCGGTGG
The DNA here is from genome assembly GCA_963921215.1 of Scoparia ambigualis. Classification (NCBI taxonomy): domain Eukaryota; kingdom Metazoa; phylum Arthropoda; class Insecta; order Lepidoptera; family Crambidae; genus Scoparia; species Scoparia ambigualis. The sequence goes on from OY992501.1 coordinate 10,058,991, forward strand.
GTACCTGCACAAGAGGGCTAGGAGAGAGATGACGGGAGAGTGCCACGAGTGTGGGGCTGTGGAGGACACGGCGCAGCACACCCTCGAGGTGTGCGGCGCGTGGGCTGCACAGCGCCACACTCTGGTGGGTGCTATCGGGCAGGACTTGTCCTTGCCCGCGGTGGTGCGGGCCATGCTCAGGAGTGAGGTGGCCTGGCGGGCGGTGGCTTCCTTTTGTGAGACCGTGGTCTCACACAAGGAAGCGGCGGAGAGGGTACGCGAGGACGATGTTCTCGCGGATCCGATCCGGCGTAGGCGGAGGGGGGGTCGAAGGCGACGGCATTACGTCGCCCTCCTCCCCCCCTAAGGGAGGGCCGCGGCCTAGTGTAGAGGAGCACTAGGCTGCATCGCACCAGCCCTCCACCCGCTTGGGAGCAGCCTGAACCTACCAGGCTGCTCCGTAGGGGCAGGGGACCCAGGTAAAACTGGGTCCGTAGCGGGCGGCGTTTCCCGGGGCGTATCAGCACGGTACCGGGGCGCCGCGTCGCGTTCTGAAGGAAGGTGTCGGTTTTTTTACCGGGTCGGGCCCGTATGTTCTTACTCACCCGTTTCCCCCACGGGGGGGCGGGTGGGGACATATGGGTTCCAGCCCCGGACAGTGCATGGGGTGTCTCACGTTCCTCTCGAGGCCTCATGCCAGTGCAGAGAAGCATTTTCTCCGACTAAAACAAAGAAAAGGTAAACGCGTAGCGTGCTTGTGTGAGTGAGATAATAAGACATGCTTTTTCATTCACTTGGTAACTGATCGGGGGTTGGGGCGCATCCAGTGGGAGGCAGGGAGTGGCCATACTGTACGTATATTATAGTACCTACTCAGTAATATACTGTTCTACGGTACGTGCGCGCGGTATACGTTCACTCTGCCAAGTCATATCAGACATCATTTAATTTATCGGAGCGTCCTCAATACTTCAATAGATCCTCTCTTAAAAGTGGGTAATGTAAGTCTTAATAATCATAAAGTTTGGAATTTGTTATTATTTGACAGAATTGGTTAATATCACACTCGTTTGTTCTTTCTTGATAATAATATAGTTACTTACTTACTTTAACTTTTTTATCATTTATGATGATTCTACCAATTTTATGAAGTGCACGCTTGCAGATCCATTGTTCAGATTTTATTTCGGAAATAAATAACTTTTAGCTGGTGTTTACTTTCAAGAATGGAAAAAGCGAATGCCTATAGGTATGCCTTGCAGTAGGTCGATAGGCTAATAATAATAAAAATAATCCGTGATTCGGAAGGCATCCTGGTTGTTGTCGTAAGATGGCAGTCGTTAAAACCCACCAACCCGCATTGGGCCAACGAGGTGGGTTATGGCCCAATATCCCCACGTGCTATTGTCCACGTGGGAGGCCTGTGCCCAGCAGTGGGACGTTTATAGGCTGATGATGATGATGAATAATAATAATGGCCATTACCTTCAGCGTAACGGGGCTTTTGGGCAACATAGACTGTGCCAGTAATTTTTTTTTGATTGATATCCAAGCAAGGAGTATAATAGCTATAGCTAGTGACCGTTATGCCTAGTTCGCAGTTCGCATCTGTGCTTTTAAGTCGAGTAGTGATACATTTCTTCGTTTCTTTTAAAAACGGATTTAAAAAAAAAGCGACGTTCTGACGCCAGCTCTTCAACCTACCACGATATGTTAAACTTCTTCAATACATTTTCAACTTTGATCCAAGGGAATAAGGCTCAAAATAGATTGGAGAAATTTTTCAGTTTAGGTTGATCTGCAGGCGTATACCGAACTAGCCGATATATTTCATCATCATCATCATCAGCCTATAAACGTCCCACTGCTGGGCACAGGCCTCCCACGGGGACAATAGCACGTGGGGATATTGGGCCATAACCAACCACGCTGGCCCTTTGCGGGTTGGTAGGTTTTAACGACTGTGATCTTACGACAACAATCGGGACCAACAGCTTTACGTACCTTCCGAAGCACGAAGGAGCTCGAGATGTTTTTAATTGGTCACCCATCCAGCGACCCGGCATTGCGAAAGTTGCTTAGCTTGCAAGATCGCAAGCCGAACGCACAAGCCGTTTCGCCATCGAGCTCCTCAGCCGATATATTTATTTATTTAATAATTGTACAGAATTATTACCAATTACATATTATTATATTATGTTATGTTAATTATATTATATTTACCGCCTGTCCTTTGCTATATATACAAGTTTTTATAACGGTGAACATATTTTTTAAATTATAGAGTAACTTGATCTAGATATACAGATTTTTTTTTTTAAAGTGAAAAATAAAGAAACTTAAATTGATCAAACATATCCACAAAAAAACCGTTAATCATGGTCATTCGACAAGGACCGCGCATTTGATACCACAGGATAAGGATACAGGCTATGTACCTTTACGTTACACGTGACCTTTCGTTCGCCCGGTATCCACGAGTTATTTTTTATTATGCCGGACAAATTAAATAAATAATGAATAATAAATAAATTTTAAAAAAATGAAAATGATGTCCTTTAGTAGGTAACGTTACTGAATAATATAAAAAATATGTGCCTAAGTACACATATAAAAAAATCCTGTATTTAAAAACCAGCACTGCATTAATGGTTTGTACGTACTATGAATGAAACCTTCTAGATTGACTTACTAAAGCCCTTGTACAATCTGATTCAGAAGTACATAGTCACTTAGTAGGTACACTTTACAACCTCATACCAACTTGCTTAGAAAGAGTGTGTTTAAGAAACCATTATGCGTAAAAGTTTCTGTAGCATTATTGTAATAAAGTGATATATATTATCACTTTATTACCATAATGACTACTTCTGAGGCTGATCGAGCTAGGTGCGTCTATTAGCTTTGGTTTGGCTGTGCTTCCTTAATTCTAAGTCTGAGTGCGAGTTTATTTTACTATTCAATCTTCGATTAACATAATATTATTATTGTTGATCGAAGTATTTAATCAAGTAAAATTAACAAAAAACTTTATGGGAACCACGCCATCTAGTGACGTTTTTGTGTAACTGTTTAAGTACAATAAAAAGATTATTTACGCTAACTCGCTTGAATGATTAATGAAATTCGCACTTTGCGATTAGACCTCTATTTGTATTAATGTTATATCTATGCCTCTAAATACTGTTTAACCCTTTAAAGGCTGTCTATATTATGAACTTTATTCCATAAACATTATGTCGAAAACCGATATAAAAATTACAACATGCTGTTCAGTGTTAGCCCTTAATTCGGCACAAACCAGACAAAATGGAAATATCAATTGTTTCCATCTCTAAACGGTGGTAAGCCAAACAAGAGGGTTTAGCTAAGCTTCACCCGTTGAAGTCTCCGTTTAAGATGATCAGTCAATTCTTGATGAAATTTACTATTTATTTTTTAAATAGAATTTACACTTTAACAATAATTGAGCAAGAATGAGTACTTAAATAAAATAAAATGCAAGCCATTGTGTACGGAACTGTTCTCTACCCTTACGTGACATTACACCTTTACTTTTGTATAAACATCACTATTTTATCTATTATAGCTCTAGATAGATTCGACTCTGCTGAGATTATGCAAAATAATAAATTATGTGATATTTGAAGGGTTTTTAGTAGCCAGCCAGATTGTATAGTTATTATTTAGTATCGACGTAGGTAAAAGTTACCTTTGTATTTAGATGGTTTGGAAAAGTAGATGGGAAAAGGGAAGATATTAGATACCTATTGCATACATACTCACAAGTTAGTAAACTGTTGGACCATATTCTAAAACGTACAGTATTGGTCAAGTCAATTTGGTTTCGAGGAGATCTACAGATCTAGTAAGTTAAGCAACATTCGAAAAGCTTTGCCATCGGATGGATGACCAAAACAAAATAAGCAGATGGTTTCCGTTGTTGTCAACCACCGGGTTGACTTTAGTAAAAGTTGCTTATATTACAAGGTATTATTTCGTCCCCATTCGGGATGTTATCTCCTTTTCCAAAGAATCTTTATAGCAGAAAAAAAGTTTAAAAATACGAAACTCTTTTCAGATTTTAGTATACAAACGTGTATGTAGATTAGATGTTTTTATTCGATTTTGGTACATAAGTGATGTGTATACGTGCGAGAAAATCTTGGAAAGAGTTATATTAGTTCCGAAATAAAACATTGGTATTCGTAGTGAGATAATTACGTATATTTATTCAGCGTAATCCCAGCACACAGGCTATGCCCTCTAATAATCCATCGTCACCTTTGTTTCTATAGAAAAGCAACACTCAGGTGCTGTGATAGAATATAGTCATAATGTAGTATTATATGTATCTATATATATCACAAACAACCATATAGTTTGTATGTAAAATATTATAGAATAGTAACAGTCAACTTTGTCTGTGCATTTTTAATACAGTGATAGGCTACAGAGTGCTACAATCCTCTCCGGAAAAACGGATATAACACCTATTTGTTTAGTAATAGCAATCTCACACAAGTTGTGACAAATTATTAGAACTTATTATAAAATATTATGCGTACAATTTTCATTACATCAATTTAGCATGTACGAGTATTATCTATAAATAAGTTTTGTTTCTCTAAATGAACATCAACCTAATAAGGATGTGGGTATAATACATAAACATTTAATAAGTGTGCTAAAATATGTTAATAAAATTATCTACTTATAATATCTTTGAGTGTTTGTTCTATAAGAAATAACATTTTACTTTACATTGGGAAATTAAGTATAAGTACAGCTGAAGTAGGTACATGAAATACAGTATCGGAAAATAGGAATTGAGAAGGTGGTAACACCCTGTGTTTTCCTAAGCCTACGTTCTTTCAATGGATTTCCCTTCCCAAAAGTCCAAAGAGAGAATACATTAGGTATTATTAGCACACAACGCCTTACTCCGCACATTGCCCGACTTAAAAACGGATTTCAATTAGAGAATGAGCCAATCGCTTTTTAACATCCATATTATTCGAATATATCGTCGTATCGTAATATATATTGCGTATATTAATTATTTAAGAGCCATTTCACGATTTGTAAAATAAATTACAGATTACCTAGGTACGAAAGATCGTATTTTTTAAGAAGTTTTTTGTATCTTTATGTAACTAATTAAAAACGAAGTGGTTTTCAAAATATTTAAGTTAAGCGTCGTATATTTGCCAATCTTCCATATCGTCATTTCTTTTAATTCGAAAACATCTTTATAACGAGATTAAGTTAATTTTGTCCCCCTGCAAACCAGTCTGCTAGACTCTTACAAAAAGTCAAAGTACGCAAGTTTATTCCAACGGAAAACACTAGAAAAATTGCGCTTTAATATTTTAAAAGACAATTCATACAACCAATTTAAACTTGAAAAATAAAATACAATTAGTATGTTTATGCGACAACGACAACATAGAAAAATGTAAAAAAGTTATAAAATTGTTAAGTACCGTATTTCAATTGACGATCGTACAGCCGCCAACGATCAACCTAACACAAAATGTCAAATTTCTACCGAATGTATTCGGAATCCTAGGCTTTTTTAATCTTGCTTTTTGATTAATATCGATTGGTGAAATTTGACAGTTTTGAATAGATCGATCTGCTGGCGTGCGTACTCACGGCGTCAGATCAACCTTCTCAAAACTGTCAAATTTCTACAATCAATTTTGAACTTTATTGTTTGGTTCTAAGGATCAATATTCATTCATACGCCGTGTGTACATCAATTAATGAGTTCAATTTTCGCATAGCACAAGTATCTAGGTAGGTAGGTACAGTGAAATGGCTCCTAAATTGGTACTCAGCTCAGCTTGACATAACGTTAATATGACTACAGTCGCGTTTAATAAAATGCATGGGTACCCACACTTCAGTAACTTCATTCAACAGCTGTCACAAACCTTTAAAGTGTATGCACAATGCTAAACGCGACTGTATGGAAGTTGAATTAAGTATAAATACGGGATCAAACAATCCAAGCGTTATCAGAGCTTTTTGTCGGTAACCAACTGCGATATCTAAGACACTTTCATACCCCTAATCAGCCAGCAGGTACAAGGTCGTGCCAATAATTCACTAGTAATATTATTTATTACCTAGTTATATACAATTCTACATAGTTTGTGACCGTTTCTCACATCGTAGACTTAGGCTAGGTCATTCGCAGTGCTGGGCGACGCGGTTTTGGCATTAATCGATGTTTCAAGTTTAAGTTTAGCAGTATTGCCGTATGTTGAGTTTGTTAATAGTTTGGCGAGCCGCGCCGTAAGTTTAGCAGTATTGCCGTATGTTGAGTTTGTTAATAGTTTGGCGAGCCGCGCCGTAAGTTTAGCAGTATTGCCGTATGTTGAGTTTGTTAATAGTTTGGCGAGCCGCGCCGTAAGTTTAGCAGTATTGCCGTATGTTGAGTTTGTTAATAGTTTGGCGAGCCGCGCCGTAAGTTTAGCAGTATTGCCGTATGTTGAGTTTGTTAATAGTTTGGCGAGCCGCGCCGCCGCCAGTAGCGCCATCGGACCACGGGTTTAGCTCGCCTCGGCCGGCACCACATCAAAGAAAAACTATCGAAGGCAGGTACCAATCGCTATAATACTACGGTACCCACTTAAGTATGAGACGATAGATCGGTACATAATAGGTACTCTAGACAATAGGTAACAAAGTATTAAAAGTTAACATTAATCCTAACATCAATATTAAGTATATCTACTAACAAAATTCCATTAATAATATTTTTCTAAATGGTCGAATTAGTTTCGGTAATTCACTAGATAATACATTTGATTTAACATCTAGATGGTAATCTATTTAAATATGCATTCGAAGTTGTGTCGGTGCCGTAAAAGGAATGTAATTAGGTACTTTATCAAAACACTAATTAAAAAGTGGCAAAGTAGATTGACAATAAACTAATAACAAACCGTACGGTGTAATTATAAATTATTAAAGATATGTGTTCGCAGAGATCATAATAAACTGAATTGTCGCAGAGCAGAGAAACGGTCACCGGTAGACGACCGGAGCGGCCGCCGCCCGATCGCGTACCTGGCGTTGACCCGACGCGACGTTTTCGATGGAAAACGAAGTGGTGAGTAGCGTTAGGCCTAAGCGTTGGACTCCTTGAGGTCGGTGAGCCTCGCGAGCTGCGCGGAGTCCAGCTCGTCGGGGATGGAGGCGCGGCCGGCGCGCGGCGCGGAGGGCGGCGAGTGCGGCGAGTGTGGCGGCGAGTGGTGCAGCGCGGGCGGCGACTGCGGCGCAGTGGGCGGGCCCGACGCCACGGACGCGCCCGTCGAGTCGCCCTCGGACGCCGTGGAGCTGGAGGCGGGGTGCGGCGCGGCGTCCGCGTGCCCCTCGTCCGAGTCGCGCAGGCACACCGCCGTCTGCTCCGACAGCGAGGACTCCTCGTCGTCGTTGTCCTCCCGCGGCTCGGGCTCCGGCTCGCCCTCCGGCGGCGGGAACGGCTCCGGCTCCTCCACCATGGGCGTGGCGGCGGTGATCACGATCTGCGCCACGCCCAGCCCGCAGTCGTCGGCGGGCGCCTCAACTTTCGGCGGGGCAGGCTTGCTCGGCGCCGGCGCAGGCTCGTTTTCCTACATCATAAAGTCAACGTGAACGGCGCGTTGATACACGTTAACTCGGTGGGAAGAACCGGTGGGGCGTTAAGATGGGGAAGTGCGCTGGTTTAAATGAACTACACAGAAGGTTTCCAAGTGAAAGTTTTAAAAGGTTTAGGTCAGAGTTTGTTTTCTTAATTAACTGGAAGTATTCTATCATGCATGAACAAGCAGCATGCTCATGGTGATGTAGACTAGTGCTAAATAAACAATTCAGAGAGGGTTCCCATTCGAAGGGTTAAAGTGTTGCAATAGTACCTACGTGTCGATAGTTTTAATTGATGTTTTCATTTTCCTCTATCACCTTGAAAGAAACATAAATCCTTATCTCATCATTTAGTTAAACGACTCGCTCTACAAATTACATAGTAGACAGTACAAGTGAAATATAGATATATAGAAAACCAACGACAGCAACAAGCATATTTACATACGTATCTATGTACAAAGAAGCGACAACAAAGCACACCTACTGTACAATGGAACAACATTGAATGAATATGTCCAAACAAGAATCAAACCTCGTCTTCAAAATTGTCGCCGAGAACCTCATCGACTGACGCATGAAAAAAATGACGATACAATTATAACTAAGGCATAAAGGAGTCACAAGGGTATTTTAAACAATGATTTGGTATGTTAACAATTTTGCTCAGTAAGTACTATTTGGTTTAATGAAATAATTTGCCTTTAAAAATAATTTTGACTGTATACATTAATAATGTCGTAGTATTAAAAAACGACTTAAGATCTATCCGATTCATTTTAACGGCTTTAGGTAAATCAAAGAGCTGGTCTGAAAAAAAACACAAAGCGAACTCAGAGTTGGAAGCTACTGTTGCTTCTTCATTTGTTAGTTCAAGTTAACATTCAACCGTTCTGCGTTTTGTTGAAATTAATCGTCGTAGTCGCCGGCCGTAGCCGCCTTTCGTAGCATTCGTAGTCTGCGTAGTTGTAGCAGTTAACGTAGCTCTTGTAGCACCGGTGCACCCGGTGGCGTAGCGGTATGCGTGTAGTAGTCTACGAGGCCTACTGGCTCGCGTAAAATCTTAAGTCATAATATTATAGATTGGTATACAAGTTTTCGCGTAAAGTTGTTTTTATCAAATAATTGTTCATTAGCAAAATACTTCGTGTCTGTGAGCATACTGGTTTTATTGGCACAATCATCACTTGTAATACAACTTTAGTGAACATTAAAATAAAAGTAATTAAATTAACATAGAATGCTAATTGTTAGTCACGACTTAATTTTTTTCTTCTTCTATCCGTCTCTTTATTAGAATAATCTATCTTTCTATTACTTACAAAAAATGAAGGCCTCGTATTTTTTTTACCTTGTACCTTTTACATACACAAAAAGAGTCTGCTAAAATAATACGTTTTATTGGGTAAAAAGGTTATGCGAAATGATGAACCTGCCAAAAAATTAACACAATAATAAATTGACTCAAAATTTTATGCAAGCCAATATGGAGTCACCAGTGTTTTATCCAACGTTTTTATGTATTGAAAGCACGAAGCAAAATTGAAAGTAATCGGCTCTCATACTTCTCCATACATATTTATGTCATATTTATGCATTATCATTTGCACAATTTGTATACAGTATTGGCAATAAACGATATTCTATGCTATGCATTTAATTAAGCTATCCGCTTTTATGGTTTCGCAGCGGTTCTATCTAACTTAGGCTACGGTAGTTCGATCAAGCATCTAGAATATCGAAACAAACCTAAGCGCGGATGCTCAGTTACCGAGGTTTAATTAAGAGTTATACGACGGCTGATAAAACAATACAGATTATTACAAGCTTTTATTTAACTTGCAATGTATATGTCTTGTTCGGGTGGAATTTTACAACTCAATTTTGATCCACTTCCCGGTTACCGATTGAGCTGAATTTTTTTTATGAATAACTTTAGTAAATTTTAAAGGAAAAGACAATTCACGACCGTATTCACTAATAGTTTTTACGTTTATTTATAATTTTTCTGTGAACGGTTTTTGAAATAACATTGTTTTTAAATTCTGTACTTATCTAATAAACAGTGATATAAATATCAGAAAGTAGACGTTACTCACTAAACCAAATCGGCGCGGCGGTACACCGAATCTCAATATTTTCACACAGATTCCACGACTTAGCATGAACACAAACACGCTTAGCTAACACAAATCTAAGTTTACCTCGGTCCTAATACACCTACCTATTATTAGTTTAGAACCAATTATCAAACCTGAATCTAACCGATCGCTTGTAAATTAAATTAATTTACTAGCGATTTGAGCTTTCCTCGTCGTTAGCCGGTATTGGAACTTAGACGGTCCTTGCTGTCGGATAATTAAAGTTGAATAATACTCAAACTACAAATGCTATCGCGTCTGTAAATACTAAATGCAGCGAGCAAAAAAACACTCAACGCATGTCGCTAAGTCGTACTGAAACTTAGACGGTCCTTGCTGTCGGATAATTAAAGTTTCAGTACGACTTAGCGACTTGCGTTGAGTGTTTTTTTGCTCGCTGCATTTAGTATTTACAGACGCGATAGCATTTGTAGTTTGAGTATAATTCAAATTAACAATTATTCATGTATTTGTTTGTATTGAGTATTGACTGGTTGTTTAACTTAAACGTTTCGTTACGTTTGTTATCTTTAACTTCAACTAGGCCTTAAGCGATGGGATCCTACAGCAGAGGCACATTCATCATCATCAACATAATCAGCTCGTATCAGTCCATTGCCGGACTCAAAACTCTCGTAATGTGTGCTGATGTATGCCCACATAACCCGATCTTCGGCTCTTCTCATTCAAACACGCTTGCAGATCAACCTATCCAAAACTGTCAAATTTCTCCAATCGATATTGAACCTTACGTACTAGTGAGAAAGTTCGAATTGTATTGAAAAAAATTGTCATTTTGTGGTTATAGTGCTGTCTGTGCACACCGTCTACAGCCCTAGCGCACGTTCGCTTTGTGTTAACTCCAGTACTTACCGACTATAGTGACGGCGGGCGCCACGCTGGCCATGGAGGCCTCGCAGAAACTGAACTGGGTGCCGTACTGCGCGTGCTGGTTCCTAGTTAGCTCTAGATTGAAGCTGAACTCGGAGTCGTCGTCGTCGGCGGCGGGCGGCGGCGGCGGTGGCGGGTCCGCGGGCGGCGCGGCGCTTTTCGTGTTGTTGTTTTCGCCGACGACCACCGCTGCGTCCCGGACAACACACATTATACGCGACAGCCCGTGGCCAGCAGTGTACACCCATAGGTTGGTTTAACAGAAACAATCGGCAATCGAAACCTACAATTTTTTACGAGCAACGTTTCTTTTTGTAAACAATATTATTAGCGTGCTCGCGTCTGCAATGGGGTGGTTCACGTCAGTAGTGTAACGTGGCTGTCTCGCGCTCAATCCGAGCACTTCCCCGTTCGGCTACCGACGCTTCGAGTCGTTAATTACTGCCAATTAGTCCTTTTAACTGAGAGAGCGCTTGTGCTGTGGTTACTCGGTTTTCGGTTTACCAACTCGGGCTGCTAGAACTAAAACTAGACTATCGGATCGGTTACACGATCACTCTCGAAGAACGTCGTAATTTTGAACATAGATATACGCTACAGTTATTTTAAAGATAATTATTACTATAGGTAGGTAGTTAATAAAAAAAATCCTCTACTCTCCTTAATTAGGTACACCACTTCATTACGCTTGTTATTGCTATGTGTTCTATTGTAGTACGTTAAATAAAAAACATATTTTAAAATTATTGTTCTCTGCGCTACGCGAACACTGCATGATACATGTTTCAAACGTTAAATCAAACAATATGTTTTGAAGCGTTTGAATGTTTTAAGTGTTTTTTTCTAATTAATTTCTACTGTTTTTGTAACAAATGAAAATAAATTATGTATTATAACCTAAAGATAAAAGGGTCAAATGAGGCTTTTTCATGCCTGGCAAAATGCTGATTGGCTACCTTGGTGGTTATATTGGTGTGAAACGTCAAAGCCGATGAAAGTGTGCATATTTTGTCTTTTTTATGCTTATCTTTTCATGATTAACTTATTTATTTTAAAAATTGGATTGTTTCCTTGTGCAATTAAATAATATTTCACTTCAACATTTACATTTGCGTCCGACTTTCATATTACGCATTTTGGTGATGGTCTGGTGTGGTTGTAGTCTAGTTGTGGTGTGCGTGTGATAGGTATGGCGTTATTGTGGTGTGATGTGGTTGTGGTCTGGTGTGGTTGTAATCTAGTTGTGGTGTGCATGTGATGTGGTTGTGGTCTGGTGTGGTTGTGGTCTAGTTGTGGTGTGCATGTGATGTGGCGTGGTGTGGTCGTGCTGTGCTTTCATGAGGATTCAACTATTCATTTTAATTTAAATCTGAGTTTGCTAAAGTAGTTATGGTGCGGTGTGACTTCATTACTTTACACCGCCACTAACTAAATAAATAAACAAATAAAATATGCTTACACCCACACCAATTATCTAGCCCAAGATAATCTTCTTTTTTGAAACTCGTTAATATGTTAAGATAACGGATAAATATACATAAACATAGAAAAAAACCCAGACCCGGAATTAAATTAGAAAAACAGTTTGCTCTAAATTGTCTCGACCGGGAATTGAACTCGGGACCACAGAGATGGCGCGACGCCAGACCCGGCGTGCTAACCACTCGACCACGGTTGTCGAAAAATTACCACATACATGTGAAAGCATCCCGTGTCTCTAACAACAGTTACTGTCGGTGGGCGTTCCGATCGCCGCCAGTGCTTTTGATTATTACTGCTTTTTGAAGCTCGATCGCAATTTGCCCATAGTTGATAGTAGTCCAGACTAGCCCCCTTACTCTTGAAACCGATCGCTATTGGATCGGATTGGTATTGTAAATTTTCGTATTTTTAAATTACGACATAAGCGCTAATTTGAATTCATATTGGGTGAACTACATGGCGTTGAGTTTTGTATTTTTTTCACTCAATATCCACGCAATATGAATCCACATTAGCTCTGGTGTCATAACTTAGGAGTACAAAAATTCACAATACCAATCCGATCCAATAGCGATCGGTTTCAGGAGTAAGGGGGCTGTTTACTTTAAGTGGTGTTGAAATGTTCGCTTTACTACACTGATATTATAAAGAGGGAAGGTTTGTTTGTTTGGATTGAATAGGCTCCGAAACTACTGGACTGATTTAGAAAATTCATTGACTATTAGAAAGCTACATTCTTCCCAAGTGACATGAGCTATATTTTATCCAGATATTCCCATGGGAACGGGTACCACGCGGGTACAACCCCGAGGATCCGCTAGTCTATGATAATTGCATTGCAAACATGAACAATGTGCGGTTATTACGTACCTATCTTTTATATTATTATTTTTTCTTTACGATCCCTACATACGGTTAAAGAATTTTGAGTGTCAAAATACCGCTATGTTATTTTAGATACGGTTAACTTATTTCCGTTTGAGATTTATTTAAGTCCAACAATTGTTATTATTTATCTTAATTAATTGCTATCGCGTGTAGCGTTAAGCCAATTGCAAGGGATCCGGTCACTTACGGCCAATTCCCTGAACGACCACTTTGTAAATTCCTACATCAACCATTTCCTTGATAGAGCTTTTCCTACTTCGGCCATTTCCCTGAAAGACCACTATGCAAATTCCCACTTCGGCCATTCCCTGAAAGACCACTATGCAAATTCCCACTTCGGCCACTTCCCCGAAAGACCACTGTGCAAATCCTACTTAAGAAATTTCTCCGAGTGACCGCTATGCTTTAAAGTAAATTTACTATTGTACGGTGGAATGAAATAAAATGGAGTCTCACAACACGTGTTGTTGCTAAAAGAACACGGGAGAAACTCCAAGTCCAACAATATAGACATGACTTATACTACTGTCACTGCCGTAAAGTCAGACACATAGTAGGTAGGTATCTTGTAGGTATACCTTTTACGCATTTCAGTTTCCCATACAAACTTCCAAGTCGATATTTTTAAAAACCATTAAGCGAAATTTGATGAAACTTTGCATGCTGAAGTAAAACACAGGGATCTAAATAGTTTGTTGAAAACATTTTTAAAAAACGTTTATTTAGCTGAGTTATTGCGATTTAAAGTTCACTATAGAAAGTTTAAAATCGCAATAACTCACTTAAATAAACTTATTTTTTATGTTTTCAATAAAGTTTCATTAAAATTGGCTTAGTGGTTTTAAAAATTTCGTCTTGGTGTATGGGAAACCGAAATGCGTACACCCTCTTAAATTTTTAATAGATTTTTATACAGACGGGTAGCTAAGCAAGTAGGAGGATGCACTCGTAATTATTATAGGTGTCAAAATTATGGTCAAAGGTTCAGATACCCTGCACATGATAAATGCTACTTTGTATACATGCCTACATCCCCTTTATTTTTTAATAATACAATCACTTAAAAAATATATTCTGCTTATAATTTGGCACTACTTTGACTACGGGACAAACTCGGAAATATCTATAATATAATAGAATAGGTACCTCCGGATATCGAGCCGAATTGCATAACCACTCGGCCGCCGAGGCGTAAGCAGTTGTGGTCATAGAATTAAGAACGGCTCGTCCCGAAAACAATGTATGAAATCTATATTTATATAAGATGACTGCTAGAAACCGCAAGAAACTTCAAGGGCTGGTCAGGTCAAGTGTTTTAAACATGACGAAATGACAAAAAAGGATTATTTTTTATTCATTTTTAGTTAAATAATTCATTTAGTGAATTTTAATTGGATAGTCTTTGAGTAGGTATACTGATGGGTCCACCACTTGCCCGCGCGTTGTAAAAAATCGTTATTTTTAATTGTTTTTATTTTAGTTTTCTTATAATATTGCTATTGAATATGATAATATGATATTTAAAAAAACGAATTCGTTTTTGTAATTTTTGTCATGTTTAAAACACTTGACCTGACCAGCCCTTGAAGTTTCTGGCGGTTTCTAGCATATACAAATAATTGAATAATCTAAAGTTGTAAGAATGTTATACATATTGTATGTTAAATGCCATGACTACTCACGTCACTAACATACTCGCCTACCTGACCATATGACATTTTAAATTATTTTTATGTAATAAAAAGTTTGATAACTCATGTTGTAGGTAATAACACGTTTAATCATTGGACAAATAATATTAAGAACACAAACTGAAACTAAGATTATTAAATTAAATAACAATTTAATTTAATGAATTGAATCACGTAAATGTAGGAGGTATCAATGTAGTCTATAAATATAAAAAATAATATTTGGTTTGGCAATTACCGCACTGCATCGACGAAGCATCGCGGCTATTAAAGTTTGGCAAGTTAAAATGGCGTTCCACGATTCCACAAACGCATCGTAAAGCTCGTTAAGATTACTTGTTCTTTTAGCGGATACGCTTCTCTTCACTTCACGCCACAAATTTTCAATGAGATTGAGATCTGGGCTATTTGCAGGCCAGTCTAGCATCGAAACTGATTGCTCCGTAAGAAAATGTTTAACAGATTGGCAGTGTGTTTGGGGTCAATATCATGTTGAAATATCCAGGTCACTGGTAACGTCTCCTCAGCGTAAGAAAGCCTTATTTTGTTCCAAAATGTTCTTTTATTTAAATTGATCTAAATTACCATAAAATTTTTTCACGGGCCCACACCATATCCAGAGAAACATCCCCAAACTGTAATGTTTCCTCCTACATGCTTTACTTGTTTGTGGTGTACCTATTTATTATTCAACGCTTGCTTTGCAGGACGTCGCACATACAGTTTACCACCAGAACTTAGTCAAAGATAAATATCTTTGACCTATCAGAAAATAATACATTTTATAATAATTGATTTTCCGTCCAGCTGCCATACGAGCGAAATCCAGTCTCGCTCGTCGTTGCCTCGTGCCGCCTGTTGACGAGCATTGAGTAAATATGTACTACGTTGACGAGCGGTATTTTCCGTGCGATTCATCCAAATAATTTTGCATTATTTAATCGTCTATGAATTGTATGTGCCGATACTCCTTGCCTGCTGCCAAAAACTTCCCTATTTATCGTTTCTAAGACCCTAAAGGAATCAGCCTTTTGCTACCCGAACAATCATATAATCCTTTCGAGACGTCGTTTTCCGAGATTTAGGTTTTCGAGATTCGTTATTGGTAGTGTGAAATTTCTTAAAATGATTATAAGTATAATTTTTCTTGGCGAAGAATCGCAACTTTTTTGCTTTCCCATGTTTTAACAACTTGTAATTGTAGACTTGAAAAAATGGCGCCAAAACTCATCCGAATTATAGCAATAAAAATGTCTATTTTAAATTTTGAATTTAGATCCATTTTAAAACGAAATGATATTGCGTTCCTAATTATTTGTCCAGCGGCCAGTACATTGCAAAAACATGTCTTTGCAATGTACTGGTTGTTTATTGTCTCGAAACATAATAAATTATTTGATTTGTATAAAATATTCTGAGTTATTGGAACTTTAGTCATGATAGTACATTTATACGTGGTTAAAAGTAATTGATAATTAATTAATGCAAAGTTATTTGAACTAGATATCTTAAAATTTCGTTGAATTTAGTTCCTAATTATATGACCACAACTGTATGTAATGAAATAAATAAAAATTGCATTTCGGTTTGAAAGTTACATGGTGTACGGTCGGCTTCAGGAGAAGATTAACACTTTAGTAAGTACCATGTCATGTGCAAGTAATACTTTGTTCATGAAATATTAGGCGTAATAATTACTTATACTAATGTAGTGTTTTATTTAAACCTACTTTAATCTAATGTTACTCATTAACCTAACATCCGGTGAGATGAAAGTCAAGTGCCTACCAAAAGTGTATAAAAAAGCTTCTGATAGTTTATTAAGTTATTTGGCAGGCAATTAATAAATAAACAGCTCCGGTAATGCGATCTCCATTTATCGGGTTACGCACTGTCATTGAGTTCCAATTAATTAATGAAGTTCTTCAACTGTGTTACGTGCACGTGTTACTCTGGCTCGGAAGCCTCATAAACTGGTCAGTTCCATAACAATGGCAAAAAAACGAATTATGTATTCGGAATCATGATTAAAAAGGATAAGAAAGATGATTTGGAAAAAGTATTAAAAATAATGTCATCGGGCAGGATTCGAACCTTAATACCTCAGACATACCGGGTCAGGTTAGGTAAAAATAAATATAATTATTCCATCAAATATTTCAAAGAATTGAAAAGAAAAAAAAATGTTTTCAATAGAAATATATTGTTTATGTAAGTAACCGCCATTGATTAAGAGAAAGGTTGGGGTGCCTCAACGTGGATTGAATTAACTGTACTGTACCTGTACCTGTGAATCAAGTATAACATTGATCACAGCTGCTTATTTGAAGTAGTCTTCTTTAAGTCAACCCACAGTATGATAACCAATATAGCCACCATAGTAGAGAATTATGGCGTGTCACTCCTAATGTCTTCCGAGTTTTTTGCCAGTTCATTCTCAGATGAAGGCTCTCCTAAAATTCATAGTTTGGTAACTATTATTTTATCACTTTTGACGTCATTAAGTGCCTGTGAAGGCTTTTATTTAATAAACTATTTGACAGACTTTGTGTTCGTTAATATTATGGAAAACATTATGTACCATTCTCTCATAAAAAAACGGAAATAGATTTGTGTCGGTAGTGTGCGAGCTCGTTAGCTCGTAACAGCTGTCCCCAACTATTATGTTGTCAGCTTTGAGTTCAATTACGTTTGCATTATGTAAAATGCAGCTGTTCGATACATAATTATTGTACACAATTCAATAGAACACTAGCAGTTTAATACGACACAAATTGTCTAACAGTTAATTGAACATAACAAATAATATGACATCCATTTATCAGTTTATACAACATAATTTTACAGTTGTTTCTTAGTTACATTGGTAAAGAAGTAGTCCGTGCCAGTTTAGAGAGGACGCCATTAACAGGAACAGAACGTTAACAGGAATATTGCGACGGACAATATAAAACACTATTAACATTAGTGGCGTTTTAGTCGCGCGTCTGTGCGGATTTCTTCATACTACAGCGGTGCTGCGCGGGTAAATTGCGAAGTTGCCGCTAGCAACTGCCATGTCATATCAATAACCGCCACTTCTATCTAGCAGCTCTGCACTCGCGTTTCAGCCGCTCATACTTAAATAAATGTTTGAATGCCCAGCCGTACTATAGTAGTGCTCCTGAGTCGCGCAACTAAAACGTCTATTTGTGAAAGAGCTCTTTACGTGCGTGGCATTCCCAGAAGAGAGTTAACATAGGACAGTGAAGGCACGAACATTTGACATACCTATATACATTCACACTTCAGTTCGTTGGAAACATCTGGTTACATTACTTTAACATACCAACTCTAAGTTTAAAATAGACAGAAACGTGAACATGGGCTTAAAGCACTCTCTTATGATTGGATTTGAATTTGAAGATAGGATTGGGAAACCATTTTTGTAGCTACTTATTGCCTGTTACGACTTAGGTTTAGTATCTACCAAAAGAAAATGTGTCGAAATCAACTATTATAGAAACTAAGCGCAGAGGACATTGGTAACTTTTTTTATTCACTACGGTTTAGCACTTCGTTTTAGGCACTTCTTCTTCCTTTCCTCCCATCTTCGTTTTAGTGGATACCGGGCCTAATGCTAATAATGCGTATTGTGAAAATAACCATTTGTTTTACTCTATGTAACAAAAACCCTGAAGGATCAGTATGAGACGTGTAAGTTAGCAATTTGATAAAGATTCCCAAAAAAAATAAATTTAAACAAACAATCAGCACAGCAAAAAGTAACCTTAAAATCGTTAATTACATAAAACCACAGAACCCTAGAAATAGGTCTTCTGTTCTGTGCATAAAACTAACCCCCTGATAGTCTGACTAAATTAAATAAAATCAAATCAAACATTTTTTTATAATTATCACATTGAAATTTCTAACAAAACTTGCAAAAAAAGAACCAAGAAGGATCAATCTTAGCACATGTTGCAGCATGTAATGTAGTATAGATACGGAAAGTACAATAGTGTTCGACTGGAATACACAACCTTTGGCACGGAGTACCTATAAATAACATTTATTAGCATTGTTGATTGTATGTATGTGTATATATATATGCTGGCAGCCATTTTCTTTTTTGTTACAGGTAAGTACAGTCAGCATCAAAAGTAGCTTAGCATAATTATGAAATTTTCAAATGATTGTTACGGTTAAAATGACCAGAATTGTCTGACATAGCTGTTGAGTCAAAAGTACATGACCGTCACTAGGTAATTACGGAGAAGTTACAATTATGAACACATAAATGTCATATAATTCTGAAATGTTAAATGATGAGTAGGTATGTAAAGACACTTACACGTGACTATTACTTTTGCCACCCTGTTTTTGTTCAGTTACTTTTAATGCTGACTACTAGCGTTTCAATTTTGATCCAAATTCGAAAACTGATCACCGCTTCCGCGGTTCCAGGATTTTTGTTACATAGTGCATATATACATCGATGCACGTAGAAAATCGGCTGAGTGCATCTTCTAACGGCCGCTGGTGTCAATATATTGTTTTATCTACTACAGTTATATACAAGTTACGGTTACTGACACCGGCCGTAATGCCACGTCACTTTCTGCCTATATATAGATGTTCTAGTTAATTTAACTAACTGAATTCGACTCCTCACTTACCAATACCATGTCCGAATCATGAAGGATCGTGCAAAGTACATGCATTAACGTAGGATGGGCCTACACCTGAAGTCTAGCGATAGAGCGCCATTCCCTGATGCGGTACCATGCCAATTGGGAATAAAAATCACAACAATACCCAATCAGCCAAGAAGCTAGCTAAGGCCCTTACACTGCGACTTTAAGCAACAATGCAAACGCGAAGCGGCCTTTACACGCAAGTGTGACTTTTGCGGCGCGTCTGTAGGCGTTGCTGTGACGATACGCACCTTGTGAAATGCACAATTCCAATAATCTGTATCGATACAAACGCGCTTTTGCATCGCTTCAATCGCGCGTTAGCATCGATACAATCGCAAGTGTAAAAAGTCGTGCGTTTAAAAGCGCGTTTGTATCGCTTTAAATAGTCGCAGTGTGTAAAGGGGCCTGAGGCGGCGCGGCGGCCGGCCGGCGAGCATGTTCATACGAGTGTGTTACAACTTTTTTAAATAATAATTTTTACACGTAATTTTGTTTTAAGCAAAATTGAGTCCCGCTGTTTGTCAGTTAGAAAAATTTGTGTGAAGTTTAATAACATACATCCGTAGGCATCACATTTGCTGTAGGTAGGAGTACCTAAAATGTACATAGTAATGTATAAGCTGTATCTCCTAATTAAAAATTATTTATTTATGTACAATCATAATACTTCGTCAACTTCAAAACTTGTAGTAACTATTACTTGAAACAAAACTTAAGGCACTTTTCGTAAATAATATGTAGGTACAGAACATGTTGATATTTTAAACACATACTCGTACAAGGCTATACTCGTATCAGACAGTGTTACTTAATTTACAAAGATAAAATAAAATAGTCATCTACAGACCAAATATTAATAATAGAGCTGTGGGTGCATCAGCCATTTTCTTCTTGTTTGTTTTACTTGCAAATCGCGTATGACCAGTGTCTCTAATTCAATGAGATTGTTTAGTTTTTTATATATTTCTTATAATTTCTCAATATTTTCTAGCAGGTATTTAGATGAAAATGAAAAACGAAACGTTGTTTGCAACTGGACTGTTTACTTCCGCACCAAGTGGCCACTTAACCTTAAATCCTTAAGTAAATGTTAAAATAAAATATTCAACTTGAATTGCAAGGAGTTACTTGCTTGACATCAATCAAGCGAAATCAATTAATCAGCCCTATAGCCGGACACAAAAAGCAAAGTTACATTAAAAAATAAGCCCAAAAAACACCCAAACAATGAAAGCTATATTAATCCATAAAACACCTAAACAATTAAATTCTTTTTAAATATACCTAAGCCCAAATCACACCTAAACAATGAAAGTTATACTCAAAAACAAGCCCAAATCACACCCAAACAATGAAAGTTATATTCTAAAATAAGCCCAAATGACGTCCAATCAACACTCGTATGAACAGACTCGATCGAGTCCTACGTATCACAGAAACATAGGAAAGTAGGTACAAGTAGATTACAAAGTGCAAAAAAACATTTAATGAGGATAACTTTGGCCACAGAAGCAACAACGATTAAGATGTTGTTTTACAATACAACACTATTTGAATACGTGTTTGAAAATAAATATTTTAGCAAAAAGTCAGTTCTAAGTACCTCATTCAGATATCTTAATTAATATTAATGATTACGTATTTTATAAACAAAGCATTCTACATGTTATAATTTTCATATTAGGATGATAGTGCTTTGTTTTTTTATATCAGATTGTAAGCGATTATTATTACAAGTAAGTATTACGGACTTATTTACGATGAGTTGGATATTTGGAGAGTACTTTGCGATTGAGTTATTATAAACAAAAACAAATGAACTTCCAACAATTTTTTTTGTTGATAATTTACCATGTCTTTTTATTTGTTTTTAACTTAAATATTCTGCCAGCATCTTGTATGGTAAACGTAAAGACGCCAGCAGATCAACCTATATCACAACAGTTCAATTCTTCAACTAATTTTGAACCATATACCTGAGGTGTAAGGGTCAACATCGAATAAAAGAACTTAACAGTTTGAAAAGGATGACCCGCTGGATAGTGCACCGATTCCGTCGTTCAACTGCCAAAGTTATCCTCGCATGACATCGAGTGCGCCACAGAGGAGTTAGAAACGTGAACATCAATCAGTGCAGGAGTATTGCTTACGTTGTTCCTCGAAGCCGGCGTGCGGGGGTGAGGCGGGGGGCGACGCGAACACAGGGGGGGCCGACCCTGGGGGGGTCCAGTCATCCCCACCGCTCAGGGGCTCGCCGGTCTGTGACACGTTGCATACATTACTTACACAACTACATACATACATACATATACAAGATGACAGCTAGAAACTTCAAGGGCTGGTCAGGTCCAGTGTTTTATACATGACAAAAATGACAAACAAGGAATTCGTGTTTTTTCGTAAGTACTTATTGGCCAGCTGACGCGGACGGGTCAACAGACGGCCGTATGCTTTAAAATAAATAAGATACTCAAAGACTATCCAATTAAAATTCACAAAATGAATTATTTAATTAAAAATGAATAAAAACACGAATTCCTTTTTTGTCATTTTTGTCATGTCTAAAACACTTGACCTGACCAGCCCTTGAAGTTTCTTGCGGTTTCTAGCAGTCGCTTTATATAGTTATACGACTATTACAACCGAAGGGTTAGTCAGAGTCTAGGCAACGAGGACAGCAAAAGCAGTCCTCTACCATAGTCCACTTTTCACCAAATAGCGACTGCACATGTGCTCAGTGTAACAAGTGGTGAGCCCATCGCCGCTCTACGCTGTTGGATGTACGTGCAGTCAGTAGTCCGTTAGTCGCCTTTTACGACACCCAAGGGAAGAGAGGGGGTGGTAGTATTTTTCACCGCCGCTACGCGATTACTTACATTACAATTTACATACAGCTCTCTAGGAGCTATAAGCTCGATGGCGCAGCGGCTGGCGCGTTCGGCTTGCGATCTTGCCCGCTAAGCACTTTCGCAATGCCGAGTCGCTGGATGGGTGACCAACAGCGAAAATTCCGGGCCCTCGCGGGTGTTGCGCGGTGCGGGGTCCGCGGTAATTCGTAAGTGCCATTCACATTTTTATCAAAAATTTAATAAAAATATTTAGTTTTTTGAAAATCCAAAACAGTTAAGAAATCGAAAGGGTAAATATTTATGTGTTTATGATATTGTAAAACACGGTCGTAATGTGCATTTACATAATAAGTATGAAGTTTTAGAGGAAACCTAAGGATTTTTTTTCTATCAAGTAAAATGTTTCCAATCGTGCCTTGGAAACAGTCAAACGTTCTGTAATAGGTACATATTGAAAATTTTAGTGCGAAATCTCTAAAATATTTTGAAACAGCTCTCAGCAGGTCTGACTAACCCTTCGGGGTGTTTTTTTTATGATAGGAAGAGGCAAACGAGCATGCGGTTCACCTGATGGAGAGTAATCACCGCCGCCCATGGACACCCATAAAACCAGAGGAATCGCAGATGCGTTGCGGGCCTTTAAGGAAGGAATAGGTTTAAGGAAGAAATAGGAATTGTGAGGAGGGGGGAGGGCCTCCGGAACCCTCACTGGCCGGAAGAAACACAACAGCACCAAATGCCATTATTTCACGCCGGATATTCGTGAGAGGGTAGTATTACCCCGGGCGAGCCGGCCCAATTCGTGCTGCAACGCAGCGTGGCTCTACCACTCAGTCAGTGTCACTCATTTAGCACCTCATGTATGTATGGTTGCTCGGTGCGCGGAAACTGAAAGACGTACGCCACCTGACGGGTGCCTAACTAGCTACCTTGAAGAACGCTTTTGTGTCCTCTACACCAGGTATTGGGAGATGAATAGAGACCCATAATTACATACACCTTTACAAAAAACACCTTGAATAGTCAGCTTCAGTTAATCAAGGCATAATCAAAAAGTTATTAATATTCATTTATTCCTCCTAAACTTTCAAAACGGATACTACTTGATAATTACCTTCTACATACTCCAATGACAAAAGAGAAAAGTTTTTTTTCTTACAGGCCTAGATTATATTTTATGATCACTTCATTCATTCCATTTGATGCAGACTTTATGTAAATACTTACAACACGAAACTAAAAGAAACTTTATCGTATATCCTATACGAGGAATAAAATGTAACATTTCTACTGTTCCGCAAACACGAACTGGCATAAATATTGTAGCTGCAATACGACGAATACCACAGTTGTCATTCGATTAGCTCTGCAAGGAACGCCGTCTTTCACCACACCGATTGAACATTTCACTAGAAGTTTGAGCAGTTTTGTTTTCTTTTAAAAGGTGTTTTTTTTCTATGCTGTTCTGTGTAATGGTACGAAATCATATCATTGGCACCTTGCACTGCACTGAAATAGCATTCAATAACATTTTGTTTGGGCAGATTTTTGAGACACTTCTAGGAAATTTTGCTTTGCAGCGTATAGAACCTAATATTTAATTTAATTTTGAATCGTGTCACGTAGCGGTGAAAGAATACTACCACCCCCTCTCTTCCCTTGGGTGTCGTAAAAGGCGACAAACGGATAAAGACTGCACATACATCTAACAGCATAGCGCGGCGATGGTCTCATCACCTGTCATGCTAAGCACATGTGCAGTCGCAGTGAAAAGTGGACTATGGCAGAAGACTGCTTTTGTGGTCTTCATTGCCTGGTCTCTGACTAACCCTTCTGGGATTATTTTCGTAATTATATGTATGTAGGTATGTAATTTTGATCGATTCGAAAATGCTTATTTATTAAGTTTACTTGAAAAAAGAAATTATGATCATGGTCATGATTATTATGCAGTGATGCTTACCTCGTCGCACTCCTCGACGATGAGCGAGGGGAAGTTTCCAATGAGCTCGTTAGCCTCGCCGCACCACCAACCGTCGTCCACGCCGTGCGCATTCCGCGACGTTATGCGGATTATCTATGAGAAGACCAAGGTCAAACGTCAAGGGATTTTTGTACTGAATCTGGTACTGGTACTGCTACATGATCATATTGGCCTGCCTGATGTGAAGAGGCCACTGCAACCCATTGATACTTGCGATACCAAAGGAATCAGGTGCGCGTTCCCAATTTAGAAGCTTCAGGACTTACGCCTACATGCTCTATGGGTTCGCTGGATCTACCATCTTCAAGCCGGAACACAGCAATGCAAAAACAATGCTGCTTAGCGGCTTGTGCAAGGTGCATCCACAGTGCAACGAAATTACGTTGAGCAATAGGATTCAATTTTCCAAGCTTTTTAACACTCATTTCTAAAATATACTTAGTCAGTGTCCTGTAAATGGCTAATACAGAATATATTTAATTAAACAATCTATCGGAAACAGTAAAAAGATCTGCTAACGCGATGGTATATATAAGGTGACATCTAGAAACCGCAAGAAACTTCAAGGGCTGGTCAGGTCAAGTGTTTTAAACATGACAAAAATGGTCTCTTTGCAGATTAACGTAGGTACTTATCGCCCAGCTGACGCGGACGGGTCAACAGACGGGCGGCCGGCCGGCCGTTGCCCTCGCGTTGTAAATAATCGTTATTTTTAATTGATTTTCATTTTAGATTTCTTATGATAATGCTTAAAAATAAATTAGATACACAAGGACTATCCAATTAAAGTTCACAAAATGAATTATTTAATTAAAAGTAAAAAAACACGAATTCCTTTTTTGTCATGTTTAAAACACATGACCTGACCAGCCCTTGAAGTTTTTTGCGGTTTCTAGCAGTCATCTTATATTGATAAAACTGCCTTTTAAGAATATATCATTCAAAGCTCTTTATTTGTTTTAGTGAGAGCTGAATAGTAAGAAAATATATACATAATTTGGTAAACGCATTACTGACCTGTCCCTCTTCAAGGTTGAGCTCATCACTGCCTTCAGCGTCATAGTCGTACAAGGCGAAGCAGTACCCCAGCGTAGGCAGCTGTTCAGTCTTAGATGGCTCCAGTTTCAGCTCTTCAGGCTTGGGTTCCTCCGGCTTGACAGTCGGTGCTGAGATCACGGAGATCTGGTCAGGCGATTGCACTATGTCGGCATCCTCGCCTTCGACGGTGTAGTCCACGGAGGAGAACGATATCTGGCTCACCAACCCTGGTGCGCTTGACACCTAAGAAAGTGGAAAGAGTAAGAGTGAATAAAAACTCCTTGGTTTTAAAAAAAAATGATGTTGACCGTGTTTGGTCGATTTGGCCTTTACGGCCTAACTGAATATAACTAGTGACTTGATAATCCTCTGATGTTTTCTAGGAGTTGGCATTACATCACGCAAACGTGTCCGAGAGCGCCTTTATAGGCTACGAATTCAAAGCTCGAGACCTAGAAGATCTGTTTTCCTCTTTTTCTTTTCATGAACTAAATTCGAGTTGTAGCGAATTCCTGTGAAAATTGAGGTACCTGCTCGCGGTCTACGTCCAAGTAGTTGTGGGGCACGTAACCCTCTTCGCCGCGGTAGTTGCGCGCGCGCAGCCAGCCGTCGCCGTCGCCTTCGCCCACCACCTCCAGCTGTTCGCTCTCGATTATCGACAGCTCGTCCGGGTTCTGGGCCTGGGGGACCGAACGGGTATGTTAGAAATGTACGACTCGGCGGGGACAGCGTTGCGATCTCGACGTTATTAATGGAGTGCAATGGGTTTGACCTTTGCCGAGAGTTGAACAAACGAGGCTGTATAAAAAAATATTTGGTAAATTAAGGAGAGTCCTGTCGAGCGCGTCTCTCTCGCTCTGTCGACGGTACGTCGGTGTCGGTACGGAACGGGTGTTACAGCGAAGCGGCGCAAATAGGCGCGTTTTATACATTTTTTTGCCAATAAAAGATTAAAGGAATTAGCAGGTGCTCTTTAGTACTTCAAAATAAATATTTACATGAAAAAATTTAGTTGATTTTTTTTTTAAATGTGAGAAATCAACCGTTTTAGACTTTTGTTTTGGCCTGTTTTCGCGATTTATTAGCACATTTATTATTAATTACTTTTTTTCTCTTCGCGTAAATTAGCACAAATTAGCATTAGGAGCACGATGGCGCAGCGGCTAGCGCGTTTGGCTTGCAATCTTGCCCGCTAAGCAACTTTCGCAATGCCAGGTCGCTGAATGGATGACCAAATTAAAAACATCTCGAGCTCCTCCGTGGCCGTTGGTCCCGGTAGTTGTCGTACGATAACAGTCGTTATAACCCACCAACCCGCATTAGGCCAGCGTGGTGGGTTATGGCCCAATATCCCCACGTGCTATTGTCCACGTGGGAGGCCTGTGCCCAGCAGTGGGACGTTTATAGGCTGATGATGACATTTTTTTTTTAAATAACAAATAGCAATAGCAATATCCTTTAGTGTATTACATATTTTTTATAAAAGCGTTATTTAATAGTAAATACATAAACAATTAGATCTAGCTAAACATATCCTCGGTGACTCGCCTTAAGTGGTATCCCTTTCTTCTGTTTTGTGGTGGCAACGGAATCCAGATGCAAATATAGCTAGTTGCCAGATTTTGTAATGTTAATTTATTGTACAATGGCGGACTCCGTCGCTTTACCAGTCTAAAGGCCAAAATCCCTTGCACACCGCGTCGTCTATTTGGTACGGGCACGCACCCGGGCGGTCGGTGCGCTTCATACGAAAATCGCTGCAAAGTGGTAAAGCGACGGTGACCCCGACCGTACGTGTGGGAGTTTCTTTTCCCCTCCCTTACAATTATGACCATTTCTCCTATTGACGAATTACTTATAGCTACTTAGTTCTTTATTAGTCTGAATTGCCTAAGAGTGTTTAACTATAAATACAGAACGCGTATTACGTACACTACTACGCTAATATAAGAATCTTCTGCTAATGAACCACGAAGAACTAAGTTGACTTTCAACCAAACACTACCGACCAACTCTGTTCTGATGGCCGATGAAATCCATTCACCCCGACCGCCAAAAGGCGTCAAGTACCTACTCGCTGCGACCGCACTGAACATTGAGGTACTTACAATAAACTAGAGAAGACACCGCGAAGCAAGTTTGTGCGCAACTAAGGTGCAGCTGCAAGGTCCACAATCGCTTGAATCACGCGCAGCACTAAGGGGCATATTAATAGGCTTGCCAACTCCAAAAAAGGCATTTCCGGGATTACCCAGCTCGACATCCGGGACTTAGGTATATTACGCGGGACACAAGTACACAACACACTACATAGGTATAAAATTGTTATAAAAAAAAACTTGCTTTTATTGCAAGCCTACATATTAGGCACCTTAGTGCGCACAAACTTGCTTCGCGGTGTCTTCTCTAGTTTATCGTACCTCTATGGCGCTGAATAAGTGATGTGTGTTGCCGACTACAAGGCTTTGGTCGGTAGCTGCCTCCCTCAAAACATACGTCAACACGTTTGCAACTGTTTACTTTGGTAAGTTTCTAGGTAGAACAAGTGGTGTTAAACACGACACAACCGTTAAAAAAATTAACATCTAGTAAGTACCTATACTTTTTAACATTGAAAATGTTTTTTCGTTCGCTCCAGTAGGGCCCCGATTTTCGCTGAAAGTGCAACTCGCCCGTGATACCCTGAGGTTTAAGGCCACGAGGACGTATAAAGGCTCAAAAGACGCGGAATTCGAAGCGGTTTAAAATTATTTAAAAATATTTTGGAAAAGTATAAAACTATTTTTGGAATTTGAAAAAAACCGACTTTTTTGACCGATAAATCGTGTGTTTTGCCAGAAAATTCCCAATATCTCGAGAACGGGGCTGAATTTAAAAAAATAAAAAAGCACCTCGGTATTGAACTAAGGAACATTTTACCTTATTAGGTACACTTTTTTGATATTAGTGACGGTTGAGGCTGTAGAGGTCCCCATAGCCGCGTGATATCGCAACCCGCGACGCGGAAATTGGAAGGGTTATATGATGATCTAAAAATATTTTGGAAAAGTTGGTTTTGAATAAATTTTTTTTGTGTTCTCAAAAAAAATTAAAATTATCGAAAGAAAAATTACGCGTTCTTACTGAAAATTGCATTCGACGGGTTTCAAAATAATGTAAAATATTTTATTTTTTGAATAATCTATAATAAGTAGGTACATTTTCAATGCCCTTTGAAGTCGTGTAGAGCACGAGATCTGTGGATTTTTATCCGAAAGAATGTACCAGTATAAATTCCGTAATACGAACATGCGTCCTATAAAAGTAAAATATCGTTGTAAGTGTTATAGACTAATTTGAAATGTCTATTCTAATAATAGCGAATCGCGGTTCAAGTGCCGTGTTGTGACCTAAGCCGTGGCCAATAGTTAAGTTGTTTACAAACAGAGCCTTAAATATGCATACGAAATAAGGAATGGGGTGGTGTATTTTACTTTAAGAATAGAAGATTTTTTTTTAAAGTATGCCTAATACTACCGACCGACAAAGACCGTGCCGCGTAGCGGTGAAAAAATACCACCTCTCTCTTCTTTTGGGTGTCGTACAAGGCGACTAACGGACTGAAGACTGCACATACACCCGACAGCATAGAGCGGCGATGGGCTCACCACCTGTCACGCTGAGCACATGTGCAGTCGCTATTAGGTGTGGACTATGGTAAGTAGAGGACTGCTTTTGCTGTCCTCATTGCCTAGTGTCTGACTAACCTTTAAGGGATAATAGTATCGTGATTATTTATGTTATGTTATGTTTAAAAGTAACTAGGTACATCATTATGTTTGTGTTATGAAGATCGCTAAATTAGCCAAAATATGATAGGTATGACTCGACGTGAATTAAAAAAATTCCTAAACGAAATGTCTCAGGCACCTACCTGTTAAAAATACTTAAATTAAAAGTGAATAATTAAAATTCTTCGTACTATTTAACAAAATTCACAGCTGATTGAAACTGATAGCCATTAATGGATTTACATCTCATCTGGAGAGAATACAGTCAATTTCAAAACGTTTTTTTTTATTACATCACTTAGTTTATTTTCAATTATTCTAATTCCTAAATCAGCCACTTATATGACGAGCAGATTACCATAACAACATAGTAGGTAGGTAAGTATCATGACGTAATAAAGTATCATGACGTAATAAAGTATCATGACGTAATAAAGTATCATGACGTAATAAAGTATCATGACGTAATAAAGTATCATGACGTAATAAAGTATCATGACGTAATAAAGTATCATGACGTAATAAAGTATCATGACGTAATAAAGTATCATGACGTAATAAAGTATTGTTACTTACTACCCGTGTCGCGTAGCGGTGAAAGAAAGGTACTACCAGCTCCTCTCTTCTCTTGGGTATCGTAAAAGGCGACTAACGGACTAAAGACTGCACAAACATCCAACAGCATAGAGCGGCGATGGGCTCACCACCTGTCACGCTGAGCACTTGTGCAGTCGCTATTTGGTGAAAAGTGGACTACGCCAGAGGACTGCTTCTGCGGTCCTTATTGCCTAGTCGCTGACTAACCCTTCGGGGATAATAGTCGTGGTTATATGTAGGTACATGTATACTTATTAGACTCTTTAGTAGCTTTTACACGGTACTAAAGTGATCAAAGGCTGTCGCATATGAAATACTAGTGGCCGCTCGCGGTTTTTCCCGCGTGGTTCCTATTCCCGTGGAAATATCAGGATAAAAAGTATTCTATGTGTTAATCCAGGTTATAAACTATCTGTATGCCGAATTTCATCCAAATCCATTCAGTAGTTTTTACGTGAAAGAGTAACAAACATCCATCCATACTTACAAACTTTCGCGTTTATTATATTAGTAGGATAGTAGGATTAATGCTCATGACTGAATGACCGCACAGAGCTCGATGAACTTGTCACTGAGGAATGCATCGGCGGCGCGGCGCAGGGCAACGTCCCCAATCAAATATGGAAGGGCATCTTAGTACCTGACTTTGACGTGCTTTGACCGACGCCGACGGTGATAGTGAAAAATATCGTTATTTCTAATATGATAGCATCGATTCTCGATAGTTGCTCGGTTCTCCTATTTTGAGCCAACACTGTCAGTACTATAAAAAAAGTTACCGCTATTCAAGAAACATAAAGGAGTCTATCTATGAAGTGTACAGCATGTCGTTTCTCTAAGGCTCGATTGTAAGCTTGCCTCTCACTTCGACCGCCACATTCCGATCAAAATGATCTTTGTGACGTTAGCGTAGAGACTAATTTAGAGAATGCTGATTTGATAACTCACGGGATCAAGTTTTGAAACAAGCTTTTACAGAATCGCACTATTGCATTATATTACATACTAGCGGCCGCTCGCGGTTTCACCCGCGTGGTTCCCGTTCCCATGTGAATATCGGGATAAAAATATCCTATGTGTTATTCCAGGTTATAAACTATCTGTATGCCGAATTTCATCCAAATCCATTCGGTAGTTTTTACGTGAAAGAGTAACAAATATCCATTCATACTTACAAACTTTCGCGTTTATAATATTAGTAGGATAGTAGGATAAAAAGAGACAAATCAACATCGCACAGCCTAAGAACGCTAAAGTTTTGCAGGCAGGTCCCTTTCCTTGTCTAGAGATCAGACAGGATTTTTCAAAATTCCCTCAAAGTAACGGTATGTAGCTGCAACGGCGGTCATTTGCCGACAAATATGAAAAAAAAACTCAGAATCAGGAATATACGGTGTAAAAGATAAATTATGATGAAATCTATGCATAAATATAAAGGGATTTAACGTAAAACACTTTATTAAGTGTAAGGACATACGCATACCTTTTATACCCGACGTTTCGACCGAGTTGCACCGGCAGTGGTCACGGGCAGACACAAAAATAAAAGAAATCTATGCTGTAGAGTTATCAGCTGAAGAAACATAAATCTGACTGACTGACCGTGTAAGAGTACAGCGCGTTGCACTTGCAGAGCGGCGCGGCGGGCAGCTCTGAAGAAATCTATGCTTTCTTGTTAACAGCTGAAGAAACAAAAATCTGTCTGCACTTATAGAGCAGGGGGCTCAGCTTTTAGAGCTTACAGCTAAACATGTGAATCAGGAACAGATGACGGTTTAAAAGATAAATACGAAGAAATATATGCTTTATAGTTTATCAGCTGAAGAAACATAAATCTGCCCGACTGACTGGCTGACCGTGTAAGAGTACAGCGCAAATCTGGTTGACTGACTGACCGTGTAAAAAGTAGAGCGCGAATCTGGTTGACTGACTGACCGTGTAAGAGTACAGCGCAAAACTGGTTGACTGACTGACCATGTTAAAGAGTACAGCGCGAATCTGGCTGATTGATTGGCAGTGTAAGAGTACAGCCCGAATCTTGCTGACAGACTGACCGTGTAAGAGTACAGCGCAGTACACTTGTAGAGGGGTGCGGCAGGGGGCTCCGGTTCGGCAGGAGCGGCGGCCTCGGCCTCCGGCTCGTCCCAGTTCACCTGCGTGGGGTCCTCCCACCCCACGGCCAGCTGCTCGATGCGCTTGCGCTCCTCCTCGAGCACGGCTGAGGGTAAAATGAAATATGAAACCGCATTACAAGCACCACACACACGCACTCAAATTGGAACACGCTTTTAAACATGTACACGTACAAGCACTCAAACACGCATACGCACCTTAACTGCACACGCACCACACACACATTCGCCGGATACACATAAGTATACCATAGACACGCACACGTATGTACAGGCACACACACACCACTCACACGTACCCGTATACGCACCACACTAAACACACACACCATACACACATTCATCAGATACACATACTCCAGACACACTCACACACGCTTACACACGCATAACACACCGTACAAACACACAGCTCTCATTTCTCGCTTATCTCGGTTACGCTGTAAAGTTCATATGGGTGGATGACCATATCGATATATGGCCAAAGGCTATATAGATTGCTAGCTGCTTACTGTCCACATCTTCGTCGTGGTCGTCTTCGTGCTGGGAGCCTGAGGCGGTGCGCTGGTGGCCGCTAGAGGGCGCTGCGGAGGGGCCCGCCTCGCCCTCCGTGTTGTCGCTGTCATAGAACGAGTCGGAGCTGGGCTGGTCCTGCGACGGAAGACAAAATGTAAACCAGATGCATTACTGTCGCCTCTTAAAACCGTACTTTACTATGCAAAATTCGTATGGGAATTGGAAAAGTAAGATTAAAGTAACTGCTCTAAGAGTTATGGTAAGCCCCAGGTTAGTATGAGAGGTTACGAGTTACGAAACCGCATAATTTGCCCTTTGTGAAGAGATGGACATTCACATTCCTCTAATTCTCGCACACTGGCGTACATAGTGCCCACAAGTAGGATCTATGTTAAAAACACTTTTTAGTGAAAAGTGCCCTTCTTCCCGAATCACCGTCGGGGCCGCAGGGCTTGAGGAGCTAATAACCTGGGAGCTTTCCTCGGACCTTATGCCCGTACGGAATAACGGCTTGAAACAATGGCATTCTTTGCTGTTTTGTTTGGTCCGGTGAGAGAAAGTACCGGTGACCCGCCTGTTTTTTTGCCTCCTTTCAACTTAAAAAAAACATCTCCGGGAATGTGGTAAGGCATTCCCTCGAGTCTAAATAAAAAAGGACACTCGTAATTACGACTAACACTAATAAAAATATCTTTATCTTTATCTTTGACAGTAACCAGCTGTCTGTAGTTTTTCTGTACAAGTTGCTTAATAACTTAGTGGACCGTCCATCCCTCTTGGAACAGATAAATAAAAGAGTACCACGCGTACAAGCTCGGTTGTGTAATTACAATCCATTTTCTACTTCTCACAGTGCAAATAAATATGGAAGTAATATACCGCTGTCATGTCACATGCAGAAACTTTATAGCATTATTTTTCAGAACAGAACTGTCATTTAGATATTTTCTCTAATAACATAGGCTCTTTTAAAAAGATGCTTCTTGCTTTTGATTACTCAGTAACACAGAACAAAATTTAATTTGATTTAGTTTGTATACCTCTACATATACGAGTATTTGAAATTGGATTAGAAATAGTTTCTTAGTTTTATTTTAATTTTATTTATATCGGTTAAGGTTCGGAATGTGAATGTTGTGCATATCTATAATTTAAATACATATAAGTGTAACCGCTCCTCAAACTTTGTCTGCTGCAATGAGTTGTATGTATTTAGTTGGTATATAAGCCTTATTAATAAATAAAAAAAAAAAGACTCACAGCGGTCCCCGAAGCGTCAGTACGCACGCTGAGCAGACTGCTGCTGCGCGGCAGAGTGTCCTGGACCGCCAGCAGGTCCACCTCCTTCAGCCACTCGTCGACAGGCGCGCCGCTGGTACGCAGGCACTCCAGGCGAGCCTCGTACTTCGCCTTGGAGGTTTCCGAGCGACGGATGTTAGCGCGTAGCTCGTCCATGCGAACTTCGAGCTCGGGGCCGTTGGGATCGTTCGGATCCACCTAACCAATGAGAACGATTTTTTTAATGAAAAGAACAACAAAAAAAACTTCGTTTTACGTTTATCTGGAATTTATTTTCTGAGGATGAATGAGTATTACGTAAATAATAACACAGCCCCGCCCGGAATGCGGAGGGCATGGGTTCGATTCCCAACTGAGGTAGTAAACTTTGTCTGTGCTCTTTTTTTATTTTTTTTTATTCTACAACGGGAAGCGCTTGGCCTTCATCTCACCTGATGGTAAGTGACGATAAGGCCGAAGGTGGAAGCGCGCTTCACCCGGAATCCTCAACCACTGAGGAACTGGCTATTGTATCTCAAACTGTCGGAATCGGAACACAACAAAGCTATATACATCGTTGTTATGGCGACAGGCTTAGATAAGATGGTGGTGGCTAGCCAGGCGGACTTAACAGCCCTAGCACTAACAAAATCTCATACATCACGCTCGTTTACATCAGGGATAGGCCTCTGCCTATAGCCTATGACTATGACTTCTAACTGTGGTCTCTACCACAGCTTGCTACGATCTTCATTTTCTACTTACATCCAGTAAGAGTAATAAAATTATTTATTTAATAAAATTATTTAATTTGTTTAGTGCATTTGTACAGTACAGTTTATCTGTGGTTTAAAAAAGGAGAATAACATTATCTTTGAAGTCAGGGTCTTCTAAGTTCCCTAAATTCTAATGACCCTAATAATTGATCCAGTAAATTATTTAAAAAACAAATGAGGTTGACAGCGCCAATTTGGATGAATTTATGAACAAAAGAACCATCAAAGAATTTATCAATGTCGTAATGTTAACATTTTACAAATCAAAAGAACCCCTTCAGTGTACGTTGATTTTTAATCCATTTTTTCATACTATTTACTTAATTAAGTAGAAAAGCAGATGAGTAATTAAACCATTTGTTAGGGAAGCTGTGTCACAAATAGGTCGGCCAGCACTAACATATTTAGAGTGGGTCATGAACTCTGACCTCCTTGGACCGGTGCCTAGTTTCGCAACGGCGTACATCCTGGAAAGTAGTTTGGTAGCAGAACCTGCCGTTTCGGACCCACGCCGAGCTAAGAAGACGAATTACGAGGATTATTATCCATACACATGTCTACACATATTGCAGATTTACAAAAATAAATTATTTTTTTAATTAATTTAACGCAATCTTTGTTTCAAACAAATTAAAATTTAGTAAAAGGTCGAAAATGTAATGAAAAATAACATTGCCTGCCCTGCAACGGCGGCGGGCCGGGCCGGACAATTAACCGCGAACGGACGAATAATGAAATTTCACTCCTCATGTCACTAATTTTATATTTGTACATAAGTACCTATTGGCATCTTCCACCAACCGTTATACAATAAGTGCGAGACGTACTGCGCCAGTTAAACCGAACTCGCACAGGAGTCCAAGTACGATAATAGGCCGCCGAAGCGCATCTTTCATTCAGAAGTGTATTTAACTCATAAATAGAAATGTATTTTATTAAAGTATGTCATGTCGTCTATGTGTTTGTGTAGGGGGGTTTGTGTAACTGACAAAAATCGGGTGAAATGTGACGTTTAGTGGAGAGTAACTTTGACGAAGTCACTCTGACGTTATCGCCTACATCGAAGAGGTTCCTCAAGGCCGAGTTGTACCGCATTTCTAGGCCACCACACCGTCACGCATCACTTCCTTAGCTCATCGGCTTTCTTCTCGCCTAACAAAACACCTATGTCACTTGTACATACATATAATCACGACTCCACGAAGGGTTTGTCAGAGACTAGGCAATGAGGACCGCAAAAGCAGTCCTATGCCACTCAATATGCCTAAAATTTCTGGTTTATAATCGTAAAAAGTGCATGCAGATTTTTTTCGAAAATATTTGTATGGAGTCGGCATAATAAATGATGATGTATCCATTATCGCACAATTGCGCTTAATATCCTCATAGGTTATTAATATATTTATTATTTTGGATTTTTGACATACTTCATGATAAGGTCAAACATGCGCTTTTTTAAAAATCAAAATAAAAATTGTTTATTTTTCGTTTTTTACAAGCAAAAGTATTTAGCTTAACATGGATGTAAATAGACTGGATATTTACGCAAATTCATTGTGTGCAATATAAGAAAGAGAAATTCATTAAAAACCATAAAAAATGGCTTGATATTTTTATATTTATATCATAGAAACATTTATACATAACGACTTAAATTTAATGAACAATTAAGTAATTCAAAATTCAATTCAAAATTCAAAATTTCTTTATTCAGTAAACTTATAATAAGCAATTTGAATCGTCTAAACTTAACCTTTTGATTACCGCATGACATATTCTCGTGCTATAGACAATAGATTTTCTATTGTGTCTGGTATTACGGAAAGAGATGGCTTCTTTATTTGGATGGATGGGCATTGGGTACCCGCCCACCCACCTCACCTCACCCATTCAGGAAGTCTTTTAGCAGTGGAGAATACAAATGGAGAGCTGACAAGGTAATTATCTAACGACTCTCAATATCCCCAATTAATTAAAATATTAGTATTTAACAATACACTATCTATCTATTGGATATATAGGCTTAAAACCAGTTGTAATTGGTAATATTTGTCAAATATATCAATTTTAAACATCATAGACACGTTTTGTGGTCAGTATTACAAGAAATACCCTAAAAACAACATTTTAGTAGTTGTGCAATACAACTAATCATAAAAATGAATGACATAACTATCATTAAATCAACAATATGATGAAAAAATTTAATATTAAAATTATTACAATAAAAATGTATGATAAAATAAATAAACAATGAATATATTAATTAAAAACATTGCCTATTCTGAATCACCATATTCAGAGTCGAACTCAGAGTCAGAGTTTATTTGAGCAATATGCCCAAACTCAAATTCAGGTGTTTAAAGATTCAGCAAATGCAATGTTTTATCAAACAAAGGTTTATTTTTTTGTATCCATCGTTGGTCTTACTGCTGAAATAAGCGGATCGGACGAAATAAGTAGAAAATTAAAAATAATTTAATTGGAACTCTCACTCTGCACTTCTTACGTAAGTGATGTTCTCTAAATCTTCTAAAGTCCTTGTTCCTCGCTTCTGAAGCCTCTTCAGATAAACTTCGAATCGGTACTATTGCTTTAGAAGCGACAATTTCGGCTTCATGAAGCAGTATCGTGTGCACTGTTGGCGACATGTAGTACCAGTTGTATAAATATAAAAATAATGATAAAATTATAAGAATAAAGATATTAAGCCATTTTTATGGTTTTTCATGAATTTCACTTTCTAATATTGCACACAATTAATTTGCGTAAATGTCCAGTCTATATACACCCAAGCTCAACATTTGTTAAAAACAACAAATAAACAAAAATATATATTATTTTTTTGGATGTCAAAATTCCAAAATAATTAATATATTAATAACCTATGAGGATATAAGGCGCAATTGTGCGATAATGGAGATATCATCATTTATTATGCCGATTTCATACAAATATTATCGAAAAAAAATTGTGAGTGCGCTGTTTACGATTATAAACCTAAAAGTTTATTATATAAGGCATATAACAAATATTCTCAATCGATTCCAAGCAAAAAAAGCGACACTTAAAAAAAAAATTTGAATGTCTATGAAACGCGAATTTCAGCCCACAGTGCGGCGCGGCGCGCCGGCGCGGGCGTTTTGCACCTGCATGTAAATTACACACACAAATGTCAATCAAATATTTTTTTTATTGCTCTATTTGTATAAGAAGCCTTGACCGCTTCTTCGAACATGGTCAAATGGTTTCACATTTTCCATTTCTCATAACTTGATGAGTCATTATTGAATTACGTCATTATTACAGGACATGACAATGCAACCGTGGCGGGTAGCGGTGAAAGAATACTACCACCCCCTCTCTTGCCTTGGGTGTTGTCGTAAAGGGCGACTAACGGACTAAAGACTGCACATGCATCTAACAGTAGCGCATAGAGCGGCAATGGGCTCACCACCTGTCACGCTGAGCACATGAAAATATGCACATGCACATGAAAAGTGGACTATGGTAGAGAACTGATTTTGCTGTCCTCAAGTCGTGATTATGACAATTCAAAACACATTCGTGTAATTGTGTGTGTTTGAGTGTGTGAGTGTGTGTGTGTGTGTGAGTATGTGCGTGAGAGAGTGTGTGTGCGTAGGTGTTAGTGAGTGTGTGTGTGTGTGTGTGTGTGTTCGGATCTCGTATGATGTGAACTAAGTACTTGAGATTTTTTTGGATAAGCCACAGACAGACCACAGGTTGAGCTGATAACTAACGGCATGCAATCATGCAATATCTAACTTGTGCCCTATCTCGCGCTTTGCTTGGTACAAGTGCTGCTTGCGCGTGGCGTCGCGCATCGAGCGTAGTCCCCACACATGAATTAGTTACTGCGGAGGCCCCGGACCCGGATCTAAGTGCATGACTAACTACGTGACCAACCTTTTGCCCAGCCTCGTGAATCGCCTGGTACAGGTG
Source organism: Scoparia ambigualis (assembly GCA_963921215.1). Taxonomy (NCBI): domain Eukaryota; kingdom Metazoa; phylum Arthropoda; class Insecta; order Lepidoptera; family Crambidae; genus Scoparia; species Scoparia ambigualis. The sequence goes on from OY992501.1 coordinate 10,097,280, forward strand.
CAGCTTGCGCGTGGCGTCGCCTTATCTAAAGTGACTAACTATATAAATACAGAAGCCCTGACATAAGTGACTATAGCTACATAAATACGTGAGCTACCTTTTGGCTAACCTCGCACATCGCCTGGTACAGGTGCAGCTTGCGCGTGGCGTCGCCTTATCTAAAGTGACTAACTACATAAATACAGAAGCCGTGATCTAAAGTGACTAGCTACATAAATACAGGAGCCCTGATCTAATGTGACTCTAGCTACATAAATACGTAGGCTACCATTTGGGCCAGCCTCGCGCATCGCCTGGTAGGTACAGGTGCAGCTTGCGCGTGGCGTCGCTTTATCTAAAGTGACTAACTACATAAATACATGAGTCCTGATCTAAAGCGCCTATTAGCGACATAAATACGTGAACTACCTTTCGGCCGGCCTGGCGCATCGCCTGGTAAAGGTGCAGCTTGCGCGTGGCTACACTTTATCTAAAGTGACTATAGCTACATTACATACATACATACATACGTGAACTACCTTTTGGCCGGCCTCGCGCATCGCCTGGTACAGGTGCAGCTTGCGCGTGGCGTCGCTTTATCTACAGTGACTAACTACCTACATAAATACATGAGCCCTAATCTAAAGTGACTATATAGCTACATAAATACGTGAACTACCTTTCGGCCGGCCTGGCGCATCGCCTGGTAAAGGTGCAGCTTGCGCGTGGCTACACTTTATCTAAAGTGACTATAGCTACATTACATACATACATACATACGTGAACTACCTTTTGGCCGGCCTCGCGCATCGCCTGGTACAGGTGCAGCTTGCGCGTGGCGTCGCTTTATCTACAGTGACTAACTACCTACATAAATACATGAGCCCTAATCTAAAGTGACTATATAGCTACATAAATACGTGAAGTACCTTTTGGCCGGCCTCGCGCATCGCCTGGTACAGGTGCAGCTTGCGCGTGGCGTCGCGCACCAGCGCCGTCTCGCGCACGACGCGCGTGGCCCAGCGGCGCGCCTCCTGCGCCAGCGTTAGCGCCACCGAGTCATGCTCGATGGTCACCGTGTCAACGGGGTCGTTGTCGCACGGCTCGTACTCATACTACATACAACAGAACAATATTTTAAATAGATAAAACAATTTCATCTATAGGAGAAGACGGATGGGTTATCAGTATAATAAATTAAACCACTTTTAACCAAACTAGTGTTGTAAGTAGTAGTAATATAAATTAGGCGGGTTGCTGGGTTGCGTGGGTGTAACGTCTACCATGTCAAAAGTCAAAATCAAATAGTTTATGCAATATGATTCTCCACAAGCAATTATTGACGTCAAAAACGAATAAAATAAGCAGTCGCGTCATGTTACGACAACAACTGGGACTAACGCTTTCACATAAGACCTGGATATGTATTTTAATTTGCTCACCCAACGAGTGACCCATGAACATAGGAACGAAGAACAAGGCATTTTGAAATCGCTTCGCTTGCAGGAGTGCACTACGAACGAGTGCGCCGCCCCGCATTGAAGCCGCTACAATAAAGTTTCCTTTATGAAAGTGTACCTCACAAAGGGAATTACAAATTCATAATATCCGTAATTACGTACAGTAATAAGTGTGCCGATGAATTTATAATGACTTAATAGAAGGGTGGCGGCCGCCGTGAAAGACAGTCGCGAGTCTTACTCACATATTGCGACATTTCTTGTGACAGAAACGCGCGTTTTCGAAATGCGCTTGTGTTCATTCTAACAGCTTGCATCTATGCAGACTAGTCGGATTTTCGTCAGTGTAAGTAAGGGTAGACTGCTAGCGGCTGTATCGTTACTAAATCGCATCTGTATCGTTGAAAAAAGTCGCAGCTGGTAAGGGGCCTTAATGTACCCACATTAAGGCTCTTACAAACTGTTTTCAAATTCCTTTTATATGCAATGTGATGACAAACTTACATGTCAAACAAACTTTAATACGCCTGACCTAGCGCAAACAGCGGCGGGACATCTGTGTCAATGTCACGTCCGAGAACGGTGTCTACAACGATATACTATGTAGTTCCACTGCGCGTAGGAATCATGTGGCTTCTAATGGATCTGGCGCGTTTAGTTATATATTAGAGTGTGTGCACCTTGTCACAGTAGGTAACTTATATATAACACAGAGGTCAATTTGTCTATTATACGTCTGTGTTTTATGACAACTGAGATTTAAATAAAATGAAAATATTTATAACTGTTATAAACAAAAAATTATATACCTACGTAAATCGGTTTATTCGCTGCCCTTTGGACGATATCGAATACGACCTTCTACGAGATGCCGCAGACAGATACACAAATACTTATAGATGTTTCTTTCTGTTCTCTCTGTTTCTTCTAGATACTTTACTTGTTTAACTTAAACACCTCTAATTTTGGTCTGGGGTTCAAAATGCAATGAATTCAACAAACTGGGTTTAAATAACGTAGTATTAGTATTTATTATATAATTCAAGTACAGTCGAACCAACTGAATCATGACCCACTTCGCCGATCATTCCTTTAAAATCATAAATGTAGTTAGGTTTCTTCGCTTTTATTCATGTTGCACTTAGTACGTTTTAAATATGAATAAAAATGCGTCATTACGGGTCAGAGATGTATGCAATTTTAACCTTTGTTATCACTGCACTAGATATGTTTTAGACAAAGCAGTCTTAATTTGAATTTCTATTAAGATGTCATTCATACATAATCCAAACTCTTTTCACTACGGAGAAAAGGTATTATAATTTTAAAAATAAAGTGACGTTGCGTCTGATGTCAAGTTGTAGTCTGTCTGAAAAAATTGAAACAATAATTGAATTGAATTAAAACAAATCGTATAATGGCGAATTTGGCAGAACAAAGAGCTCGGATAGTAGTGCTCAGTGAACACGGCTCTAGCATTCGGGAAATATCACGAGAGTTAAATATAAGCCGGAACACAGTCAGAACCTGGATCAGAAGGCACGCTAAAGATGGTACCCTTGAAGACAGACGACGATATAATCATGGCGTTCGTCGGATCACGAACCAACAGAGAACGGAAATGCAACACCATTACGAAGAACATCCTTTTACTGATACCCGGTATTTTGCGGCACGTTACGACGTATGTCTACAAACAATAAGAAATAATTTGCACCGCACTGGGCTGCATTACAGGCATTATGCTAAGAAAGCTCACTTAACGGATGCACACAAAATTGCGAGATTAAATTTTGAACGTAATTACTTAGACTTCGACTGGACAAACACCATCTTTACAGACGAAAAATCGTTTTGCTTTTCTCAATATGGTCGCTTAACTTTGTGGCGTTACGATAACACTTGATACACACAGGATCACGTAGTGCCCAACCAATTATCTGGCCGAATTTCAGCTAACATGTGGGCCTGTATGGATGCTGGAAGTGTAGGCGAACTTGTTCAAATTTATCCTCGTCAAAATGCTAAGAACTATGTCGATTTATTGGAAGAATCAATGTTACCGACTTTGCGAACAGTTTACCCGCGTGAAGAAGTGCCAGTATTCTCCTACGTTCATGATAATTGTCCAGTGCATACTGCCAGAATTGTCTCCAATTGGTTTACCCAACATGAAGATCAAAACCACAATGTTTTTATAAAGTTATTTTCTAGTTTTTCAGTTTACCAAGTGAATGCCATTTTTTTAAACTTAATAAAACCTATTGATGATATTAATAAAATAAAGTTTATAATTCTTCAACTTTACTATTTTATTATATAGTGACCACCACATGTTCCAAATGTGATTTTATAAAGAAACTGGGCCTGTTACAGACTAGGGATGTAAAGCGGTAAAATTACCCCGCTAAAATACGGTAATATTCGGTAAAAAACGTTTTAAACGTACTCATACCCACTAGGCCACTAACTAACTACTATTACGATTACACTATTATTACGAAAGTGAGTATGTTTGTGTAAATGTCTTTACGCTTTAACAAATAAATGTATTGAATGAGATTTGACAGATATATAAGAAATTTTGGAATTTTAAAAGACAGACAATGGGCTCGTTCGTACTAAAAACCTCAAAAACATTCGAGATACGAATCACATCACACCTTTCGTGCGTTCAACATGTGAACTGTCGGTGTCGAGTGGAATTTCAAGTACGAATTTGTCTAAGATATGTTGCCAAAATACCATCCCAAATTAGCTTGATTTTGTGGCATATAAATTTTTACAAATAATGTAGGTAGTTTTTCGAATAGACGTTCAGATAATTTAGTTTGTTCAGTCCTCAGAACAATAACTAAATATTGTTCTGAGTTTCAGTCGCTCACCGTCACCGACAGCGGAACGGCAAGAGCGCTTATCACCGCACAACACAGCACAATATGGTCAATTGCACTAATCGGCAACGTCGCATAATGGTTTTCATATTTGCCTTGTCAGCTGTCAGTGTCTTATAAAATGATAACAGGTTCGTTACATGCGTTACATGTAATGTATGTTCAAGCGAATTTCAACCTACTCGTATCAAAATGACTGTAGGAAAATGACCTTAAGGTGGGTCATGATTCAATTTGGTCGACTGTACGTAAGTACTTGGTACGTATACCGGGATGGCTGAACATATCGTGTGAGCTTAAAGCTTAAAGTTTGGTACGCGAAAGGACATGGACGGAATTTGTATGAGCTGTGCTTTGATCATTTTTTGTTTGTTTATTTCATGTTAAGGTTAATGTTTTGAATCATTTACCTATTCATGGTGTTATGTTACGTGTTAAGAGGAAACACTACGTCGAAGTGCCATGCAAAATTTTCATACAAAACACAGAAAAACGACGTTTCGTAGTCCCCTGTTTCCTCCTTTAGAATTGGACCAATTTTTATTACTTTTGCAGCATCGGTTAAAGCAAGAGATTTTCTATGTCTGTATGTTTGATTTTTGTTTAAACCAGCCACATAATGTTTCTTAAGACGCCTTAAAACGGAGTGGTTTCGCAAAATTTTAAAGGCTCCTTGTTATTAAATAAATAACTTAATGCAAAAAAAAATATATAAATACGTGAAGTACCTTTTGGCCGCCCTCGCGCATCGCCTGGTACAGGTGCAACTTGCGAGTGGAGTCGCTTTTTCTAAAATGACTAACTACATAAATACATGAGCCCTGATCTGATCATAACTCTCACGAATATCCGGCGTGAAATAATGCCACTTGGTGCTGTTGTGTTTTATCCGGCCAGTGAGTGTTCCGGAGGCCCATCCCCCCCACCCATCTCACAATTCCTATTCCTTCCTTAAACGACGGCAACGCGCCTGCGATTCTTCTGGTTTTGCGGGTGTCCATGGGCGGCGGTGATTACTCTCCATCAGGTGACCCGCCTGCTCGTTTGCGTCCTTCTCTTATATATATATAAAAAATCAAATGCCACGTGTATGACAGAGCATAACTTGAAAACGACTGGACCGAAGTGGCTGATTTCTTTTATCGTTGGGTTCAAAATTGTCAGGCCATAGGTTTGTGTGAAATAAAAAGTTTGATATTTCGTTAGTTTGGATACAGGGTGTTCACGCGGACGAAGTACCTATAATATAAATATTTAGAGGAATGTGTAAGCTAAGAATGAATAAGCTTTTATTCGCACAAAAGATCCCAATGGTACTGCGGGAGGCAACATCTGCAGGCCCCACTAAAATAAGACAGAGGAAAGTAAAATCATATCTACGCTAGTGTCCTCAAAGAGCCCGAAGGCGCGGCGGCTAAGGCGTTCCGTTTGTGCTCGTATACCAGTTAAGCAATTTTCGCAATACAGGAACAATGGATGGGTGACCAAGTTTAAAAAAAAGATCTATTGCTCCTCCTTGCTTGCTTCGGAAGGCACGTATAATCGTTAAATCCGGTTGTTGCCGTAAGATAGCAGTCGTTAAGGCCGGGTTTCCACTGAGGCAGAGCTGAGCGGAGCGGAGCTGAATTTGACCAATCACGATGGTCAAAATCTCCGCTCCACAAGATTTCGACCATCGTGATTGGTCAATTCAGCTCCGCTCCGCTCAGGGGGGTTAATTATTCTTGAACGCAAACTTAATCTCAATACAATTCCAATGCGATTAATACGTATCGATATTGGGATAAGTAAAGATAATTCCGAAACGCCATCTCTATAATAAATTGTTCAATCAATTTCCACGCTATTTAATTCCAATGTGGCGGTATTGTCGCTTACAAAAGAGCCATTTGACATTTTTTAGATTTGTGATTGGAAATTGATTAATGCAATTGTGTTTCAAGAGTAAGCCTACTGCTCCGCCTCAGTGGAAACGCTCCCTAACACCCACCAAACTGCATTGGGCTGGCTACCGTGGGTGGTGGGTATAGTCTAATCTCCAATCTACTGTCCATATGAGTAGCTCTCTGCCCACCAGTGGGATGATTAGAGGCTGACTAGCTGTACCCGGCTTGCGGTGCAATGCAATTTTCATAGATTTAGCTTCATAACTGACGGAGTTTCATACAAAGTTATTCTTACCCCCTTAAAGGATTTCCAAAAATCCATTCTTTCCAAACCTACGATACAAAAATATAAAAGCATAGTGCAAAATTTCAAGTTTCTAATTTTAGTAGTTTTAGATGACGACGACTGACATCGAAGGATGACTGACCTGAATATGCTGCTTCAGCACCGGATAGTACAAGTAGACGCATTGTAGGTTGTATTCCCTAGTAAGCTGCTGCGCTTGGTCCCGGATCTTGCCGAACGAGTGCTGGGTGGCTGAGCACGTCAGCAGCTCGGTGCGACCCATCAGCGTCAGGAACTCGGACACTTTCTCGTATACGGATGACTCCATGTTCTGCATACAGGATTGCAGTTCCACGAGGAAGTAACGGTTCTGTGGGAGGATGTCAATTGTTAGCACGTGTGTAATACAGCTAAAATGTTGCTTTTTTTGTTCTTTAATGACATGGTCCTCACTTTGCTCCGTGATTCGCACAGACATATCTATATATCATCTACCAAGAGATTAAGAAAGACTATTCAAGAGTCAAAGAGTCAAGAGTCAAAATATATTTATTTAATAAACTCAATTAATAAGTACTTTGAATAGTCCAAATCTTTTTTAACCTACCACCCATTCAGGACATAATTTTTTAACTGTGGCAAAGAATGGGCGCAAGAAACCACAGCGCACAAAAGCAACGACATTTACAAACAAATAAAAAAAGAATATGTTGTTACCAGGTCAATGCAAAATATGAATTTAAAAAATAATAAATGATGCAATACAAAACTACAATACAATGTAGTATCAATTAGTTAAAGACAATTAGAAATAGCTGTTGGAGTGCTTGGAGCATTTCAGATCTAAGCTGTTTTATCTTCTGTGTAATCTGACACTTTATAATAAGCTTTTTACAAAGCTTTTCTTTGATTTTGATTTTAAATTTATTAAGATCTAATTTCTGAATATCATTTGGTACTTTGTTGTAAAATCTTATACACAGACCCTTAAAAGAATTATTTATTTTATGGAGAATAGTATAAGGTACTGCTAATTTGTTCTTACTTCTAGTGTTTAATTTGTGAATATCACTGTTTTGGAAAACATTTCAGTATTTTAACGTGATGCCTAGAAACACAGTGGTGTCCACAGGATTCTCATTCTTATCTTTAATTTGTACACTAGTTGTTACTTGCTTAACATTAGGCAATACAAATCTTACACATTTGGTTTTTCCCTCGTTTAATAGTAAGTTATTTACACTGAACCAGTGAACAATCTTTGAGATCGCATTATTCACATCGTCATAATTTGGGTGTCGTCGTTTCACTTTGAATAAAAGTGAAGTATAGTATAAGTAGGAAAAACACAGTCAATGCATTCGTTAAATATGCAAGCTAAAACTGGAGCTATTGTCATATTAAGCTGTATGTCAATTAAAGAGCATTCATTGCATCCGGAGAAGCGGAGAAATATTAACCAATAGGATTGGATTAAATCTCCGCTCCGCTCCAGTGGACAATCCTATTGGTTAATATTTCTCCGCTTCTCCGCACCGCAGCCTCGCTCAGCTTCAATGGACAGAAAATAAATAGTAGTTTCCCAGCAATATTTCTGCTGGACCAGATTTGTTTTGATGAACATTTTGCTTAGTATTATATTTCGACTTCGGCAAGGGTATTTTAATACCGTGTACACATAATATAGCCTTTGTAAACCCTTGTAAACCCACCAACCCGCATTGGGCTAACGTGGTGGGTTTTTGGACTAATCGCTCCATGTGCTGTATGTTCACGTGAACCCTGCAGTGGGACCGTTATAGGCTGATGATGGTAAATAGGTCCTGTGTGGGTGGCGGCTCACTTAAAGTATCTAGTAACCCATCTGTTGAGTCTCCCCTGAGTGTCACAAAAGGCGACTAACGGACAAAAAACTGCATTTAATCCAACAGCAAAGAGCGGCGATGGGCTCACCACCTCACACGCTGAGCACATGTGCAGTTGTAATTTGGTGCTGTGGACCATGGCAGTGGACTGCTTCTGCCCATTGCCTAGTCTCTGACTAACCCTTTGGGGATAATAGTAGTGATTATACAGGGTTTATTTGGACCCTCCGCCAAAAGCAAATATGGGGTAAAAATTGTAATAAAAAATATTTGACGTAATAATAATGCATGTTTTCTTTTTTTAAATGCAATTTTTTGCCTACTTTTTATATCCTATATTGCTAGGTGCGTGCGCTCACGTTCGTGGGCAAAGGGACGGCGATGGCGGTGCGCCGTGCGTAGGTGGCAATAATTTTAATTTTCAAGGAAAAGTTGAGACAAAAGGAAACAATATGTTTTTTTGTTTCATTTAGTAATACCGCTGCTATAGGATCACGTCAAAAAATATGGTGGGGTGTCCAATATTAACCCTGTGTGTATTTATATACCTGGTGAGCGTTGGCGGCTGCAAGGCTGAGTAGGTAGTCGTTCCTAGCTCCAGTGGACTTCTCCTCCAGCTGGTCCCGCCGCGATGAGACCTTGGCGCTGTTCTTCTGGAGCGACGTGATGGACTGGAAGAATGAGCCTTTCTTCTTCTTCAGTCTGCACCAAACCATTTTCAAAAGTTATAAACAAGTTCATGTTATGTGAAAGTTAAAATACTTTAAGGAGACAATAGTTATTTGTTATGCAAGGCTGCAAAGTTGGTTTTTGGTGCGAGTACTTGTATTGAAACCCGAGGGTTTCAAAGGTACAAGATGCAAAATAATTTTGCTAGTGAGGAAAACGCTAGGTGCAAAAAAACAGCTTAGTTATTAAATTAGTGTTAATTCATTTAACTGCAATTGGTAATATTGATAGTAATTTTTATTTCATTCAGTCCAGTGCTGCTACCTGTAGCTGGCCAGTGCGATTATTCGAAGAAATAAGGTTGGCGCACTGACATAATTTATTATTATTTAATGCATTTTAAGTGGACTTGCGGTATAGAAAAGTATAGAATAAGAAAGGTTCGAATTTAAAAAACTCTTTCCACGTTAGCGTATAAAATGCACTTTTGCACTCAGATTTCTAATGACAAACAAAATCTTTCCTAGGTTTCCGAAAAATATATTTTTTTAATTTTGGAAGTGATTAGCTTACTCTTAAGGGCGAGCCTAGACGACATTTTACGACAACAAGCGGGACCAACGGCTTTAAGCGCCTTCCGAAGCATGGAGCGGATACGTACGGGTGTTACAACTTCTCTATTCCATCGACAATAAGATGAACTTTTTGCGAGAGAACCAATTTCCTTCCATCCATCCGCAAACAAATCACAATCAGGGTCACTGTCACCTAAAGTAATACTGCTCTAAGGGCGGGCGCACACTAGGCCACTAGTCGCGGCCACTAAACGCGACCACTAGTTAGTGGCTTAATTAAACGCGGCTAGCAATCGCAGCCGCTAGTACCTTAGTGGCGGCCACAGTCGCCGCCACTTAGCCACTACTTTTGGCTAAGAATTCCCGCCCATGGCCGAGTGTGCGCGCGATGCGAAATGTATGAAAAAACTCGTCCACCGCTTGTGGTCGCGTCTAGTGTCCGCCACCAGAGGCTCAATGAGCGCTTGCTCTAAGGCTCGTATTCTATAACCAAACTCACACTCAAATCTCTGCTTGAGTACAGTTAGAAAGGGATGGTGCTATTCATCTCATATATCGCCATCTTTTTCTAATTGTATTTAAGCATGGATTTGATTTTGATTTTAATACACGAACCTAGAGTTGTTGGTAAGGCCCCAGGCATAGTAGAATGAAACTACTATGCCCCAGGGCTACTAGTTAGGACAGTTGTCCAGGAGAGCGATAGCGCAGCCAAGAAACGAGCTTTCAAGAGATTCAAGATTCAAAAATAATTATTCAGCTTAAATGAACTTCGATATTAGCATTTATACTTTAACTTGAAATGAATTAATAAACCGTTATGTTAGAAAACAAATGCTCTTTGTGTCTACGGAGTCAAGAAATGTACGGAAAAAATCTGCAGTTTTCAATTAATGTGTAAAATCTAATTTAACCCGAATGTCAGTGTAGCGTTAGCTGGAATGCAATGAGTAACATGTTTGCAACATTAACCAAGCCATTTTAAACTTGATACAGTGATGAAACTTTAAAAGCCTGTAGTACTTTGTAAGTCCGCTTGCTTGGAAATAAAGTTATCTAAATAGGCATAATAATGCATATTGAAAAGCCCAGAGCATGGGTACAAGAGCTTTGCTTGTACAGTGTGATACAGATGAATGCAAACAACATTTCTCCAGCATAAAAAATTAGCGTAATTGGTAGTGACTTAGAAAGAAAGCTTACAGAATTATTGTTCAAATGTGTACCTTTCTAGTAAATTGTTACGGGTCTCACTGAAATGGGAATACCTGGAATTGTTACGTTCAAATAGAGTTGATATTAAATGTCGCTTTAAATTTGAACATAATATTTATTCAGCAATGGCTGCTCGCTGTAGGAATTCAATAGGTTAAATTTTCTCATATGAAATGATGAATTGTTAATTGTTATACAAATCTGAACTGTCTACCTAATTGGATTCAGTTCATGTTACGTGCAATTTAAATGGCGTATTCTTGTAAATATAACGAACAGCTGTTGAGAAGCGGCACAGGAGGAAGTATGTTCTATTATACATACATACTTATATTCAAGACTATTATCCCCGAAGGGTTAGTCAGAGACTAGGCAATGAGGACAGCAAAAGCAGTCTTCTGCCATAATCCACTTTTCACCAAATAGCGACTGCACATGTCACGCTGAGCACATGTGAGCCTATCGCCGCTCTATGCTGTTAGATGTATGTGCAGTCTTTAGTTTGTTAGTCGCTTTTTACGACACCCAAGGGAAGAGAGGGGGTGGTAGTATTCTTTCACCGCTACGAGACACGTGTTCTATTAAATAGTATAATATCGTATAGTAATAGTAACTTCTTACATTCCTATTAACTTATTAAAACGAGTAGATAAGTATGACTAATCTACCTAGATTAGTATACCTATACTCGTATACAACAGCGAAAGTAACGATTAGAGGCTTAAAATACAAAATTAGTAAAAATATATTTGTTCTTATTATGCTCGATAGTCGATAGTGCAGTGGCTAAGGCGTTCCGTTTGCGATCTTGCCCGTTAAGTAACTTTCGCAATGTCGGGGCACTAGATGGGTAACCAAATTATAAAACATCTCTATCTTCTCCGTGTTCCGGTTTTTGTTGTATTATGGGAGTCGTTACCACCCACCAACCTCCATTGGGCCAGCGTAGTGAGTATTGGCTTAATGTCCTCATGTGCTGTTGCCAATGGGGAGGCCGTGCCAAGCAGTGGGACTTTTATAGGCTGATGAAAATTATGATGAATATGATACTGAGCTGGCAAACAAGTTTACGGCACGACTGATTGAAAGGCCCTTTCCTCGTGGCCAAACTAAAATGCTAAACTAATTTGGTCACGAGGACACTTAATTCCTCGTAGCCAAACCGTAGTCATAGTTTAAAAATAACACACATGTATTTTAACACGTTTTCAAAACAGCAAAACTGTTTAAATAATATTAAAACTTAGCCTTCTTTGTCGAAAACAAAAATATTTTTTTTAATCTGGTAGTGTCTTATTTCTCCGTGATTTGGCTATTACATGAAGTTTTTTTGTCAAATACAATTTTTATTTTATTTCTGTTGGTCTCTTATTTCTCCGTGATTTGATTATTACATGTACAGTGTATGTTATTTTTAAACTATGACTACGGTTTGGCTACGAGGAATTAAGTTTCCTCGTGGCCAAATTAGTTTGGCATTTTAGTTTGGTTACGAGGAAAGGGCCGATTGAAAGCGGTTATCACAGCCCGTGCACTAATGCAGCACTAACTGCCGTACAAAGAGACGTCAATTAAGTTTTAATGACAATCAAGTCTCTTGCTGTCACTTTCTTATGTATAGTGCTAAATAGAGAAGGAAAGACATTTAAGGCAATTTACCAACAACAGGAAGTCCTGAACGGGGAGCTAGTTTTAAATATTTTGCAGTAGGTACCTAATGATTTTAACTGAAAAGAAGAAGAAGAAGAAGTAGTATTCCGAGAAGAAGGGCGTGCTATTGATATTGTACTGAGCAGCTGAACCAACTTCATCGAGTGTCATGTACATCCACCCATTTTACTTCCATTTCAGTTGTACGACAAGACAAAGAGGAAACTAAGATAACTATAGACCACAGGAAATGGAAATATTATCCGTTTACGTCCGTCTAACTTAGAGCTTTAATATCAATCTGTCTAAACTGCTTGTTTACGAGCATTGTTGTCTAAGAACAGCCTTCAGTTGCATCAAGGGCTTAATGTTATTTTCTCCATTCAGTATTCTGTGTTTTCGCTGTGTGCTACGGATTCGCCGTAGCCTGATGGCTTTGTGTTCATAACAATTAGTTCTTTCCTAGAGAAACTTATTGTTAAATTTTACAATACTGTGTTGCGGTATGTAGGGAGGTTACAAGCTTTTTTTACCGGGTAAGCTATTCGCCAACTTGAGCTCAGGAAAGATAAAATCGGAAGCGTTAGTATATCACTACCAATGACATACACCGTGTCATTGATCATACTATAATTGCCTTGTATCTGTAGAAATTGGTAAAATTAAATTGTTACACCAGTTTTATGTAAATGTATACTTAGTTGTATACAAATGTTGGCAATCCTAAATAGAATTAAATTAAAATCGCTACCAAAAATGGTTGTATTGATTTATTTTTCGCGGCTGAAAGCGCTCTGCTTTCATCTTACCTGTCGATAAATCATGACAATAGATAGGATGGAAGCGCACTTCATCCGAAATGATCAACCTCTAAGGAAACTCAATGCATATCTCAAGCTGAAAACAACAATGCTGTAAACATTGTTTTTCAAGGCACAACACACTTAGACAATTCTGTCTAAGAACTAGCATTCGCTAGTTCTTGCCTTTTTCACGTGACTGCTAGGAAGGAATATGTTTTAGAAGGTAGAGTTGTTGGGAATCGGACTCGAGATTTTTGGGTCTAAAACCGATGGTTAAGCAAACATGTATGAATAAATGAATTATGATGTACGAAACTCTAAACCAAATTCGGCCGAGACGATTATTATGTAAGAAAAGCAAAAAATGTTACTTATGGCATAATCTTTTTACAATCTGAAATTGTATTTTCTAGACCTGGATGGACTTCCTGTGTGAAAGACGAAACGGGTAAGAAAAGAGTAAGTTTAGAGTAAAGACGTGTTGTGCTGACCCTATCTAGTAGGATAAGACCAAGATAAATAAAGCAGATGATAATTTTCAGGCGGATAAAATGTTTTTAAAGTTGGACTAGTTGGAAATAAGTTTACGCGTAGTAGCGTTTATGAACTGGTGATGATGATTATATACTATTTTTATAACTATAAAGAAGTTTACTACGCTTTTATAGGCTGGTGATGATGAATGAATCTACACACGGCGTCAGATCCACCTACCCTAACTGTCAAACTTCTAAAATGAATATTGAACCTTACGAACAAACAATAAAGTTCAAAATTAATTGTAGTTTGACAGTTTTCGGAAGGTTGATCGGACGCCGTGTGTACATGCACCGTGTCAACCACGCTACGCTACTGACTTCTCCTCGATGTCCTTGGCTTTGTCCCGCACGTCGTGGGCGGTGTGCTCCTCATCAAAGTACAGCTTCTTGGTCTTGTCCACGTCGGAGACGGTCAGCTGCAGCTCCTTGTGCGCCTGCGCCAGGCAGTCGGTGGCCTGCGGACAAATACATACACCATACAAAACATCAAGAAGAATACACCGGACCAAGCACCAAATCGGCATACACGACAGCGTTTTGGCATTCGATTACATATAAAAATTAGATTCTTGTCTTCTGCACAAACTCCTTAAGAGGGTTTACGCATTTCGGTTTTCCATACAAACTTTCAAGTCGAAATTTTTGTAAACCAATAAGCCAATTTTAATGAAACTTTGCATGCTTAAGTAAATTACAGAGATCTAAATAGTTTGTTGAAAACATTTTTAAAAAACATTTATTTAGCTGAGTTATTGCGATTTAAAGTTCACTATGGAAAGTTTAAAATCGCAATAACTCAGTTAAATAAACGTTTTTAAAAAATGTTTTCAACAAACTATTTAGATCCCAGTATTTTACTTATGCATACAAAGTTTCATTAAAATTGGCATATTGTTTTTTAAAAATTTCGACTTGAAAGTTTGTATGGGAAACCGAATCGGAATATTTTTTTTTCTAATGTCATTAATTATTTTATTAATTAACTACCTCAATTTTCCCTAAATCAAAAAGAGCACGTTGCATAAATTATTTCTTTATTTTTAACTGTTGATATGATATTGTTGGTATGATTTGGTAACGACATAATATTGTTTTGTAAATGTCGTAACTTCATATAAAGCTGTGGAGTTTCTTGCGCCCGTTCTTCTCCACAGCTAAAAGACGTTCTGAATGAGAGTGGGGTGGGTGGGTGTGTAGCTATCCATCCTTATATAGAATAAAGTATATTTTTAGACGATTCAAAAATGCTTTTTATTAAGTTTACTTGAATAAAGAGATTATGACTAAGACTATAAAAAAATAAAAAAATAAATAGATTCGCAATCCTATACTAAATCGTAGCGGTATAGTGGCAGCTTTGGCACATTATGTACATTATGATTTTGAATACCAACATTTTTGATGGAGCACTTCAGCATGTTGACACTTTGAACTAGAACTGAATGAGTGCTAAATATCACGCTGGGTTCTTTTTTGGGCTGACGTTTTAGAGCGTTCATGTGCATCTAGTTTTCATACAGGATTTTTATATATTTACACAAACACGAAACAATAATAATAAAGTATTAAAAACTAAAACTAAATAACTTAAAAACTAAAAACCCAAAAATATCTTTAAGGATATTATCCGCTCGGATTTTTATTATATGTACACATTTTTTTAATATAATTCAGTAACGTTAATAGACATCTTTAAAATTTTTTTTATGTTTATTTATTATTCATTATTTATATAATTTGTCCGGCACGATAAAAAATAACTCGTGGATACCGGGCGAACGAAAGGTCACGTGTAACGTAAAGGTAACCTAACCTGGGTATCCTGTGGTATCGTAATGTGCGCGGTCCCGGTCGATTGACCATGATTAACGGTATTTTTGTGGATATGTTTGATCAATTTTAGTTTCTTTATTTTTCACTTTAAAAAATTAAATTAAATCTGTAGCTCTAGATTAAGTTAGGTACCTACTCTATAATTTAAAAATATATGTACACAGATAAAAATAAAATCCTGTCTATGATATAAGGTTTTGGTTCAAGCCTCTGGACCCCACGTTCATTACACGGTGGTTTTGATTCCCTCGAGGTTGCTAACATAGGTGGGACATATCAACTAGTGTATCCCTTTACCCAGCTCGTTTTTGCCCTGGAAAATCCGGAGGTGGGAGATCCCCCACTTAACCCCTCAGTCTTGGATTTTTTGACACTTTTTTGACACTAACTGTCAACGTCAAATTTGACAGAATCGTGCACAGACTATGCGATATTTTGCGATAACAATACATAAGATGAACCACAGAACCGAAATAACCAAACTTGTTCATACTAAAATAGTCTGTAAGTCTATGAAAACACGGTACAAAGTCAAGTGTGTTTTTGTAGGTGCGGTCTCATGCGACCGCATGGGGTTTGAGGGGTCTGGGTTTATGGCATATATATACTCGTAGGTTCCCAACTATTACCCCAAAAGATCAGACAGCGATTAGGCAACGAGGACCGCAGATCTGTAGTCCTCTGCCATAGTCCACGTTTCACCAAACTACACCTGTACACGTGCTCAGCGTTATAGGTGGTGTGCCCATCGCCGCTCTATGCTGTAGGATGTATGTGCAGTCTTTAGTCCGTTAGTCGCCTTTTACGGGAAAGACGCAAGACACCCAAGGGAAGAGAGGTGTTGGTAGTATAATTTGAAAGAGCACGCTATGCCACACGGCTTGGAGGCTAAACCATAAGGACATATAATATCCGGTATGGCACTACCTCCTCCCAGCTGGTTTATGCCCTGAAAAAGCCGGGGGCGGGAGAGCCGTCATTAACTGGTTTTAAGACAAGACAGAAGAGTATTCTTCAATTTGTAACTGCACTTTACAGAGTTACGTGGGCGAGACTGGCGTCTTAAGCCCTGATAGTAGGCAGCCGGGAAAATAATTTTATTATGAATAGGAACGTTAAAGAATTTAATTATGTAGTTGGAAATAGGCGTAGTGAAAGCGTATAGCTTCAGTCAGAGAAGCCTCGGCTAGGGCTTTATAAGCCTAGTGAGTCTACTACCAACAATAAAGAGTCTTTAGAACCAACTCTTGTTGATGCTTCAAGTTTCAATTCTGAATGATAGATTGGATGCGCAACTAGTCTAGCTTTGCTAAATGCACAAAGTTGCGTCCTTATTGAGTCTTGATTTGTACCTTTAATAATAGGCGTTGGATAATTTTTGCGGATTATTTTAAGTACCTATACCTACCTTGGCTTAGATCCTGGTATTTTAAAACGTCCAGTGTCTTGTTTGAATGCCCCGATTTTGTAACTTTTCACTAAGTTAGAATGTCAATGTCAGGCCATTGAGATAGAACAGTAGACGATTCAAAATACACACATCAAAAGTGTCTAGGGATCAAGCATTTTTATGCGGATTTCTTGAGATTGAGATGTGGCTTTGTAATAAATTTATGATTTTATAAATTTATATGGATCCTTTTTGGTGCATTTCATAATTTGAAACAGGAACTTTCAATCAATTTCTAGTAAAAGATGAAAATCAGCTGTCAATATTTTCCCTATAAAAACATACAACGCATTGAAGACATTATTAGTGCTACTGTTTCCCTACTACTGATTAAAACCAACGTTATTATGGAGCGGCGACGTCATTTAAGCAGGGAAGAAATGCTCAGAGCCGTGGGAATGATAGAAGCTGGTTCCCGGCAACGTACTGTGGCTTTAGCTCTGAATACAAGTCAGAGTGTTATCAGTCGACTTTGGACACGTTACCGAAGCACTGGTACCGTGGCTGAGCGCCATGGAGGACGGTATCGCTGCACCACACGGAGACAAGACCGATACATTCAAATCACAACTCGAAGAGCTCCAACAATAACCGCCATGATGTTAGCCGTGAGGCTTCATCACTCTTCAGGGAACTTAATTAGCGACCAAACAGTCAGAAACCGGTTGCATGAAGTGAACCTTCATTCCCGAAGACCGCTAAGGGTACCACCTATAGCAATGCACAATCGTAGGATTCGATATCAATGGGCTCTTGAACACAGAAATTGGGCAGAAGAACAATGGCGTTTCGTGTGCTTTTCTGATGAGTCTCGTTTTGGTATGAGACCGGATACAAGACATATACGACACTGGAGAACCCCTGGACGCCAACAGCGATTAAAATCCTGCCAGGAAGTCCATCCTTATAGTGGTGGAACCATCATGGTATGGGCGGGTATTTGGATCGGCGGAAGAACTGAGTTGATTTGGATCAGAGGCAACCTCAACGCTCAAATTTATGCTGAGACGATTGTATCAGACGTCATCGTTCCTCTACAAGTGCAAATCGGTCCCTTATTTCAGTTAATGCATGATAATGCACGACCGCACACCGCATGAGTTGTAAGACAGACTCTCGCCGCAGCTAACATCAATGTCATGCCCTGGCTTGCTCAGTCGCCAGACTTGAACCCGGTTGAGCATGCATGGGATATGCTACAGAGAAGAGCTCTGCCGAATATGGAGGGTATCCAGTCGCAAGAAGACCTTTTTTTGTTGTTGCAACGAACATGGGCGGCCATTCCACAGCGTGATTTGGATGAACTCATTTTGAGTATGCCAAACCGATGTTCTTGTGTTGTTAGTGTTCGCGGTAGAAACACGGATTATTAATTGTTTAAGTTACCCAATAAAATTTTAAAGAAAACTGTTATTTCAGTCTTTTTTTCGAACTTTAATGTTAGTGGTTCAAATGTCAAAAATCCCTTTATTAGGAAAATGGCAAATTTCTTTATTAATGCAAAGGTGACTTGGTTTATCGTTACTGTAGACAAACGAAAACACTTTATTTGATGAATCCTTAAAGAAAATTTTAATTAATATCAATCAGGAGAAAAGTTATTGCAAAAATATATGTTGATCCCTAGACACTTTTGATGTGTGTAGTTGCAAAGAGCCTAGGTCATGTACGACTGAATGGAAATAGGTCCAGGTAATTTTTACGCTAGTTTTCGGGAAATGGGCAAGCAAGTTTGGTGCTCAAATACGGAATACGTTGTCCCGTACCAGCTGATCACGCCATTACTCTTAATCTTTTTAATCATTTTAACTCTCACAATTAATTTATCCACATTAAGAGTCAGATAGTAAATGGTTAAAAATAACAAATTATTTTAACCGTTGCGCTTAGCGGTGAAAGAATACTACCAGGTGTAGAGGGGGTCCTCTCTTCCCTTGGGTGTCATAAAAAGCGACTAACGAACTAAAGACTGCACATAAATCCAACAGCATAGAGCGGCGATGGCCTCGCCACCTGTCACGCTACGCTGAGCACATGTGCAGTCGCTGTTTGGTGAAAAGTGGACTTTGAAGGAGGACTGCTTTTGATTTCCTCATTGCCTAGTCTCTGACTGACAATTTGGGGATAATAGTCATGATTATATGTATGTATGAATTATTTTAATCACTCAAAATCGCCAATTTAAAATCTATATTATCTTTTTATCTATATGTTATTGCATGAGTTCAAAGCCGGACTTTAAATATGCTTACTTATTGATTTATTACACTCATAAACTTTTAACGGTGCAACATACAGAAGATAACAAAAAGATTTATAGTCACTGATTACCTATACCTACTCGTAGTTATCACGTTAGCTGCAAAATAGCATCGCATCGATGCAAACGAGAAAGTTTTAAGCTTTGTTACGGGATCAAGGAAACTTAGAGTTGAGAGGTTGCGTAAACACTATCAAAATTGTAGCTAAATGTAGGTAGTAAAATGACATAATCACGCGGTTTAACTTGAGCTGAAGCGCAATAGCTTGACTAAGCAGCGGCTAGTGAAAGTATCTCGAAATCTTCTCTAATTTTGAAGGGAACAAATTACGCAGCTGACCAAAGTATCTGGACTGGAGCTCAATCGCGATGGGTTACTTAAGCAACGGTTAGCAAGCCAATAACGCGGCTGGCCAAAGTATTTGGAGCTCAATCTAGGCTTGTCTTGCTATAGAAACAAAAACCTCAGTTACTTTTCACCGCCTTACCAAACTAGCTCAGCCTTTCCAAGCTCAATGCTTGCTTAAATAGCTGCTAGCGAGACAGTTTCCAAATATACTTAGTTATTTTGGAAGTGTATAATTACGCGAATATCAAACCTCAAGACCTCAAGATCTATCTTGCTAAAGCAGCGACTAATGAAACTATTTCAAAATCTTAATTAGCTTCAATGCTGACCAAACTACCTCGAGCTCCATCGTGATTCGGAAGATACGATTGCATCTAATCACGTCTTCCGAGCTGTGGGCGCCGCCGCTGCCGTCAAATGACAGTCGTTAGCAGATAACGCTTCGCAATACGTTTATCAATTCTGCGGTGTAGTGAACAGCAAAAGGCGATAATCAAAACTAAAATAGAATACCAATAGTCATGAAATATGGTACTAAATGTATTAGTGAATATTTGCTGTAGGTAATACATTTGAAATGCTTTTATATAAGGTAACTGCTAGACACCGCAAGAAACTTCAAGGGCTGGTCTGGTCAAGTGTTTTAAACGTGACAAAAATGACAAAAAAGGAATTCGTGTTTTATTCATTTTTAATTACATAATTCATTTTGTAAATATTAATTGGATAGTCTTTGAGTATCTAATTTATTTCAAAGCAATAATATAAGAAAATAAAATGAAAAACAATTAAAAAGAACGATTATTTACTACGCGCGGGCAACGGCCGGCCGGCCGACCGTCTTGACCCGTTCGCATCAGCTGGGCGTTAAGTACCTACGTTAGTCTGCAATGAGACCATTTTTGTCATGTTTAAAACACATGACCTGAAGTTTCTTGCGGTTTCTAGCAGTCACCTTATATAATTTGTAATGGTATTCTGGTATCGATCATCTTTTGCTGTCTGACTACTAGTTACCCAAGTAACACAGAAAGCTGTATATTTAATCACTTGTGGTCATAAATGTTGCTTACAGAGTATTAAAACCGTTATTATAATTCACTGGTGATCCTTAAGCTGAATATTAGTACACACGGAGCTATATTCTGAATAAGAACTAAATAATGGTAGATATTCTTCACCCTTAAACAGCAAGATGCGTTTATTTGGTATATAACCTACGCTTTTATTCAGCCGTTTTAAATTTTCAAGCCTACTTACTGAATAAGGGCAATTAAGTAGTGGCAAATATGTCATATGCTGTATAATAGAGTAAATGTGTACCTCTAAACGCTGCCTTCCAAAGGGAGTACATGTGTACTGTTACACAGATATATGATATATAAAGGAGTACATTTCGTGTGTTATTCAGTAAATGGTGTAAAATTTCCCTGTTTATCCGTTTCTATACTGCTATTATTTACGACTGAATAGTGGCTGTTTACAAGTTCATCTGAACGTTCTTATTACTCTTGGAGAGCACTTTGAGTATTTTATAACGTATATTGCTTAATAGAGGTTCACATCAGTTGATTTAATCTGGTGATGACTGAATGAGTATATCCCCGTGAATCTTGTCACTTATCAATTCATTTACGTAACAAGTCCCTAAAATGGATCAGTCTATATTATGCGGATCCTTAAAAGTGTATTTTATCACACATTTTATCGATGCTAGTTCGAACGAATATTCAGCCAGTAATCAGTGTATTGCCGTATATGGATTCACATGTAAGACTTTATTACGGCTAAGTTTGAATAAGCAGACATATGTGCCCCATTACGCGGGCTACGGCAGTAATGTTGAAGTATACCGGTTCACATCGCTCTTTAATTTCATCACCATTTTTTATTCTGCATAACCTTAAATATCTACACTGGTATACATAATTTTATTTATTTAACACGAACTTAGTAAAGTAAGGAATTAAAAATAAATATTTTTAATGTGATTATTGGTGACAGACTAGAATAATGACACAATTAATAAGTTTTTACCCGAAATGTTTTCGATTAAATGTGTTTATTTTAGTATAATTTGTAGTAAAAACTTATTTATGAACTGGCGCTTGAAAATTTTCTTAGAAATATATGTATACTCTAACAGTAATTTTGAATTCCCACTAGCTTTCACGTAAAATAATGAAGTTATTAACAAATGGAACATATACCGATATCATACAATCATTTTAAAAACGTATCTTCTCTCACTGTCATAAATATGAATCATCTGTCACTAAAAGTATTAATAGACGTTCTTACAGAACAAATCGTGAACCTTTAACTTAATTACTATAGATATAAAAGCGTACATAGACACCAATTGTCTAAATAAAGGGTAACTAGTGTTTCATTAATTTGCTAGTATTTTGCCTTGTTACCACCTGTTACACCTTATACTGCGATTATAACGTTACTATTATGATGTTACTCAGCAATTGCGAACTAAAGCTGAATAATTTGTGCCCATTTAAGCAGTGTAGTGGCTGAATAGCATGCTACTCTGCTTTTATTCAGTAATTTTATTCAGCGCTAAGTACACAATAATCCATTATTCATCTAGTATTCAGCCTATGTGTGTTACTTGGGTACTGTCCATTGACGCATCACACATTTTTTTACCCCATTGCACGACTTATGTCTAAAAATAAAAACGTCCATCATTTTAAAATAGTCCAATAAGTTATTTGACCTGCCATAAAAATGTCCAACTCTAGAAACAACCGACCAGATACATGACCAGTTATAATAACGTTCAGCCAAAAATATGTCCAACTATAGAAAAACAAACGACCAGATACATCACCAGGTATTAACACAGATCCACTTTTTTTTTTTGCTCGTAGTACTTACTTAGTTATCTTTGTTTTTACAAAATTTGAGAGTAAGTTCTTAATTAACGCCAAAATGATTTATAATATATCTTTTTTAAATAATGAATACAATTTGGACTTTATAGATTTTATGTTTATTTAAAAAAGCAGAAAATGATAGTTGTCATTTAGTCTAAGTTTATTATTCAACCACTAAACGAGGCTATATAGGACCGACGCAACATCAGGTTCCTAACTTGTGTAAAAAGCTTCGGCTCTAAGCCAGCAATGGCTAAGTGAGCCTGCGTCAACAAACGCCTGACGCGCCGGCAAACACTGCTCCCGCCTAAAGTGCGCCAAATACACCCGAAGCTCTGCCCACAGCTTAAACAAGCTGTAATAACATCTAAAAAAGACATTGCCAAGCTTACGGCAGTCATTTCCACTGAGGATGCAGATGCAGTAAGTAGTAAGTAGTTGTACGTACAACATCTACTAACAACACGTCTAGCTTCTCATTGTCCTCAATTCCTCATAGCTTTAAATGCAATTCCATCTTTACTGCTAGTTCACGCGCATAAAATGTGTCACTGGTTTCATGTATTGTTTTATTGGAAACTAGCGGCCCGCGACGACGTCGCAAAGTGTAACGATTGTATGGAGAAAAGGGCGAAATTAATAACTCAACACATATTTAAAAATTGGCTGCTATTTTTTTTGTTTTTTTGTTGTATTTGATTATCTTTATAAAAAAGTAGGTTAACATTTATTTCATAATATTATTTCATGAAAAAAAACAAATAACGAAAATTACTACGAATAAAACGTACAGACGTCTTCAGGAAGACTCAAGGTCTGTTTTAGCCCCGCATCATTTTTCTTTTGAAATTCTTCACGTTTACGAGATCTTACTTTTTATTTAGAACCAATGAATAAAATTCTGATATTTTCCATATTTTTTGGCGAATATTGTCTGGGCATTCACTTATATGCAAAAGCACATGTATTTTATTCGCTACTACAAAGAGTTTTTCCATGTATAAGACTCAGAAGCCAAATTTCGAAAAGATCTTCATTTTAATTTTGACCCTAAAAAAATGCAAATAATCATCAAATCTGCAAGTTTCCACAAGAAAAAATATTGTCAAAATACAGCAGACACACAACTGAATACGAAATAATAACATTCCCAAAGATGGTTTTGGATGTATTTTTGAAAACTCTCGTCAAAGTTAAAAATTTATTTTAGATTTAGTATCTAAGTTAATATTGTCCCTACTAACTCCTAAATCAAAATATTATATTTTTGTATAATACCTACGTACGTTGAGATATGTCCTCCATAATAATATTCAAATCTTATAATAACACAGCTTATAATAAGAACTCCGTAATTATTAATCGTTAGATACACCTTAATATCGTAACGAAAGACGAGATATTTACAAGACGGACTTCACTGAGTGATAACTTATTCACCAGAATGACGATATCTATTATTTCATGTTAATTATAGAGGATAACTATCTATCTTAACTTACCTTTATTTCAAATATACCTTCCATTCTTTCGATTTTTTTAGTTTTGGGTATGGGACGTGACACTGTGCGTCGTCCGCGTGAACACCCGTATTCCGTCACGAATTTCCAAAAATGTTCTTTCGTACAAGTCGTTTTGACTGTTATTTGTACACAACTAACTACTATTTCAAACTATTTCTAACACAACATAATTTTTTTTTTGCCAAATATATGAATCCGTCCTGAAGTGATGCGTAAACATACATTCGTGTTAAGTTATTTTTATTTAGATAAGTAGATAGATTAAAATACTTTTCCGGTAACAACGCCCAACGGCATGAAGAAAGTTCATAAATGCGTATGAGAAAAGAGTGAGCCTTAAAACCATTTTTTTGATGTTACTGTGCCGACAAAGAGGGTTACAGTTGACTTATAGCTTACTTGAACCAACAGTCTTGCACATTCACACTTATCTCACATGACCAACTCTTGAGTTCTTCATACATTTTATATTCTTTCTTGCCTTCTTTCCGTCACGCAAACATTCCCACCGTAACACAACTTTACGCAACCTAGCTGCCCCATATTACTGCTTCAAACTTTGTAACAATTTCAATGCAACTCGCTATAACATGATACAGATTAACAAAGTTATATGACTTTTCATACCCTTGCTGCACCACGAATCGAGAACTTAGCTACAGGACGAAACTTTATGTGTGCTCATAGCCATCGGAGCAGAGGTTGCGTTCTAAGCTTCTAGACCAGTAAACTTACGACAACTTCCAATAAGTTTGACAAAGGCAACAGTTAAGGGATTTCTATAACAGTAAGGTTGTGATAGACAGACTATAACCCGAAAACCCGCATTGGGCCAGGATGGTGAGTACCTGCCCAATCTCTGCAGGTGGGAAGGCCTGTGAAGAGCAGTGGAACGTTTATATAAATATGCTGATGATGATGATGAGACACATCCTCTCGTTCTCAGCTATTTATAAGTATTTCATGTAACATATATGTTGCTGTCTGAAATTAATGTTTTATTTATTGTATTGAATTGAAATTAGAGTAAGTATAAAAGTAATTGAAAGTAAGTTGGTAATGCAAAGAAGGTTTGATGGGTTTTCGGTAATGAGAATATTTATATTTTTTGACAATAAAGTTGAAAAGCCATAAAATTGAAAATGAATAATAAAAACAATGTTTTTCTAACTAACAAGATTTAGAAATTTATCATCCGCACCAGAATTATCGTGTAATTGCATCATTATTACAAATTGTACAAGTACAAAGATTTCACTTCTAACTTACACCTAGGTATTGCAAAAGTTTTAGTTCGTTGTCATTATACGTAACGCGTTCGAACATGCTTTTAAACATGCTCCAGCTGAGCTGCCGGATGTCTCCGATTTCGAAATAAGAACTTATCTGACAATCGAATGTTGCAATAATTGAAAAAATAATCTCTGAAAACGTTATATTAAAAATATCTGAGTATTTAAAAAACAAAGAAAGGAAGAACGAGTTTTTCATTGATTGCTTAATCTATCTAGCCATGGCGCCCTTTTCAAGGAAAGGTTCAGCAGAGACCACGTTTTAACCATTTGCAGTCTTGACGATTCTTACACACTCTGTCTTAGAATAATAACGCTATAGAAAGATAGTCTTCATACAAGCGCTCTGTCAAAAATGAAGCACTAAACCGATTCACACACGCGTGACGTGCGCGCATGGCCGTGATCTGCTGTCTCTTTCCAATTCTATGAATATGAAAGAGACAGCACTGCGGCAGCCGCTGCTACCGATGCTTTAACTTAGAGAATCACACTGCAGTACGTTTATATTTTGACCTAATTAACTACAAGATACTATGAAATACTGAAAGCTTACCTGTGAAAAGTGATGTACACTTCTTTTGTTTTTCAGATGTGTTGTGACACAATTTAACTGCACAAACCATAGATTTAGAATGTACAAGATACACGAAGTGTGGGAGCGAGAAATCATTATCAAGTTTAAATCGCCCGAGAGCAAAAGAGACAGTGAGTGAAGTACCGATATGTCAACTTTTTCTCGCGAATAAGAGGCCATAGCGTCCCAGTCTGTTTTAAATCGCGCTGAAATTCGTGCACTTTTATATTAATCTTTCAATTTAACACTAAGAATATTAAATGTGCAACTATGGCGACATGTTCTGTATGTGAATGTGACGTTACAGGACGAAATAACCCTAATCAATGCACTTTACATTTCACCAACACAATGTAGGTACTTATCTTTTTTGTCACGTCTCCGAGCCGTCATTGTGTATTTTGTACATCCTAAATCTATGGCACAAACCGTCATTTTTTTTTGTTTTTGCGAGACACGTTCGGCGCGCTGTGACATTGAACACTACGGAGCGGTCCGGCGTTTGGTGCCATTTCTGGCTCCAATTAATGTGCTTCAAAATAGGCGCGCCAACTTGGTTTCTATAGCGTTATTATTCTAAGCACTCTGTTTAATGTGCATGTAAACATTGTTTCCCTGATATTTCTGTCTTTTATTTTTACAGTAATATCTAGGTACATACTACATAAATTCATCATTTAAAAGCAGTAATGCAGTAACAATACAGTTATATACGTCACAAAAGGGTCTTTACTTCAAAATAATAAATTAATGATTTTTACTGAGATGGATAATTTTCAACATTTATTTTATTGATGCAAGTAATCAATTAATCAAAGCCTAATCTCTTCGGTCATCTTAACTCAATGATCAAAGCTTAATCTTCCATAATTGAACTGCAATAAAGTTTTATTCGTTTATTTATATATTTAGACATACCAACAGTGTACATATTATTGCATATTAACAATTTTTCATAAACAGAAGACAAGTACGATATAATACCTATAACAGGTACGCACAACATTCACTATTGAACACTTCTAAAATAACAGGAAGTTTAAATTAAGTTTTGAACCAGCATTAAAATAAAGAGCAAAAACAAAAACACTAAAATAAAAATAAAAACTAAGTTTAAAAGAAATAAACAAAAACCAACAATCCCAAGCTATATGCAAGCAGTTCCAGCACCTTATTCTATAAGGTTGTGCTTATCTAAAACAAAGTTCTTAACACACTTCGCTTTGTAGGTACCTACCTATCACATATAAATATAACCTATCTATAACGTAAAAGCAATTTCGCAGCTCACTTCTGCAGCTTTGACTTAAAAGGGGTTCATGAATAGTGAAAGGTAAAGCTTGGAAAAGGAAACCGCACCGTAGCCACCTCACATACCAAGAAGGAGTTATTTCTCCAAATGGCAAAATTTAATTTGCCTTCCTCGCCTTCCTTTGACAATAAAACCAACGAAATCTCGTGTTTGCTCTATTCTAATGGCAATGGAAGAGAAAATTCTATTAGTTTATTAGTTATTTCATTAGGACTGTCTTAAACTAATTAAAAGCTTTACTCTCCGCATTGCCCACAGGTAAACAGTGCGGTTTCTAGGCCCCGCAAGAGTGAGTTTGTCCGACATTGGCATCATTGGCTTTAATAATCTTCTTTCTGCAGTCGAAATAGAACATAACATTTGTTTACGGTAAAATCTCTTTTGGCATATTTACGTCTCGTACGGCCCAGACCTCGCTACCCTTACTACTTAAGAATATTTTGCCATAGGCACTCAACAACTTAAATCTAGTTATTTTGGTGTCCCCACTCAGCATAATTTCGGGATACCAAGTTTACACCCCAGCGACGTTAAGCTTGTGCTGACAGTAGAACTTACCTTCTTGCTGACGAGCATGTGCTAGCAGTAGAGACTTTATTGTTAATAATAAGCCCGGCAAATGACCCCACCCCACCTGATGCTAAGTGGAAGAGGAGCCCAGGCGCGAGGACAACTGGTGCAGTGTGGGTATGTTCAGATTCAACGCGCGTTTACAACTACATGTATTTTATTTAATTAAGTCAGCCGTGTGGGAGGTCCATTTAAACGACTGCAGCAGGATGACCTCCAACAGAGAAAAGTGGCGCGCAGTCGTGAGGCGAATAACATCTGCCCAAATCGCTACTACATGACGACCACGACCGCCCTGTCAAGAGTGTAGCGGATAAGAAGAAGAAGAAGTATTTAATTTAAGAGTACACATGCTGACGCGTGTTTCTATACCGTTCTATAAACGCGCAGTAGCAAAACGCGCGTTGAGTGCTGAACGTACCCTAAGGCCGTAGCATCAGTCACCCTAACCCTGCCAAAGTGCCTCTTCAAGCCTCTTTTGCAGGAACACCTCGAAGGCCGCCAGCCGCGTGCGCGATATCTTTTGTTCTCTTTACTTTCATCCTTAACTTACATTCTTGGCGACGTTCAGCATGTGCAGTAGAACTTATTTTTTGGATTCACCTCCACGGAGACTTTGAGCTTGTGCAGGCAGGAGACTCACCTACACGGTGACGTTGAGCTTATGCTGGCAGTAGAACTTACCTTCTTGGCGACGTTCAGTTTGTGCTGGCGCAGGCACTTGGCCTCGTCGGCGATCTGCTGCTGGAACACCTCGACAGCCGCCAGCCGCGCGCGCGCCAGCTTCTCGTTCTCCTCCAGCACAGTCCGCCACACGTTCCACATGTTCCTGGCGACGAGGGTCAACGTTAGTTGGTTACTTTAGAGCTTTCCCACTCTCACACCAATTGTCTAGCCCCCTTTGAAATTTGTAAATAATGAAAGCTGCCGATGATAAATAAAACTACTTAAAATCATACTTATTATGCACAGAAAACACCCAGACCCGAAACCAATTTAGAAAAACAGTTAATTTTAAATTGACCCGAGCGGGAATTGAACCTCAGAGATATGGCGACGCCAGAACCGTCGTGCTAACCACTCGATCGTAGGTCCAATTCAATGGGTGTTACAGTTAGGGGCAGACAGGATAGCAGTGAAAGTTGCTTGAGGAGGCTTTTGCCAAAAGACATATTGAAACCACATTTTTTTTTTAAAAGTATAATTTAAAAAGTTCTCTCTGAATCTTTGTTCTCATACCTCCCTGAAATTTTACTGTATCAAGGAGATACCCTTAAAACCGGAACGCAGTTAATGTATAACAATTAATTCTTGATTCTGGGCAGAAACCAACCACCATGTTAAGGCGCTGCGCAAACATAGACACTTTCAGTTGCCGACACGGGACACCAATATACAAAAACGCGGCTTCAGTGTTTGAACGCATTGCTAATCGCGTTTTCGTAGAACAAAAGAGTGTGTACGTTTGCGCGGCATCTAAATCACGTCACCTAAGCCGTGGATTCTAGCTGCTGTCGTAAAATGGTAGTCCTTGAAATCCAACAACCTGTATTGGGCCACCGTAGTTGGTTATGGCCCGGTCTTTGCATCTATTATAAGGCTCAGCAGTAGAACGTTTCTAGCTAGCGATGACAATTAGTTAAAGTTAGGAAGAACACTTAAAAGCTTATGCTACAGAGCATAATTTAAAAAGTAAACTACAGAGTAGGCATCGCATCGCAAAGCTTAGTCAAAGTCAAAGTCAAATTATTTATTCAATGTAAACCTTTACAGGCACTTATTGACGTCAATACTAATAATAATAAAAAAACAGTTAACTAACTTATAGTTAAGACTTAACAACTAATCTAACGAGCTATAGTCTGTGCCAGACAAATGCGCATCGCTACCCCCAGTACCACTGCACGCCGAAATAGAATCGCGTCGAACCGAAATATAAGCCGTGGTCATAGAATTGTATAAACAAACGTATCCTGGTACGAGACAAAAATAGCGGGCAAGTGTCTCTCCCCTAGCGACACAAACGGCTAAAATTTATAGATAATTAAAAAAACTTAAAAAAACTATAAACGAAATACACAATTCCGCTTTCTCGTATTGACGTAGTTTTTTCTAGCGGGAGGGAAAAGTGCAACTGCTAGTAGAAATAATAAAACAAAAACACCGGGAAGCTTTGCCAATTCATAAAATGGTTTCTCTGTAAGTACACCTCGCTTTTACTTAAATGTTATACGATAAAAGGCCGTTTACATCAATTGTCTGTATTATTACCATATTGTCATAATAGATTTTTTTGAATATCCGAAAATTTGGCACAGCTGTCGTTCATAATGAACTATCATCATTACATAATTCGTCCCATTAGAAGAATAACGTTACATCTGCAAAACATCAACATTTCAGTAGAGCGTGTTGAAGTTTTTCGCGCAGATATTTGCTCATAGACTGCTCGATTTTTTTAAAAGTATTCTTTTTAATAATAAAATGTAATTAAAGTATGTTGAAGGTTTAGTCCCAGGGGGCACATTTTTGTGTGCTTGGTTTGGTTGGTGTTAGTGGTAGGGTTGTTAAGTCCGCCGGGCTAGCTATTACCATCTTATCTAAGTCTTTCGCTATAACAACGATGTTTATAGCATTGTTGTATTCCGACAGTTTTAATAAGATAGCCAGTTCCTCAGTGGTTGCGGATTCCGGGTGACGGACGCGCTTCCATCTTCGGCCTTATCGTCACTTACCATCAGGTGAGACTAGTTCAATCTACCACAAATCGTCAAAGTTCTTTAATTAATTTTTAACTTTGTATCTAGGGAATAAGGATCCATATCGATCAATGAAATTTGGCAGTTTTAAATAGGTCGATCTGCAGGCGTGTACAAATACATCACATAGGTATAAACGTTTGCTTTGATGTGAGAATCAAACTCGCAACGCTGGTAGTCAGTACCTCTCTAACTTTTTACTTACATAATACAAAGACTTACTTTATATGTAAATGTTACTACTATGTACTAGGTACTTACCTACCACATCACTATCATAATCACTTCATAGTGATATTTCGTCTAATTCAAAAACACATGTAAGTAACCTAGTACTTAAGTAGATACCAAACCTAGGAACCTACCTTTTAGTTTTTATTAAGTAGTAGGTCATTCTTGTGTAGTGTTTGTGTTAAGTACCTACTTCATTTTCGTCCTTCATCTCACCTGATGGTAAGTGACGATAAGGCCGAAGGTGGAAGCGTGCTTTACCCGGAATCCTCAACCACTGAGGAACTAGCAATCTTAACTTTAAGCTATTATCAATGTTGTTTAGCCACAGACTTTAGATAAGATGGAGGTAGCTATCCAGGCGGACTCGAACCCGGGACCCCTGGGTCTAAGACCGGTGGCTTAGACACTAGACCACTGAGGCGGTTAAAAATACATTCATCACGCTATCCAAATGCTGGTTGGTGATTACGAACCCGGGCACAAATTTAATCGAAATCGTCATCGAAAAATCCGAAACACACTTTGCCCTACCTGGGAATAGAACCCTGGAACTCCGGTTATCGTGCTGACCGCTTTGCCACTCGGCTACCGAAGCATTTGATAGATAACTTTTATTGATTTTTCTGTCCACAAATAACGTAGACAACATATATTAATTATAAATATATGAATTGTTAAATAAATTATTGTCAAGCATTAAGGAGATTTTTAATGACAAATTCTTAGATAATAATACTTTTGTTGTAAGTTAAATAATATAATAATTTTTAAACGCAATGTTCCCAAAAGTAGCATAACATGAATTCAGTACAAAATAAGTTAATTAAAATACGTATGTTGTAATACGTATAATTTAAACCGTTTTTTATTTAGTATAAGTTTAAGAAAATTGTTATAAAAAACCCGATTAAAAGAAAAAAGTGTCCTATGTCCATTTTAGATTGGAAGACTAATGTTTTATGTGTGCATAAAACGGACAAATTAACAAAATTATGCGACGTAAAATGTTTTAAGGTCATAAAAAACACGTAAAAATTGGATAAACTCCTTATAGAACGTAATTTTTTTTTTTATTATAATAAAATATTTCATAATAACTTGGTAGAAGAATGTTTCATGTGATCGTGACTACTGTTTTTGGCAAAACCACAAAATTTTAATGTCTTCTTTTATAATATTAAATAGAAGACTGTAGAAATTGAATATTTTTATTGAAGTAATCAGTATATATCAAAACATCAAGAGAAACATAAACAAATATCACTTTAATTACATAAATTGAGGTAATTTCGTTTTTATAAGTTACAGCTTAACTACACAAATCGTCTTGTATTTGTATAAAAGATACAAAAAATTGTCATTCTGTACATTTATATACCTACTTATAATAATAAATTTTACGATCGTTTATACAGGAATCTATAATTACGCGCACTGACGCGGCCATTTTGTCAAAAAACGCAGCTTGTGTTGAAACGACGGCGCCTCGCGCGAGAAAAGGATGCACCAACTCAAAACCCATCAATTTGGAAGACGTTATCTCCGATAACCCTCAGGATGCTGTCATATGTTATGAGTGACATTTCACATGAAATAGTAGATTAGATAAATCCAGGAAACAACCCCCGGACGGAAGAGGCCATCATTGATAGCCCACAGGATGTGTCAAAATACTAAGAATATTAAATAATTAAATATTAGGTTAATTCGTAGATAAGTACATTCCCTTTAAAAAGGCCTGCGTGCCATATTCGATGTTCATTCGCTCATCAGCTTTCTTTTGTATAACATAATTGTATTGTATTTTTAAATAAATTCTTTTTTTACGCCTCCAGTTCTTTCAAAACATTAACTGGCGCCCAAGTGAGGGGCTAAGTGTGACCTTGACTCCTGCATCAAGAATCGTACACCTCAGCCTTTCGAACCTACATTAAAGACTTCTCCTGCAAGCGACTCCTAACGTATCTACGAACACAAGACGAGAAGTACGCAACAGTTTGGAAGCCTATATAACGACTCCTCCTGCAAGCGACTCCCGCAAGACGTATCGACAAGAACGAACAAGAAGTACGCAGCAGTTTAGAAGCTCATCGAAATCAAGCGGACGTACGGCTTCTCATCTATTGAAGACGCTGACTCCAAAGATATCCGATGAAACTAGAGGCAGTAATCATCTTTACCGTCATTCAATTGTGAGTACATTTGATTATTTTCTTTTGAGGTAAAAATCTGGCTACCACTCCTTCAGGTAAACCTCTTATACCACCATCCAGAATGAACCCTGCATCCAACCCAGTTCCTAGCACCTCTAATAGCCCACATATTGAAACACGACACATTCCAATACCTATTTTTTGCGGTAACGGTAGTGAACGCGACTTGAACGGCTTTATTAGGGCGTGTGAGCGATTTTTAGTTACGATACCGGGAGACGAAGTTACTAAAGTAAACTTAGTATTATCTAGGCTATCAGGTGAAGCTGCTAATACTATATATCGAGGTAACCATGATTTCTCTTGGCAAAGTATTAAAGCTCTTTTATTACAAAGGTATGGTCGTTGGGCAGTAAAAATCGAAGACATAATTATGGAAATTCAAAACATACAGCCTTCCACGGACAGAATAGTGCCATTCATTCATGACTTAGATGAGATCGTGTCTGAAGGTGAAGCTCACGTAAAAGGAGCTCAAATAATTTTAGAACCGTTAGCAAGACAAACTATAATAAAATATTTACCTCCAATATATGAGGACCTTTGTAAAATGGATAGTTATTTAGAAGTATGTAACAAAGCGCGACGTTTAGACCGCGAAGGATACAGAATTATTAAAAAACAAAAATTAATTCCTATTAACAAACCAGCAATCACGCAACAGCAGTGGCAACCACAGGTAAAAAACCAAAACTTTAATTATAAACCTATGCAGACTCCACAATTCGCACCTAAATGGCCACAAAAACACACGTATCCACCATCACCTTTCTCATTAAGACAAAAACAAAATAATTTTCCGCAACAACAATACCAACAGTTTAAACAAAATTATCCTCAGCACTTCCCACCTCAGAGAAACGAGGACGTGACAATGCGTACAGTAACCGACAGACCGCCGCTAAAGCGATCACGGGATACCATTTTTAATATTGAAACAACCGAGAAAGAAAACGAGTATGATCACTTTATGCAATTTTGCGAAAACATGTACCAAAGTATTTATAATAACGAACCGGAACTTAGTGAATTACCCGAGGAAAGTGAAGAAAATTTTCAACCAGAACCTCAACAAACGAAACCCATATAACATTTCACCATCAAGTAGGATTCCAATTACCATATATAGTGTTACCCGACTTGGACGAAAAGATGTTAGTGGATACAGGTAGCGCAAGATCCTTTATCAATCCGCGAATAGCCAAAGAATATATAGATCAAGGTTTTGCAACATATTTAAATGAAGTTTTCACGGTTCAGACCGCCCATCAAACAACAAGACACGAAGGTAAAATAATTTTACCTCCAATGCAAAAAATCTTTGGTCCTAGCGCTATCCCGCTAGAATTCTATCTGTTTAATTTCTCTGATAATTACGATTACCTATTAGGATGGGATGCTATGACAAAACTACAAATCTCTATCACTCCTGGTCAAAACTCTTTACGTACAACGGAAAAGGTAATACCGTTATTTTATACGGAATCATTAAAAACATTAAATAACATATTAAATGAAAATCAAAACATTTTTGCTGAAACCGCCGCGGAAACATCATTTGATAAAATAAAGCATCGCATTATATTGTTAAAAGATGAACCGATTTATCAACGTCCTTACAGACTACCGGAAGTACAAAGACAGGAAGTAACCCGACAAATAAAAGAAATGTTACAAAATAAAATAATCAAACCCTCTGACTCTCCTTGGTCAAGCCCTGTGCACCTTGTAGCAAAACACGTAGATCCAGGTAAACCTCAAAAATGGCGATTAGTAATTGACTACCGCAAACTAAACGAACTAACACGCGACGACAAGTTCCCTTTGCCCAATATAGAGGATATATTTTCTAAACTAAATGGATCTAGATTTTTTTCAACCCTAGACTTGACTGCAGGCTACCATCAGATAAACATGGAAGAGCAATCAATACCGCTTACTGCGTTCTCAACCCCCGACGGACACTATGAATATACTCGTATGCCGTTTGGACTAAAGACCGCGCCCGCTACGTTCCAACGCGCGATGAATAACGTACTGCGACCGCACTTAGAGGCAGGTATATGCTTAGTATATCTCGACGACGTCATCATTTTTGCACCTTCTGAAGCAGAACATCATAGAAGATTACAAGATGTTTTCAATACACTTAAAAAATACAATCTTCGCGTAAATCGAGAAAAATGTAACTTTTTTCAGACCTCAGTAAAATTTCTAGGACACATACTAACTAAAGACGGCCTTAAGCCTTGCCCTGAAAAAATAGCCGCAATAAATAAGTTTCCTTTACCTAAAACAATAAAAGAAATAAAATCTTTTCTAGGATTAGTTTCGTATTACCGAAAATTCATACCAAACTTATCTCAAATTGTAAAACCTATAACAGAATGTACAAAAAAAGGAAAAAAAATAATACACGACGAATTGTTTAAAAACGCATTTAACAGAGCCAAACAACTCATATCAAATCCACCAGTATTATCATATCCGGACTTTAACAAAACTTTCACAGTTACCACGGATGCTAGTGATAAAGCTTTAGGCGCTGTAATCTCACAAGATAACCACCCCATCGCTTACGCTTCACGAACATTGAACGAAGCTGAACAAAAATATAAC
Source organism: Scoparia ambigualis (assembly GCA_963921215.1). Classification (NCBI taxonomy): domain Eukaryota; kingdom Metazoa; phylum Arthropoda; class Insecta; order Lepidoptera; family Crambidae; genus Scoparia; species Scoparia ambigualis. Next base: position 10,132,983 of record OY992501.1, read on the forward strand.
ACAACTGAACGAGAATTGTTAGGAATAATATACGCGTTAAATCAATTCAGACCTTACATCTACGGACGTAAATTTATCCTTGAAACTGACCATCAACCATTAACTTGGATAGCAAAACTTAAAGAACCAAACGGAAAGTTAACCAGATGGCGACTAAAAATGCAAGAGTATGACTTTGACATTCGACATAAGAAAGGAGCAACAAACTACGTAGCCGATGCATTATCACGCATCGAAATAAATTTCAACGAATCCACTGCAGCCACGGTTCATAGTAACTATGACGACTCTAGTACGGGTTTCGTTATCAAAAATGAACACCCACCACGCCGAATGAATCGTATTTTTGTCAGTCTCGGTTCATACGCGGTTACGCACGAACAAAAATCTAGTGGAACCTACGATTATCATTTAACCCTTCGAGAGCCCGAAGACTTTAAGAAGTTCATCATTGAATACTGCGGAAGTAAAAGGTACGCTATAATCTGTGAAACAGACTTAGGACAAAAATTATCGGAAGTCTATAGAAAACACTTTAATCCTAACTCTTTAGAGATCGTGTGGTTTAAAAATATCCGTAAGGAAATAACTCAACCCGAAGAAATACAAAAAATAATTAGACAGACGCATGAGTACTTACATAGACACTTAGGAAATCCAGCGCTATGTAAAGAAATTTCTGTAGAATATTATGTCGAAAATTTAAAACAACACACTAGTAACTTCCTTAAACGATGTAACATCTGTAACCAAGTAAAGTTAGAAGCTCAGATCACTCCTCACGTTACAATAGAATCTAACGTCATGATATTCCAACTTCCTATTCCTATTATATCTAGAGACTTTTATTACTTAGAATATTTAGTACCAATTATAAATAGACAAATGGATAATTGTTTCATTCCTAACCTAATTGCTGGCCAATACCTCATCAGAAATAATCAAGTGTATAGAGCTAAGAAGTGTAGACAGCATATTTGTACAGTAGATGTCACTGAAGAATGTATCAAGCAAAGCATCTTTAAACAGAAGAACGAATGTAAACAATTGTTAATTTTCTGCCCTATAAGTTACTCGAAGAAAATAAATAATAATTTGTACTATCAATATATAAACAAAGAAGAATCCATTGAAGATCGATGTACTTCGGAAAGGAATACTTTGCTTGGGTCCTATTTAGAAGATAACACCGAGTGTTTCCAGCTAGACACCAAGACGGAGTTAGAAGTCTATCAATCGACAACAAAAGAAATGATTAACGATTACCCCATATCATTGCCTACTACCAACGAAGAAGTCCAAGAACAGATTAAGTTTTTAAAGAGACATCAATTAGTAGATAATAAGGTGAATACACTATATACCGGATCGTATATCACGATTGGAATAGTAATATGTTTACTTATCGTTTCCTGCGCTCTTCGCCAAAGAATACGAAGATGCTCAACACTGGGGGAGGAGAGAAAAGGATGCACCAACTCAAAACCCATCAATTTGGAAGACGTTATCTCCGATAACCCTCAGGATGCTGTCATATGTTATGAGTGACATTTCACATGAAATAGTAGATTAGATAAATCCAGGAAACAACCCCCGGACGGAAGAGGCCATCATTGATAGCCCACAGGATGTGTCAAAATACTAAGAATATTAAATAATTAAATATTAGGTTAATTCGTAGATAAGTACATTCCCTTTAAAAAGGCCTGCGTGCCATATTCGATGTTCATTCGCTCATCAGCTTTCTTTTGTATAACATAATTGTATTGTATTTTTAAATAAATTCTTTTTTTACGCCTCCAGTTCTTTCAAAACATTAACTCGCGCAAGTCGCGCAGTTCGTTGAATAAGCAAGTATAAATATGATCGCGCGACATTATTCTAGGTAGCCGGTGCAGAAACAACATTATTCGAGTGCTGTAATTTTAAAAATACTTGCATAAAGTTCATAAAAAAAATTATCAATTGATAGCTTACGTTAATTTTAATTCGATTATGTAACAAAACAACTTTTGATACATGTGATGATAAAATATTATTCTTCTAATGGGACGATTTTATACAGGGTGGAAAAATACCGTGGTTGGAGGAAAAGTACCCTTAATATTGATGATGGCAAATTTTACTGAAAGGAAACATTCCTTTATTTTCAAAAATAATTAAAACTGCATTTAAAGATTTTTGAAAAATCAACAGCTTGTGCCGGGAATCGAACCGGTGAAATTTGTAAAAAAAAACATTCTGTATTTTATGATACTAACCGAAAGTAAGTACGTCTATCTTAAATTAAAGAAAAGCCAAGAAAAATATTTTTTTTATTGTAAAGCTTACTTACTATCTGAAGAAAATAGTTTACTTAAGAGGGTTTACGCATTTAAGTTTCCCATACAAATATCCAAGTCGAAATTTTTAAAAACCAATAAGCCAATTTTAATAAAACTTTGCATGATAAAGTAAAATACAGAGATCTAAATAGTATGTTGAAAACATTTTTAAAGAACGTTTATTTAGCTGAGTTATTGTGATTTAATGTCCACTATGGAAAGTTTAAAATCGTAATAACTCAGTTAAATAAACGTTTTTAAAAAATGTTTTCAACAAACTATTTAGATCTCTGTATTTTACTTTAGCATGCAAAGTTTTATTAAAACTGGCTCAGTGGTTTTTAAGAATTTCCACTTGGAAGTTTGTATGGGAAACCGAAATGCGTAAACCCTCATAACTTACGAATTGCTGAAATAAGACCCATTTTCACGTATGCACAGACGTATTCTTCGACTGAACTTTTCGGTTAGTATCATAAAATACAGAATGTTTTTTTTACAAATTTCACCGGTTTGATTCTCGGCTCAAGCTGGTGATTTTTCAAAAATCTTTAAATGCAGTTTTAATTATTTTTGAAAATAAAGGAATGTTTTCTTTCAGTAAAATTTGCCATCATCAATATTAAGGGTAGGTACTTTTCCTTCAACCACTGTCTGTTTTTTCCCATCCTGTATAAAGTAAAGTGGCCGTTTTTCTGTGCATATGGCTGGCTCCACTTTCTTCTAAACTACTTTTTATGTATAATTTGAACATATTTTTTGTACAAAATGGCTATTGTATGATGATGGTGTTTCTAAGTTCGCGTGGACGAATGCGCGGGCGGGCCGCTAGTTATCTATGAGATATTCATTGCAAACAATATTTAACTACAGTTCATATTAGACGTTAAAACCCTAGAAGACTTAGGTACTGTGCTTAGGTGCTCGTACCCTCAAAGACATTTCCAAGCTTATGGCGGTCGTCGTGATTATATTCCTCCCTCTTTTCAATAACGTATATTACTATCTTACGCATACACCGTTTCCAAGAGCTATGACCGGTTCTAATATTTTTATTTGCCAATACCTTCGATTACATATAAAGACTAGGTGGACAATAATCGCTTACACGTCTAAACGAAAGTATGTAGTAAGGTGTTTTTTTTTCTCTTAAATAATGACTTAGTGCGATCAGCACATTTAGCCAGTGTCGAGTTTTTAATAGTAATTATTATTGTCTTTACATTAAGTGGATGATAATGAGTGATAATGAACGTTTAATGGTAAATGATTTTCCCCCAAACCCCTCGAGACTCAATAAAGCTGTGGGATGTTATTGAGGTCTCACACGGACTTCTTGAGAGAATTTTAAAAGTGATGTTGCACTGTTTTATTTTATTTGCTAACACTCATGCACGTTCACGAACACTTAACAGTAAATAATCCAACATTATTTCAAATATTCGACAAAACAAAAATTATAAAAAATAAAACAAAACTGCAGACATGACACTTCACTTTCCCGCCAAGAAGTCCTAATGAGGTGTGTAGGTCTTTTGTTTAGTAGTGGCCGAGCAAAGAGTCCTTAATTAAGACGAAATGCTTCTTCAAAATTGCTATTCACTTGTCAATCTTGCACAATTCCGCTACGATTGAATGCCAGCGTATCAGACTGGCAATCCAAAGAGGTAACATTGCCAGCATTCTTCGTACCGTATCCGTGAGCCCACAGTTGGAGGACATGTTTTATTTTTAGGATTATTTTTACTTTTGTTAAGTTTAGGTAGTTTAATTTAATTTAAGTACTTAATAGGTAAGTTTTTATTTTTAAGTTATGTTGTTGTTTTCGTTATTGCTGTATTTGTAACGAAATGGGTACTTTTTAAGTATAGAATTGTGTGTCTACTTTTTATATAAAACCTTAATTTTTCTTTATACAAAACCAACTAAGGGCGAGTTCCACATGGGTGAAAGTTCAGTTTTATGGGAAACTGAACAACTTTCCCTAAGAAACCTATGTGCAAAAATAACAAAAAAATTTCGAACACCCATACAAAAGTGTCCGATCAGCTGACGACAATATAGTATGGGAGATCGAAATTTTTTGTCATTTTTGCACATAAGTTTCTTGGGGTAAGTTGTTCAGTTTCATGGGTGGAACCCTTAATTGGTTTTGTATAAAGAAAAAATAAGGTTGTATATGTGATCGAAGACCCAATACAAATCCTTTTCATGAACTGTAATTTTTATTTCGCACTCTAAAGCGAAACGTTTTTTATGTAAGTGCTTAACTAACGGATCTAACCAAAATGTCTCAAAGGACGAAATCCAATATGGGCCCACCCCCCTGAACAATCATATTGTAAATTAAGTTATTTACCTACAACTAGTTTTATAAAAATATAGATTGATTATCGATCACTATTTGGGAGTATCAAAATAAATAATAATAAAAATGAATTTAATCGATTGTTAATTGACTTCCTTTAAAAGGCGCGGTCATCTATGATTTATCTGTGTTGCCTAGTGAATTAATAATAGAGCCAAGTTGTAAAAAGCGATTGAAAATGTAAATGCTGGTTTCAAAATATGAGCTACTTGTTAGATTATTTACTTTTATTACTTTTTACGTCTTTAATTCCTATGAGGTTAAACTTATTAATAAAAAATAATAAATATAAGTGTCTCGAAATAAGTTATTTTTATACTCTAGCAACACTATTATGTTAAATCTGTCATCCTGCTGCCCAAATTGCCCAATGCATTCATTGACGCTAGTTCGTTTGTGCTGTTTGTGTTCGTGGGTTTTTGCCCTATGTTGTATTATTTATCCAACCTGATACAAAACTTCATTTATTTATGTTTTCTACATAATTTAAGCTACTCAAAACAATCAATAACATTAAAATATTTAACTGTTCATATGATAGGCCCAAAGACCTAAATAAAGTGGACGGTGTCCTTTTATCGCATAATTCGTTCGCTTTGTTCTGAAAATCGGCTGTGAAAATATAACAATTGGAAATGAGTTCGCGGGAAGGCAAAATCTATTAAAACTTTAATCAGTGATGCAGGCTTTATTTTCATTCGCTCGCTGGACGCTCCTGACTGACACGCCTTTAAATGAATGTGTAATTATAATTTATGGCATCCAGTAATTTCGCATAGCTTTTGATGTGGTCGACCAAATGGTATTTTGACTGATTGATACGCTTACATTAATTAACTGCATTTCATGCGCACTGCCAAGTTTAGTTCTATAATTAACAGAGTTTGGTATTTTTTGTCATTGTTTGATATTCTCGTTAATGGTGCAAGGTTAAATATGTCGCTAATTTAATAATTACATAAAAAAACAAATAGCTGTCTACTTCAATTAGGTGCAAAATATAGTGTTGGCCATCCTTGGGTACATTAGTACTGATCTTCGTGCTATAGACGTAATAAGAGATGCAAAATTACATTAGCCCATATAATATATTTCTTACAGACTAACATAGGTACATAAAAATATAAAAAAACTTTCCACTTTACCTCCAAAACACTTTTTAGTGAATATTTAGTTTAAATTTAAATCATTCCACTAGAGGCGACTATCCAGCCAATACATTTGACGAGACGTAATAAGTGGGTGCCGTGCGCCCCGCCGCGACTGGTGGTAAAAGGGAAATTGAATTGTCATCACCCGCGTGCCAAATGCGGGTATATGATAAAAACTCGATATTTAAAATAACTCAACACTGGCCGACCTGCGAATCGAACCCAGAACCTCTGGACATCAAACCGAGCGTTTTACCACTTAGCCTCCGCGTCGCAGTAAATAGTAATTTTATGTAGCTTATCCTAATGCATCATGACGTGGATGAAACTTGAAGTGTCAATAAATAAAATTAATCTTAGATCGGAAGTATTTGACGCTAATTAAGTTACGTTGTTAATTCTAATCCTGAGTTATATTATAATTGCGATGCTAAAACAGCTAAACTGGTTTTGATTAGTTTTCGTATAGAGATAGATGGGGCCCTGGAGACGGTTAGTCGCTGCGCAAACGTGTTGACGATACTAGATACTATCACAGGAAACTTAAGCTTCTGGATACGGGAGCGGCGACCGGACACAATCGCCGGTCGCCTGTTACCGTCATTCACCGCACACTAATAGGAATCCGTAGCTGCTGACGTAGCAGGCTGCTTATGTCATGTAGCTGTTACATCTCTGTACATTTGTAAGGAACGTTAATGTTGCTTGAGTCGGCCACTGACGGCTTTTACATGCCAGTCGCCTACACCGAATACTTTCCGATTTCCGTTCATATTAATTGTATAAAAATAAAATATTCACTGGTAGAAAGTATCCAACACCAGTCTAAAAAAGAAACCTCGTTTGCGCAGCGCCTTATTATGGCCACTTTTTACCGCGAAAAACCGCTGGCAAAAGAAAATATAGGTATAACTCTATTGCACCACTACATCATCTATGACAAATTCTTGCGATATTAGGTACTCGTTTATGTTCACTCAGAGTTACAGGCGGATATTATTTAAAGCAAGTGTAATAATTGTACAATACCACAATGAAGCTTCCCCAGACAATAAATGTGAACAAGATACATAAACTCAGTCGTGAAATTTTCTTACTGTTCAATTTCGTCAAAGTGACAATATATTAAAAACGCTACCTACGTTTTTACCTATCGTCTACCACAAAAGTTAAACAATGTGTAAAGTAAAGAATGCAGTAAAGCTTTGAATATTAAAACATGATTTAACTTAAAAGTTAGAGGCTGATAAAACTGTTTGTACTCGTTTATTTTATCACACAATGTTACACAGTTTACACAATAAAGCATTCTATTCCACAGCGGAAAAGATAGGAGTTTTCTACTTGTAAAGCGGAATAGATAGTTCCCCGTATTTCCTATTCAAACACGTTTTCCACTACAAAACGTTATTGTCGAAATGTCGCGTCGTCGGCTGCATTTGCGCTGAACGAAATTTTGTTGAGTACCTAACCTACCTAACGAAGTTGTTAGTCTCTTGCACAACAAATAATTCCGGTGATAATTAAGAGGTCTGCTCCGCCTTGTGCCATTTAAAGTCCAATTTCAAGCTGGCAAACACGGTAACAGTAGAAATTAGTTTTTGAAGAGCGGCTAATAAATCATGTTGATGTTAATATTATATTATGAATTTGGCTTATGTTTAAATTAACACCAAAAAATACAAAAAATATATAAAAATTGCTAACGTAACCTAATCTTTGATGCGAACTTTACTTTTTTTGTTGTACATTTACTCTTTTTTAAAGTTCAAGAATATTTGTTCCCTTATCTAATTAAGGTAGAGAAGTTTGCAAGCGTGTAACCCGGTTTTATTAGATACTCGTATGAATTCTGCACCTTCTCCGCCTCCTGAAGATGCTGTTGGACCACTGGCAGTAAGTGACACTACTAATGTTAATAATTATAAGCACCTAAAACGTGCCATCCTAGACGCCGTGTTTCGCGGAAAAGAGCTTCCAACTCCGGCTGTGGTTGGTTGGAACAGGGCAAGGGATTTTGCTGCCTTGCCTGCGGCTGGTGGTGGAAGCCATCAATACTAACAATTGCAAAGCAGTGGCCTCTACCCGTCCGGGAAGCGCCTATGTTGTACCTATGTATATTATTTTACAAGCGGTACTTGAAAATCAGAGCTTACTTAACTGTACAATCCGAGTTTATGCGACTATTCTGGAAAAATAACGTATCGTATCTAGTTTAGTTTCAGTTCAGTCTTCTAAGTTAGAATCCGATGTGCACCGGCTAGACTTTGAAATTTTGTACCGGTATTGCCGGTAGTAGATACGGCTTTATTTGCAATAAGAAGCCGAGTGTCAATGTCAACTAGATATGTCTTTTTTAGGATGTAGTAAACTTTAAAGTTACACGCCTAGCAATAAAACAGGAAAGGTACTAATGGTCGCGTCCGCGAGAGACTTTTTAAGAGGTTAATTTGTTCCTGTTTCGCAGAAAACTTGTTAACCCCATTGTTAACCCTTTGTACTTTTTAACTTTACCCCATTGTTAACCCTTTGTACTTTTTACCTTTCACTTATGTTACTAGTGGACTTAAATGGCAAGCATGCATAAGTGAAACGTTTAGTGAAATTATAAAAATTTTATGAAACTATGTCAACCTTGTAAATGCCTTAATTCCGTCTTCAAATTTATGGATCATTAAAATTTAAGGGCCAAGGTGTATCTGTAATAAACGCACTAATGATTAACATAATTTTGCCGTATGACATTTTTTTTTATTATTTAAAAGAAAAAATAAAAGAAATATATAAATAAATAAATAAAGACATATATTTAGGATAAGTAGACTTATTAAATGGTTTATTACACTGTACATGACAACATCATTGTTTTAAAATTGTAATTTCTCTAAACTCATCCCGTCTTTTTAATAAATAGAGCCAAATGTTACACCTCGGATTAAAGTGACGCTGTCTCGTTTTTGTTAAAGAGGACAGATAGAGACAGCGTCAATTTAATCCTAAGTGTCACTTTAATCAACGTTTATTATTAACATGGATCTTATAGCTATGATCCTCAGTCTACGAGTATAGCATTTGAAAGTAAGTAATATTTTAATAAGTATTTAAGCTGTCGTGAAACCAGACACAAAAGAAATTAAATTGTTTGTAGGTAGGTAACCTCTAGGAGTCTTTAGACCTCTAGGGATCCCCTCCCCTTAAAGTGTGTTGTTCTGTTGCCAACATAGTAACTATACCAAAATACAGCCCTTTTACAAGGTATGACTAAAGTCGTATTTTTGTTTACCAGTTTTTTGAAGACCACCTGTAGCGGAGCCTCTTCCAGCGTTCCCCAGCATCTCTCTAACCTTGAACATAGTTTTCCGTGACCCTGTGCCTCTGTGCCAGCGTCTGAATGGGCTGCTTCGTCCACACTTTTGCCTTACGAGAGCCACTTCAGTTTTAATTTGAACAGTTCGTTGCCTAGTTGGTTCCGTAGCGAGAGTGTTGATTTCCTTTATGGTTGGGTAGGAACTGGTATCCTCATTCTATGTATAGGATGACCCCTTCTGTACATTTCTATGTACAGTTGGTGAGCCTGTTATGCTTCTCGGTGGAAAATTAGGTTTGCATTATCGTTTTATTTTCTTGTGATTTGCGAAATATGTATCTTACGTAAAATAATTATATACGGCCTTACTTCATTAATGGCAATTAATGATTAATTCAAACTCAAACTCAAAAGATATTTATTCAATAAACTCAATTAATAATTACTTTCAATCGTCCAAATCTTTTTTAACCTACCACCCATTCAGGACGTAATTTTTTAACTGTGGCAAAACGATATATGATTTTTTTTATAAAAGAAGGAGGCATACGAGCAGGCGGGTCACCTGATGGAGAGTAATCACCGCCGCCCATGGACACCCGCAACACCAGAGGAATCGCAGACGCGTTGCCGTCCTTTAAGAATGGAATAGGGTTAATGAAGGAATAGGAATTGTGAGAGGGGAGAAGGGGAATGGGCCTCCGGAACCTTACTGGCCGGACGAAATACAACAGCACCAAGTGCCATTATCTCACGCCGGATATTCGTGAGAGGGTGGTATTACGCCGGGTGAGCCGGTCCAATGCGTGCTGCAACGCAGCGCGGCTCTACCTCTCAGTCAGTGTCACTCATTTAGCACCACCCAGGGGTCACGTGTAGGGTCTCAAAGGTAAACCCCTTTAATGAAACCATGATATATTAATCCTTAAATGAAGATGACTGCACTGAGACCTAGCGCGAAGAGTGATGTTGTTTTATTTGCCACTTTCAGTGCACGCTACGCACGCTCAATGGCACACGTATATTCGAGTGAAAGAAGAAACAACATCAAAGGATAATGTTTTTGCTTTTAATCGTCATGAGGCGGCGTCGGTAGCCGAGATTACTGACGTGAACCCACTCCTACACAGTCGTTTAGATTAACAGGATGGGTTAAGAGGACTATTATTAATGTGTTAAAGGCACATCCCACTAATACCTATTATAAACGCGAAAGTTTGTAAGTATGGATTTGTTACTCTTTCACGTAAAAACTACTAAATGGATTTGGATGAAATTCGGCATACAGATAGTTTATAACCTGGAATAACACATAGGATACTTTTTATCCCGATATTCCCACGGGAACGGGAACCACGCGGGTGAAACCGCGAGCGGCCGCTAGTTAATAATAATTGTTTTTTACACGGTTTGCGCAAAAAAATCCTAAATGTAGATAGTTTCGACGGTAATCCTGCCTAAAATACTAATGCATTGTACGATCACGTCAGTTTAAATAAATTGGTTTGGCTTTATATTGGTAGGGACAGAATCAGGATTCAACTCGGATTTAGCTAAATCTAGACTATATTCTGGAGCGTGTGGTACTAAAAGAAAGTTATGCTTGACAATTATCTTGGATTAATAAACATTTCCTTTCAGATACTGAATTCAATAATAAGGCGCCTGAAATAGCTCGATGGCACAGCGGTTACCGCGTTTGGCTTGCAAACTTGCCCGCTAAGCAATTTTCGCAATGCCGGGTCGCTGGATGGGTGACCAAATTAAAAACATCTCGAGCTCATTCGTGCTTCGGAAGGCACGTTAAGCCGTTGGTCCCGGTTTTTGTAGTAAGATGACAGTCGTTAAAACCCACCACAACCCGCATTGGGCCAGCGTAGTGGGTTATGGCCAAAAATCCCCACGTGCTACTGTCCACGTGGGAGGCTTGTGCCCAGCAATGGGACGTTCATAGGATGATGATGATGATGATTCCTAATTCAAGGTTTTTAATTTATGACACTCGATTAGAATTTAAGTTTACGCAAAAAGCATTGAGTTTACGAGTTAAATATAAATGATATTCCTACAAATGGGTTTAGAATGTAATTACCCAATATCAATATTCGTCACATTGCATGTGCTAGTCTACTAAAATCAATATATCTAACACTTTGTCAGTCATTATTTGTATACTGTATTACATCATGGGGCGGTGCGCACAAAACTATTATGATAAACTTAGAAAGAGCACAGAGAGCAGTTCTAAAAGTCAGCACTTTCCGACCGATACGCTTCCCGACGGCAGAGCTCCTTACTAAATGCGATGTCCTATCTGTAAGCCAGCTGTTTATTTTACTAACAATTACTAAAAAGCACTCAAGAATGCTCTATGACCCTGCGCTCGAAACCAGCCGAAGACGTGCAGATATTGTATGCTCTACTGAACCATTTAGAACATCAAACTCTCACAGATTCTTCTGTCACCTGGGTAATTTTTTGTAAAGCAGAATAAACTTGTCTCTATGTATTTACTCTATGACCAAAGTAAAATGTAAAAAAACCGTACAAGAGTGGTTAAAAGGTAAAACATATGATGACACAGAGAACTTACTATTAGTTATTACGTAATCGTGAACACCGAGTGAGAAAAATGTTGATTAAGTAGAGCAATATTTAATATTATAATTGTACTTTCTATTTCCGTATATTTTATAGTTTAGCTATTGTGTAAATGATTCATTGTCTAAAAAGCACTAACCTACTTTTATGCATAGATACCTAATACACAGGCAATATTGTTTGCTTAGCTTAGGTATTACATATTATTATAATATACACTAACCCTAATTTCTTAACATAAGAATAGAATAGAATAGAATAGAATAGAATAGAAAGAAATTTATTTTGCTAAGTTGTGTGTTATTATGTTACATTTTTAGTTCTCCCTCGCCTAAAGTTCGGGGTGTGTTCTAGGATATTTATCTGCTAAGATTTAATCACTAATATATACATGTTTTGCACTCTCTTTGCGAGCGTGCCCTACACCAAGGTGTGTTGTGCATAGGTGGTGCGTGTATTTAATTACAGCATCGCACGAGGAGGAATTGTTCGCTTATCGAGCGGTTTAGTCCTCTCACGTTTGGGCACGTGCGCGACGTGGCCTAGTCGTCGGCTTGGCAGCGCCGTGTTATGTTGTCCGTGGCGCGCGAAGGGTGCGCCGGGATCTTCCAGGTCTTCGATTTGGTTCGTTGCTAGTTTATCTAGCATATCTCGTTGTAGGTCACACGTTCGGAGGTGCCACAGGTCATCTTGGAGGAGTTCCCAAAGCAAGCTCGTCGGTGTCTCTCTGGGTAGCTTCGCGGCGCATTTCAGTGCCATGCGGTACTGCGCCTCTATCTTGTCGATGTTCGTCCGACTGACTCGTGGGAGCAGTTGGACGATACCGTAGTCGAGAACGGGCAAAAGGCATGACCGTATTACCAGAAGTTTGACTTCCAAGTCAATGTTCGAGTACCAACCTATGATGGGTGATAAAATGGCTCGAACCGATCTAGCTTTCTTTTTAACGTACTTGGAGTGCACGTTAAGGCTCATCTTCTTGTCGAACCACACTCCTAAGTATTTAATTTGTTTTTTATACGGGATCTCCTCTTCTTTGATCTTGACTGTGGATTTGTAGTTCTTAGAGATGTTTAGTTTCCTTCCATATACGTTCGTACATGATACGTTCGCATACTTTCGACATCGTGTTGAGGAGTGTAATCGGCCTGTAGGATGAGGCCTGCGTGTGGTTTTTTCCAGTTTTGTGCAAGAAAATACACTCTCCTGTCTTCCATCGCTTTGAAAAGTAACCCGTCGCCAGCACATAATTAATGACGTCTGAGAGGTTCTTCCATACCAGGGGACCGGCGGTTTTCAGAGCATAGCCTTGTATTCCATCTGGGCCGGGGGCTTTTCTGTTTTTTAGGGTAAATATGGCTTTTTTAATTTGATTAGCCGTGGTCTTATCATCCTCGTTCAGCGTGGCAGTGCCTCCGGTAACGGTCCCTGTTAGTTCTACTTCAGTATTGGTGACGATCGAGGATTGCACGAGCACGTTTACGGTTTCCTTTTCAGTGGTACAGCCCGGTATGTATGGGAGTTGTTGCTGTGGTTTCTTCAGCGCCTTCTGCACCCTCCACATCTTTTCTCGTTGATTGTCTGTGCTGTTAATCACCTTGAGCCATTTCTCGTTGCAGAACTCTCTCAGTTTGACGGTGAATTCATTTTTCGCCACGTCGTACAAATGTTTATCTATTGGCAGCTTCGTTCTGTTATGTTTGTTTTTTAGCTTGTTTCTCTGTGTTAATAGTGCTCTTAGGTCGTCCGGTAGTTCATCTTTGCGGTCATGTGCTTTTAGTGGTATAGTTTCGTCTAATGCAGTCGTGATGGCGCCCTCCAGCGCTTCTATGGCCGCATCACAATCCTCATTGCTCTCGATCGCTCTGCAGATCCATCCTCGTCTCATCAGCTCGTGGTAAATGCAAGCCCTGTACTTCTCTTTATTTTCTTTGCTTTCTAATAGGTCTCGCATTCTTCTTGTTTTTTTATTATCGATCTCGAGTTCAATGGGTATGGTCAGAAGCCACGGTAAGTGATCTGAGCCGATGGATTCTAGCGTTTTTGTTCGGCAGGTTAACGTATCAATTCCGGTGTGGTTTTCAACTGCTATATCTAGTATACCATTACCAATACTGTTCGGTCTCGAAGCCTGGCCCGTGTGCAGTATGTTTACGGAGCCACAGTTGACAAGGTTTTCGAGTTTCCTGCCGACTGCGTCACTGCTTGTTTGTTTTAACATGACGGATCTGACATTCATATCGCCTATGGATAACGTGTCTCCCTGTTCCCACAGCGATTCAATTTGTGTAGGGATCGGAATCCTTTTGTTCACAGTAATGTAGATTCCGTTCACGTTCAGGTAGTTGTTTCCTGTCGTTTTCATTCTGATGCCAATTCCTTCTATGAGGCGATTGTGACTGTGCATCGGAAGGAAGTCTCTCTGTGTCCAGCATGTGCCTCTTCTTATGTACATGGCTGTGCCGAGATGTGGCTGTAGTTGATCCCATATCTTGTCATAATTTTGGATGTTCAGTTTGTGTTTGGTCAGATCCAGCTTGCATTCGTTGATAACTATTAGAGTCGGTTTGTATCTGGCCGCCAGGTCCCTGATTTCGTTGATCTTATTTCTTATTCCACCCGCATTGCAGTGCATAATTCGCAGTTGCTTAACGGCGTTAGTTGTATTATCCATCAAATAATGGGGCAAAGGTTTTCATGACTTGTTGCAATGCCATGAAGAAATCTTTTACGGTCGGTTCGCTCGTGTTTTGTTGCGGCCTTACGGCTTTTGCATATGAGGTTCCCGCTTCTGTTTTTTTACTAGTGAACGTTCTTGTTTGTTGAGTGTTAGCTGGTTGCTGAGTGTTAGCTGGTTTGTTGCTGTTGTTGCGTTTGAGATTTTCTTTTCTTTCGTTTTTTCGTTTGGCTTCCTCGATGTGTATCGGGCAAGATTTGTGCAGAGCTGTATGTCCCTGTGCTCTGCATCCAGCGCACACTTCCATGGCTTCTCCATTTTCGTTTATTTTTTCGATCGTGGGCTTCGCTTGATCGAGTTCGTGGCAGTTAGCTTGTGCATGCCCGAAGGCGAGGCATCTACGACACTGCGTCACCACGTCTTTCGGGGTTCTGTACTTTTCCCACTTTACTTTCTGATGTATGATGAAGGGGAGCTGTGTGATTTCTCTGATTTCGTGTTCACCCGGAAAAATGATCAACGTGGTTCTGCCGTTAATTTTTACGATTTTTGTGGATTTAACTCCTGTTTTTTCATATAGGTCCGCCGCTATTTCTTCCGAAGTCAGGTCAATGTTCAGTGGGCCCTTTGCTACTATTTTTTTCGACGGTTTATGGTCCTGTTTTGTGCTGTAGGTATAGAAGCCGACTTGTTTCCCATCGAGTGAAGTGATGATCTCATTTCTTGATTCCAGTGTGTATGGGTATATATGGAATTTATTTCCCTTTCCGTCAAATCTGATATTTGCTCTATGTACTTGCGCAAGTTTCATTGCATCTTTACTATTCCACGTTGTAGCGTTGATTACTATTGGCGGTATTTTCTTTTTATGTTGTTGACCATTCTCGCCGTTCATTTGTTCATTATGTTTTGTTTCGCTCTGCTTAGTTTTTGAAAGAGAGCGTGTCTCTATGATTGGTTCACTCATTGGTTCACTTGTGCAAGTTGGTGATGTTCACAGCACTGGCGTTTGTGCCGTTTAAGTTTGCAGGAGGTGCCGCGGGGGCGACGTTACTGTTGTTTTCCGTCAACCTCTGTAACTTGACGTGGGCGTTGGTTATCGTGGTTTTATGTCGCATAATTTTGGCGGGCGCGATCTCTTTGTTCTCGTTTGTGTGCTTGCGTTTTTGCGAGATCGTTGATTTCTCGCTGGTCACACTTGCGTTGTCTTCATTTTCAGTGTCCATTTCAACCAAGGCATCAAAAGAGTTTCTAGTCTCAATCAGGGTTGAAATTTGTTGATTTGCCGTTTTTCTTTGTACCCATTGTTCTAAGTTTTGTTGCTTTACGATTTCATTTTCACGATCGGTGTTGGCTTTTCTTTGTTGCTGGTTTCTCTTGCGTCTTTCGACTTTGGAGAGCGGTCGATATAAAACTTTTGCCTTGCTGTCGACGTTCGTTGTTAGATCGGAAGCTGTGGGTCCAGCGCAGTTCATAGCCACGGTTGAGAGGCACTCCCCGCAGCATTTTTCTTCAGACTTTATGAAGGAGGATTGATCTATAACTCTCATGAAATTCTCGGCGTGACACGCGGGGCATGTCGCCTTCACTGATTTCACCTTTTTGTCGTATGCGGAATACAAAAAGAAGGATGTAACCGGTTTGGTTTCACCGTTGATGATAATAATGTCCAAGTTTGTAAATGCCTTGAAAGCCGTTACTTCTCGACACTTTTCACACTTTATACTGTCGAGTCTAGTCTGATTCCCGACCCACGATAGTGGTCCAGTTTTCCCAAGGTTTTCGTTACACTTTATGCACTTGTAATCAACTTTGTTCGGGGGATCACTACCCTTCGCGAGTGTATAAGCGTCTCTGTCGCCCATAGTTACTGAGTTTTAGATGTTCACTGTCACTATATTTGATTTTATTCACTCCAATATTATCACTATGACGTAAAATTGTTCTTAGCGGTGGGCATTTTGCCTCGAGCGCGGTCAAAAAACACGGGTTTCTTCGAGTCCTTTGTTTAGAAATGGTCAATTGGCTGCCAGATGTGCGCGCCGTGGCCGACAGCTAGCGGCGGTCGCTGGCTACGGTGCTCCGGAGCTCCGCCTGACACACGTGCGCTCGCCACGGCCACCGAGCCCTTTCTTCTTCTTAACATAAGTCTTTTGTATCTAGGCTAAGTTTTTATACAGCAATAAATTATCTTATCTTATCTTATCTTGTTACTTATTACCGGTAGTACCTAAGTACCTAAGTACGTGATGTGAAGCGCAAAAAGAATTTATCTGTGAACTGTGTATAACGCAAACGAAGTCGTAGATGTGAGCTAGCTCGCTAGTTCAAGTGTTGAGTTACGCTATTTTTTTTTTTTTTTTTTAATAATAATAAATTCTAAATAGAATTTTTTGCCATCATCATCATTTGCTATGCATGCATAAAATATATAATTTAATTGAGATTTTCTAGATTTATTTTAAGTAAGTACCCATAACTTGTTTTTTAAGTAAGCATAATCATTGAAATGAAACACTTTTTTACAGATTAACTCGCGTTTAATTTACTATTTGCATAGTTTTTTATATTATCCTGACATTTCGAACCCTTTACAGGGTCCGTGGTCACAGGAAGACTGAGGTGTTGGTCGTCTCATAGTTAGAAGTTATTTGCCTACCGTCATTCATTTTTATATTTAACCGGGTGCGTTCAAGTTTACAAAGGGTTCGATACGTCAGAAGAATACAAAAAAACTATGTAAATAGTAAATTAAACGCGAGTTAATATGTAAAAAAGTGTTTCATTTCAATGTGTGGTGCTCGCTTAAACCTCAGAAAACAATAGGCATAATCAATAATATTAAGTGTTAATTAATTGTGTTAAATACAAAGACTATTTAACTATTTACTCGTCGTTTATTTCGTCGGGCTCTAGTCACGGCTGGAGTGCCATCCGTAGGTACTAGAACCCGCCGGCCTGGCGCCCGATTATGGCAAGAGGCCAGACGGCATGACACTGGTACCTTGGAGGGTGAGAATTATGAGAATCTGACTGTAGATCTCATATTTGGGCCGTTTGGGGTAGTTTTGGGGTAGCCAGCAGCTACCTGGGTCAACGCCTAAACCTCGCCATCCAGCGCGGCAATGCGGCTAGTGTACTGGATACAGTGACTGATGGGGATGATCTGTGGGGCAATTCTTTTATTTATAGTTTTTATTGTAATTTACTTTTTAATTTTCTTTTGGAGATGTAAACATTTTTAACTTTAATAATATTACAACTATTACAACTTTTGTTAGTAAATTTGTTTACTAGTCTTTGTTATTTTTACTTTCAGCTGTCAACGCTTTTTTCTTGTTACACTTATAATGTCGTCGTTGTACAAGTATGTTTTTCTAATTTTGTTTAGAGTTTATTAATGAATATATGATGGAAATACGTTTCTCTTTGTTTTCCTTTTAAACAGAGCACCTACTTACTTACATCATCAGTAAACAGTAAAAAGTAAAGTAGGTACAGCCCCCATCATTGAAAAAAATTATCGCTAACAATTGATTATCGCCACGCTTACCAAGCGCAGATTGGAGATCGCAAACCCGGGCTAGTATGGAAAAATAAAATAAAAATTACACGACCTGGGAATTGAACTCGAGACCTACGCATATTGAGTCGAGCTGTTGACCACTTGGCCACCGAGGCCATTATCAGTAATAATAAAATTTAGAAAATGTAAAAAAAAAAAACTACAGTCCGGAGATCTATTAACCTACGAATACCCTGCGTCACATTAAAGTAACTTTGCTCCATTACACTATGCCTTTGTTACACATATCAGTTCTAAGCGTACGCTTCAGATGATCGAAGTGATTCGATTCGATTCACAGTCAACTATGTAGGACGCTTCATGAAATCTATCCGGTCCAATATTGCGTTAGAGAATGCAGCATCGTAAGTGGACTGGCCGCTCGTTTGGCATCCACCCATTATACAGGAAAGGGAGTTTTGTTCCAGACACGTCCATACGTAGCGTACTTCAATGCCAGTAAGTAACAAAGGCAAGCCAGTGAAACCTCGCAGTGCAAACTGCAGGCACAAAACATATTGCCTGTCCATTACGAGTATAATGGACGTCATAATTAGCAGTGGAAACAATCCTTCTTTATGGGCATTTTTAATTTTTTATTTGACGTTGTGAAAAATAGGGCGAAAGGAAATATGGCTTGGCTGAGTTTCTTTTGTTTCACATTTCATTCTTTGTTACTGTTGTGTAAAAGGCTAAAAATGGTTTCATTATTTTTTCCGGATTTTGCCTAAAAGTTTTACCAAATCTTCTGGTAGGTTCACTTTCAACAATTTCAAGGTATTCTTGACCGATCCTCTCTAGAATATCAATGATTGGATTCCGGTTGCAGCAGCGTGCCATACTTGCTAACCTTTTAGGCACATTCTCATTTACCACGTTTTTCGGATATTCCTTTGAAAAAGTCATACTTTTATTGGGAAGAGCATTAAAAGTTTGCTAGTGTTCGATACCTAAACACTTTTTACACATGGTCAAACTTTAAATGTATTGATTATGTAAACATATTTCTGTAAAATGTCTGTCAAACAAGCATTTTCTCAAATACATGGAGTGGGACTTTCTATCTTCGTGACAAAAAGTATCTCTGAGAGACCGAATCTCAAATGTAAATGATTCGTAAGGTTTGTTTCTCGTGAGTAATGATTTTTTGTATCTTATCCTGTGTTTTGTACATAAAAAAGCACAACGGTTTTTTTAAAAATCCGTTATTAGTACATGAGCCAACAAGTTATCTCAGATTTTGTTGCGCTTACTCAGATCGCTTGTATTCGTAAACGGTGAGTGCTACCTTCCTCCCTTCCCCGCACATCGGTAGGGCCAGTGCCGTCGCTGACATCTTGTGGGAAGGACAAGCTGCTCGATGTTTGGTGTTTGCGCACGAAGGTTAGTACCATTACAGCCACGTATTTATTCGGTGCAACTGTCAAATACATGGTATCGTTTTACCAGCTTTATAACTATGGTAATGGTTTCTATATTTTTATGTTAATTGCTTTTGCTATCCCATAAATAATGAGCAATATATATTTATTTTTTATTTGTTAGTTTTTTCTTAAACTGTAAAATAAGTCTTTGTCCTCAAATACCTGGCCTCATATACGTGGCTGCCGTGGCACCTGCATGGCATGTTTCTGAGAAGATACTCATGTTTTTGAGAGAATCATGTAATGTGGGAGTCCACTGTTGGGATTGGATTAAATATCTTACCAATTCGTATAGGGTGTTCGAACGAACCATCTGAAAGAGGTAAAGTTCCTCGGGGCAAGATCATTTTCGGTTCTCACACTTATTATTAAATGTTTGTTAAATTTTTAATAATAATTCAAAAACATACTTGGTTAGGCTACTTTTAAGACCAATTAATATGAGACTGATTATTTAAAATTGTGATTAGGGTATAATTTAATGATATACCGAAAACTTCCTGTGATGAAAATAATAACTTAAAATTATTGAATTTTTTATTTCATATCTTGTCCTACCTAACTTGTATACGTATTTCACATTATATTATTACCTTCAGTAATATTTTATAAATTCATAGTGCTTTAGTAACTAGTTTACGAATTTAAATAATTATAATTAAATAGCTTAATGCCAAATACTTTGCTCTCTACAATCTCTCAATTCGCTGTAGCAGCAGCTGTAGGTTTTGTATACTGTAACTGGTTTCAGTAAATTAATTATTTATGCATTTTTTTGCCAAAACAACTCTCTGACAATCTTTAAACCGTAGTTTGAGTCACAAATACTTGCAAAAAATAGAGGGATTCAGTTTTATCAATTTTAGGCAGTAATATTATGGTACATTTTGCTAAATACACAATTGCATTTTATGATCCTAGGTATGTATATTACTGTTTTTTAGATTATTTAATACAAATAGATATAATTAACGAAAAAGTATGAGTCACGTTATTTGAAAAACGATATTCTCAGATACATGGATACAAATAGTGGGACTCAAATAACTCCGAAACTACTGGTTAAAAAACTAGGCCTTGGCATTCATTATGTTTCAAATTGAGTAAACTTTCATGTGCCATGGTTATTTTTGCTAAATACTTAAAATAAAAAATTGACACGTTTCTGAGAAGAGAACACTTTCCTAGGAGAATTACCAACACACACGCCTTGGTACTGTGTGTTACAGGAACACACAGTACCAAGGCGTGTGTGTTGGTTTTTAACACTGGGAACATTTGCTAAATCGCAAATTTTGGTTGGTGATAGTCCGACTAGCATTGGCTAACAACAATGTTATTAGCATTGTTGTGTTTGGACAGTTTAGGGATAAGATAGCCAGTTGAGGATTCGCGGGTAAAACGCGCTTACACCTGCGGCGTTATCGACGCTTTCCATCAGGTGAGATGAAGGCTAAGCGCTTACTTGTAGCAGATAAACAAATTGTAAGCAACTTGAAAAAAAATCTATTAGCGCGGCGTCGCGCTGTTGTTATAGACGAAGCTACGGGAGCCCTCTCCCTTCCTCCCTCGAACAAAAGAGGCACTCGCCGCTCGGAGACGCTCCCCCCGAGCCGCAGACATGAATCAATTAGTGGCAACTTCACTGCTTCATTTGGCTGCAACCTTTGATGAGGTGCATTGAGTTTACCTTAGCGAAGTGTCTGTGCTCTGGCTTTAGAAGACGCAATCCCGTTGGTACCGGTTTTAGTCGGTAGAATAAATAAATTTTGTTTACGCTCACACCAATTATCTAGACTAAGATAAGTAATCTTTTGAAACTCGTTAATACGGTAAGATAACGGATAATTATACATAAACATAGAAAAAAACACCCAGACCCGAAATCAATTTAGAAAAATAGTTTTTCTTTAAATTACCCGACCGGGAATTGAACCCGGGACCTCAGAGATGGCGCGACGCCAGACCCGGCGTGCTAACCAGTCGACCACGGTAGTCGTCATATAGAATGGATTAGTTTTTAACGTTTGAAAAATTACTTTGTAAAATCCCATATCAGAAAACATGGGAACAGGGACATAAAGTTATTCTTCTCGTATAAGGTACCCGAGAAGCTTCTCCCCGTTGCGGGAATCAAACCTCAAGGAAGCGGTGGTCTAGTCACTTGATCTCACATAGGTTAAATCGGTTGAAAACGAAGCAACACAACAAAGAACATAATTAAGTTATTGTCCACCTATCCGTGTCACGAAAGCGCTAAGTCTTTCACGATCGTAGCTCGAAGCACACCGCAATAAACTTTCAAAAACACCGCAATAAAACTTTCAAAACCAGCTCCAAGATTAAACGCCGGCGGTGATTGACGAGTGGGATTTTGTACAAGCACTGTTTCTGTCAGATTAATATTGGATAGATGAGACGAAGCGACCGCCGCATGCATTTTACATCGGCAACAGCAGTGGAACAAGTAAGCAGTAACTCTGCCAGACCAATACGCTACGATAACAACTATAAATGTTAAATTTAAAAAGACAATTCCTTTTGAAGCACATTTTTGAAAGAGTGACAATAATTTCGTATACAAACATTTTGACACTTTAATTATCGTCCTACTTAAAGGTAATAATGCGTGTTATAGTACATTGTTACCCTAGGGGTGAAAGTAGATTATTTACTCCCGAGACCTCGGGCGCCAATAGTTCGAGGGAGTAAATAAGTCTTTCACTCGAGGTAGGTAAACACTGTGCTTTTCATTGCGAATATAAGGAGAGTAAAAACAAAAACATGAATGTCTTTAAGTCTGTTAGTCGCCTTTTACGACACCCAAGGGAAGAGAGGCGTTTGTAGTATTATTTTGATGAGCCCATCGCCGCTCTATGCTGTTGGATGTATGTGCAGTCTTTAGTTCGATAGTCGCCATTTACGACACCAAAGAGAAGAGAGGGGTTGGTAGAATTATTTTTATGAGCACATCGCCGCTCTATGCTGTTGGATGTATGTGCAGTTTTTAGTTTGTTAGTCGCCTTTTACGACACCGAAGAGAAGAGAGGGGTTGGTAGTATTATTTTGATAAGCCCATCGCCGCTCTATGCTGTTGGATGAATGTGCAGTCTTTAGTCCGTTAGTCGCCTTTTACGACACCGAAGAAAAGATAGGGGTTGGTAGTATTATTTTGATGAGCCCATCGCCGCTCTATGCTGTTGGTTGTATATGCAGTCTTTACACCGTTAGTCGCCTTTTACGACACAGAAGAGAAGGGTGGGGTTGGTAGTATTATTTTGATAATAAGTCACAATTACACATGTCAGAAAAACGATTCTCCCTCGGGCGGAAAAGTACTACTTTCCACCCGGTACTCAGGCAACTTCAGACTTTCCGAGGATGAGGAATGAAAAATATGTGATATCATATCAAAGTGTATAAGGATTATCGTGGAGGTCTATCTCCACAAAGATAAGATAAGCGAAAATAATTGAGAAAATTCCAATAAGAATACGGCTTAGGACCGCTAGCTTCAAAACTTGTATCTCATTAAACTCCAAATTTATTTCAATCTTGTACCGCCAACTACAAATCGTACATAGAGCTCAAAATCCAATGTTTTCAATAATTTAGAACTACGTATATTATGACCTACTTATAAGCTCCAAAAATATAAAGATACCTACAGTTTTCAAAAATGTATCTTTATATGTGTTTGTGTTACCGTCCGTCGGCATAGACATGTTGCCTCGTACTTGACAGACTATTCAAAGTAAAAACCCCCCTCACACGTTCGTATATTGTAATGCTTAAAATATCTTCTGAAATGTAGCAAGCAAGGAAGGCAAACATTTTGCAAATCTTCACATCCTAAACTCTGCTCTTTAAGGTCGATATTTCAGTGAATCAAAATTTCAGTTCGGTCTAGGTATATTTTACTAAAGAATTTAGGAATGTTATGTCAGCGGCTAGTAGAGCAAGTGACGCCTGCCGGCGGGCGGCTATCGGACTATTCGCGGACAATGCGCGTTCCGTGCCCTGATATATTTCCACGGTACTAAACTACTGATACAGATAGGCACTGCGAAATTCTTCAATTTTCTGAATATGATTTACAAGTAGGCATTTGGACAGCGCGTGTGTTCGTGCAGAGTTTCCCCTTGTCTGCCACGGAGACACCTAGAGGTAACAATTGAATTTCTATTGCGTCTTATATTCTGCTACGGGTTAGTTTGCACTAGGCCTTCATCTCACCCGATGTTTGGTGAGGATAAGGAGGATAAGATGGTGGAAACGCACTTTACCAGCATATTAAAACTACTAAGGAACTGGCTGTCTTATCTGTTGGAACACAGCAATGATATGTAACATTGATGTTATATGTGGTGTCAAGAATTAGCCAAATTGATGCAGCCGTTCTGAGGTAATACATTAATGGCAATTGATTTTTATATATTAAATAGTGGCTTATTCCCGCCCGCTCCAAGATTTTGGTCCCAAGCGCACCAAGAGTAAAATTATATATTAATATTATATTGTAAAATCGTTCCCAAGGGCTCCAAAAGCGTATGCAAACATATTTCTTCAAAACCTCTGATCTCCAGATCCGATTGATTCCCAGAAGAGAATGTTTATTTTGTATTTGTTTAATGTTTTGGAGCTGTAGGGAATGAAATTGTTAAATGTGGTTTTATTTATTATTTTAATATGAAAATCATTGAAAACCTTGGGAATGAATTTATAGAAGTTGAATTTTGGAGAATAATAGGTTTGGAGCGCATGGGACTAAGTCTAAATAGTTTAGCGGCCCGCCCGCATCTACGTCCGCGTGACACTCGTATCACGTGACGTATTTCTTAAAATACTTTTACCTACAAAACTAGTCAAAATAATTACTATCACCACAAAAAAGCAGACAAATAAGTACAGCCGTTCTGATGTTATGAGCTAACATACATTCATAGCAATGGTTTTTTTCCCAAGTCACTCATTCAGGTAAAGAATCATTAATGAATTCTAGTGGTTTGATCTCGTTCCAAGCACTTAATTCGACACACTAGAATATTCGAGAAAAGCTGCCTCGAAGCACTTGACACAAATGTCCAATCGGTAAAGAGTGACCCGAGCCACCTAAAACTCAAACTCAAACTCAAAACTCCACGGCCTGGCCACAGTATAATGACTGGCCACGACCAGGATGGTAGCGAACACGTATCAACAGACTAAACTTATTTAATCTGTGGCCTAAGACCGAAGCGGCGAGCGAGCTTAGAAAATTTAATCCCGATAATCACTGCCATTCCAAAACGTGGACTATAGCAAAGCCTAGTTTAACACTAAATACTGTCTTTAACTGGCATTAAACAACAATGAGCACCTGCTTATATTAGGTGACTGCTAGAAACCGCAAGAAACTTCAAGGGCTGGTCAGGTCAAGTGTTTTAAACATGACAAAAATGACAAAAAATTAATTCGTTTTTTTTTTATTTTAATTATTTAATTCATTTTGTGAATTTTATTGGATAGTCTTTGGTATCTAATAGATTTTAAAGCAATAACATAAGCACCATAAAATGAAAAACAATTAAAAATAACGATTATTTACAACGCGCGGCCAACGGCCGGGCGGCCGACCGTCTGTTGACCCGCTCGCGTCAGCTGTGCGATAATACCTACGTTAGTCTGCAATGATACCATTTTTGTCATGTTGAAAACAGTTGACCTGACCAGCCCTTGAAGTTTCTTGCGGTTTCTAGCAGTCACCTTTTATACAGGGTTAACTTTAGACCACTTTATCGAGTAACGTAAAGAAAAGTAAATACGGGGTGGAGATGACACTACGTCAATAAATGAAAATATTGGCTATACCAGTTCATAGAAATAATTTGAAACTATCAAATTAATCTTAGCACTGAATTTTTTTTTATTTTTCATACATACTAAATATTTTATAACTTGACTTTGTATAAAATAAAAAAAAATCAGAGTGTCATCTCCACCCCTTATACCGTCCGACTGCAGGGCAAAGCCCTCCATCATTGGAGACAAGTCATCGCGCATCGCCACACTGATGGGTTGGATTAAGAGAGTTTACGCATTTCGGTTCCCCATACAAACTTCCAAGTCGAAATTTTTAAAAACCAATTAAGCCAATTTTGTTGAAACTTTGCATGCTGAAGTAAAACACAGGAATCTAAATAGATTGTTGTTATATTGTTGATAAAAAAATGTTTATTTAACTGAATTATTGCGATTTTTTTCTTTCTATACTTAGTGGACTTTAAATCGCAATAACTCAGCTAAAAAAGTTTTTTACAAATATTTTCAACAAACTATTTAGATACCTGTACTTTGCATGCTAAAGTAAAAACTTTAGGATGCAAAGTTTCATCAAAATTGGCTTATTGGTTTTTTAAAATTTCGACATCATCATCTTCAGCCTATAAACGTCCCACTGCTGGGCACAGGCCTCCCACGTCGATACACGGGTTGGTGATAACAAGCCCGGGCACATCGCGAAATCCGAAGAGACATTGCTTGATCTGGAAATTGAACTTGGGACTCCCGGATATCGAACCAAGCGCTTGACCGCTCGGCCACCGAGGCGTATTGACATAAAAATAAACCAATACAATGTTAACTAGAAAAAAATCAACCAGTCTCAGGAAGCTCGAGTGGGATTCGAACCCACGACCTTTGGATTGCCGGTCCACTGCTATAACCGCTGAGCTACCGAGACCCCAGAAGAATCGTTGAATTTTTCCTAGTAGTTTGATTACGCTGCAAGCTAGCGGTATTACGTCACTATGAAGTCTACCCTCACATTCGAAAGAAATACTATTGCAAGTATTTAACAATCGATAAAGACGTAATTGCTTATAAATATCTTTATTATTATTTTTCTAGTAAACATTTTATCCGTTATCTATATAGCATTGTGAATGCAAAAAAAATCAATAATAAAGATATAAAAATAAACCGTCGCATCCGCTGCCGCTGCCGCTCCTTGGCATCGCCGCTTCACCTAATAAAGTCTCGGCAACTACTATCCGACTCTTGCGACACGGTAAGCGAACTCGAAATGAACTGTTAAATGTTTATTCGGTGTATATGACCATTGAATGTAAAGTTCAAGACCCGCTCTGCGATGTTAAAACTAAGTTGGGTCTAGCGAGTCATACCGGGGCTTACAGGAAGCAAAAAGTTAACGTGAAAGCCGAGGTGGTGGACCAGTTATACGCTGAATAGAAAGTGTTTCACATTGACAGTGTATGCAAGGAATGCTGCGTCCTTAATTTTCTATTGAAAAGCACGATTGTAACAAACACCCGTTAATAATGCGTGGTTGAAAGTTGGATTCAGTTGTTAAAAAAAGTATATAACAGAATGAAAAAAAACAAAATGTTATACAGAATTAACGGAGAATAATGGTGATTGTACGTATTGTTATGCATTGTACAAGTTGCATTAGGTGACCAAATAGTTATTTAATAAATATAAGGTGACTGCTAGAAACCGCAAGAAACTTCAGGGGCTGGTCAGGTCAAGTGTTTTAAACATGACAAAATAGACAAAAAGGTTTTTTTTTTTAATCAATAATTCATTTTGAGAATTTTAATTGGATAGTCTTTGAGTATCTAATTTATTTTAAAGCAATAATATAAGAAATAAAAATGAAAAACAATCAAGAATAACGATTATTTACAACGCGCGGGCAACGGCCGGCCGACCGTCTGTTGACCCGTTCGCGTCAGCTGGGCGATAAGTACGTAAGTAAGTTTTTGTCATGTTTATAACACTTGACCTAACCAGTCCTTGAAGTTTCTTGCAGTTTCTAGCAGTTACCTTATATAAAAACTTTAAAATTAAGCAAAGGTACTACCTACATTTCTCCTGAAAAGCTCCAAAGTATCTGCGGTTTAATTAAATAATGTTGTGCGAACAAAAAATACCCACAACATTAATAATCACTGTTTCATTTTAATATGAGCAAAATACTGAATATTGTGCATATCATGTGGTATCGTTTCAGGGAAACAGTCTGTATAACCTCCGTAGTCTAGTGGTTGAATAACCAGCCCAAGAACCAGAGGTCTCAAGTTTGATTCTTCTCTACTTTATTACCACTAACCATCTGGTGAGATGGAGGAAAAAAGTGACACTGGTGAAATAAAAATAAAACCTAACCACACTAAATTATATCCACATGCATCAATAACCTTAGTATTGAAAAAAAGCGTATGGATTGATATATGATTGCAACATTGAGCGTGGGAATGCAAACCGAAACCTATCATACAATAATAATCTACGCAAATCAAGTTATAGTACTATGGTAGGATAAGATCATTTCTTGTTATACGACGACCGCCGTGGTCAAGGGGTCAACACGTCGCGCCGGTTCTGACGTCGCACTCTCTGAGTTTCCAGGTTCAACAGTTTGCAGAAATTAAACTTTTAAATAAGAAGTTAAAGGTACTTGGACGGTCTGGTAAAGGTCGCGGGTAGCAGCAGGATGCGAGCAGCACAATACCGGACGTGGTGAAGATCATTTCTCCAACAGTGGACGTCTTTCGGCTGATGACGATGATGATAATTTTTTATTAATTTAAAGTCGCAAATAAACGTAGGTTCTATCGATAGGTTACCGCAAACTGAATTTATTGATTTCCAATTGTACTTGCTTGCTTCTGCGCTTAAGATTTTTAAGTATATTTCACTGTTCCCTAAAATTAAAACCGTTGCTGATATATTTTTTCCGTACAAGTTAATATACGACTCGCCATGCGCATCTTCTTGTGCTACCGTTTTTCCTCGCTCAATGCTCAATGCCGTTCTCGACGGAATCTCGTCAAGAAGCTAATTTAAGAATTCAATTTACAAGCTTCCCGTAGTAGGCAGATGTTTTTTGCGCCGATGTCGTTGGAACTAGCATGCGGAAAATATCCAATAATGTTGCAGCGTTTCATCTTGCGATGCAGATTGCAACATTTTTAATTACTGGCGGATGTGTAGATAAATATGAAGTGTATGTATCACAGAACGTAGAGGAAAAAAGAGGTTTTATTCAGAGTGGGATATAAAATATTTCTGAATGAACTAGTATTTTTCAGTCTTTACCCGTGGTCCCATGGCACTAGGGATTACATTTGAATGAATATTTAGACATCGATTATATCGATATTATATTAATTACAACCATGAACTTCAACTTAAGATTACATACAAATCCATGATGTACCTTTAACATCATAATAGGTACTTCAAAAGAGATCGCAAATTACAAAGAGTACCATTTTTCCTGTATTAGTCATGTTGTCATGACTAATAGGATCTTCATTCATTTGTTCTCTTTCGTCATTTTGATATAATTATTATAGCAAGTTACGCATTAAAATTGAATAATTTTGTGTTTTTTTTTTAATTTTTTTTATTTAGAGATATGAAGATAGTTTATGAGTCATAAATGTAGCGTATAGGTTATGAATTCATAATTTTCAATATTGGTTCTAGTATGAGTATGTTTTGTTCCTAAGGATGGAATTATTTTATTTGATTGAGTAAACTTTGTGTGTAGCTGATGGTTTTTATTATCTATCGATGCAGTCAGAAGTCCAGGAAACAATCCCTAGTGCCATGGGTCCACGGGTAATTAAAATTACCCGTGGACCCGTTAATGGGTCGACCCACCGGGACCACGGGTAAACCTTGTGACCTTGTTTTTTTACTACAATCTGATAGTGAACTGTGTGCGTAGCGGAGAAGCTCAATAAAAGAATACTACCAACCCCTCTCTTACTTTAGGTGTCGTAAAGCCGACTAACGGACTAAAGACTGCACATACCTACATTCAACAGAACAGCAAAAAGCAGCGATGACCTCACCGCCTATGTGGAGCTCATCGCCGCTCTTTGCTGCAAGCACATGTGCTGTTTTTTTTCTCTTAAATAACGGCTTCGTGCAATCAGCATATTTAGCCAGTGTCAAGTTTTTAATAGTAATTATTATTTTCTTTACATTAAGTGGATGATAATGAGTGACAATGAACGTTTAATGGTAAATGATTTTCCCCCAAACCCCTCGAGACTCAATAAAGCTGTGGGACTTTATTGAGGTCTCACACGGACTTCTTGAGAGAATTTGAAAAGTGATGTTGCACTACCTGTTCGTTTTTGCTAACACTCATGCACATTCACAAACACTTAACAGTAAATAATCCACCATTATTTCACATTAATATTCGACAAAACACAAATTATAAAAAGCAATACAAAACTGCAGACATGACGCTTCACTTTCCCACCAAGAAGTCCACATGTGCAGTAGTAACACATGTATTTACTCATGTGGTTGTAATTTGGTAAAACTTTTTTTTATGCCATAGCACAAGCTGATTCTGCGGTCCTCATTGCCCAGTCTGTGACTAACCCTTAGTGATAATAGGCATGAGTGTATGTATGTATGTATTCTGATAGTTTTAAAACATGTGTTTCGATACATTTTATTCGTTAAGGTCATTCGTTCGCAGGAATGGGCACGTAAAATGAATTATTTCTTGGTGTCATATTGTCGTCGGCAACAGAGCTACCGACCCGCATTGGTCTACGCCCGCTGGTTATCCCAAAAGCTTTTGGCGATAAAAACCGCCTTTGTCTACATTTTAGCTTTAATATTATATGTAACTGTTTTTCCGAGCAATTTATTGCAAAAGTGTTTGTATATCTTTTTATATGTGGGCTCATTTATCATACATATGCGGTTTCTCACATATTAGGCCTTTGCTAAAGCTTATCAGTGGTACCTACCTACGTTTATACAATGTGTTAATTTTAATATACCAATATATCGTAAAACCTCAGACACCCCAATTTATTTTTATTGTAAAGGACTTTTATCATTTATAAAATTTATTAAATGTTTTCTTTTATTGCAAATTAGAAACTTTCATATTTTTACGAGTGATCTGTAAAACGACGAGATAGAGCTAAGTAAATTTACAAGCAGCGTAGTAAATATTTTTTGATAAAATCTCAGCCATAGTTTTTATTAGTGGAATCGATTCTGCTCTTGATTCTGAACAAATTAATTTCAGGTTTTGTGCAATTTCATTAACACGTTTTGTAATACTAATTATGATGTTTCAGTAAAATGTTTCCGGTGCGCTGAATCTGACGGGAAATATAATTATGCATTTGGTAGCAATCGAAGTTGCGAAAGTCAGCTGTTTCTGTTTTACATAGTGTGCTGAGTGTTGACGCTTATCAAAAGTAGCAAGAAGTAGGGGTCTACTTTCAAAACCCCCTAAAGGCACTTTTTCACAAAGGAAGATAATTCATTTTTCAATACAAAACCAACATCCATAACGCCAAATAGCGACATACTGTTCTAAAGTAACGTGTAATAAAGCTCTGCTATTGGCTAACTCTATTTTAATGAAACCTCTATGTTTATTGTATTTAGGGAGCTGACTCGCACCGGCTCAAATTCAAATTAATATGAGATCTTAATGAGAAAATAAAGTACTTTAAAATGAAATTCAATTGTGTTTATTGCAATTACGCAATAAATGGATCTTAGGACTTAACATAACATACTATGATACTTTATTATCTTATTTAGTGTTTCAGTGTTAAAACCACTTGTGATGGTTTCTATTCCAACTGCTGACAACTTTGGATTGAAATAAGCGCTTGATGGCACCCTTCTTGATTTCTGAAGCCACATAAAAATAATAATAATATGATAGCAATGAGAGAGTACATAAGCTAATTGCCATACTTAAATTATAAATGATAAAAACCAGGCTACTTATTAAAGTTGCAAAAGTGAAAGATGCTTTATCATCATTAGCGTTTCCAGCTCTTCTCAACCCACTGCTGTGCATAGGCCTCTCTTTCTTTATGCCATACGGAAAGTCAGCATCTATTACAGCATTTAGCGTTCATTTCTATTTAGTAACCATGGCATTCAAATAACAAGACGTTTTGCTACTATTATCATTCAACGCCCTTGTCTATTTAGTAAGTATGGCGTTTTATTAAAAAGACGATTTGCTACTGGAGTATTTTGAATTACGACATTTTAAAATCCAGACGTTTTGCTACTAAGGGTGGATTCGACTAAACTGGAATAAGGTCTTATACCTAGATTAAACGCCGAATTTGTACAGACTAATCTCGGGGTAAGTCTTATTCCAGTTTGGTCGAATCCACTCTAAGGCATTTAGCGTTCATGTCTACTTAGTAATAATGGCGTTTTAATATTAAGACGTTTGGGTGATATTGTCATTTTACAACGTGGGTATTCTGATAGAGACCCGATTATTTGACCATATACCCTATTCAGTTATTCTAAAACCTGCTATTGTCAAATGTTTGACAACAAAGACACTTAAAAAACCCCGACCAGTGAATTAGGTCCTACCTGCATCTAGATTCGGCAACGGAGTGCTCCCGCCACATTCATATTAATGAGTACACTTTTGTGCCCGCTCTCGCGAAACTCATCAACAACCGCTGAATTCAGATACAAAAAAATGTGAAATGTACTGTGTACGTATTGCACTAAGTGTGGTACCACCTTCTATCACATAAAAACTAGATAAGTACATGCTAGATACATAATCCTATACTAAATAGTAGTGGAATGGTGGCAGCTTTGACTATTATTATACACGAAAACTTTTTATCGGTGTTCAGGACCTACTGATTGCGACTAAGTAAATGATGGCCATTGCAATAATAATAGTAGTTATTGTTTTCTTTTTATTTAAGTATTTTTTTTTATTTTTAATTTAATGTTTTATTGCACAAACAAATACATTTAGACACAGGTTACACAGGATATTACAAAGGTGAGCTTATCTTTAGAAGAGATCTCTTCTAGCCAACCCTAACCTAACCTAACCAAAGTAATAAGGTAACCAAAATAATTAGAATGTATGGTCTTCCTACATTTTTATGAAGTTAAGAAGATACGCCATCAATCATTATTGAGAGGAGTAGGATGGCCATGATTTTAATATTCATCGTTATTAACTTTACTTCCTAGACAAAAAAAAAATGGAACGCTGACATGTAATTTTTATTATTATTATGGCCATCATTTACTTAGTCGAAATCAGTAGGTCCTGATCACCGATAAAAAATCTTCGTGTTTAAATGACATAATTATACTGTGTTATGGCGAAATAGCAATTTTATAAGAAGCACGAACTGCCGTACTCAGAGACGTCAATTAAGTCTTTTGCTGTCACTTTCTTAAGTACAGTGTTTTAAAGAGAAGGAAAGCCATTTTATTGTCATTTAAACTTAATTGACGTCTCTGAGTACGGCAGTAAGCCATGTTGACACTTAGGATACTACCGAACGAAATGCGTACCTAAACATTTCGCTAGGTAGGTAGGTACCCACTCTTTTTGTGCCGATGTTTTCAGAGCATTGATTGTCTAGTCGCGTCCAGTTTTAATACGTGATCGAAGGGTGCCACATTAAGTTGTGAGGGAAACTGACGTTCCCCGCTTATCCTTTTTTCCAATAAGCAACGACGTCGTCGACCTAGGTAAATTGTAATTTGATTTAAATACCGAGGCGTATGGCGAAGAGAAATACATATATGCTACGATGCTAGTATTTACAGCGTAATAGCAAACTTTTTAAGCTAAAAGAAAATATAGAGCCCTCTAAAGATAGTAGAAAATACGTTCTACAAATTCACTTATGTAATTGAATTAATTAGGTACTACAATTTGAAACTCTCCATAGTGGGTGCGTATATTCAGTACGTTATAATTTATTTATTAACACTATAAAAGTAAAAAAAAATTGTAAATATTTAATCACATTTTGATGTGCTTATTGGTATTATAAGTAACTCAAACATTGCATGTAAACAAGTTAACATATTATTGCGGGTGGCGTATTCGGTCGTCCTCATCACGAATTGCGCCTTTGCCCAGCCGATACATCTACTTCGGATTCAAGTGGGTGGGGAACATGCAGTCCGCTTAGCAATGGGGACGTGCCCCAAAATAAGCCGTACGTTTGAAAGCCGATCGGGTCCCTATGGACAGCGAGCCATAACACATTTCCAATTTGAAGATGGAATACGGAAAACGAATGAAGTTTTTTTCGGTTTGATATTCTTAATGGAGTCGGAGTAGTGCCAGTAATACACTCTGTCCTGGAACACGAGGGATGAGATACAGGACTGTGTGTAAATATTGAATTTACAGGAGACACCGTAAGTAATTAACTGCTTAATCCAATTTTTGTAAAAATATATTGACAAAATAATTTCTAATGGAAAACTTACTTTTTATATGTAAAGTTTCAGTGCGATAATTTTTCACAACTTTCGAAGAGGTTTATCTCAAGAACAATGTCTTGCCGAGCAAACTTGAAGCACCTAATAAAACGACTATTATTTCGCTGGTATTCTAAGTTTCGTTGAGGACGATCATCTCTTACCACAGTTCACTCTACAGGTCGGCCAAAAACAGCGGTAACACAATAAGACATCGATGCTGTACGCCAATTAATACAAGAAGATAGACAATACATGTGACATATGAGCAGATACGGGCTTCTCTCAGCATTATTGGTATGACAGCCATTCAAATAATAATGCATGATGAACTGGGTGTCAGGAAGTTAGTTTCCCGCTGGGTGCCCCATCGTTTGACCGAAGAACAAAAGTCGGCTCGTGTTCATTTTGTCGGTCTGCTATGCAACGGTTCGATAGAGGGAGCTAGAATGCTGTTTAAAATATCGTCTCGGGTGATGAATCGTGGATTTATTCATATGAGCCCGAAAGAAAACACCAATCGGCTGTTTGGGTCTACGTAGGTGAGGTCAAGCCAACAAAAGTTGTGCGCTCTCGTAGCGTGTCGAAAAAAATGGTCGCTTCGTTTGTATCGAAAATCGGACATGTATTTACGATTCCTTTACAATAACGGATAACGGTTACTGCTAATTGGTACACAACAGTTTGTTTGCTGGAAGTCATACGAGAACTTCGTAAAAGTAATCCGTATCGTCGCATAATCCTTCACCACGATAATGCGAGCTCCCACACAGTTCGGCAAACGATCGCGTTTTTAAATCAGGAAAACGTGGAGTTGAAGGACCATCCTCCATACAACCCTGACCTGAGCCCCAATAATTACTTTACATTCCCAAGAACTAAAGATTTGCTACGTGGTCAACGGTTTTAAGGTCCGGAAGAGGCGGTCGAAGCTTACCAATCGGCCGTTCCACTTCAGACTAGAATTACTGTTACAATAATTGGTTTGAACGAATGTAAAGGTGCATCGATTGTCACGGAGAATACTTCAAAATACAAGGAAAATAAATGTTATTGTATTATATACGTAGTTATTTCTATTCCCGATAATTTTGGTGTGGACCTCGTAAGCCGTTTAAATATATTGGAAACAATTTTCATTTTATGACTGTGCCGGCAAACGTTATTAAAGGTAATATAAAGTAAAAGATTATGTTAATGACAAATATGTTTGGATATAGTGCATTTATAACATATTAAATTGTTGTAAGTATAAATAAATGTGTACTTCTTAGATGAATGATTGGTAACGCTGCGCGAGTGCAGCGAGACCAATCATTCATCTATTCATCTAAGGTGTAACGAATTTTTATTTTGTTAATGTCGTTACTTCATTCTAATGGTGTGGAGTTTCTTGCGCCCATCCTTCTCCACAACTAAAAAGACGTCCTGAGGGCCTAGCATGCGCAACATGAGAAAATTTTCTCGTCCCGTTTTCTCGTGTTATGTATAGACATAACACGAGAAATCGTGTATAGACACGATATGTCAAAAATAGGATAAAATGTTTGTTTGTTTGTTCTGAGGGAATGACCTTGTGAAGAGGTAGGTACGTTTTTTTATTATAAATGTTTAAAAATTTTGATAAATGTGTGTTATGTGAGTTTATTGCGATAAAACCTAATGTAACATAATAAATAATCACAAAAAGTAATTGTAGTATGCTAAGTGATGGATTATACAAAATAATATTATTGTATATAATATTATGTATAGACATAACACGAGAAATCGTGTATAGACACGATATGTCAAAAATAGGATAAAATGTTTGTTTGTTTGTTCTGAGGGAATGACCTTGCGAAGAGGTACGTTTTTTTATTGTAAATGTTTAAAAATTGTAATAAATGTGTGTTATGTGAGTTTATTGCGATAAAACCTAATCTAACATAATAAATAATCACAAAAAGTAATTGTAGTATGCTAAGTGATGGATTATACAAAATAATATTATTTAAATGTAGTCTAATATATTCATACGCTTTTACAAAATCACGTCGTCGTTTTTGATGACTTCTGTCACAGGTATCAAGCTATATTGAACAGACTATAGAAAAAAACAACCAGTCTCAATAAAGCTCGAATGTGATTCGAATCCATGACCTTTGGATTGGAGGGTAGACTTCACAGTTACGTAATACCCCTGGCCTGCAGCGTAAATCAGACTACTAGAAAAATTCAACGAGTCTTCTGGGGTCTCGGTAGCTTAGCGGTTAGAGCAGTGGACCGGCAATCCAAAGGTCATAGGTTCGAATCCCATTGGAGCTTTCTTGAGACTGGTTGTTTTTTTCTAGTAAACATTTTATCCTATTTCTATAAAGCATTGTGAATGCAAAAATTTCAATAATAACGATGTCAAAAATAGTTATAATAGTAGTTTTTGCTTGTCTGTGGTATAGCGGTTGCGTCTGCCTTTGCTGATGACATAGGAGTGTGGAATATAGTATTCCATTCCTAACACTATCTCATTAGCAACGGCAGTGGCGCTAGCTGTCGGGTCCTTCCCACTGAAGCAGCGTTTGCTTTAAATGTACGCTAAACATCTCCAGAGTATAATATTATACGTTTATACTAGATAATATGTGCAGCAAGGTTTGCCGTGCGATCGCTTGGGAAATGAATGTCCGATGTGGGGCCGTGTGGACAAGCTTTCAGTACAATACGAAACGCAATTTCTCAAGAAGTGACATTGTTTTTCCCCCTCCACGTTTCGTGTTTCACTACAGTATGACTCAATACTAGAATACTGATTCCTTTTTAGGGTTCCGTAGCCAAATGGCAAAAACGGAACCTTTATGGATTCGTCATGTCTGTTTTTCCGAAACTATAAGAACTGTACTGTTGAAACTTGGTAAATAGATGTATTATGTGAACCGCATTAAGACTTTCACGCAAAAATAGAAAAAAAAACAAAAAATTTTAGGGATTCCCTTAAGTAAGGGGAATCCCTAAAATTTATTTTTTAGAAGAACTGAAACTCAAAATTTTTTTTTCATCAAACCTATACTTGTGGGGTGGTGTATCTATGGATAGGTCTTCGTGAGACACTTCCAAAGTGGTAAAATGTGTGTGTCTGTGTGTGTGTGTGTGTCCTGTAACTTCTAAAATAAGAGAATAATAAAACTAAAAAAATATATAATGATCTACATTACCATGCAAACTTCCACCGAAAATTGGTTTGAACGAGATCTAGTAAGTAGTTTTTTTTAATGCGTTAAAATTTATTAATTTTAAAAAATACACTATTATTAAAACATCGATTAAAGTTTTATAGATAAATGGTACGGAACCATTCGTGCGCGAGTCCGACTCGCACTTGGCCGGTTTTAACGTAAAGTAACAAAGTTATTCCACAAAAATTTTATTAGGAACCCACTTTATATGGGACCATAATATTAAGATGGGGACTTTTGTTCACAGGTTCATTTTAGCAGCCTGCCCGCGCCTTAGTCCACGCTAACTTAGAAATACCGTCATACTTCATCCACTTAGAACAAAATATCTACAAATTAAATATAAAATAACCGTCGTCCGTTATACATAAAAGTGAAAAACGCATAAAATTCCGCATCAGACACTGGAAAACGACGACTTTCTTTATAATTTTAATATGTAAGTAAGTATACATAAAAACAAGCATATTACAAAAGGTCTCACAAAGCCAAATATAAATTTGGTTTATCTGCGAGTATACAGCGTGTTTCTTGTAAGGTGTCAAGTGGTGTTAGGGAACTACCATACCTATCTATTAAACCCCCATGTATGTTCTACGATTTATGTAGTTTTCGAGTTCTAAGTTTTTTTTTCGTTATTTTATGATTCAACGACGAGACGGCTCTAAAAAAATATATCTTCTTTTGGGTCAACTTTTCTTCGATGTTTTTTTTAATGCAATGCCTATTAATTGCACTTTTATGAGTAAATAACCTAAAATACTAAAATTTTGATCCTAACTTTAAAATTGAGTTAATCAGAACAGAATGAAATTTTCAACTTAAATTAAAAAAAAATAAAAAGACTTTCCATAGCTTCTGACTAGTTTTAAAAACTGCCCTACCAAATAAATACCTATGCTTTCATACTAATACAAAAAAAGATGTACTAAATGGGACATTTTTTGCTGAAATCGGTCGTTGAACGTGGTACATCGGAAATTGTGTAATTTTCATCTATACTAATATTATAAAGAGGAAAGATTTGATTGTTTGTTTGTATTGAATAGGCTCCGAAGAGAATAGAACGAATTGAAAAATTCTTTCACCGTGGGGAGCTACACTATCTGCGGGTGACATAGGTTATAGTTTATTTTCAAATAAATTAGGGATCCTTACTAAAACTGTAATCAATTTCTTACATCGCGTGCGCTACGAAAACTATTGATGAAATAACAAGTGCGATGTAGGCGTCGTCACTGGGGTACGGGGAAGGATTTTCGAAAATTCGTCACGGAACTTTACTCATGTGGTAACGGGTTCCAAACGAACGAAGTCGTTGGCGGTCTGCTAGTATTTTATAATTTCTTAGTATCTTTGCATATTCTTGTCTATCAGGAGATTAATTAACCCTTTACGTTTAAGAAGAGCTCAGTTGATACTAATAACATACATTTTCATACCTACTATACTATCTTCAAAATTACCGTTATCCGTTACCCGTAATAATATAGTCTCACTGTAGGTAGCTGGAGGCTTTAAATTTAATGTAACGCACGATCGGTTATCTTCCATTATACAAGATGCTATTGACCAGTGATCGGAGTAGGTACATTGATTTTGGGGTAAATGATCTAAAACGTAAGTATATACCTATGCATTTGGACATGCCTCCCGAACTCCGTAATTTGTTCATTAATAAGATTTATAAAAGTTATGGCATTATTTACGTACGTAACTTTCGATTAGACAAAAAATATTGTTATTTACTGATCTGATTAATTATTAACATTTTTAAATCGTTTTGCTGCCTTCCTTTAAATTACAAATTTGGAAGTAATTATATCACTACCAATACGAACAATATTTCATAGAATCCCGAAATACCGAAACAACTTTTTGGAAAATGGCTTATCCATGTTCTGCTATTTAAGAAACATTTGTGATGCAAGTACGAAAAATTTATTTTAGTATCGTATTATAGTCTTATTTATTAATATTTTACTACTTCAATCACTAATAATGACATATTATATATCAGCTGCAGCTTTGCTTCGATATTTTACAATATCTTAATATTTAATATTGTCAGGCAAAAATATTATATTAAAACATACTTCCGCAAAATGAAGCTCCCATTTCCACATTCGCTTTTACCAGCCTTAAATAATTACAATATTATTAGGGATATCTGCGCACAGCGTAAAACAGCGAATTAAGCTCTATTACCATGCGAATACGTACCATTTCTCCTCGGCACCGTCCACCTTTATATCTGGGATGTTCGGTATCTTCTTGTTGAGATACGCCGAGGATATCTTGAGCAGGGCCTGGGAACGAACACGTGTGTTAAATGAACGGTCCGCTAGTAAAAGGTTTAGAGATTGCAATTATTAACATCGTCTTACTGTTGGCACGCAATCGCTGAAAATCACATCTAACAAACACTGGGGTACAAGGACAGATTAAAATGATCTAGCGGGTGAGTTGTGGTCCGATCGTCCCGTCTGCTATTACCGAACATCCTGCATTATCTATACAGAGTGTTTGCTGATAGGTATAGAAACCAAATTAAACCAAAAGGTGACCAAATTAAAAACATCTCGAGTTTCTCTGTGCTTCGGAAGGCACGTTAAGCCGTTGGTCCCGGTTGTTGTCGTAAAATGGCAGTCGTTAAAACCCACCAACAAGCATTGGGCCGGCGTGGTGGGTCATGGACCAATATCCCCACGTGCTATTGTCCACGTGGGAGGCCTGTGCCCAGTAGTGGGACGTTTATAAACTGATGATGATATAATCCCGCAACTAGGCAACACTAAAGATGCAAAAAAAACAGCTGTTACATACATTTAAATAGTATTTGCAGTTTTGTTTGGAACAGCTATTGTATTTGCACTTTCACAGTCGTTTCCATACAAATACGATGGCCCAGTGGCGGGATTATATGTCTAATGCCAAACACCCTGTATATGAAGACCTGAATGCGCTACTGAAGAAAAGCCTGATGGCGCTGCGGCTAAGGTGCTCGGTTTGCGATCTTGCCAGTTAAGCAACTTTGCAAATCTGAGTCACTGGATGGGAGACCAAGTAAAAAAACATTAAAAAGGCTCGTAAACCAGTTGGTTCTGGTTGTATCGTAAGATGGTAGTCGCTAAGACCCACCATCTGCATTGAACTAGGTTGATGGGTTAGCCTAATCCTATTGCTGTTTTCCATTAGGGAAAACCTGTG
Organism: Scoparia ambigualis; assembly: GCA_963921215.1. Lineage (NCBI taxonomy): Eukaryota > Metazoa > Arthropoda > Insecta > Lepidoptera > Crambidae > Scoparia > Scoparia ambigualis. The sequence continues at coordinate 10,173,108 of OY992501.1, forward strand.
CCTAGCTGTAAGGAACCATTATAAGCTAATGATGATGATGGTGATGATCTTTTATCAAGTAATCAGAGTAAACATGACTAGAAACGTAACAGAAAAAATAAGTAGAGCGCGAGTGTAAAGAGTCTCAACTGCATATCAGACATAATTCTGTGAGGCATATTATTTCTAAAAATACTTAAGTACATTGTCTTTGACTTTGACTTGGAGTTCAGCGGTTCGGTGTATGACTTGAGAATAAAATTAAGAATATTTATTAGGCGCGGTGGAAATGAAAAAAATTGCTCTTTCCAATCTACCTGCTGCCAATTCTTAAATACCGTATTTTAAAAATATCTTCTATAGCTAATATCTACTTTGCTAATTAATCTACACTCTTAATTAAAAGAAAACCGCTGATCTGTGGGGCAATTCCGTGGACGCCACGAAGTCAGTAATTATGACAATAGCTCGCATATTTAACGAATGCATTGACTGTGGTGTTTTTCCTGACCTAATGAAACATAGTAAAATAATTCATTATTTAAATCAGATAGCACTTCTGACCCCACTAATTTTAGACCTATTTCTGTGCTACCCACAATTTTGTTAAATTTTTTTTTTTGTTAAAAATTGATCCTGTACCAAATTCAAACTCATTTTTATAGTAATAAGCTTTTCTATTCTAAACAGTATGGTTTTACTAAGTGTCGCTCAACAACTGACGACGGTGTTGAGCTTTCAATTCACATATTTGATGCCTGGGAGGAATTACTGGATGCTCTAGGGGTATTTTGTGATTTATCGAAGGTTTTCGATTGTGTTTTGCATGAAACTTTGGTCAGGAAGCTCTACCACTATGGAATTAGAGATGCTTCTCTCAGTCTTCTAATCTCATACTTGAGTAACAGAATTCAAAGGTAGACGTTAACGGTAAAAGATCTCCGGGATCAGTGGTTTCAACGGGTTCAATACTTGGTTCATTCTTGTTTTTGCGTTTATACGTATTAACGATTTACCTCATTTTGTAAAAGACAGTCATGAGATACTATTGTTTGCTGATGATACTTCACTTCTTTTTAGTTAAGATACTCACGTTCAACGTCGCGCGGGTCAAAAACAATTGAATTTCCATTGTTATGTGACCCGAAGGCAGTGATTGAATTGGTTCAGTCGCAGAATGTACCTTTCGCATAATGCACCCCATGCGCAAGACGTCCCTTTCGCAAAATGTACAATGCACCTTTCGCAAAATGTACCTTTCTCAAAATGCACCTTTCTCAAAATGTACCTTCGCAAAAAGCACCTTTCGCATAATGCACCTTTTTTCTACATTAACCCGTATAGTCCGTTAGTCGCCTTTTACGACACCCAAGGGACGAGATGGAAAGACTGCACATGCATCCAACAGCATAGAGCGGCGATGGGCTTATTTAAAGGGAAACGACGACAACCAAATTATGACGATGTGAACAATGTGAAATTGTTAACACTAACTCAAAAATTGTAGTTAGTGTTAACAATCTGCTATTAAACGAGGGAAAGACTAAATTTATAGGATTCGTATTGCCTAATGTGAAGGAGGTAAAAATCACTGTGCAAATTAAAGATAAAAATGTAAATCGTGTGGACACCACTGTGTTTCTAGGCATCACGTTTGATGCCAAGCTTCAGTCACAGTATAAATATTTAGCTCATATTTATACCGTGCTTCAGTGGAGCCATATAGCGAAATTGTCGAGTAGACTTAGCTCTGCAGCTTATGCAGTTATGAAAATCCGTCACTTAACTGACGTGGATACGGCTAGATTAGTTTATTTAAGTTACTTTCATAGTGTAATGTCGTTCGGCATCTTACTGTGGGGAAATGCTGCCGACATTCAAACTAACTATCTTTGTGCTGCAGAAGAGGGCTATTCGATCAATTTATAATCTCTCAGAGAGAGATTTAAGAATAACGGAACGTTGAAATAATATTGTGTTTGGTTTTGGTTGCGTTGACCACTCCGCAGCTGTCCGGATTGCAGAGGACGCGGGTTCGATTCCCGCCTGAGGTAGATATTATTTTCAATGTTTCGTTATTTTTGAGTTTATTTAAGCCTTTTTTTAACGCAATTAATCAAAAATTACGAGATTTAAGGATATAAATATATTTACAGTTGCGTCACAATTTATGAAAATTTACACTTTTAAACTTTCGCGTTCCATTATAAATACCATAAAGTTACTATACCTAGCGGAATTGAGAAACAAAGGGCTGAGGGAGCGGGATGTCATTAGCAACAACACTGTGAGATAAAAAGAGATGCGTAATGCGACGTAACAGAACCGTTTTTGGCTACTGTTTGACAGTTGGCCGCACTTATCAGCACACTGAGAATTTGGATTTTGTGAATTTTTCTGATTTTACGTGATATCGTGAATATTTTTGAGAAATAGTGCTTTAGAAACATGGTGACTCTTTCAGTGATTGATTGTTGTACAACACAGCAAATAATCCCATAAAATGTGCATTTCACAGGTAAATTATTACAAACCGACACCTTCTTACCTAGGATTTATTTATGCCAATGCGCTTCGAATTTTAACCACGAAATGTGATAATTCTCTTCTATAAACATTTATTTATGTAAGAAGCAAAGATAGAGTATACATAATGCAGAATTTACGAATAATTTGTGTAAAGAAATAATTTTCGTTTTACACTAGGGCTGTATCAAGTTATCGATATTTCGTGTCCACTGTCTATCACGTAAACGAATATGTATTATTGTTATTAAAGTACCTATATGACGTTTAGATATGAATTACCTGGGAATGTAATCACATTTAAGATCCTTAGCCGATCCATAGGTAGGGTAGGGTGGTATAAGATTGCGCAGTTTGCAATTAAGGGTTCATAAAATTAAAAGTGCGTAAGTTTTTAGAATGAAACTTTTTATATATAATTTGTAACTATTAAGCAACCAATCAACATACTTATTGAAAAAAAATATATACATAACATTCTTAGTATTTGAATATAAAAGAAACAACAATAATTGCGCAACTTTACACACTGTAGTGTGTAAAACTGCGCAATAAGATGGGTAAGATTGCGCAACGGCACTATTTGCACAAATCGCATATAAAAGATACAGAGCCAATATAATTTGAACATTCCTCATGCCACCACTTCAGGCATGAACTAGCTGCATTCAATCCAGTCTTCTTCTTTGGCTCCTTATATTTTTCCTTACATTCTCCACATACCCAACTTTTTTCTTTGGTATTCTTTGGTTTCTTTTAACTTTTCTTAACTTTTTTTGGCTTTGGCACATGTTTAACAGATGATTTCTGTTTGTTTCTGTAATGATTGCTTCAGAACAAACTTGACGTTCTGTTTTTCTTGGTTTTCGGGACGTCATCGTAAAATAAAATAATATATATTTTATTTTTATTTTGTTATTTTTCATTTAACATTCATTAATGTAACTTTTTTGATTTATCGCCTTTACCGGTTGACTGGTAGAGAATGCCTTGTGCTGTTTTTATGTGCAATAAAGATTAAATAAATAAATAAATATATTATTGAACATGATATAAAAGAATTGATTAAGGAGTATCAAAATTCAAGCAGCTTTTTTCACAATAACATATTTAACTTCTTGAAAAATAATAACAAAAGCCTATAAAAACGATAAACTTACGTATTTGCTGTATTTTCCAATTAATTCAAATTATTTTTAGGAGCACGTACCGTTTTGGATAAGAAGTAAAACACATGTGAAGTTCGCTGCTAACTTCACTCTATTGCATTGTTATGAAGCGTGTGCAGTCTTATCGACCGCGCAATTTTATACCACCCTACCTTATCAGTTTTTGACTGTTAGAATAGGTAATAATATTATTAGGTAATTTATGTATCTTTTAGATTTCCTACTAATTTGGATACTAGAAATAAATGGCTTAGGCTAATTGATCGTCCAAACTGGATTCTCAAGAAAAGTTCATGTTTTCAAAAGTTCCAGTTCATGTAAGCATTTTGAAGAAGCATATTTACAGACGCGAGGAGCGAAACGAATTTTGATGAAATCTGCAATTCCAACTAAGTTAGTTTCGGTAAGCTTAAATAAAATTATACTATTCTTCTGCTGATGTTTCATTAGATAGTAATGTCTACTTAACACCATGTACCTACAGGAGGGATCCCATCCTATTTTAGTTCTATTAATACTATTACTGTTAGTAATAAATATTGTCGATATCGATATCTTTTTCCTCAGAGAAAATGACTGCCATAAGTTTGGCAATGTCTTTGAGGGCGAAGAGCCTAAAATCTTCTGGTTTCGGGTAGGCGAATCCCAAGAGACTCATTCTTTTCCTAGCAAGGGAGTCACAGTCACACAGTAGGTGTTGCATGGACTCCGTTTTCTCCCCACATGCCCTGCACAAGCTGTCTGTTGCTAGTTGCATTCTATGGAGCATTTGTTTTGTGGCATAGTGCCCGGTCAGGGCTCCGATGATTGTTCGTGCCTGCCTTTTGCTACCTCCGCATATGATTTTACTACGTCCTAGGGCGTCTCCACCTATGAAGGATTTTGAGTGTTTCATGCCGGATAGCTTTTCCCATTCGGTTTTATGCCTGTTTTGGATTTGGTCCTTAAAGGCCTTGTTGATGGTGCTCGGTGCCAGTGCAACAAACGGCTCAGGACCAATAAATGGGGTCTCTGAGCCCTCCCTGGCAAGTGCATCAGCCATTTCATTGCCATGGATTCCCATATGGCCTGATACCCAGATCAATCTCACCCTGTTGTGTCCACCTAGCTTGTTTAAAGCTTTTGTGGTTTCAAGTACAAGGTTGGAGTCGATACGGGCGATATAAGTGACTTGAGTGCTGCTTGGCTGTCACTCAGGACGAATATGTTTCGCTTTCTAGGGGCGAGTTCTAAATTCTTTTTTGCGCATAGGAGAATTGCAAAAATTTCGGCCTGGTATACAGTTGCAAATTTTCCCATGCCTTGACTATGTTTGAAGTCATTGCTAAAGGTACCTGCTTCAGTACCCGACTCCATTTTGGATCCATCGGTGTACCAGATTAGGCTGTTCTTCTCTGGAGACGGTGGTCCTTGTCTCCATTCATCCCTAGTTGGGACATATATACTGAATTTCTTTTCGAACATGTACTGGGGGGATATTTTGTCACACCCCATTTCCATGATTCTATCAAGGGAATCATTAGGTTCCCATTTTGTATGTCTGGTCAGAGGCTTAGATGCGTCCCACAGCCCGGCCAACTTAAGTCTATGTAGCGCTTTCTTTGCCTCTGTTGCTATGACACTGTGCAGGGGTCCGTAAGGACCTCCAGAGCTGCCGTCGGTGTGGTTCTGAATGCCCCAGTAATCGCCATGCATGCTGTCCTCTGAAGTTTGCTTAAAGCATTCTTACAGATTTTCAGCCTGGTCCTGGGCCACCAGACGATGCTGCCATATGTAAGGATCGGTCGCACCATCATCATGTAGATCCACCTTATGATTTTGGGGTTAAGACCCCACGTTTTGCCATAGGTGGACCGACACATACCAAAGACCCTATAAGCCTTGCTAACGGTCGTTTCCATGTGCTGTTTCCAGGTAAGTTCCTTATCCAGTGTTATGCCTAGATATTTCACTTCTCTGGACCAGGGAAGCTGGGTGCCGTAAAGTTTTAGGCTTTCCAGTTTCGTGAGGTTTTTCATCCTCGTAAAAGAGATAACGGTTGTTTTCCCGGGTTTACGGATAGATGATTGGTATTACACCAATCCTTCAGCAAACATAGGGCACGTTGCATTAGCTCCGATACCGTGGAGGGAAACTTTCCACTGACTGTGATGACCAGGTCATCCGCATAACTAACCGTATATGGTGGTCCTTGGTTCAGTTTTGCTATGATTGAATCAACTACAAGGCTCCATAGCAGAGGAGAAAGGACCCCCCATTGCGGGCACCCTCTAGTTGTTTGAGCGAGTAAACTGTCCCCAAGCAGTTCTGAGTAGATTATTCTACCCTTTAACATGTATTCAATCCATTTGTAGATCGGTTGTGGCACGCCATGATCTCTGGCTGCCACATTGATGGAGTCAAAGGTTGTGCGATCAAATGCACCTTCAATGTCTACGAATGTGCAGACGCAAATCTCTTTGTTCTCCAGGGCTGATTCCGCTCGGCTCACCACATGGTGGAGAGCGGTTTCTGTTGACTTCCCTGGCTGGTAAGCGCATTGAAGTCCGTGAAGTGGGAATTTTTTTAACGGTCCCGCTCTGATAAATTTGTCTACCATCTTTTCCAAGGTCTTAAGAAGAAAAGATTGGAGACTTATTGGCCTAAAAGCTTTGGGTTCTTCATAATCTGGTTTACCCGGTTTTGGTATGTATATTACCTTAACACGTCTCCATGTTCTGGGTATATAACCAAATGCAATGCAGGCTTTATACAATCTGCAGAGATGGGGGCCCAGAATGGAAGCGCCCTGTTGTAGTAGGATGGGGTAAATTTTGTCAGGGCCTGGTACTTTATATGGTTGAAAGCTCCCCAGTGCCCATTTAACCTTAGATTCATCCACCACCTTTTTAGCTATTATCCAATCATACTTGGAAGTCTTAACTTGCTGCTCCTTCCAGCTGATTGGATCATGTTCGTCTTGAATGATTCTTGATCCAGGGGGCAAGTGGGTATCAAACATGACCTTCAGTGTATTCTCACCATTTCCTGTTCGAGTTCCATTTGCCCTCATTACTGTAGACAGTGGAATCGCCTTTGTTGTTGAGATTGCCTTGGTTAGTCTCATTGCCTCAGGAACAGATTGTATCTGTTCACAATGTTTCCTCCAAGCCGATCTTTTTGCTTTACGAACCGCACTGCTGTAGCGAGTTAAAGCCTTATTATAATCGCTAAAGTCGTTCTTCGCCTTTCGCTTCATTGAACGCCTGTCGTGTCTCTTTTCTAATCTGAGCCACCTCTGGAGTCCACCACGGCTGTCTCCCCGCCACTGATTTTGTTTCTGGGCAGTTGTTCTGCCAGGCCGTCATCAGTGCTTCTGTGAGTCTGTCAGCTTCAAACTCTATGTCCACAACTGAGTTAAGTTTACAGCATGGACCATCTAGTTCCCGCCTGAGATCCCTTCTGAAGCCTTCCCAGTTGGTGTTTCTTGGGTTCTTCCTTCGTACAGTTTCTATGGTCTTACCTAGTCTGTACCTAAAGCATATGTAGTTGTGATCGGAGAGGGATACTTCGTCCGATACATGCCAGTTTGTGATGTTACTTACCGCTCTGCTACTAGCAATAGTTATATCAATCACCTGCGCCCTTCGGGCATTGAAAAAAGTAACAGTGCATGACTACACGACCAGGTAGTTCCTCTTTATGGCGCAAATCGTAAATATTAAAGTAACACCTTAAAAAAAGCAACGGACACCATAGACCCGCGGACACTTTTGCCCCGGTCGACCTAGAAATAAGAAAAAGAAAAAATTAACAGTGCCTTATACTAGACTCAACAAATTAAATAATTCATTTCGAGGTCTGTGTGTACGATTTTACAATGAAGTACCAGAGGATATTAAAACAGTAGAACTAACTACAATTAAAATTAAAGAAAAGCATATCAAAAAAAGCCTATTACGAAGTGTCTGACCACACAGAAGACTAAACAGCTTGGGTCTCAAATGCTCTAACCACTCCAACAGCTGATTTCTAAGAATAAATTGTTTAGTTGTAATTAGATTAATTTGGTAACGACATAATACATATTATTAGTAAATGTCGTTACTTCTAAAGCTGTAGAGTTTCTTGCACCCATTCTTCTCCACAGCTAAAAGATTGTCCTGAACGGAAGGGCGGGTGGCGGTGGGGGCAATAAAAAATATTTTTTTACTATTCGAAAACACTTAGTTTAACTTTATTTGAATAAAGAATTTATGACTATGACTGTAACTTATGACTATAACAAATCAAACCTTTCAAGTTTGTAGACGTAATAAGTTCTTGAAATTTCGTAAGTAGTAATTCGGTTTTAAACAAGGCGTTAAAATTCGCGGTCTTCTGAAAAAAAATGATACTTGTGATTGACTGTTTCGATCAGTATAGTAAAAATACACTATGTTTGTTTTTTTTATACTGCAGTTTCGATTGATTCGATAATCGATTCAGGCAAGGAATTATTTAAAAAAGTTATTTTTTTTTTAAATCAATATGAAGTCTTCTAATCTTCTTCCAACAAAATGTAGTATCTACTATATTTAACGTACTTTCCCTCAATGTGGCATAGCCGTGGGACGAACTGTATCCTGTTTAAGTATAGATTTTACGTCATATTGTATTCATATGCAATTATGCATACACGATCGGCTCCTGTCTGTATAGAGACTTCAGAGCGGGCAGACAACAGGCTAGCAATAACCTAGATCCAGTAATTGTGATGCTAGAGCAATACATCAGGTTATCGAGTTAATCTTACACTATAAAAACCTAATCCTCTTTAGATGACCTATTAATTTTACACTGAAAGGTCACGACGCGGCGTTAAAGCGAGATTAAAGTATTCAATATACCACAGAAGATACCTAATCTCCAAACTATGATCCAACGCGATTATTTTTATCTAGCACGCTTTTTATTTTTTATTTTATAACTTACCCCAAATACTTTGAACAGGTAGCTGGGTTCTGCATTGTATTTCGCAAGCTTCCGTTGAAGTCGAATTTTTTATCGAAAATGGCTTCATTACGAAGAATTCGCAAAGGAGAGCTTTTGCATTGTTACGTCACAGCTTTTGCTTTTATTTCCTAACGTAACTCAATCTAGTCTGTTCACAAGTACTCGTAGAAGTTTGCGAGTGTCTACTATTCGAATTCGTGACACGCCAACAGATCAACGTATTCAAAGCTGTTAAATATCTACAAACGATATTGACCTAATCTTAAGTTCAACAATTTTACTATAGTCTAAACAATGAACATTTAATAAGCTCCTTGAGTCTAAATGAGCAATTCGATACAAAATCACTTTTATATTCTTTTTCTTATCAATTTTACCTATTGAATATGCTCGATATTATTAGCTGAAGTTATTGATCACGAGTTGCCAAAGCTTCTTATAATAGGGACATTCTCCTTTGACATTTTGTGGTAAGTTAGTCATAATTAAAGTAAAATAAGTTTTGCAACCGCAACCTTTTGCGTGAACCAGTTTCTTACCATTGATGAAAATGATGATGATCTGTTGGCATGTAGTTAGTAACTGGAGAAAATATGACAAAAGGTTAATATTTCAATGTAATTAATTTAACGGGAACTATATTTTTGGTCAGCAGAATTTATATTTGTCATCAATTTGTATCACTAATTAATAGATCTATCGCCAAGAAATATTTGAATTCTCAGATAAATAAACAGTGTCGCCAGGTATATTCATATTCATCCTTGACATTAATTTGGTTCGACCAAATTAATTAATGTTAGTACAAAATAATAAGGGATGGATTATCAATAAAATCGTAGTTCATTCCGTGATTGAACTAAGACGAATGAATTCACAGAGGTCCCGGGTTCGATTCCCAGCGGGTGGTACATCTTTGTGTGCTCGGTTTGGTTGGTGATAGGGCAGTTAAGTCCGCCTGGCTAGCTACCACCATCTTATCTAAGTTTGTCGCCATAACAACGATGTTTATAGCATAGTTGTGTTCCGGCAGTTTGAGATAAGATAGCTAGTTCCTCAGTGGTTGAGGATTCCGGGTGAAGCGCGCTTCCACCTTCGGCCTTATCGTCACTTACCATCAGGTGAGATGAAGGATAAGCGCTTACCCGCTGACAAATAAAAAAAATAAAAAAAACGCTTTGTCCTCAAAATAATAGGTTTATTCCCTAAATAATAGCTTCGTGCTCAATATGGTACCTATACAATAGATACGAGGACGACGAGACGACGAGAGGACGATAATCGATTTATTTGGCGACAGGCCAAATAAATCGATTATCGTCCTCTGAATGCGAGTTGTTTTTATTTGTAATTTTGCCACCAGTACAGTAGTACATACATTACGTCCAGTTGTTAAAACAGTACTATTGGTTACCAATTTAATAGAAAAAAATATAAATTTATCCGGCCTCAACGATGGGTCGTACGATGCGCGGTTGTTTACTTCATTCGCCGTTTAATTGCTATTTCTATCTATATAAATAATAATCAATTTCTAAAATGTTTGTACGCGCATCACTTAAGAATGACCCACCAAATTGGCTGATTTTTTTTGTTTATGTAATTTTCAGAATAAAAAATTAAAAATTCGTCACGTACCGGGATGGAGGTTCATGCGGACGAAGTGGCAGGCGATTTCGCTATAATAGTATGGTAATAAAAATCAATTGCAGAAATGTTTGTACGCGCATCCCTTCAGAGCCTTTTTGGCTTATTTTTTTTGGTGTGTTCGTATTTGTTTGTGTGGAGGAAAAAGTTTTAAAAAAATACGGAAAAGTTTAAAAATTTGGATTAAAACATATCCATGTAACATAAAAGACAATGAAGAGGATGGAGTAATGAAAACAGTTAGATATTAGTCAAAATAATAATTTAAAAAAATATTGTCAAAATTGACTCTAGAATTGACAGCTTGACGTTATTGTTTTAGGCGGTACGAAGTACGCCAGGACAGCTCGATAACCAAACCAAACCCATCACGAAAACACGAAAGGCGGGCGCCCGCCGCGTGCGCACGCTTCACGTAGCGCACGCCCTAAGGTCCTGACCCTAGTCTCTAACAGAAAACTAAAAGTTAACTATCTGCCAGACCAAGTAATAGTACCTAACCGGATGCAAAGTCGCTAATAGGTGAGCCACTGCACCCCCGCAACCTTTGCACGACTCCGTTTCCTACCGTTTGAGGTTGAGGCGCCTTGGCCTCGCAGCCTCAACGTATTGAATTTCCTAACGACCCTCGATAATGTCAGCGTCGCGTAAATAAAATCAACGCTGCATCCCGTGCTCTCAATCCAATTTGACGAAGCATATTTTAGTATCTACAGCAATTTATTATATATACGGTATTTTTAATTGGCTTAGCGGCAGTCAATTTAACGAAAAATATGACCTTTCAAGATGTTTTCTTACCTCTCAATTACCTTGTCTAATCATAGCTATATTTACTAAGGACATTAGAGACAAAATACAAGTAAATGAACATCTCAGTCTAAAGGTAGGTACATGGTGTGTACCTACCTATGTATGTGTGTGTGTGTGTAGCTTTATTCGAAGAAAGCTTTGATCACGTGAAAAAGTTTAAAATTAAAATAACAAATGATTTGTTGCATAATTAATTGCATTGTCTCAGCTGGATAAAGTGTAGAGAAACAGTTCTTGATCATGAATACTCGTATTTGCGGCCAGTGCCTTAATTATATTAATTTCATGTAATTGCTATATATTGCTATTACTGTAGACAGACACGGACCCTGTCTGAGGTGGCAGTTTTATAGTGCATACCTTTATTATTAACTCCTAACGGAGATTGAAAAGCCAATAATTTCTTCCAACTTTTATTGTAGTTACTATTATATTGTGACTGACACTGATTGCAGTTTTCAGAGCACGAAGACTTTTAAGACTGTTACCTATACTTATTTTATAAGTGTATATAAGCTATTCTTTGAACTAAAAGGTATTATTTACAACTTTACAATAGATATAACATCCGCTCATAAAGTTTGTGACGTTAACTTTTCCTCTTCTATACTAATAATATAACGAGGAAAGATTTGATTGTTTGTTTGTTTGCATTGAATAGGCTCCGAAACTACTAGACCGATTTAAAAAATTCTTTCACCGTTGGGAAGCTGCACTATCTCCGGGTGACATAGGTTATATTATATTTTCAGAAAAATTAGGGATACTAAAACTCTAATAAATTCCTTACATCGCGTGCGCTACGAAAACTAATGAAGATAGAACAAATAACTTGCTACGACTTTGCAGAACACATCATTATCTACAAAAAGTGTAACTATTATAGTTACGTCACATTAAAAGTGTTCTTTTATTTTAAAAATTTAATTGAAATGCCGCCGCTCGAAAAGCCTCTTTATTTGTACCTTGGTATAAATCCTTATTAAAATAAATTTCTTTATACTCAAAACTGCTGCAATATCTTTATACAACTTTTTGAATTATTGCATTTGGACATTTCATTCGAAAGATATCGCGAGTTTAAAAATGTAAGTATTAGAAGTATTAGAACTAGGTATAGCACCAGTATGCGATGTAGGCGTCACTGGGGTACGGGAGGGGAGTTATTTTGAAAATTCGTCGCCGGGTACGGGGTCCACGCAAACGAAGTCGCCGGCGAGCTGCTAGTCTTTGATATAAAACACCAGATATTTTGTCCTTATATGGGCATATTATGGGCTTCAAATGTCAAATGAAGCCCATGTCCATATTCATATTTTTAGCCGATACAGGGACGGGTTGAAGTTCCACATACTGTTTGTTAGATAATCTGTAAATTTACTTATTCTCTATGGGACTCACTTAATTTCACTATAATTAAGCATTACGTACGTAGTTAAATAATGTTTTGTCCTTTTGCTCAAATTCAAAATTACGTTAAATTTGTGTGACGTAGGGTGAGGATGCCTATAATGAGATAGGCGCCAAATTTGAGATAGCAAGGTATTGGCCAACTTACTGACGGCAGCCACCTGGCACTGGTATCGCGCGAAACGTTAGCAAACACCTCCGCTCGCACACCAGTAGCCCCGCTCAGCCAGCGATGCAAGAACGTGCAAACGGTAATTTTATCGAAAGAAAGAAAACGTTTTTTCCATCATATCTTTACAAGGTATGTAAGAATGTTATTATTAAGCTAAATATTATGTGTTTAACGCCATTGCGTCAGTTTTATACTCAATTTTACGAAACTGTACCATAATTATTAGTGTTTACTTCATCAAAATCAAAACTAGGTGCTTATTTTGTTCAATTTCGGTTTTTCCCTAATATGAGACACGCTGGAGATCCTAAAATTAGATATCTCATATTAGGATTTTGGCGGCACGTGAATAAATTTTAATTTTTCATTTAGATGCCTCTCATCAAAAGGGACTGGGACAAAAACTGGGACCACAATGAAATTACTGTAATTATATTACAAAACTATTAATGAATAAGTAAGAAAAGTATAAACAAGACTTACGTTTAATAATTTTATTTGTTAAAATAATGTTAATTAACAAACTATTGTGATCTCTATTTGTCTGACAACAGACATCTGCCGACTGATATTTGTTATCAAGAAAACTGTATAAAAGTCTGATTATCACTTGCTTGTTTGGTTTATTACCTACCTGCCATAATTTTGTAAACCTCATAAAACCTAATTTGAGATACTATCTCACAATAGGAACCCCTAGTATCTCAAATTAGGAGACCAAAAGGTCTTGGGTAAAAACCCAAGTCACAATTTCTGTCCTTTTTTATTCAATCAAACCCATGAACACATGGTATGTATATAATATGATTAAATAGCAACTATTTCTTAAAACTACAATAAATTCCCTATCCAAAACTATGATTTTGAAAGTTCTAATTACAATACTTATTTTTTTATGGCAAAAAATAAAAATGGTATCTCATTATCGGCATCCTCACCCTAGACAAAACAATGTTATTATACATACATAGTGTTTATAAGTAACGCCGTAAATGTATACAAAATCAGCAATATTCAGCCCACTCTTTGCTTTTAATAATTTTATACATTTGATCGATGTATAATGCTGGGATGCAATAGGTACAGTCACGAGCAAAAATATTTAAACAATTGTAACTCTTAATACAATGGAATAAGAATTAAAGTGTATATTGGTGCTCGGGGCTGTACATTGATAGTCGTCGAATTTGAGTCGTCGCAACCGTCACATAACACGTACGAACGCACGAACTATCTTGACCCTCAAAGTACTTCAAACTGTCACAAAATTTCATCAATTGTAACGTTCGGGTATAAGGATCAATATCGCAGGTGACCTGCTGGCCTGTATCCTATGTTACGTCCAGCCATTGTGCGGATTAGCCGTGCATATACGTTCGTATAATTGGAATATCCCAATCCGTTTGGAATTTTTAAGCGTACGGTCGGGGTCACCGTCGCTTTCCCACTTTACAGAAATTTTCGTATGAAGCGCGCCGCCAGCCCGGGTGCGTGCCCGTACCAAATAGACGACGCGATGTGCAAGGGATTTTGGCCTTTAGACTGGTAAAGCGACGGAGGCCGCGATAGTACATTGAAAATACAAAATGTAAACATGAACTTGGTAGAGGGATACCGGGCATTCATCAATTAGGATGTTTGTGAGGCCATGAAACAGTTTGTATATTGAAGTCAGCTATGATTATATAATAAATTTCACGGAATTCTTTGTAGGGAAGCCGAAGGTAGGTAGATATTCTATCTATTATGGGAAGATATTCCTTCGAGCTGGGTGTTATAGCTCGAGGGCCGAAGTCCAACGGATGTTAACTTTCTCTTTTTGAATATACTTATTCGGACAAGCGCCGTCGCAGTTTCTGTAGGTATGTTAAGAAATATTATACTGTTTAGTACGGTTATAAAAACAGACCTCAGTGGTTGAGAATTCCGGGTGAAGCGCCTTTCCACCTTCGGCTTTATCGTCACTTACCATCATGTGAGATGAAGCCAAGCGCTTATCCGTAGTGGAAAAAGAAATCCACTATCAGATGAGATTAGACGAGAGAAAGAGAGAGAGAGATATATAGCGAGAGAACGAGATAGACAAAGAGAGAGTACTGTTATAAAATGTACATGTACCCACCTCGGAGTAGGACTTTTCGATGGCGGAGCGCTTGATGGTGTACGTGCGGAGGTCCTCCAGCAGGTCGCACTCGTGCTGGTTCTTCTGGTGGAGTTTGGCGATCTGCTCAGTGTGCAGATTCTTCAGGAACTTGGTGTAGTTACTCTGCAACAATTCTTGGATTCAGATTAAAAGGGACGATGCAATGTTCATGCGCGTGGGTGACGGTAACACGTTGTAGTCTCATGTAAATAGTTATTTATTTCCCCCTTTATTTATCAGTACATACATTTTAACATGACTTAATAATTGACATCTACATATACTAATTCAAATTGTAGGTATGTGGTTTTGTGAGAGTTAGTCTTGCGTACAGATAATAAGTTACTTATTTGTAAGTTTTAAGGGGTTAATGTTTTAGTTAAAATAGAGGAGCCCTTTTGTCTTTTGTTACGCACCCTATTATGAATGCTTTCTACAAAATTCTTTAATGTTTTTAAACTTTTAATCTACTCTACGCCACTAACAAGTATGTCTATATTTCTTTACAAGTTGTCTGCCACAGTAGCATAGCTAAGCCGTGCTAACATGATGAGATCCCTGATGAAATGGCTCGCTCATAAGAAGGTTTATGTGATATTTAATTACGGGGGATTATTGGTTATTAGACCGGATCCATTTAAGAGGTCATAGGGGAGGTATTTTGCGACCATTTTCACCCCATATCATATTATCCAAAAGTCAACCATTTTTGTGATAATTGAATTTTAAGGTTTTTTTCAGGAAAACCAATTTTATTCGTTCAAAAAATAATTTAAAATAAACGAATGTTCCGATTTTAATTTAGTTTACAGTTTTATAGATTATACATTCCGGTTCATAATAAAAAATTATAAAATCATAATAATTCGAATCCATACATAAAATTTAGCCCATTGTATTAAGAATAAATAAGGATTTTTGGAAAACGGTCTACTAAAAAGTATGTTTTCTCAAAAAAAATACTAGTTACATTAGCCTGCAAATTATAGAAAAAACATCTACACATTTCTAGCTATCCAACGAGGTAAAAAACAATACCCTAGGTTACACATTTGATGAAAAAAATGCGGTAACAAAAAACTCAGGTAAAAAATCCAAAAATGTGATTTTTGTCTCGTAACAATAAATGCGCCATCTCGCTCTAACTCACGCGGCGACGGGCTCATCAAAATCATACTACCACCCCCTTTCTTCCCTTGGGTGTCGTAAAAGGCGACTAACGGACTAAAGACTCCACATACATCCAACAGCATAGAGTGGCGATAGGCTCATCAAAATAATACTACCAACACTTCTCTTCTCTCGAATTCTTCATTCGGTAGTGTGGAGTGAGCGTAACCAGCTTGAATTCAACACATCAAAATGTAAAAGCATTACGTTTTCTCGATCTCGCTCATCAATTACCTACCCTTACTATATTCGCGGTGAACCACTTGAGCGCGTCCCACTCATTAGGGACCTAGGCTTGACCCTAGATCCGGAATTGACATTCAATGAGCATATAACTCACACGTGTGGTCGTGCGTATAAAGCCTTGGGTTTTGTGATGCGGCAAACTGCTCGGTTTCATGATAGAGCAACCATTCTCACCCTTTATTACGCATATGTAAGAAGCAAATTAGAGTATAATTCTTTAATTTGGGATCCCCATGAAGCCAAATATAAGCTTACGGTGGAAAAAGTACAAAAGAAGTTTGCGCGTTATATTTACACAAAGATGTTTGGAAATTACCCATATCTATATCCATCCCTTTTCATAGTCGGCATGGTGGGTATTAACACTTTAGAGCTCCGGCAAAAATGTGCTCTTCTTTTACATTATTGTCTACTTTTTAATAACAAGATTGATAATCCTGAAGCCTTGTCAAAGTGTTCGTTTTTCGTTCCGAATAAGTTGGCGCGGCTGCGCACGCGGCGTCTATTTGCAGTTCCGTTGGTTCGCACACAGACGGCAAAATATGCACTTCTGCCCAAGCTTTGGATCTACTCAACGCTCTGATCGTTCAGCAACCGGATTTTGATGTATTTTGTGTACCTATACATAGATTTGTTAATAGTGATGTACGTTTTTTAGAAATTAAGTAGTTAAGTGTATACAATATACTATAATTATCTAAACAAAATGTAACTGGCCTCTGCACGCTTTGGTTTAACTGTAAGTGTAGTGGGCAAATGAAATTTAAATAAATAAATAAAGGAAGGGTAATGATTATGACATGTACGTTTGTATGTATGTATGTACGTTCGCGACAGATCGGGGTCACCGTCGCTTTACCACTATGCAGCGATTTTCGTATGAAGCGCACCGACCGCCCGGGTGCGTGCGCGTATACGAAATAGACAACGCGGTGTGCAAGGGATTTTGACCTTTAGACTGCTAAAGCGACGGAGACCGCCATTGTACATTATATGTATATATATATATATGTATTTATGTATCTATGTAAAGATTATTTATATGAAAAAACGGGATTTTACCATGTCTGAGTTATTGGTTTTGAGTAATGACATGGTAAAAATCTTTTTTCATATAAATAATTGTAGTGACCATGAAAGCTTAAAATGTTACTATGTAAAGATCTTTGAGCGATGCGTAAAAACTACTAAAGCTATTTTTGCTAATGAGGCATCGAACGTTTTGTTTTTACCAATGGTTTAGCGTGCCTACCGAAGCACGGAATCTGGCATTTATTGGTATAAGTACCGGGATTTAAGCAACTTATTAAAACTACCAGTCATGTCCAGTGAAAGTTATAAATTTATAATTTGGTATTTTAATTATAATCGCAGGTATCTCTCCCCCACTTATACAGAGGCCAGTACAGGGCAGCCCTGACTCCTACATAGGCATCGCCCTTTAATGCAGCTGCGGTAGGAACTCTTCGTCAACTCCTTTACAGATGCTGAGGTTTCTTTAATCGTACTCCCTAATGAAGTCCAAACACTATCTTCTTTCTTTCAGCCCTAATTCTGGAGGATTGGACGGACGGAGTTGCGGTCGGTGCTTTAAAGATCTCAAACTTGCGATACGCGGATGACACCACCCTATTTACCACCAGTGTTCGCCACATGGAAGATCTGCTGCGCAAGATGGAAAGCGTTAGCCTTGAGTTTGGACTAAGGGTTAACCGCAGCAAGACAAAGGATGATGATCGTTGACCGTGTGAATAACAACTCGCCAGGAGCTACACAAATTTTGAACTGTGATGTGGTCCAATCACAAATCTACCTAGGAGCGCTGATTACTAGTAATGGCGGATGCGGAGACGAAATTAAGCGGCGTATGGCGATTGCTAGTTCTGCCATGGACTCAAAAACATACGGAGAAACCGCAACATAACTAAAGCCACGAAAACCCGGCTCATCAGGTCACTAGAGTTCCCCATGTTCTTGTACGCCTCGGAGACATGGAAGGTGAAGGAAAGTGAGAGGAGGAAGATAGATGCCCTCGAAATGTGGTGCTGCAAACGTATGCTTGGAATATCGTGAACGGAATTTCGTACGAACGTCTTTATACTACAGGAACTCGGTATCAAGCGGCGTCTCTGCTCTATTGTCCAACCAAGCTCGCATACTGTCTTTATTTGGCATGTGTCTCGAAGCGGTGGTGCCTCAGTC
Source organism: Scoparia ambigualis (assembly GCA_963921215.1). NCBI lineage: Eukaryota > Metazoa > Arthropoda > Insecta > Lepidoptera > Crambidae > Scoparia > Scoparia ambigualis. The sequence continues at coordinate 10,191,559 of OY992501.1, forward strand.
GAGCGGCTTGTAGTACAGGGTAGAGTTGAGGGCACCCGACCGCGCAGTAGATCGTCGATGAGATGGACGGACCAGGTTCGAGCAGCCGTAGATAGCAGCTTCTATCTGTGCACTAGGAAGGCGGCTGCCAGAGATGAATAGCGACGCTATGTAAGGCGGATTACTACCTACTGCTGAAGTGACGACCACGTAACGACTAAGAAGGAAGAAAGAATGTATAACAATAACAATTATTAAAAGGTCGTATGTTTTCCATACGATTTCGGTCTAGCGATGCGGCCATTCTGGTATAATTAGTACAGTAAGTTTGAAAAAACATTGAATTAGCATGTGCTTATTTTGTAAACCATGAGTCCTATCAACATACATCCAAAGACAATATTGTAGAGAATTAAATGAAGAATATGTTGTTTTTTGAGTTTTTACGTAGCGATATTTAACCGTTTTCATGATAAATTAAAAAAACACGATTAGGGACATAAAAGGTGGGGGAGAGGGGGGGGGGGATAGCAATCATTTCACGACGTGTTTCTATATCGATATTGAAGTACATATATTAAAGCTACATTACTCTTCCGAATGGGACCGTAAAATTGATTTTTGTTAGGACAAGGAGCCATACTAATTGTATTGCAACATTTATATTTGCTTTCCTTAAGAGGGTTTACACATTTCGGTATCCCATACAAACTTCCAAGTTAAAATTTGTAAAAACCAATGAACCAATTTTAATGAAATGTGGTAAAATGCAGGGATCTAAATACTTTGTTGAAAACATTCAAAAACCTTTATTTAATTGAGTTACTGCGTTTTTATACTTTCTATAGTGGACTTTAAATCACAATAACACAGTTTAATAAACATTTTTTAAAAGGGTGCGTATCATTTCATATAATGACATATGAACTAATTACAAAGGACATAACGTTCATTGGATATAATTTTACTTGATCTATATACACTTCCCATAACAACATTACGTATACAGTCATTTGATATAATACTCATATTCTATAACAACTTTTTCTATAAAGCTATATTGATTTAATAACATTTATATAACTTCATTTGATATATTTTTTACTTTAAAATAAAATTAGCATTTTAACCCCAATTTGATTTAAAAAAAATTTAATTGTTAATACGTTGTGTTTTTGGTAAGATTGTGCCACAAAAGTCAGTGACAAAAACAAATCGCGGCAAAACCGACTCCACGTAGACTTGTCTGCCCTACGCTAGAGTGTCATCTAAGCCCGCGTAGGCGCGAAGGGGCGAGGGGGCCCGCGAGGAGCAGGTGGCTTTAACGCTCAACGCCGTGGCTGAGGCTAGCCGGCGAAGCCGGCCAGCAAGCTGAAGCTACGGTGGTGAGCGTAAGCCATCTGCGACGATAAGCTCGCGTGGGACCGCCAGAGCCCCACAGCGCCGAAGCCGTGAAAGAATCCATGCCTGCTGCATGCTTGCTTGCACGCTGAATGCTTGCTTGCACGCTGCATGCTTGCTTGCATGCTTGCTTGCATGCTGCATGCTTGCTGCATGATTGCTAGCATGCTGCATGATTGCTAGCATGCTGCTTCCTTGCTTTCTTGGATGGTGCCCTTTGGGTCTGAGTATTATATGAATAATGTTAGATTATTATACCAAATGTTTATTATATCATATGTACATTATATAACATGAAATTATAGATTCTAAAATTATATTAAATGTTTATTATATCAAGTCAGTTGTTATATCAAATGAAATTATATTAAATGAACGTTAGATCATAAGTATTTATATCAAACATTACACACCCTTTTTAAAAACGTTTTCAACAAACTATTTAAATCCCTGTGTTTTACATTAGCATGCAAAGTTTCATTAAAATTGACTTATTGGTTTTTAAAAATTTAATCTCGAAAGTTTGTATGAGAAACCGAAATGCGTGAACCCTTAAGAGCGTGCCTAACTTAACAGGGTTTACGAAAAGGGTTTAAAAAAAAGTTTATTTGGTTGAGTTATTGCGATTTAAAGTCCACTATAGAAAGTTTAAAATCGCAATAACTCAGTTATATAAAAGTTCTTTAGAAATGTTTTCAACAAACTTTTTAGATCCCTATATTTTACTTCAGTATGCCGAGTTTCATCAAAATTGGCTTACTGGTTTTTAAAAATTTCACCTTGAAATTTGTATGGGAAACCGTAATGCGTAAACCCTCTTAAGAAGAAGATAGACTGAATGGTGACCAACTAAAAAAAAATGACTTTAGTGTAACTTTCACCACTTTCGAGGTATTTTTATAATAATTAGTGTTCTGTAACTTGTATTAACAAAATATTATTTTAATATGGTTTATTGATTCTTTGAGAGTATTTAACCAAGTCGCCTAGCGGTGAAGGAACACTACACCCCCTCTCTTCCCTTGGATGTCGTAAAAGGCGACTAACAGACACATCCAACAGCATAGAGCGGCGATGGGCTCACCATCTCACCTGTCACTACCTGTCACTCTGAGCACATGTGCAGTCGCTATATGGTGAAAAGTGACTATGGTAGAGGACTGCTTTTGCGGTCTTCATTGCCTAGTCTCTGACTAACCCTTTGGGGACTAGTGGTGATTATATTATTATGATATATGTAAGTATGCATATTTTTTTTGGTAGTTCTATTGATGAGCTTTTGTTGAGCTTGATGGTGCAGCGGCTAAGGCTTGCGACCTTGTCATGTAAGCCACTTTCCATTGATCGCAATGGAAAATTGAACAAAATTTAAAAAAAAATCACCTTTGTTTTTTGGAAGGCAAGTTAGACCTGGTTGTCATATGATGGCAGTCGATAAGACAATGCAAATGCATTCAAGTTAATCCCAAAGCCTAACTGAATCTCTGTTTTGCTTACATAATCCATCAATTGGCTTAAAAGCTTTAACATGCATCGCGATAGGACCTTATACTAAAAATAGAAAAACCTATTGTCATGCAAACGCCAATAAACAATAACGGCCTTACTTAATAACGTTACTTTATACATAAATTAAGATTTGAACCGAGTCGCGTAGCGGTGAAAGAATACTACACCTACTGGCGACTAACGGACTAAACACTGCACATATATCTAACAGAGAGCGGCGATGGGCTCACTACCTGTCACGCTGAGCACATGTGCAATCGCTATTCGGTCAAAAATGGATTATGGACTGTAAAAGCAGTCCTCGTTGCCTAGTCTCTGACTAACCCATAGAATAATAACTAAAGCATAGAATGAGTACAAATGAGTACAGTTGTCCTATTTTTTCAAATCCTACTAATATTATAAACGCGAAAGTTTGTAAGTATGGATGACTGTTTGTTACTCTTTCACGTAAAAACTACTGAATGGATTTGGATGAAATTCGGCATACAGATAGTTTATAACCTGGATAAACACATAGGATACTTTTTATCCCGATATTCCCACGGGAACGGGAACCACATGGGTGAAGCCGCGAGCGGCCGCTAGTAGGCCATAAACATTGAAAGAAACGAGACAAAATAAGTTGACAAAAACGTCAAATGTCTAGCGAAAAAAAACTGGTCACCAATTATGATACCGAATTGAAAAGCGACCTATACAAATGTAATTCGAATGTCGACCAAACGGAGTTCCCACTCAAATGTCATACCACTCCTTATTATGCTTTAGTTACTATTCTGAGGACTAACCCTTCGGGGATAATAGTCGTGACCTCGGACCAAATATCACATGGACAGAGTCTTACGACGTTGCCGCTTTTACATACGTGTATCAAAGTAAAGTATTTGTATCTCTGTCTGTGTGAATGTAGTGTGATATGAGTAAAAGAGATAGTGAATGTACGTTTGGCAGCGACGCACTGTCGGTGTGAGACGTGTCATTTCATGACCGACTACTCGGTCAAAACATTGCTGGATTGTGCGAAATAATAGTGAAATACTAAGAAATCTTAGTGTTTGTGTTATTTGTGTAATGTACAATTGACATAATGTCTTGTTTAGCTGTTTATTGTTCGTCAAGAACACCAAAAGGAGGTGTGAAAGACCAGGAATTATCATTTCATACGTTAGTGATTTCTATTAATATGTATGCTTTACTATGAGTTTTTTAATAATAAAAACGGCAAAGCATTAATTTTTGCTATTTCTTAATCATACTGTATCGTACACTATTCATAAGAATCAGGTTTTAAACCTTAATTAAATGTAATATAAAGGCTTTGTTTTTGGCATAATGATTAGTGATGTACGTATTTGTGCATCGAAGCTTTATCGATATTAATAATATTCTTTTTAATATTCTTTTTTTAGATTCCCAAAATGCCCGGAAATAAGTGAAAGGGTTTTAAAGTTATTAGACGTGATAACTGGGAGCCTACAATATATTCAAGGCTCTGTTCCAAACATTTTGAAAAAACCTGCTTTGTTGACGGTTTATTAATAAAAATCCACAGATCTCGTGCTCTACTCGACTTGAAAGGGCATTAAAAATGTACCTACTTATAGATTATCGAATGCAATTTTCAGTAAAAACGCGAAATTTTTCTTCTTTTTTTTTTCAAAACCAACTTTTCCAAAATATTTTTTCACTCCTCTTGCTCAAAAAGACCGTCATTGTAGCGTTCCAGAGCGAGGATAAAATAGTTTTTCTTGCCCTAGGGAAAAAGTTTTTTTTTAACATTTTTGTCTGTTACTTGACAATGAGCCAACAAAAACGAAAAAGTTTTTAGTCTTAAGTAGAATAATCATGAATAAAGACTGCGCTAAAAACCCATTAAAACTCGGTTTTTATTTACTCCCTCGCTAAAGCTCGGGAGTAAAATTACCTCGTATATAATGGGTCATTTTAGCCCCTTGTATAACAATCTACTTTTAGATCATCTTAAAACCCATTGAATTCTACGTCTTTTGAGCTCTCATACGTCCTCGTGGCCGCACGCGAGCCGCCCGCCGCGTGATATCGCACCTCGCGCCGCGCAAACTCGCGGCTAAAGACACCTCTACAGCCTCAACCGTCACTAATATCAAAAAAAGTGTATTAATGTCAAATGTTCCTTAGTTCAATACCGAGGTGCTTTTTATTTTTTTTAATTCGGTCACATTCTCGAGATATCGGGAGTTTTCTGAGAAAACACATGATTTATCGGTCAAAAATACTCGAATTTTTTCAATTTCCGAAAATAGTTTTTGACTTTTTCAAAATATTTTACTACAACATAATTTGAAACCCCTTCGAATTCCGCGTTTTTTGAGCCCTCATACGTCCTCGTGGCCTTGAACCTCAGGGTATCACGGGCGAGTCGCACTTTCAGCGAAAATAGGGGCCCTACTGGAGCGAACGCAAAAACATTTTCAATGTTAAAAAACTTAATACTGATGCAGTGCCGACCATTTTTGAAGGTTATCCATCTTACTATAAATCGGTAAGATTAGTTGATGTCACTACTACTACACTGTTGCCCGTAAATGTTTACTAATGGAAATAGGCCTTCTTCCGAATGGGCACTTTGTTATAATATTGTATTGATTCTGAAGTTTTAAAGACTGCAAAATTTTAGATTGTTATTGCCATTTTATCAATTTATTTATTTTATAACAGAAGAAGGCAAACGAGCAGGCGGGTCACCTGATGGAGAGTAATCTCCGCCGCCCATAGACACCCGCAACACCAGAGGAATCGCAGATGCGTTGCCGGCCTTTAAGGAAGGAATAGGTTTTAGAAAGGAATAGGAATTGAGAGGGAGGGGGGGGGGAGGCCTCCGGAACCTTCACTGGCCGAACGAAATACAACAGCACCAAGGGTCATTATGTCACGCCGGATAATAAAATATAATACCGGGTGGTATTACGCCGGGCGAGCCGGCCCAATGCGTGCTGCAACGCAGCGTGGCTCTACCACTCAGTCAGTGTCACTCATTTAGCACTACCCAGGGGTCACGTATAGGGTCTCAAGGGTAAACCTACGGACGCGAGTAACTTTAACCCCCAATTATAATAACGAACTAGGTACACACCACATTAAAGTGATTATGTCGATATATGACTATGATTATGTTATACTAGTCACATCCTTAGTCACGCACACATTTACAGATAGAAAGCTGCACACTAACAAATGACGGACATGCTAAAAATCCAAAGACTCTGTCCATTGTGATATTTGGTCCGAGGTCGTGACTGTATTATGTATTCTGTAAGATTTGACATCTTCATTCAAATTTTAAGTGACATTTATGTAACGTTTTTATCACCTGTGCGAAACGCATCGCAATCGGTCCCACACACTCACACGCACTTCATCGACGGAGAGTGTTCCCCAGCATCAGTGATGAACAGGAAACTATAAATCAACGTTTGTTTCCACAAAATCTCGAGTTGGTGTTTCACGTATTGTTTTTTTTTAAATAAAGCGTTGTTTTGCGTTTGTGGAATTGTACGTACGAGGGGCGTTCAAAATATTCTCGGTATTGATACGTTACAACCTCTTTTATATATATACTGGCCGCTAAGATTCATCCATTGACATTAAAAAAAAGTAAAATTGGAACCGAGATGTTCTTTTGTTTTTCTGCAATTGCCGAACAAACATGAACACCATGAGCGAATTAACAATTTTAACGAAATTAGAGCACCGATCCGTCATAAAATTCTTGACAAAACAGGGTAAAAATCAAAAAACCATAAAAGAGGAAATGGATTGTGTTTACCGTGAGTCTGCTCCTTCTTTATCTACTATTCAAAAATGGTCAAGCGAATTTAAGCGTGGAAGGGAGAGTATTGAAGATAACCCTAGACCTGGCCGGCCTGTAGTGGCTACCTCACAAGAAAATATTGATAAAGTGGAAAAACTTATATTGGAAGACGGCCGAGTGAAGGTAAAATCTATAGCTCAAGTAACCAATCTCTCTATTGGTACCGTACATGACATTATACATGACCATCTTAATATGTCAAAAGTAAGTGCAAGATGGGTTCCGCGAATGCTGACGCTTCTTCAAAAGGATATGCGTGTGGCTTGCTGTTCAGATTTTATCGACCTGTGTGGTGAAAATCCCGATGAGGTGCTGCAAAAAATAGTTACTGGAGATGAAACCTGGGTTCATCATTATGACCCAGAAAGCAAACAGGAGTCCATGCAGTGGCACATTAAGGGTTCAGCTCATCCCAAGAAGTTCAAGGTAATCCCGTCAGCTGGCAAGGTCATGGCCACAATATTTTGGGATTGTGAAGGAGTTTTGCTTATCGATCATAAAGAAAAAGGTGTAAATATCACAGGGCAGTACTACGCTAACGTTATACGTCAATTAAGAGATGCGATCAAAGAAAAGAGGCGAGGAAAGTTAACCAAAGGTGTTCTGCTTCTGCATGACAACGCCCCTGTCCATACTGCTCATATTGCCAAGGCAGCTATTGTTGAATGTGGGTTTGAAACTGTTACTCATCCACCCTATAGTCCGGACTTAGCCCCAAGCGACTTCTTTTTGTTCCCCAATCTTAAAAAGGATCTGCGTGGAAATAAATTTTCTGACGATGAAGCGTTGAAGACGGCCGTGGAGGAGCATTTTTACACCAAAGATAAAAAATATTTTTATGAGGGATTAAAAAAAATAATTGATCGATCTTATAAGTGTATGAACATAGGGGGGGAGTATATTGAAAAATAAAAATATCAAACTTTTCGTACTTGTTTGTTTTTATCCACATACCGAGAATATTTTGAACGCCCCTCGTAGTTGGCAATTGACGTTATTATTTCTGCTAATCCGCAAAACACCACAAAACCTCGAGTTGGTGTTCCACATATATGGTTTTATGCGTCTAAAGGCTCATATCTCATACACGTCGGCCGCGGCGATCGCGCATTAGAAAACAATCGTGTTGGAAAGTAGGAGGCCGTCAATGTCTAAATATTGCATACATTTTTGGAAATGTTGTACCTTGTCATAGTACAGAAGAATCAACTATCAGGTGTAATGCACACGATTCGTGCAGGTTTATTGACGTGACAACGTCTTATAAATTGGTTTGCCGGGTGACACTTCAAGAAACTGCGTTACGCTCCGCTCACGTAATGCGCTCACAATGAGAGCGAGTGAGAGGCACGCGTCCCTTCCACTCGGGCATGGTTAGCCCGCCTAAGAGCGAGAGAGACAGACATAAAAAGTGAAAGGCACGCGTCCCTTCCATATTATTTCATCCTTCTTCCTACTATACGAATGAATATTCACATTAAAATTATTTTACCACTCAAAGTCGTTGTCACGTAAAACTTTCGCCCGTATACCGACTTTACAGGCAACCAATTTTTTTTATTATTAGAGAACGTGTTACAAATCCGTAACCCAATAATGTTATTTGACACGATTAAAACTTTAAAATAATTTCGTGCAAAGCGATGTGAGATTAATAAGGTGTTAACGTAAATCACCGATTCAATTACTATGAATGCAAAACTGTACGTCATAAAATCATAGTTGCGTTCCTTTTTATCAATATTTCGCAGCTAAATTTAATCGGATTACGCACTGGTCGGTAAATTGGGAAACTTTATTACAAGCGTCGAAACGTTATTTTTTTATAGAGATTATTATTATTTAGGTAATTTAAAACTAGGACGTTATTGGTGTTAGGATAGAATATAAAAATGGTTTTGCCTACTAGAGTTAGGCAATTTCGCATTATTTGTCAAAGCCATTTAAATAGATTATTAATTTCGGCTGGTAGACAACGAGTGACATAACATGCCTTCAGGGGCGCGGAGGAGCACGGTACATTTCAATTTGGCCGTTGATAATCTGCACATCTTCCCCATCCTTTTGAATAAGCTTGAAACATTAGGTATAAGAGATAAACAACTGAAGTTGTTTACAAGTTATTTAAGTGATCGTAGCCAATACGTTAAAATAGGCAATGTGGTCAGTGCTGACAGGTGCAACACTTCGTTTGGTGTCCCACAAGGAAGTATAATTGGGCCTACCTTATTTTTAATTTACATTGACCTCTGCAACCTTCAACTAAACGGCGGTAAAATATTATCGTAAGCCGATGACACTGCTCTACTTTTTTCTGCAGCGACGGAGCTTGAGGCGTATGAAAATGCACAAAATGGCTTCAATGTTGAACTGGCTTAATCAACATTTATTAACATTAAGTCTTGCAATTGCTCTACCATTTCTAGCACTCGCATTGTAAAGTATTTTGGGGTAATTATTGACGAGAATCTGTCATTCCGTTATCATATATGTACAGGAAGAACTACAAAAATTTACCTACGACGATACGGAGGGGTTAATGACCATAGTTAGGTAATTTTGTTTTATTTATTTCAGTGTAACTTATTTAAATAAACTTATTATTATTTCATTCATGTCTTTATATTAACATTGTAATTTAGCACATAAGGAACCTGGTATATTCATTTATGTTTCGATTTATATTAAACTTAGACTAAGCCCACATTCGCCTGAAAAACAGAGTTTACCTAGCTCAGGCAACAGAATTTAATCTACTTTTGATTATTAGTTAAGAGCTCTTTGTAAACTATAGATGTAAGCGTATTTAAATATAGATATTATTATTAGTTAAGAGCTCTTTGTAAACTATAGATGTAAGCGTATTTAAATATAGATATTATTATTAGTTAAGAGCTCTTTGTAAACTATAGATGTAAGCGTATTTAAATATAGATATTATTATTAGTTAAGAGCTCTTTGTAAACTATAGATGTAAGCGTATTTAAATATAGATATTATTATTAGTTAAGAGCTCTTTGTAAACTATAGATGTAAGCGTATTTAAATATAGATATTATTATTAGTTAAGAGCTCTTTGTAAACTATAGATGTAAGCGTATTTAAATATAGATATTATTATTAGTTAAGAGCTCTTTGTAAACTATAGATGTAAGCGTATTTAAATATAGATATTATTATTAGTTAAGAGCTCTTTGTAAACTATAGATGTAAGCGTATTTAAATATAGATATTTTTATTCTCGTATTTATTTAATTATCTTAAGTCTAGGTTTTTTATAATATTCCATATAAAAATAATAAACAAAACTACTATAAAACATATTATTATTTTTGTTATCTTGCAGGTTCACAAAACCGATCGAGCTTCTTATTATTTTGACGACCTCCGTGGTCGAGTGGTTAGCACGCCGGGTCTGGCGTCGCGCCATCTCTGGAGGTCCCGGGTTCAATCCCCGGTTGGGTCAGTTTAGAGAAAAACTCTTTTTCTAAATTGATTTCATGTCTGGGTTTTATTTCTATGTTTATGTATATTTATCCGGTTATCTTACCATATTAACGAGTTTCAAAAGAATACTCATCTTAGTCTAGATAATGGGTGTGAGAGTTAAAAATATAACTGGCAATATCTGGCAACAATTGACATTTGTTGACTAATGACAGCCGCTAGCTGTCAAATCAAACATGACTTGACGGCATTGTTGACATTTCCCTTTTCATTTTTAAAGTAACATGTCTGTTTTTTTTAAGACTTAGTGTTTCCATATTAAAAAATATTAATAATTAAATAACTCTTATCCGCGATTCGATAAAAATAAGACAAAACTTGGTTTAGGTAGCAAATTATATTAGCTTTACTTTATGACCAAATTCTATTGTACACAAATGAAGCATTTTTTCTATGGACAGTACCGGTTCTCCTTTATTTATTTATTTTATTTATTTTGTGAGTTCTTGAGTTCCTTTTCCAACCCCCGGCAGTCCTGCTCGCAGCTGTCAATGCAGTAACGCACAGCGGTGCTGACACTCGGTTGGACGCCTCGACAAGGGTAGGTGCGGCGACGGGACCGTTCTCTATACCATCTACACTTATATTATAAAAAGGAAAGATTTGTTTGTTTGTTTGTTTGAATTGAATAGGCTCCGAAACTACTGCACCGATTTAGAAAATTCTTTGACCATTACGAGGCTACATTCTTCTCAAGTGACATAGGCTATATTTTATCCCGATATTCTTACGGGAACCGGTACCACGTGGGTAAAACCACGAGGATTTGCTAATATTTAGTATAGCTACAGGCTTAAAAGCGATGGTTGACGTGATATGTACAAGTGTTTAGAGATTAATTAATCTAAAATGGTACACGGGCCGTGTGTGTAGCGTCACCAAACGAATACACCAACCCCTCTCTTCCCTTGGGTGTGGTATAACGGCGATAATGAATAGGTGACTAACAGACTAAAGACTGCACATACAGTCAACTGCATATAGCGGCGATGGGTTCACCACCTATCGAGCTGAGCTCATGTGCAATTGTAATATGGTGAAAAGTGGACTATAGCAGTGGACTGCTTCTGCTGTCTTTATTGAATAGTCCCCGACTAACCCTTTGGGGATAATAGTCGAGAATCTGTGTATAAATCTAAAACCAGTGATCGTCGTTTTTTTTTGGTGAATATCCGATGCGTGAATGTGTGAATGCGGTTGCGGTAAGTCTAGATATGATATGATATCATCATCATCATCATAATCATCATCATCATCATCATACTAAATTACGTAAATATTTTCTTAAGCTCATGTCTGTTAACAAAATGTTGAAAAAAAAGTTTTTATTAGTTTTTTTTTCTTTGAGATGTTTTTTCAGATAAGAGGTTTTAATTAAAAAGCGTTGAATTCGAGCAGTGTGTAATACACAATTTCCAGGTTGTATTGATATTTGTATGTCTTAAAAATAGCAAAGCTTTCGCTACAATAACGGTTTTTGCAAACTAATACTTTAATAAGAAAAATAAATATCAGTGGAAATGAACAATGCATTTTATGTATTGTACTCGTATTGTTAATTTTAATTAGCAAAGTAGAAAAGTAAAAAGACTTGTATTTCATGCTTTCAAGATACTTGGAAACATATTTAAAATCACGGTGAATTACAGGCTTCCATTTTGTTAAATCTGAACTTCAGCTGATAGGTTTTTTTTTATTATTTTAATGTGGCTCGTTATAGTGACCACATCTTGCCTGATTGTAAGCAGCCGATGCAGTCCAAAATAATGAGAGCGCTTCTCATCAAGGTACAAGACAAGTACGGTAACGCCCCGACTATAGGAACCGGTAAGACCCGGGACCACAAAAATATATCCCGGGACTATAGAAACTGGGAAACACATGCGCCGGCAGAGAATTCCAAAGCCGAATGGTCTTACAGAGGAACGACTTGCCAAATTTTTTGGTACGAGTGCTGATAGTCTGCACAGTATGATGGTGGTTCCTAAGACCAGCACGTGTAGTCCGGGAGAGGAAAGGAGATTGCGGGATTAGATCAAAAAGTTCTTCAGAACACTCTCCGTAGTAATTTCGGTAGAAGACACTGAGAGAAGCAATGTCTCTACGCAGCTAGAGGTCCTCCAGAGACGCTGTAACCTTAGCGTCTCCAATAATGCGTTTTGCTTGCCTTTGCAGTCTATCAAGTGCACCGAGGAGGTATTTAGCGGAGCCGTCCCATAGATGGGAACAATACTCCATACTCGATCGCGCACCAGAGTCTTGTACAGCAAACAGCGCTGCTCGGGAGTGAAAACCCGCCTCACCTTATTGAGAATACCCAACTTACGGGAGGCAGATGGTAATTGATAAATGGATTTGAGCTGAGTAAATATCAGTTCCGTTCCACAGCAGTTGAGGATGACGGGTGAAGTATCCGTTAGTGGCGTTCCGGGAATACCACCGCTGTAAGCTTGTTCCATTGACGAACCTCCTTGGACGAGTGGTCAGCACGCCGGCTCTGGCGTCGCCACCACCCGGGTTCAATTTAAAAATAACAGTTTTTTCGACTTTTTCTCGGGTTGGGTTGTTTTCTATGTACGATAAAAAAATATATTTATGTTCAATTATCTTTTATCTAGTTTATCTAGTAAAAGTTGCAGTGTTTAAAGAACCTAAGAGTCAGCGCCATTTCACTCTCTAGTCTCTCGTGTAATATCGGAGAATAATCCGACCACTTAGCTCGCTCCAATCGAATGGAGGTAGAATCTAAATGCATTTATGTCTTAATTCAATAGTAGCTAAAATATATTGGTTCTTCGAATCAAAATAAACATTATTGGCAAAGGTGTGATCAAAAAAGGGTATTGAAAAATGAAAGTGAAGCATTTTTTATACAATATACTTAGCGATTATATTTTTAGCTTCCTTTTGAGGCCCTTTTCCTGCTCTGGGCTTAAGCCTAAGTGCGACCTACCACGCTAGCCTACCGATTGCCAGAGCTTACGACAACAATCGGGACGGAATAGCTGGTAGGTTAAAAAAGATTTGGACGATTCAAAGTACTCATTAATTGTGTTTATTGAATAAATATCTTTTGAGTTTGACCAACGGCTTTACGTGCCTTCCGAAGCACGGTTTTTATTTACATGTATTTATATAAATGACACGATCATCACCCATCACGTTGACCCAATACGAGTTAGAGGGGTTAAAGTAAAGTAAAGTAAAGCCTGTATCCTGTCCCACTGCTGGGCAAAGGCCTTCATTACTGAAATCAAGTCATTGCTACGATTGATGGGTTTTGGCTTAATATGAGGTGATTAACGCTTGCCCAATGCGGGTTAGTGATCACAAACCCGGGTGTTGCATCAAAAAATCCGAAAACACACTTGCACGGCCTTAGAAGTGAACCCGGGAAATACTATGTGCCTTACAAATAAACAGAGAATAAGGTCGGAATACATGTTTTGCAGTTATTCCATGTTTTGTCTTTTTTTACTCTCCGGGGGAAAACCGCAGACTGGGACCATTACAACCGGACCAATTTAAAATTACGTTTGCTTTACAGGAACAAAACACGGAATATTCGTAGCTAAGGCAGTTGTTCCACCGCCGACGATGAACGAGAAGCGAGGTCGAGCTAGAATTAGAAACGAGGTGGCGAGCAGCGGAAAGCGAGTGTGTTTTGTCGCTGGGCTATAAGCGCCGCTGCCGCTGGTTGGTCTCTCAGCGTGAGTTCATCGCTGAGCAAGTATCGCTAAGCGAGAATTTAGCTTAAGTAAAATTTTAAACACTGAAAAAAGACGACAACCTCAGGCGGGAATCGAACCACGCACCTTCCGCATTCCGGGCGGCTGCCTTAACCACTTGGCTACCGAGGCCTGGCTTTCAACCGTCGAAATTTGTCAGTGCTTGATGCTTATGTTTTTAGTCAACATTGCTTCATCAAATCTTAGAAGTTCACCTCTGAGATCAGAAAGAAATATTTTTACAAATATTTGAACATTCGGTTAAGATGAAGCTGCGTTTATAGATTAATGTTTTATATTTTAGCGTTTTATTAACGCTTAAATATACTTAAGTAAAATTTTAAACACTGAAAAAAGACGACAACCTCAGGCGGGAATCGAAACACGCACCTTCCGCATTCCGGGCGGCTGCCTTAACCACTTGGCTACCGAGGTCTGGCTTTCAACCGTCGAAATTTGTCAGTGCTTGATGCTTATGTTTTAGCTCTTGTTGCGCTGAGACGAACTAGTGGAGCGAGTCCTCGCCGGCAGTATGAACAGTCAGCGATCAACTATTTATATATGCATATCTATCGTTTACACGGAATGTATATCTATTGGACGTTTCTTGAGCGAGAAAATAGCCGATAGTCAGTCGTTTCATTGCCGTTGGTGGAACAACTGCCTTATTCTTTGTTTATTTGTAAGGCACTATGACTATATGACAAAAATAACATAAACATATTCGTGTACAACCAACAACCTGTTCATTTGCAATTGTTATAGAGATTAAAGACGTCATCATGCCACCTTAAATTGCAGAGGCTGCGTTGCATTCCAGACGAGCAATTATATACGTCGAGACAATGAATCAATGTCCGAACGCCCTCAGCTTTGCTGTTGAGCAAACAGCTATTCGACACAAATTGAAATAACCATTTTTATACCTTATTGACACACTGAAGCTTTCGCGAAAGCTTGTCCTAACGATTTTTCAGAACAAACGACTTAAATGATGTTAAATAATCTTTGTGAAGAATATAAGAATTTTAGACATAACAGAAAGACGCTATAGAAAATATATTCCCTTATTAAAAATTGAAAGTCCATTCGGTCGACTTAAAACAGTTTCCTTTTAGGTTGATAAAAAATTCAACTTGCTTTTTACGTCTTCAGTTTTTCACGTCGTAATATTTTTATTGTCTTATTTTAAAATGTCCTATTTTTGTTACGTAGTGTCCTCTACTAAGTACAATTTATTGTTTCTTTTTGTTTGAGTATCTTTCAATTTCTTATTGTGATCATAAAATGTTGGGTAAAATCAACTTAATGTTTACATTTTTAGCGTTTTATTAACTCTTAAATATACTTAAGTAAAATTATAAACACTGAAAAAAAATTACTTAAGTATATTTAAGAGTTAATAAAACGCTAAAAATATAAAACATCAATCTATAAACGCAGCTTCATCTTAACCGAATGTTCAAATATTTATAAAAATATTTCTTTCGGATGTCAGAGGTGAAAACTTCTAAGATTTGATGAAGCAATGTTGATAAAAAACATAAGCATCAAGCACTGACAAATTTCGACGGTTGAAAGCCAGACCTCGGTAGCCAAGTGGTTAAGGCAGCCGCCCGGAATGCGGAAGGTGCATGGTTCGATTCCCGCCTGAGGTTGTCGTCTTTTTTTTAGTGTTTAAATAATATTAAATAAATAAATAAATAAATAAATAAATAAATCTTTCCTACAATCACGCTAATTGTCTAGCCCAAGAGAAGCTTCGAAGAAACTCGTTAAATGGTTACTAGACAACGGATAAACATACTTAAAATACTTAAATACATACTTATTATACATAGAAAACACCCAGACCCGAGACACTTTAGAAAAACAATAATTTCTAAATTGACCCGACCGGGGATCGAACCCGGGACCTCAGAGATGGCGACACCATGAAAACCGGTGTACAAACCACTCGAACAAGAAGGTCGTCGAACTCACGTCTCTCTCTCTCTCTCTCTCTCTCTCTCGTCGTGTTTGAAATTTTACTTAAAATCAACTTTTTGGAAATGGCTACCGTAGAGCCATTACCGCCAATCAACTCATGTGGTACGGTCCTGTATCCATCGGTGGGACGTTTCCAGGCTGATGACAATAATTTATGATATAGCAATAAAACTGATAGATCTATCCATAGAATAATAAGTTATTATTTTGAGATCTATCCATTACAAGCACAGATAATCAAATTGGTAAATCCGTGTTGTAGCGCTTTAAATGCCAACATAACGCAACACAAATATACTTCGTTATTTTTTAGTCACCATAAAAAAATGGTGAGTTCCACCCATGAAACTGTAGGTCATAAACATTGAAAGAAACGAGACAAAATAAGTTGACAAAAACGTCAAATGTCTAGCGAAAAAAAACTGGTCACCAATTATGATACCGAATTGAAAAGCGACCTATACAAATGTAATTCGAATGTCGACCAAACGGAGTTCCCACTCAAATGTCATACCACTCCTTATTATGCTTTAGTTACTATTCTGAGGACTAACCCTTCGGGGATAATAGTCGTGACTGTATTATGTATTCTGTAAGATTTGACATCTTCATTCAAATTTTAAGTGACATTTATGTAACGTTTTTATCACCTGTGCGAAACGCATCGCAATCGGTCCCACACACTCACACGCACTTCATCGACGGAGAGGGGGAACACTCTCCGTATCAGTGATGAACAGGAAACTATAAATCAACGTTTGTTTCCACAAAATCTCGAGTTGGTGTTTCACGTATTGTTTTTTTAAATAAGGCGTTGTTTTGCGTTTGTGGAATTGTACGTAGTTGGCAATTGACGTTATTATTTCTGCTAATCCGCAAAACACCACAAAACCTCGAGTTGGTGTTCCACATATATGGTTTTATGCGTCTAAAGGCTCATATCTCATACACGTCGGCCGCGGCGATCGCGCATTAGAAAACAATCGTGTTGGAAAGTAGGAGGCCGTCAATGTCTAAATATTGCATACATTTTTGGAAATGTTGTACCTTGTCATAGTACAGAAGAATCAACTATCAGGTGTAATGCACACGATTCGTGCAGGTTTATTGACGTGACAACGTCTTATAAATTGGTTTGCCGGGTGACACTTCAAGAAACTGCGTTACGCTCCGCTCACGTTATGCGCTCACAATGAGAGCGAGTGAGAGGCACGCGTCCCTTCCACTCGGGCATGGTTAGCCCGCCTAAGAGCGAGAGAGACAGACATAAAAAGTGAAAGGCACGCGTCCCTTCCATATTATTTCATCCTTCTTCCTACTATACGAATGAATATTCACATTAAAATTATTTTACCACTCAAAGTCGTTGTCACGTAAAACTTTCGCCCGTATACCGACTTTACAGGCAACCAATTTTTTTTATTATTAGAGAACATGTTACAAATCCGTAACCCAATAATGTTATTTGACACGATTAAAACTTTAAAATAATTTCGTGCAAAGCGATGTGAGATTAATAAGGTGTTAACGTAAACCACCGATTCAATTACTATGAATGCAAAACTGTACGTCATAAAATCATAGTTGCGTTCCTTTTTATCAATATTTCGCAGCTACATTTAATCGGATTACGCACTGGTCGGTAAATTGGGAAACTTTATTACAAGCGTCGAAACGTTATTTTTTTATAGAGATTATTATTATTTAGGTAATTTAAAACTAGGACGTTATTGGTGTTAGGATAGAATATAAAAATGGTTTTGCCTACTAGAGTTAGGCAATTTCGCATTATTTGTCAAAGCCATTTAAATAGATTATTAATTTCGGCTGGTAGACAACGAGTGACATAACATGCCTTCAGGGGCGCGGAGGAGCACGGTACATTTCAATTTGGCCGTTGATAATCTGCACATCTTCCCCATCCTATTGAATAAGCTTGAAACATTAGGTATAAGAGATAAACAACTGAAGTTGTTTACAAGTTATTTAAGTGATCGTAGCCAATACGTTAAAATAGGCAATGTGGTCAGTGCTGACAGGTGCAACACTTCGTTTGGTGTCCCACAAGGAAGTATAATTGGGCCTACCTTATTTTTTATTTACATTGACCTCTGCAACCTTCAACTAAACGGCGGTAAAATATTATCGTAAGCCGATGACACTGCTCTACTTTTTTCTGCAGCGACGGAGCTTGAGGCGTATGAAAATGCACAAAATGGCTTCAATGTTGAACTGGCTTAATCAACATTTATTAACATTAAGTCTTGCAATTGCTCTACCATTTCTAGCACTCGCATTATAAAGTATTTTGGGGTAATTATTGACGAGAATCTGTCATTCCGTTATCATATATGTACAGGAAGAACTACAAAAATTTACCTACGACGATACGGAGGGGTTAATGACCATAGTTAGGTAATTTTGTTTTATTTATTTCAGTGTAACTTATTTAAATAAACTTATTATTATTTCATTCATGTCTTTATATTAACATTGTAATTTAGCACATAAGGAACCTGGTATATTCATTTATGTTTCGATTTATATTAAACTTAGACTAAGCCCACATTCGCCTGAAAAACAGAGTTTACCTAGCTCAGGCAACAGAATTTAATCTACTTTAGATTTTTAGTTAAGAGCTCTTTGTAAACTATAGATGTAAGCGTATTTAAATATAGATATTATTATTAGTTAAGAGCTCTTTGTAAACTATAGATGTAAGCGTATTTAAATATAGATATTATTATTAGTTAAGAGCTCTTTGTAAACTATAGATGTAAGCGTATTTAAATATAGATATTATTATTAGTTAAGAGCTCTTTGTAAACTATAGATGTAAGCGTATTTAAATATAGATATTATTATTAGTTAAGAGCTCTTTGTAAACTATAGATGTAAGCGTATTTAAATATAGATATTATTATTAGTTAAGAGCTCTTTGTAAACTATAGATGTAAGCGTATTTAAATATAGATATTATTATTAGTTAAGAGCTCTTTGTAAACTATAGATGTAAGCGTATTTAAATATAGATATTATTATTAGTTAAGAGCTCTTTGTAAACTATAGATGTAAGCGTATTTAAATATAGATATTATTATTAGTTAAGAGCTCTTTGTAAACTATAGATGTAAGCGTATTTAAATATAGATATTTTTATTCTCGTATTTATTTAATTATCTTAAGTCTAGGTTTTTTATAATATTCCATATAAAAATAATAAACAAAACTACTATAAAACATATTATTATTTTTGTTATCTTGCAGGTTCACAAAACCGATCGAGCTTCTTATTATTTTGACGACCTCCGTGGTCGAGTGGTTAGCACGCCGGGTCTGGCGTCGCGCCATCTCTGGAGGTCCCGGGTTCAATCCCCGGTCGGGTCAGTTTAGAGAAAAACTGTTTTTAAATTGATTTCATGTCTGGGTTTTTTTTCTATGTTTATGTATATTTATCCGGTTATCTTACCATATTAACGAGTTTCAAAAGAATACTCATCTTAGTCTAGATAATGGGTGTGAGAGTTTATACTTTTTAATTTTTTTTTATCTGTTATTCACTATATAACTGGCAATATCTGGCAACAATTGACATTTGTTGACTAATGACAGCCGCTAGCTGTCAAATCAAACATGACTTGACGGCATTGTTGACATTTCCCTTTTCATTTTTAAAGTAACATGTCTGTTTTTTTTAAGACTTAGTGTTTCCATATTAAAAAATATTAATAATTAAATAACTCTTATCCGCGATTCGATAAAAATAAGACAAAACTTGGTTTAGGTAGCAAATTATATTAGCTTTACTTTATGACCAAATTCTATTGTACACAAATGAAGCATTTTTTCTATGGACAGTACCGGTTCTCCTTTATTTATTTATTTTATTTATTTTGTGAGTTCTTGAGTTCCTTTTCCAACCCCCGGCAGTCCTGCTCGCAGCTGTCAATGCAGTAACGCACAGCGGTGCTGACACTCGGTTGGACGCCTCGACAAGGGTAGGTGCGGCGACGGGACCGTTCTCTATACCATCTATACTTATATTATAAAAAGGAAAGATTTGTTTGTTTGTTTGTTTGAATTGAAGAGGCTCCGAAACTACTGCACCGATTTAGAAAATTCTTTGACTATTACGAAGCTACATTCTTCCCAAGTGACATAGGCTATATTCTATCCCGATATTCTTACGGGAACCGGTACCACGTGGGTAAAACCACGAGGATCCGCTAATATTTAGTATAGCTACAGGTTTAAAAGCGATGGTTGACGTGATATGTACAAGTGTTTAGAGATTTATGAATCTAAAATGGTACACGGGCCGTGTGTGTAGCGTCACCAAACGAATACACCAACCCCTCTCTTCCCTTGGGTGTGGTATAACGGCGATAACGAATAGGTGACTAACAGACTAAAGACTGCACATACAGTCAACTGCATATAGCGGCGATGGGTTCACCACCTATCGAGCTGAGCTCATGTGCAATTGTAATATGGTGAAAAGTGGACTATAGCAGTGGACTGCTTCTGCTGTCTTTATTGAATAGTCCCCGACTAACCCTTTGGGGATAATAGTCGAGAATCTGTGTATAAATCTAAAACCAGTGATCGTCGTTTTTTTTTGGTGAATATCCGATGCGTGAATGTGTGAATGCGGTTGCGGTAAGTCTAGATATGATATGATATCATCATCATCATCATCATCATCATCATCATCATCATCATCATCATCATACTAAATTACGTAAATATTTTCTTAAGCTCATGTCTGTTAACAAAATGTTGAAAAAAAAAGTTTTTTTAGTTTTTTTTTTCTTTGAGATGTTTTCTCAGATAAGAGGTTTTAATTAAAAAGCGTTGAATTCGAGCAGTGTGTAATACACAATTTCCAGGTTGTATTGATATTTGTATGTCTTAAAAATAGCAAAGCTTTCGCTACAATAACGGTTTTTGCAAACTAATACGTTAATAAGAAAAATAAATATCAGTGGAAATGAACAATGCATTTTATGTATTGTACTCGTATTGTTAATTTTAATTAGCAAAGTAGAAAAGTAAAAAGACTTGTATTTCATGCTTTCAAGATACTTGGAAACATATTTAAAATCACGGTGAATTACAGGCTTCCATTTTGTTAAATCTGAACTTCAGCTGATAGGTTTTTTTTTATTATTTTAATGTGGCTCGTATAGTGACCACATCTTGCCTGATTGTAAGCAGCCGATGCAGTCCAAAATAATGAGAGCGCTTCTCATCAAGGTACAAGACAAGTACGGTAACGCCCCGACTATAGGAACCGGTAAGACCCGGGACCACAAAAATATATCCCGGGACTATAGAAACTGGGAAACACATGCGCCGGCAGAGAATTCCAAAGCCGAATGGTTTTACAGAGGAACGACTTGCCAAATTTTTTGGTACGAGTGCTGATAGTCTGCACAGTATGATGGTGGTTCCTAAGACCAGCACGTGTAGTCCGGGAGAGGAAAGGAGATTGCGGGATTAGATCAAAAAGTTCTTCAGAACACTCTCCGTAGTAATTTCGGTAGAAGACACTGAGAGAAGCAATGTCTCTACGCAGCTAGAGGTCCTCCAGAGACGCTGTAACCTTAGCGTCTCCAATAATGCGTTTTGCTAGCCTTTGCAGTCTATCAAGTGCACCGAGGAGGTATTTAGCGGAGCCGTCCCATAGATGGGAACAATACTCCATACTCGATCGCGCACCAGAGTCTTGTACAGCAAACAGCGCTGCTCGGGAGTGAAAACCCGCCTCACCTTATTGAGAATACCCAACTTACGGGAGGCAGATGGTAATTGATAAATGGATTTGAGCTGAGTAAATATCAGTTCCGTTCCACAGCAGTTGAGGATGACGGGTGAAGTATCCGTTAGTGGCGTTCCGGGAATACCACCGCTGTAAGCTTGTTCCATTGACGAACCTCCTTGGACGAGTGGTCAGCACGCCGGCTCTGGCGTCGCCACCACCCGGGTTCAATTTAAAAATAACAGTTTTTTCTAAATTGTCTCGGGTTGGGTTGTTTTCTATGTACGATAAAAAAATATATTTATGTTCAATTATCTTTTATCTAGTTTATCTAGTAAAAGTTGCAGTGTTTAAAGAACCTAAGAGTCAGCGCCATTTCACTCTCTAGTCTCTCGTGTAATATCGGAGAATAATCCAACCACTTAGCTCGCTCCAATCGAATGGAGGTAGAATCTAAATGCATTTATGTCTTAATTCAATAGTAGCTAAAATATATTGGTTCTTCGAATCAAAATAAACATTATTGGCAAAGGTGTGATCAAAAAAGGGTATTGAAAAATGTTGTATCGGTAAGTAATGAAAGTGAAGCATTTTTATACAATATACTTAGCGATATATGTGATTTGAGTCTATAATTGACGTTTATAATAGTTTTAGTTAAAAATTATATTTTTAGCTTCCTTTTGAGGCCCTTTTCCTGCTCTGGGCTTAAGCCTAAGTGCGACCTACCACGCTAGCCTACCGATTGCCAGAGCTTACGACAACAATCGGGACGGAATAGCTGGTAGGTTAAAAAAGATTTGGACGATTCAAAGTACTCATTAATTGTGTTTATTGAATAAATATCTTTTGAGTTTGACCAACGGCTTTACGTGCCTTCCGAAGCACGGTTTTTATTTACATGTATTTATATAAATGACACGATCATCACCCATCACGTTGACCCAATACGAGTTAGAGGGGTTAAAGTAAAGTAAAGTAAAGCCTGTATCCTGTCCCACTGCTGGGCAAAGGCCTCCATTACTGAAATCAAGTCATCGCTACGATTGATGGGTTTTGGCTTAATATGAGGTGATTAACGCTTGCCCAATGCGGGTTAGTGATCACAAACCCGGGTGTTGCATCAAAAAATCCGAAAACACACTTGCACGGCCTTAGAAGTGAACCCGGGAAATACTATGTGCCTTACAAATAAACAGAGAATAAGGTCGGAATACATGTTTTGCAGTTATTCCATGTTTTGTCTTTTTTTACTCTCCGGGGGCAAACCGCAGACTGGGACCATTACAACCGGACCAATTTAAAATTACGTTTGCTTGACAGGAACAAAACACGGAATATTCGTAGCTAAGGCAGTTGTTCCACCGCCGACGATGAACGAGAAGCGAGGTCGAGCTAGAATTAGAAACGAGGTGGCGAGCAGCGGAAAGCGAGTGTGTTTTGTCGCTGGGCTATAAGCGCCGCTGCCGCTGGTTGGTCTCTCAGCGTGAGTTCATCGCTGAGCAAGTATCGCTAAGCGAGAATTTAGCTTAAGTAAAATTTTAAACACTGAAAAAAGACGACAACCTCAGGCGGGAATCGAACCACGCACCTTCCGCATTCCGGGCGGCTGCCTTAACCACTTGGCTACCGAGGTCTGGCTTTCAACCGTCGAAATTTGTCAGTGCTTGATGCTTATGTTTTTAGTCAACATTGCTTCATCAAATCTTAGAAGTTCACCTCTGAGATCCGAAAGAAATATTTTTACAAATATTTGAACATTCGGTTAAGATGAAGCTGCGTTTATAGATTAATGTTTTATATTTTAGCGTTTTATTAACGCTTAAATATACTTAAGTAAAATTTTAAAGACTGAAAAAAGACGACAACCTCAGGCGGGAATCGAAACACGCACCTTCCGCATTCCGGGCGGCTGCCTTAACCACTTGGCTACCGAGGTCTGGCTTTCAACCGTCGTAATTTGTCAGTGCTTGATGCTTATGTTTTAGCTCTTGTTGCGCTGCGACGAACTAGTGGAGCGAGTCCTCGCCGGCAGTATGAACAGTCAGCGATCAACTATTTATATATGCATATCTATCGTTTACACGGAATGTATATCTATTGGACGTTTCTTGAGCGAGAAAATAGCCGATAGTCAGTCGTTTCATTGCCGTTGGTGGAACAACTGCCTTATTCTTTGTTTATTTGTAAGGCACTATGACTATATGACAAAAATAACATAAACATAGGCGTGTACAACCAACAACCTGTTCATTTGCAATTGTTATAGAGATTAAAGACGTCATCATGCCACCTTAAATTGCAGAGGCTGCGTTGCATTCCAGACGAGCAATTATATACGTCGAGACAATGAATCAATGTCCGAACGCCCTCAGCTTTGCTGTTGAGCAAACAGCTATTCGACACAAATTGAAATAACCATTTTTATACCTTATTGACACACTGAAGCTTTCGCGAAAGCTTGTCCTAACGATTTTTCAGAACAAACGACTTAAATGATGTTAAATAATCTTTGTGAAGAATATAAGAATTTTAGACATAACAGAAAGACGCTATAGAAAATATATTCCCTTATTAAAAATTGAAAGTCCATTCGGTCGACTTAAAACAGTTTCCTTTTAGGTTGATAAAAAATTCAACTTGCTTTTTACGTCAAAGCTTCAGCTTTTCACGTCGTAATATTTTTATTGTCTTATTTTAAAATGTCCTATTTTTGTTACGTAGTGTCCTCTACTAAGTACAATTTATTGTTTCTTTTTGTTTGAGTATCTTTCAATTTCTTATTGTGATCATAAAATGTTGGGTAAAATCAACTTAATGTTTTATATTTTTAGCGTTTTATTAACTCTTAAATATACTTAAGTAAAATTATAAACACTGAAAAAAAATTACTTAAGTATATTTAAGAGTTAATAAAACGCTAAAAATATAAAACATCAATCTATAAACGCAGCTTCATCTTAACCGAATGTTCAAATATTTATAAAAATATTTCTTTCGGATGTCAGAGGTGAAAACTTCTAAGATTTGATGAAGCAATGTTGATAAAAAACATAAGCATCAAGCACTGACAAATTTCGACGGTTGAAAGCCAGACCTCGGTAGCCAAGTGGTTAAGGCAGCCGCCCGGAATGCGGAAGGTGCATGGTTCGATTCCCGCCTGAGGTTGTCGTCTTTTTTTAGTGTTTAAATAATATTAAATAAATAAATAAATAAATAAATCTTTCCTACAATCACACCAATTATCTAGCCCAAGAGAAGCTTCGAAGAAACTCGTTAAATGGTTACTAGACAACGGATAAACATACTTAAAATACTTAAATACATACTTATTATACATAGAAAACACCCAGACCCGAGACAATTTAGAAAAACAATAATTTCTAAATTGACCCGACCGGGGATCGAACCCGGGACCTCAGAGATGGCGACACCATGAAAACCGGTGTACAAACCACTCGACCAAGAAGGTCGTCGAACTCACGTCTCTCTCTCTCTCTCTCTCTCTCTCTCTCGTCGTGTTTAAAATTTTACTTAAAATCAACTTTTTGGAAATGGCTACCGTAGAGCCATTACCGCCAATCAACTCATGTGGTACGGTCCTGTACCCATCGGTGGGACGTTTCCAGGCTGATGACAATAATTTATGATATAGCAATAAAACTGATAGATCTATCCATAGAATAATAAGTTATTATTCTGAGATCTATCCATTACAAGCACAGATAATAAAAATTGGTAAATCCGTGTTGTAGCGCTTTAAATGCCAACATAACGCAACACAAATATACTTCGTTATTTTTTAGTCACCATAAAAAAATGGTGAGTTCCACCCATGAAACTAAACAACTTTCTCCAAGAAACCTATTTGCAAAAATGACAAAAAATTTTCGCTCTCCCATACAAAACTGTCCGATCAGCTGACAACAATAGTATGGGAGGTCGAAACTTTTTGTTATTTTTGCACATAGATTTCTTGGGGAAAGTTGTTCAGTTTCATGGGTGGAACTCACCCTTAATTTTTTTATGGTGACTAAAAAATAAGGGTGTATAAATAAACGTAAATGGGAATTTACGCTATTTCTACAGATAAATACAGTTTAGTGGTTTCCTTCCTTAGCCCTCATTCAAAGTTTAATAATCCGATTTTCTCTTTGCAAAACGGTGTAAAAGTGACGTGATAGTGCTTTCTGCGCTGCTGGCGAGCTGAGACCTGACACACGTCACAGGTGTTACACCAATCGAACAAAGGGTTCTCCGGGGAGACTCGAAAGTGTTCTGCAACATAGTAGGACACACGCAGCAGATCTTATTTCAAAAACATAAAGTTCAAAATTGATTGTAGACGTTTGACATTAGTAGTAGCTTGATCTTTGTCGTCTGTATGAAGGACGCGTAGCAATGCAGTCTGGCGGTGCTGATTTTAAACGTTATCTAGATTTGTTTAGGGAAATGATAAAATAGTGTTGTTATTTTAACATCCTCCGTGATTTGATCAAATCACTTAGGGAATTGACCAAATCTCTGTTTTTATCATATGACTGCGACATATACACTACCCCAAGAGAAGAGAGGGGGTGGTAGTATTCTTTCACCGTTACGCTGCACGGTTCAAAATATATATTATTATAACTTTTCCACTTTCCCACCAATGAACTAGAGAAACAGTTTTCTCTAGAAATCGAGCTGACCGGGAACCTAGCCCGGGAGCTCTAAGATGGCGACGCCAGAACCGGCGTGCTAACCACTCGACATGGAGGTCGTCAAAATATGATTATTTCGTATTCTTGCTTACAGCAATGGAAATAACCAAACTATTAAACGCTAGTTAATGCCGAAGGATGGTTACTCCAAAGAGAGATAGAACAGCTGAACCGAACGAGTTATGGACATACACTAATTTATCGTATCCACCATATTATTGTAAAATAACAAATGAGATACTTAAAGCTATTAAAGTGCGGTTAGCCCGTAAGTGCACTGAGCAAGTAATTATTTTATAGTAGACTAGCGGCCGCTCGCTGTTTCACCGGCATGGTTCCCGTTCCCGTGGGAATATAGAGATAAAAAGTATCTTATGTGTTAATCCAGGTTATAAACTACCTGTATGCCGAATTTCATCCAATTCCATTCAGTAGTTTTTACGTGAAAGAGTAACAAACATCCATCCATACTTAGAAACTTTCGCGTTTATAATATTAGTAGGATTATGTACTAAGGGGATTAATAAAGTAGTGTCATATGTAGCGGGCGCCGCCGTATTGAATCCTGAGCAGAACAAAGGATCTAGCGTTAACTCCCGAGCGAAGCGAGGGTGTTTAGAGTTAACTACCGAGCAAAGCGACGGAGAGTGCAGCGTGAGATTCAAGTCGCCCAAGACGAAGGCACCTTTATCCCCGAGGAGAATACTCTACTTTTCACACCATCTACGAGACAATAAAAAGCAAAAGCAATTTTCAGTATTCGCGCCTCTTTTTAATTTGCTATCTATTTTTCTTTTATTTATATTCTTTTTGTGGTGGCCAGTTCGATTCTCGAACAATTTATGATTTAGTGCAGATCTTATTGGTGAATACATGGAATTAGTATGTACCTACTCTATCGTAAATATTCGTATGCGATTTCTACTTTATGTTCCAAATTCAAATCACATTAATGACTAGCGGGTCGGTCGTAATGAAATTCGGTACAATATTAATGCCCTGCTAGACCTTAGGTACTATACTATAAGTTAGGTTTGCATGACATATAATTTGACATTGTCGAGCAGGTAGATACCTAGTGTGAAATTTTTTTAAACACTGTCCCTGTTACTAATAAACGTTGATTAAAGTGACCCTTTGGATTAAATTGACGCTGTTTCTATCTGTCTTTTTTAACAAAAACGAGACAGCGTCACTTTAAACCGAGGTGTAACATTTGGCCATTTTTATTAATAAGACGGTGTGTTTTTAATTAGTGTTATTAAATTTTTTAAACGTTGTTTTCAACTGTTTTTATTGTTATTTTTTAACACGTTGTTTGATATTTATGTTACTTTTATGTTTTTTTTTCGTATGATATTAAGAAGACAAACAAGTACGGCTGGCCAAAATGAAAGCGGTCATCGCAGCCCGTGGTAGCTAGCAACGTCAAGGGTGTCGATGATTTCAAGCACGTTACTGATACTGAAACTTCAGTTGTTATGCATCTGTGCTTGTAATTTAATGGATCTAGTACCCTTAAAACCGGAATACAACAGGTACAAATTAATGCTACTTGGAGGCATAAATAGGTATTAATAAGATTGGCATCCAATCTGAAGCCTACCATTCAAGTAAGTAGAATGTTTCTTTACGGCTTCGTTTTTTTTTAATTCTCATTAGTAAAATATCCTATACTATATTAGTTATAGTACAAGGACTGATTCGTTACAACCCTATATTTAGGTACACAAGGAATTTATAACTTACTTCAACATAGAAATGAGGCTACCGCAATTGTATGTCTGTCAAATTACTTTTCGTAATTGAAATATAACTTTGTCCTAATCATATAAATTTGTTACAACAAGGACAGTTAAAATTGTGTTTAGGGCGGCTGTCACACGACACGCAATTCGATACACGGCTAATACAACCTACGCACCGAATAACATTGACATAACCCAAATACTCTTAGGTATAATATCAATAAGGAACATGTTACTCCTTACACTCCCAACATTATGTATTAAATAATTATTATATTAGCGCAACTCTAGATTAACGTTAGCGATGGTCCTAGCGTCACCGTAGCACCGCAAACACAATGCTTAGGAAATAACACAGCGTTACTTAGCGCGAGACACGAGCTATCGAAGTACAAGCGTTACTCGGTTCGATTTTCGGCAATGCCGTACGAAACCACGGCCCCGTACCAAATTGATACACATTACGCATTGCATTATCCCTTTTAAGTTATATAATTTAGGACACGATACACATAAGTGCGGCAGGGATGTATAAGAAAGTTATGTTTGTGATATTTCATTCAAGCTTCACACGAGCACGGCACATTCCTGCGGATGGAAGTGTTGATGTTTGAGGCTAGCGCCTTTGCTGAATATGATGGGTTGGCCTGCCACAGACGGCGTGGTGTGCGGTCGAAGCACTCACCTTCCTAGGCGGAGGCTGCATGGTGGGACTGGCCGCCGTAGCGACCGATTGGCTTCGGTGAGTCTAAGTTCGCGGCGACCGAACTTGGGATCGATGACACCGCACGCAAGCGTGACTGCCCTCTGCCGTGCCTGCCTTCTCTGCTCGCCCAAGTAGCCTCCGCGCATGCGCCTTACGCACCCCAACTACCATAGAGCAACTGACGTTTCACATTTTTGTGGCCCACAGAATGCCAAGGGCGGGAATGTTTGATCCTTGCCTTACAAAAAAAGTCGCGGCCTACACGAAGGGGCGCTTCCAGCGGCGCGTCCTTTCACGGTCGCGCCTTGCTTGTACCGTTTTTAGATTTAGATTATCTATCAACTTTTAATTTATCTGCTTTTTATATTTTTAGTGCTCAGTATACGTTTTAATGTTTGATTATTATTGTTGTATGTAGAAGTGACATACTACATTTTGCACTTTTATTTTGATAGACAATTTAATTGAGCTGTATTGATAAAAAATATTACCTACATTCTAAAACAATAATGTTACTCTGTAACATCTAATTGTACGTCTAATGACTTAATTGTGCTTCAATTAATGTAAGTATATAGGTACATGTCTGTGATTCAATTTCTATATTCGAAGAAAGTCTAATGAAATGTCATTTTGTTAGTAGGAAAGAAATTTATGGCGATTAAATTTTCATTGACCTGGCAAAACAAGTTAATAAAAGTTAATAATGTTAAAAAATATAAGTACCTTATGTACTTACGGATACGATTTCATCGGTTCATCGGTTACGCTTTAATGCTCTATTACCTAACTATGCTGGTACTCTAAATAGAAGACTGGTCAAAACATTGCGTCAAAATATATTTAATATAAGTAAAGTAAAAATGAACAAGCTAAGAATCACTGAAACAATACTACCACTCCCTCCACTTACTCTTTCCTTGGGTGTCGTAAAAGGCGACTAACTGACTACAGACTGCATATAAATCCAACAGCATAGAGCAGTACCACCTGCCACGCTGAGCACATGTGCAGTCGCTATTAGGTGAAAAGTGAACTATGGCAGGTGACTACTTTAGCGGTCCTCATTGCCTATAGTCTCTGACTAACTCTGCGGGGACCGTGTCGTGTTTAAATGTATAATTTTGTATATATGTAAGCATCACTGCATGCACTATTATATTATTTACATAATGAAGTTGTAAACACTTTCCGAAAAAAACATTTGAGGCACCAAACTACCAAGCAAAGTTGTCCCAGGTACCGCTGGGGGATGATGGCAGAAGGGAGGGCGGATTACTTATACTTATAGCCGGTGGCGCAGGAAACACCCAGAAGGAGGCTCTTATTATTAGAAGCCAAGACTCAGAACGTTAGTTGGTTAGGTACCAATCAATGATATACGTTTATAGACGGAATTACTATGGAGAGTGTTCTGAAGATCTTTTTGATCTTATCCCGCTCTCTCCTTTCCTCTCCCGGACTACACGTGCTGGTCTTCGGAACCACCATCATACTGTACAGACTATCAGTACTCGTACCAAAAAATTTGGCAAGTGGTTCCTCTGTAAGACCATTCGGCTTTGGAATTCTTTGCCGCCGCATGTGTTTTCCAGCTCCTACAGTCCAGGGTCTTTTAAGCGGGGCGTGAAACGGCATTTATGGAGGCCGTCATGAATGGGTGCGCTCGTTACCGTGCTTATTCCACGATGGGGAGCGCTCTCATTATTTTGGACTGCATCGGCTGCTTACCATCATACAGGATGCAGTCACTATGACGAGTCAAATAATAAAAAATAAAAAAAAACGCCAGTTGAAACCGAAAAATGAAAACCTCAGCGTAGGCTGCGCATCGTCACACCGTGACAACTGCTTTCAGCGACGTCTCCCTACTGAGAGCATCGATGGCAAGAGGCAATGGAAAGAGTTGGCTTCTTGCGTAACGGTAGTTTAGTACAGGAGAGGAGAGAGTTTGCGAGGAGTAAGTAGGTATATCACGCGAATCTGCATGTCGATCCCTACAGCTCGATAGTAGCCACGTCTCTCCCTTAGACCCTCACGTACCCTTCGATTGCGATCGAAAGTGACTTATTCGAAGTTTATGTAGAGTCGAATTTAGTGAATAGAGAATGTGGTAAATCACTGTAGATTTAGGGTCGATGTGGGATCGAGACTACGGAATTGCACTGCTGATCCGTTGTAGACGTGGCGGGAGTACGTTCGTCTCTTTCCCCCGACGGACGACACCTGCGAGATGTAGCAGTATTAGCACATGAGTAAAGAAACGGGTATTAGTCACAAGTGAGTCGTCACTGTCTAAGGTCGCTAACCATCCCTAGAAGCAAGAACCAACTCTATTTTAAGTTTAAACCTCCTTCGTATTTATATGTTTTTCCGCAAATTGGGGAGGAGATGAAAATAATTGAGGAGCTCCATGGCGCAGCGGTTAAGTTGTAACGTCTTTAAAGGTTGCTTCACACATATCAGTGAAGTCACAGTTCCGACACAGTACCGGCACGGTGAAAAATGTTGTTTCATACATTTTCTATGAACGTTGTCAAAAAGAATACGTCCGTGATTTGCCGGTGGCGACAGTGACACTGAGAGCAATATAACTGACAAGTGGGGATGCGTTCATAGAGAATGTATGAAAAGGACTGTGCCGGTACTGTGTCGGAACTGTGACTTCACTGATATCTGTGAAGCAACCTTAAGAGGAAACACTACGTCGACGTGGCATGCAAAATTCTCATACAAAACACAGAAAAACGACGTTTCGTAGTCCCCTGTTTCCTCCTTAAGAACTGGACCAATTTTTATTAATTTTTCAGCATCAGTTAAAGAAAGAGATTTTCTATATCTGTATGTTTGACTTTTTGCATTAAGTTATTTATTTAATAACCCGGAGATTTCAAAATTTAGCGAAATCACTCCGTTTTAAGGCGTCAAAGAAACCTTAAGTGGCTGGTTTTAAAAAAAAACGAACGTTCAGACATAGAAAATCTCTGTCTTTAACCGATGCTGTAAAATTAATAAAAATTGGTCCAGTTCTGAAGGAGGAAACAGGGGACTACGAAACGTCGTTTTTCTGTGTTTTGTTTGAGAATTTTGCATGCCACTTCGACGTAGTGTTACCTCTTAAGCCACTTCCGCATGTCCATATACGCGTTGGATGGTTGTCGTGAGATGGCAGTCGTTAGAACACCACCAACCAGCATTGGGCCAGTGTGGTTGGTTATGGCCCAATCTTCCCACGTGCTATTGTGTATATGGGAGGCCTGTGCCCAGCAGTAGGACGTTTATAGGATAATGATGAGGAACGCTCAAATACACTAAAGACAACGGTAAGTCTATTTGGGCGATGTAAACGTGTTTTCAATGTTTTTACTACCTCTAAACCTCCTTTACCTGAGTTATATACCTACGCTATATTCCCATTATTTTTAATGTTTAGTAATTAACTGTTATATATTTTAATGTTTTATATTTTAGCGTTTTATTAACGCTTAAATATACTTAAGTAAAATTTTAAACACTGAAAAAAGATGACAACCTCAGGCGGGAAGGTTCTGAGGTTGTCGTGTTTTATATTTGTCCAAATCTTTCCATAAAGTATGGTCTATAATTAGTTTAAAAAGAATAACTAACTGCCGTATACAAAGAAGTCAATTAAGTTTTAATGACAATTAAATATCTTTCCTTCTCTATTTAGCACTATAAATAAGAAAGTGTCTCTTGTTGTCATAAAAACTTAGAACGTCTCTGAGTACGGCAGTAAATGTCTTTTTTGCCGCTTCACTAATTCAACAAAATAAAATACTAAAAACTTTGATAGATAAACTTTTTTATTATAAAGTTGATAATGTGTATGCTTTATTGTTTTAAATTCAAGCTACATGGTTTTCATAAACCCTTTTATAAACAATTCTTGTTGTGGTAAGACAAGCTTAGCATTGTAGGGATAGTCTAGGTTTTGTAGAGGTTCTTTTTTGTTTCCCTTTCCGCGTAAAGATTTTCTAAATAAGCGGGGAGGGGGAGTGTCGCATATAACCCAAGGTCGTCTCTGGTCTTGGTGTACCTATGCGTATACAGTATTTTACCATATCTATATTAATAATTAAATAATGAATCGCCAAATGTGTTGCCAAACGCGAAACTCGATAAGCAAGACCGACTTCACTGATTCTTTTTTTAATGTGTAGTCGCCTGCCACTAATAAAATATATATACGGCTGTATGGAGGGTATATCACCGGGTTGATCGGTAATCGTTGGTTGCGCTACCAGCAGCAACTGGTTGCGTCACTATGGTGTCTTAATGAAATAGTGAACTAAAGGAAACGACACAAGAGTAACGTGAAAAAATTTTTTGGAAATTCGTCACGGGATGCAGGTTTTGAAAACGAAGTCAAAGCCGCTAGTTTCAGGAAAAAATGTAATGCATATTGATGGCCTCTGTACCAGTAGGTACCTAACTGTGGTTGCTTTATACAACGTGTAAAAAAAATAAGCAATAAAATTTGAGCAGCCTATGAAACCCATAAAACTAAACAACTTTTCCCAAAAAACCTATGTGCAAAAATGACAAAATAAATTCGACCTCCCGTACTATTATTGTTGTCAGCTAATCGGATAGTTTTGTGTATATAGCTGGTCTCAGTGCCATTAAATGTGGTTGCTTTCTTTTTCATTTTTCCTTCCTCACCTATGTGGTGGCGGCCCATTAAATGCTACCAACCTGTCAATCCTTGGGTATCGTAAAAGGCAACGAACGCTCCAAAGACTGCACATACATCCAACCGCATGGGGCGGCGATGGGCTCGCCACCTGTCGTGCTGAGCACATGTGCGGTTGTTGGTGAAACAAGGACTGTGGCAGTGGACAGCTTTTGCAGTCCTCATTGCATGGTCCCTAAGGCATCGTCCTAATAGAACGCGAATGCGCAAACATCGCGCGAGCAAGCGATGCGACCATCGCGTGTGCGATAGCAAAAACTGGGTGCGATATTCTTTTTTATTTATTTATTCTGCAACGGGTAAGCGCTTGGTCTTCATCTCACCTGATGGTAAGTGACGATAAGGCCGAAGGTGAAAGCGCGCTTCACCCGGAATCCTCAACCACTGAGGAACTGGCTATCTTATCACTAACTAACTAATTCGCGCGAATTTCAATTAGGACACCTATTCGAATTCAATATGTTCGATTGCGATTTCATACGGACTAAATTTTCGAGAATAGATTTTCAAACATTTGAGTCGCTCGACCGCATCGCGCGATAGTCAGTTAGGACACCTATTCGAGTTTAATATGTTTGATCGCGCGTTCGTACGAGTAAAATTCGCGCGAACCTACGATGATCGCGCATTCGCGTTCTATTAGGACGATGCCTTACACTTTGGGATAGTAGTCGTGACTGAAAGTATGTTTTCTTTCGTACCGTTAGACTTTTGTCTGTCCACGGTATACATGGCCTTTCAGTGCGAGTTTATTGAGGACATTGATGTGCAGCGCGTACCCTGGAGCTCATTAGCAATTCCACGCGAGTAGGATGCACTCTGCACTGACATCATTATTCTGAAGGGTTACCACAGATTAGTGAAGGCTTCACATGTCCTAATAACAATATCTACATATGACAATATCCACCTAATTAAATAATAATCTCACGACAAATAATGCGACGAATGTATGTTGGGGCATTAGTTGGACGATAGTAGCTATTTGGATAACTCTTATTTGATAGTGTTCGTAATTGTCTGAACTAAAGTTTGAGTTGAAAAAATTTCGTTAATTTTTTACGGGATACAGCTGTTCACGCAGACGAAGTCACTAAGAAGAAGTAATTGTAAAAGTAAACAGGTGTTGACTAATCTAAATCTAAGCCTAACAATACCGGGTACGTATCATAATGTATAAAATTAAAATATATAAGTATGTTTACAATGCATAAGTTCAAAATACTTAAAATCATAAAAATATAATGGTTAGAACAAGTAATAACCAAAAATCCATAAAGTTCATAATCCATAAACGTCCAAATACATACAATCGAAAGCCCTAACTTCACAATACCTAAACTTGAAATATTTAATAATATAATCCCTAATGGTAAGTTGAGAAAGTGATACTAGCTGCCTTACTTCTGTAGGTCACGTGATACAATCACGTTACATTTCTAACTTATTTGATTTTTGTTTCAAGTCCGAGGTCCTTGAGAACCCTATGTAAAAAAAAGATAGCCATCAGATTTTACTGGCAAGAGTCTATAACAAGTTTGACCTACTTTTCGCGTGTTTTAAGTTTTTATCCTGCATATCGAATATCAGCCGAACGCGTCCCGACGCGCAAATTTGGCAAAACACAATATTAGTGGACGATTTTCATGGCATATTGCATACCGTTAGAAAGAGGATAGAATAGAGAACTTTTGAAAAATTGGAAGAACGCTCGGGGCGTTTTCAGTTTTTTTTTATTGTAATTCAAAGTCGACTTATAAATTTAATTTTTCTTCTTCCAAAATCAATGAACATTTCTTAAAATAAAACTAGAAATTGCTTCTAAGTAATTTTAATTTTAATAGAACGGTAAATCATAACACATTCAAATTTAAATAAAATTTGGACGTTGTACCAATAATTTTTTTTTTAATTCAAACTTGAATGCTGACTTCAGCAATTTTTAAGTGAAAAAATAATAATAAATACACTTAAAAAAGGCCGTGAGGCGAAACATTTTTTATGGAGCATGAGGAGATAGCAAAAGCCCCTCCTATTCACAAATTCAATTTGGCAAGCGATGCGCCAAAAACCCTGTATACGAGTAATACCGCAACCGGGCCATCCAACAATTAATGAGTACAAATATATAGTTGTTCTTCGTATAAGTAGGTACTTCTACATAAGAGTTTGTTAAAGTATTCGCATTATTTTAGTTAGAGACAATCGACCCAACTAAAATAGACACTATTTAAACCACAAAAATAGATCTAAATAGAAGCCGTATGTTAGCTCCATTGTATGAAAACCAAGCGTTTCACTTTTCCTGTGTCAATTTAATAACAAAATTACTTACCGGAAGGAAACTAGTTAACCTCTCTTGTACAGTTTTTACAGTTCGATACAACACAAGTGATATTTTTTTTAAACTCCACCTAAGTCCGGTGCTGACAACGGCTAAATGAAACGCGGTCGAAAGAGGGGATTTTACCATCCTTTTAGCACTATTTTGACTAGTTGAAGTACGTATACAAGCGGTTTCTATTTAGATCTATTTATGTAATTTAAGCACTATTTAGTTAAACATTGTTTTTCACTCCTCTTGCTCAAAAAGACCGTCATTGTAGCGTTCTAGAGCGGGGCTAAAATAGCTTTTCTTGCCCTAGGGGAAAAAGTAATTTTTTTTTTAATTTTTGTCTGTCACATATATGACAATGAGCCTACAAAAACGAAAAAGTATTTAGTGTTATGTAGAATAATCATGAATAAAGACTAGACTTATTACTGTTTACATAAATCAACAACGTTTTTGAGATAGTAATTGTTAAAGTTTATGGTAAAATTAGTAATCATTTGAATCTATAGACAACACAGACCACGCTTCAGCAAGAAAAATGTGCTTAGGTGGTGAGCCCGTTAGTCGCTTTTATGACACCCAAGGGAAGAGAGGGGTTGGTAGTATTATTTTGATGAGCTCATCGCCGCTCTATGCTGTTGTATGTATGTGCAGTCTTTAGTCCCTTAGTCTCCTTTTACGAGACCCAAGGGAAGGGAGAGGTTAGTAGTATTATTATGATGAGCCCATCGCCGCTCTATGCTATTGGATGTAAAAGCATTCTTTAGTCCATTAGTCGCCTTTTACGATACCGAAAAGAAGAGAGGGGTAGGTAGTATTATTTTGATGAGCCCATCGTCGCTCTATGTTGTTGGATGTATGTGCAGTCTGTAGTCCGTTAGTCCCCTTTTACGACATCGAATAAAAGTGAAGGGTCGGTAATATTATTTAGATGAGCCCATCGCCGCGCTATGCTGTTGGATGTATGTGCAGTATTTAGTGCGTTAGTCGCCTTTTACGACATCCAAGGGAAGAAAGGGGTTGGTAGTATTATTTTGATGAGCCCATCGCCGCTCTATGCTGTTGGATGTATGCGCAGTCTTTAGTCCGTTAGTCGCCTTTTACGACACCGAAGGGAAGAGAGGGGTTGGTAGTATTATTTTGATGAGCCCATCGCCGCTCTATGCTGTAGGATGTATGAGCAGTCATTAGTCCATTAGTCGCCTTTGACGACACCCAAGGGAAGAGATGGAAAGACTGCACATACCTACTATCCAACAGCATAGAGCGGCAATGGGCTAATCAAAATAATACTACCAACCATTCTCTTTCCTTGGGTGTCGTTAAAGCAACTAACGGGTTAATTTTTAATAAAATAAACCAATTCATATTGTATTGGATTGTTTTATTTTCTCGCATTCGTAGTGAAAATCAGAGTGTAACACACGGCGCTACGAGTAAAACCCATTAAAACTCGGTTTCTATTTACTCCCTTGCTAAAGCTCGGGAGTAAAACTACCTCGTATATAATGGGTAATTTTAGCCCCTTGTATAACAATCTACTATTGTCTGCGTCTCACAAACGTCATTTTGAATTTGAGCAAAAGAGACAAAACAATGTTTAACTTAATAATGCCTAAACAGTGTTTTAGGGAAGGCCCTTTGTTATTAGCCAGTCTATGACTATAGTATCCAATGATGCGCTACGGCGTCCTGTGTGACGGCCACGCGTCCTCAACCCTTTCCCCTAAGGACAGACGGCGCGGCGGGTGAATGGACCCCGCGCCGTGTTAGTTACAGGGTGTTTTTAACTTTGTACTAATAAAGACAATCGGCAAACACGTATGAAAGCTGGTGTAGGAAACAATAACGGCCACAGATGTCATTTAATAACTTTTATAAATGTACTACACTAATTGCTATGGCGTTGAATTTTAAATTACTGTGTGAAAAAAGTTATATGATTTGAGGTTTCCTATGCAAATTTCCAAGTTGAAATTTTTAAAAACCAGTAAGCCTGTTTTGATGAAACTCGGCATGCTGAAGTAAAATATAGAGATCTAAATAGTTTGTTAAAAACATTTTAAAAAAACGTTTATTTAACTGAGTTATTGCAATTTTAAACTTTCTATAGTAGACTTTAAATCGGAATAACTCAGCCAAATAAACGTTTTTTAAAAATGTTTTCAACAAACTATTTAGATATATTTTACTTTAGCATGGAAAGTTTCATTATAATTGGCTAATTGGTCTTCAAAAATTTCGACTTGGAAGTTTGTATGGGAAACCGAAATGCGTAAGCCCTCTTAATCGGCAAAATGATAGAGTATAGAGCTGGTCTAGAAACAAATAGGATCACACAGATATCATTTGATAGCTATTAAGTAATAATTACAGAGTGTCTAATTACAAATTGTTGTGTTAAATATTTTTTTCTTAAGCATTTTTTGGATTATCACATTTTAATAAGTTTTCTGCAGGGCCCCTTAAATTCCAGTTATCCTTCTCAGGTATCGCAGAGTAGGTTCGGACCATGTCACGGTGGGACACGCTCCATACAAGGGCGGTCATAAATAGATTATGGCGCGGTCCCACGGCCTGCCATTTGACGCGCCCAACCGCGCCAACAGGCCGTGGGAATCAACGCATCCGATGAAGCCTGCCGCGGCGTGCCGTCGCCTGTGCGATCCATCGCCAGCGGCACTCCGCGCCAAGCCGCTCCAAGCCGCGGCAGGCATTGCCGGTCCCACGGCCCGTTTGCGGACGCGCCGCGGCGGGCGCGCAATTAAGCGTTCCCACGGCGCGGCGCGGAGTGGCGCGGCGCGGCTTGTCTTAAGACACGCCGTGGGACCCGGCCATTAAGTATTATTACGCCCTGTTTATCTTATTAAATGTGTTATTTGGGTTTGTATATATGTAAAATTAAAATACATAAATGAAAAATGATTTTATTTATATAAAACTCTAAATTAATGATGTCAATATTTTCAGTGTCATTTAGACCGGTCAATAAAGTTTGTACGACATGTCGACACTTTTCAGTGTCATTACTTTTATTGGCAGTCAGTTAAACTTCAAGAACACGCATCCTTGAAAACGAGCATGTATTTAAAGTACCCAAAACAAACAAAAAAACAATTAATATTCAGTCAGAAACTCAGAAACAAATTTCGTAGCAAATACTACAAGAAAATCTATCAACCGTAGCAGCCTTGACGTTAGTGCATAGGCAGATGGAGGCAGACAATTTTAACCTTTCCAAGTTTAAAAAAAGTACATAGATTTTATTCAATTATACCAAACTGCAAAGCAATGTATTTAAAAGTTCACTCAAACTTTTAAAATGTAAAATGAAGACTAACATAAAGATCGCCTCGTAGCACGCGCTTATAAAATAAAATATTCAGTTGCGTGGTTCCCGCCTGAGGTTGTCGTCTTTTTTCAGTTTTTAAAATTTTTACATATGTATATTTAAAAAAACATTAATCTATAAACGCAGCTTCATCTTAACCGAATGTTCAAATATTTGTAAAAATATTTCTTTCAGATCTCAGAGGTGAAACTTCTAAGATTTGATAAAGCAATGTTGACAAAAAAAACATAAGCATCAAGCACTGACAAAATTTGACGAGTGAAAACCAGACCTCGGTAGCCAAGTGGTTAAGGCAGCCGCCCGGAATGCGGAAAGTGCGTGGTTCGAGTCCCGCCTGAGGTTGCTGTTTTTTTCAGTGTTTAAAAATTTTAACAATAAAAAAATCAAAATCAAACAAGTAAGTAGGTACAAATCTTTTAAACGTAAATATAAAAACTAAATTGATTAAAAAGTAAACTCTTTAAACATAAGTACGAGTACATATATTTACCGTGAGAATCGACCATATAGATCATTGAATTCGTCCAATTCGATGTTTCTGGAAATTGATCGTCAGAGCACATGATCTGTAGGGATTTTGATGCACCGGTGCGGTGTAACAAACCATATTATAGCTAGGTCATGGATTGGTAGGGCTCGTGAACTTATATATTTTTTTCTTCTGGGAGGGTATTTAACAATTTACTGTTAAATAAAGGGAGATAAAAATGCCCTTGCTGCAGGGCTAATGAGTTTGTTGTGTTTGTTCTTCTCAGTGCCAAGTCTCCCGCTCGCACTCGCCATAAAGACGAACCGATGATGGCATAACGACATTCGTAAGCGCTAAATTATATTGTAGGCTAAATTCTTCGATCAAAGGCACAATTGGATAAATTATATTGAATCTCGAATCTTAAATCTTACTTTAAACTAAGCTTAACAACTGCCAGGTTCCTGCCTTCCTAGATAAGGAACCAAACTCAATTATCTCCCCGCCTGAGGTGTTCGATATAGCCGTGATTAACGTCTATCAACTCGCATGGGGCCAGCAGCGAGTGTGTGTGTGTGTTTTTTTCTGTGTAAATGAGTGATTCTATATGTGCGAGTGCGTGCGTGCTTGCATCAGTAAGTGTGTATGTGTGTGTTGTTAATGGAAGCAAAATTCAAGTTCCTACTACGGATACAGTCTTTTTGCCAAGAGTGTAATGTTGGGAGTTGAGGAGCTCGATGGCGTAGCGGCTGAGGCGTTCGGTTTGCGTTATAGTCTATGATCTGAGTATAGAACGACCTTCACCGGGCCGGTTAATGGATGTAAAGTATTTTATATCAAATTTAATATGTTAAAAAATATATCGCGAGTGGGTTGGCTGAAAAATTTCAGTCCAGTACCTACCTATAAAGATTAATTAAATATTAAATTTTATTTTTTTTAACATTGCACTGGTTAGGTGTGTGTAGGTTAGTAATGAGATTATCTCTATTTTTAACCAGACGGTTGCAAATTACTAATATTGACTTACCTGTTTACACCTGCCTACCCAATAGTTATTATGGAAATAAAATAGTCAACCTAATGTTTACATATTCTATAGGCTTCATACTTTCGATTGGTACAGTCACCAGCATTAAGATGTGATGATGAAAAAATATCTGATCATTGGTGGAAGGCATATTATAGGCATATACAGTCGTGGTCAACTAATTAGGGACAATCTCTAGTTAAGCCAAATTGTGAATTTATTTTTTATTTTCCAACGAGTCTTAACAATATTCCATATCTTTTACACGTAAGTATAATTAGTCATTGATGTGCCCGATTATACAAACAATAACAACTTCTTAAACATTAAACCTCTTTACAGTATAGCTGATAGATTATCAGTGTGCTATTTGTTCAAAGAATGCTGGCTGGCCATTTAATTAGGGACACTGAGACCCTCAGGACGACTTCGTCATTTTCTTAAACTCGACACTTTCCTAACTTGTCTCTTTTTTAACTCGGCTCTTTCTTAGTTGGTCTCTTTTGCAAAGTTGACACTTTTATAACTCGTCTCATTTTTAACTCGGCTCTTTCTTAGTTGGTCTCTTTTGCAAAGTTGACACTTTCATAACTCGTCCCATTTTTAACTCGGCTCTTTCTTAGTTGGTCTCTTTTGCAAAGTTGACACTTTCATAATTCGTCTCATTTTTACTCGGCTCTCTTCTCTCTCTTTTTTACTACTTTTGCTGCAGGCCCTTACGGCGGAACGCTTTAAAATGTATGTAAACTCATTTATTATTGTAGGTACAGTCGAGTTCATGAATATGTACACACTTTAGTACCTTGGCTTGTCTATTTAATGTCTGTTTAAACTGCCATACATAAATTGTCAAAGCGATTAAAGTGACAAGGTACTAAAGTGTACACATATTTATGAACTCAACTGTACGCATCCAGTTCAGTTAATCTTAAAAAAAAATATGAATACAGGTGTCCCGTAACCACTTTCTTAGAGTTTATGAAAAAATTAAGATTTAGAACAGTGTCAAGTTAAGAAAGAGACCAACTAAGAAAAAGCCTATTTAAAAATGAGTCCAGTTAGGAAAGTGTCAAGTTTAAGAAAATGACGAAGTCGTCCGGAGGGGAGACGAGTTGGGAAAGTGTCAACTTTGCAAAAGAGACCAACTAAGAAAGAGCCGGGTTAAAAATGAGACAAGTTAGGAAAGTGTCAAGTTTAAGAAAATGACGAAGTCGTCCTGAGGGCACTGAGATATTGCGTTCTATTTTCAAAATTTGAATCTCAATACTTTTTTATTTCTTCTTTTATTGTTTTGTGGTAGTTTTGGCGGCAATCCAGATTTTTAATTTTAAGTTTTGAGAATTATTTTGAAGAAATATGGGCAAAAATAAAAGTTGCGATCCAACACTACGAACAATTATCATGAAGTTTGTCGAGCGTGGTTGGTCATACCGAGGGATAGCAGAACATTTAAATTGTTCAAAAACTATGGTATGCAATGCAGTGCAACATTTCAGGCGCAATAACACAGCTTTAAATGTGCCCAGGACAAAAAGATCGAGAAAAACAACTCCGCAAGAAGATAGAATGATAACCAGGTTAGCTAAGAAAGATCCGTTTCTAGGCTCTATTTTAATTAAACACGAAGTGTTTGGGGCAGACGAAAGAGCCGGTGTATCAGCGAGGACCGTTCGACGACGTCTGGTAGAAGCAGGGTTGTTCGGAAGAGTGGCTCGCAAAGTACCGTTGTTGAAGAAAGAACATAGAAATGCTCGTTTGGCGTTTGCACGTAAATATGGACATTGGACCTACGCCCAATGGCAACATGTATTATTCTCTGACGAGACCAAGATTAATTTATTTTCTTCAGATCGAAGGCAATACGTACGGCGTCCTGTAAAAGCGGAAATGAATCCAAGATTCACAAAAAAGCAGGTGAAACATGGCGGTGGAAACATTAAAATTTGGGGTTCATTTTCTGGACGTGGAGTGGGACCTGTGAGAAAAGTTCAGGGTAACTTAGACCAACATCAATACAAAACAATATTGGAGGAAACTATGCTTCCCTATGCTGAGGAGCATCTCCCTATTATATGGACGTTTCAGCATGATAACGACCCGAAACATACCGCCCGTTCAGTCAAGTCGTTTCTTACCAGTCAGTCAGTATCGGTGCTAGATTGGCCAGCAAATAGCCCGGACCTCAACCCAATTGAGCACCTTTGGCACGAAATCAAGAAAAAAGTTTCAACTTATCGTACCACAACTTTAGATCAACTTAATCAAGCTTTTTGTGAGGCATGGGCAAACATTCCTATCGAAACATGTCAGAAACTGATAATGTCTATGCCACATCGGTGTCAAGCGGTAATTACTAACAAAGGTTTT
This sequence comes from Scoparia ambigualis, assembly GCA_963921215.1. NCBI lineage: Eukaryota > Metazoa > Arthropoda > Insecta > Lepidoptera > Crambidae > Scoparia > Scoparia ambigualis. Next base: position 10,234,710 of record OY992501.1, read on the forward strand.
GCTACTGGGTACTGATTTTACACGTAATAAAATGGAGCTTTTAAAAATATTATAATACTGGAGATTATTCGTTTTGTTTAACTCTATTCATCATTATACTTTACTGTCCTTAATTAAATGTCCAGCTACATAATTATACCTTAAAATTTAATACATGTTCAACCTTGGATTTTAAATACTTTTTTCTATTTAATTATTCTCTTATTTACAGCCATTTATAGTATAGTAATCGGACCAAATTATGCAAATAATAGGTGCTGAAAAATCAATAGGGTTTTATATTTATATGTACATAACCGGTTATTGCTCTTCACTATCTTGAATTTCCCTAATTAGTTGACCACGACTGTATATGCCTTCCACCAATAATCAGATATTTTTGCAGGCCGTCAATAGTCACATCTTAATGCTGGTGACTATATCTACGTTATTTATCTATTATCCAAACCAGTGCAATATTTAAAAAATATATTTTTTTAAATATTTAATTAACCCGTAAGAAGGCGATGAGCATTTTGCTTACGCAAAATTTATAGTTTTATTTTTTTGTGATACTGACACCGTTGTATCTCTAGCGTGTAGGTAGGTACCGTCCTAACTATTCAACCCCTCTCCCCTGACGCTACTCATACGCCGTTCGGTGCCGCGGCGCACACTGGCTCGTCGCCATACAAATGGTTGGACGTTGCCTTTTATAACTTAGGTTGAAATCTATGTCTACACTTAGTTAATAATAAAAGGTTACTTACTATACTATTGCAAACTACTCATTTTTTAATTTATAAAAATATATTTCATGGAAAAGTATAGACTTCAATCTAACACAAATGAATCTGTGCAAAAATTTATGTGGTTTCAAGTCTTAATATATTAAAATGTAAGCTTTATTAATGTATTTCTTCTACATAATGTGACAGAGTATAATGCATTTATTTAAAAGACATAGCATTTGAACCAAACATAGCAATGTTTTCTATATTATGATTACTTTTTCAAGTACAAGTTACAGTTTTACCTAAACGTTGACTTTTAAAGAAATCCCCAGAAAACCCCAAAGTGCTATTGTTTTAAATATTAAGGTAATATGTTGAGTAACTACTTTATGAAGTAATATTGATCTCATGTGACCGCATTTTAGAGAAAATGACAAAAATAGTTTTACCCCTACAGAAATATAATAGCAATGGTTCACGGAGGAGACATCATTGAACATAACGGGATTGTACCTATTGGTCAATTATCTTTACCGCCTCTTTTAATAACCACCTCTGTGGTCTAGTGGCTAAGGCACCGGTTTTAGACCCAGAGGTCCTGGGTTCGATTCCCAGCGGGGGGTACATCTTTGTGTGCTCGGTTTGGTTGGTGGTAGGGCTGTGAAGTCCGCCTGGATAGCTACCTACATCTTATCTAAGTCTGTCGCCATAACAACGATGTTTATAGCATTGTTGTGTTCCGACAGTTTAAGATAAGATAGCCATCTCCTCAGTGGTTGAGGATTCCGGGTGAAGCGCGCTTCCACCTTCGGCCTTATCGTCACTTACTATCAGGTGAGATGGAGGCCAAGCGCTTACCCGTTGTGGAATAAAAAAATTTAAAAAAATCTGAAGATGCACAAGAGACCATTCATGAAATCTTCAGATATCTAAGACTACACCACACGCGCAAAATATCCAGACAATTGTGTAATACCGACCTTAAACATTGTTTATTGTTACTGTCAGATCCTGTGTTATCTAGCCGAATAGTGCGTAAAACACAACAAGTATTTTTATCCGATGCTAGAGAGCTAATTGAAAAAATGACTCATCCATTACTTATGAACCTGAAGAAGAAGGATAATTGTGCATATATTTTTTTTGTATTAACTAAACTGTGGCTGATAATAAAATATTTTGTATTCACTTATTTGAACTACTACTACTATTTTTTTATGAAATAAGTACAAAAAATATTTTTATTATATTTTTCAGTAAATACAAAAATATTTTTAAGAAATTTTTCACATCAAATAAGTTTCATGGAATCAAGTGTTTCCATATTTTCAGTACACATTTTATTATAATATAAATTTCAAACGATCTAAATAAAAATAATTAAGTACGAAAACTAAGTGTACATTTAACACATTATTTTAAAATGACTTATATCTTTATTCCTTTCAAAAATGCTGACAAAGTATAGTTCCTTTACTTAATAATGCTGTCTGTAAATTTCAGGCTTCTATATAGTCAGGTTCAAAAGATATGAAAATATATATGTTAGGACATAGCGCTGTCCAACCGTTTGTATGAAGACGAGCCAGTGTGCGGCGGTCGCGTAGGGAAGTGGTTCTGAAGACCGTGTACCACCTCGCAGCATTTTGCCCATCCGCGTAAGTATTTTTTTCTTTAACAAAATAACTTACCTACTTGTATTTTTCTTATGGATAATCTTTTAAAAATGTATGTAAATCCAAAGACAAACTCATCAGGACCAAATTGAGGAATAAATTTTTCGATTTCTTTTTATTCTTATTTTTACACATTGAGTTATAATAATGTACTACGTACTAGAGAAGACGTCTCAACCAGATTGTTTGTAACACGCGTTAGAGCCAGCTCGCTCCAACCATATTCGTCTGTGGCAGGCGCTAGACGCAACAATACGTGTGCATACTGTGTTCTATTTTATTAAAATATGCCTTTATATGTGTGTTAAGGTACTGTTTAAACAACTCAGGAAATACAAATAAAACCAATGGAATCACTTTTCACCTGGAAATACGTACTAAATTATCGATATAACATGCATTTGACTAATTATTTTATCATATTGCCGAGACTTGAAGCGGCGGCCATGTTTCAGTAAAATGCATAGAGTAACAATATTTCTGTTTTGTGCAGAAAATGACAACTAAGCTCCACACCACGGTACAAGGGGTACAAGTATCATTGTACCGTGCCCGTAACGCAGCACGCACTAGATGCCCGCTGTCATCTAGCTGTGCAAATTTATTATATGGGCCGTCTTCTCTAGTTTATTTACCTCAGTGTTTTTACATTGTTTTTTTTTCAAAGACTGCCAAAAGCTGAGGGCCAAAGTTAAGATATTTTTTACTTGTTTAAAGTTGCAGCGCATGCCAAAACTGTTATTTTCATACTAATATATGTTCTTTTATTTATATCAATAGTTTATTAATTAATTTATAATATAATAAACTAAATAGGACCATTTAAAATGTTGTGAGCAATTTACTCGTGCGCGCCAAACCGTGATACAAAAATGGCGCGCCTTCTCACGGGTTGATCATATACTGGACTGAAAATTTTCAGCCAACCCACTCGCAATATATTTTTAAACATATTCAATTTGATATAAAATACTTTTCATCCATCAACCGGCTCGATGAAGGTCGTTGTATAGTCGGTTCCTCTACTATTATTGCCCGGATCACTGGATGAGTGACCAAATTAAACACTGGCGGCGTTACCTACCGCATGACGCCGGACATAGTTCGACACGAAGCAAAAACACCTTCTCAACCGTGTCAACAGATGGCGCCACAAAACGTACACCAACGCCGTCTCCATACTACGACGATAAAATAGTATGGGAAGCCTGCATCGCGAAGTTTCTATCTATAGCCTTGGCTATAGATAGAATCTTCAATTAACATCCGTTGAACTTCGGTCCCCGAGCTATACCAGCCAGCTCGGGGGAAGATCTTCCCTACATATACGAGCTCCTCTGTGCTTCAAAAGATAAGTTTAAAACCCACCAGCCAGCGTGGTGGTATAAGGCCCAATCTCCCCGCGCGTTGTCCACGTGGCAAGGTATGTACAGTCACGAGCACCAATATGTAAACACTTTAGCTCTTATTCGGAATAAGAGTTACAGTTATTTACATATTTTTGCCACTAGACTGTACTCAGCTGTGAATTGAGACGTTTAGAGGCTGCTGATGGTAATTATTAATTATGTCCATGTAACTCTTGAGCTTGATGGGGTAAAACCGCAGCATATCAATGCCTATAGTTCGGTCAAACTACTAAATTATTTAAAATTGTCATTGTACAGAAAGCTCGCCTTGTCGCACCCGATTGAACACAGCCTGTATTACAATGTACGCATAATGAACCAATATGTTTAGTACTTTTAAATTTACGCTAACTTCTAACATAGGTCCTCGTACCGTCTTAAAATAGTTCAAAGATTGCTGTTTAAAAAGCAATATATTTTTACTTGTCTTTAGTAAAAGTTCTGTAGAAAAAACTGTGGGAAACAAACAAAGAACGGTCTTTACCACAATTTTAATACAGGTGATATGGTTATGTTGAATATGAGAAAATAAGATGAGTTGAGAAATGGTCCTTTTAAAATTAAAGAAAAAAATATCACATTAAATATTTAACATTAATACAGGTCAAGAAAAGGAAGGAAAGGAAATTGGAGTCAAATCTCTTCCACATTACGAAAGTCTTTCCTGTTCCTACTCAAGGATAAATTTAAGATGAAACTTCTAACATCTATTCCGAGGAAACAATACTTCTTTAATCATACACTCGAGAGCAATCTTCTTCTTCTTTCGTGTCGTTGGTTCGTACAACAAAGATACAACTATTATATGTGATTGGCCCAGAAAGTAGCCAGATCTATCGCTGCATCCGTGGCTGCCATAAGCTCATCCGTGTCACACGTATGTGGGGCCAGCGGGCAAGAGAGCAAGTGCTGCATAGTCTGCTCGGCGACACCGCACTTGCATGGAACCTGGGACATGTCGGCGTAACCCCATCTAAATCTGTTAAGTCCACAGCGGCCCACTTGTGTCCGTAGTCTATTTAAGGACTTCCATGTAGACCATGGAAGGTCGTGACCGGCGGCGGGAAGTTCTTCTGCAGGCTCGACAAATCCAGGCGGGGGACTGTATTTTTCTTTCTACAATTTGGCTTTTGCATTGCTAGGTTGTGATAGTAGGGTTTTTGTGGTAGCAATAAAGCTGTGGCGGCTTTTGAGTCGAGCTTTTTGAAAAATATGACCGTAGAGAGGATGCCTGTTGTCATTCTCTTGTTTAGATTTTTCTACGGCGCTAGCTATTTCTCGACGGACTGCTGGAGGAGCAATGCCTACGAGCGGGTACAGCATTGAGGTTTTTGCAGGCTTGAGGCACCCCGTCACAATGCGACAGGTCTCGTTCAGGACTGTATCTATCTCCCTTGCATGAGTAGAGCGGTGCCACACTGGGCACGCGTACTCACCCGCCGAGAAACATAGGGACAAGGCCGTAGTCCGGAGGACCTGTGGGGAAGCGCCCCAGGATGTTGATGTGAGACAACGAAGCAGGTTGTTCCGAGAGCCAACTTTTTGCTTTGTTCGAGAGCAATGAACCCGGGTCACTTAAATAAACCTATAAATCTTGGAAACTAAGAATGCTAGTTTATTGAAATAAATTGTGTTTAATAGAAAATTAAATACTCCTAAAATTAAGGTATTAACTAAACCTTCTTAGTAATTTTAAAGTTATATCATAAAAAATGAAAGGGAGACTTTGGAAGATGAAACTACGAAATTACTGCATTTATTTTTGCTTTTGTTTCTAATCTGTCAATTAAGTGGGTATAAATATAGACCATGTTGGTAATGTTCAATATTTATTATTCAAGCTGTAATCATGTCGCTTACACCTGAAGAATGCACCAGAATTCTCACAATGCTGGAAACCAGCCGGAGTTAGCGCGATACAGCCAGGACTGTCGGTGTGTCGTTGCAATCGTACAAAGAGTTCTCCGACGTTACGAGGAAACTGGCACTAACCTACGCAGACCAGGAACAGACAGAACCAGGTGTACCACAGCACAAGAAGATCGATACTTAGTGAACACCATGCTTCGTAATCGTTTTCTCACAGGAACTGAACTTACAAATCAGTTTCGACGCCTCGGAGGAAGTAACCCAAGCGCATGGACAGTAAGACTACGACTTGCTGAAGCTAACTTGAAACCACTTAGATCTGCAAACGGCTCTAAACTGGAGCATGGACATAGTATTTCAAGATTAAGATGTGCCCAGAACCACTTAAATTAGACTATTAAGATTGGTCAAAAGTTATGTGCTCCAACGAATCAAAATTTATGCTCTACAAGCACGATGGAAGACACAGAGTATGTAGAAGTCCAGTAAAAATATTCAAGCAAGCATGCATCGAAGAAAAAGTCGCTCCGTAGCAGAAGGTTGGTGGGAGATAGGGAGATGCGTAAAACAACTCCTCCAATCACGCTTCAATCGAGCTCAAACTTGCTCTCACAGAGGAATGGGAGAATATTCCCCAAAATCGTATGGGGAACTTCGTGTACAGTAAAATAAAATAAATAAAGTACAGCATGGCAAACCGCGCAAACGCAGTAATGGAAAACATGAGGAGGCAATACGAAGTATTAAAATTCAAGAAAATCGTATGTTGTTCAAAAATGTCATTCCTATTTTTGTTTGAGGGCGAGATGAGCAGTTTTTTTTTCTTTATGTAATTTTTTGTTAAAAATGTAGTGACTCATAAAGTCAAGTCATTCTCTCTGTCCAACTAATTGTCTGACAGAAATTGCTTTATAGTGATAATAAGATTGGCAAATTGTAACTTTGTATTTTGATATCGATACGATAAAGGATTTAAGAAAGATTCTAATTTTTGTGGTTAAAAAAAATCCTATCTATCTTATCTTCACTTCTGCAAAAAATATTACAAAAATGGTAACTTATCTGTACAATATTGTTTTATTTTATGTGATTCTCTATTGTTCGCTCATTTTTTCTCTACATGGTGACTACTTTTAAATAGCTATGTCTGTTACTGCTACAGAACAGAAGAAAGACCTGTATATATTATTCTGTGCCTGTAGTTACTACCTTCGAAGGTTGCTACGTTATTTCGTAGCTGACGTAGTTCGGACTACAGCTACAGCATGAAGTCCTGTAGCATTAGCTAAGCACTACGAAGCTTTATGCGTTCTTTACCTTTATCATTATTACACTCGTAGTATAGAGGCAGAGCTTGCATTTATTGTTTCATGCAAAATTATTGAATGTTGGTAGAACTGTTTAAACTGATATGGTCACTTAAATTATAGTAATTATTACTAAAGGAATATTTGAATTGTGAAGGTTGGTTAAAAACTACTCATGTCTGGATTAGTACCTACCGTAAACATGTAAAAAGCGCCATATTACTAAAGGAATATTTGAATTGTGAAGGTTGGTTAAAAACTACTCATGTCTGGATTAGTACCTACCGTAAACATGTAAAAAGCGCCATTTTACATTCCAATATTGTCAAGTGTGTCGAGATCGAGTCTCGAGAGCAATTTCGAGTGAAAATAAACTTAGAAAACATTGGTACGGGTCAGGCGCAATGAAAGACTAATTAAGAGAGGAGATCGATTATGACTGCTCTACGTATCCACAAGCTGTAAATTCCGTAACATCCGTGATCGATCATAACCTGTAAATGCAGTTGTTTAATTGTTACACTGTTTTTGTAAAATAAAGGAATGTAGTTGAACGCATAAAAGAGACATGGTTTTTACCCAAGTAACACAGACGTGCTTAATAAAGACTGATTAAGAGCACTCATCAAGAGCATAAGCTGAATACTAAGCTGAATAACGCCTGAGTACCGTCTATTCAGCTGTTATTCAAGCAAAAAGGGCCCCAATTTTGAATGCTTAACGCTGAATAACATCTGAGTAACAATTGAGTAGGAGCTTAATAATGTTTCAATCAGATTAATAACTTTTGAAAAACTGCACACATTGCTTTTATAAAGCTTTTACAACTCAGTTATTCAGCTACGTCGAATTGGTTAGAGTATTCAGAATTTATTAAGCATTTAATTTATTGTTGACATTTATGCAAGCAATATTCATAGAAATTGGGAAAAGAAGAAATAAATTGGGTTCAATAATAATGTCGATACCTTTTTTTGACATGACGTGAACTTTAAGTTATTCGGTAAGTAAATTTTATTTTACATGTTAGCGGTATGCTACATGTTAATTATTAGTGCGCAAGTAATTTTGTCGTGAATAGTACGTGTTTTGTTTTCATTTTTATGGCGCGCCTCGCTAATAATCAAGATAATTAGTTGTAAATAGTATTTTCATACATACGTACTAGGTCTGACAAAAATACTTGTGATGAATTATCTAATTCTAGCAATTTTATCCAACAAAATAACATGACTTGAGTTGGAAATGTTGTAGTTGTAAGATTAATTAGCATTTTGGTGATCTCGTAAATTCCTTGTAAGAATTAATTACAAAGATTTCAATGGCGATCGATGTTTTGTTTTATAATGCTGAATAAAAGTGCACACATGTTTTGTTACTAAACTATAACTTGAAAAAGAGTAGTCTCTTTACACTTACTTATGAATAACATTTATATAGTTGACCACATTTCTATATTAGTTACTCAAATTTTTAGGGTTCTCTAATCGAACGAACAAAAACCTTTTATAATGTGTAACTTTCCCATCAGGCTTTCACTAAATTGATTACTTACATTTAAAATCACAGCATCTTAGTTATTTTTTTTTTCGTGAAAAAGACTATTATGTTAATAGTATCTAATATGTTTAAAAAAATTGCAGGTTTCGTGTGTGTATTAATTATAATTTATATTTCGTTTCAGAAAAATGACGTTTAAAATAATTTCAACACGTTGTAAGGGTCATTCAGATTTGTGTACTGTGCCAACCCAATGGGAGAACAAAGAACAACTTCGATGGCTAAGATATAATGCGGATTTATTAATTAAGTAAAGACAGCAGTGTCCAACCTCGCGCAGATTGGCTTACGATGAAACAAACAAACGACGCAAATAAAACATTTTATCGCAACGTTAATTTTATTTTCTTGTATTGCGATACCTTCTGCTAATAAAATAACCATTTTAGGAATGAAATTTTCCGTATACTTAGATTTTTAGATCTTTCGGTTTTCTAATCCCAAAATCTGTTATATTTTTTTTGAGGACGGAACCATTATCATTATAGGGAAAACACGCTTGCTGATTGGGACCGGGTTCAGTTTTGTTTAAACTATTTTCACAAATCCTGTCATGATCATTACTGCTGATGACACTTGGACAATTACTACTGCTGATATTTAAATATTCTTTTAACAATTTTCTTTCGATATGACCGGTTCTTTACGCTTTTGCCACGACTTTTGATCCATGATTTAAACAACGCATAAAATGAATACGTACAATAATATTCTAATTGCTGGTATTAAGCTATGGGCGCTATATCAATACAAATGTGGTCTTAAATTTGAATACTCTTTATTTTACTGAAATAAGCTTATTAAAAACACAAATAATATTGTTTATTCAGCAGCTGAATAATTAGTAAAACATAGAATCTTATACAGTTTAAAGATAAAGTAAAAACAATTATTCAGTATCAAGCTAAATACCAGAATTATGTAAACAATTCAGAAGGTGATACTTTATTCAGCAATTAGCTGTTTCAAACGCTACAAGCTTAGTACTGCTTTAATAATAGCAGTATAGATTATTGTTAATCAGATAAATGCTGCCGAAGGCACTGTTTTTCAGATTTAAGCCACCTGGAATGCGTAATGCTTAATAACGTCTGTCTAATAATCTTACGGAGATTGGTTATTAAGCGTAAAGAAGGAAAGGACAGAAATACAGAATTTATTAAGCGTTAAGTATTTTAAGGGTCCGTACTCAACCTTATTCAGTATATGGCTATTCCCAAAGCTCTTACACAAACCATATTAATCTTTGAACTGTTAAAAGTTCTAAGTGTGTACTGTTATCTTGCTTATGTGTTACTTGGGTAGTATGTTTATCCGTTGTCTAGTAGGTAACCATTTAACGAGTTTCTTCGAAGCTTCTCTTGGACTAGATAATTGGTGTGATTGTAGGAAATATTTATTTATTAATTCATATAAAATGCCATATAAAGTGGTTAAGTAAGTAAATTTTTCTTGAAATGGAAAATATTCCAAATTTTTCCAATTTATGCTCAAGTAAGTACACTAAAGAACCAAATTTGGATTATTACGAACCTTTTAAAATAAAAATGGCTAAAACTGACTTATATTATATAATATTAATTATAATGATATAATATTATATTTAAGTATGAACGATATTTCTGTAAAGTTAGAAGCAAATCTGACGATCATAAAAAGTTTTCCCTTCCCTTCCCATCCCTTGGGTGTCGTAAAAGTCGACTAACGGACTAAAGACTGCACACACATCCAACAGCATATTGCGGCGATGGGCTCACCGCCTGTCACACTGAGCACATGTGCAGTCGCTATTTGAAAAGTGGACTATGGTAGAGGACTACTTTTGGCTGTCCTCCCTGCTTAGTCTCTGACTAACCCTTCGGCGATAATAGTCGTGATTATATGTATGTAGGGATGTATGTACAGGTGATTATTAAATACTAAGATAAGAAGACAGTAAAAAACGTTTAAAATGTTAAGGGAGCCCTGCACGAAATTGTGAAAATTACAAATAAAAGAACTTATGTAAGTTAACCTGATCATTGCACAAGGTCATGGCCTTGTTGAAATTTGAAACACCCCTACCCCTTCTTTAAAAAGTCAATTTTAATTTTTAACACAAGCGTGTGATGGTTTTTGTTCATTTCGCAGAATAAAAACATTGCTCTTATTAAATTACTAGATCTGAAACTTCAAAGCAGCATTGTTCTAATTACTAATATCAATATGATTGATTTTGCTTTGAAGTTCATTATGAGACTTATGTCAGATTTTGCGATCGCGCGGCACCCCCTTAATTTATAAATTCCATTTTAGATCGCAAGTATGTAAATGAAATAAAGATGAAGTGACAACTAAAAATGAAGCAAGAAATGTTACCTAATCCATAACGCAAATGAAGCATTTTGATTTTGACATATAAACAGGTCACAACACAGGTTGAGTCTGGTTGAGTCCTCCGCCAGAAGAATGACGAATATGACAAGTATGTGTCAGAAAGTGTTGTTATGTAGAAAACATAGGTTCTTGTATTACTAATATAAGATAGATTTTATCTGTTTGTTTAATATAATCGTAAAAAGGGGACTGGGTACATTTGTATGGGAAGTGGTCCGTGAACCAATACAACACTGTTGTGGTATTTATGTGGGAATACCTCAACTACAACTACGTGCGAAGAGGCATCGAAATCTGACCTGGCAGATTTGAAAAAAATATTATTTACTTAAAAATACATTTGTTTTTATTACGTTTTTTGTTTGAGAAACTTATGTCGACTATTACTGAATGTATTAAACTTCGGTAATGTGTTTTTTTTGTTAGACACAGTTACTCAATACCTGAGAAAGGGTAACTTCTTTTAGCAGGGCACTAAAATGTAAGGCAGTAAAGCAATTTTTTTTTCATTTAATATATTTTATTCGTCTATGACAATATAATCTATAAATTCAGCTGGACGTAATATACTTCGTTTAAACCTAGCCCAAGACCAAAGACATTAAACTATTACTAATCTCTTTGCCCAAGACAGATACCATACTATTGTCATAATAATTATGACTGCAGCATCCCACCCAAGTAACACATCATTTTCAATGTAAAATAAAAAACAATAGGGACTTGAACCACTCACGGAACACTTGACACTATAGTCAAGTATTCTTGTATACAGCTCGAGTAGCTTTAAACCTAGTTTATCTATTTATTTAGAGTGTAATTTGTAGTATGGGCTACGATACCATAGCTCTCCATATGGTTTCAGGCAAAAGTAAATGTTGTAAATTACCCAAAATGTACGTTTTAACCACAGAACCGAAGGGTTTTGTTTTGTGTTCTGTTTTAAGCTCTCTCGAATCAACTGTATTAAAGGTAAACTGTTTATTGGTGCTGTCATAAGTTTAATATTTACAATTTGCCCATTATACAGTCCTTCTTTTTCTCTTCTTGAAAATTTTATGTAACAGTTTTCGACTGACTGCATGGCACGTCGAGCCAATGTACGTACATTCGAAGGATATGGCCTTTCGTTGCAATAGTTTTTCGGTGAAACGGACGCTCGATCTAATGGCTAGTCGGAGTTGTGGTACGTCGATGGTATGGTATTTCAGCAAAACGGACTTTCGAGTTATTTGGTTTCGGCGCAATGGAGTTCGAGCAGATTTCTGCTGCTCAAGGCTTTCGGTCTTGAGCAGTAAATACCCGATTAGCATAACTATAATTTAAAACTAAAATCTACGTACAAAATGATTTATTGTATTAAAAATAGAATATTTACAATTATTGAATGGTGAATAAAAGTCACACTTACTGATTACTCTGAATATAGGTAAGTATTATCTGAATAACAAAAAAAAATTAGTCTGTCACTTTGTTAGGTGTTCTGGGTTATTTATATACCTTTTGTGTTTGCTGTACACACAAATATTATAAAATAGTAGAGACTTACTAGTATTATTTTACGACATTTTCTAGTTGTTCCAAATCTGCGCTCGTAGTAACTCGCTCGCTTAGATTCCATTGAGATTCAATTGATTTGGAGACTAATCAAAATATCAAGCATGCGCTGTTTTGTTTACAAACTTCATAATCTACAAAGTACAAAGACTTCACAAGTAGCAGAATAACGTCACTTATTTTATTATATTCACATCACTATAACTAACACAGGGATTACTTAAATGTTAAACTTTTAAAATAATTAGGATTATGCTGTACAATAAACGTAGTTAGCCTTGCTTGTTAAACGAGTCGGTAAGATAACTAATGTGATATAATTTCTTACGGTTCGATAAAATTGAAATCAAGCGTAGGCCCATTATCAGCGATAAGGGACTACATTGGACGTTGATAGGCAATGGACACCCTGGTAACACAACAAAACTTTGTTTACTTTATTATCTGGGTCTAGGCTTTGCTATTTTAACCACCTCTGTAGTCAAGTGGTTAAGCCACGGTCTTAGACCCAGAGGTCCTGGGTGCAATTCCCAGTTGAGTGTATGTCGGTGTGTAGGTTCTTGGTTTGGTTTGTGGTAGGGCTTGTTAACTACTCTTATCTAAAACCTCCTAAATCTACTAACAATTGAATCACTATTGAGTGCAGTTGACAGCTTATCTAAAGTCTGGCACCATTACAACATTGTTGATAGCAATGTTGTGTTCCGACAGTTTAGAGATAAGATAGCCAGTTCCTCAGTGGTTGAGGATTCCGGGTGTAGTCCATCCACCGTCGGCCTTATCGTCACTTACCATCAGGTGAGGTGAAAAATATTTAATAATATTTTAACGTCCACTTTCAATTCCATAAATGGGAGAATGCCTGTGCCCAGCAGTGGGATGATGATGGGAATGATGGAATAATGGGGTTGGGGATGGTGTGTTTTCGATGCATGACCCGGCTAATGTTTATGTACCTACGTTTGGGTTCTTTTTGTGTCACAGTTATACCGATAAACCGCGCGGTCTTCGATCAAATACGACTGGCACCCATTCCCAGGTCTTCTTTAGATACACTTATTCCATAACACAAACCTACATTAGTTAAGTTTACATTTGAAATTATCGAACTAATAATTTACTAATACTTATCTTATCAAATATCGCAACATGCTGTAGGTAGATGACATCACATCAACATCACTCATACGCAAATCACTGCGAAAGTGATTGGAAATTACCCAAAAAAATATTTCAATAACTTAGCAAGTCGTAACTTTTTGAAATCGTTCATACACATATTCTTGGTTTTATTTATTTATTCAGGCGTTATCACTTGTACTATCTTGTACTAAAAACAAACGGATTTAATTCAATGAAATGTACCTAATAGTTGTTATAAGACCTTATAACCTGCCAAATGATTAGCAAGACCAAGGCTCATAGCGCGGTTTTAATAAATGCCATCTTACTACAACAACCGGTAACAACGGCATTACCATAACGTGACTTTTCGAAACACGGAGGAGATCGAGATGGTTTTTTTACTTGATACCTATCTAGTGACCCCGCAGCAACCCGAAATCGAGCTCGGGAATTGAGTTAAACATAATGGTTTTCTAGGTTTATCACTGATAACTGATAGCTGCCCAACCCTTCAGACCAGCCCAGGGACGTAAAGAGCTACTTTCTTCCTAATCGAGCAGCACTTATAACTACGGTTAAAATAAAAATATTAGGAAAACCGACGAAATCATCAATAATTATTTAAAGGGACTGTTACGTTACCTACTCCTCATATCACTAATAAAATTAGACACCAAAGACAATTTGTAACGTGCCAAAAATCTCTGCGCTAGATAACACAAACTCGCACAGGGGACCAAATGCTCAGTTAAGCTAATAAATGCTAAGGCTACATTCGATATAGAATGTTTGTTAATAAATTCTTGCCATTTCATTGTGAAAATATCCAGGGACATTCTGATTTTTACTGGTTTTTGAAAGAAAGACACTATTCTTAGTTGTTCTCTCGTGAATCTCTTTAATAGGTACGATAGGTCTTGACATCGAATTAGAACTCGCTAAAGCGCATTTTTCATTCTGCTTATGGCCCTAAATTTCCTGCGGTCTTAAGTAGCATTAAGTTTCATGTAGTTAGAAATAAGGATCAAAACAAAAATTGCAACATAAAAATGAATTAAGTACCTACCTAGTTAATGTATTTTCTAATGTGATGACGTGTGCTTATATCAGTGTTTGTTTGAAGAGTCTACTAACTCGTATAGTTATAGTGATAATCACTTAGACAGTCGCCAAACTAAAAACCTACCTACTATGGAAAACGATAAGTGGTCGTCCGATTGCGCTAGAGATAGCGAAAAATCGTTTCGTGTTATTGTAGCGGCATACATAAAACTGCGTTTGGGTTTGATTGCGGATGTATGAAAACAGTGATGAAGGCCAGGGAAATGGTGTCGAATTCCTTGAATTATAGATATAAGTAGAATAATTAGTGCCTCATCTCGTGTAATTGTGGGCGAAATGTTAAATTTGTTTCAGTATGAGATTTACGAGAATCATTTCGCTAGCGATACCTACTTTCCCCCAGCGGAATGTTCTTTTCCTCGTGGACTAATCACACGTCCCGGCATCACTGTACTCCGGGCTAAGACATTCCCATAGACACAATTATTTACCTACCTACCCTACCTTACCTACCTTACCTTCATCATCAGCCTATAAACGTCCCACTGCTGGGCACAGGCCTCCCACGTAAACAATAGCACGTGGGGATATTGGGTCATAACCCACCACGCTGGCCCAATGCGGGTTGGTGGATTTTAACGACTGCCATCTTACGACAACCGGGACCAACGACTTAACGTGCCTTCCGAAGCACGGAGGAGCTCGAGATGTTTTTTAATGGTCACCCATCAGGCGACCAGGCATTGCGAAAGTTGCTTAGCGAGCAAGATCGCAAGCCGAACGCGCTAGCCGCTGCGCCATCGAGCTCCTCACCTTACCTTAGGTATTATTATCTAATTTGCCCAACTCTGTGAGGCTTGCGTGATTGTGGGGTGTGGGAGCCCCCTAGCCGCATTGCACGAGCCTCACGGGAGTCTGGAGGACGCCTAAACTATCCCGGGCGTCCTCCTCATTGGCGGGCCGTCGACGCGTCGGTTTAGTTTTTATCGGCACCCATGAATTTATGAAATCGATAAATTACAAACAAGGAAATACAGTCACCGACAAAAAAGAACGAGTGCTGTTTGTATACATATTTTGAATAAAAATGCTAAGTTTACTGGTAAAATACACTGAAATATATAGCTTTTTTATTATTTATTTAGGTACGGATACGCACTTGGCCTTCTTTGGGCGTTAAGTAGATAAGACCGAATATGGAAGCGCACTTCACCCGGAACTCTTCAACTTCTAAAGAACTGGCTATCTTTCTCTTAACTGCCGGAACCCAACACTGCTACAAACGTTGATTTTATGGTGACATATTTAGATAAGATGGCCAGCCAGGCGGACTTAACAAGCCCTCCCACCAACCACACAGAGTACAAACAAATGGACTTCCCCTGGTAATCGAACCCGGGACCTCAGACTGGTGTTCTGTCTGAACCACAAGAGGCACTGTTTACCCGTGGTCCCGGTGGGTCGACCCTTTACCGGGTCATGGCATTAGGGATTGTTTCCTGGACTTCTGACTGTATCGATAGATAATAAAAACCATCAGATAACTACCACAAAGTTTACTCAATCAAATAAAATAATTCCATCCTTATGAACAAAACATACTTATACTACTTAGAACCAATATTGAAAATTATGAATTCATAACCGATACACGAAATTAATGACTCAGACTATCTTAACATTTCTAATGCCTGTTCAACTGATATTTCACCAGTAATTAATTCCATTAGTGTATCGGTTAGGTAAAAGTCATTAAATTATGTAGGAAATTTTGCCTTTTTTTAAAGGTTTCCATTTTGCCACTCTGCGAACGAAGGTGAACTTTAATTTAGCTTTACTTGTTCATTGCAGCCAGCTGATGCACAATATTACGCTAAGGCACAGAATAAATAATAGTACTACGTACTAAGGTGCATATCATTATTGAACACAGAAATGTAGGAACCACGATTATGAGGTAGTATAGCAACTAAGCTTGGGATATTTTATTCTCATACATCGATGAAAAATAATCAATATCGCAATTCGTATTAACCTCGATATTCTTTTATTTGTGAATTCAAAGCCGTAAAAGATTGAAATACTTAAAAACTTATGGTTCTGCTGAATTCCATTATTCTAATCTGTGGTAGTGAGTGAGTAACTGTCACTGTCAGTGCGTTGCTTTAATCAAGTCATGTCATGTGCATGTGTGCTGCGTATACGCAACGGACTTCCTCCGTGCCGTCCGCGAGTGGCTTCTACCGTAAATATGGCGGTTCCTATAACAGCCGTGCGATTCTCTAAGCTAAAGCCTTGATAGCTGCGGCTGCCGCAGCGCTGAGAAATGATTCTGTCTCTTTCATATTCATACAATTGGAAAGAGACAGCAGATCATAGCCATGCGCGCAGCGTCTATGTGTCGCTTAGAGAATCGCATAGCAGGAGGCGTGTGGCTCATCTTGGCATGGCCACCATCACTAACTCTAAATCTGACTTTATAGAAAGTATGTCGATAGTTTGTCGAAGTATGTCGCTAAATATCAGAGTTTGCCGGTCTACCGTCCAAAAGTTATAAGGGGTCATTGGTGTCCATGCCAGGATGAGGCTCATCCTGGCATGGCCACCTTGTATCTCAAAAACTACAAGTCGTAGCGAAGATCTGATTACTCCAATAGTATGTCGAGAGTATGTCGAAGTATGTCGCCAAATATCAGAGTTTGTCGGTCTACCGTTCAAAAGTTATAAGGGGTCATTGGTGGCCATGCCAGGATGAGCGCTCATCCTGGCATGGCCACCTGTATCTCAAGAACTACTGGTCGTAGCGAAGATCTGATTGCACCAATAGTATGTCGAGAGTAAGTCGAAGTATGTCGCCAAATATCAGAGTTTGTCGGTTTACCGTTCAGAAGTTATAAGGGGTCATTGGTGGCCATGCCAGGATGAGGCTCATCCTGGCATGGCCACCTTATATCTCAAAAACTACAAGTCGTAGAGAAGATCTGATTACACCAATAGTATGTCGAGAGTATGTCGAAGTATGTCGCCAAATATCAGAGTCTGTCGGTCTACCGTTCAAAAGTTATAAGGGGTCATTGGTGGCCATGCCAGGATGAGCGCTCATCCTGGCATGGCCTTGTATCTCAAAAACTACTGGTCGTAGCGAAGATCCGATTTCACCAATAGTATGTCGAGAGTATGTCGAAGTATGTCGAAAAACTCCAGAGTTTGTCGGTGCTTCTATAAAGATAAAAATCAATTTTTAATTTTCCCATAGTAGATGTACAATCGCCGTGCATAAAGTTTATTGAAAAAGTAAATTAATAATTTTAATCTGAAAGGTTCCTTGATATAAAGAGCGCAACTTTGTTAATTATGTGTATTTGAGTAATAGGTAGGTACTTAATCCGATGCTTGGATAATAGACAAATAGTTCATTCAATAGAAACCATCACAGGTTTATATTGAATGAAATAAATGCCTACTTATTGACGTCGAACACTAATAAAACAACAGTTAACTATCATTTAGTTAAATCTTAACAATAGTTAGACTCAGTAGAATCTAGCACCAGTTCCAATATAATCAATCACGCATGAAATTTCGCAATATGTACAATAGTGTCTACAATCAATCATAATAATACTGAACCTTGAGAAACCAACTTATGTACATAAGTTGATAATACATACAGATGGAAGTGCCTTTCACCCAGAATTCTCAACTACTGAGGAACTGGCTGTTTCTTGCATCTTATCTACACCTGCCGGAATATAACAATGCTACACGAACATTGATGTTATGGCGACATATTTACATAAGATGGTGGTAGCTTATCTATCTGCTGTGAGTTGAAGCACCCTTTTTGTCGCTGTTACAACGGGTAGGATTCCGAAGCCAGCAAGTCAACATCCCCAAACTTTAAAATTTATTGGATTTGATATTTTGTAAAGGGTTAATTGACCTGCGGTCGTCTATACCTTTGTTAGTAGTTACCTATCTGATTGATATTTTCAAATAAAGCATATTACAATTACATATTTTTTATTAGTATCCCCTTTTTTAAATAACCTATTGTAATGTTCGTAACTCTCCACTCAACTATCACAAACAATGGTTTGTTTTTAATCTATAAAACAGATAACAAAATGTACAGTTCT
The DNA here is from genome assembly GCA_963921215.1 of Scoparia ambigualis. Taxonomy (NCBI): domain Eukaryota; kingdom Metazoa; phylum Arthropoda; class Insecta; order Lepidoptera; family Crambidae; genus Scoparia; species Scoparia ambigualis. Next base: position 10,253,503 of record OY992501.1, read on the forward strand.
AAATTGCGCCTATTCGCTAATAGCCCATATAAAGAAATGCAATGATAAAATATAAGTCTAAATTATAACACCAAAATCAAGGCTATATCTATATCAGGTACCGCTTTATTTTCGGTGAACTAATGTTTTGCATGATTATAAGCATCTGATAAACATACATACACATCGAAGTTCCGTTCTTCGTTCAACACTTTATGCGTTCATTAAATAGCCGAATAAAAATTATTTAATGCTCGTGTACGCGATTGTACTATTTGCAGTTGTATGGAAAAAAGAAGTTGATATAACTTTTCCTAGAAGCACCGACAAACTCTGGAATTTTTTCGACAAACTTCGACATACTCTCGACATACTATTGGTAAAATCAGATCTTCGCTACGACCAGTAGTTTTTGAGATACAGGTGGCCATACCAGGATGAGCGCTCATCCTGGCATGGCCACCAATGACCCCTTATAACTTTTAAACGGTAAACCGACAAACTCTGATATTTGGCGACATACTTCGACATACTTTCGACATACTATTGGTGAAATCAGATCTTTGGTATGACCAGTAGTTTTTGAGATACAGGTGGCCATGCCAGGATGAGCGCTCATCCTGGCATGGCCACCAATGACCCCTTATAACTTTTGAATGGTAGACCGACAAACTCTGATATTTGGCGACATACTTTGACATACTTTCGACATACTATTGGTGAAATCAGATCTTTGCTATGACCAGTAGTTTTTGAGATACAGGTGGCCATGCCAGGATGAGCGCTCATCCTGGCATGGCCACCAATGACCCCTTATAACTTTTGAACGGTAGACCGACAAACTCTGATATTTGGCGACATACTTTCGACATACTATTGGTGAAATCAGATCTTTGCTATGACCAGTAGTTTTTGAGATACAGGTGGACTTGCCAGGATGAGCGCTCATCCTGGCATGGCCACCAATGACCCCTTATAACTTTTGAATGGTAGACCGACAAACTCTGATACTTGGCGACATACTTCGACATACTATCGACATACTTTCTATAAAGTCAAATTTAGAGTTGGTGATGGTGGCCATGCCAAGATGAGCCACACGCAGGAGGCTGGAACGGCGGGCGGCATGATTAACAGGTTCACTGTCCTAAAAATATACCTAACAACAGATTAGTCAATTGTTATGGCCCATAAGTGGGCTGCGGGACTGCTGTAAAACAGTTAAAATAATAATTTAAAATAAAAAAAATCTTGTTTTATTACTAGGCTAGGCTGAACTAAATTATTTTTAACCGATTTTAAAAAAGCAGGTGCTTCTCCTTTTTTTAGCCGGTTAAAAAATTTACCGAGATCGGTATAATATAGAAAATATCGAGATCGGTAGAAATATATCGAGATCGATATTGATTTTTTTTTTAATATCGATGTATTTTAGGGCCTTTAACAAAGACTACTTAATATTGAAGCCTCACGACTAGACTAGTCTTTTAGCCCTCAAGTCTTGAAGGCAAAATACTAATACTGACTACTTAATTAAGTAGAAGTCCTTTAACGTTTGGTTAAAAACCAAACTGGAATAGGACTTACTCCGAGATTAGTATATACAAATTCGGCGTTTAATCTAGGTATAAGACCTTAATCCAGTTTGGTCGAATCCACCCTAAGTAGGCTTGTAAGACTAAAAGAACTCACACCTCAAACGACTCCCGAGTCGACGTGACGGCTTATATTAATTATGTAATTCCACAAACTGTTATACTTCTTATAAATACAGATCGAGTCGTTAAATCGTTGATCCTTTAGTATGAAGACTGAGTCGTATTACTAAAGACTGGAAACTCTAGTCTTCTTGTATACGTGAGTCGTGTAAAATGAAATCGAGTCTTTGTTAAAGACCTTAAAATACTGACTTCTCGTATCAGCTATTCACATTGCTCCCCTGCATGGTTTACAAACCACTTTGCATAATTTTCGCTAGAGCATAATTAATATGATTTTTTAGACATTCGGCAAAGCCATTTCATTCCGGAAATTGTGGGTAGAGGGAGACTCATCTACACAGTATTAAAACCATAAATACTTAGATATTTAAATTTTAATAGACAGTTATAATTACTTATGCATGAATCATAACCACACTGTAATTATTTTATCTAATTTACAACATTTCAAAGACATAAACAGTATCAACTTAACGTTAGAATAATAACGTCAAAAAAAGATAGAGGCACGAAGGAGGAAAGTAAAAAAATAAAGGGAAAGATTAATTGATCTAAAAAATTTATTAATGAATGAGGCGACTATGTGCACATTGAAAACACTTGTTATATTACAAGACAACTTGTACAGTATTTACAAACCCGCGTTACACCTATCTGCTCGCCCGCTCCCACACTAAATAGCATCATCCACTTAATTCTATTTGCTGTACATAAGTAGTTTGTACAAGTTACTCTTAACTTTAACGTCTAACAATCTAGATTTTAAAACAATGGAAATATTGATCGTAATACTTATACGGATAATGGTATAAGAAGTTAATCTCTTAACGCTAATACTTAATTGATTATAACGGCTACAATATAAATAGTTATGTTACGTCTCTAGCCTAATGACTGGTACGAGTCGCGCAGCCATACTGTGCCATAAGATGGCTTTACGTCTAACATTGATAACATCTGCGACCGTGGCACTTCACCTAACAGTACCATACATACACGTATTATATAGCGTACTCACAATTATGAAGACCACCAACCAACAATGATCTACCAGAATAATCATATTTTATCAAAGCTCACTACAACTAACCTAGTAAAATTGTATGGTCGGTTCGGCTGTATGGTGTAAGGTCAACGTAAACGTTAACCTGAGACATATATAGGCGCTTTCGGCGCCTGCGCAGCGGCTTGCGCGCGCTCTACGGACATAATAACACGAGCACTTCTCAACGCCATTTATACGACACAAGGTAAAGACAATTCCATACAACACTTCTATAATATAATCAACACTCGGTAAATTAAAATAGTCAATATAAAATCATGCGCTTAAAGCACGAAATCTAAATAACATGTATCTTTAAAGTAATAAAACTCATTACTATTCATTTGTCCAAATATCAAAAAAGTACATACATCAATTTATAAAAAACTATTTTTATAAACACAAGAAACTCTTATGAAACATTATGTACATTTATTTTTTTAATTCCCTACAACCGGAATCTCCAATACAAAATTATCCTTACATTCCTAATGATACAATATAGATACAATAAAACAAAATCACGGTAACAAGGTTGACAAAGTTTTGGAAATGTGATGCACCAGCGAAAATGAGTTTCACAACAATTGTGCGCAAAAATTAAATTTGACAGTTTACATCCCAACTTGCGATAGTCGAATAGGTCACCTGTTGAAATACCAGACACAATAGAATTTCTATTGTTTTTGAGCTCTAGGACTCCTTGCCACAGACGAGGGGTTTAACAGTTTGCAATACGAGCAAACCTCTTGAAAACATTGAAATAACTGTAAGTAAGCAAAGTGACATCGTTAAATTTTATGTTAGTGTATTGTATTGAGGTCAGCACCAGACAGATGATGTCTTTTCTTTCTTTCAGTTATCCAAAGTTTAAATGGTATTCTGTAATAATATACTACGCCGGCTATTGTAAGTTGGAACGTAGATAAAAAGCAGTAGGTATTTGTATCTCATACACAAAAATAATAATTCGAATATAACCGTGATTAAAATGTACAACACGTTTTTAAAATTGTATGATACAAACGCAGGACGCAGTATCTACACAATACAAGATTTATAGCAAACTGTAACTACTGTTATTTCCATAATTATATTATAGACATTTTTTTAAAACCATTAATAAATAGAACAATCGTTATAGAGACGACCTCATGTTAAACCTGCTTACCGACCAAAGATCTTTAAAAAATATGTTTTCCCATTCAGTAGGGCATAATCTTCCGTGTCTACTCAAAAATGTTTATAACTTCAAAAGTAACAAAAATAACGTCGCGTGCTGGCCAACACGGTTTGTAAATGGTTACAGCTGGTTACACCGGAAAACCTCAGTAATAATTTATTATGAGTAATAGCGACTACGAATTACAAAATTTCTTACACAAACGAATTTTTGGACGTCTAACACATTTCACATTTATTTTTACGAAATAGTTAAATGAAACGATGTAACTGGCCATAAGAATAATTTATGAAAAAAAGATATTTCTACCTAAATGACCGCAAAAAAGCAAATACTTTTAGTGCCAAATAATTTATTTTTTAGTTATTAAGGTTAATCAGCAATTAAAGTACTTATGTTCCTATAAAAAAGCATATTTTGATAAACACCCTATGGTCGGTCCGCGATGTACAGGTGAAATCTTATTATAAACGTCATATTTCAAGTTGTTAATAAATAACTTTGAGAAAACTATTTTAATAATTTTCCTACCCACTAAAGTATTACATCCTCTATACATGTACGGGTTAATCATACATTGTCTATGATTAAACACTGAAGTGACATTTTATATACAGTATTTAATTATTTTTACAATATTTTCACAAAACGTTTCAAAAAGTTAAAGTGTTATTATAATTAAGCTCTAAATTTGGGGTTTCTAGTCATTAACCACAGACAAAGATGAAGTGAGATAAAATACAATTTAAAATTTTGGTCATGGGAGCGTTGTTAAGTCACGTAACATTACAAAACTCTGAAGAACTTTTTGGCGGGAATCTAAACGGCCATGAGTGCAATGCAATTTTATTTTAATTTCCAATTGTATCGTTCAGTGCGTTGCATAGACAGACTGTCAAAAGTTATTCGCGAGCGTTCATCAGCTTTGGCAAATGAATCAATAGTGCTACATCATTTCTTTTCGGATTCTCCCAAGAAGTCCATGTTTTAGTATCCCCACATTTTTACAAAAAACGCATACCTATACCAATTTATTTCGTCATGGGTAAATATATGATTTGGATTATGAAACACAAAGCGCGACATGCTGAAAGCATTTTACACATGAAGATCGTAACCTGATATCGGCTGAATACGCGTGCAGTGCGAAGCCGTCCACAAAGAGCAGCAGAGAAAAGAAAATCAGAAGAAATTACTTCATCGCATCGTGACAAGCTTAGCCTCACTCAAACCCTTGTTTTGCGGAGAGACGGCTGCCTCCCGATTTGGCGTCAACGGATTCATATACAATGCACGACATTCAGTTTGCGCGACGAGGGTTGGTCTACCATAAGCTACTCTTAATTGCCCGTAGTGTTACGATTGATTTACTAAAACACGCACGATATTATACATGTTAACTGCTAATTGTAGCGTCTGGAGAGACGGTGTTGCACTTTACACGTTTAGGTTTACCTGGTCTACGTACGGCCGTTATAAGGTGCGAATAATTTAATATATTCGCAACGCTTCACAATATATATGTATAATCGATTCATTTTGCTTATCTATTTACACAAATTACTGACAGTAGCTCTAAAATTACTTAATTATTCTACAATAAAATATTTATTTTAATTTATGGTAACGAATGTTGCAACCCTTAATGCACGCCTAAACTGTTAATTATAAAACTGTTCAATTAATTAATTAATTTGATGTAAAAATAAGTAAATAAAAGGTCAAAAAGTATATCAAAACATTGACTGAGCCATGCTATGCCTAAGTGCATTGAATATTATTTACATGAAGAAAATCATACACTAAGTTTCGCTTTCTACACTCTCCAGTGGGTTTCGAGAGCTGACATTTAGGAGTTCAGTGCTCAAAGCAATAAAAAAGATAAATCTTAGAGATCAGAGAACCCAAGTAACCTCAGGAGTGCCAGAACCCGAAAGGGCCGAATCATCAGGAGACGAGTCAGACTATGCCGAATTACCATCAAAATCTATCAAGTAGCCATCTCGGACCTTTCCAATAGTAATAAATTTATAAATGCAGCATCCTTACCCATAAAAGTTACAGACACTTGATGTTAAATACTGTGACAGGGCCGAAACTACTCATCATTAATATCATTAATATGTGACTTAGGAAGCCGGTCTCAGAACCCCTCAGAGCAGCTACATGCAGCCCAAGAGTATCGGAATCCACAGGCTCAAATGAGGAAGACAAGGTCATCAGTAAAGCTCTACTACAACTTGCAAGAGAGTTCAGAACGGGATTCTAATTTCTCCAAAGTTAAAGGAATTCTTAGATACCATGTCTTTGTCCCATCACGGAAGACATGCAGAATCCAGTTGGTCTTGGGGACCATTGAGAGCCGTACAGGACCCGCAATAAAACACATCGCGTATAATCTTACACATCAATTTACATGTGTGGGTATCAGTACTTAAAGGCCACGAAAACACCCTAGTGCGTACAAGTTCCACCCAGGCCAACTAATTACTGGATTTGGGTGGACGGTGGATTGGCCTCGATAATGGACACTATGGCGGCTAGAGCTGAACAAGCGAGGAAAACAGAAGAAACCATTATTCATGGCTTGAAAGAAGTCCTGGACTCCTGGAGCCCAGTCTTCATGGAGAGTCTGGGAATTTTCTCTAAATGTTAAAGCAATGAGGAGACGCTGTTATTTACACTTCAAGACGCCCAATCAAAGATGACTTTACTCCCTGTGACCGCACTAAGATCCCTTTCATCCGTCAAAGAGCGCAGTAAGATTGACTTTGTGTCTAGAATTAAAATGATCAATATAGCTGCCAATATGGAGTGCTTGTCATTAGTAAGACGGGGTGCAGCTTTCAAGGAGATGGAAAGGAAGCCGTGATCACATCGGACTATGCTGGTGTTTGCAAGAAGACCTCCGTGATCAAGGACTTACTAAATTGTAAGTTAAGAGGACTTCCTGGAGTTTTCTGACAATGCACCTGAATCATTATCATACCCTCCTTCATGAGACTCCAGAAGACAAAAGCAAGGTATTCAATCATCTTACAAGCACAATTCCTCCTGGCAACTATCAATGGTCTAATTCTAGATCGCCTACCAGAACGAAAAAAAACAAATTAAGAAAAATATACATAAATGATACACGACTATTTCTGAACTTACTTATCAATCTGAACAAAATAAATTTATGATTTTTCATCATTTAAAGAAAGGTGGGTACTTATTTAAAAAGTACACATTTAAATATTAGGTTATATGGTATGATTGATAATTCCAAGTCTAATTAACAAACATTGTATAATGGACCACAGCTCAAACAGATTATGATCAATTAATTGAATAAAAAATGGACAAGAATCAATTCGAACCTACCAATTGATTTCATTACGCCACATCTTTCAAAGTGTTTATCCTCATACTTAAATCATATTTGAAAATTATTATTATCATAAATAGTCATTCCGGTATATAAATAAGTAATAAATAAATAGTAACAAAGCTTTCTTGGGTCAAAATTCGACGTAATAGCAAAACTATGTAGGTATATTTTTATGCAATTTAAAATAACAAAATTAATGAATTATATATTTGCATTCTCCTAGATATTTAATATTTTTTTAATGTCTATGTCTACAGCTGATAAAGGAATGAAGTAAACAATTTGTAAATTGCGTCTAGCTTGACTTCGTTTAGTATTAAAGTTTAGTTTGACAAAACGTGAAATGTATATCATTACTAAATGCACAAGTGTGGAATATTTCACGTAATTGCTAACTCATGGGCCGGCTACGGAAACGTAAGCTACTCGCTACATTAATGTTAAGAGTATAAAAAAATACAAAAGTATAAAAAAACATTCGCTAACTAAAATATCCAAACTTATCCCACTAGACGCGTTTCATTAAAAAAAAACGTGCAACTAAACACTGATTACGTCAATCGGAATGGACTGCTAACACTAGTGAATTTATTTACTGCCACAAACACACATAAGGCCAAAAATATAAAATAATAGATGATTATTATTATTAATTTGTGAATCGCTGCACAATAAATAATTCTAGGTAACAGTAGGAGGAACTTAAGGCTATTGTCTTATTATGTACTGTTTATCGAAGGTGTAAGACGTGCAACTATGTACTGCAAGTATCTACGCATAAAAAGCCCTAATATTTTTATTTGAGAGTTTATTTGCCAAATCATCCCTTTCGCAACAGCTCATGAACTGGACAAATAGCCCGTATATGTTGTACCATTGGCATTGCTTTACATCGAGTTACTGTGTATGTACATTCACAAATTGTTCTTGCTTACAGGATCCTGTCCATAAATTATACAATGCTTGCTTTTGTGTCTCTACCTGTCATACTGAAACTTTTCAGATCAAGTTTTTTGTTTACTATTAATTACATTTGCTTACATTTATAACACATTTAGTATATTGAATATCAAACGTGCCGATGTGCCGTCTTGATACACTGGCCTTAGTATAGGAAAGGTCGCTATTTACAATGGAGGAAAGTAAAGTTTGTGAGACATATTATGAACCTATACTTAACGAACATGCACTTAAAACTAACACACCCCGCCTACAGTCACACGATCTTGGCTATGCGATGAGTATTTCCGAATATTGCACGATTATGTGTAAAAGTATATTTTTAAAATCAAATAAACCTCGAAATCAGTCATTAATAATTCAGTTAAATAATTCTTAACAAAGAGTTGTCTTAGTGATATGCACGAGATAAGTGAAAATGAATTACTACTAAAGTTGTGAAGATAAAAATTTCATGTCATTAAAACTGTTTCTAGTTATATTAGGAATGAATTGAAGTGATGAACGCTGATGTAGTTCTTTAAAAGTGCTATAAATGAATCATCTGACCGCTAAGTAGACACTGCCTACATGCGAACAGTTTAATCACACTAATAAAGTCGACCCTACTATATACCACACTATAGTATAAAGCAAGTGTTGTAAACCAAGCAACTGCTCATTTGATATCAGATTAATTACAAAATTATGTGCATTGTTACTGCTTCGAAGTTAAGAATGTTGGGTGACAAACATAAAAGTATTGAATGCCTGCTTCCAGGGAGTAGTCTTATTATTCTTTAGTGAAATCAGAGTGTTGCATATTAACAATTAAATTGTATCCAAATGAATGATAAATGACTGGCTGACAGTAAGATTGGCTAAACACTTACTCATACATGTAACATTAACCATAGATGTATGCAATTATAAGAAATAGTCTTATGTACCCCATTTTAAACATTTTTATCCTAATTTACAATATTTTTTTTAATTTTAAATAAATAAATATTTCCTTATGATAATGTTTTATTTCAAAATTTCGAAAAGTATTCCCATCAGTCTAGAGAGATATCTATAAGATCAGATGATTAATATTCAATAATTTAATTTATGTGATAACCTGATAATGATAACACAAAGACAATAAAAAATATTCAATAAATAATTTAAAGGCTCTCAATAAATAATTGATGAGTAAAGGAAGCACAGCTTCACTTACAATATAGTATTGCAATATTGGATTTTATATACACACAAAGATTTTTTTTCGGTGATCAGGACCTACTGATTCCGACTAAGTAAATGATGGCCATTGCAATAATTCATTGCAATAATAATAGTAGTAACATGTTTTCTTTTCATAAATTAAATTTTGTATTTTTAATTAGTTAACCAAAATAATTTTAAATGTATTATGGTCTTCCGAGATTTTTATGAAGTGAAGAAGATAAGTCATTCAATCATTATTGAGAGGAGTAGGATGACCATGATTTTAATACTCATACTTATTAACTTTACTTCCCAGACAAAAACGTAAAAAATGGAACGCTGACATGTAAGTTCTATTATTATTATTGCAATGGCCATCATTTACTTAGTCGGAATCAGTAGGTCCTGATCACCGATAAAAAGTCTTCATGTATAAATACTTTTTTGTCAGTAACCATTATAAATAGAAGTGAAAACTCAATCACAACCAGCCACTATACTAAACACACCATATTGATTTACTGCATTTTATCTAACTCAATGGGGCACATTGAAGTTTCTCTAAGAATACATATAATTTAGTAGTGTGATGTCCATGTGTGATCGTGAAGATTTTAGAAAATTATAATTACTTTAGTTCATAAATAAATCATGACAAAATTAATGAGATTCCACATGAGGCACAAAGTAAAACAGTAACATTAACAAAAATATATATTGCTATACTATTATTTAGATTTACTTGTGCATCACTCAATGCACAATAATTACATACTTAGAATAACTTTAAGTTAATCATTGAGCTTTCCATTTATACAAATAAATAATATGTTAAACTTAGTTATGACGTTATTGTTATTATTATTTTTAAAATATACAGACACTATCCATAAATTAGAGATACAACTATACAAGAGATTTTACGCACATACTAAATGAAATTGTATTGTTTAACAGCGCACGCGCGTTTTATATCACCTCACTTCACAGTGTTTATTGACGGGGAGCGACAGCGGCGCAGAGGCGGGCCCGGGCTGCGGGGCGCCCTCGCCGCTCGCCTCCTTCATCACGTAGCTGGAGCCCTGGGAGCTACGCGCCAGTTTTAACCGGATCGGCGTCACTTTGGCTGTCCGTATCTTGCGCGTCGAGGACTCGGAGTAGGAGGGCGGGTCGATAGCGAGCGGGTCCGGCGCCGAGGGGTCGTACTCGAACGGGTCGACGGCCGACTCGGGCGGCGCGGCCGCGGAGCCCCCGCTCGACCCTGTGCGCTCCGGGGACGGCGTGGAGGGAGAGCCCTCCACCCCTTCTTCTTCCTTAGTACGCTTTATCTTTATTATCAGTTTTGTAGCACGTTCACTATCACTATTAACCACTTGCAACTTTTCGGCTTTCTTATCCTTTTTCTTCTTACGCTTCTCACTTTTACTTGGCTTATGTTTCTTTGCTTTCTCAGTCTCCTCGAAATCGGCCATCACCTGCTTCCTGTACTTCATACTCTCCCTTTTGAGATCTTCCAAGCTAGGCTTCGGTATACTGGTCAGGCGCTTTTTGGGCGGTCGGAACTGGAATCCCGACGGCTCTTCGTTGACCTGTTGGACGATGTTAGAGCCAATATTAGCGCCGATCTTTATCTTCAGTTTAGGAGCGACAGGAGAGGTTGCGTTCGGTCTAATCGGTTTCGTGGAAATGCGACCTCGCCGCTTGAACGACTGATTCGCACTGCTAGCAAAGCTGGACAACTTGACGTCGTCGGCCGGGTCAGCCTCGTCGTTCATGCTGACTTCTAGATGTCTCAGTTCTCTCGAGAGACCACTAGTAGTTTTGCGCTTTTTCTTCTCGACTGGTGTCTCGCTAAACTTGTAATCTTCTCTGGTGGGTATGCTGGTCATGGAGGCCACAGCCTTGGGAATGGTGATGACGGCGCGCGCCAGCGGCGGCGGCACGGCGGGCGGCGGCGCCATCCCCACCGTCGAGGCGTGATTCGGGTCGTCCATGTTCATATCTTGAGTCCAGTACTGACGCAACAACTCTTTCTTGCGCATACGTCGCAAGTTCGTGGATCCAGTCATCATCGACGACGCGGTGGACGAACTGAACGGGTTAACGTTGGAATCGTGCACGGGCGCCGGCGGCTGCGGAGCCACCGGCTGGACACAACTGGCTGAATAGTTTGCATCTAAGAACGGACCCTTTATTTTTACTTTCAACTGATTTCGTGAATCTGATAATGATACTTTCGGTAGCTGAGGAATAAATGTCTCTTTTGGAGGTTCTTTAGGTTCGGTTATTATCGCGGGTGGAGGAGAACCCGGTCGCGGCTTGCTTGCCATTAAAGCACTATGTAACTGTTTCTCAATTTCTTCGTCAATGTCTACTAATTGTTGATCAGCTGTGCCGAACTCTATTAGATGGCTGTGGTAAGCGTCACCGGCGACAGGAACTGGATTTTCGAAGGAATGGTATGTTCGCATGTCGACAGGCCCTGGCAGAACCGGTTGAACGTTAGAAAAGCCGGGACCTTTGCCTGTGGGAGAAGATGTTCGTTCTGAGGGAGGAGGTGATGTTTTCGTGTCTTTCTCGATAGTCGGCGTCCTCTTGCTCGCTTGTGGAGGACTGATAACACGTGGCGATTGTGATGCATCTTTATAAGAATGCTCAGACTTTCGATCATCTCTTATATCAACAGACTTTCGTCTCTCTCGCAAAGCTTTGAGATCCACGCCATCGTTAGCTATTTCTTCATCAAAGTCATATACTGTGCCAACCAGTTTGTTTTGAATCGAGTTACCCATGTAATCTACATGGTAACCATGAATACCTTGACCTCTACTCTTAGAGCGACCTCGTCCCCTTTGGCTTCGATTGCTCCTATTACTCGGACGTTTGGTACCTTTTGGAGCGTCACTTTGTTTTGGAGAAGATGATACTCCAGGACTTTTACCTGGCGATTTGCCCGGAAACTTTGGTGTTGATTTCGGCGGTTTTGGAGGGGACTTCACGTCTTGCGGTATTATACTAGACATTGTTTCATTACTATCGTTTGACATTTTAGTGGCGGCTCTTGTGCTGCTGGAGTCGTTGTACGAATCAACACTAATGCTTGGACTAGATACCACATGTATGGAATATTTATCACTGCAAGACATGTCCATATCATCGAGGGGCGAATCCGTTGGCTTCGGTGTTGGAGGAGCTATCATTGCAGTAGTGAGTGCAAGGTTCTGCGTCGAAGTCGTAAAGGCAGCACATAGTGGGAAAGGTTTGGGAATAAGAGATGTAGTGGTGAACGGTAAACCCGAAGAGTAAAGTCCTGGTGCAGGAGATGGTAACTGCAGTTGTGTGAAAGGCAGTGAACTCAAAAACGGCGATGCGTTCGGCGGATAAGCGCTGTACTGGTTCAAAGGGATAGCTGGCTCTACGGCACAAGAATAAGCCGGCAAAGGTGGATAGGGATCAATCTCAGGCATCACATTACCTTGATGCGAGTCACAATTCATATGCGATTTCATTACATTCTTCTGTGAGCAAACAGAGCCTTCGGAATTCGTACTCGAAGCTGACGATCTTCGTGTGGTTATTTTGCTTTCTCTCCATTTGGAATCTTGACTAACATAGGGCGATGAAATAGTAGCACAATCAGAATGTATCATAGAATTGTTGTTTTCATAATTCTGATTATCTTGAGTCAATTCCTGATCATTACTGGTGATAGAATGATCGACAACAGATAACGGTTGGGAATCGTCACTTTGCTTAGACAACGATATTGTGTCTCCAACTTCCGAAATAGATTGAACATCAGATTTTACTGTGACAGGTTCCTTGACGTCGTCAGTGTATTGGATGTGATCATATTTCCTGTCATCAGGTTGTTCAATGTGCGGATCCATTTGGTTTACGGGTATTCCTGACCATTTCTCATTACTAGTCATAGGAACTGCTTGGTCATGGAAATCCTTATTATCTACCAATGTGTCTCTTGGTGTCATTTCTGCTGTTTGGTACGTATGTGGTATATGATTCATGGGAACATGAGTTTCTTCATGTGGACTTCTCTTATCATGCAAATCAAGTGCAACTTCCTTATTTGTAGGAATTTCACGGTCGTGGTCACTTTCGATAGAATTCGATGCAACATTATTTTCGTCTTCTCTTTGGTCTTTCTCATCATTTTGAACCGATTCATCTTGAGCAGAATTCTCAGTTGGCACCTTCTTGGAGTTAAGTTGAAGGCGGAGTCTGTCAACTAAATTGAGTGTTTCCTGAACACCTTGCTCTTTAGAGTCTTCTTTGAAAAAGAATTCAGGATAAGAAGTAAATGGTTTCATAATATCTTCATGGTTAAATCCGTCATCCACGGCTAACATATCAATATCGAAAATTTCTGTGTCTTTAGATTGAGGTGAAAAAATAGATCTGTTAGGAAATGGATTAGCCGCCGAAGGTATTTTAGCACTCTTTGAAATTTCTACACCTTGACCAACATGACTGGCATCTTGAGTAATATACTTCTTTTCAGTATCTAACATGGAACGTTTTCTTATATTTCTTGGTGTCGTATTATCCACATCAATGGTCTCCAATGACATTGTTCTTGCATCCATTGGAGTCTTAGGAGATTTAATCATAGTGTTTTCGTTTAGATTAGCTTGTATTTTAGCAATCATTTTGACGCTGCTTTTGTCAGCAGAATCTGAGTCCATTGATTTATCTTCAGTCATATATTTCTCAGGCCCACCTGGCTTTTCTACTGGTGGTGGATTAATATTAGGACTTGGAGCTTTAGGTAGCCAGTGTTTATCGTTGTCTTGATATTCATCACGAATTGATAGCGGACTCTTCTTATCGACTTCAGGAGGAGGTTTTTCAATGTAGGTTGATTTCTTGACAGGCGCAACACTCTTTTTATCAGGTTTAGAAATATTTACAGGCTCATGCCGGCTTGGTCTCCTTTCCTTGGTCACAGGTTTCGCTGGCTCCTCCGAACGAGTTATGGTTTCTTTAGGTGGATCCTTCACACTCATTCTCCTGCTTAAAACACCTTTTTGTCGTACTTCGGTACTCTTCCTGGGGCTAGTTTTAGGTGGTGGTTCTATTTCAGGTATCTTTATTTTATCCTTGTCATCGTGATATACGCTTTGCCTTCTACTAAGCTTTGTACTCTTCGGTTTTACGTCGGTGACAGGAGGGGGTTCAGGAGTCTCTATTTCATCCTTTATCTCCTTGTCCGCTTTCCGCTCCGAAGATGGAAGTTCACTGGGCTGGCTGCCCTCTTTGGGAGTTTTAATGGACACAGGGGTATAACTTGCCTCGTCTTTAGATGATTTTCTCGATCCGGCGTCAGACTTATAAGGCATATTTCCGCTTGTAGCAGTGCTTCTGGTCCGAGCACGCGTGGCAGCGCGCGCATCGGGTCGGCAAGGTTCCTCTCCTTCAATAAGCGGCGTGGATACCCCGCACTCGGGCCCCCGTTCGGAAGTTTTAAGCTTCTTGTCAGGGGCCTTGCGTGGGGACGTCTCTGTTGAAGTGCTTTTACCTTTGCGTCGTCTACGCGGCCGTTTCGGAGAGGGACTGTCTGAGCCGGAACCTCTCGAGTCTTTAGAGCTGTCACCATCACTCGAGGCACTAGTCGATGACAATGGTCTTGACACCTTGTCGAGAAAGGGCAAGTCTACTGTCGGCCTAGTACCCGGCGGGGAAAACATTGACGGTTGCCTTACTGCGACAGGTTTGATCTCACGTGCTTTAGCTGTCGGTTTAATATCAGGTTTTTCCACTTCTTCTTCTGAGCTTGATGAGGATGAACAACTACTACTGCTTGATGAAGAGGAACTTGAGCTTTCTTTTGGACTTTCCTTCAAAGTAGGCTTTTTCACATCTTCCTTTCTAGGTGATAGTAGCTTGGGAGTTTCAGATTTGTCATGGTCTTTCTTCTTATCACTTTCAGTAATTTCCGCAACAGGTTTACTTCCCAACCCACTTTTGATATGTGCAGCTGCCTTTTTAGCTGCTTGTCTTTGCGGTACATAAGCAATAGTTTCCTTTTCCACATCTTTAGATGACTTCTTTCTGCCCACTTTAGCAGGGGTTGTAAAGGTAATTTCTTTTTCTTTTACCTCTTTACCTTTAGATTTTATTTTGGGTTTAGGTTTAGGTTCTTCAGGAGAACTTGATTTTTCCACGCCCACTTCTTCCTTTTTAACGGCAGTTGTTGACCGCATATTTTCAGAGGCTTTCTTAGCAGCCTGTCGTTGTGGTACTATTAAATCAGTTGGATTATCTTTCTGTTTAGCAGATTTTGCAGTCTCTTTATTCTTCGCGTCATCATCAGATTCAGCTATTTTGATTGGTGGTTTCTTGTCTTTCTCCTTATTAGAAGGCTTTCTTCCCCTTTTCTTAGGGGCAGGTTTGTCTTCTTCTTTTACCTTTTTCTCTGGTTGATCTGGTACAAATTCTTTCATAGCTGCTTTAGTTCTGGGCAGTTGTTGTTGGGAATCATTTCCACTTGGTGACTTCTCTGCTTTAATTTTTTCAGCTTTAACCTTTTCAGATTTAACTTTATTATTTTTGTCTTTGGCAGGTTTGACTTCTGATTTTAAATTAGACACTTCTTCACTACTGTCCGAATAGATGTCGACCGGGAATTTACTGTTTCTGGTTGATCTAATTGGCATCAATTCATCGCTATCCGTACCAGATTGACCCAAGGTCCCAGCAGCCATTTCTTTCTCCATTTTTTGAAGTGTTTTACTACGAGATCTATCTTTTTTAGTTCTAGCACTAATAGCTTCATCTTCACTGCTGCTTTCAACTACAGCCTTAGACTGAGGTACTTTTTTCTTTTTTCTCTCAGGCTTTTTAGGTGATCTTTTTGGTTTAGTTTTCGGAGACACCTTTTTCTTTGGTGAATTGGGCTTCTTAACATCATCATCTGTACTGGAACCGATAGCTCTACCACGATATCTGCTAGAACGACTTATTTCAGGTGCACTTTCTTCACTGGAAAGTCCACTGTACATACTCTCACTTCGCCGTGAACCATTAACATAATGCTTTTTATAAGGATTTGCAGTTTTCGAAGTTTTTACTAGTCCATTACGGTCTTTCTTCTTATCATCTCCAGATTCTGTAGGAGCAATACGCGCAAGTAATTCATCGAAATCATTTTTATGATCAGTTGCATTTGGATGAGAATATAATTTGTCATAGATCGAAGGGCCGTGATTAGCTTCTATGATAGCAGCAAGATCTGGGCCCGTAATTGTTGGATCTGTCGATAAGACAGAAACTTGTTTGTGAAATGTTTGTTCTCGCATCCGGAAGAAAGAGCGAGAGAGTTTTTCCCTCCTGCTAACCATATAGCACAAATTCCGTACTCTCTCAAGGTCTTGTCTAAGTTGAACGAACATCTTCATTTTATCTAGGTCAGCTTGCTCCTGCCTGTGAGTAAGAAGTTCGCTGTCGTCTGATTTGGGTGGCAGCAAGGGCCGATTGTTCCCTGCTCGTCTCTTCATTTTCCAGTAATTATAGATGTACTGAATAGCATCTTGATCAACATCAAGAAGATGTGTACTTATATCTTTGACATTGACGTGTCGGTCAAATTCTCTTTCAATTTCTTGCAAGCGAGCAGCACGCGCTTGGGTTTTCTCTTCAGAGGTCATATCTTTCCGACGCTTCTTCTTAACCTCTTCTTCCTCAGAACCAGAGCCAGAACATTTTTCCTTTTTAGAGTTTACACTATGTTTCTGGCAATACGATCGCAATTTTACACCGTCATCAGCATTTTCATCTTCAATAATTGCACGCATTTCGAGTCCATGTTTAAATGCACACGTTACGTGATAAGCAGTCTTACAAGTCTTTACAGAGCACTGAATGCATGCTCCTTTGCGTTCGCGACACAAAACACACACTAAGGACCAGCGCGACGCTGGTATTGACGATATTTTAGTTATAGGTTCCATTTTTTCAGCACAACCAATAGACACCTCGGGAATCCAAAGCACGCAACTGACGTGGGCCCATTTATGGCCGGAGGGAGTGCACTTCATAGCACCACCGAGGTTGGGACACAGGACACAGGTCGGCCGCACACCATCGCCGCAGGGCCTGCACAGCCACTGCCCTGTAAGCAATATAAATTTTTGATTAGATAATACGTAAAGCGACGACTGGCTATTAGTTCAGCTGGTTGGTCATCGTACGTACCGTCTGGAATGACAGTTATGCCGTAACATGCTTGGTGCACGCAAATATTACACGAGTCACAGAAAACCATTTCATTGCCATCTTCAGAGTCGGGCGACCGACAGACATCGCAGATGACGTTTTCATCATATTCAATGCCAAGGCCCTCTTCCGACTTCATAATGGCTTGAATTTTGTCCCATGTTCGAACCTATAACAATGAAAAATAATAGTAATTATTTTATATGCACAATCGTCCTGTCGCTTCTTACTCTAGAGAAACTTCGTCGCATAGATTTCTTAGGGTGGATTCGACCAAACTGGAATAAGATTTACTCCGAGATTAGTCTATACAAATTCGGCGTTTAATCTAGGTATAAGACCTTATTCCAGTTTGGTCGAATCCACCCTTAAAGAAGCACAGGTGTTAAGTACGTGTACAGTGTTAAGCATGTTAAGCCGCTTGTTCTGGGGGAATCTCCTTTCATTCCATATATTACAACAGTAATATTAAGACTGACAACGATTTTAATCTGACAAAAGTTTGAATTCTGGTCACTTAACTATATTATTAAAATCGATTACCGAAATGTTTGTACGCGCATCACTTCAGAACGGCTGTACCTATTTGGCTAATTCTTTTTTGTTGTGTTTGTAATTGTCAAGACAAGGAATGTGAGAAAGAAAATGTTTAAAAAAAAACAGGGAAAATATTAAAAAATCTCCTTCAAAAGTGATTAAGCGAGTAATAATATAAGACAGCAAAGAGGATGTAAGTAATGAAAAAGAATGGAAGATATTAAAAAAATAATATTGAGAGAAGTGAGTGACTTTAGAATTGATAGCTTGACGTTATTGTTCAGTTTCGTAACCATGAATTTTAACTAAAAGTTTACACTACATTCAATGATTGCTATGCAGTACGAAGTTCCCCGAGACAGCTCGTAATCTATATAAATAAAAATCAATTGACACGAATGTATGTTCGCGCATCAACTCAGAACGGCTGCACCTATTTGGGTAATTATTTTTTGTGGTGTTTGTAACAATAATTGTCGAGACAAGGTTTGAATAAGTTTTTTTTTTTACGTTCACGTGGAAGTCGGGCGGGCCGCTAGTAAATAATACATATAATTCGACTGTGTAGTATCTATTTCTTTCACGATACAGCATTACTTGACATTGCTGTGTTCCGGTTTGAAGGTTACAAGATTCAGTGAAATAAACCGGGCATAAAAGCATAAAACCTAAATGTACAGGGTCGGCCACGCGCAAATAATAACATTATTGGTGTTGCAAGCGTCCATGGGCTGCGGTGGCGGATTTCCATTTGGCAGACAGTGTCATTTTTTCAAAATCTAATAGTTTTTGTTGTTCTGATTATCTCTTTGATTATCTCAATAATTACAAATGTCATACGATAATAATTAAATTAATATTTAAAACTAATGAAACCTAACTGATTGTATTAAAAATAAGAAAACACAATTTAGATCTAAGTTTACCTATAATATAATTCTATTACAATTCATTTTCCTATAAAGCACAGTCCCAAGGGCAAAAGCCTCTAACAATGAATTTGTCGACCTCTTTGGTCAAGTGGTTTGTACACCGGTTTTCATGGTGTCGCCATCTCTGAGGTCCCGGGTTCGATGCCCGGTCGGGTCAATTTAGAAAATATTGCTTTTCTAATTTGTCTCGGGTCTGGGTGTTTTCTATGTATAATATGTATGTATTTAAGTATTTTAAGTATGTTTATCCATTGTCCAGTAACCATTTAACGAGTTTCATAATGAAGCTACTCTTGGACTAGATAATTGGTGTGAGTGTAGGAAAGATTATTAGTTTTTATTATTAATGAATCAAGTTATGGCTACTATTGGTGGGTATTGGCTTAGTCACCACGCTAGCAAAATGCGCGTTGGCGATCACAAACCTGGGCCATTCATCAAAAATAAAATACGTAACACACTTTGCGTAACCTGGAAATTGAACCTAGTGATTCCGGATATCGGGCTAAACGTTTTACCACGCAGTGACAATGGCGTCTTCTTCGCATCTATATAAAACGATTTGATGATAAGAACAAAGCATTTGTCATAAAAAGAGGCTCTTTAACAACCAAGAACTACCTGAATTTGCTGTAAGGATTTTAATATGATGGGAGGGAGGGATTCTATATTAAAATCATTTCCCTAAGGATTACAAATTGCAAGGCGTCACCGCTTTAAGCTCTCAGCTGTTATACAGTTGAATTCGACACAAACTATCAGCACTGTCCAGCTATTGTTTGGCTTTTGATAGGCGAAATATAACTGGATATACAAAATGGCTGGCAGGCTTCCCGACAGCAGGGGTGCGCCATGGAAATAATATTTTAACAAAATAACAAAAACAAAATATCAAAACGAGTATTATTTCATTACATTGAAATGATACAATAGTAAAGTGTTTTACTGTATCAAGAAGTCCCACATTGTCAAAATAATAATGTTTTAAGTAAGTTAGGGCTAACAACTTTATAGTTACTTAAAATATCGGTTTCGAATCTTATGAATTTGTTAGTGTTGTTTGTGAAACATATGGGTTTTTGTAAAGGATTAATATTATGTTAAATCCGCCGTTTATTGTATTAAAATAGTTTCTCTAGACATTCACAATAAAATACCGCATTTAAATCCTGATGACCTGCTAAAGAATTAATTATAGTCTGCCCGGGTTTTAATTTCGGACATGGCAACCCTACGCGCACGGCATTTTTTATTAAAACTTTCCGCTATGTCGCATGATGCTTAATTATGCTGAGTCTCGAAAGGACTAGGTACTTAGCGTAATGCCTAATTCGCTAAAGGATCAATTCGCAGAATGGCTACTTAGCCAAAGCACTAAAAGGACTAATTCGTAGAATGGCTACTTAGCCAAAGGACTAATTCGCAAAAGGGCTACTTCGCAAAATGGCCAATATTTACCAAATTACTTTAAATTAAATAATCCCATTAATTTCATTAATAATATTTATTGATATTTTTTATTTTTGAACAGAATCCAAAGCTACTCTTTTTTTAAATCGAATCACATTTTACTTATACAATTATGTAAGGAAATTATTCAATCGTTATTTTTAACTTACAAAAATATAATTAACTTTATGGTTTAACACATAAAACAATTTTGCATGTCGACTACTTTACAAAATACGCTTGACCTTTGTTTATTCGGTAACAACTTTATTGTATACCGTGTTTGAAAGCAAATAAACCATTACATTTCATTTCAATTAGCTATGTAAGAAAATTGTAAAATCAGTCTTTTTTAACATATAAAAATATAATCAGCATAAACGTTACGTAAATCAAACAGAACGACGAATAAAGGTAACAGAACATTATTTTATGAACAAAACATGTTTTCAATTTGGCTGTTACTGTTTTCATTAAGAGAAGAAAACTAGGTTTTTATTTTAACCTAAAATATATAAAGGTACAGAGTGGAATTTTGTAATGCCACCTGAAGGGAAAGTACTCTTAAAACTGTAGATAGAAAATTTTACTCCAATAAAACTTTCCTTTATTTTTGAAAAGAAAGAAAACTGCATTCAAAAATTTTCGAAAATTTGCTTGCCACACCCGGGAATCGAACAGACTAAAATCAGTAAAAATTACACCCTGTACTTTTATTTCATCGATCGTTGGGGCCAATCATAGGATGAAATCTCTTTATCAAACTTGAAAAATGAAATGAAAGGAAACTATGAAATCTGGACTTATAAATTCAATGGGTTAAGATAAAGTAGTTTTACCCAAAGATCCATCTGTTTACTTACTTATATTAGTAATTAAACATAATTATCATTGACGTCATTTATCCATTAAATTGACGAATTACTATTTAGATAAGACGATTGCAATTTGTAATTGCAATAAAAATACAGGCTGTCATTTTTACAGATTTTAGTCGGTTCGATTCCCGGGTGTGACAAGCGAATTTTCGAAAATCTTTGAATGCATTTTTCTTTCTTTTCAAAAATAAAGGAATGTTTTCTTTGAATAAAATTTTCTATCTACTGTATTAAGAGTACTTTCCCTTCAGGTGGCATTAAAAAATTCCACCCTGTATATTTGGATTCTCTGTAATAAGAATAACTAAAATATCTATTAAATTATCTACATAATTATTATAACGGGTTGTTATATCGTTTTTATGTAATTTAGTTAATATTGGCCTTTGGGGAAATATGGTAAATATTTGCCATTTTGCGAAGTAGTAGACTAAATGAAACATTCTGCTTTGTATGGTTAATAAAATAAAAACAAATAAACTACTTTAAACACATCGTAATATTCGAGAAGATGTAAAAGTTTTTTTTCTCTCTTAAATAATGGCTTCGTGCGATCAGCACATTTAGCCAGTGTCAAGTAAGTTAAAATAGTAATTATTATTTTCTTTACAATATGCGGATGATAATGAGTGATAATGAACGGTTAATGGTAAATGATTTTCCCCCAAACCTTCTTCACGGACGGACCAAACACGGACTTCTTGAGAGAATTTGAAAAGTGATATTGCACTGTTTTGTTTTATTTGCTAACACTCATGCACGTTGACGAACACTTAACAGTAAATAATTCACCATTATTTCACATTAATATTCGACAGACAAAACACAAATTACAGAAAATATAACAAAACTGCAGACATGACGCTTCACTTTCCCGCCAAGAACTCGATGTAAATGTTTACGTTACATAAATTATGGCAAAACTATATATTACTTAAATTATTACTTAAATTATGACTAAGGACGTAAATTTCAAAGGTCATCCATTCTCTTCTACAGGCTTATTAATACTTATAATAGTTACATACAACGAGGACATTTAATATAGCTTAGTTCGACAGAGGCACTCACATTAAATAAGTCTGGACCTGGACCTGGATAATGCTTAGTTCGCCCAAGAGAAAATATGAACGACAGACGGTCGAAACGAAATGACAATATTATCAACTAGACGGTAAAAGCAAATACATTGAAAATATTAAGAGATTTTTAAAAAATAACATTTTCGTCGACGTAATATTCCAACGGGTTGAAAGCACTTATATGCACTCATAGACTTTCACGCCTTGGGCAGTACAAAACTACTTATTGCACATTAAATAAAACTTTTGGACACCTTTATAAAATATGAAAATGTTTTTCATTTTTATATATTTTACTATATTTATAAAAATGTGTGTATTACATATTTTTTATTTAACGGAGTTTTGTAAGCTTTTTCCAAAACTGTTTAAAATAAATTTATGTATATATTAGCAGACCACCGGCGACTTCGTTCGCGTGGACCCCGTCCATACCCCGTGACGAATTTTCAAAATGACTCCTCTCCTGTACCGTACCCAAGTGACGCCTACATCGATTATGGTGCTGCCTAGCTCTAATACTTCTAATACTTACATTTTTAAACTCGTGATATCTTTCAATTGAAATGTCCAAATGGAATAATGCAAAAAGTAATATAAAGGTATTGAAGCAATCTTGAGTATGAAGAATATAAAGAGAAATATATAAAATATGATTTTTTTATGAGGATTAATACCAAGGTACAAATAAAGAGCCTTTTCGTCTAGCGGCGGCATTTTAATTATTTTTTTTAAATAAAAGAACACTTATTGTGACGTAACTATAATAGTTAGACATATGCTAACGCGACACTTTTTGTAGATAATGATGTGTTCTGCAATGTCGTAGTACATTATTCTGTTCAATCATCAATAGTTTTCGTAGCGCACGCGATGTAAGGAATTTTAATAGAGTTTTAGTAAGGATCCTTAATTTTTTTGAACATACAATCTATGTCACCCGGAGATAGTGTAGCTTCCCAACGGTGAAATATTTTTTCAAATCGATCTAGTAGTTTCGTAACCTATTCAATGCAAACAAAGAAACAATCAAATCTATATCTATAATATATAATAGATCAAACATGAAGACCATATAGAAAATGCACCATTAACGTGATATCGGTTTTCCCAACATTCCATACTAGAACAATATAATATGTCTCAGGGAACTATTCCAAGAGCTCAACAGCAAAATTCTTTTAAAGGAAGCGAACGCTCTAAATAAACGTCTCATGGGTCGGAATGGTCTAATAAAAGTTTTCTATTCAATTGGCGGAGGCATGCACCACTCGCTCGGCAACGGGAACGCAATAAATGTGCATCACGAGAATGCAAACATTATACGATAGCTTATTGTCTCGAGAAATACGTCTAAAGCTCATAATGCACTTCAAAGTCTCAAGTTGAGACTATGAAGTGTGAGAAAGTCTAACGTTGATACTCTCAACGTTAACCGGAAAACTTTCTGGATGGACCAGTGGCAAAGCGTTGGGTCCGATATCCGTGGTCCCGGGTTCCACCAAGGTCGGGCAAAATGTTACTCCCTGCGCCTATAGTAATTTATGGAATTTGTACGGTGGTTTGGGGTACGGTGTTTCTTGGTCAAATCAGTCAGAAATTATGGAAACTACATCCCTTTAAAGGATATAGGACGACTTAACCTTTAACCCTGTATACATAATAACTTACGCCCGAAAAAAGACCTATCTGTCTGTTATTTTGCCTACTGAAGTCAAATTTTTGACATAAACTCCATACCAATTATGTAAAATTTCTCACTCTAGTTAAGTTATTAATTTTAAGCGTTAACAGTTAATTCCTATTTCATCTAAATGAACGAGACAGTGTTGAGTCATTGTTTTATAATACTAGCTAACGGACACGATGTTTTTTACATCACGTAATTAATTTTTTTTCAATATTACTTAAATCTTATCATCGTAGGTATAATATCGATACTTGTAATATCAATTGACGTAAATCACAAAACTCGACTTTACAAGAGAGACAAAATAAGTTATTTTTTTTAGATTTTAATTCATTACGCTTGTGTTTTTAAAGTTATATAAAAGTGATTTAGACTAAATATACCTAAAACATTAAGATGCAGGCGATGAAATATCTAGTTTTTAGTCTAGTTTGTTTTTTTAGAAAATACATCTATTTTACATCTAAGAAAATTCATTAAAATGTTCTTTCTTTACGTCCATTTTTATGTAAAGTAAATGGTTGGGCTGTTAAAACGAAATAAGATTTTGACGTTCTTTATGTTATGCATTAATTTATGAACATCACATACTACCTAAAATTTTATAATTTGACAGTAAAAACGTTATTTACGTTACATTTTCAATGTGTCAAAGATCGTTATTAATGGCGGTATTGCTACATGGATGGACAGAAAAAAAAGAAAAAAATAACAAAGTAAGATTGTACTAATAGCATGTTTTGGCCAAAATGTGCTTTACGTCAATTTTTTTAATTAATTTGAAATTACAGGTATCGATTTATAAAAGTCACATTATATATATTTTTTTAATTTAAAAGAGTAATCTTAGACACAAACACAAGAACACTCGCATATTGTGACTTCATAGTTCTCGAGTGCTAGATGTACCAGCGTGTGATCAATGGATGTGCAGCGACGCCACGTGATTTCGGCTAAACAGGCTAACCAGTTGATCTTTTATGAAATAACAAGCGACCGCTCGCGGTTTCACCCGCGTAGTTCCGTTCCCGTGAGAATATCGGTATAAAAAGTAGCCTATGTGTTAATCCAGGTTATAAACTATCTGTATGCCGAATTTCATCCAAATTCATTCAGTAGTTTTTACGTGAAAGAGTAACAAACATCCATCCATACGTTCCCGTGGAAATATCGGAATAAAAAGTATCCTGTTTTAATCCAGGTTATAAACTATCTGTATGCCGAATTTCATCCAAATATCTAAATCCATTTAGTAGTTTTTACGTGAATGAGTAACAAACATCCATCCATACATACATACAAAACTTTCGCGTTTATAATATTAGTAGGATATAAGGTAACAAGGTGTTTTAACGTAGTGGACTATTGCACTACGCAATTGCGAATAACGCCTCTATTCGCTGCACACAATTGCATCGGCAACGCAGAATGTCGTTGAGACATTATCTTGTTAAGCCCCGTGAAACTTATGTACTGATTCAACAACTGATTGATTGTTGCGCAGAACAAAACACATCATTCAATGAATAATGTCTAGTTATTATTTGAATAAATCATTCAAATAATAACTAGACAGATCTAGTTACGCACGTAAGATTTCCTTTGGTAAAATTAACGAAAAATATCCGTTTAATCCGGTTATTGGATCATGATTCATAAATTCACAATAAAAGTTTAATAAAAGTTATAAAGATAACGAAACGTTAAAAAAGGTCTACCTCAGGCGGGAATCGAACCCGCGTCCTCTACAATCCGGGCAGCTGCATGTAAATTCTGACACTGTTGCTATAAAAACATAAAGTCAAAAGCGTTGAAAAATTTTGTCGGTCTAACCAATACCTCGGTGGCGGAGTGGCCAACGCAGCTGCCCGGATTGCAGAGGACACGGGTTCGATTCCCGCCTGAGGTAGACATTATTTTCAACGTTTCGTTATCTTTTAGTTTATTTGAGCGTGTTTTAACGCAAATAATCGAATATTACGAAAAGTTATAAAAATAAAAGGAACCATTTATTGATCCAACACTGATCATTACTTTACTACTTACATATAAAAATATGCCGATTTCATTTTTTTTTATACAAAGGAGAATAGTTAATTTAGTCTTTAGCTCATAGGGTAAGTATTTATAATTCATGGGATTCATTCCACTTGATATTTACTTACTACTTACTACAAATCATTAATTGCAATGTGCATGACCGAACATTTAAAGCGCGAAAAAAGCTTTCAAATACAACAGTGCCCGTAGAATCAGAAAGAGTATTTTCAGCAACAGGTTAGACTAAAAAAGAAGTTTGAGCAATGACGGCGCCGAAATTTAAAAGTCAAGATTCCGCCGCGCTGCATTACTCTTGTAACATCCATAAAAGAGCTAAATATGAAACAGCCAGCTACTGTCATAGTGGTGTCTCGAAAGTCATCATCATTATCACCATAAGCCCATAAACGTCCCACTGCTGGGCACGGGCGTCCCACGTGGTCAACAACAAGTGGGGGAGCGAAATTAACGGACGAAATTAATAACCGATCCCGAGATAGAGATAGGCTTACTTTAGATTTGTTGCCTAGATATTTCTGTTATATGACGGGAAATAACAACAGTTGCCTATTAACAAATCCAAAATAGGCATATCTCTATCTCAAGATCGGTTATTCATTTCGGCCGTATATAGACATCATCGTAACTTGCATTACGGAAGTTGAAAAGGAACAATTATGAAATGCAGAAATCAATAGCTTCATTAATTATTAGTAGGGGTAACCGTGCACATGACGCACTCTATAAAGCTCTATATGTACTTATGTAACAGCTTGTAGCGCACTAACAAAATCGATACCGGCCATTGAATTCACCTGACCGGGCGTGCATCTGCCCCTTCCCTCTTCCTACTAGATACGATGTAAAAATAAACACCGATCTCAATCTATCAGGGTAAAATCGATAATTGCCAACAGATGTCTAGGTTAAATATGTCTATTTCGTTATGAGGAAAAATATGTGAAAATTTCTTTAAATTATATTTGAAGAAAATAAGTGATGTATGGAATGAAACTAATTAGAAAGATCAATTACATGTATGTTCTATTCTATGTGCAAATGAAATGAATATGATAAACTAAGAATGAAATTAACTTCCCAATCATCACAGATAGTCAGGAATTAAGAGCCTACATCTACATCCTATCGAAACAGAGAGATGTAGCGACGTGGTTAATATCTCGCAGGCAGATTGTAAAATTCGGCATTTTACTAACGGCGTCGTCTGTTTACAAACGCTTGCTAGTTTGTATAATGCCGAAGGCAAATTGTAAAATGTCTCGTCATTTACTAATAATCCACGAAATCCGACAAAAATGACAATTTGAATGCCGTTTATAAAATGCCGCGTCAAATTGTAATAACTAGTTTTATTTCTACCACTAGTGGCGCGCTAATCAAAACAATAAAAATGGCGTTGTGCAATGCAAGTGTCTATGAAAGTAAAAGTGTAAATGGTCGATATAATGCAAGAAACGAGTGACATAGATTATAGAGAATCAAATAATTTATCCGTATCTCCGGCGGGATCATTGAAAATGATTGTGGACAAGAGTAAAGTTTTTGAGGTTATCCGACACGTAAAAATGAAGTGTCCATGAAAACTGGCGTTCGTCGGACTCCTGCGGAGTATTATTGGTATGCAAAATAATAATATACAATGAATATTGTTGGAATAGATTATTAAATTCAAAAATAATGGTAATTATGTGCAATATAGACCCCCGAAGTAGGGGAAGACAATCGGAGTGACGGAAAGATGAAATAATAAAAACTAGTAATTTCATTTCGGCTCTTCGCCGGCCGCTACCGCGGCACACTTCGCTCGGCTCGCGCTTTGATCACTGTTCTAACATAACCTAACCTTACCATTTTTTTGACCATATGTATGTTACTTTTTATGTGAATAAATACCGGATGATGACATAATTGTGACAGCTATTTCATTTTTGTCCCTAAACCATGCTACCCTAATATATGACTAATGGCCACATGTAACACTCATCAATTTACCTTTGGCATTTTACGAAACAACGAGCGTTTGCAAACGGACCCGGACGGTTTGCCTTCGACAAATAGACAACTTTATTAAAAAGGTTTATGAAAGTCAATGTACTTTTTGAAGATTTTCTAGTCGCTTTTAACAAAATGCTTAGTTCTTTTTAAAAGATCTTTTATCAAAGCTTAGTTTATAAAAAATCTGCTAGATTGCCTGGGTTAAATGTAAAAGACAAAACAAACAGTGCGGAAAAAAGTGCGGCACGCGTCCGCTCGGAGCTTATTTACGAAGCTTAGTATTAAATTCGTTCTAAACTGTCTTTTACAAAACCAGTCAGTTTTCACTTAACTAAATTATTATTTGTAAAAGCTTTAATCCAAGCACGAAGCGCCGCGCTTTGCCAATATAATGAGTATATTTGTGGCATTGCCGCTAATTAATGGTAAAAAAATTTATTGGTCTATCCAGCCTTTCGGGTAGTCTATTATTATTACTGATTTATTATTAATCCGCGAAAGTATGAACACTTTTTGGGAAAAAAGTATGAACTTTGTTTGACCTGTCGCGCTGGGTGCATTTAGAGATTCTGTATTAAAAATTTAAAACGTACGAACTTGATATTCCTTATCCTAACTGGAAGTTCCAGAGTTAGCCTGAGACCTCTTCGATATATAGACATTAATTACTTACAGAACATTGACTTACGTGAGTAATTATTTGGAAATTGGTTTGAATTGTCTCCTGTAAAGAGGTAACGAAATCTGATTAAACGAGTCTTGAGTTGCACGTCATAAAACGAAGTCATTGTACTTAGATTGAGTTTTTTCAATTACAAAGTTTTCCATGAGAAGAGCATTTTCTTGGCCGCCGCCTTTAAGAATAAGTCTAAGCGGATGGAGATGCAGCCACTAGATAATTGGAAAAATTTCTTCAAGTCGTTCTAATTGACAAGGGTGGATTCGACCAAACTGGAATAAGGTCTTATACCTAGATTAAACGCCGAATTTGTATAGACTGATCTCGGAGTAAGTCTTATTCCAGTTTGGTCGAATTCACCCTTAGACGTCTATTATCTCCATTTTCAAAATGAACATTTGTTATTTATTTTTGACGTGTATTTTGAAGTGTTGCAAATGCAACGGACTCACACGTGACGTTAATTATTATTATACCTATTTATGTGATTTTATACAAAAACGTCATGTGATTTAAAGAAATGTACAATGGTGGACTCCGTCGCTTTACCAGTCTAAAGGTCAAAATCCCTTGCACACCGCGTCGCGTCGTCCATTTGGTACGGGCACGCACCCGGGCGGTCGGTGCGCTTCATACGAAAATCGCTGCAAAGTGGTAAAGCGACGGTGACCCCGACCGTACATCCTGTATACTGTATCACTGCTATGCTACGAGGGGCGTTCAAAATATTCTCGGTATTGATACGTTACAACCTCTTTTATATATATATTTGTTACTGGCCGCTAAGATTCATCCATTGACATTAAAAAAAAGTAAAATTGGAACCGAGATGTTCTTTTGTTTTTCTGCAATTGCCGAACAAACATGAACACCATGAGCGAATTAACAATTTTAACGAAATTAGAGCACCGATCCGTCATAAAATTCTTGACAAAACAGGGTAAAAATCAAAAAACCATAAAAGAGGAAATGGATTATGTTTACCGTGAGTCTGCTCCTTCTTTATCTACTATTCAAAAATGGTCAAGCGAATTTAAGCGTGGAAGGGAGAGTATTGAAGATGACCCTAGACCTGGCCGGCCTGTAGTGGCTACCTCACAAGAAAATATTGATAAAGTGGAAAAACTTATATTGGAAGACGGCCGAGTGAAGGTAAAATCTATAGCTCAAGTAACCAATCTCTCTATTGGTACCGTACATGACATTATACATGACCATCTTAATATGTCAAAAGTAAGTGCAAGATGGGTTCCGCGAATGCTGACGCTTCTTCAAAAGGATATGCGTGTGGCTTGCTGTTCAGATTTTATCGACCTGTGTGGTGAAAATCCCGATGAGGTGCTGCAAAAAATAGTTACTGGAGATGAAACCTGGGTTCATCATTATGACCCAGAGAGCAAACAGGAGTCCATGCAGTGGCACATTAAGGGTTCAGCTCATCCCAAGAAGTTCAAGGTAATCCCGTCAGCTGGCAAGGTCATGGCCACAATATTTTGGGATTGTGTAGGAGTTTTGCTTATCGATTATAAAGAAAAAGGTGTAAATATCACAGGGCAGTACTACGCTAACGTTATACGTCAATTAAGAGATGCGATCAAAGAAAAGAGGCGAGGAAAGTTAACCAAAGGTGTTCTGCTTCTGCATGACAACGCCCCTGTCCATACTGCTCATATTGCCAAGGCAGCTATTGTTGAATGTGGGTTTGAAACTGTTACTCATCCACCCTATAGTCCGGACTTAGCCCCAAGCGACTTCTTTTTGTTCCCCAATCTTAAAAAGGATCTGCGTGGAAATAAATTTTCTGACGATGAAGCGTTGAAGACGGCCGTGGAGGAGCATTTTTACACCAAAGATAAAAAATATTTTTATGAGGGATTAAAAAAAATAATTGATCGATCTTATAAGTGTATGAACATAGGGGGGGAGTATATTGAAAAATAAAAATATCAAACTTTTCGTACTTGTTTGTTTTTATCCACATACCGAGAATATTTTGAACGCCCCTCGTAGTGAAAGGCCTACATCATTGCAAACTAGTCATCTCTACGATTGATGGTTATTGGCTTAATGACCACGCTTGAGTTTGAGTTTGAGTTCGAGCCGAGCGCTTGACCACGCGGCCACCGAGGCTTAAGAACGGCAAAATTATGTTTAAGGACTTAAGGGCCCCACACACGATCAGTTCGGCCGCCCGTGCGTTGTACTACTAACTGACAGACAGTTAGTAGTACAACGCACGGGCGGCCGATATTTGCCGGCGAACTGATCGTGTGTGGGCCCTTCTCGGCACTCGCACAAGCTTGTGCCGGACATATCTACAGCTGCGCTGTATTGTATCCCGAAAAGAGAAAAAGCCGTTGAGTTAATTGTGGCTTCTTCTGGGTCTTTACCGTAGGACTTACAAAATCACGCCAATTGGATTACGATGACGTTAAAATTTTTAAGTCAATTTCAATAAAAAGAGCTCCGCTATGTCATGAATAGGGAATGCAATCCCGATCTCGTGGGATCCCAATCTCGCGAGATCTCGTGTTATTTTTCGAGATCAATCCCGAAGCATAATATGACGAGATCTCGTTCGAGATTGACGAGAGTGGGCAGCGGTAGTCAGCGACAGCGACGCTATTCATGCAAAGGATTAAAATTTACGTGCTGCTGCAAAAACAAAGATGACTCTTCAAGAGGAATTAGATGAGACTCTAAGAGCATCTAAAAGCTCTTTGTTGCGTATTTCTACTAGTTCAGAAAGGCCACTGATAAAGAAAGAAATGGATTTGTATGAGTGTGGAGGAGGAGGACAAGAGGTAGCTTATTGTTTTTTACAAATTGTTTGATTTCCAAATAATCATCATCATCATCATCAGCCAAAGACGTCCACTGCTGGACAAAGGCCTCCCCCAAGGATCTCCACCACGACCGGTCTTGTGCTGCTCGCATCCTGGGGCTACCCGCGACCTTCACCAGATCGTCGGACCACCTTGTTGGAGGCCTGCCCACACTGCGTCTTCTGGTGCGCGGTCGCCACTCGAGAACCGTTCGGCCCCAACGGCCATCGGTTCTACGGGCGATGTGCCCTGCCCATTGCCACTTGAGCTCGGCGAGTCTTTGGGCTATGTCGGTTATTATTATCGTTTCTTAATATTTTTGTTACTATACCTATTTTCAATTTGTTGTGGTAGTATTTTATAATTTACTAGCGGCCCGCCCGCGCCTTCGTCCATGCTAACTTAACCTCTCGTATGGAAAACGGATGCGCAAACATGTACCTGTCATCTGTGCAGAGATCGCAGTGTGGCGAGCGCGCGCGGCTCTTCTTAGAATTTGTTGAAGATGTCCTTTTATTTATATGAAACATACTAAACTAAAGACTGTTCTTGAAACCTAAATAGTTATTCTATCTTATGCACCGAGTTTTAATTAATAAATTATAATTTGTTTTTATTCTACAGACCAATGATCATAGCTAGACGACTTAAAATGACCTGTCCCTGAAAATGAAAGATTATTCGATTTATTTTATTATCCAATTGTTGTTTTATTTTTTATTCCAAAAAGTAAAATAAATGAACAATCCACTAATATGTAAAAGTTATTAATTATAATAGTTCTTGACTTCTAAATACTAATTTGAAAATTACAAAAAATATTTTGAGTGTCGCTTTTTTGCATTTGTTTACCTACATCAAACTTTATACACCTCTTGGTCTTGGCACGTAATAATTTGATCTATAAACACTTTCACATAAATCATGTAGAAAATGTCTGAGTTCATAAAATACGCGTAAAAACACTAAAAACTTTATCAACTCAACAAAGTAAGGTATCTTCAAACTTTTGTGTTCTACACTGAATAAAAAACGAAATTTAGACAGAATTTCCTAAAAAAAAGGTTCTCAAGTACGGAAATAATTATAAAAAGTAACATTTATTTCCCTACGTTAAGATTACCTCATTATTTTACACTTTTTATTGACTCCTAGACAACACCAAATCGTAACGACGTCTTCAATTTGGAATGAACCATTTGACAGAATGGTAAGTTCAATTGAACAGGAGATTGTTGCATATCAAATGCAAGCCATAATAAGCGTAATTTCTATGTACTAAGTTTTATATTTCCGTAAAAGCTGATCAAGTCACCTTGCCAGGTACCCGAGCCTACTCAGTTAACGGGGGCCGCACGGATCAGGGACAAACCATACAAAAGGTTAAAACACCGTAATATTTCAGTAATTTTGTACTAAATGCCATCATGCATTTCATTCATTCTGAATGAATGATATAGAGAAGATTCAATGATTTTCTTATAAGAAGGAAAACTAAAAACCAACATTACTAAATTGATATCTAGAATTTTGTCTTTT
Organism: Scoparia ambigualis; assembly: GCA_963921215.1. NCBI lineage: Eukaryota > Metazoa > Arthropoda > Insecta > Lepidoptera > Crambidae > Scoparia > Scoparia ambigualis. Next base: position 10,286,854 of record OY992501.1, read on the forward strand.
ATGTCAATGTTTAATTATAACATTATAATCATTTTTTATATCTGCTTAACTTATGATCATGATCATTTATTTCCTCCACAAGCTAGTAAAATGTATAATTGATTTCGTAAAAACATGATCAAATTGGCATTACTCTATTTCCCTTGCGTTGCACTAATAATATTCGATAAAATACGTAGGCCGATCTTCTTATTTTTATTTTGTACTCTACTCATACAATACATGTAACAAATGCGTTAAGAAATCCACTCAAAACAAAACATTCAAAACAGATCTACTAATAGGCTAGCCAATTCACAGAATATATTACTAACAGAAACGACACTATCGACACAATTGCAATACAATATCAACCTACGGTGCACGCAAATACGGTCCAAAAGAACTCTACACCTGTACTCATACCTAACTCTTTCAACGGCCGGGACAATCGAAAGTAAATCTTATATCTAAGACGCTACGAGCGCGAGCCGCTGCATTCACAAAATCCTGCTTGGCAAGCTTGACGTAACCCGGCCGCGTGTTGCTCATAGGGTTGGTTGAATGCATAGTTTTCTGTGGTTGAATGCAAATACTGTAAATATAAAGCGATTGCGCCACGTACCTACCTATAATAAAAAATACATATGCTTTTTCGTTTCGTACATTTTTAAACTTGTGATATCTTTCGAATGAAATGACCAAATTGAATATTTTCATAAAGCTGTTCAAGTTTCAAGAAGCAGTCTTGAATATGAAGTAATTTATTTTGATATAAGGATTAATACCAAGGTAAAAAAGAGCCTTTTCTAGCGGCGGCAAAAAATATTTTTTTTGAAATAAGAGAACTCTTAAGCCATGTCTCCTGCGACTCTGTCTTGTCTTTTCTAACACCTAACATCTAACAAAATATACTCCCATATTTTGTTAGATGTTTGAAGTTAGGTGTTAGAAAACACAAAACAGTGTCGCAGCAGACCCGGCTTTTTTGTAACATAACTATAATAGTTAGACATATGCTGTCGCGACACTTTTTGTATACAATGTGATAGGGGTGGTACTTCTAACCCATTAAGGCTAAGTACTACATCTAAATTCATCGACAAAAAAAAAATATGGGGCGTCCAATCCCCTCCCCCTATAATTTAGGACCATTTTTACTTTATACGATATCAAAGGTTTCATACGTCGGAGAAACATGAAAAAATGGCAAACGGTAGCTAATGACACAGGCTAACTAATAAATTACTTTGTTTTGTATGTTTGAGATTATTTTGGTGAGAAAAAAATCATTACTTAATTATTTTGTGATTTAATATCACTTATTTTTAAGTCCATATTAATTTTTTTTGTCGATGAATTTAGATGTAGTACTTAGCCTTAACAGGTTAGAAGTATAATAAGTATACCCCTATCACATTGTATAATGATGTGTTCTGCAAAGTCATAGTACATTATTTTGTTCTATCATCAAGTTTTCACAGCGCACGTGCAGTAATAAATTTTTTAGGTCATTTATACAGATTTGTAGGGATATCTAAATATTTTTAAATATAATATAGAGATGGTGTAGCTTCTCAAAACGGTGAAAGAGATTTTCAAAACCGTCTAGTAGTTTCGGAGCCTATTCAATGCAAACACACAATCAAGTCTTTCCTCTTTAAAATATTGTTAGTATAGTATAGAAGTATACTATATTGATGTGTCATTTAAAAAAAACAATGTGTAGTGTATGCATAAAGGTGTAGTGTATGTAATCTACGCACCAAACCCGCCGACCCGCCGGCAAAGCCCGGCAGCTTAGTTGTCGGTGAGTTAGTTGGCGGTTTATGTCACAAGAAATTTAAAAATCTTGTTGGCAGCAAGAAATAAGCAAACTTCTTTTGACAATTAGTTATTTCCGCATGAAGAGAGACGTCAGTGTCGCCACGTTTCACGCGCGGACGCAAGATGACGACATTGTAATCTAAAATAGTGCTGTCGATGCCAACCCGCCGCGCTATCGTGGCTGGGTCCGCGGATTTGGTGTGTGGAACTCCATTAAAAACACAATGATCAACAAATCCAACCGTTAGAATGACTACAGTATACACTTTTCACATTCGTGTGTTAACACAACACTGCAGTCAGTCACAAAACGGCTCCTCCTTAAGAAGCGTTTTTTTTTACGTAATGCTGTAATTTTTGTGGATATCCGAAGTCCTTGGACGCTAACAGTATTCAGTCACATATCGGCAGATACAGCATCGTCTGCGTTTTGTTAAAACCAATAACGTGGAAAACTTACCTCTAACTCCTCGATGACCTTCTCTAGCTGATCCTCGTTGATGGGCCAGGCACCAGCCCTCGCCCGCTCAGCGTTGAGCAGCTTGAGCCAGGCCGTGTCGGTAGCATCGAGGTCATACGCGCACGCCGCCTCGGCGCGCGCGGGCGTCGAGCTGAGGTGGTGCTGGTCCGGCAGGTAATGCGCGTCGCGGCTCAAATGGATGTACTTGTCCTTCGGTCTGCACAACAAAACACACATCAAACGGAATAAAAGTTACATATAATCACGACTATTATCCCCGAAGGGTTAATTAGAGACTAGGCAATGAGGAATGCAAAAGCAGTCTTCTGCCATAGTCCACTTTTCACCAAATAGCGACAGCGAATGTGCTCAGCGTGACAGGTGGTGAGCCCATCGCCGCTCTAAGCTGATGAATGTATATGCAGTCTTTAGTCCGTAAGTCGCCATTTACGACACCCAAGGGAAGAGAGGGGGTGGTAGTATTCTTTCAACGCAACGCGTTTGAATACACACGGTTGAATAATAGTTGACACCTGGCAATACACATTGTTGAAATGAAAAGTAACGTTAAGCCCTCCACTTAAAGCTCTAACTCTTACGACGGCGATGTTCTATAACCGATATCATTGTATTTATTATTCAGCATTCAATGACGTCCAAGTCCACTATGCATTTTTAGAAATTGGGTCAAGACGTCGTCTTTAACCAATAATGCAATAAAATCAATCAAGATACCTTTAGATATCCTTTAAAAGCCTGGTAGCATGTCAAAAGTGAATGTTATTGACATTAAAGGTAAGCATTGTATGTTGCGTGAATGTGCAACAGGTTCATTGAGACAGGTAAAAAATTCAGGCTATCGGATATACCGAAAGACCTTGGAAAACCAACCTAGCTTGGATGTTCAACAGGTTAATTCTAATTGTATCTAGACGAGACTACATTTATTTAGGTGGACACTTTGAACAGTTAACTATTGTTACATGTTTAATAACCTTAAATATTTTTAAATAATTATGTAAGTATTGAAGGCATACAAAGAAATAACTCTCCCACAAATTGCCTACTAAGGTCATTCACTTAAAGTCAGATTAAGTGAAAGCTTGGATTTTATTTCAAAGCTAAAAGTTACTTTATATAACTACACAGGATAATGAAAAATTGTTTTTCAGTTTTGAAGACTTATAAAGTAACAACTTTCCCACAATCTGCCCACGGCGGCTGTAACTGTAAAGCTTGATTTTTATTTCAAAGCTAAAACTTACTTTACATACCTTCATCACATAATGAACAATAGTTTCCCAGTACTGAAGACTTACAAATTAAAAACTTTCCCAAAACCTTCATTTTAAAATTTTTTATTGAGCCGTACAAACAATAAAGACTTGGTTTCTTTTTCAGCTATTTAAAACATGTAAAAGTCTACAGGCTCCTAAACTTGCTTCAGGAGAAATGTAGCTATCTTAAATATTTAGAGTGAGTAGCCAGTATTTGTTGTATTTATCCAATTGCCATTAAACCGTTACATATTTTTAGATGGTTTTGCTGGAAAGAAAAATGAATAATTGCCAAACAATACTTACAACTTGTATGGTTGAAAATCGGGCGGCCGTGGATTTTCAATAGTCTTGACTTTGGGAGCGGGCAGGGAGTCGGGATTGACGGGCACCTGGACCCCGCGTTCCCAGTCTTGTTTCCACGTGTCCGTAATTATCCAATACTCGCTTAGCGTCAAAGGCTCCGAGTCTGGTAGCTTCATGGCGCTGATGAGATCTTTCCTGAAATTTTTAGGTACACATGGTAAGCTACACTATGCTTCTGTTTTGTTCTAATACCATCTTTACAGTTTCTTTGTTTATATTAAGAACTGTTAAGTTATACATATTACAGAAACACAACGAAAATTTAACATACATTAACAAATTCAGATGTACAGACAATAGCACGTTGGACTATCCCAAAACGTCGAAATTTTGAAATCTATATCAAATATCAAAAGTTTTATTTTAATTGGAGACTTTTAACAGTGTTGTACAACTTGACTGTTGTATGTCAAATTTCTACAAAAAAATTTGACCTTATAAATTGGGTATAAAAATCAAAATCAATTTTAAAAAATTTACAGTTTTGGGTGGGACTGTACATGATAATTCGTCCTCCAAAAATCACAATAGTGAAGTTGATTAAAATAACAAGTACTTAATATAAGAACTTGTTACTAATATGTCCAAGTCTATTAACATTAAAAAGTGTACAATTCAACATTTATCTTTACAAAAAAATATGGTGGCACTATTCTTTTTGCTGATCTGTAACAGTACAGCGTCCTATAATGCAAGCCAGCGAAAGCCCCATTTTATATAAACATCAACATTTGTCATAATACAATAGAGATACAAGCAATATTTTAAGAATGTATTTTTTCTCTGGCCCCATTGAATTTTAAATAACAAGGTTCAAGAATTTTTTATGACATTTTTATATATTACCTCTTATCCTTTGTAACAAAGCCAAATCTGTACGAAGTATATTTGCTCAATATACCAGGACCTTGTTCTTTATTTATTTATTTTACCTTTTATACAAAATTAAGTAATGTTAGTAACAACTTGCTTACTGCGCTTTTGCAAAACAAAAGGTAATATAGCTGTGCTGCAAGCAATGCATTCAATAAATTATTATTTATTTATTGTCTCTTCTTAATATTAATTTACTAGTCTTAGTCTCTGTTACCAATTTACAATAAGGGATTTGTTTACAATCTTGTTTTTTATGTAAATCTAATCTTACATTTCATATGAATTTTATAAGCAGTAGCAATTAGAAACAAAATTCAATGACCACTAACTTTAGAGCAAATTATAGAAACAAAGCTTTTTAACACCATTTTGTTAATTAACATTTATATTGAACTTTACTACTAAGTTGTTAAATGAGCAAATAACACTATGGCGAATCACATACCAAAAACACAAATACATGTGCTGCAACACAATTGTTTTACATTTTGATATGAAGGAGCACTCTGTCTATTGGTGTACTGGTATTTAAAAACAGGTGTACGATAAAAGTATTGTGTGATGGATTACCAAATTCGTAGTTTTGGTATGTGTTGTACATAATAAATATGACAACAATATTTTTAAGTACAATATCATAAACATTTTCAAAGTATTGCAATAAGCTTAATAGAATTACTATAGTCTTAATAATTCGCTTTTGAAATACATAGGTACCATACAAATGGTTGATAATCATACAGTTTACTGTTAAAAATTGTTATAAAATACACAATTTTAGAAGTTTTATTATAGTTTACATCAATAACATTGTAAAAATGTATTTTTTACTATACACTGCCTGTCTGGTAATTTGTAATAACAAGTATAGTATATGATTTTTAATTTATTATTAGACAAACATTTCTAGCTTAATTCATAGAAATTTAAGATTGTCAGTAAAAGTACATAGTTGATGACACCCATTGGCTTGCTGCGTAGTTTGGTTATAACCATGTTGAACTTTTCAACAATAAGTTGGCAATCAGGTTAGTAAAATTTAATTAAATAATTAGCAAAATACTTCAATTTTTAATTGTGTTTCATTTAGCAATATTAACAATAGCATGTAGTCTTTACAATTGAAATATATATTTTATTATTTTGGTTATCCAGCCAGTCTTATTTAAGTACTTTTTCATATAAGGGTTTTGATTTGATATGGAATCACTTTTGACTTTTAGTAACTTTAATATTGGCACTATCGCATGGACTCTGCTCAAGCATAACTCTATAAACACAACACTATTGTAAATAAGATTAAGCTTTGTCATACATAACATATTAATATTCGCAGAGCTTTAAACACAAATCAATCATTAATACCAAACTTAAACTTTTACCCAATTCCAAAACATGAACACAAGTATAAAACTAATTTATTAAGTATTTCAATTACTACTTAAGTTTATGCTGTCAATTGCTGTAAAGCCAGACACAATAGTAATTAAATTCTTACTTGTTAGTAGGTTTTCTCACAGACAAGAGGATAAACCACTATCTTATTTTTGTTTTAGATGAGGCAGATAATGGCAACATTATTTTTTAAATTAGGTTTCTATTTTAAGCCATGTTAAGGAATAACAGGGCTTTATTATCTAATATTCAAAATACTCATAAAAGCTAAATATTAATATTTATTATGGAGAATGTTGTTATTATTTTTAAATACATTCTTAAAAATAACTTATGTAATTGCTAATATATTAAATAGAATAACTTAGCAAATAATCACATTCATTTTCGCTGAAGCTACTTACAATTTAACACCAGTAAGTATATTAAATTAAACCTGAAATTACAATTGACAAAGGAAGCACCACAGGGCGAAATTTCACACAAACCTGAATAGTTCAGCTGGTGCCTCAGAGGCACTTCTGTTATAAATTGATGCCATCTTGACGTCAGGTCGGAGCTGCCAGAGAGCGTCCTCAGGCTCTGTTCTGCGGCGCTTGGATGTGCCTGGTTCTTCACCACGCACCCCAGTTGCCCGCTTGGTGCCTCTCATAGACATCTCTCTCTGTATTTCCCCAACCTACATGTTCATGATCCATCTACAACTTTACACTTGGACCTCGGTAGCAACATTGTGTAGAATGTCACATTGTTCACTACATGATGGCACTTCAATATGGTACAATGCAAATGGTACAACCTGAAAAGAAAAATATTTCATGTTGACAAGCTAAAATTGTTTTCTTTCCTAAAAATGTCCTATTCACTTGAAATCATTGTTAAAATGTAGGCACCAACCACAAAAGATCTACCATCCTACTTGGTGAAAACTTTCATGCTATGCTCAACAACAAAACAGTAGGCAGTATTATAATTCATTGCCTTTGAGTTGGTAATGAGAGTGCACATAGCCTTTTTAATCACTTCAACGAGATATTATGAAGAAAAGGCAAATTGACATAGGGAACAAAAATGTCAATTCAGGATTCAACAATGACAAAGTTGCAGGTGCTTAGAATTACAAGAGATCGGACTTTTACCTATAAAATTCTGACGATCTCATTATTCAAAGCGAATCTTAATCATTTCAATGAGAAATATTGTTAGATTAATCGAAATTTCCGTTTGACGTTTCACTTTATTGCAAGGGTAAAATGTATGGCGGGCCTGAGAGCCCTGCAGCCGAGTAAATAGCGGCAGCACGGACGCTGTCACTGCCCATCGCGCATTTCCCTTGCACGTAATACGGAAATACAAAATACACTCACTTAACACAACTTTACAGCCAAATATATCCATTCTTCTGTAATTAACCGTAAATATTTATCTCACGGGTAGTCTCCATTATTAGACTACATAACAAAATTGACAACATAGATAGCAGCACTGTTTTGTTGCCAGATTGACATGAGACCTACGCATCATTCATTTCGATCTTTTGCACTGTAATTGCATACTAGGAAATATTCGATAACGCTATAAAATCTTTCTACAACGTAATTATGTTCAAATATCTCACATTTTACATACATTTTCTGTAACAGACATTTGGCGCCATTGATCCAAAAAACCACTATGGTCACGTGACTATGTACGAATCACCAACGCAAGCCAAGTAAAATGGCCAAAACGCACATCGAGTTCATCTAATGTCATAGGTTTTGAAAGGAACTTGCCGCATAACGTATACATTTAGAAAAGTTTTTTAATACATGAAAGCTAACAAGAAACCAAACACGAGCACATATTCAATAAACATCGGTTTTGTCAGCAAGTAACACAATTTATCAAGAATTAGTTACAACATGAACATTAGAACGACAGATATCAATAAGCAGTTTCCGAAATCAGCCACCAGTTGGCGTTGTTCTTCAAAAAAATTGGTACAATGTTGCAAGTAGTAAAAATAGTCCGGTTTTTCATTCAATATTCTTATGATTTATATTTATTACCTCTAAAGACATAAACATATTAATTTTTTCTTTCGGTATCATACAAATATGATTAGATAAATAAATGGTTTAGTTAGTTTAAAATTTGCACTATAAATTGGGTTTTGTCACTCTGTGTTACCAACTGCAAAATATATATACTAGAATTCATTGATCCCAATGTTGTACAATTTTAATTAAAATTACAAAACTTAATAGCATTTAATTTAAAAAAACTATTTATTATAATAGGTTTGAAAGTTTGAAAAGAATTTTACTATTTATTTTTATATGAATAAACTTGAACGCTGTCCTAACATAACACGTCGTATCGTATTCTCCTTTCACTTTGCGGTACACAAAAATCATTGACTCATCCATCGCTATTACTTACATTCTTTGGATCATATTCTGTGCTCATTGTATTGTAGGTATTGTTATAATCGCAGACCGCAATATTTTACATTTTGGCATAGATACCTACTAAGTAGTTATTATTATTACATGAATGTTTTCTATGGCCTCATCGCTCTACAGTACCTAAGTACCTACCTACCTACTTACTTTTTTTTGGAAAATTGTACATAGGTACTTACGAACTTACTTACTAGGTAAGTAGCAAAAGTAGGTAAGTACCTAGGTGTTAGTCATACCTACCTAGTAACGAAAAAATGTCTTTTCTCAATGCTGATCAAAACACTGTTAAACCAACATACGAATATAACACTACAGTAACAGTCGTAGGATTATCCACATACTTAATCCACAATATTATCTTTCCACAACTGTTTTGATTTTGTTGGTACTAGGCGCCTGTCTTATTGATCGGCATAACCTACCTATCTTATCAAAAGAGTTACAGGTACTTACTTGCCATAGTTACTTACATAAATAAAGGTAAGTAGGTATATCAGTTTATAGAACTTTATTCTCATTCTTTAATTTCTCAAGTATATTCTGTGTAAAATCACAGAATAAATAATAGTACGTATAATGGGCACCTACATATTTTGTACCTACCTACCTATGTTGCAACGTTCCTTCGGTCGCTCCTTGGTCGACTACAACCAATACAACAGATAATAATACCATGTTTTTATATTAATTTACGGAAAAGCACTATATGCTTTCATCCCATATCACATAATGATAATTGGTGATAAGACCGAAGATGAAAGCGCACTTGACCCGCAACCCTCAACTACCGAGGAACTTGGCATTTTATCTCTCACTGGCGGAAGTGAACACAACAATGCTACAAACATTAATGTTATGGCGACATATTTAAATAAGATGGTGCTGTTAGGCCAGGCGGACTTAAATTGCCCTACCACCCACAGACTAGAAAGACCCAGTGTTTTTGATCGGCGGTGTAAAGCACTAAACCAAAGAGGCGGTTAGAAAAACATTGCAAACACAAAACAGAAAACCAAACCTTCTTTTTTACTTTTTGCTGTAATTCTTTATAATGGAGACCTCGGACCAAATATATTTGGTCCGAGATGGAGACCGTTGGCGCTACTAGAATATTAAGGTTGATTTTACTATCTCGGGCCCGGGCGTACTTTCCACTAGCGGGCCGTCTCCGTAGGAATTCGGAGTCTGCTGTACGTGCTCCCGATAACCACCCTGGCGACAAGTTATGGGATGGAGGCAAGGAGTTTTAGTGGGTAGGGCCCCTCTTCACCCGAGTCCCTGTCGAGGCCTTCAGACCTGGACAGGGAAGCGGGCGCTGGGGGTCGCCACTAATCAGAGGGCTTCCCCAGGCCCGTTATGTATATCCGTAAACAGGATTTCTCCTTGTTTAAAAAAAGGTAAGTATAGGTAAGTAAGACGTATATCGTTTATAATAATACAATTTTCTTATTTTACACCTCCTATCCTTCTCCTATTATCGTTATCTCCTCATCATCATCAGTCTTTAACCCCTTGTCTGTCACAAATACTAGAAAGCTTACCATATAATTGGCTATTTGACAGTTGTAACAATAAATTATGAAATATGTCGGAAATGGTAGGTTATGATTTAACGTTAATTATCCAATAGTTTTTTTATTAAGATGATTTGTAAATATTTTATTTTTACAAAATAAATTTGCGATTTTTATCTGTGGATTACAAGACCCGAAACACGGGCGGCCACTCGGACCAAGTGATATTTGGTCCGAGGGCGGCCATGATTGAGCTTCATGTGACGTCACATTTCACAAAGTATACAAAAACCTCAGAACAATAACTACCTCGGACCAAATTTGGTCCGAGATAACTACAAAAACTATCTGTCAGGCTAGCAGGCCGCAGGTTTCAAATGTGACGTCACTGAGCAAAATGTCACGTGACCAACCGCTTTCGCACGAAATTTGAAATCAATAAAAAAAATATATTTTTTTCTGTTAAATAAAGCTTTTTCGAGAAAGAAAATATTGTACGGGGTATAAAATAAGCGTTTGTAATTTTTTTAATACTTTTCAAAAACTTATCAATTGAATTTCTATTGTGTCCGGTATTATAACAGCTGAGCTCATGTAAGTCCTACCCCTACGTCTCCAGGATCATCAGGCCTTCTCACTTGGAAAGAACAGGGCCATAGCCCTATCACATATTTTATTTTTAAAAGTTCTGTTATTAATGGCTTTTTGCACTAACAGCGTAACTGCAAGATCAGGTAATCCGATGATCTCATATGTCCTCAGGTAGAATTAAATAAAACGTAGATTAAACTAAAAACAACTAACTAAGCACAAAACTCTAGAGACCATGCTGGAGACTATTGGGGCCATTGCAGCCTTTTCTACGATGTAGGTACCTTGTGGTGTGACCATTAGCCGAAAACTTTTCTGTGTTAATAAAACCTTCGACTTGTGGATGGATATGTATACCTACCTATTCATACAACATTTCCGCTGTCACACGATTGACACGATGTTCTATGCACACAAATGTATGCATTATTGTGCTCCCAATGGTGTGTTTTATTTGCGAGCGTGCGAGTGATAAGATAAGATTGAAATTGCGCCCACAAATCTACAATGAAAAACTTGAATGCGCGCTCGCATGGCGACTATTATTTATTCTGTGGTATACTACCTTACCCTCAAATCCTTCAATACAATAATATGTTATTAAGCAATACTTATATTATTACGTTAAATTGAATGAACCCATTATTAAATTTTTTCATGCTACAACATTGCTGATTCACAACCGATCAATAACTTCGCGAGAGCAAGATAACATAGGTTTGGCTGCAATTCTATGCATGGTGATGGTATAGTGACTTGCTCTGATTGCAATGTTTATCTATCTCATACCTTCAATATTTTCATGTTAGTAGAACTTCCATAAATATCCTAATAGAATATGAACTATACCAATTATTATTGTGAAGTAGGTATGTTTTAAATGTTACCTGATGCATGTATTTGTATTCTGATATAGGAGGATTTTTTTTTATTAGGTATACCTACCTACACGTTATTTATCCCCAAAGGGTTAGAGAGACTTAGGCAAGGGGACCACAATAGCGGGGCACTGCCACAATCTATAAAGACTGTCACACACAGTCCACGACGTTTCATCAAATAGCAACTGCACATGACGCTCACGCAGCGTGATAGTGCTGGGCCCTCGGACCAGGCTGGGCCCATCGCCGCTTAGACGTAGTGATTAAATCCTCTTTGGCCGCTTTGTGCTGTTGGATGCACGTTGGATGTATGTGAATGTGATCTTAGCACACAATAACTAATACTACGTACAGAAGGTTCACTCTCTAACGACTTTCACGCGAAATTGAAGCTTATTGTGTGATCCGAGCGTTCATATTCCGTTAAAGCAACGCTGACTCGATATGGATTTGACGTCATGACGTCACAGAGCGAGGTTTAGTGTGTTACCAGACCAATCGATCGATCGTCGATCGAAGTTGATCGGCTGGTCTGGTAGCTTTAATCGATCGACGGATACCGTTTGACTAACCAATCGATCGATGACGGTCGGACGACGTTGATCGATAGGTGTGGTAGCTTTAATCGATCGACGGATACCGTTCGTCTAACCCATCGATCGACGGTCGGTCGACGTTGAACGATTAACCCCGGCTATATTCCATAAGTTTCTTTCGAAATGTATTCAGAAGAGGACTCGTTGTTCTTGGCCAGTACGATGTTGCTCGTAGGTACTATTATTACGAAGACGCAAATTAACGCAGAAGAATCTGGATGCTGCCGTTTTTCAAAGCCAAAGATCGCTTATTTTATCCAAATGACCTTTTAAGCAGCAGTTTTTGTTTTTTTTTTTGTCCGTAGCGATAGTCAGGAATTTCAAAGTTGTTTTTTTTATTAGACAACAGAAAACTAGCTACATTCAAAAATATCTTGGGGGAGGAAGGGACGGGTATGGAGAGGGTACGGACGGTAGTGGTAAGTAGAATAATTGTTTATTTTTCCTAAAAAGAACCAAAATAAATAAATAACCTAACATAACCTCAAAATTAAAATATCTTTAAAGCTATGCATTTCCGCACTTTGGCTCCCCTCCCCCTCTCCTTCCCCCCTTTTTCGGTGTTGCTTAATCTAAAGTGCTTCCCAAGGGGTTTGGGGGAATATCATTTAGCATTTAAACGTTCATATTATCATCACTCATTATCATCAACTTTAAGCATAATCAATGAACTCTATTATTACGACTAGTATCCATGGGCACGAAATAAATTTATAAAAAAGTGAAGCGGCCGGCGCGTCTAATCACACAGGGGCCCAAGTCTGCTAATTTACGAATGGCATAATTGAATCGCATTGTAATTGTTTGACACATTTGGTATTCTTTTACTCATTTAAGAATACCAAATGTGTCAAACAATTACAATGCGATACAATTACGATTCAATTATGCCATTCGTAAATTAGCAGACTTGGGCCCCAGCTCGGTCTAACACCCAATCCATTCTACCGGTCGCTTGTAGATCGACATCGATCGATTGGTCTGGTAGAAACTATCGATCGACGTCGACTAATCCATTCTACCATCGATCGATGCCGTCGATCGACGATCGATCGATGCCGTCGATCGACGATCGATCGATTGGTCTGGTAACACCCTAAGGGATACGCGCGCGCGCAGGGATTAGTTTAAAGCAGAGTCACAAACAAAAACTAAACCACATTGTCTACCCAAAACCTAACACTGGCTATATCATAGCAAGCCATCAAATAAGAAATTGAATTAAAGAGTTAAGCAACTCGGCGCTCAGTGTTCGGTGCGTCGGTCGGTCGCGAGTGGCAAGCTTTACTACCATACGCGTAGGCGGCCTGCCTGGGAGGCGCGCCGGCGGAGGAGCGTACCTAAACTGCGAAGTGACACCCCCCTGATTTTAGTCACCTTTTACAACATTCTAGAGAAGAGATGGGTTTGTAGCATTCACAGAACAGTTATGTAATTCGTGGTAGCATCATTTTAATAATAAACCGCTCTGATTTTAATCACTCTTTCGAAAGTGATGGAGCATGTGGTGAATAACCAACTCTTGGATTAGGTATGTCAAAGTCAAATTATTTATCATAAACCTTCACAGGCGCTTATTGACGTCAATACTAATAAAAAAAACAGTTAACTAAATTGTAGTTATGACCTAGTAACCAAACTAATGAACTAATCTAGATTAAAACACTTTTTGTTTTAATATAAGTACCACCTAACTAATCTACCACCAGTTCGGATTTTGGGAGAGCCTTCGACTGAGAAGCTGACAAGAAACTCAGGCCTTTTTTTCTCCCTCTAAGTAACAATCCTTTTAACGCTGATAAGTTTCATCGAGTCGTTCCTACGACTCGATGAAACTTATGAGCGTTCGTCAGTACCTACGGCTTTCGACACGGTCATGTACTCGTGGTCTGATGATCTTCTTGTATACCTATTCACATCCCTATGGGCACATTTACCTTAAAAAAACGTGACTTCGAAGTTAGAAATTAAAACATCTTTAAAACCTTGTTCGCACTAGACGAGGGTAAACGGCCCCACAGACGATCAGTTCGCCTGCAGGTATCGGCCTGTTAGTGAGTAGTACAACGCACGGGCGGCGGCGGGCGGCTATATAGTACTAACTGACAGGCTGATACCTGCCGCCGGGCGCCACACACGATCAGTTCACCGGCACACCGGCAGGTATAAGCCTGTCAGTTGGCTTATACCTGCCGGCGCGCCCCACACACAATCAGTTCGCTTGGAGGTATCAGCCTGTCAGTTTCGCCGCCGCCCGTGCGTTGTACTACCGACGTCGCTTTTGCATCGGTTCAGACGCTAAGGCTGGCCTCACACAGCCGGAATCGCTTTCTGAATTAAGAATCTGAATTCAGATTCTTAATTCAGAAAGGCCGGAATACCATACAATATCAGTATGCTCCTCACACATGCTGATTTTTTCAGAATCTGAATTTCTCAGATCGATCTGGAAGAATGAGCTGACGAGCGTCCGGAATTCCGTGTCTGAATATTTAAGATTCTGAATTCAGAACGCGCGTATTCCCATACATTTTATATAGAGCAGCACACACATGCTGGAATTCAGATTCTGAATTATTTCAGTGTTGCCATTTTTAGTAAGATCCTGCTTTTTTAGCATTTTTAAAAGTAAATTTTAGATATTTAGTTTGTATGTTATCTTATTGATACCTTGCTTTAATAGCGTTTAATTTTCGATGTACTTAAATTCTTAAAAATTATAAAGGTACGAGGGGCGTTCAAAATATTCTCGGTATGTGGATAAAAACAAACAAGTACGAAAAGTTTGATATTTTTATTTTTCAATATACTCCCCCCCTATGTTCATACACTTATAAGATCGATCAATTATTTTTTTTAATCCCTCATAAAAATATTTTTTATCTTTGGTGTAAAAATGCTCCTCCACGGCCGTCTTCAACGCTTCATCGTCAGAAAATTTATTTCCACGCAGATCCTTTTTAAGATTGGGGAACAAAAAGAAGTCGCTTGGGACTAAGTCCGGACTATAGGGTGGATGAGTAATAGTTTCAAACCCACATTCAACAATAGCTGCCTTGGCAATATGAGCAGTATGGACAGGGGCGTTGTCATGCAGAAGCAGAACACCTTTGGTTAACTTTCCTCGCCTCTTTTCTTTGATCGCATCTCTTAATTGACGTATAACGTTAGCGTAGTACTGCCCTGTGATATTTACACCTTTTTCTTTATAATCGATAAGCAAAACTCCTTCACAATCCCAAAATATTGTGGCCATGACCTTGCCAGCTGACGGGATTACCTTGAACTTCTTGGGATGAGCTGAACCCTTAATGTGCCACTGCATGGACTCCTGTTTGCTCTCTGGGTCATAATGATGAACCCAGGTTTCATCTCCAGTAACTATTTTTTGCAGCACCTCATCGGGATTTTCACCACACAGGTCGATAAAATCTGAACAGCAAGCCACACGCATATCCTTTTGAAGAAGCGTCAGCATTCGCGGAACCCATCTTGCACTTACTTTTGACATATTAAGATGGTCATGTATAATGTCATGTACAGTACCAATAGAGAGATTGGTTACTTGAGCTATAGATTTTACCTTCACTCGGCCGTCTTCCAATATAAGTTTTTCCACTTTATCAATATTTTCTTGTGAGGTAGCCACTACAGACCGGCCAGGTCTAGGGTCATCTTCAATACTCTCCCTTCCACGCTTAAATTCGCTTGACCATTTTTGAATAGTAGATAAAGAAGGAGCAGACTCACGGTAAACACAATCCATTTCCTCTTTTATGGTTTTTTGATTTTTACCCTGTTTTGTCAAGAATTTTATGACGGATCGGTGCTCTAATTTCGTTAAAATTGTTAATTCGCTCTTGGTTGTTCGGCAATTGCAGAAAAACAAAAGAACATCTCGGTTCCAATTTTACTTTTTTTTAATGTCAATGGATGAATCTTAGCGGCCAGTAACAAATATATATATAAAAGAGGTTGTAACGTATCAATACCGAGAATATTTTGAACGCCCCTCGTAAATATAGCAGTTTTGGTGCATTTTTATAAACAACGCTTAGCAGTATTAGCAGGATTTACCATAATTTTTTATATTTATATTTATTTTTATAAAATTTTATAGCAATATAAGCTTCTATTGAAACTCATTATTATGGTTAAACTAGATAATGGCTAAATATACATAAACATAGAAAAACACCCAGACCCGAAATCAATTAAGAAAAACAGTTTTCTCTAAATGGACTCGCCGACCGGGAATTGAACCCGGGACCTCAGAGATGGCGCGACGCCTGTCCCGGCGCGCTTACCACTTGACCACGGAGGACGTCAATTGGTAGGAACAGCGAAAAAAAATAGCAACCCTGGTTGAAACAGCAAGCGGTTAACATCTCAGAGACGTTTGCATATGCCGGGAGTCACAAGACTACTGATCAATCTGAATTTTTAAGAATGTGTGAGTCATGGTGCCGGAATTCAGAATCTTAATTCAGATTCTGAATTAAGATTCTGAATTCCGGCTGTGTGAGGCCAGCCTTACTGACAGGCCGATACCTGCCTGCCTGCAGGCGACCTGGGGGGTTACTCTCGAACGCAAACTCAATCTTAATACAATTCCAATGCGATTAATAAGTATCGATATTAGGATAAGTAAAGATAATTCCGGAACGCCATCTCGATAATAATTTGTTCAATCAATTTCCACGCAATTTAATTCCAATGTGGCGCTATTGTCGCTTACGAAAGTACCATTTGACATTATTTAGATTTGTGATTGGAAATTGATTAATGCAATTCTGTTTCAAGAGTAGCCTACCTGATCGTCTGTGGGGCCCTTAAGTTGGGATAAAATGTTTACTAGAAAATAAAATCAACCAGTCTTAGGAAAGCTTGAATGGGATTCGAACCCTGACCTTTGGATTGCCGGTCCACGGCTTTCTAGTAAATATTTTATCCTATATCTATATAGCATTGTGAATGAAAAAAATTTCAATAACAAAGAGTAGGTAAGTTAGTCGAAGTGCGAGTACATTGCTTTGCTAGTTTGATTATTTTGAAATTAGTTTTAATTAGTCTAAGTACCGAAGCAATGTAGTCCGACTTCGACAAAAATACTTCGCCTAGTGCTATCATGATTTAATAGTAAGTACCCAGCTAGCAAAATACCCTTAGAAACGAAAGCTTTTAAGAGCAATGTCCTAAATAAATTTTATATACGTTCTGATTAAGATAGATACTCTAATAATGGCATATCATAAGTCTATTTAGGCCATAAGAGCTTAGATACTTGTAAAAAATACTTTTAGAAGTATTTAAGAAAACGAGAAATGACATCAATAAGACCAGTAGTGTTATAAACGCACTCTGTAAGCCTAATTCTTAATTAATACTTATACATGCACTATGTAAGTACACTTAATCTTAAAAGTGACTTATCAAAGTATTTTATTAGAAATCGGCTGTTACACTTATAACTTATTCTTACAGACGTGTATAAGCAAATTTTATATAATATTTATTAGAGCAATAGTATTATACACGCACTTTAACTATAAGCCTAATTGCCCTTGAGTCTTAATTAACACTTATACATGCACTTTGTAAGACCACTCGATCTTAGAAGTGACTTTACTAAGTGTTTTGTTAGATATCGTCTATTACTTATAACTTATTCTTAAAGATGTATATAAGCTTACTTTATATAACATTTGTAAGAACAGTAGTATTATATGCGCACTTTATAAGCCTAATTACCCTTATTCTTAATAAACTCTTATGAATGCATTTTGTAAGATCACTCGATCTTAGAAGTGACTATTGTAAAAGATAGTAAAGAGTACTAGCACGTTAAATGTCTTAGAAACTTAGATAAATTGCAATTAGAATTCTAATGCATTGCAAAAAAGTCAAAAGATGGTCGACCAGGAACTTCGCTGTTTGTCTTTCAGCCTACTTTTACTTTAATAAGTAAACCCTTAAGGTTATAAGCAATGGCCGCGTGGGTTAAAAAATGTGGTTGAATTTGATTTTAGAAGTGCAGTGTAAACCTTATACAATGGTAATGCACTTATTTTGGTTCTGTTAAAGCCACTATAAGGCATGATTGGTGATAATGGTGACGTTTCCATTTTTTCATTTTTAATATAATATTTTTTATTATTAAAGATACATTGTTGAAATGGCCCGTAAAAATATTGTGATTGTTATTTCAAAATACTCGATAAAATCGACTTCGCAATTAACTAACAGTTAGTAATGCGTAATAAACATGAAATTATACTTACACATTTTGTAGGAAAGTAAATTAAACAGGACAATACATAATACTTACGTTTTTAATACTCTTCTTATTATTCAAAAAAGTTTCACGAGCACTTGGCAATCCTTTCGGCGGACTGTGATTACATGTGATTACATGTCTTACTAAAGCTCGCAAAGAGCACTACAAGTAATATCACACTTAAACAGCATTAGTAAGTGCATTATAAGTTTAAATGCCCATAAAGAATGCCATTGTAACTCATTTGTAAGTCTGTTTGGTATTATTAAAGCATAAACAAGAATTTTGTAAGATTGGAAATACACTTCTCGAGACCATTTTAAGATATATTTAAGGGTAAATAGACTTATTAAGTGCGCCCAAATCCACACTTATAGCAGTCTATCGGAGTTATATAAGACTGGTAAAATTATACTCTTGGGATGTGTGTAAGAGGAAATTTTGCTAGTTGGGTACTTACCTACTTATTGGAAGTCTCGTCGACATTACAAAAGAGGTTCACGGATCCTAAATAAAAGGATAATTAAGTATAAAAGGATTATAATTCAGAGAACAAATAAAAAAGTGGCTTTGTAAAAACAGAGAGAGACAAAAGAAGAAGGAAGATGGAGTATTGTTCTCATCTACGGGCTGGGA
The DNA here is from genome assembly GCA_963921215.1 of Scoparia ambigualis. Classification (NCBI taxonomy): domain Eukaryota; kingdom Metazoa; phylum Arthropoda; class Insecta; order Lepidoptera; family Crambidae; genus Scoparia; species Scoparia ambigualis. The sequence continues at coordinate 10,305,976 of OY992501.1, forward strand.
GCCCCAAGTGGCGATATTAGCATCGATAGCCTTGATACCCAAAAGCACAAAAAACGAGCTTCGCATTCGTTTCTTCCGACCTGTTGGATATTGATTTGGTTCGCGTCAAAGATGCTCAATGATGAGGTTCTTTAAGAAGCGTGTAATTCGAGCTCTCAATGTCGGTGACGCATGAACTGATCCACGGATGCTGCAGAGGTCCAAAGGCGGCGATGACCACCTTCCATCAGGTCAGGAGTGCAGGTCGAAGCTATGACTTGAAACTTGTTGATGTCTTCTCGAAACAAAATAAATTAAAGTTTTTACGTACGTAACTACGTATACTTTTTTGTTACCTGTTGTAGATGGAATGAAACGCTTACGTTTCTGCATGATTATTACATTTTATTGACGCCATAACATTTAGATTCCGTTAACAGACCATAAATATGTATGAAAATTTAAACAATTATAATAAATCTAAAAATAAAAATAATAAATATAAGTTCATTTTATTTTCCAAATACTGCTTTTAAAGCAAATGTAGGTGGTTTTCATAAAATTCTTCTAGTTTACACAAACATTAGACAATTTCTTACATTGTTATAATAGTGTTATGAAATTAATGATATAGATATTATTTTATAAAACCTGCTAGAGGATTTTCTACATATTTAGTTTTAATTTACATCACGAAAAACGTGGAATGATATTGGGGAAGAGATTCAAAGGTACATTTTCAGGTGCGAACAGAAACTTATACACTAGTTTGAACTGTGATACAAGTGAATTATTTATTTGTACTAAATACGAAAAACCTAAATTCCAGTAAATTCATTATTTCACGTTACATCTTAACCAATTTATGATATAGTACCTATGCGAGAACGTACACACACCAGTAGAACAAGCTATCCAAAACAGTCACATTTCTTCAATCGATATTGATCCGTATACGGTAAAACGTTGAGTTCAAAATTTATTGTAGAAATTTGATTTTTTGTTGTAGGTAGATCTGAAGGTGTCTGTACCTATAAAACAACAAATCTTATAAAACTGGAATATCCGCCACTACTCTACCGGGCTGCGGCAGATTGGAGGTCAGAGATGGCGATTGTCTTGTTGTTGTCAGTATAACCAATCATGTAGATAACGTTTAATCAAAGATTTGGGTTAGAGGTTGACATCATAATATATTATGGTATTTCCATTTTTTAAGCTATCTTTCTTTTATTTTTTACGTACCTTTCTACGTCCTCGATAAGCAAAAAAGGAACAATACAGAATTAACGCTAAATTATAGTAAACATTGTGTTGTTAATGTTACAGCACAAAAATGACAGTTAGTTTGTAAGTCACCGACCTCCGGTTGGCGCTAGCTATTTTGAGTTTTCCTATTTGCCCATTGAAGGTAGAGAGAGATACAAAAATAATACAATTGTCAGTGGAAACTATAAGTATACACGAGTTTAGCTTATTGTAGTCATATTTAATTTTATTCTAGGCCCACTGATCTAACCTACACACTAACTAATCGTATCCGTAATATACATACATGTATGATATAAAACCAGTAGATTAGTAACAACACTGATCTTTGTTCAGTGTAGTATATTAGTAAAATTTACAAATTAGGCTACAAAATTAGTTTTACCTTGTAGGCTTGAAGGAGTACAAAGACCATATTTTAGATAAAAATCATATTTGAAATATTTTTACAGTGATATTCGATATATTATGTAGAAGAGTTTAATAAGATTGGCACAGCAACAACTATTTTATCGAATATTATTAATCTAGTGCTCGAAAACATTGTCAACGTTAAAAAAAACCGCACACTTATAATTATTTCTTCAGGACAGTCAAATAACACAATTACTTAAGTAGGTAACAAAGTTTTTGGACATAATTTAGTAGTTACGTCTTAGTTACAGATTCCCACGACATGCGTTTTTTATCAGACTTTAATTTAAGTAAATTCTAAATACAAAACAGCATTATAATTATTATTATGAAAGTAAACCAACCTTGGGTTCGAGTATCACTCACTAATGCGGGTGTCATGAAAAACATATTGTTTTAAACCTTGTCCGTGGACTATTGTCCACGGATAAGGTTTACAATATACTTATAGTGATAATTGATTTATTAAAAACTTCAGACTTAAATAAATATTGATGTTTTACCTTTAGAAATCCTTTTGTAATTATACAATTATGTAAGGCAGCAAAATAATAATACCCATAGAAATACTACTCACTCAGCTTAGTCCAAAAATAATGGCGCTACCTGCAAGCAGTCATGCGCCTGGTAAATATGTCAAAACGTTAGTTTAATGTAAAGTAGCTCAACTTTAATTGTGGTCATCATAATAAAACTTAAAATATACTGGCTGTCAGCAGCTATTTATAATTTAATCAGAAGAATTTTCCATAACATCAAAATATCACAGACGTATAATACGTCTGTGCAAAATACATATATTTCTTAATAAGTATAAAAAAATTGTAAAAGTAGGTAAGTAAATAGTATTTCTATGCTTAATATAATTTCGTTATATAAACGCAAACGAAGAATAAAATCAATTAGCCTATTAAAATAAAGTGATTTGAAATTGCTACAGTTATTTGTCTGTAATTAGGTAATTACTTTTTTTCCCATAATTATAAAAAAACTAAGTATAATTTTAATTACCTAATTGTGCTGATTTGATACGAGAGTAATTAATTCGTTGCATTTTTATTTTAATATTTAACTAAATATTTTAAAGTAAACAGTCAGTATTATAAATGAATTCGCATCAAGCGTAATGCTTAAAAAGGTACAGTACAAACAGTAGTAATTATATACTAAGAATTATAACTTATAATAATTATTGTGACCTTGGAAGTTTTAGAATGAACTAATGGCACTCTTTATTTCGTACAAATTCAGTTCGTTTATTCGAATATTAATATAATGATATATATATATATATATTATACTCTGTCGATACATTATTACAAATCGTAAAGCAAATTAGACATTAGCCGACTCAGAAACGAAAAGAATGCATAATTTAACACATACTATAAAAGGAATGGTATTTTATTAGGAATGGGCGAAAATCTACCAGTACCAATAATCTGACTAAATTATTAAAAAATATGAGCCAACTAAATAAACTGAATTATTTAAAAATATGAGCCAATTAAATAAACACTCTGACAAAGTAAATATTTTAAAAGGTAACACAACTAGAGTTAATATAATAATACTGATAACCTCTTTCAGGTAACTTCCTTTACATCATACCTAACATCTGGCAGACTCAGATTATTTCATTATTTTTTGTTTTATTTAACAATGAAACAATGATTTATGTTCTTCTAAATGGCAATAAATTCATGCGCTCTTCCAGAAATGTACTTGTTAGTATGTTATTGTTTATTTATTTTATATATAAATCTTAAATTTTTTGTTTAGGTTAAGGGCCCTATTACGTCTCGACTGTGATTTTTGCGTAAAATGCCCTTTTTCGCATATTGTAGTAATTTTGCAGTTGTATTTATCGTTTTTTATCAAAATAGGATAATAAATTCATTTTAAAATCTTTATTCCTCATGAAGTATTCTGGTATAAATTTTACTCAATAATATTATCGTACTCGTAGATAGGAGAAATTCACAGTTAACTTTAAGCGATTTTCGAAGATTTTTGGTTTAGAATAAGATTTTTTACCTATATTAAATCAATGGTTCTAAAAATTCCGAGGCTTCTACGAACTATACGACTATTTAAGAGATAAAAATCTAATTTTTTTATTTCATTTGTTTGAACAGTAGTTCAATCTAGGAGCTCAAAAAAAGTGCCTTAGCGCATTTTATGAAAATCTTACTCTGCAATGTTAATTAAAATTTACAAAAAGAGAGGCCGTTACAAACTATGCCAATAGCTATTCTACACTATTCAATAAGTTCAAACTGTTAATGTATTTTTGTTTCTGAGATCAAGAACGCCAAAATTAGCCATTTTACGCAAAAATCACAGTCGAAATAAAATTATATGTAAGACTGATATGATAATATGATGAATGTTGTTGGTAAATTATAGTTCTCGATTTATCTACTCTTGTTGGTATGATGTTAGTAATTTGGTTTAAAGAGCTTATTAGTATTTTCATATAAACTTGTACCGACAGACAACGGGAGATGTGTTACCCGACCTATTTAGGTACATCAAAATTACTTTTGTATGAATAGTGTTGTACTAATGGATGTCTAAAGCGGGTGCGTATCATTTCATATAATGACAAATGAACTAATTTCAAAGGACATAACGCTCGTTGGATATAATTTTTATGTTTTAAATACACTTCCTATAACAACATTACGTATTATTCATTTGATATAATACTTGTATTCTCTAACAGCTTTTTCTATAAAGCTATATACAAGTGTCGGAAAGGGGGTACTAAGTCGCGGACAGCTGAAATTGCTACTATCAACAGTTATATTGCAAATAAGCTTTGCTAAAAACGTTCACATTTACTTCCATACAAAATAAACTTTTGGTTACGTAATTGAAAAAAGTTCAACCCGGAATAGGGACGGGGCTTAGGGCGCTTGTTGACGAGCCGGTTTCTACCCGGTCCGGCGCCGGGTCGGTGCAGGCTACGCGTGTTGACGAGCACGATTTGTGCCCGGTTCGCAAATGACGACTAGCCGGCTGAAGTGCGGCTTCTTCGGCACACGCCGTGCGTACTTCCGGTACCGTCAACAAAACCTCATAGACTGTCATACGTGACCGCCCGGGTGTAGACACGGCGCGTGCCGGCTTGTGAACATACCTTCGTAGTCTATCATAGATAACTGATGACCGGACGTAAACCCGGTTTATGACCGACTGTAGGCCCGGCAAAAAACCGGCTCGTCAACAAGCGCCCTAACACATGTTAGCTAACGCAAGAAGGCAATGAAATCAAATCTGTCTCTCTCTCAAAGCAGCTGACCGCCAGGGCTACCACAGCGACATTTCTTTTGAAATCTTAAAAAGATATTAATCTAAAATTATCCATTTTTAAGGAAAAAATCTTAGACAAAAGTTATTAACTATCATGTATATTTTACCCTCCTTTCGGGTTAGTACCACCTTTCCGACTGACGTTGTATTGGTAGAATAATCATATTCTAAAACTTGATTTGATATCATTTTTGCTTATAAATAAAAATAGCATTTTAACCCTAAATTGATTTCAAATATTGTCATATAAAGTTAATAAGTTGTGTTTTCGTTAAGGCAAAACCGATTTCACGTAGACTTGTCTGCCCTTCGCTAGAGTGTAATTTAATTGGCTATTTGACAGTTGTAACAATAAAATATGAAATATGTCGGAAATGGTAGGTTATGATTTAACGATAATTATCTAATAGTTATTTTACAAAATAAATTTGCGATTTTTTATCTGTGGATTACAAGACCCGAAACACGGACGGCCATGATAGAGCTTCATGTGACGACACATTTCACAAAGTATACAAAAACTATCTGTCAGGTTTCAAGATAAGTTTCTATATTTATTGAAATGTGACGTCACAGAGCAAAATGTCACGTGACCAACCGTTTTTGCACGAAATTTGAAATCATTAAAGAAAAATATGTTTTATTTTTCTGATAAATAAAGCTTTTTTGAGAAAGAAAATATTGTACGGTGTATAAAATAAGCGTTTGTAATTTTTTAAATACTTTTTCGAAAACTGTCAAGTAGCCAATTTAAGCCCGCGTAGGCGCGGAGGGGCGAGGCGGCCCGCGAGTTGTGGTGGTGAGCGAAAGCCATCTGCGACAATAAGCTCGCGTGGAACCGCCGGAGTCCTGCAGCGCCGTAGCTGTGACAGAAACCATGCCTGCTGCATGCCTGCCTGCATGCTGCAGGCCTGCTTAAACGCTGCACTTTTGCTTGCATGCTGCATGCTTATTACATGAATAATATTTTACATCATTAGATTATTATATCAAAAGTAATATCAAATGAAATAATAGAATCTAAAATTATATTTAATGTTTATTATATTAAGTCAGTTGTTATATCAAATGAAATTATATTGTCTGAACGTTAGACCATAAGTATTTATATCAAACATTACACACCCGTAAAAATAACCATGATTAGAAAAAAAAGTAGATTAAAAATTATAACTGTAGAAAAATTCATTCATTTGAAACGTTAACCCTAAAATCTATATTTATTTAAATCTACTCTTTGTTATTTTTGGTATACATGCTTAACAATCTAATTTTAATAAACCATGATATAGAAGTAACATTAATCTAATAAACTATATTTATTAAATCTTAATAACATTTATAATCTCTATTCATAGTATTAGTATGTTTATATAAGACATTTATCATTTGGTCATTTTGCTGACAAAGTGATTATACTCAACATGGCCATGGATTCTACTGTACGGCCAAAGTCTGTACTACCTACCCACAATACGACTGAAACGTAGATATACTGCAAAATGTTCACGACAATATCACCAAGAGACAGTCAAACACTGGAGTTTTGTCCACAATTCGAACATTAGAGCTCCCTGCCTGCCTAAACACATATTGTATACATTAACATTCCAGTGCATATTTCATTTAAAAAAAAATACCGTGATCGAGCGAGAAAATACAGTGTGCAAGGATAATAAGCGGCACGCTATGACAAATAAATTAAAACTTATTTTCCTTTGTCCTTACATAATGATATTATTTTATTACCCTCGTTTCTCCCCGCACAATACAGATACATACTTACAGCTACTACATTTATTTTATTAACGTGTGATAACGTGATGATGTTTCGAACAAAGTAGGTACCTACCACTTTGTTCGAAACATCATAAATAGTATGATAAATATTTAAGTAGGTTAATTAAAATCGTGGAATGACAAAATACATCACGCGCCCGCTTCCCGGGTGGAGCCAGAGATTCCAGCTTGCCATTCCATCCTGACACACATTATTTGCTTCACTTGCTCTCATGTTCTTATATTCCTCACATATAAAGCCTTTTTGGCATAAAATAACCATTATAATTCAAGTATTCATAATTAAAGATTCGAGTGAAATTATGGAACTCTATGGCCAAAAAATAAAGAGCGAAAAGTTGTTAGCTGTAGGAGTGCATAATTCGATTTGAAGAGTAACATTTTTGAGCACACATTCTTGTCTCAATCCGCGTTCAGTCGCAAAAGGCTCAGACAGGGCGTCATTTAGCCGAACCCTCGATTTCCACTCCTGGTACAGGTTTTGAACCCGAAATATCAGGTGATCCTTATTAACTGATAAAAAAAAATAAGTTATAACGTATATTCGCTTTCTGTTTTCCTTTCATCTTTGTTTCCGATTTGACCATAAAGTGTGCTGTTTTGAAATGCACTCAGTATAAATATTACAAAATATGAACAACATTAAAACTTGAATTCAAGTAAAATCGCGACGAGGCGGCTGCCGATCATAAGGCGTGAGAGCCGTACAGCCTACAATGTAAACTTCAAAACCATTTGCAAGTATAAATTTACTTTTGAAAATTAACAATCATAAAACGGGCGCTATGTATGTATGTACGTACGTAGGTATACCGTTAAAAAGTTCAAAGCTATCTGTATTTACCACAGCGCTTACTTACAGCGTTCATTTCATAGATAGAAGGAACGGAACGAACCAAGACTTCATATTTATTTTCTTCGTATTTAGATAATAAATATGGACTCCTGGTTTTCGAGGAGGAAGTCAGTGAAGGCGTTGATGGGGGCGATCGCCTGCAGCGACATCTGCCCTTTGGGCGGCCAAGCCAGGTTTGGGCCGAAAACCACTGCCAAGTTGCTGCTGGTCATCTTGTTGAGGCAGCTCCTATCCTGTACCTAAAGATAGAACATACTTATATAAAATCAAGGAACTTCCCGGTAGACCATATTTCGGTGATCTTCGCTTGCGCTTCATTACGACCGCGCGTATAGGAGGTGACTGCTAGAAACCGCAAGAAACTTCAAGGGCTGGTCAGGTCAGGTGTTTTAAACATGACAAAAATTACAAAAAGGAATTTGCGTTTTTTTCAATATCATATCATATTCAATAGCAATATCATAAGAAAACTAAAATGAAAACAATTAAAAATAACGATTATTTACAACGCGCGGGCAAGAGGTGGACCCGTCCGCGTCAGTACCTACGTTGACGGGTCATCGGCCGGCCGGCCGTTGCCCGCTCGTTGTAAATAATCGTTATTTGTATTGTTTTCATTTTATTTTTCTTATGTTATTTGCCTTAAAATAAATTAGATACGCAAAGACTGTCGAATTAAAATTCACAAAATGAATTATTTATTTAAAAAGTAATAAAAAACACAAATGTCTTTTTTAACGCTTTTCCCATGTTTAAAACACTTGAGCTGACCAGCCCTTCAAGATTCTTGAGGTTTCTAGCAGTCAACTTATATACAGTAGCGTGCGCGTAGAATAGAATAGAACATTTTATTGCTTATCTAGGTGTAATTGTAATAGTCCGTCCTAACAGTTACCTATTTCGGGCATTACCATAAGGGTAATGGTAAGGTGCTGCGCGATCGCAAATACTAACATTAGTCTCTTAATGAACTTCAAAGCAAAATCAATCATATTGATATTTATAATTAGAACAATTCTGCTTTGAAGTTTCCTAGTAATTTAATTAGAGCAATGTTTTTATTCTGCGAAATGTACAAACCCATCAAGCGCTTGTGTTAAAAATTAAAATTTACTTTTTAAGAAGGGTGTGCCCTGCGGAATATCAATACAAATATTTTCATGTAAGAATATTGTTTCATGCGTAAAGTTAAGAAAGTTGTCGAAAAAGTATATGTGAGCCATTAGATTTATGTATTGTTTTAAAGAATTTGTTTCAAATTTCAACAAGGCCGTGACCTTGTGCAATGATCAGGCAACTTACATAAGCTCTTTTAATGTATTTAACTAATTCAGCGCATAGTGCAAGTGACTTTAAAATACGTAAATTTTCACTATTTCGTGCAGGATCCCTTAAATAACCATGCCATATTAATTAATTATTACATAATATAATCCAGGAGCATTGTTTAATGAAGATAGTGTTCAAGCGAATATCGCATAAAAGTGATCTTCCTTGATCTTACATAGATTCACTATTATCACTATTAAGGGGCTACCAGACTGTTGTAAACAAGCCTTTCCCACCAGGTCACCTTGGCAAGAGGCTCGTTTACAACTTGTTGTAAACGAGCTTCCACTTGGTTTGCCACAGTCCACAGTGTTGCCATTTTTAGCAGGATCCTGCTTTATTAGTATTTTTATGAGTTGCGAATTTAAATAGCGCTATTGGCATCCCTTCCTTGATATATCTCAGTAGAGAAGGCAATTTAAAAAAAAATTAGATCTATTTGCTGGAAAAAAACGCGATTACATTTATATCAATATTAGCTTATAAAGATGTAAAAAATACCGCGCTGTACGTACATTATACGAACTTGGCTTTTTCCAGTAACCACGTTGTATGTAGGTTGTAGGTTGAAGATAGCGGTTTGTGTGTAATGGTGGTTAAGGCAGTGGCAACACAGCGGTTTTCAACGCGCGCCCGCAAACAAAGGTCGTGGAAATGTCAACCGAAATTTCGTTGAAAACAACCTAATACACTGTTGTAAACGTCGGTTTACAACAGTCTGGTAGCCCCATTATCCCCAAAGGGTTAGTCAGAGAAATTACAACTGCACATGTGCTCAGCGTGAGGTGGTGAGCCCATCGCCGCATCTATGCAGTTGGATGTATGTGCAGTCTTTAGTCCGTTAGTCGCCTTTTACGACACCCAAGGGAAGAGAGGGGGTGGTAGTATTCTTTTACCGCTGCGCGACATGGTTACACGACACGTATAATATTATTTTTATACTCTCAACTAGCGACCGCCCGCGACTGTGTCCGCGTAAACATACATCCGTATCCCGTGATCCGGTGGGATTATTCCTTGTCTACATTATAAATAATAATAAGTAGTTAATTTTCGTTAGGGTTCATGTTTGACTAAAATGCATGTTTTAAAATATTTTTTATGATTAATGTTTTATATTTTTTATGTTAATTTTATTATTATTATGATTTACTAAAATGCAATAATATAATGTTTTATTTAATGTGATTTTAGAATAACATAAGTAATTTTATAAATTAAATATTAATGTTAAATATTGCAGTTCCCTAACAGGGTTCATGTCATGCCTCTATTGTACCTGTAAGTTAATATCTGTACACCTGACATGAGACAATAAAATTATGAATTTTAAAACTCTTTGCCACAATTTAGTTTTGTAGGTTAGGGCAAGACGTTAGTTGATATGTCAGTAAGTAACTATTTTTCGTCGTTTTCCTGTACATTTCTTTTTCTTAACCACGCAATGGATTTTTGTATCCGGTTTTTTGATTTGTATAAGTAATCATTTGTAGATAATTTGTAAAAAAGGACTGAACTATGACGGTTCTTTTTTAATTAAGGTTTCTAAGTTAGCGCGGACCACGTCACGAGCTAGGCGCTAGTTATTACATAAGGCGGTACGGAAACGTAGACATTTTGTGTTGCTGACACAGGGCAACATCACACAAAAGCGCGATTTGCAGTGCGTTCAGTTGCCTTCTTCGAACACTCCGCCACTTGTACACTGCACAGCGCCTAAAAGAAACAGTTTACTGAACATACGAACCTTCCACAAGAACTTGAACACGTATTTGAGGAGCTTGTAGTTGTCAAGAGGCAGCCCCTCCAGTATTAGTATCTTGACCTTCCTCGGTTTGTCCCGGTGCGACCAAGCTGAAAACAAAATTCATTGCTCAACAAACTAAGAAGAGAAGGCATTTTTTTTATTCTTCTTCTTCGCAGGCCGAATGGCAATTAAAGCAAATGGCCGATGACTGGAGGTTCAGGTTTCAATTGCGTGGTCGTTGAAAATGTGTTTCTGATTTTTCGATACATAGCCCGGGTTTGTGATCGGTGTGATCGTTCGTTCTTGAACGAGATCGGCTCGCCCTTGTTGCACGCCCTCTGCAGATCCTTTATCACCGAACTTAGCATTTGCCCTAAAGTTAACTCACTCTGAAACTTCAGTATCTCCTCGTACAGCTCGAAAGTCATCAGCGGCTTCTCCAGGTCGCGTAGGAAGGTCTTCAGCAGCACCGCCGAGTTGAGGGTCGTTCTTGAAGGATATCGGCTCGCCCTTGTTGCACACCCTCTGCAGATCCTTTATCACCGAACTTAGCTATTTATTTGCATGTGCCCTAAAATTAACTCACTCTGAAACTTCAGTATCTCTTCGTACAGCTCAAAGGTCATCAGCGGCTCCTCCAGGTCGCTCAGGAAAGTCTTCAGCAGCACCGCCGCGTTATGAGGTTCGTTCTTAAACGTGATCGGCTCACCCTTGTTGCACGCCCGCTGAAGCTCCTTTATCACCGAACTTAGCTACTTATTTGCATGTGCCCTAAAGGTAACTTACTCTGAAACTTCAGTATCTCCTCATACAGTTCGAAGGTCATCAGCAGTTTTTCCAGGTCGCGTAGAAAGGTCTTCAGCAGCACTCCGCGTTATGAGGGTTGTTCTTAAACGTGATCGGCTCACCCTTGTTGCACGCCCTCTGCAGCTCCTTTATCACCGAACTAAGCTATTTATTTAAATGTGCCCTAAAAGTAAACTCACTCTGGAACTTCAGTATCTCCTCGTACAGTTCGAACGTCATCAGCGGCTCCTCCAGGTCGCGCAGGAAGGTCTTGAGCAGCACCGCCGCGTTATGAGGGTCGTTCTTGAACGAGATCGGCTCGCCCTTGTTGCACGCCCTCTGCAGTTCTTTTATTACGGATATGTTGGCGGAGCGGCGGAATATGCCCTCCGTCTCTAGAGCTGTGTTCACAAACATAAGGAAGTTTGAATATGATGACAAACATAGGGACAAACATATGACTCGGGTCTGGGTGTGTTTTCTTTGTAAAATAAGTATGTTTATCCGTTATCTAACCAATAAAAACAAGTTTCAAAAGCTTAACTTAGGCTAGATAGTCGTTTTGAAAGAGGAAAAGTAAATAAAAAACATGACTTGAATGAGGTGACCGATTTTTCGTTGGCGATAATTAATACTGTAGTGTGAGTGTACACCGTATTAATAATTTGACTGGTGCAGTCTTAAATATTTTTCATTGGTATTCTATCCTATTACACAACTGAGTAAGGTTCAATTTATGTTCACATCTTAACCACTAACAACTAAAGGGTTAAAAACCCTTTCGAAGAAAGTATGCTTTAATATTTTTTTATCTTAACCCTTTAACGGTCATAGCATGTTCAAATTTTTCATTGGTTTTCGACCTTATCTCAATTGCATAAAGTTCAAAATTTGGTGGGAATATACATCCCTCTGCCCGTTAAAGGGTTAAGACTCTTTAAATAAGAGTCAGGTAATATCTTGTAAGGGGACGTGCCATTGTTCTTTTGTTTTCTGTGGTAAATTCAGGCTTAGTTGTGGGACCTTTAAAACAATCTGCCGTGGGCATGCTATTTTGGTCGTAAAACTTTCTAAAGAAAACAAAATTTCTATGTTTTCTTCGAAAGAGTTTAAGCCGTCAGTAGGGTAGGGTGGATGTCGTAAGATTACGTATAAGTTAAATTAAGCAGCTTGCAATAAATTAAACATGAAACCTGACAGATAGTTTTTGTTTATTTGGTGAAATGTGACGTCACACGAAGCTCAATCATGGCCGCCTGTGTTTCGGGTCAGAATCAGAATATCTTTATTGCGTAAAACTGTGTAACAACAAGTTTAAAAAATATTGTTAAAATAGGTATCAACAGTTACCTTATCAGGCATGCAATGTTATAAAATAAAATAGAAAAAACAAAGAACTCAAATCGTCTCAAAATCAAAATATTCATAGATGGTGTAAAAAACATTATTAAATAACCATATTCTTAACTTATGCTTAAACACATGACCATCTAATGCTTTAATTTCAGTCGGTAAATGATTGAACACTTTAATACCGTATATAAAAGCACTTTTGTAGTATACATTATTATTCACTATTGGTAGGTTTAAATTATATTTATATCTATTACGCTGGTTACAAAGAGATTTTGCACTGTTAAAGTATTCAATGTACACATATTTCCTGAATGTAAATGTTAGTGAGAGTTAAGGAATTTCTTATCTTTAAAAATACCTCTAAGTGTTTCATTTTAATACAAGTTATAAATAATTCGTATACATTTTTTCTGTAGCAAGAATGTATTATTTGAATTTACAGAGTTACCCCATAATATAATTCTATAAGTTAGAAGAGGATACACATTACCAAAATAAGCAGTTCTAGCTATTTCAGTGGAAGAATTTTCTGCTAGAATAGACAATGCATAACAGTAACTAGAAATCTTTTTATTTATATTATCTATGTGGGATTTCCAATTTAAATTTGAATCAATTGAAACGCCAAGAAAACTGCTTTCATTTATTTTTTTCTTTAACTTCTTTTATTTCTGTATTAGATTCATAAATTTTTAATTTAAACGAGTCGGACCTGCTATTTCGAAATTGGACAAATGTAGTTTTAATAGGATTTACTATGAGCTTTAAGCCAATCAACTATATCTTTTAATGTTTTATTAATTTCATCTTCAAACTCGCTTTTACTTTTATTATCTCCAGAAATAAAAATGGTTGCATTATCTGCAAACATAATGTACAAATGATTTATTGATTTTGGAAGCTCATTAACATAGACTAAAGAAAGAAGTGGACCCAAGACGCTTCCCTGTGGCACTCCAAGAACGACTTTATCAGACTCAGAAAAGACTTCTTCAATAGTTCTATTGTTATCAATATAAGCATCTATTACTGTACATTGTTCCCTATTTTTTAAGTAACTTTCAAATAACTTTAAAGCAATACCATGTACACATGATTTTCTAGTTGATTAAGAAGTACATCATGAATTACACAGTCAAAAGCTTTTGACATAATAAATAAGCCTACACAAACTGTTTTTTTGTTTATAGCTTTCGATACCATCATCAGAACTTTAAAAATGGCTGTAATTGTTGATTTTTTCTTTTGAAATCCAAATTGATTTGGGTTTAGTAGTAGTATTACTTTCACAAAGATCTTTGAAAAAGAAGATAATAAAGCTATTGGTCTATAATCACTTACATTAGATCGCGATCCTTATTTGAACAAAGGTTTAATTTTCGCCTTTTTTAGTTTATGAGGGAAGGTTCCACTTTTTAACATTAGGTTAATAATATACACAAGAGGTTCACATATTGACTTGAAGATTTCTTGATAACATTCATAGGTATACTATCAAGGTCAAAACTCTTTTTATTTTAAAAACTTTGTATGATTTTATTCATCTCATCAATATCCACTGGTTTTAAGTAAAAACTATTGCAGTTTAGTATAGGGGATGGCTTATGGTTGGTTTTAATCAAATTTTGTGTGTTATTCATTATGAAATAACTATTAAAAGTGTCAGCTATAATTTTAGGATCTTGGATAATAGTATCTTTTACGTTTTAATTATAAATTGGAGGTTTTAGGTTATTCACAGACGAAGTTTGTCGTTTTATAAAATTCCAAGTAGATCTTTTTTTATTTGAACTTTGCTCTATAAACTGAACATTAAATTTATTTTTTGCTATAGGTACAAATTACAGACTTTAATATTTTACAATAGTTTTTATAATGCAAAAAAGTATGTGTATTTTTGCCATTTTTAATTATTTTATTATACATCGCTCTTTTGTTTTGACATGCATTTCGTATACCTTTACTTTGCAAGTTTGTTACTCTTTTATGTGTTATTTTTAATCGTTCAATAGGAATACATAAGTCATAGATTGTTTTATATAGTTTTATAAAAGCTTCATAAGCCTTGTTGACATCATTGTGTAAGTAAACTTCAGCAAAACTCAGTTTAGAAATATAATTTAAAAATAAATTACTATTATTAATATACTTATCAATGTTTCTTTTAAATATATACCAATATTTTAATTAAAAGCTTTTACTACAAGGTATTTCAATTGTTTGAGCTGAATGGTCAGACAGACCAATATGCTCAACTTTTGACTTATATCTCTTTAGATTTGTTAAAATATTATCCAAGCAAGTTTTAGATGTTGGCGTAATTCTAGTAGGTTCGATAATCGTTAATTTGACATTGTATTTTGTAAGAGTATTTTTAAAAATTTCGCTTTTTCTATCATTTTCTAGAGTGTTAATGTTAAAGTCTCCAACTATAATTATTTTCTTTTTTGAATACCTACTTCTAAGTGTTAAACATTGTAGTCTTCTAATCCACCGATAAAAATCGCAAATTTATTTTGTAAATATAAAATATTTACAAATTATCATAATAAAAAAAACTATTGACTAATTATTGTTAAATTATAAACTACTACATACACATACATAACCCGACATATTTCGTATTTTATTGTTACAACTGTCAAATAGCCAATTAAGCAACTTTCGCAATGCCCCTGTATCAGCAGTGATGCCCCGTCACTAGATTGGTGACCAAATTAAAAACATCTCGGCCTCCTCCGTGCTTCGCAAAACACGCAAACCCAATGGTCCCGGTTGTTGTCGTAAGATAGCAGTCGTTAAAACCCACCAACGCCGTATTGACCAGACTAGTGGGTGTTGGCCCAATGTTCCCAAATGTTGTTGTCTACGTGGCACAGTGTATTATGAACCCTCAAAATCGGACGCCCCCTTCATATTCCAAAAGGCTCAATCGATGTCTTTTTAAAGTAGTTTTCGTTATTATCACATATTCATTTATTGACATAGATATGTAAGGCAATAGATTTTTTTTTGTTTCCGACAAGACATGACTGATTTTTGGGGTTCATTTTTACCAAAACTATTAATAACAGCGAGCTGGGAGTTCGACTCAAGGGCTTTAAATGATTAAAGAAGCTCCCTTCTTGAATATGAAGGGGGCGTCCAATTTTGAGGGTCCATAATACACTGTGCGTGGGAAGGCCTGTGTCCAGCTGCAGCAGCGGGACGCTTACGGGCCCCACAGACAATCAGGTCACCTGCAGGTATCGGCCTGTTAATGAGTGGTACAACGCACGGCGGCGAGCGGCTAGTACTAACTGACAGGCTGATACCTGCCGGCGGGCGCCACACACGATCAGTTCACCGGCACACCGGCAGGTATAAGCTTGTTAGTTGCCTGATACCTGCCGGCGGGCCCCACACACGATCAGTTCGCCTGCAGGTGTCAGTTCCGATCAGCCTGTCAGTTCCGCCGCCGCCGCCGCCGCCCGTGCGTTGTACTACTGACTGACAGGCCGATACCTGCAGGCGACCTGATGGTCTGTGGGGCCCTTTATAGGCAGGATGAGGGCTATCGCTTTCCGTTACCTATAACGTTGAGCTCATGAGCCGATGTTATTTGGAATATTGGAGTGCCGTGGACAGGGAAGTGCACTGCTTCTGCGGTCCTAATTGCCTCTCTAACTAACCTTTTACGGATAATGGTCGCGAGGGTGTAAGGATAACCAGTTAACAATTTATTTGAAAATATATTATCAGTGAACAAATTGATGTATGAATGAAACATGAACTATGACAGGTATGAAAGAGATGAATAGATGCGATAACCTGTAAGTGAGTAAAATTTTAAACGCTGAAAAATGACGACAACCTCAGGTGGGAATCGAACCACGGACCTTCCGCATTCCGGGCGGCTGCCTTAACCACTTGGCTACCGAGGTCTGGTTTTCAACCGTCGAAATTTGTCAGTGCTTGATGTTTTTTAGTCAACATTGCTTCATCAAATCTAAGAAGATTTCACCTATTCTCTTCTCTCAATCTTAGAAATTTTACTAAGAGTATAGATATTAGTAAATGTGCGAAAGGGATAGAAATAGTTTTAAGAATAAGTGTAAGAAAGAGAAAATTAAGAAAAAAATTTGGAATCAACGTCCATGTAGTCATTATCTATTACAAGTGTATGTACGTAACACTTACCGTCAGGCTTCGAGAGGAACTCGACGCACTGCCTTACGACAGGCGGTATGGACTCGACCATGTTCGCGTTGTTCTCTTTAATGAACTGGAGGGAGACGCCGAACTGCTGTGTAGGGGGAGGCGACATGCTCGCTGTCGGCTCGCTCTTCTCACTCTGGTCTAGCGGTCTCTCCAGCTGCCCCTCGCACGCTCTGGCCATCTCCGCCGCACGCGGGTTTTTAGAGAGCAACAATCGATCGTACCTGTTGAATATACATTTATCATTAATATCTCGTCAACATCACTTCAGCCAAGTGAACTTCAGAGGAAACACTACGTGGAAGTGTCATGCAAAATTCTCATTCGAAACACAGGAAAACGACGTTTCGTAGTCCCCTGTTTCCTCCTTCAGAACTGGACCAATTATTATGTTTTTTTTTTCAGAATCGGTTAAAGAAAGAGATTTTCTACGTCTGTATGTTTATTTTTTTTGCATTAAGTCATTTATTTAGCAACCAGGAGCCTTTCTAAATTTAGCAAAATCACTCCGTTTTAAGGCGTCTACAGAAACATAAACGAACCGGTTTTAAAAAAAATCAAACATACAGATAAAATGCTTTTTTTAACCGATGCTGAAAAAGTAATAAAAATTGGTCCAGTTCTGAAGGAGGAAACAGAAGACTACGAAACGTCGTTTTTCTGTGTTTCAAGTGAGAATTTTGCATGACACTTCCACGTAGTGGAACGTTTCCTCTTAAGCGATCGGCCCGAAAACTGGAGGTCCAGGGTTCAATTCCCAGGTCAGGCCCGCGTTTGTGATCACTCAACTCAACTCGCATTTGGCAAGTCAAGTGGTGATTGGGCCAATACCGATCAATTGTAGCGAATACACGATTTCAATGGAGGCCTTTGCCCAGGGGAGGACACTGAATAGGCTATGCACTTAATTTTTTACTATCTTCTCGTTTATAGAGGAGTAGAGGGAGACCGCCCAAAAATGAACTGCAAGAGATTAAAGTGTAAAAGCGAAGCAAACGTGCACGGCACGCTGCGATAAGACGACTGCCGCGCGCAAACCTCTCAAGCTGGTTTTGTGTCCTGCGAATGACGCGCGTGTTTCGAAACACCTTTAGATGTTACGGACGTGTACGCACTTCTAGCGTAGGCGCGTGCATTCGGTTGGTTATAGGGTGTGGCTTTACTTTAACAAAGCATTATAGTTTAAATATTATATATCTTATACATCAAAAGTGTTTATTACATAATAATTATTTTAGCGTGACTTTCCGAAGAAGTGGTTTGTGATGCGAGCATCATTTAATATGTATAAGAAATCAATTAAGGCTTTAAGCGCATGGGGGTCACCGGTGACCGAGAAACAATAAAGTTTCAATTGTGTCTGGTTTTGTCGCAGTCAACGTGTTTAAAGATAGTAACACAATTTAAAAAGACTCACTCTAGTACAGCTCGCGGTATGCACAGCTTGTCCAAATTCAAATGTTGCCGTAACTCGTACAAGTAGTTAACATACATCATCTTTTTCCCAAACTTGACGCTGATGGCAGGTCTTAGCATCTGCCATACCACCCGTATAAAATTCGTTGGGTGCACAAGGTACAACGCCTTTAAGTTTTTCTTGTATTTCCTGTCGAACGCTTTGAACGCTTTCCATAGCCAGGAGAGTGGCGGCTTGTTTTGACCATAGTGGAAATACACCACACTGTAGTCTTGTTCGACATACTTGTCTAGCGTGAACATAATATAGCTGGAATAGAAAAACAAATCTTTCATTAAAAAGTTGCCAAACAATGGGAATCCTTACTTCGCATTAGGGGAAACCGACGAAGTCTTTTCAAAATATTAAGTGGTTTACTTTCATTGTAAGAATGAAACTCTTTTTGCGTACTTAGGCCTCTTCCTCACGTTGACGAACGGTGCGTTTTCGCTGCATGTTTTCGGTACGGTATTCTTCATTAGTCGTGTCCACACCAAACCGGCCGAGCACGGCTCGCGAGGCAGCCTCGGCCGGTGTGGACGTCGCTCGAGCTGCCTCGGGCACACGTTGTCATACGTTGTAGGTTTTTGCCGATGCTCAAACGATGACACAACGAGCCGCGGTGTGGACGGATTTAGTTTCTCTTCATAGTAGAGTAACTAAATGCTCAAAATGGCTCACGGCTCGCGAGGCCCGCTCGCAACCTTTCAAATTTGCCTCGGGTGCCACGGCTCGCGAGCACGAAGTCCGAGCGTGGCTCGCGAGCCGTGCTCAGCCGGTTTGGACGCGGCTATTCGATATTGTACGATAGCGTCAACATGACGTCTTCAGAAGAATATGTGTAAGTCTGGCGCGCGGCAAAGCTGGCGAGGTTGAGACGGGGGAGGCCGGCCGCTCTGTACAGATTCTATGCAGACGCGCGTACCGCGCGTTAAAATCAGTCATCGTCGGTACAGATTTTTTACCGAGCACAACACGCGTCTCTGCGTAGAATCGAGCGGCCAGCCTCCCCGCCTCACCCCCGCCAGCTCCGCCTCACTCGCACCTGTCACACAATGTACAATATCGAATGAACAATACCGTACCGAAAACATCCAGAGCCTTTATTATTAAAATTTTGAATTCACAATGCTTTAAAGATATGGGATAAAATGTTTACTAGAAAATAAAATCAACCAGTCTCAGGAAAGCTCGAATGGGATTCATGGGACCCTTTCGAGCTTTCCTGAGACTGGTTGATATTTTTTCTAAATATTTTATCCAGAGCCTGTCAGGAAATATTTATCAGCATTTCATTCGGTGCAGAGGCGGTACCGAAAAGAAAACGCACCGATCCGGTGAAGAAGAGGCCTTACAGGTGTTAATGTTATATAATTAACTTAATTTCTTTCGAATTCTTTTGTAGGGCCGCCGTGGTCACAGGCAGACAACAAAGTGGTTATGTAAGGGGTAGGGAACATAAATTAGATTTTAATAACACTAATTACTAATTGCGCTAATCTTATAACCCTTGCTTATAACCTCTTGCAGACTTTCTAGAAGAGTGGAGGATTCGTGTCCTTTGTGAGGGTGTTCCTCCGCGTTCTACAAAGTTAATGCCGGAGTGCCGCAGGATTCTGTGCTCTCACCTATTTCTTCTGCATATTAATGACATGTTGTCCTTGGGCAATATTCATTGTTATGATGACAGTACGGTGCACGAGCGGTACGTGAAAAGGCAAGAACTGGTTGCGAAACTGAACCTGACTCTCGATCGTATCTCTAAGGGTGGATTCGACCAAACAGGAATAAGACTTACTCCGGAATTAGTCT
The DNA here is from genome assembly GCA_963921215.1 of Scoparia ambigualis. Lineage (NCBI taxonomy): Eukaryota > Metazoa > Arthropoda > Insecta > Lepidoptera > Crambidae > Scoparia > Scoparia ambigualis. The sequence goes on from OY992501.1 coordinate 10,326,295, forward strand.
ATACAAATTCGGCGCTTAATCTAGGTATTAGACCTTATTCCAGTTTGGTCGAAACCACCCTTAGTGAAAGATAATATAATATAAATATATTTCTCTAATTCTCTCTATATAAATAAATAAGTGGGGATCTGAAAACCTGGTCGAGTTTAATGCCAGCAAAACCCAGGTTTGTGCATTCTCGTCCAAGGTCTCAACTCCCTTCCTTACTCCTCCCTCTCTTTAGAACTCTCTGTTACCCATTTTGGTGAACCTCAGCATTCCTGGCATGGACATCGGCCAGGAACTGAATCCAAAATGCTACATCGAGAGTGCTATTTTAACTGCCTCCCGTAAGTTGGGTATTCTCAATAAGGTGAGGCGGTTTTTCACTCCCGAGTAGCGCTGTTTGCTGTACAAGACTCAGGTGCGATCGAGTATGGAGTATTGTTCTCATCTATAGAACGGCTCCGCTAAATACCTCCTCGATGCACTTGATAGACTGCAAAGGCGAGCGGTACGTATTATTGGAGATGCTGAGGTTACAGCCTCCCTTGAAGACCTCCAGCAACGTAGAGACATTGCTTCTCTCAGTGTCTTCTACCGGAATTACTACGGAGAGAGTTCTAAAGAACTCTTTAATCTTATCCCGCCCTCTCCTTTCCTTTCCCGGACTACAGATGCTGGTCTTAGGAACCACCATCATACTGTACAGACTATCAGTACATGTCATTGACCTAGAAGTATAGACAAGATCATTCAAATCATTTGTTCAAATTCTGAAATGAGTGACCTAAAGTTTGCTGCAGCCGCTGCAGCGCTTAAACATTTAAATGTCGTCTAATCAACAGACAGACATCGCAGCGCCGCAGCGCCAGGTCGGTCTAAGACAACGTAGTGTGTATCAAGATGGCGTCTCAAATAAATTGTCAATAACAATAATTGAAAATATATCTTTTCTATTCTAATAATACGATATATCTACATATTAATGACTTGAATAACAATTAATTTCAGTTACTTGACAACTGAATTGTAGTAAACGTCTAGGTGTACACTTTGAAAAGAAATAAAGGATTATTTGCGCCGCTCCGCACGCGCGAATGTCAAAGCCACACTAAAGCAAGGTGCCGAGTCGACTCCGCAGATGACTGGAACATAGTGCGTGTTCGGAAGGGCCTATCTAGTGTAACATATATATCGCTGGTACTCGTACCAAAAAATTTGGCAAGTCGTTCCCCATTTGGCTTTGGAATTCTTTGCCGGCATGTGTGTGGGAAACACAGTCCCAGGTCTTTTAAACGGGGCGTGAAACGGCATTTATGCAGGCCGTCATGAATGGGTGCGCTTGTTACTGTGCTTATTCCACGATGGGGAGCATCGGCTGCTTACCATCAGGCAGGATGCAGTCACCATGACGAGTCAAAGTAATTGGATTAAGTGAGTTGAGTTTCTCCCGTGTTCTTTTAGCAACAACACGTGTTGTGAGATTTTATTTCAATCTACCGTACAATAATAAATTTAATTTAAAAATATATTATATCACTTGAAATTGGCTTAATGCTAAACGCGAAGTAATTAATTAAGAATAAGACATGATTAAGAGAGTTACGGTAGAAATAGTGCAATTCAGCGATAGTACGAGTATTATTACATTATTTTATGTCACTGAGACGCCCCGTCCTCCTGGAGCCTTACTCTTAGAGCAGTATTACTTTAATCTTACTGTGCAAATTCCCATACGAGTTTTGCATAGAAGCATATAGAAGTAAAGTGATATTGCTCTATAAGAGACCCCCCACACTGGCGTCTTTCGAGCGTCGGCGTCGTGCCGGCGTCCACGCGGCGTCAGTGCAGCGCTCGCGTGGCGTCGACGCGACGCCGACGTCGCGCCGGCGCTGAGCAGCTACCAAACGCCCGGTTGAAGCCGCGTCCGCGTCGCTTCGTTCTAGCGTTGTTCTGATGCGTTGCGGATGGTGGTTCTGAATAAAATATAATTTAAAAAAAATACCTCAACAGTTTGTCGGGATGCATGTCCTTGCTCGGCGGCAGCCTGCACGCGGAGACGACGATGATGCGCCGGCCGATGGCATCGTCGCCGACCACCTCGATGAGGCCGGTGTTGGTGAGCTCCGCGAAGGTCTCGTCGTCCAGCGACGACCCGGATATCTACGGATCGTAAATAAACACTTACAAGTGTAATTGGGAAGATACAATGGGGCTGGCATATCCATGTGGGCAAAAGCCCCAAACTAAATAAAGAGAAAAAAAACCGGCCAAGTGCGAGTCGGACTCGCGCACGAAATTAAATATTAGTAAAATATTAACTTTTTGCTGATTTTAATATCGGGCAAAAAGCGGAAAAAATATCACTTTTGTAGTATGAGAGCCCCCTTAAATATTAATATTTATTTTATTTTATTTATTTATTATTAAAGTAAAAATACAACTGAGTAATTTGTGAATATTTCAAGTACCTACCTGTTTGCAATTATTGATATCGAGCAAAACAGGGCAAAAAAAATCGCGTTTGTTGTAGGGAGCCCCCCTAAAAAAAATATTTTATTTTGGTTTTAGTATTTGTTGTTATAGCGGCAACAGAAATTAACGGACAGACAGCGAAGTCTTAGTAATAGGGTCCCGTTTTTACCCTTTGGGTACGGAACCCTAAAAAAAGGCGAACGCACGCCAAAAGCCGGTCTGAAGCAACGCAACTTGGACGGATAATAGTACAGACACCAGCAGGACAACCTACCACAACATGTCAAATAACTTTAATATATTTTTAATTCTATCATTCGGGTATAAAGATCAATATCGATTGGAGTTTGACAGTTTTAGATAGATTGATCTGCTGGCATGTGTAAGTACATGTGACAATAGTTTTGCTAAGGCAACCTGATACTGGAGGATAGCGAATAAAATAACCTTTTAGTTTATAAATAATCGACTAAATAACTGATGAGGGTATATTAACAACTATTTCTGACCTATACCTTATATAAGATGACTGCTAGAAACCGCAAGAAACTTCAAGGGCTGGTCAGGTCAAGTTTTAAACATGGCAAAAATGACAAAAAAAGTTTTTCCATTTTTATTTCTTATTAAAAATTCATTTTGTGAATTTCAATGGGATAGTCTTTGAGTATTTAATTTATTTTAAAGCAATAACGTAAGAAAAATAAAAAGAAAACAATTAAAAACAACGACCCGTCAACGTAGGTACCAGGGTAATATAGGTACTGACGCGGACGAGTCAACAGACGGCCGGCCATTGACCCGTCAACGTACGTACTGACGCGGACGGGTCAACCCCTTGCCCGCGCGATATATGATATTGCTATTGAATATGTTTTGATATTGAAAAAAAAAACACGAATTCCTTTTTGTCATTTTTGTCATGTTTGAAACACTTGACCTGACCAGCCCTTGAAGTTTCTTGCAGTTTCTAGCAGTCACCTTATATTTGTGCTGAGAGGAAAGTAGGCCACCCATATTTTTGTGAATTCCTCGTGTCGTTCTTTCAACTAATGCTCGAATATACTCCATTTTGTCGTGCCTACATCTACATGCAGTGTCACGTAGCGGCTCATTAAAATAATACTTCCACCCTCTCTCTTCCCTTGGGTGTCGCAAAAGGCGACTAAAGGACTAAGGACTGCACATACATCCAACAGCATAGTGCTGCGATGGGCTCACCACCTGTCACGCTGAGCACATGTGCAGTCGTTATTTGGTGAAAAGTGGACTATGGCAGAGGACTGCTTTTGCGGCCCTCATTGCCTAGTCTCTGACTAAACCTTCGGGATAATAGTCATGAATTATTATTATTATTATTCTCTTTATTTAACATATATATCTTAAGATTTTATTATTATTATTTATTCAGGCAAGCAGTTGAGACAACTGATAAATGCCTGTATCCCATTACATTGTGAATAGCAATACATTATATTTTATTTTTGAAAGTTGCATCTAGTCTGTTCTTAAATTGATTTGTATTTTTGGCTGTCACTATTTCTTCAGGCAACTTTTTCCACATTTCCACCACTCGCTTACGGAAGAAATGCTTGTGCGGGTTATTATAAGATCTCGTTTTCGCTAGCTTAAGGCTGTGCCCTCGTAAGTGTGGATTCTTGTTGCGGATGAGCACCTTGTCAAAGTGTCATAATGTCTGTCATAATGGTATGTATGTACGTATACATCTACATCACTATGTAGATGTATACGTACATTGTTCAAGTGCATCTGTAAGTACATATTTTAATGTTAAGAGTCGTTTCATTTTAGTAAATGTTATACATTTCGCCCGGTTCCCGGAGAAATAGGTATAGAGATCACAGATTTCTATTTGATACGATACTGATATAAGACACACGTGACAGACGTTTAAGGGGATCCTGCACGAAATTGTGAAAATTAACGTATTTTTAAGTTACTTGTACTATGCGCTGAATTAGTTATATACTTACATTAAAAGAACTTACGTAAGTTAGCCTGATCATTGCACAAGGTCGTGGCCTTGTTGAAATTTGAAACAAATTCTTTAAACAATAACAAACAATACATAAATCTGATGACTCCTAAAAACATTTTTTTTTCGACAACTTTCTTAATTTTACGCATGAAACATTAATTTTTACATGAAAATATTTGTATTGATATTCCGCAGGTCACCCCCATCTTAAAAAGTAATTTTAATTTTTAACACAAGCGCGTGATGGTTTTGTACATTTCGCAGAATAAAAACACTGCTCTAATCAAATTACTAGGTCTGAAACTTCAAAGCAGAATTGTTCTAATTTTTTATATCAATACGTTGATTTTGTTTTGAAGTTCATTAAGAGACTTATGTCAGTTTTTGCGATCGCGCGGCACCCCCTTAAGTAAACATTTATTAAAAAAAATTGTGACGTTTACCTCTGCGTAAACTTCTGGCGCCCGCGCTAGTTCTTCTTCGAAATTCTCTTCAATGGTTCCATCGCTGGCCGAACGCTCGAGGAATTCGTCAGGCAAGTCCAGCAGCTCAGGAGGTAAGGGTGCTGTAAGCAAAACTCAAACTGAGAAAAGGAGGACTTTATGCCGTTGGTAATAAGGATCTTCCCTTCAATGGCTGATAGAGTATCCTTAGATTGTGATGGCTGGGACGGACGTCCACGAGTGCCGCAGTCTGGGTCGCTAACGCATTTGAAAAGATCGTACATACAACCTTAATTTTTGTTTATACAAAACCAATTAAGGGTGAGTTCCACCCATGAAACTGAACAACTTTCCCCAACAAAAAATTACAAAAAAAATTCGACCTCACATACAAAACTGTCCGATCAGCTGACGACAATAGTATGGGAGATTGAAATTTTTTTGTCATTTTGTCATCATGAAAAATTAAGGTTATATATATACAAAACCAATTAAGGGTGAGTTCCACCCATGAAACTGAACAACATGTGTATGTGCCAAAATGACAAAAAAAATCGATCTCCCATACTATTGTCGTCAGCTGATCGGAGAGTTTTTTCCAGAATTAAACCTCTGCGTGTAAGAGACGCTCGTGAGACGAAGAGTGTGCTCCCTAAAAAATTCGACCTCACATACAAAACTGTCCGATCAGCTGACGACAATAGTATGGGAGATTGAAATTTTTTTGTCATTTTGTCATCATGAAAAATTAAGGTTATATATATACAAAACCAATTAAGGGTGAGTTCCACCCATGAAACTGAACAACATGTGTATGTGCCAAAATGACAAAAAAAAATCGATCTCCCATACTATTGTCGTCAGCTGATCGGAGAGTTTTTTCCAGAATTAAACCTCTGCGTGTAAGAGACGCTCGTGAGACGAAGAGTGTGCTCCCTCTCTTTAGTAGTTCTAATGACATAGGCATGCCTATAGTGATGCCTTCTAGTTATTCAAAGAGCATTCCTACAGAAAATGACAAAAAAGGAAGGGTTTGGTATTATTTTTTATTCATAAGTACTCTTATTAATAAGCATTGTGTCGTGTGCATCTCTGCAATCAAGAGGTTTACAATTTAAAGTTTTATTAAAATATACTTGGTTTAGGAATTACGTTTTAACGGGTCGGGCGTGGATTCCCTAAATCGTAATTCGTCTGAATATCTAAATTACCACTTTCTTACCTCGTACACATCGCAAAATTTCTAAATTTTAAAATAAGAATGGATCAAGTCGGGTATGGATTACCCAAAACCTAATTTTCTGAATTATATTTTGATTCATATTTCAACTTTTTCCAGTAAAATTATAAAACCTCTTTTAAAAATCAAAGTATTTATGGGTATGAATTTATTGCTGGCCGCATATGCAATATGAATCCTACTAATATTATAAACGCGAAAGTTTGTAAGTATGGATGGATGTTTGTTACTCTTTCACGTAAAAACTACTGAATGGATTTGGATGAAATTCGGCATACAGATAGTTTATAATCTGGATTAACATATAGGATACTTTTTATCCCGATATTCTTACGGGAATGGGATTCACGCGGGTGAAACCGCGAGCGGCCGCTAGTCAAATATAATTCAGAAAATTAGGTTTTGGGTAATCCACACCAGACCCGACACGATCCATACTTATTTTAAAATTTAGACATATTGCGACTAAGACGATTTGCGATGTGTACGAAGTAAGAAAATGGTAATTTAGATAATCAGACGAATTGCGATTTAGAGAATCCACGCCCGACCCGTTTTAACACTTAGCCCCTTCGTACACAAGGCTACGCAAATCTTCGATACTCGACAATTTTAGTCTCCAAGCGACTACCGCCATACAAATCCATTGAGGTTCGTACACGAGTCGCGTCGCCGACATTTGTCCCGCGACTCCAATTTGTATGGCGGTAGTCGCTTGGAAACTAAATCGAAGATTTGTGTAGCCTTGTGTACGAAGGGGCTTACTGGAACTACAGTAAGTGTTAAAAACTATTTTTTTTACTTAGATCCCAAATGATATCGTAACACGACAAGATTATGTGAACAATGTAAGATCTTATTGCAGAAGTGTAAAGAGCTCTCAATCTCAGCATCTACTGGAGCTACTTCCGCTATTGACACAAGAAAATAAAATGAAAATGTTTTTTAGCCTAGCCGGTAGCCCCACGCCAAGTGTTGATTTGAATTGCAATTTTCCAATCGACCGAATAGACTTGGCATTGAAGTAGCAATGGTCAATTTATTATTATTTCTATTACAATGATACACGGCTCGAAATGGTGCGATGCGATCCGCAAATATGCGAAACATTTGTAGACGGCAATTTATAAAATGCATAGTGTTATTGATTGACGGATGCAGTATCCTGAGATCAAAGGTCAAAAAATGAAATAACCAAACGTTGTAGCGTTATTGTGTAGAGCTTTATAAAAGGTCGAGCCAAACGACATAGTTACATTTTCCTAGAGTTGACATTTTCATTATTGTCTCTACTCTACATGCTATGGGAACCCCATAAAAATTAAATAATCAAGATTAATTATGTGACGAAAAACTTTACGGTTAGGTATGTGTTTGACAGAAGCCTACGTACTAACATTAGAACATTTGATTTTCAATTTAAAGATATTATTATTAAAAGATATTTTTAGGATTTAGTTTTTAAGTTATTTAGTTTAAGTTTTTAATACTTTATTATTATAGTTTCATTTTTGTGTAAATAAGTTATTACAAAATAAATTATTTAAAGATTATTCATAAACAAGAACATTTATGGGATTACTAATATGTGGCCAAAAAACGTTTCCCAAAGTATCACATCCCAAACTATTTTTCCCAAATTTTCATTAGGCAAAAAAACATTTGTCAAAACAACTTTTCGCAATTTTACAGTTAGCAAAACTATTTTTATTATATTTTTAGGAAGTAAAATTTGCCAAACGGCGGGATGCCATATTTATGATATTACTAGCTAGCTGACCCAACAGATGTTGTCCTATCTAAACATAAATATCTAACATAAAAATCTAAAAACAATTTATAAGTTACTATAGCGGTCGTCCATCCCATCCCATCAAGTTTCCCGTAACGAAATTCCAGAAATTTTCTTTCATACAAACAAAAATGAATTAGCCAGATAGGTGCAGACGTTCTGAAATGATGCGCGAACTGCCGCTGTGGGTAAAGGTATATACCGCGCGGGTTTCGCTCAAGTTCCGCGGCTAGAGCGACCTGAGCGGTATTCGTTGCCGCTCTACCCACAGCGGCAGCTAATACCGCTCAGGTGTGAATAGGTCTTTATATAATTTTACATTATATTTATTTTACAGAAACGAGCAATAAGAACCATTTATAGACAGGGATCACGAACTTCTTTGAGAAATATTTTTAAGGAAGTTGGTGTTCTTACTGTTGCATTTCAATATATTTATAATTGTATAGTTTTTGTACGTTGCAATATTAACTCATTTTCTAAACACGGTGATGTACACAATTTCAATACTAGAAGTAAGTCAAAACTAGTAATGCCACTGTTTTGGTTACAAAAGGTTCTCGGCTCTTTCTTGGGGCAAGGCATATACCTACTATTATAATAAATTACTAGACTAGATTAGATTACTACTAGTACTGACTACTAGTACTAGATTTACCTTTAGATAAGTTTAAAAATCATGTAAAATGTTGTTTACTTAAGAAAGGTTATTATATAGTTAAGGAATATTTAGAAGACAAAACAGCCTGGCTGTAAAAAAATATTCACATTATATTTTCTTAGTCCATTTTCTTTATGTCTAATTAATTTTACGCTGGTATATATATCTATATATAGCCTTTAGCAGCAGTGTCTTACAAACAATAGGTCAATACGTTGTCTGTAAGTTTTCTTGCTTTTGTTGGAGTTGCTCGAGTGTGATTATCGGAATATGAACGCTCGGGTCACGCAATAAGTTTCAATTTCGCGTGAAAGTCGTTAAAAAGTGAACCTTCTGCAATAATCAGCATTACAATAATTCTACCAAATGAAACATTGTCATACAAAAATTTGCTAATCGTTAGTTGTCAAAGTGAAACATCGGCGAAACGTTGGTTGGCAAGTGATAATTCTGCCAAACAATTTTCGGCGAAAAGGCAGGATACCAAGAAATAGACCCCTCAAAGCTCAAAGTAAAACCAAAGTAAAAAGTAATACAAATAAAATTGAACACAAAGATAATTTTAAAATAAATGTCTGTGATTGATATTCTATTAATTTCAAAGATTTTACTTACATTTTATTCTAGTTTTAAACTGTGATTATAAATCAAACTGATCATATTTTTCAGTAACAGCTAATTATAAAAAAATAAATAATATTGTTTGGGCAAGATGTGCTAATGAGGTTTCACTGGTTTTCTTCAATAAAACGCTGATTTAGGATTTGACTAATTTACTTGTTTCCTTTTGTTAGAATTACAAAGCAATACGTATGGGTGGCCGATCGAGATGTAAGTGAATGACGTACGACAATTTATAGTTTTACACCCACCCACAATACAAAATAAAAATATTAGTAAAAAACAATGATAAATTCACGGAGAATTGCCGCGGTTAAAACTGTAGGCGCATTTAGGCGTAAACATATTCCCCCCCGTTGAAGGATTCAAATCCTTCAACTCTGTAAACAATCAGAGGACGGCAGACGGCACAGTCGAACCAAAGGACGACGCATGCAGCCCTTTGTTGTGTGAACTTCAGCAACTCGTGGGATTCCATCTGGTCCAGGAAATAATCGGGTAACTCTTCCTAGACGCCAATTGAGTGGTGGATTGTTCTCCTCTTGGATCAGAACTAAGTCTCCGACGTTGAGTGTAACTTTAGATGTCTTCCATTTAGTTCTTTGTTGTAGTTCAGTAATGTACTCCCGCTGCCATCGTCGCCAGAAGTGCTGGCGTATTTGTTCCAGTCGGGCGTAGCGATTCAGCGATGTCTCCTTGTGGTCTTCTAACGCAGCTAAAGGCAGAGCATTGAGAGGTCTTCCTATTATAAAGTGCCCAGGGGATAAGGAAAGTAAATCGTCTGGTGAGGAGGACATAGGACAAAGGGGTCGGCTATTTAAAATTGCCTCTACTTGTGCCAACAGCGTACTAAACTCTTCGAATGTTAAATGAGTATTTCCCATTACTCGTTTAATGTGGTATTTCGCGGATTTAACTCCGGCCTCCCATATTCCACCAAAATGTGGAGCGTAAGCCGGTATGAACTTAAAATTAATTCCTTCCTGACCTGCAAATTCAGATAGGGACTTGTTCTGTTGCTTGAGAAAATTTGACAACTCTTTTGCAGCTGCCACAAAATTTCGGCCATTATCAGACCATACTTCCGCCGGCTTGCCGCGACGTGCAACAAACCTACGAAGCGTCATTACATAAGCATCTTTCGATAAATCCGATACGGCTTCTAAAGCACGCATTTAAAACGTAGACAAATAAAAACACACAAATAACATTTCACAACCTTTGCACCTCGACCCTTCCGATTTAGGATATAGAAGGGTCCAGCATAGTCGACTCCTACTGATTGGAAAGGAAAATCGACTGACACACGATTTTCTGGTAAACTACCCATTTTAGGCAATAGTGTTTTACCGCGTACACGAGTGCAAATCTCGCAATTTTTCACGACACCCCTAGCAAGTTTCCTGCCGTTGATAGGCCAAACTGTTTCTCTAAGCGTAGCCAGCAACAATTGCGGACCAGCATGAAGATTACTAATATGTTCGCGCACAAACAATAGCCTTGTCATATAATGAGAAGAATCAAGCAATACAGGATGCTTCTTTTCAAATGGATAATTAGAGGAATTAATTCTTCCACCGACTCTTATCAAAGATTGTTTATCCATAAATGGTGATAAAGATAAAATGTTTGATTTAGAGCTCAATGGTTTTCCATTTTTAAGTTTATCATATTCTGTTTTAAAACATTGAAGTTGAATCAGTTTACAAATTAAAAGAAATGCATTATTATATTCTTCCGACTTAAGAAATGATTGAAACTTGTTAGATTTATTTTTGGGATTTGAATTATGCAAAAATCGCAAAACGAATGCTAATACTCTTTGTATTAATGTAAAATTTGAATAAAGTTTAAAATCAATTAATGCGTCTTCTACGGTAAGAACAGGCAGTGCCTTAAGTTCAGGTAATATTTCTATATTTATTTTATTATTTAACTGTGGCCATTCTGATTCATTTCGAAATAGATATTGCGGACCTGACCACCACAATTCCATGTTAGGAAGTTGACTACCGCTTACACCACGCGAGATTAAATCGGCAGGATTACAGTCAGTTGGAACATAGTGCCAACTTCTAGGGTTAGTTAATTCTAGAATTTCGCCTACCCTGTTTGCAGCAAATTGTTTCAATTTGTAAGGATTGCTATTGATCCATGCTAAGACCACACTGGAATCGCACCAGTGGAAAATGCGAGTGGGAGCGTATCTCAACGAATCCCGAACACTTACACACAGCCTAGCAGCCAATAGTGCGGCGCAAAGCTCTAATCGGGGTATGGTGCACGGTTTTAAAGGAACGACTCTTGATTTAGAACACAGCAATTTTATAGTGACTTTGTTGTCAATAGTTACTGATCGTAAGTAAATACAAGCGCCGTATGCGCTTTGAGACGCGTCACTGAATGAGTGCAATTCTATGGATACTGGAGAGTCGCACAGAACCCTACGCGGTATAAGCAGATTTGAAAGTGAGTGAAAACCATGGGATATTTCGCACCATTTTTCCTTGACATCGAGAGAAACTGGTTCGTCCCATCCAATACCTTCGATCCAAAGTTTTTGTAAAAGCATTTTGGCTTGAATTATACAAGGGCTTAGCAGACCTAGAGGATCAAATATTCGAAATGAATGAGAAAGTATGATTCTTTTGGTAACCACATCAATCTCAAGTGGAATTTTGATAGGAAAATTAAATGTATCATGAGAGGGGTCCCAGCCAAGACCTAGAGTGCTCGTTGATTCACTCAGTATTAAATTCTCTTTAGAATTCAAATCTGAATCTTCAAATAGTAATTTGGAATTCGTTTTAAACTTACGTAACGGAAAACAGGCCGAATTAAGTGCCTTTGTAACTGAATTTAGAATAAATTTCAATTGTGTTTCTGTTTCACAACTTGTCAAAAGATCATCAACCACGAAATCTTGTTGTATTATTGTTTTAATAGCTTCATCATCGCATTCTTCTCCAACCTGCCAAAGACAACGTGTACTCAAATAGCTAGCACTTGCAGTTCCGTGAGTAATAGTATTGAGTCTTAACGTTTTGATGGGGTGATGCTCATCTTCCCTCCATAAGATCAATTGCAAGTTTTTATCTTCTTCTTTTACATTAATTTGACGGTACATTTTAGCAATGTCACCTGTCAGGAGAAACTTGTGTTGCCTTGCTCGGATCAGTATGGAGAAGAGAGACTGTTGAATGTTAGGACCCACCATCAAGATATCATTGACAGAGTAACCGGAGGTAGTGGGAGCGGAGCCATCGAACACTACACGAATTTAGGTAGACTCACTCTCCTCTTTGAAAATTGCGTGATGACATAAAAAATAGGATGGATTAGGTATTTGCATTGTAGCTTCAGACAAATGACCCATTTCATGATATTCACGAATAAAATTTATGTATTGTCCCTTTAATTCGAGATTCTTGCGAAATCGCTTTTCTAAATTAAGGAATCTTTTTTTGGCTTGAAAATAAGAATTTCCGAGGCAGTCAGGATTGTCCTTTAGAGGTAACTTCACACAAAACCTGCCATCAGAAGGACGAGTTGTAGTCATTGTGAAATGTTTTTCGCAAGCAATATCGTTTGAGCTATGAACTGTCTTTTGAGGAAGTTCTTCAAGCTCCCAGAATTTCGTCATATTTGCATCAACTTTAGATGTTGATGTCAAAGCATGACTGCAGTGGACTTCCGTAGAATAAGCTAAATTTGTAGGGCCTGCTACAATCCAACCAAGTTTGGAACTTCGTAACTTTAGATTGTTAGAAGATCCCAGGGACCGTTGCTCGCAGCCAAGTATGTCCCAAAATATATCAGCGCCTATCAAAATCTCAACAGGTGCAGGTATATTGAATTTCGGATCGGCAAGAATTATGAATTTTGGAATATCCAAATGTTTTATGTTAACAGGTGTTCTAGGTAACATTCCTGTTAATTCATCAAGGACATAAAAAGTTAACTTATTTTGGTAAGTATTATTTATAGCCTTTATTTTAGCAGTACAGCTTTCTACAACCTTATTGGTGCAACTATTGCCTATACCAATAACGTTGATGGCATTTAGAGGGTTTGTCTTTAGTGACAATTTACGAAGTAGTGATCTTGTTATGAATGATGATTGACTACCACAATCAAGAAGTGCACGGACACTTTCCACCTGGCCGTTTTCAGGGTTCTGCACCTCAATGATTGCAGTAGAAAGAAAAACTTGATTTGATATTTCATTAGAAAATGTCACTACGGACTCATGAGCAGTATTGTTCTCATTTAATTCGGACGTAGTTGTACAACTAGCAACCACATCAGTTTCGTGTAGCAAAGTGTTGTGTTTTTGATTGCACTGACGACAAGGACCCATACGGCATTCACTTAAGGGATGCCCTTGTCGTAAGCAGTTGCGGCATAATTTAAATTTTGACACAACAGCAAATTTTTCTTTAATATTTTTTGATTTGAACTGTGAACAGTCATAGATTCTGTGGTTGTCGTTGCAAATAATGCAAGTTAATGTAGAAGTATTTTTGTTTGATTTTAATGTTTGTGTAAACACTAGTATTTTTATTGTTTTCTATTTTATTATTTTGCGAGTAACTATTATGATGAACTGGACGAGAATAATTCTGATTTTTTATATTTGAAGGTGAGGTGACCTTGAAATTGTTGCTTAAATTAGATTTGTTAAGCTTATTGCGATTCAAAGACTCAAGGACATCTGCTCGATCCACTAAAATTTTTTTAAATTGTTCCAATGAAGGTAGATCATCCAATGTATTACGAAATTCTTCCCACTTTATGTTTGTCTCAGGATCTAATTTGGATGAAAGAATAAAAATTATAAGTACGTCCCAATGTTGTGTAGGAAGGCCAAGGCTTGTAAGCGCACGTAGATTTTTTGTCACGTGGTCAACAAGAAATCGTAATGACCTTTCTGATTCCCGAGATATGGGGTGAAATTTTAATAATGAATCTAAGTGGTGATTAATAAGAAGTCTTTTATTATTGTAACGACTGCAGAGAAGCTGCCAGGCTTCCTTATAATTAACGGATGATACCTCTAAATTCGAAAGAATGCGGGCCGCGTCACCTTCGAGATACGACATTAAATAATGAAACTTGTGTATTTCAGATATATTTGTTTTCTTGTGAATTAAATTCGTAAATGTATCACGGAATTCAAGCCAGCGAAAGTAGGATCCGTCAAATTTAGAAATTTGTATTTGTGGCAATTTAATTCCTAAGTCCGAATCAGAACAGTCGTAAAATGACTTATTGGCTGAACAATCATTTTGTTTAGTTATTAATTTAGCTTCAGCAATGCACTGTATAAATGATTGTTCAATGACCTCCCTTTCATCAATCTCGGATGACAAATTGTCACCATTTAAAACTTCTATCTCAGTTTGCAAATCATCAAACCTTGTTGACAAACTTTCAATTTTATTTATTCGTAAATTGAACTCGGTTAACTCTAAATCAGTTGCTTCATCGATATTTTCACGAAAATTTTCTAAATAATTCCTAAACTTTGTTATTTGTCCCTTTATAGAACTAGGCGTTTAGTATAAAGTGACTTTAATGTTGACATGGTTGCCGTTCCCACAGGATTAGGTGATTAGGATCCACCTACACGTAATTCAGATTCAGGCGTAATCATTTTGGTTAATTATATTTTAAATTATTTAGTAAGTTAAGACTTGTCTGTAAAATATTATTTTTGTTTTTTAGAAGGTAAGTAAATAATTTGTCAACAACGTTTGGTAACTCAAAATGGAACTAATTGTTAAAAAAAAAACTAAAAATATGATATATTAATGGCTTATCTCTCGTTCCTTGTTTGGTGGAAAAGGCAGGCACGGCAGGCTGCTAGGATAACGACGCCAGGGCGGCGCGGTGCAGCGTCAAGGTGACTTTCACTGTACCCGAGCGATACGCCTGGAAATGTTCGATTTGATTATAATAACAAATAACCCGATTCCGCTCTAGCACTGAAATGCCTAACACACTTAATATTGCAAATAAACAACGTAAAATAAACTTTATGTTTATCAATGCATAAAAAATTTATTTGTTTACTTTAACAAAAACTGTTAATTTACTAGAAAAATATTAAAACTATTGGCACACCAAAGTTAACGTTACAATAAGTTAAGTAAATATGATCGACTAACGGGAAATCTTATTATAATAGCTTATAAAAAAAGCAAAAAGTTAAGTTTCAAATCTATCACGACATAACTACCTACACGCAATAATTGTACACGTAGGTTTTTACTTACGATTGTTTATTGTAGCACTTTTACGTTATTCTGCATCTAATAAGGGCACAATTAGACACAATAATTTATAACCTTTAATGAGTTTAGGTAAGGAGTATGGCATAAGGGTTTTTTGTATAGGTTTTTACGGAACAAAGGATTGCACTTATCTTGGTGAAAACAGATGTCTGCGCAGCCGCTTAGTACGATTCTTTAGATGATTCGTTGACCTTGCAAGCAAACGGCGGATTTTTAGATATATCCAATCTATTTTCTTTGTTTTTAACACCCTTCCGACGATGCCGATCTTGGCGTTTTCAAATCGAGCCTCTTTCCAATGTTGAATATCGTGTCCTGTCACGGTCGCCAAAAAATTTCTTGTTTGGGCAAGATGTGCTAATGAGGATTCACTGGTTTTCTTCAATAAAACGCTGATTTAGGATTTGACTAATTTACTTGTTTCCTTTTGTTAGAATTACAAAGCAATACGTATGGGTGGCCGATCGAGATGTAAGTGAATGACGTACGACAATTTATAGTTTTACACCCACCCACAATACAAAATAAAAATATTAGTAAAAAACAATGATAAATTCACGGAGAATTGCCGCGGTTAAAACTGTAGGCGCATTTAGGCGTAAACAAATATAATTCAAAAATAAAATACCAAATTAATGCATTATTAACAATTCAATAAATTCATGATTTACAATACATATAAGTAGGTATATATTTATCTATTTCATAATTATGGCAATGCAAATACCATTAACTACATAACTATTATTTAACAAGCGGCCTCTGGCGGTTTCACCCGCGTGGTTCCCGTTCCCGTAAGAATATCGGGATAAAAAGTATCCTATGTGTTAATCCAGGTTATAAACTATCTGTATGCCGAATTTAATCCAAATCCATTCAGTAGTTTTTACGTGAAAGAGTAACAAATATCCATACATTCTTATAAAACATTCGCGTCTGTATGCCGAATTTCATCCAAATCCATTCAGTAGTTTTTACGTGAAAGAGTAACAAATATCCATACATTCTTACAAACATTCGCGTTTATAATATTAGTAGGAATATTATTATTATTCTTTATTTCATTACATCTAAAAAGTTTTTTGATTTAAGTTTTTCTTTTTAGTAACAATTTTACCATTTCTAGTCTTAGTACCATGTAACTATAAGAACAATCACTATGGCGCGATTCCGTGAGAGATTGCATCACAGTGATTGACGAAAACACAATCCAACCTACTCGCAATCATGCTCAGAATGCTGTTGACACTGCCACGGACTCTTCGCACCAGGGACGCGCATCGCGCATCGCTTACGCATTGTAGTATAGAAACAATCTACGTGGTTTTCTTCGAACATCCCTGACGCGCTACAATGTCGCGGCAGTCCCAACAGCACCCTGAATAGAACGCATTATTAAATTTGACCCGGAGCCTGGTATAGGATTTTTGGGTACAACCAGCCCATAGGCTGCAGGTGTAGAATTATGTGCAGTACGATCTAAAGAGGTAATTTTCACTTCTTTAGAACAGCGAGCAAACCTACGGGCTATCATGTTTGCCCTCACCGCGAGCACCCTCCGTTCCCTCTCTATGTTGTCATCATCTTTCAGGTCAGAGGTCAATATGTGTCCTAGGTACTAAAATTTGTGTACTCTTCGCAAAGCTGCACCATTAAGCTTAACTTCAGGAAAGTTCATTGTACTTTTACCTCTGGCCGCAAAGACCATGACTTCACTTTTAGAAGAATTATATTTTAGTCCATGACGCACAGCATAGGCTTCACAGACAGCGACTAGCCTTCTTAAGGCACACACGGACGCACACAACAGCACCATGTCATCCGCGTAGCTTATATTGTTGACATTAATTCCATCTATGTGACAACCGACACGAGTGCTGCTGAGCGCGACAATTAGTTCGTTTACATAAAGCGGGTGAGGACAATCCCCCCTGCCTCACTCCGCACTCCAACCTGTATGATTGAGACATGACACCTGCCCATCGCACGCTATTGATCTGATTCCTGTACCAGTATTTGCAGATGTCAATGAGTTCTGGAGGTAAATTAGTATTTTCGAGCTTTTTCCACAGAATGTCATAGGAAACTAAATCAAAAGCTCACGACAGATCAAGGAAGCATATGTGAACAGACGGAACAGACGTGTCACGTCCAGTATAATATTTGACCACATGCTTAACAGCCAGCACCGCACTTTCTGTTGATAAACCTGCTCTAAAGCCAAATTGATTACCATGAGGTTGAGTGTATTGCGTCAGCTGTGTGTTAAGCACGCTGTCAAACACCTTTGAGATAACTGTAGCCAGAGAAATGGGTCTATAGTTATTTTGTCTGACTGATCGGCGGTCCTATTTTGGAATATAGGTATTACCACCGTTTTAATCATCTCATCGGGCATGTATGAGTGGCTCAAGCGAAAGTTAAAGGGCATAGCTAACAGTCTCGGCAAGTGTAGCCCCGCATGACGTAGATGCTCAATGCTAAGACTGTCATGACCCGGAGACTTACCACTCGTCGTAACTTTGTGCTGGGTACATATTAAGTAAGTAAAATCAAATAAGTCTCTAATCTTTATTAACTTCTCATTTATCTTAAAACAAAAAATAAAAAGTGAGTACTTAATGTTTCCATTTTGTGACTAAAAAGTCCGGACTTTTACCGAAATGTCAGGCTTTTTGTCAGGACTTTCCGAATACCTAAATGGTAACCCTAGGCGCAGTCAGGTAACAACAACCTCCTCCTTTTTTGAAGTTGTTTTTAACCCTAGAAAGATAGTCTGCGTAAAATCGACGCATGCGTTTTCGAAATATTGCTCTATCTTTCTAAATAGCGCGAATTCATAGCTGTGCATTTAGGACATCTCGTTCGTCACTGGGAGCTGCCGTGTGGGCGTACGTGTCAAAATATGGCGCATATGCGCAATGCCCAATTTGGGCAGATTGGCACGGGGTCTGTTTTATTGACAATTTGAGCTGTTAAAACTATATGTATTCTTCTTTAGTTATTATTACTTTGCCTTAATGTATAGAGTGGGACAAAGACAGCATTACAACGCAAGAAATGTTTCAAAATGGCACCGATAAACGATAAGTTCGTTCAGTCACCGTTATCGCCCGGTATTACGCGTCACTTCTGGCGCAAATAAAAAATGTATGGCGAGGATTATTCTGTTTTAATCGTGTATTCTAGATTGTAAATAAAACAAATAATACTCGTAGTAATTATAACTTCTTTCATGGTTTTTTTTTTTTTTTTAAACTTGGACGATGACCATATTCTGGCCACTCTTAAGCAAAGTGAAGACGAGCTTCCCTGTGAGGATACTGACAGAAAAGTAGCGGACCACGAAAGTGAAGATGACGTGCAGAGCGACACAGAAGAAGCTTTTATAGATGAGGTTCAATACGAGTAGCCGACGCCAAGTGGAAGTGTAATCTTAGACGGGCAAAGCGGTACTGAACAACCAGTCTCCACATCGGCCTCCGTAGGATCTTAGCCTTGCAACAGAGGACTATCAGAGGTAGGAATAGACATTGTTGGTCGATAATTTACAGCCACAATGCCAACAACAAAGGAGAAAAGTCTCTAAGTCGCAAAAAGTTCATGAAAAACTCTAGCTTGGGTCTGTCTTCTTTGTTTATGCGTAGGCGCTTAGAAACACCTACTTTGAAGAGAAATTTGTGAGATAATATCTGTAATATGTTGCCAAATAAGTACCTGGTACATCGGAAGACGATACTGATGAGCCAGTAGCAAAAATCGTATTTACTGTACTTTTTACCATTCAAAAAAAAGGCGAAAGGCAAATGCGTCCTGCAAAAATGTAAAAAAATTATATGTCGTGAGCATAACGTTGATTTGATACATGCCAAAGCTATTTGTAACTGATTTTTATACAGCTTGTATCAAGCGGGGCCAGCCATATTTCACGTACCTAATCACTTACTTTTAGTGAGCTGGTTGGTACACATAAAAACATTTCTTGATATCTCGGGAATTGTGGAAGTACATACTTTTGAAAATAATACGAGTTTATCGACATTATGACAACACTATCAATCAGCTGATTGGAGTAATGAACTCTGTCTAGTGTTACTTCCTCCTTTGCCTCTGCTGTGACCCTAGTATTTTTGTGCCTATTGTGCTGACTCCACCCGCTTTCAACTATTTATTTTTGATAAAGTTTAAAGGGTTCCGTGTTGTTATTTTTTTCACTAAGAACATAAGTTACGACTACCTACTTTTATTAGTTAGAAAAGAAAATTGAGACGTTCATTTAGTCAATTATTCTCTGTTCCTATCACCAGGTCAGGTCAAGAATGTGTTATCTATCAGGTAAGTACTTTTGACGGTTAATTAGTATGGAGGTAAATTAAATGTACTTAAATGTAAAGAGTCGTCTGAGTATTGTTCATGAATTGAAAGGCTTGTCATACGAAACGCACTGAGAAATGTCTTACTTCGCATAGCATTTCTACTTTGCTTAGACCGCGATTTTCTAAGCGACACACAGACGCTGCGATTGCTGTCTCTTTCCGATTCTATGAATATGAAAGAGACAGAGTCAATTCTCAGTGCTGCGGCAGCCGCTACTACCAAGACTTTAACTTAGAGAATTGCACTGCTAAACAATAACTAAAGCAGTATTGTTCTGAGGCTTAAACAAGTAAATGTTTGTGAGTACGGGTTTTATTCAGCAGTTTGACGACCTCCTTGGTGAAATGGTTTGAACACCGGTTTTCATGGTGTCGCCATCTCTGAGGTTCGATCCCGGTCGGGTCAATTTAGAAACTATGGTTTTCCTAAATTGTCTCGGGTCTGGAATAAGTATGTATTTAAGTATGTTTATCCGTTGTCTAGTAACCATTTAACGAGTTTCATAACGAAGCTTCTCTTGGGCTAGTTAATTGGTGTGAGTGTAGGAAAGTTTACTTAGTTTACTATTTACTGTACTAAACTTACCCGTTTACACGCAGTAAAAATAACAAAACAAAAAATCTGTCACCATGTAAGTTTTCATTGTAACTTTTATGTCGGCTCTAAAAAAACAGAAAATAATAATGTTAATAATTTGAACAGTGATAAAAAATGACTTAAGTAACTAATTTAATCAATATTGCTAGTTTTCGTAACTCAAAGTCAAATTTACAAGTTTTTTTTTTAATTGGACTTGGCTGGTTTTGTAATCAATCATCGACTCAAGTGTAAGTGTTGGTTGAAATTTCCCCAAAGTCATAAAGAACATGTTGTTTACATGTCGTATAAAATACTTGTTTTCAAATGCACTAGCTCAAATTAGAAACATCATTGTTCTACTTATTATATTTATTTCTATCTTCTTGTATAATAATTTATGAGAAACCAAAATCAGACTCTTATCAGACATCAAAACTGTTTAAAAATTATTAAACTTAATATCAGAAGTATATATCGTAACTTCGATTATTTTCTGGTTTTCCTTAAGGGGTTAGAGATCGAATGTGACATAATCGTCCTAACAGAATGTTGGTTATCAAAAGACATACCTCCTCCTAACCTGGACATCTACAATTTATATCACTCCTCTCTTTGTCTCAACCAAAATGATGGACTGGTTATGTACGTACACAAGGATATCAAACATACAGTAGATGAACCAGCCTTCTGCGACGCTAACTGCCTGCTTTTAAAAACAACCGATACTGCTATTCTTGGCATTTATAGATCACCCTCCCAGAGGACCTCACCTCCCCATTGACGGCTTTCTTAACTCATTAGAAACTTCCCTGTCCTATTAAATCTCGTCCGTATGAAGTACAGGGACAATGAAATAGTATACAAAAAAGTAAATGATTTGGACAAAGCTACCGAGGATTTCGTTAACGCAGACCTAACCGGCATACTCGAAATCAGCGATCCAAATAAGGCTACAGACACGCTAATTAATATTATACAAGAAGCTATATCTTCTAATACAATAACTCGTAAAGTCGCTAACAGAAAATACCTTTTAAAACCCTGGCTTACAAAAGGACTACTAAGGTGCATCACCCATCGAGATGCCCTCCACAAACAAGTAAATGCAACACCTAACAACGAAATTCTTTTGAACTCTTATCGTAGATATCGAAACTACTGTAATGATCTTATCAAAAAGGTGAAGGAAGAATACGAAAGCTCTGCAATATATCAATGTAAAAACCCTAAAGATACATGGAAAATGATAAGAAAATTTAACAACACTACGGAAAAAAAAACCCAGTGGAAAAACTTTTGAAACTTAACCAAAATGGTCAGTTGTCTTCTGTCAACCAATTAAACGAATACTTTGTAGGCATTGGCCAAAAACTAGCTGATGATATAATAAAAAATAACCAAGCACAAACAGATTGCGAAATCGCTGGCCCGACTCCGGTAAATTCTATTGTAATCCTGGAAATGGACGAGCAGGAGATTGAGTCACTAATAGTTGGTCTAAAAAATGATTCAGCTATGGGTTGGGATGGAATTCCAGTGGTTTTCCTGAAACAAGTCAAAGAGACCATAAGTCCAATTTTGTATATTTAACCTGTCTTTAAATAATGGAATCTTCCCTAACAGTTTAAAACGCTCAATAATACACCCTATTCATAAAGATGGGGATGCTAAGTATGTCGAGAGCTACCGCCCAATATCCGTGCTAACGGTCATGTCTAATCTTCAGGAAAGGCTCATTAACAAACGCCTGATGTCTTATCTAAAGGAAAATAAAATTATCTCTAACTCGCAATTTGGATTCCAGCCAAAAAAATCAACTAAAGACGCAATAGCAGAACTCACAAATGATATAGCAGATAATCTAGACAAAGGCCGTAAATGTTTTTCTAGACCTGGCAAAACCGTTCGACACTGTCTCCATTAATATATTAGTAAAAAAGCTGGAGGGGATTGGAATCCGTGGAGTTCCCCTAAAACTGTTTGAAAACTTCCTAACTAACAGATACCAAAATATTACAATAGGTGAAACATTAGTCATCCCCTCCTTGTCTCCTGTGGCGTCCCACAAGGAAGTGTGCTGGGCGCGAGTCTTTTTCTGATCTATATAAATGAGCTCTGTCAACTCGCACCACATCATGGCAAAATAATTTCATACGCCGATGACACAGCTCTTATATTTTGGGGGAGGACTTGGGCAGAAGCAAACTCGCAAACTAAACAAGGACTACTGCAAACCTCATCCTGGTTAAAGAAAAACCTTCTCACTCTTAACTTAAACAAAACAAACTTTATAGCCTTCTCCATTAACAAATCAACCCAACCTAAACCAAACGAAATTACCCTAAAACTCCACAAATGTTCCACCCCAACCCTAATAACATGCTCATGCTCCCCGCTACAAAGAGTGAAAAATAAAGTATCTCGGTGTCGTATTGGATGGGACACTGTCGTGGAACGCGCAGGTCGATCTTCTGTCCGCCCGCATAAGAAAATTAATATGGATATTCAGGAAACTCCATAACATCCCAAAACCATCTCTACTGAAAACTGTTTACTATGCCCTTGCCCAGTCAGTATTAATCTACTGTATTCCAATTTGGGGTGGGGTATGCAAGACTAAATTGATTGCATTGAAACGTGCTCAGCGATCATTGCTGAAGGTAATGCACAGGAAACTATTCCGTTATTCCACACAACAGCTTTACCAAGACGCAAAAGTCATGACAGTAAGACAATTGTTTATCATGCAGATAATAATATGGCAGCATAAACAATTGTGTTACAGCCCTCTAATCCAGACCAATCGTCGTAGGCCAAACACAAAATTTGTCAAGCAATTAAACACAAGACCGCCTTTTTCCGACACCAAACTGTCTTCCTGTCAAGTCACCTTTACAATAAACTCAACGCAAGCCTTAACATCTATCCTAAAATATTATTCGATTGTAAGATTACCCTATATAACTACCTACCGAAACTGAACTACCATGAGACGGAATCCCTGCTAAAATGAAGTAGGTAACCACGTATTATATGTATAACACACACACACACCGCACATACACCCACTCACACACAACAGACGCTCAAACACATTGCCCTAAAGTCTATCTACTCAAATACACGGCAGTAAAGAATATACTTGTGTAAAATTTTAAAACGCTAAAATATATATCATTAATCAGTAAAGAATATAGTTTATTTTATTTCATCACTATAATTACTAAATTGTAAACATTTTGTCATTGTACCTAATGGCACGTACAGGCCTGGGTGGGAGACCCTGGAGTCCTGAAATACAGGAAGATCCTAGCTTAGGCTCCAGTCCTCCTAAATGTTATGTGTTAATCTCTTGTTTTTCTTTTTTTCTATTTCCTGCGATTTTTGAGCTTTCTCCATGCGTTTGTTTTAATAATAATGTCACCGATTTAGGTAAGTTTAGATTAAGGAACATGTAGCATTCTGGTGGAAAATAAACAATTATTCTTAATCTTAAAAGAAATCCTTGTAAATATAACAAATACCTACTTATTTTAACTAGCAAGCATTACATATTTTAGTAATTTTTAGTAAAGTCCCTTACATTTACTCTATGTTTTTACCTTAGACAATAATGTTTATAAAATTATAGTGGGTATTTTATGAAACTTCCTTGTTTGGATAAGGTAAGCATTTATGGGTTAATGTACCATCACATTCAAATTAGGATTTGATGGTAAATTATGTTTCTCTATTTTGTCCTCTAGATTTCCTTATCATAACTTTTTTGTCCTTCATCAGCATCATCAGCGGCCGTCCCCCGCGTGCTAACCGTCACAGATGGCACCTCAGATAAAAATTTTAGCATATGTTTTAGGGCTACTAATTTTATTATACCTAAATTAACATTCGGAATAATACACATTATTTAATACAATAATTAAGATATACAACTTTATTTCATTTAAAATTAGGAGATTCAATTAATATAGTACTTGATATTATAACAGAATAGTTTTAGAAATAAAGATAATTATAAAAAACAATATTTTGACTTTTTGAACCTTAGGGCTATTGAATTTTATAGTAAACATGTTATGGATAATGATATTCGGACAAACAATTTAAGGAGAAGAAAGGGAGTACCGTAAATTATGTATTGTGAGACTTACCAAGTCCTGCTGTTTGTGTCAGTTCAGAGTCATCAAATTCGAGACTTGGCTCATAATCGTGATACTCTGAGAGGCTGGTGTAGGCCTCTTCGTTGTCTGCAGAGTTCCCGTGGAGCGCTGCGTACGTAACAATGTTATAAAAACTGATAATCAGTAAATATTATCTAATTCCAATACTATAATGTGTGGCATACCTTGAAATGCTCTTACTGGGTTCAGTTTGGGGTGGTGCTCCGAGTCCATTATTTGGGGTGATTTGGGCGCACCTTACGAATAACCAAATTTATTTATGCTTGCTGATATCAGTAACTTAGCTACAATAAACAAAGTACCCACACGGATTGAATGTCACTTCCTCATAATTCTATCAAACACTACCTCACAAATTACGACACAAATTGGTACAATAAACAGTAGTTGAACGATTTTATTACATCACCGTATAGCAATCAAGGTAAACATTAATCGCAATTCTTCTCCAAATAGAAAGTAAACACTAAACAGTCTGTCTTTATTTGATATTTTGTAAGACATTAGTGGTCAGAAATCAGAAAATCTCGATTGCTAATTTTACTGCGAAATAACGGTCTTTTTTACCAGCTAAGGAACAAAGCTAAAAATGTTAGTTAAAAGGAACACGGCCGAACTAAACAGTGACAAATAAAGCGTTTGTGTACTTTGTGGCTTTCTTACAACGCCATCTATCCACAGAGATATTTATTATAATGTCTGTACATCTATCGAGTGTTTTTGAACTTTAATTTAGGCTGTCAGCTTTTAGAAAATCCTCAGAACAATATCTTGTTCTACAAAATCCACAGACATATAACAAAATCGCACATTGACTGTATTTTAATTTTCTTATTCCTCACTCAACTAAACAAAAGCTTTTTATACCAGCTTTCACGCTTTTTCAGCTTTCATATTATTATTATTATTATCACTCATTTCGTTATCATCCATTACATGCAAAGAAAAAAATAATAAACTACTACAACTAAAATAAAAAATAATGACTTGGCAGTATGGTCTTTGACCTTTTAGCCTGTTCCTTCAAAAGAACAAATTAAAAAATTACTATGTATCATGGATGGGACTTCTTGGCGGGAAAGTGAAGTGTCATGTCTGCAGTTTTGTTTTAATTTCTAAAATTTGTGTTTTTTCGAATATAATTGTGAAATAGTTAAGTGTTTGTGAACGTGCATGAGTGTTGGCAAATGAAACAAAACAGTGCAACATCACTTTTCAAATTCTCTCAAGAAGTCCGCGTGAGACCTTAGTAAAGTCCCACATCTTTACTGAGGAGTCCTCAGTGAGGACTCAAGGGGTTTGGGGAACATCATTTATCATTAATCATCTTAATCACCACTCATTATCATCAAGGGGAAAAAAAGAAATTAAAAAACTAATGACTAGGCAGTATGGTCTCAGACCTTAGCCTGTTCCTTCACGGAACAAATAAATCAATAAAGAAATAAATTTAAAAAAAAATGTATCATGGATGACTGTATTTTGTTTTGAGATGTTAAAATTTTAATTTTATTTCTCATTTCTCCGACGACGAGTCGTTGATCCACAAAGTACATTTTGATACACGCGTCGATCAACCAGAGGAGCTAGACCAGTGTAGAGTGATCTGTGTGGTTTATTTATTATTTCTCGTTGTCAAGCCAGAAGCCAACCCCAAGTCAATCTTTTGGTCTCTAATGCCTTACCATTTTACTTACTTCCTCTGTGTTAATGAATTTTGTACATTATCTTGAATTTTAAGTACTTATTCATAAATATGATGTTAGGTTATTCAAATGCTGGCGTCCCCGACAAATCATGGCAACCGCCCGTTGCTATAATAGAAACTACGTGAGTTATCGTAATGTTAATCAGTCGATTGTTATTTATTGCTACTGTAAAGGCTTCCTAATGTCCTACTGATATAAATTATTTAACCTCACTTTTTAATTCATATAAAATATTGACCTGAAATCACCAACCCCCAATGAGCCAGTGTAGTAGGTTATGTTGCGTGTCAGTCAGTTGCGTTTTATTGTTCATGTGGGAAGGCCTGAGCCCAGCCGTGGGTCATTTATAGGTCGATGATGATAAAAATCTAAACTTGTTTTAAACCCTTAGTTGTCGAAATTCTAATAACAATATTATGCTATGATTGGGTTAGCACTACTCTGTGTTGTCTCATTGTAATTGCTATAAATAATTGGTCTTATCGTAAGCCTGCTGTTTGCTTACCCAAGTTTGTCGATTGAATGATAGAAAAACAAAATCTGCAAAAGCTTACATGACATAGCATAAGTACTGAAAATATTTATATGTTGTAAAAGTTTGTATAAATATTCATCAACTTCAAAACAGAAGATTAGCTAGCTAAACACAAACTATTATAGAGTGATTGTAGGCTACACAAAATATTTGCACTAATGTGGCATTGCTTTAATTTCAAGTCATGTTTTTAAATCATTATGTTGTTTGCATTCCAGTATGGGCACAATGATACTAGAGATGTATTGGAAACACACACCTGTAACTTGCAGAAATTTTATGGAGCTTGTTCGAAGGGGGTACTACAACAATACAAAGTTCCACAGAGTTATAAGAGATTTTATGATCCAAGGTGGTGATCCGACAGGTACTGGGAAAGGAGGACAATCAATATATGGATCACAATTTGATGATGAAATAATGATTGACTTAAAACACACCGGTGCAGGTATACTGTCTATGGCAAATTCAGGGCCAGACTCAAATGGTTCTCAGTTTTTTATTACGTTAGCACCTACTCAGTGGCTTGATGGAAAGCACACAATATTTGGACGTGTACAAAGTGGATTGTCTGTTGCTAAAAGAATAGGATTAGTAGAGTGTGATAAAAACGATTGTCCTGTCGATGATGTGCGTATTGAAAGAGCTTATATTCCAAAATGATAATAAAAATAAAGTATTCATCATGAATTTTGTTTATTATTACAAAGTTTGCTTACAACAATAAATTTACTTAAACTATTTCTTCGAGCTGCCCATCAGCTTTTATTAGATTTGCTGTGCAACTCTGCAAAGATTACTGTACTGTACCACAAGTATTATGTCCTGATTGGTCACCAGTTCACAGGCGTTCACAGATGTTCACATGTCACTTCAATCTTGCTATACACTGAACTATACTTGACACAGAACTTATCTATGTCCTCCTTTATTGTCTGTCCTTCTCTTTGTATATTGAACGAGACACACACCTATAAAAACATAAATTACTTAAAATAAAATACATTTGTGGTCAATTTTCATAGTACATACTAGTTGATTTACCTACCACCACCACCACCAGTCTGACTATGACATGTATATTCAAAGCCACCAGTCATGTTGACAACATAATAATAAGTCCATGGATTTAGTAGGTATTTAAGTCTGGTGTTATTGAGAGAGGACTTCTTGGCGGGGAAAGTGAAGCTTAATGTCTGCAGTTTTGTTTTATGTTTTTTCGAACATTAATGTAAAATAATAGTGGATTAGTAACCAATAAGTGTTTGTGAACGGCATAAGTGTTGGCAAATAAAACAAAACAGTGCAACATCACTTCAAATTCTCTCAAGAAGTCCGCGTGAGATCCCAGTAAAATCCCACATCTACTCAAGCCGTCTTATTACAAAAACGTACGATAGTCTGAGCTTAAACCAAGACTAGATAGATGGTTTCGACTTAGTACGGTACTAACAGTTAGTACCGGACATGAAGGTAAGTCATAAATTTCGATTCATTGATTTAAGATGAAGTAAAACATATAAATTTTCGTATATGATAAATTCAAGCTCATATTAATGTAAAGAAATCCATAATGTATTAAAAAAGCTTAAATTTTTGGGCTTTTTTTAAAGTCAGGCGTAGTCAACCTTTTTGTATCTTTATTTTTTTTCCCAGCATTATACTTTTTACATTAACTTTGTAAAAATACATTGTGAAAATGTATTCAACATTCAAGTAAATAATGTTTAGGGTTCCGTAGCTCAAAAGGAAAAAACTAAACTCTTATAGAATCACTCGGGGTCTTGTAATCCACAGATAAAAAATCGCAAATTTATTTTATAAATATAAAATATTTACAAATTATCCTAATAAAAATTACTATTGGATAATTATCGTTACATCATAAACTACCATTTCCGACATATTTCATATTTTATTGTTACAACTGTCAAATAGCCAATTGCAGCTTGAATGCTTTATGACAAAGTCACAGAACATGATTATGATTAAGGTTTCAAAGTTGTGCATTATAATCTCGGACCAAATATCACAATGGACAGAGTCTTTGGATTTTTAGCATGTCCGTCTTTTGTTAGTGTGCAGCTTTCTATCTGTACATGTGTGCGTGACTAAGGATGTGACTAGTTTATCGATATAATCACTTTAATGTGGTGTGTACATAGTTCGTTATTATAATTGGGAGTTAAAGTTACTCAGATCCGTAGGTTTACCCTTTAAACCCTACACGTGACCACGGCACGCATTGGGCCGGCTCGCCCGGCGTAATTATACCACCCTCTCACTAAGCCCAAGCGCGCACTGGCGGCCAGGTCGCAGCGGCCAGCATTGCGACCAGGCCGCAAGTATCGCGACTATACATGCGGCCAGACTGCGGCCAAAATTGTCAGTTCCGAGTACAGAGTGCTTCGAAATGGATGTCGAGGAATTTTTTTTTATATTTAAGGAGGCAAACGAGCAGGCGGGTCACCTGATGGAGAGCAATCACCGCCGCCCATGGGCACCCGCAAAACCAGAGGAGTCGCAGATGCGTTGCCGACCTTTTAAAAAGGAATAGGGTTAGGGAGGGAATAAGAATTGTGAGGGGGGAGGGGAAGGGACCTACGGAACTCTCACTGACCGGACGAAACACAACAGCACCAAGTGCCACTATTTCACACCGGATATTCGTAAGAGGGTGGTATTACCCCGGGTGAGCCGGCCCAATGCGTGCTGCAAGCTGCAACACAGCGTGGCTCTACCACTCAGTGCCACTCATTTAGCACCACCTAGGGGTCACGTGTAGGGTCTCAAGGGTAAACCTACGGACGCGAGTAACTTTAACCCCGTTTAACTTTAAATAGCTGTGATCGTTTATCTTGCAAGTAAGAAGCGAAAAAACACGAAGAAAAGATTCTGGATTCATCCATTACTGTGCGAAAGACATTATAAAGGATTATTTTAGACATACTTTACTGACACGAGGAAATAGAACAGCTACACAAGACAGGGATCGATTTACTGACTACTTCCGCCGCCGCGGCCTGGCCGCTGCGACCTTGCCGCCAGTGCGCGCTTGGGCTAAGGGTGTTACCAGACCAATCGATCGATTGTCGATCGACGGCATCGATCAACGTCGATCGAAGTTGATCGACTGGTCTGGTAGCTTTAATCGATCGACGGATACCATTTGACTAACCAATCGATCGACGACGCTCGGTCGACGTTGATCGATAGGTGTGGTAGCTTTAATTGATCGACGGATACCGTTCGTCTAACCCATCGATCGACGGTCGGTCGACGTTGATCAATTAACCCTGGCTAAATTCCATCAGTTTCTTTCGAAATGTATTCAGAAAAGGACTCGTTGTTCTTGGCCAGTACGATGTTGCTCGTACTATTATTACGGAGACGCAAACGCAGAAGAATCTGGATGCGGCCGTTTTTTAAAGCCAACGATCGCTTATTTTATCCAAATGACATTTTAAGCAACGGTTTTTGTTTTTGTTTTTTTTTTTTGCGTAGCGATTGTCATGAATTTCGAGATTATTTTTTTATTACACAACAGAAAACTAGCTTCATTGAAAAATATCTTGGGGAGGGGGATGGAGAGGGTACGGTAATGGTAACTTAGTAGAATATTTGTTTTTTTTCCTAAATACAATAAAGCATTTTCGCACTTTGCACACTTCCCCTCCCCTTCCCCCCTTTTTCGGTGTTGCATAATCTAAGGTGCTTTCCAAGGTGTTTGGGGGAATATTATTTAGTATTTAAACGTTCATATTATCATCACTTCATTATCATCAACTTTAAGCATAATCAATGAACTCTATTATTACGACTAGTATCCATGAGCAGGAAATAAATTTATAAAAAAAGTGAAGCGGCCGGCGCATCTAATCATACAGCTCGATCTAACACCCAATCCATTCTACCGTTCGATTGTCGATCGACATCGATCGATTGGTCTGGTAGAAACTATCGATCGACGTCGACTAATCCATTTTACCATCGATCGATGTCGTCGATCGACGATCGATCGATAGGTCTGGTCTTCAGAGCCTTGAACATTTTGTAGGCTCCCAGTTATCACGTCTAATAGCTTTAACCCATTCACGTCTTATTTCCGGGCATTTTGAAAACCTAAAAAAAGAATAATAAAAAGAATATTAGAAATATCGATAAAGCTTCGATACACAAATACGTACATCACTAATCATTATGCCAAAAACAAAGCCTTTAAATTACATTTAATTAAGGTTTAAAACCTGATTCTTATGAATAGTGTACGATATAGCATGATTTAGAATTAGCAAAAATTATGTTTTGCCGTTTTTATTATTAAAAAACTCATAGTAAAGCATACATATTATGAGAAATGACTAACGTATGAAATGATAATTCCTGGTCTTTCGCACCTTCTTTTGTTGTTCTTGACGAACAATAAACAGCTAAACAAGACATTATGTCAATTGTATATTACACAAATAACTCAAACACTAAGATTTCTTAATATTTCACTATTATTTCGCACAATCCAGCAATGTTTTGACCGAGTAGTCGGTCATGAAATGACACGACTCACACCGACAGTGCGTCGCTGCCAAACGTACATTCACTATCTCTTTTACTCATATCACACTACAGTCATACAAACAAAGATACAAATACTTTACTTTCATACACGTATGTAAAAGCGGCAACGTCGTAAGACTCTGTCCATGTAATATTTGGTCCGAGATTATAATAATAATCCCAAGCCATGAAAAACCTTATTTCTGACTTGACTTACATCACCTGTAAGATGGCTGCCGTTTCCTTAGCGAGCTGTCAAAAAGTTTATGAATTTAGAAATGCTTCAGTGCATTAGTAATTCTACTAGACATAAAAGGCTAGGTAGGTACTAAATTACACTTTCAAATCTTTTTATTTCTTATCACTTATAATCTTTTTTGGTAAAAATGTACAATAGCGTCTCTTAAATTGGGGGGTAAGGGGTGGGGGGAGGGTGAAGGGCTTAAATTTCAAACCTCTCGTGACCTACAGGAAACCCCCCCCCCCCCCGTCCCCCCGCTTCGGTTCTGTTACTACTTTGATTCTACATCCATTAAACATTATAAGTAATTTTATTAAGACTTAAATTTCTAACATATCATTTCTCAAATATCCCAAATTTAATACTTTAACATAAGTACGCCTATTTTTTAAGTATACATTTGAATAATTAGATATTGTTTGTGAGTTATAATAATTAATTTTATTAAATGTAAAAATAAAAACGTTATTTTCGTGGCTCTATAAACTCATTACCTTTGCTTGAACACAATTAACAAGTCTAGGGATAGCGATTCTTTTCGAAAAAGATCGATTTTTAAATCGATTCGAATCGTGACCTAATGAATCGATTCACAAAAAAATCGAGGTCTATAAGATCGATTTCCGAAAAATCGATCTTTTTTTCAAGTTTTCGTTTATAATGTAATATTTTATTAAAAACAAGGTACATATTATAATTTAACGATCTCTTATCAGTAAAATCAGGTAATTCGATAATAAAAAATATTTTCATTATATACCTTATATTAGCACGAAAGTAAAAAACAAAATAAAGCGCTTTACTTACCTACTTAGTCTCAATTAGTTATTATTCCGCAACAAACACTACATAAAAATTAGTATTTATATCGCTTTACGAGAATCACTCAATCAATCAACAATAAACAAATGAAATAAATACCAAAAATAAATTATGGCTGGCATGACGCAACTCAGTCCAGTCACACTCACAGATACAAACAAAAACAAAAAGTCAAAGACTACAAACGTAACCTTTTTTATTCAAGAGATGCGACGAAATCTAAACATACAGCCATCTCGCGAGTTTTTGAATAATTAATTCTTTAACCGGCAGCACTCTTATAATACGGATACATTCAATTAATTGTAAATAGTTTTATGGTTTATACCAAAAAAAATCGAATGTCGATTTTCAAGGGTGAAATATTGATTCACCGAATCGATTCAGTACTACATATCTATTTAAAAAATCGATCTTGTTGGCTCCAAAAATCGATTATTCAATTAATCGATTTCAGATCGCCATCCCTACAAGTACAATAAAAATCAATCCTGTCAAAATGGAGTGCAAATGTGAAAAAAATATCGATTTTCATTATTTTTTTTCAAACAACTACCTATATTCTTAGTGTGAAACTTTGCATAACTACTTCTTTTTGTGTAATGGTTAACAAGCTATTAGTAGGTAAAGTAACCATTACACAAAATCAACCTTTAATTCTTTGATTATATCGATACCTTTGGGTTCATTTGGCGTATAAACCATTTTGGCCAAATTGAGTTATATATATACCATTTTTCTCAGATTTTTTTTCTCTATCGATCTGTATAAACGCATTGAGGTTTAATAGCTCAATGTTTATACGAAATAAAGAAATTCGCAAAAAAAAATGTTTATACGACCCGGAAAATTTTGATTATAACGTCTTACAAAAGGCAAATTATCAATGTAAAAGCCGAATGATTATTTTTTGTAGTATTGTTATGATGTAATGACCATAATTTATATCACTCCGGGCGTACAATTCGTCGTTAATCGTATATGGTTTTTACGCCATAACATGTTAAACGTATTACGTATATATCGTTTAAATTAGACGTTGTAAATCCAAATGTTCATTATCGTATTGATGTTAAAACCATGTTCATTGCAAGAAGCACTTTGAATGAAAGAGGTATAAAAAATATACTGTTTTATTGTCGGGTCAGAATAAAATAGGACTGTCTTAACTGTTCTCAACTACTGAAGTTAACGTATCTAGAGGTGATTCAGATAAATTACCTTTTGCCTGGCACACATACATGCCCGTGGACTCCGTTCATGCAATTATTGAACGTGAAGTTAAAAAAATCATTGTCTGCAATTAAACACAATGGCCGTCTTACATCGAGGCTGAAAGAAAAAACCCTAAGCCTTATCATGTAAATGTAATGGAGTATTCGGATTTTCTTAATTGGAATGAAATAAATGCTGAAATGTTTACAAATGAAACGTCTAAAAAAAACCTAAAATTTCAAAACATCAGATCTGTTACCTTAAAGATAAAGAATCCCCATGAGATTTACATAAAATATTCCATGAAAGAAGATACGCCCACTGATAAGGTTAAATTGTTTCAACAATCTGGCAATAACGGCAAAGGTAAAGGTAGAGGTAAAGAAAAATCGAGAAGAAGATAGTACCTGAACAAAGTGTAAGCAAAAGTTCATATGAAAAGGTTATGAATTATGTCTTCGAGTGCACTTTATAAAAAAAAATTGCAAATATCAGATGTAAAATATAGATATTTAAAACGTCTTTGTGACAATTGCATTATCCCAAAAAGATACCACCATGATTATTTGGACTTATCCCATGGAAATGTTGCTGACCATCTTACGTTAACCGATGAAGAAGATGAGAAATAGCTGGATTGCATAAAAATAAATAATTACTGTAATATCTTATTAAAAACTAATTGATTTGATTGTGTGTACACTTGGAAAAAGCGATTTAGTCAGTCTCAGGACATTTTAATCGGATAAGACGTGATCAAAATGATCTAAAACTGACTAAATTGCTTTTTTCAGGTGTAGAATTTTTTAGACTAATTTTAGTAAACGAAAACATTCGAATACTTATAAAAAATAACGGTTCGCATTAACGTAATTTCATTTAACATTCGTTCGCAAATTATTCTTTAATTAAAATATACTACCTATGTTCCTTTAAATTATTGTATTCTGAATAACTCAAGTAAAAATGCGTGTAAGGCAATATGCGTGTAAGTCAAAATGCGTGTATGTCAATATGCGTGTAAGTAAAAATGCGTGTAAGTCAATAAGCGTGTAAGTCAAAATGCGTGTATGTCAATATGCGTGTAAGTAAAAATGCGTGTAAGTCAAAATGCGTGTATGTCGTTACGCGTGTACGTAATTAGTCATTATGCGAATAACCCAAATATACTACCTATGTTGCTTTAAATTATTGTACTTATTCTGAATAACTCAAATTTCTTTGCGGTGAATTTCAATATTTTTGTGTTCATAATATAAAAATACAATGTTATTATAATGCTATTAGGTTGAGTAATGTCTAATTACTTTAATTAACTAGAAGTTTGAATTATTAAGTTTAATATTGACTTTTGTTTTAGTTTATCTATCAATGTTTATTTTTTTTAAATTTAATTTTCTATTTGAGATGTAATTTTTTTGTTAAATTGTTTTAACAGTCAGTATGCCATTATCATAAGAATAAATATTGATTTCGTATTCAGGTAGTTTTATTTTATTTGAATCGATCATAATTTAGGCATGAGGCTTATTATAATTAAGTTCTTATATATTTTGGGAATAAGAGGATTGTTTTGAATAGTTAGAATTCAATTGTTTTATATGATTATAACTGGCTTTTAATACAAAAAAATCTACATCTATGGGTTTTTACGTCAGTAAATGTGATTTAAAATGTATCAGTTTGATATAACGACGTACACAGTTAATTTTAGGTAAATTTTCGTAGGTTGTATAAACCATAAACTATTTGTTTTTGACGTAAATCCAAGGCTAACTTCGAAACTAAAGACGATAGATATGTTTTGATGATTAAGCCTTCTTCATTCCCTAATTCTAAGAATCTTACCTTTTTGTCATTTTTTTATAACTTCAAAAACAAAAAAGTTACGATTTTTTATTCAAAAAAAAAAACTGTTTTTCTGCTCTCCCGAAAAGTCGGGTTTTGGTTTATACGCCAAATGAACCCAAAGGTATCGATATAATGTCTAGATGGAGCCTTCCGCTGCATTTACGCGATTGTCAACGTGCCGGGTTTTATAGGCTAGTGTGCGTACCGTTTCTATCTAATAGACGCGCTGCTATCGTAGTGTGCGTGAGACGGGGATGTCAGTTTCTTAGAAATACCCCTTGAAATGGGAGTATTTTTCAGGTCGGGCTAGTGCAGGCTAGTTTAATAAAGTTTAGTAAGTTATTTGAAGCCTTGAAATCACATGTAGGTAGGTATTTATTATTATAAAATATTGTGTGTGAGGAAATTAAAACGATTGGTGTAGTTCATGAGAGTGTAGGGAACTAGGGATTATTTTCTTTGCCGCCATTTTGAATTTCTTGGTTTGTGCTCCGATTGCGTGTAAAACCATTATCTGGGGGTCTAATAAGTCTCTAAACATGATTTCGAGGCCAGAATTGAAAAAACTGGTCGCCATTTTGAATATCTGTGTTTATGCTCCGATTATGATCGAAATCGATATCTGGGGGTCTAAGAAGTCTCTAAACACGATTCTGAATATAGAGTAATAATTGGAAAAAGTGGCAGCCATTTTGAATTTATTGGTTTGTATTCCGATTAGGTTCAAAATCGATATCTGGGGATCTAAAAGATCTCTAAACACGATTCTGAAGATAGAATTGAAAAAAGTGGCTGCCATTTTGAATTTATTGGTTTGTGCGTCGATTAGGTTCAAAATACGTATCGGGGAGGTCTAAAAGGTCTCTAAACACGATTCTGAAGATAGAATTAGAAAAAGTGGCCGCCATTTTGAATTTCTTGGTTTGTTCTCTAATTAGGTTCAAAATCAATATCTGGGGGTCTAACAGGTCTCTAAACATGATTCCAAGGTCAGAATTGGAAAAATTGGCCGCCATTTTGAATTTCTGTGTTTATGCTCCGATTATGATCGAAATCGATATCTGGGAGCCTAAGAGGTCTCTAAACACGATTCTGAAGATAGAAATGGAAAAAGTGGCCGCCATTTTGAATTTCTTGGTTTGTGCTTCAATTAGGTTTAAAATCGATATCTTAGGGGTCTAACAGGTCTCTAAACATGATTCCGAGGTCAGAATTGGAAAAATTGGCCGCCAATTTGAATTTCAGTGTTTATGCTCCGATTATGATCGAAATCGATATCTGGGGGCCTAAGAGGTCACTCAACACGATTCTGAATATAGAATTGGAAAAAGTGGCTGCCATTTTGAATTTATTGGTTTGTGCTCCGATTAGGTTCAAAATCAATATCTGGGGGTCTAAAAGGTCTCTAAACACGATTCTGAAGATAGAATAAAAAAAAAGTGGCTGCCACTTTGAATTTCTGTGTTTATGCTCCGATCATGTTAAAAATCGATATCTGGGGATCTAAAAGGTCTCTAAACACGATTCCGAAGATATAATTAGAAAAAGTGACTGCCGTTTTAAATTTCTTGGTTTGTGATCCCATTATGTTCAAAATCGATATTATAATTACTAAAAAATCTCTTAAACGATATGGTAACTTATTTTAAGGGCGAATTGTTTACAAATATTTTTCCTCCAATTTACGTACACAGGCGGATACAGCCCTAGCACGGGGGTACCCCCGATACATAAGGAAGAATATTGTTGATACCTTAAATCCTTGTCTTACATCTCAATGTTGTGTACATGATATTTCGCAAATAATTGATTTATTTATTTATTTATTTAAACTTTATTATTTATTTATTTAATAAGGCATCACAACAGACATCAATCGAAAAGGCATTTAGAACATCAATTAAAACATTTTTGTGCTAGATTGATACCCTTAAATATGTATGCACAGACTGGCTACAGTTACATTGCTCATGCACACTACGTAAAATCATTATATAAACTAAAATCACATTATTTTAAAATTAAATTTACAAAGTAATTATTGTAATTATAATTATTGCCAATAATACAGCAAACGGCGGACTTAATGCCATAAGGCATTCTCTAACAGTCAACCAGTGAAGATGTACATAAATTTTTGTAGGCGGTGACATTAAAATTTAGAGAATAACAATTTAAATAAAGAAAAAAAAGAAACACTTAACTTAACTAGCCTAAATATACATACATAAATTATACACAAAATATATATAACTATACAAATACATATTATACTATATAGGTATATTTATAATTTATGATTCGAACTCGCAACCTCTTTCCTTGCTGGTTTGAATCAGAAAGTTGCCAAATTCATTTGGTAGAACCGTGAAAAGATTAAAAATTGGAGAAAAGAGAAAAGACGGGCTACAAATGCGATTCAGTCGCAATTTAGCATCGATACAATCGCGGTGCAGCATCGATACAGTCGCAAATCCTAGTACCGCCTTAATAAAAGTAGCGACACAATCGCGATGCAGTCGCACGACTGTCAAACGCGCGTTTGTATGGCTGCAAAAAATCGCAATGTATAAGTATCAGTATTACAGTGGCAAGAAAGGAACGGCATGCATACTTACCTAGGTATTTATGGATAAAAATTCCGGAATAAGAAGAAATGTACTTTCTCGTGATGAACCAACATTATCAGCCTACCCGAATTTCCAATATTTTTTTTAAATGAAAATAATATGTTAGCGAATAATTAAGTTTAGGTAAATATGCATTCGATTATTCGATATCCAGTGAATACCTGTGTATTCAATGAAAAAAAAACAATGACAATGCATTTTGATTTATTCGTATCACGTTAAAAAAAAATCAATGACATCCCTCTCTGTATTTGATTTTGAATAATTTTCTTTTAAATTTTGCGTTGCTATTCACATTGTCCAATTTTAATTTATAATAATACCTCACTGACAAGTACTTTTCTACAACCAATCTTATTAAATTAACTTGGTGAAGCATGCCGCAGATATGATCGGTGTCTACTGGAAAAAGATTCACATCTCCAAAAAATTTTTTCATCACAGAGGATACTATAAAATATAATTAGTACTTGTCATTACATAGTCCTGTTAAATAAACTGACGAATAACTGTTTCAGTGGTTTTCAAACAGAATAGACGTCAGATGAGACATAAATCAACCCACCTTCATCTTTTATAATAACTAATTTAATTTAACTAATACTAACAACCCATCTCTTCCCTTGGGTGTCGTAACGGCGACTAACGGACTAAAGCCTGCACATACATCCTACAGCATAGAGCGGCGATGGGCTCATCAAAATAATATTACCAACCCCTCACTTCGGTGTCGTAAAAGGCGACTAACGGACTAAAGACTGCACATACATTCAACAGCATAGAGCGGCGATGGGCTTATCAAAAAAAATACTACCAACCCCTCTCTTCCCTTCGGTGTCGTAAAAGGCGACTAACGGACTAAAGACTGCACATAGGTACATTCAACAGCATAGAGCGGCGAAGGGATCATCAAAATTATACTACCAATCCCTCTCTTCCCTTCGGTGTCGTAAAAAGCGACTTACGGACTAAAGACTGCACATACAACCAACAGCATAGAGCGGCGATGCGCTCATCAAAATAATACTACCAACCCCTCTCTTCTCTTCGGCGTTGTAAAAGGCGACTAATGGACTAAAGACTGAAAATACATTATTATATTTATATAGCGTTGACAATTTCATACTTTTATAGTCATTATCAGTATACGCCATACGCACATTTCAAATGTCATCTACTCAATAAATATTTATTCAAAATTTAATACTAACTCGGGAATTTTGCGTGCCCTAGGGCAGGCAACACAGAAAAATGGCGGGCTACGAATTAAGGCAAAATACGCTTCGCTCAAAATTAACGATAAAACTACATTATGACAATTCAATATTTACTTACCGATGGTAGGTGATTGTTCTAATTGTTTTATGTCGACCTTTATAATTTCTGCATATTTTTATAGCGCAAACCGTCATTTTTAGTAAAATTAAAAGGCGTGCAAAAGATGTGCATCTTCTGCGGCGACACAAATGGCACTGAGCGATAGGTTTGAGCTTAGCGGCCAACAGTTGGCTGATATTTTTTTGGACGCCGGCTCGCGGTAGAGACTCTATCTAGACATTATATAATCAAAGCTTTAATTATAGCGGGTTGACTTTTGAATCGAGTCGCCTGAATTTGAAGAAACTAACACTGTGGGGGGGTCTCAGGGGTTCTTAAATAAAGGTTTATTAACATTTCAGCTGCCGCCGTTGCGTTAAAATATAAAAAAACCACTTGAAAGTTTTGTCAAAATCGGCTATAATCACGAAAAATTACACGTTTTTAGGTTATACAGTACCATAGTAACAGAACCGAAGCGGGGGGACGGGGGCGCTCGGGGGGGCGAAGCCCCCCGCCACGAAAAAAGTCTCAAGCGAAGCGCCGGTAACGACATTTTTGTAAATTTTCATATTTAAAAAAAAAGTACATAACTTAAAAATTACTTGTCTGCGGCAGGAGGGGTACGTGGAAGGGCACTCCTTATTCCTCCCCTCCCCTTCCACCACCAATTATGGCGACTCGATTCAAATTTTTTACTACGATACATAACCTCAAAATACAAAAATTAACATAACTTAAAAACTACTTGTTGGCGGCAGGGGGGGTAAGTGGGGGAGTACGCCTCCCCCCTACCTTCTTCACGCCCACCCCACCCTCGATTCAGGCGACTCGATTCAAAAGTTTTACCATTATAGCAGAGGAGGCGCTTACTTTATACTCCTGCGATCCTCGTCGCTGCCGCGTTCTGGCGGCGGCGGCGTTACTCAACTAAAAAAACACGAACGTGCAACTTAATTAAAACAATCATTATCATGAAATAATTTTTAAGATGTTAGGTACCTAGGTACTTCTACCCCGAACCACAAACAACCCGGCAAGTGTTACTTAAACATTAGCATTTAGCATAGCCTATCAAAATAGAAAGAAAAGATGTTACTTGGTTGGTCTGGGACCCAAGTCTGCTAATTTACGAATGGCATAATTGAATTTGTAATAAATTAAATAAATATTGTAATTGTTTGACACATTTGGTATTCATAAATGAGTAAGAGAATACCAAATGTGTCAAACAATTACAATACGATCCAATTGCGATTCAATTATGCCATTCGTAAATTAGCAGACTT
This sequence comes from Scoparia ambigualis, assembly GCA_963921215.1. NCBI lineage: Eukaryota > Metazoa > Arthropoda > Insecta > Lepidoptera > Crambidae > Scoparia > Scoparia ambigualis. The sequence continues at coordinate 10,367,101 of OY992501.1, forward strand.
GGGCCCCTGGTTGAGCGTCGGCTTGTCGACTATCGGCAAAGACAAATAAAAATTCTATTGTGTCTGGCGCGCGACGCGCAAGAGGTTGTTACAGTACTTTGCATGAAATAAATAGCTGTCAAATCTCAATCCTTGACTAAAGTTACCTATTTAAATTCTTACTGATATGTATTAGGTAGGTACCACGTTTTATTTGGTCAGATGGTGCCGGCGGCTTGCATTTGAGCTAGCTGCACATGTAAACACGTATTTCAATAATTAACCTACATGTTAACGAAGTTTTATTACATAGTCTTGAAATCAATCAATTGTACACTTTACTTACCTGTTGTAATCGTCTTCCATGTTTTCACAGAAAAAACAAATCCACACAACAGCTTCTCTCCAAAGAGTAGACAATGACAAGGGGCACGGGCGGTAATCTTCATACAACTCTTTCTAGCCTTAGTGTCTATAGAACGCATAGACTCTATGGTCTCAATAAACAATTTTGACACATACTTCACCCCTCTTTCTCCTTCCTCTCCTCGCCCCTTCGCCTAGGGATGTTGGAAATGAAAAAAATATCGATATATCGATACATCGATATTTTGAAAAATATCAATATCGGCCTCGATATATCGCGAAAAAAATATCGATATATCGGTCAAATTTTTCACCGGCTTTAAAAAAGGAGAACCACCTGCTTTTCTTAAAATCGGTTAAAAAATAATTTAGGTGAGCCTAGCCCAGTAATATAAACAGATTTTTTATTTTAAATTATTCTTTTAACCGGTTTACAGTTCCGCAGCCCATATGGGCCATAACAATTGATTAACCTATTGTTATATTTTTAGGACAGTGAACCTGTTAATCATGCCGCCCTCTAAGTCGGCTCCTGTTGTTAGGAACCGCCATATTTACGGTAAAAGCCACTCTCTCTGACGGCACGGAGGTAGCCGTAAGTGTTAAATATTTCCGTTGTGTATACGTAGCACACATGCACACATGACATGAAGTTGATTGAAGCAACGCACTGACAGTGAGAGTTAAACACTCACTACCACAGATTACATTAATGGAATTCAGCAACAATAAGATTTTTTTACATTTTTACGGCTTTGAATTCTAACGAATTAAAAAGTTAGATCGTGATGCGATGATAATAAATAAAAAATATCGCTTTTGATACGAATTTTGATATTGGTTATTTTGTATCGATGTATCGATATATCGAAATAAAAAATATCGCCTAAAAATATCGATATATTGAACAAAAAATATCGATATATCGATGTATCGATATTTTTTCAACAAGCCTACCTTCGCCGCCATTCCTCTTAGGCGATGCGCCATGTTTGTTTGTCTAAATCGGCAAGTTGAGAATCACAATCGCCCGCCATTGCCGATAAAGTTTTGATTTTGTAATTTTGATCATTTTATCCATAGATTAATGATTGGTCTCACTGCGCTCGTCTAGATACCTACCGCGCTACCTATAAACCACAGCTCCGTAAATGCGGCAACTCATTATTGTAGTGTGTTATGAGTCATAACATAACATAACTTATGACAATTTGCAAGGATGCTAGTGTGCGTGAAAAATTTGTTGCCAGCTGCTCAACTGTTACCCGAGTTAATGGGAAAAATATTTTTGCTGTGATGTATTAGTTAAGTTGCTGGTTATAAATGTAGCTCAGAAAATATTTAAAAATTAACAATTAAAACCGAATATGTATCAATATAATTGTATATATTATTATGTAGATTAGAAGTAGGTTTATACACTTTTAAACTTTCGCGTTTCATTATGCACACATATTTAGACGGGATTTAACGCAAAACTACTTAGTAAAGGCATTCTACGCATACCTTTTTATACCCGACGTTTCGACCGAGTTGCACCGGCCGTGGTCACGGGTGGACTGCTGTCGCGGTGTATCGCCTCCGTTTGCGTCGCTGAGTCTTCATCCACCGTCACATTATTTATCCAACTACCGTCACACACAACACTAACGGTGTCCCTATTCCGTATACAAGCCTTATTCTGGTAGTTAGCCGATTGCAGACTAAAACGAAGTGGCGTTTTTGCAAACACTGGATTCCACGCTGATGATAGTTTGTGACCATCTTCCCGATTGAAATTGTTCGGATGTTTCTTAATTTCAATCGCTTCACGCACTACTCTTGAATAAAAGTGGCGATCTGTGGAGAGGACTTGCGTACGATGAAATTCGATCCAATGATTTGCGCCTCTTTCAAGTAAATGCTCCGCAATGGCTGATTTGTTAGACTGGCGGTTTTTCACAGCTGCAATATGTTCCTTGACCCTCTCATGGATAGTCCGTTTTGTCTGGCCTATGTAGGAACTACCGCAGCTGCAGTCTATCTTGTATACGCCTGGTGTTTGAAGTGGCAAAACATCCTTTGGGGAGCCCACAATATTGTTGACCTTTATGCCTGGAGTATATTGTCGGTATCGAGTACTCGCGTAATATGTGGCCGATCTTGTCCGTAACTCCTTTAACATAAGGCATATAGGCTGGTTGTCTTCTAACTTCGGGATGTTTGTCACTCTTAGTCGGCTGCTTCCGTAGTCGATTCACTCGATATCCGTTTTTATTGAGTACCTCCTGAACATGATCCAGCTCACGCTTTAAATGCTCAGGGTCACAGAGGTCAAATGCTCTGTTCTTTAGTGACGTTATCACAGATTGCAAGTGTCGAGGGTGGTGATGTGAGGTAGCGTGTAGGTATCTGTCCGTGTGCGTGGGTTTTCGGTAAACACAGTGTGTTACGGACCCATTTGGTCTCACGGTCATCTTGACATCTAGAAAGGCCAACGACCTATTCGCCTCCATCTCATATGTAAACCTCATCTTCGGGTGAAGGGAGTTGAGATGTTGCATCCACTGATCCACTTCCTGCTTGCTTCCTTTAACGACGCTGAAGATGTCATCTACGTATCTTTTCCAAAGTCGGATGGTCTTCGGACCGAGGCTCAGTGCCTTCTCTTCAAAATGTTCCATCCAGATGTTGGCAAGTACCGGGGCGACTGGGCTTCCCATTGCGACACCATCAATCTGTAGGTAATATTGAGTTTGGAAAAGAAAATAGTTGCCGTCCAAACAGTGTTTAAGCAGATCAATGTAATTTCGCGGCATTTCGTTGACCTTCAGTTTTTCCCGGACTACGTCCAAACACTCCTTGATTGGAACATTGGTGAACAACGATTCCACATCAAAACTCACCATAATGTCGTCCGGTTCCAATATTAGGCTTTTTATAGTTTGGACAAAGTGGCGTGAGTCCTTGACGAAAGACGGTGTTTTACCCACAAGTGGCCGCAATACTAATACAATTACAACCCCACTCTGGCCGTGGGGTTGTAATTTACCGGTTTATATACCTTTTCGTCACATAGCAAGGCCTGTATCTTGTGTTGGTAATCGATAGTATTCATCACTACAGTGGCGTTTCCCTTATCGGCCTTAAGCACTAACACATCTTTGTTTTCTCGAATGTTTTTTAGTGCTTGACGCTCTTCCGTAGTGACATTACCGGCCGGCAGTTTCGATTTTCGTAAAACGACTGCGACGTCCTGCCTTAGGGTATCGGCATCGTTAGGTGGTACTCTATTACGAATAATCGTTTCTTCAACGCTGCTGATCACGACTTCGTATGGTATTCGCTTTGGCGTTGGAACTCGGTCGAAACGTCGGGTATAAAAAGGTATGCGTAGAATGCCTTTACTAAGTAGTTTTGCGTTAAATCCCGTCTAAATATGTGTAGAAGTAGGTTTCTTCTGTAGAAAAATGGTAGGTATGTATAGCAATGATAAGACCTCATTTTTTTAGTAGTTTTTTTTATTACTACCAACCCCTTTCTTCCCTTGGGTATCGTTAAAGGCGACTAACGGACTAAAGACTGCACATACATCCAACAGCATAGAGCGGCGCTGGGCTCATCAAAATAATACTACCAGCCCCTCTCTTCCCTTCGGTGTCGTAAGAGGCGACTAACAGACTAAAGACTGCACATACATCCAACAGCATAGAGCAACTATGGGCTCATCAAAATAATACTACCAACCCCTCACTTTTCTTCGATTTCGTAAAAGGGGACTAACGGACTAAAGACTGCACATACATCCAACAGCATAGAGCGGCGATGGGCTCATCAAAATAATACTACCAACCCCTTAATTCCATTGGGTCTTGTAGAAGGCGACTAATGGACTAAAGACTGCACATACATACAACAGCATAGAGCGGCGATGGGCTCATCAAAATAATACTACCAACCCCTTTCTTCCCTTTGGTGTCGTGAAAGCCACTAACAGGCTAAAGGCTCACCACCTAAGCACATGTGCAGACTGTGCAGTTGTTTCTTGCTGAAGCGTGGACTGTGTGGGCGTGGTCTGTGTTGTCCATAGATTCAAATGATTACTAATTTTACCATAAACTTTAATAATAACTAAGTATCTCAAAAAAGTTGTTGATCTATGTAAACAGTAATAAGTCGAGTCTTCATTCATGATTATTATACATAATGACTAAATACTTTTTCGTTTTTGTAGGCTCATTGTCATGTAACAGACAAAAATTTAAAAAAAATTGCTTTTTCCCTAGGGCAAGAATAGTTATTTGTTATACAAGAGTGCAAACTTGCTTTTTAACCGCGTGCTCAATTTTGATGACCGAGCAAGCGAAGGATCCTAAAATTGAATCACGAGCGCAGCGAGTGATTCAAAAATTAGAATCCTGAGCGTTACCGAGGGAATCAAAAAGCACGAGGTGAAAAATCTTTGCACTCGAGTGCAACACGTAACTTTTCATCCCACCTCAACGAGGAAATTACCAACCAAATTAAAAAAGTAGGTACACCAAAAAGGTTCCGAGTCTGAGTTTTTAACAATTTAAAAAGGTCGTATGATAAATCGGCACCATGGAGGAAGAAGAAAATAGGTTTAATGATATTTTGAATACACATACTAAGTGCACACGATGTTATAAATTCAATTTACTTTGTCCTCTAGCGGGTAAAAACGGCTTTTGCACTCAGATATCGAAGAGTAAAAATACTCTTTCCGAGATGGGGGGATGAAAAAGCTATTTTAGCCTCGCTTAACAACGCTACAATGACTTTCTGTGCGGTCTTTTTAAGCAAGAGGAGTGAAAATATTATTTCAAACATTGTCTATGATTTTTTTCAAAACGAATACGTCCGTGATTTGCCGGTGGCGGCACTGACACTGAGAGCATTATCACTGACAAGTGGGGATGCGTTCATAGAGAATGTATGAAAAACACTGTGCCGGTACTGTGTCGGAACTGTGGCTTTACTGATATGTGTGAAGCAACCTTTAACCTATAATATTACCTGAAACTTAAGCTATACACTTAGAATAATAACGCTATAGAATCCAAGTTCGCGCGCCTATTTTGAAGCACATTAATTGGAGCCAGAAATGGCACCAAACGCCGGACCGCTCCGTAGTGTTCAATGTCACAGCGCGCCGAACGTGTCTCGCGAAAACAAAAAAAAAATGATGGTTTGTGCAGTTAAATTGTGTCACAACACATTTGAAAAACAAAAGAAGTGTAATAAAATAACATCACTTTTCACAGGTAAGCTTTTAGTATTTCATAGTATCTTGTAGTTAATTAGGTCAAAATATAAACGTACTGCAGTGTGATTATCTAAGTTAAAGCCTCGGTAGCAGCGGCTGCCGCAGTGCTGTCTCTTTCATATTCATAGAATTGGAAAGAGACAACAGATCACGGACATGCGCGCACGTCACGTGTGTGTGAATCGGTTTAGTGCTTCATTTTTGACAGAGCGCTTGTATGAAGACTATCTTTCTATAGCGTTATTATTCTAAGGCTATACACCTGTTCTCAGTTTCATTAAAATCTGTCCGGCGGTTTTTGTGTGATGCGCGTCAAACAAACAGACAGACAAAAATTCCAAAAATGATTCTAATGTTCACGTATCCTTCATTTTTTTATTTTTTTTTATTTTGCAATGTGAGAAACATACAGCTCATAATAATACATATAAACAGAACATCAAGTATGTTACATAGGCCAATAAAGTTTCTACAAAAATACAAAACAACCTGAGTTTACACAACATTCATTTACATACATTAGTAAAAAAAATTGAAAGCTTAAAATTAGAAAATAAATATTAAATAAAACTGAAAGTTTATAAAAAATTAATCAACAAAATTCAAAAGATTAACCTACTCTTAAGCACTTTGACTTTTTGTTGACAATTTCAATGACTTTTTATAACATAACAATGACTCATTAAAAACATCCAAATCAACATAATCTTTGTTAAAGCTATGACAAGAACGAACTAAGAATCTACTTTTTGAGTATTGCGTTCTACAGAGTGGTGGTGAGAATAAATTCTTACTTCGTACATCTAAAATTTATTCTATGCAAAAGATATGGGACATCAACAAGGTTATTTAATATTTTAAAAAGAAATATCTGGTCACGATGGGATCTGCGTTGCTGAAGCGACTCGATAACAATATCTTTTTTCCAAAATTTAAAGTATAGTACTTTTTTAAATTTGTTTTGGATTCGCTCAACGGCATCGATATGCACTGCATAGTGTGGATTCCACACAGTCGATGCATACTCAAGCAAGGGGCGAACTAAAGAGTCAAAAAGAATGCGGTAAGTTTCAACCTTACTAAATACATTACCCTGCCTAAGCATGAAACCAAGCATCTTGTATGCTTTCTTAGTGATATACTCAACATGTGGTTCAAAAGACAACTTTGGGTCCAACAGTACTCCCAAGTCTCTCACTAAATCCACCCTGCCCAAATCCCTACTGTGTAATTTATAATTGAATTAAATTGTATTTAATTTTCTACTGAACGTAATAACACAGCATTTATCTATATTTAAAAATAGTTTATTCTTAATACAATAACTGCTTAAAGCGTCCAAGTCATGTTGTAGAGTCATCCTGTCTTCTCTATTACTGGGAAATTTGATGTGCCGCAGCAGGACTTCTGGCTGGTTGAGGGCATCAGTGACCTCAGCCACACACTTGTGAACAGAAGTCTGACTGATGCCCAAATTAAAGTCTTTGCCGACCCGTCTTTGATAGCTGCCCCTGCATAAAAATCTAAGGCAGCCCACGGACCTGAAAAAAAGACGGACGTAACCTCGTCTAATCATGAGTGAAGCATGCTAATGGCCGCCCGTTTATGGTGTGTGCGTAATCTGAGGGTTGCCATCATAAACCATCAATTTCCCTAATTTTTCAATCTCGCAAACTAAAACATTGTTAACATTATGTAATCATATACATTTTATTAAAACGTGACATTGCATAAACCATGTTTTTATTCGTTGTGAGCTCCCGATATTTCAGCAATTTAAACGGTTGCACTTTAGAATCTTAATGTTGATGACTTAACAAACATCATTTTTAAGACCACAGTGATAGAAAAGAAAACACAATTGTTACTTGTACGTATAAATAAATATATTATTTCCTTAACAAAATGTTTAATGTTTATGTATTAAGTAATGAATAATAATAAAATAATCATTTATAATGATGAAATAATCAGTGCCATTAGAGCAAATTGGGAATTTTGATATCGCCTAAATCATACACAACTTTGCCTTCTCCATCATAGCAAGGAACTTACCATCACAAACATAATGTATTATAATAATAAAACGGGGTGTACCTATTTAAATAGAGATGTTTGTAAGAGAAATACTGACATATAATTTATATATTACTTAGATAACTAAAATAATTTGTACTTTATTTCCGTTAACACAATTTAGTTTCAAAAGCTCATTTTATAGTAGTTCTGTTAATTTTTTATTCAAATCATTTAAATCTATAGTAATCATGTTAGGCATAAAAGGATATTAGCGAACTCCCATACTAACTTTACTCAACTCTTTTTTTAAGCGTCTATAAATGAAAAAAATATGTTGGTCGTGGTGCTGCTTCAATTTTCGGTGATAGCTGAAAGAGAAAAATAATGTCAAAATTTTAAAGACCCAAAACAAAAAATAACGCATTATATATAAATTCACAGACCTCGTGCTCTACACGACTTGAAAGGAAGCATTAAAATGAACATAGCTATTATAGATTATTAATGAAAAAAAAAATATTTTCAAAAAATTTATCGACTTTTCCAAAATTTGTTTATACTATCCTAAAGCCCTTAATTTTCCGCGTCTATTAAGTCCTAATAGATCGTCGTATCTCAAAGCTGCGAAGTTCCACAGGGATATGACGCCCGAGTAATACCGCACGGCGACGCTCCACGCGCCGCTAAGGGGGAGCATACTGCCCCCCCTATCACTCCCACAAAAAAAAGTATAAACTATAAAATGTTCCCCGTCTCAATATCTCTAGGCGTCTCTCTCAGTTTTTCGATTTTTAACGAGATATCGAAGATATTCCGAGGAAAGGTGTTAAAAAATCAAGGTTTTTTTTGTTTTTTTTTTCAATTTTCGAAAAAGATTTCGACTTTTACAAAAAGTTTATTCACCATCTGAAAGCCATTGAAATTCTACGTCTTTTGAGCTCCCATACATCCTCATGGTCCTAAACCACTATATACCACGGGGCAAACACACTTTTCAGCGAAAATGGGGCCCTACCGGAGCGATCGAAAAAACATTTTCAATGTTAAATAAAAGTTCATACTTGTTGTGACGAAGTAGTTTCGCTTGATACATGTAACCAAGGCTGATCTTAATCACATGCTTCTGATCCGTTGTTTGTTTTAAAGAAAAAAACATTATGATAAATTATTCAACAAAGACTGATAATTTCAGATATCTTTGTGTTTGGTCATATACCTGCTGTAAAGATGTATTCGACAAATCTATATTGTTGTAGGGATTCTTTACTGGCATCTGATATTTCTGCATCGATATTTTATTAAGTCATCAGGTCTAGGTCTATACCAACAACGAAATCATAAGCCGTATACAATGACTTGACACAAACAGAGCAAATGGTTGTTGGCAGATGTAAAAAAAACAAACAAACATACAGACATTCACATTCTTAATATCATATTATTCTACTATTCTACAGTCTACTAAAATCAGTAGGTTTGTTACCACTTTATTACGTAGATTTTTAAAAAGGCACAATACCTGCAACGAATACGATATCGTGCGTGATGATGACGTCGCCTGTTGATCGTTTGCTATTCCTCTGACATTCGATGACATCTTAAAAAGCGTTTTACAAAATTAAATGTTACATAGCATCAAACATTAAATTAATCCTTGTGCAAAAAAAACAATAACTACCTGCAGTATAGGTAACGAAGTGCTTTGTATTTGTGTTTCTGGAGAGTTCGAAAGTAACTGCAAGTAATAAAATAATTAAGAAGCAGCCAAAGAAATAATAAATTAATAACAAATGTTACAAACACAATAATATTAACCCTTTTTGGAACGGCACACGGAACCAAACACCGTAGCCCCTTAGCCGTAGTTACAAAATCTACGTCATCAAAATGTGCACTGCACACGGTACTAGCAGATGATGGGTTCCAATTGTTTTCTCCTCTGCAGTTTCAAATAATTAAAACCCAGTCATCTCTACGATTTTTATTTCTAGAAAACCTATTAAAAAGGATGCAAGAGTTATTTTATTAAAAAAATATAATATAGGTTCTATTATTTTCTTTTGCGATATTATATACGGAACCCTAAAAAGTTACGAAATCTGATCGTACCGAGTCACATGCAACAAATACAATTTTCCCCACTTTAAGGGTAATTTTCCCGTAAAAAAGTAGCCACATTGTTGTTCTTTTGTTTACAATTTTCTTCACATTCAATAAAACATAAATAACCAAAACATATGACGAATCGTCGAAACTTACGCGTGGTAGGTGATTCCTTGTGATTTTTTAAGTTTACTCATGTAGTTCTTTGATGATTTCACCACACAAGACGGCATTTTTTTCAAATTTTCGTCGATACAAAAAGACGTGTCACTGTCGCTGTCACGCGGGTAAAATGGTGGCGGGTTGTCGGACCTGCTGTATTTGTGTGAGTGTAGTGTCATGTACACACGCCAGCACATCAGCCTACCACACTTTGACCTTGAGCGCTTCAAAAGTTGAACAGAGAGAATCGTGCGAAAGAGATAAATAGCCTATAACAGTCCCACGTCAAATGAGTCGTGCTGCATTGCCGCCGCACACGTACGTTATACGTTATTTTGCATGTGTGTATCACGCTCTGTAGAGGAATCGCGAAAATGAAACAATGTTTGAGGATTAATCTTAGTTATTAATATTAGAATAACTTTGGACTCATTTATTCCTAAAAGCGTTACTTAATGGAATGGAAAAATAAAAATCTTAGCCATATTTTCATATCTATTTTTTATTATAAGTAGTGTAATAAATAATAATATCTTCATTACCTCGGAAATAATTTTTGTGATGCCTTGCCGATGTAGGCACTAGGGCATTTAACTAATTCTGGATTTTCACAAATAAAAAGTAACATTTTTAATGTTAAATTAAATTATGAAATATACCTACATAGCAAAATGTCAACTTATCTGATAGAAATATTTGCAAAAGTGTTTCTATCGGGTGTTAGGGTAGATTGTTGTGATGACGTCGGCTTGGGACGTAAGTAAAATCACTAGAAGAATTTTGACGATCTTTGTGCCGGCCGCGGTGGCGTAGTGGTCAGCGCACTTGCCCGGAAAGCGAGGGACGCGGTTTCGAATCCCACCTACATTCTCGATTCTCGGTCCGAATTTTTTCTAGTATTTTCATAATTCCTGGGATTGTGGTATTAGGTATCACTGATTCTGTCTAGTTATTCGGTATGAGGAACTAAAAAATAAAGCGACGCGTTGAAATAAAAAAACATTGGGAAGTAGCTTAAATAGATTTTTGCATTTGCGATGAATCTTAAAATTGATAACGAATAACATACTCATATGTAAAATAGCGTAATACACGCTATAACTGAATTTAGAGAATTCTCGCTCGTATTAAAATAGCGTAACACACTCTTTAACTGAATTTAGAGAATTCTCGCTCGTATTGCGATGTGGTTTATAACCTACTGTATATGCGCCAGACAACAAGGAATTTAACACCCTTGTGTTGGTAGAGACGCTGGGTATCTCGGAGTTTAGAAAACCAACATTAGGAATTAACCCGACCTGGAATTTAACCTGGGACAAGTGGAACACAAGGTGAGAAACCCTACAGCGCTCTGCGCGAATCATATCGTCTAATAAGAAAACTTTTGAGACAACAAATTTAAAAATTTAAATTCGTGGTGAGGATTTAATTTAGGGGAGATTCCTAACGTTTAATAAATATGTAATGAAAGAATTTTCTCTTGTCTGTGTGACTTGCCCTATAGCGATCGACTCTACCTCATTATATATACATGTTTTGACTGCTAGATCGCAGAAATTGACGATCAGTTTTTCCCATTAGTTGAACTGACGTCAGTCCAAAATTTGATCGTGAATGTCGAATCGTCACTAAAGAGTTTTAACTGACGGCGCGAGACGGAATTTTCCGTGGCTACCATAATCCAAGCCGGCGGCGGCGCGTCGCGCCAAACTGGGGCCCAAGTCTGCTAATTTACGAATGGCATAATTTAATCGCATTGTAATTGTTCGACACATTTGGTATTCTTAAATGAGTAAGAGAATACCAAATGTGTCAAACAATTACAATGCGATCCAATTGCGATTCAATTATGCCATTCGTAAATTAGCAGACTTGGGCCCCTGGGGGGTTACTCTCGAACGCAAACTCAATCTTAATACAATTCCAATGCGAATAATATGTATCGATATTGGGTTATGTAAAGATAATTCCGGAACGTCATCTCGATAATAATTTGTTCAATCAATTTCCACGCAATTTAATTCCAATGTGGCGGCGCTATTGTCGCTTACAAAAGTGCCATTTGACATATTTTAGATTTATGATTGGAAATTGATTAATGCATTTCTGTTTCAAGAGTAGGCTACTCTCACCTGACCGTGTGTGATCGACTGATCGTCACTCCAATCGCGTCAGTTCGAATTTCTCCAATGAATATTGATCCTTAGAACCAAGCAATAAAGTTCAAAATTGATTGTACCGGCCGGTCGAGAACCGACGAGCCGGAGTGACGCCAGTGAGTGGGGAAATCTGTTTGGCGTAAAACCACTTGGAGTGACGCCACAGTTTTACGCCTGGACTACGCGCAAAACTGATCGTCAGTGGCCAGCTTTAAAACAACATAATAAAATAAAGAGAATAGAAATTGATAAGAAATGATACTCTGAGGTATAAGTATAAAAGACCAAATGATACTCTGAGGCCATAATGTTTAAAAAAAAAAAATAAAGTGAAACATAGTGACTCAAGCACAAGCGAAGACCGATCTGGCCCGTTGGCAGAGATCCTGCCTTCCAACCCCAAAGGTCCCGGGTTCAAATCCTGGTACGAGCAAATGTTTGTGTGATGAACATGGTAATTTTTTACCGAGTAATTTGAACCGAGTCGGTGTTTATATGTATTTATATCTATATTATCTACGTATTGTTTATGTAAGTGTATCCGTTACCTAGTATCCATATCACAAGCCTTACAGTGCTTACTTTAAGCTAAGTAATTTGTGTGAATGTGGGAAATATTATTAATAGCCGTGTGAATTCTGCAAAACATGAAACATGCAAAAAGTAAGAAAACACTATAATAGGTCAAGGATCATAAGACCGCCGGCGGTCACGAAACAATTGATTTTCAATTGTATCTGGTTTTACGATGCTCAAGGGGTTAATTGTTCATCATCAGCAAATAAACGTCCCACTGATGGGCACAGGCCTCCCACGTGGACTAGCACGTGGGGTTAATTGTTATGTCCCAAAAAGTGTTGATATAATGATAATTACTTAGAGCATACTTGTAGCTTTATTAATTTTACAGACTTTTCCGTGGTTGAATGTTAGTAAGTCTGCTTACATAGGTACCCGGAGGACTGGGTTCGATATTCAGCGGAACATATCTTTGTATACTTGTTCTGGTCTGGTTGTGCTTCGGAAGGCACGTAAAGCCGTTGGTCACAGTTGCTGTAGTAAATATAGCAACAAGTCAAGTCAGAGACCTAAATGGCGGCTTGTAAAAACTCTGACACCAGGCCTCACCAGCCACTCGATAAAGAAGAAGAAATTTTACAACGCGGTCTTTGATTTTCTATTATCTTTTAAATGTTCAATAGTCAACTAATAACTGTCAAAATATTGTAATAAGGCTCTTATCGAGTTTCGGACTTAAACTTAGAAAAATAAAAACAATAAACTAACACAAATAAACGTTTATTGATTATAATCTTCAATATATTTAAACTCCCTGATTTATTAACCAATAAAATAGTAGGAACTTTAATAAACTTACTACTCTAAATAAATTACACAAATAGGTATTCAGGGTGATTAATTACCCCGAATTTGATCGATACTTATAGCTAATATAATATCAAAGGTTCAACCTATCACATTATTATTCTGATAACAAATACATGGAAAAGAAATTAAGAAACAGAGCAATAAGCTGAACATTCTCCAACAATTAAATGATAGAACGAAAACATTTATAAAATTTCTTTAAATAAACCATCCAAATCTAAAGTAACTCTAGGGTTATAAACTTAATTATAATACTTCAAAGTAATTATTAAATTAAAAATACGTCTTATTACGTCAAATGCCGGCTAAGGGATAAAATGAGAGGCAAGAGTTTATTTTCTTAGAACATTACAATTTGACTGGGCGTTTTTAACAGACTTCAAAACAAGGGTTCATTATCACAATTCCATAACATAACTTCAAGATTCAATATCATTTATTCAGGTTAGGCCATGTTTAGGTTACAGCACTTATGAATGTCATTTATGCCATCGGTTCGTAAGTCTTAACTATGGGGCGGGAGCCTTGTAATGAGAAGAACCGGCAAGAAACTCAGCAAGGGCATTTCCTTTCTCCCTTTCTTTTACAGCGTCAATTAGAATTGAAAAATGCCCTCCCTATCATAGAAGGGCACTTTCCATTACAATAATAAAAACATAAAACAACTACAAGGACATAAAAATAAAAAATATATTAATAAAAATAAAAAGTTCAGGTATTCATCAATATAAAATAATCAATGTAATCAATGTCTTACAGTACAGAAAAAAGAAGTCAGACTATAACTACTAATATACTAATAATAAAAATAAGTTAGCAAGAGCAGACCAGCCTCCACAGGCGGCACCCACGTGAATCAGCCATCGCTTCGCTCAACCATGTTTTAGGGAACGCAACGACCCGACGCGCATGCCACCAACGTTTTACGCAACATAAGTTTTGAGTAGGTACCTCTTGTCTGTAAGACACTGCTGATAAAGGCTATCATACCAGGGTATGAGCTAGTTACAAAGAAAATGGACTTAAGAAAATATAATGTGATTATTTTATCATTACCAGGCTGTTTTGTCTTCTTCTTCCTTAACTGTATAATAACCTTTCTTAAGTAAATAAGATTTTATATGATTTTTAAACTTATCTAAAGGTAATTCTAGTACAGTACTTGGTATTTTATTATAATAGTGAATACCTTGCCCCAAGAAAGAGCCGAGAACCTTCTGTAACCTGAACAGGGGCATCATAAGTTTTGACTTATTTCTAGTACTGAAATTGTGTACGTCACTGTGTTTAGCGAATGAGTTAATATTGCAGCGCACAAAAAAAATTGAGATGCAGCTGTAAGAACACCAACTTCTTTAAAAATATCTCTTAGAGAAGTTCGTGAGCTTAGTCTATAGATGGTTCTATTGCCCGTTTCTGTAAAATAAATATAGTTTCAACATCAGCCGCTGTTCCCCACAGTAGGGCGCCATATGACATGACACTGTGAACTAAAGTAAACCTTTTAGCAGTTTCAACGTCGGTTAACTGCCAATTTTTCTAATGGCGTAAGCAGCAGAACTGAGTTTGCCGGCCAATTTCGATACATGAGGATTCCATTGAAGTTTTGAGTCAAGCGTTATCCCTAGAAAAACAGCCGAACCTACCAAATCTAATTTATCACTGTTTATCCTTAGATCAGTTTGTTCGGTCTTAACATTTGGTAGTGTAAAATTAATACATTTGGGTTTTTTAGCATTTAACTGTAAATTATTAACAGTAAACCAACTGAGTACTTCTGAGAGAGCATTGTTAATATCGTCATAATTTTTCTTAGACCTAGTCACATTAAAAATGAGTGAAGTATCATATGCAAACAATACAATATCACAGAAGTTTTCTACAAAGAATGGAAGGTCATTAATATAAATCAAAAGTAAGAAAGGGATTGACCCTTGTGGAACTCCCATTTTGACTTGAGAACCAGATGAGTTAGTTCCATTGACATAGACAGTTTGTGTTCTAGAACTGAGATAAGACTTTATCAAATCAAGCGCAAAACCTTTGAGACCATAGTAATTTAACTACATCACCAATGTCCGGTGCTCAACGCAATCGAAAGCCTTGGACAGGTCGCAAAAAACTTCAACAGCGTTATGAGACTCCTCCCAGGCATCAAATATATGTTTTACTAGAGCAACACCTGCATCAGTAGTGGAACGACCCTTAGTAAAACCGACTTGCTTACTATGTAAAAGATTATTTAAAATAAAGTATTCCACTAACTGTTTGAGAATAATTTTTTCATAAATCTTACTTGCTGGTAGTATTGAAATTGGTCGATAGTTACTGGGGTCCTCTTTATTTCCCGTTTTCCCTTTTTTCGTCAACAAAAATAACTATATCATTATCCCAGTCAAAGTTGTAAAATTCTAAGCAAAAGCTAACTCTTGCCTCTTTATGATGTTCATATAATTGAATTTTTTTCGCAGGTCTGCTGCATTTCTTCCCGGCCTCTTTTAATCTTCTCCGGATAGTGTCCATGTAAACCTAAAACAAAGAAAAAAGTAAAGTAAATTCATTAAACTAAAGATTTTAACTATACAGTAAATATGTTAAATTTAAAAACTTAATCAGGAATCAGAGGACCAACTTTAGGATTGTGTGACTTTTTAGTGATTTCACCCAATTTATGTCAATGTTTCTTTTTTATTGTAGACATAAAATATACAACGGTCTCTAAAATTATATTTCTATTAAAAATGTAAAATATTTTATGGTTAGTTAAAAAGGCTGAATATGTATTCACATGAAATTTGGCACACAGTCTGTAACCTGGCTTAAAATAATAGGTATTGGAAACACTGATTGAATTATTTTACTGCATGTAGTTAATATTATAGGTAGTTAAATGTATCCAAAGCCAAATATTTGATAAAAATATATTCTTCGGATCATCCTACTATACAAACCATGTCTATACATAGTAATTAATCAATTTAATTTTTTTAACTTTTTTAAAGGATATATAGGTAGTAAACATGCAATTGGGACCCCCCAATTGATTATTATGATTATGCAATAAATAGCTGGCACTTCACAACTTTCCCAAATGTTGGAGGTTTTTTTTTTTTTTGGAAACATTGATTTAAGAGGGTTTACGCATTTCGGTTTCCTATACAAATTTCCAAGCTGAAATATTTAAAAACCACTTAGCCAATTTTAATAAAACTTTGCATGCTAAAGTAAAATTCAGGGATCTGAATAGTTTGTTAAAAACATTTTTAAAAAGTGTTTATTTAAGTGAGTTATTGCGATTTTAAACTTTCTAGAGTAGACTTTAAATCGCAATAACTCAGCTAAATGAACGTTTTTTTTAAAATGTTTTCAACAAACTATTTAGATCCCTGTGTTTTACTTTAGCATACAAAGTTTCATCAAAATTGGATTAATAGTTTTTAAAAACTTCGACTTGGAAGTTTGTATGGGAAACCGAAATGCGTAAACCCTCTTAACAATTCTAGTACTTACTTAATTGTTTTTGTTTAGAAAAATATACTTATTCAAACTTTATTTTAATCTAGCCATAGCTTCTATTATAAAGATATTTAAAAAAAAAATTCAACATTATCACCCTACTACAAACCATGTTCAATATAACTTTACAGTCATAGTAAATAATAAATTATATTCTTTACTTAATTTATTTGTAAAGATATTTAAAACGTGTTTAAAAGGATCTCAATAAATTATTAAGATTATGCAATAACTACTCATTGTCAAAAAGTCATTCTCAAGAAGTGCAAAGGCATTTGAGCTTATTATTTTAATAATTTAACTAAAACCTTCATCAAAAAATTCATCAAATACACATGCAGTAAGTGGTTTTTTGGTCAGCCAAGTCAATGGTAGAAAGAATAGCAAGTTAAATCCCACTTTTGTTTAATAGGTGTTAATTTCAATAGAGTTTAAACAAGGTAGGTAATTGTTATGATATACTCACGCTATAATTAGAAGAAGACACTCTTGTGCTCAAAAAGGGATCAACAGAGTGTGAATCAACTATGGCCGCGTCCTCCTCAGACGTCGTGGCCCTCTCGTAGTGCTGACGGTGGTGAGCTTCTAGGGACCCAGACTTTTCCCATCGGCGAAGCCAAAAATATACCGTTTTTCGCTGAAAGAAAACGTCAATTAGGGTTTGTTTTAATACACCATTGGTAACACCTACTATCAAATAAAACAACAGCACAAGTTGGTGTTAGTTTGTTCGTCCCGTGTAAAAACATTGATTACCTTACAAAATTATAATTTTATGGCTAACTATTTCTCGTATTACTACACTTTACGGTTAAAGAAGAATGAAAAATCCGCATTCTCACAAAATCCATTATGGCGGCTCCACATTAAGGCCTGTATTCACATTGATAAGTGCGAAAGTGCAGGTGATTAGTTGCGAGTGATTAGTGCAGGATGTGTAGTGCGAGTAGTGTCCATTTTGTCAAGTGGCTGTGTTTAGTACGCACGTCAAGAAGCGCACTTGCAATTGCAAGAAATAATGAAAGAAACTTTAGAACCCACATATCACTTTACTATGCGGGCTACTTTAATTAACTATATTAACCACTCGCACTAATCAATCGCTGGAGTGCGTTCCGTCGTTTTGGGTGTAGTGTAGTTGTTTGGTTAAAGTTTAACTCGTTTGAGTTGCAACCAGGCCACGGAACAATCAAGTTGTTTTTATAACCTCTTCTGAAGTATTCCTGTCCTGTACGAGAAAACATTCTTCTGTCTCCATTTTTTCCACTTTTATACCATATATAACAGAATTATTAAAAAGTAAAACAATACAAAACAACCAAACAACAGGCGGAATTTTTCGAGACGTTTTGACATAAATTGCAAACTTTGACACTTTTTAAATGATATAGACGTCAAATAGCTGTTAGAGTGAAAATAACCATCCGATTTGATGGTTGTTTGGTTGCTGCGCTCTGAGCCACAGAACCACAGAACACATATACTAGCACAGAACCGATGAAACTACGCTCTGACAGCCATCAGAGTAAAATTTCACCAAGCCACGGAAAGGTTAGAGCGCGCGCCGGAGTGCGCTCGAGTGAAGCGACAGAACGCAGCCCAGTCCACACGTGTTTACTCCTAATCACTAAGCACTTGCACTCGTCACCAGCACTAATCACTAATCAAAGTATATACAGGCTTTAAGTGCGGTGAATTCACGCGCGAATTCACGGCACAAGTCGTGCCCTCCAGATTCACGGGATGCTCACAATCGTTCGTGAAACCCGCCGCGAAATGGACGTAGAGAAAAAAAAGAAGATGGTAGATGACTGAAATACATCGTATCGTAACCGATCGAAGTATAGTCTGGAGTAAACCGATTAATTTCCTCTTTGGTAAACTAGTACGGGGCCGTGAATGTGGATTTGTACGCGTGAACGCCGCGAGAACCCTTTGTCGCGGGACAAAATAGTACGCGCGCGATCACGCCTGTTCCCCGTCCCCGATCAGATCGGGGAACAGGCGTGAACGCGCGTGAACCCCAAGAAAACCGTCCACATTCACGTTCACGCCTGTTTACGGAGCGTCACGGCACTTTATTATTTATTATGTGTCGGCACTAATAATGTGAAGCCGCCATTACAAGCAGTCAAACTAAAAATTACAGGTTTAGGGATGAATTATATTAGAGCGGGCCGTGCACGGGGCGTCGTGCCCCAGACGGGACACGGATCATGGAATGCACAGTTTAATAAGAACTGCTCGATACAAAATGTATGCAACGTCTCAAATCAGTGCGCCATCCGAGCCCGGACGGAGCCCGGACGCGCCCCGTGCACGGCCCGCTTTTATATAATTCATCCCTTAGTAAAATTTCTTCCTCTAATTTATCATGAAACTAAATAAAATATCATGATAACCTATTTAGATAAAAGTTACGAGTTATGTTAACCGCCATTTTTGTTTACAAATAAACAGTAAAATTTCTTCCTCTAATAAAGCATGAAACTAAATAAAAAAGCAGAACCTATTTAGATGAAAGTTACGAGTTAAGTTAACCGCCATTTTTGTTTACAAATAAACATTAATCTAACACTCCTAAGCCAGGTCTCCTGCGGCACTGTTTTGTCTTTTCTAACACCTAACATCAAACATCTAACAAATCATATTTTGTAGTAGGTTAAATTACTCACCGTTACTCCAGTTTGGTCACATATATGTTTGACTCGGCATCCACTTTGTCTTAGAGCAATTATTTGCTCTCTCTCCACCCTACTTAAAGTAGGTGCCATTTTTGTGTTTACCACAGACTTAGGCTCGGACTACATGCATACGGAATCAGTCCGGCCCGGGAAAAAAACAAATTCGGCAAGTAATCGACTACACGCGCTCCGTTTTGAATCCGGAGAGAAATTTACTCAGTCGGTCTCTAGCACTTGCGCTGGATAGTCGTCCAGCCGACAATGGAAAGTTTAACTTTAGTTGAAATTGTATGCTTAGCTGTAGCCGTTAAGAGGCCTATTACTTACATCTCGACTGTGATTTTTGCGTAAAATACCCATTTTCGCATTTTGTTGTAATTTAGCAGCTGTATTTATCGTTATTATCGAAATAGGATAATAAATTCATGCTTAATATTACAAATGTCCTTTTGCGAGGATAAGCTGAGTTCGGACGGCCTCGTCGACGGCGCGTCGCATTTTGAAGTAATTTTACAGTTGTATTTATCGTTTTTATCGAAATAGGATAATTAATTAATTATAAAATATTTATTCATTATGAAGTAACGATTATTCTGGTATAAATTTTGCTCAATAATATTATCGAATATTATAGAAGAAATTCACGGTAACCTTAAAGCAATTTTCGAAGTTTTTTGGTTTCGAATAAGATTTTTTTTCTATAGAAAATCAATGATATCTAAAAATTCCGAGGCCGCTACGCACTTTAAGACTATATAAGTGATAACATTCTATTTTTTTTATTTCATTTGTTTAGAACAGTACTTAGTTCAATCTAGGAGCTCAAAAAAGTGCCTTCCCGCATTTTATTAAAATCTTTCTCTGCAATTTTGGGTTTAATTAAAAATCTTTATTATTGAAATTTTGCATTCACAATGCTATATAGTTGTAGAATAAAATGTTTACTAGAAAAAAAAACAACCAGTCTCTGGAAAGCTCGAACGGGATTCGAACCCGTGACCTTTGGATTGCCGGTCCACTGCTCTAACCGTTGCTACCTCTCGGAAACCCCAGAAGACTCTTGAATATTTTTTTTTTATCGGGTAAGCGCTTGGTCTTCATCTCACCTTATGGTAAGTGACGATAAGGCCCGAAGGTGGAAGCGCGCTTCACCTGGAATCCTCACTGAGGAACTGGCTATCTTATCTCAAACTGCCGAAACACAACAATGCTATAAACATCGTTGTTATGGCGACAGACTTAGATAAGATGGTGGTAGCTAGCCAAGCGGACTTAACAGCCCTACCACCAACCAAACCGAGCACACAAAGATGTACCCCCCGCTGGGAATCGAACCTTGGACCTCTAGGTCTGAAACAGGTAGGTTAGCCACTAGACCACACAGGCGGTTAAATTTTATGATTTTTTCTAGTAGTGCTGCAAGCCAGCGGTATTACGTCACTGTGTAGTGTGTGTGCGTGTGTTTTTTTCTAGTAAACATTTTAATTAAAAAGGACAAATTATTACAAAAAGATAAGGAAATAATACTCGTATTATGGCCGGAACATGGGTCTAAAACAGACTCAGCTACAATCAACAGTCTGGTTGGCATTTGTTAAGTCACCCGGACCCTAGTATTTGTCCGGTGCGTCTTATACAATTATTAATACAGGCTTCTCAAAGGAGAAGATCAGAAGTAAACATAGACCAACTGTTTATTTCAGTAACAGGAATAGTTAAGACTGCCACCAGGACTATGTTGGATAAGATCCATTTTTAAAGTTGCAAATATAGAAGCACCTCCGGGCAGTATACGTTAAGCAAAATTTACAAAAATCGAGGCCGCTACGCATTATTCCCAAAGCTATTATTCTACATTATTCAATAAGTCAAAATTGTTAATGTATTTTGGTTTCCGAGATCCGCAACGCCAAAATTGGCCATTTTACGCAAAAATCGCAGTCGAAATGTAATAGGAAACAGAAGAAAGTGAAAAGATATTGGGTTAATCCTTTTCACATAGACCGCATAACGGAATATGAATTCTACAAGTCTTATACAAAAATAAGGTTCTTTTCTGATAAATTCTACGAACACTACTACTACTAGTAGTAGTAGTAGTGTACTAGGAGTAGGGTATTATTATTTATTCTGTGCTACTACTACTATCACCATAATGAGGCGCTCGGAATCAACTACTATTTTGCAGTTTTGCTTGCGCACTCGACGCGACCGACCGCTTTGAGCGTCTGTCATCGACTGGCGCGTGATTCCTCCGGACCGGACCGGAACGGACGTTTCTCGAGTTCTCGTGTGGTCAGCTCCATACAACTTCATACGATATTGATAGGCCCCGCCCCCCGTGCCGAAAAATAACGGACCGGCTACTCGGAGAAGTTTTTGACATATTCGCCTGTATTCGCCATTCGGCAATTTCGATAAACTAGAGAATTCCACCAATTAAATTGAAGACACTTTCTTTCTAACACTCCATACCGCAACGTAGTTATAGATATGTATAATGGATAGCGTGATGTGCTGCCGTGTGTACAACAAACGAAATTGTAGGACCTTGCACGCTTCACATCTTTATAGTGTGACATTCCGTCCGTCTTTTTTTCAGGTCCGTGAGGCAGCCATGATCTGTAATATAAAAAGATAACATTAAAATTAAAGTAGGTACCTACTTATCATAAAAATAGTAATAGTACCTAGTAAACACTCATTTAATTGCAAAAAAGGACTTACTTTTATCTCATTGCATCAGAGATCCCTGTGGACCTCTGTCTTTGCGGCATATGTG
The DNA here is from genome assembly GCA_963921215.1 of Scoparia ambigualis. Taxonomy (NCBI): domain Eukaryota; kingdom Metazoa; phylum Arthropoda; class Insecta; order Lepidoptera; family Crambidae; genus Scoparia; species Scoparia ambigualis. The sequence goes on from OY992501.1 coordinate 10,389,529, forward strand.
GCTTGAGCTCATCAACAAGTTGTTGAAATATAGGTAATGACAACCTATAATTGATCACAAATTAAAAGTATACCGACACACTACAATAAATAAATATTTAATTAAGTGTTACTGTATAATTTGGACACTCTGATAACGATTGTCATGGGTCGCGAGTCACCGCAATCGTTTGACATTAGCAATGAGCTCAAAAAGAATTAGCTGTCAAAATCAGTAAATCATTCCTCGGACCAAATATCACAATGGACAGAGTCTTTGGATTTTTAGCATGTCCGTATTTTGTTAGTGTGCAGCTTTCTATCTGTACATGTGTGCGTGACTAAAGATGTGACTAGTATATCGATATAATCACTTTAATGTGGTGTGTACCTAGTTCGTTATTATAATTGAGGGTTAAAGTTACTCACGTCCGTAGGTTTACCGTTTAGACCCAACACGTGACACTTGGGTGGTGCTAAATGAGTGACACTGACTGAGTGGTAGAGCCACGCTGCGTTGCAGCACGCCGGGCACGCTGGGCCGGCTCGCCCGGCGTAAATACTAACCTCTCACTAAGGGTGTTACCCGACCAATCGATCGATCGTCGATCGACGGCATCGATCAACGTCGATCGAAATTGATCGACTGGTCTGGTAGCTTTAGTCGATCGACGGATACCTACCGTTTGACTAACCAATCGATCGACGACGGTCGGTTGACGTTTATCGATAGGTGTGGTAGCTTTAATCAATCGACGGATACCGTTCGTCTAACCCATCGATCGACGGTCGGTCGACGTTGATCGATTAACCCTGGCTAAATTCCATCAGTTTAAAGCCAACGATCGCTTATTTTATCCAAATGACATTTTAAGCAGCGGTTTTTGTTTTTGTTTTTTTTTTTGCGTAGCGATTGTCATGAATGTCGAGGTTAGTAGTTTCGAGGGAGGTAGAGAGGAGGGGGATGGAGGGGGTACGGTAATGGTAACTTAGTAGAATATTTGGTTTTTTTTCCTAAAAATAACCTAAAATAACCTCAAAATAAAAATATCTTGAATACTATGCATTTTCACACTTTGGCTCCCCCTCCCCTTCCCCTTCCCCCCTTTTTCGGTGTTGCTTAATCTAAAGTGCTTCCCAAGGTGTTTGGGGGAATATCATTTAGTATTTAAACGTTCATATTGTCATCACTCATTATTATCAACATAAACATAATGTAATATTACGATTATTATCCATGGGCACGAAATATTTTTTTTTTTATAAAAGAGGGAGGCAAACGAGCAGGCGGGTCACCTGATGGAGAGTAATCACCGCCGCCCATGGACACCCGCAAAACCAGAGGAATCGCAGACGCGTTGCCGGCCTTTAGGGGAGGAATAGGTTTAAGGAAGGAATAGGAATTGGGAGGGGGGGGAAGGGGCCTCCGGAACCCTCACTAGTCGGACGAAACACAACAGCACCAAGTGCCATTATTTCACGCCGAATATTAGAGAGGGTGGTGTTACGCCGGGCGAGCCGGCCCAATGCGTGCTGCAACGCAGCGTGGCTCTACCACTCAGAAAAGTGAAGCGGCCGGTGCGTCTAATCAAACAGCTCGATTTAACACCCAATCCATTTTACCGGTCGATTGTCGATCGACGTCGACTTATCCATTCTACCATCGATCGATTGGTCTGGTAACACCCTAATATCCGGCGTGAAATAATAGCCCTTGGTGCTGTTGTGTTTCGTTCGGCCAGTGAGGGTTCCGGAGGCCTCCCCCCCCCCCCCCGCTCACAATTCCTATTCCTTCCTTAAATGCCGGCAACGCATCTGCGATTCCTCTGGTGTTGCGGGTGTCTATGGGCGGCGGAGATTACTCTCCATCAGGTGACCCGCCTGCTCGTTTGCCTCCTTCTATTATAACAAACAAATAAAAAATAATAATTTGTGTAGTAAAGTGAAGAGCAATACTTTTACCATTACTACTTATTCATATTCCCGCCCATATTATTAAGATTCAATTTTGAACTAAGGCTAAAATTTTTACTGTAAAAAAAGATTTTTCAAAATGTTTGAAACAGAGCCTTGAATATTTTGTAGGCTCTCAGTTATCACGTTTAATAGCTTTAACCCATTCACGTCTTATTTCCGGGCATTTTGGAAACCTAAAAAAAGAATAATAAAAAGAATATTAGTAATATCGATAAAGCTTCGACACACAAATACGTACATCACTAATCATTATGCCAAAAACAAAGCCTTTAAATTACATTTAATTAAGGTTTAAAACCTGATTCTTATGAATAGTGTACGATATAGTATGATTTAGAATTAGCAAAAATTAATGCTTTGCCGTTTTAATTATTAAAAAACTCATAGTAAAGCATACATATTATGAGAAATCACTAACGTATGAAATGATAATTCCTGGTCCCTCACACCTCCTTTTGTTGTTCTTGACGAACAATAAACAGCAGAACAAAACATTATGTCAATTGTATATAACACAAATAACACAAACACTAAGATTTCTTAATATTTCACTATTATTTCACACAATCCAGCAATGTTTTGACCTAGGAGTCGGTCATGAAATGACACGTCTCACACCGACAGTGCGTCGTTGCCAAACGTACATTCACTATCTCTTTTACTCATATCACACTACAGTCCTACAGACAGAGATACCAATACTTTACTTTGATACACGTATGTAAAAGCGGCAACGTCGTAAGACTCTGTCCATGTAATATTTGGTCCGAGAAATCATTCACTCATCGGATAAAATTGACGATCGTAATCGTAAACCATAGATGAAGTCCTTAGACCTCGGACCAATTGTGATATTTGGTCCGAGCCTTAGACAATTAGAATTTACCGTTTGACACATGAAACCTTACGTTATGAACTGTCAAATGAATACGATGGCTTTACGCAATCGCACTTCTGAACAATCAGTTGGATTTTTGAATATTTTATATATTTTTTTATCGTCAGCGTAAAGTAGCAAATGGGAATGACGAATACAGTTAATCACGTCATTGATAAAAATATTAAACAATAATGGACCTTTATCGACATACAGAGACATGGTGTTGAATTTACACCATTCCGAAATAACATCAAGGTCTCTTTGAAGATCTTCGCAACATTGTATGCTCTTTATAGCAGAAAATACCTTAAGGTCATCAGTATACAGCAGGCAACGACACGACAGCCTATCGGCAAGGTCATTGATGAAAATTACAAAGAAAAGAGGACCAAGGTGAGAACCCTTTGGCACTCCAGACGTGACTAGAATAGGCTCAGACAAAAAACCCTTGACAGCAACTAGCTGACTCCTATTCGCCAGATATGATTCTACCCATCTAAGAACAGAACCATGAATTCCAGCTTCCGACAACTTTTGAGAAAGAAGAGAGTGGTTAGCCTTGTCAAACGCCTTACGGAAATCCGTATACACGGAGTCCACCTGACCTCCACGATCTAAGGTCTCACAAATATAGCTTTTATACTCGAGCAAGTTACTTGTGGTAGATCTGTTCTTCATGAATCCATGTTGGCTTAGAGAAAGCAGGGGTTTGACATGTTGATAAATATGTTTATACACGATGGATTCAAAAAGCCTGGCTGGGCATGACAGAATACTAATTGGCCTATAGTTTCTGCAATCAGAGGCTGGACCCGACTTATGAATGGGAATGACATGAGCACGCTTCCATTGGGCCGGGAAAGTTCCCGAACTCAAAGATAAATTAAATAATAAAGTTAGGGGCAAGCTGAGCTCATTGGCACACTTCACGTAGAAAGATGTAGGAATGCCATCGGGTCCCGCGCCCTTTGCAGGATCAAGTCGCTTAAGTCCACGTTTAACCTCATCCTCCGAAGTAACTATGACAGACAGTGAATAACTGCTCATACAGTATGCATAGTTCTGAGGTACCTTTAGTGAGACCGGTTTTGTATATACAGACCCAAAATACTTCGCGAATAAGGCACTCACAGCCTTACCATCAGACGCAGTAACACCATCGAGAGTCATAGTTTGAGGTACAGATATTCCACCTCTTTTGCTATTTACAAATTTCCAAAAACACTTAATATTTTGATGAATAGTATCCTCTGTCAATGACCATACTCTTTGTAACATTGATCTAACAATCGTTTGGCTCTAGCACGCAGACATGAGTAGACGTCATAATCTCTAGGATTATTAAATTTCGGTTTCGATGCGGGATAGTGCATCGAAGACTGTGTTGTCTTTTCCACTGATGTGACGAATGTCGGTTGTAAACTCGCTGATGAATAGTAGTTGTCTTGAGCGGCGTGGTGTTTCGCTATCGGATGACTGTGTAGTATTTGGTGCCGGTGATTTATATGTAGTGCGTAGGTAATTGGCTTGTGGTCGGTAAAGACAATTAGTTCTCTTCCTTCGAACATTTTTCTAAAGTGCTTCATTGCCATGTAGATTGAAAGTAATTCCCTGTCCTGTACTTTTGTTGCATGGCGGTGAATTTCTTCGAGTAGTATCCCAGTGGTTGCCATGTTTTGTTAACATATTGTTGAAGTACGGCGCCTGCACAAGTATTAGAGGCGTCGCACATTAGTACGAGCGGGACGGAGTTAATCGGGTGTGCAAGTAGCGCGGCGTCTTGTAGGCATTTCTTGCTGTTTTCAAATGATGCGATTGCTTCGTCTGTCCATTGAATTTCGGTCTTGTCGCGTTTTTTCGAGTTGTGTAGGTATTGGTTGAGCGGAGCTTGTACTGATGCGCCGTTAGGTATATGTTCGCGGTAGTAGTTAATCATGCCAAGAAATGTTCTGAGTTGTTGTATTGTCTTCGGTCTTGGATATTCAGAGATTGCTTGGACTTTTTCTTGAGGTGGTATGATACCGTTAGCGGATACTTCGTAACCAAGAAACTTGACTTTCTTCTTGCCGAAATTGCATTTTGACAGGTTGATAGTGATACCGGCGTCTTCTAGGCGTTGTAATACGATACGTAGGTTATCGTGGTTTTGCTGTTCAGACTCTGAAGCCAGAAGTACGTCGTCGAGGAACGGGAAGACGAAATCTAGGCCTCGTAGCACATCATGGATGAAACGTTGGAAAGTCTGTCCAGCGTTCTTTAAACCTGGGCACATTCGTGGAAATTCGAATAACCCGAATGGTGTGATGATGGCTGTCTTCTTTATGTCAGTTTCTTTGTTAGGTAGCTGTTGATACGCTCGTATGAGGTCAATTGTTGAGAATATCTTCTTTCCGGCGAGTTGGTAGGTAAAGTCTTTGATGCGTGGAATCGGATAACGGTCTGGTTTCGTTATTGCATTGAGTCGGCGATAGTCTCCAAACATTCTAAGATCTCCATTCTTTTTAAGTACAACGTGTAGTGGGCTTGACCATGGACTCTTGCTTGGTCTGCATAGGCCTTGTTCGATCATAGACTCAAATTCTTTCTTTACTTTCTCGTAGCGGTGTGGTGGTAACGGACGTGCTCGGCTGTGTAGTGGCGGGCCAGTGGTCTCGATATAATGTTCCACGTGGTGCTTCGGAGTAAGTTTCATTGCAGTGAGTCTTGTGATACCGGGAAACTCGTTGAGGATGTCATGGTATGGTTGTTCTAAGTCAGTACTGGGAACTGTAGGTACATCGGTGTAGCAGCCTGGAGTGACGATTGATAACTTAGTGACGTTATCTACTAGTCTTCTGTTCTTCAGGTCTACCAGCAGATCGTGGTAACATAAGAAATCGGCTCCAATGATAGGCTTGCTGACGTCGGCGATAATGAACTTCCATTTGTACGGTCTTCGTAAGTTGTTTGAGTGATTGTGTTGGTAAGTTGGTTGAGTTCGAGTGATAGTTCGCCGTAGGTATTTATCGTGGTGTTGTTCGCAGCATACAGATTGAATGGTAAAACTTTCATTGTTGTCCCTTTCTTCCTTGAAATCACAAACGTATCAGCGTTTGCTCCAGTGTCGATGAGAAACTTCAGTTTTGATTTCTTGTCGGTAACGAAGAGACGGTAAGATTTACCTAGAACGTCGACCCCGCCTCGTCTAACGTTCTTGATAGTTTAACGAGGCTTCGTCGACGTTATTATGTTGCTGTGGTTGTTGTTGCGACTTGTTGAAAGAGCACGGCGATTGGCATCTTCTTGCTTTTCTTTCAAAACGTTAGTGGTAGTAGCAATAATTGCTATCAGGTGTAGGTATATGGTCGGTGCGTTGCGTCGTGCGAGAGCGAGACGGCGAACGTGTTGTAGAGCGGTTGCGATGCGTGCGTTGTTGTAGATTGTACGGCGAACGGTTTCGTAGGTAGTTGTTTTGATAATGCGACGGGCGGGTGCGAAGCGATGCGACTTCGATTGACAATCTTCGTATTTCTTCAATTCAGAGTGTTTCTTCTTCTTGTTCGGGGTCAACACTTTAGCCGATGGGGGTTTAGAGAAGTTACGAGTTAGAAGGTCGTTCTGCAGCCGCCTCGCAACACGCGCATGCTCCACTGAGGTGTTGAGCCGCCGTCGTACGTGCTGAGTTCGCTGTAGCCGATTACAGCTTCGCGTCGTTCTGGCAACTTGAGTGTGTTCCGCGAAAGCGTGAACGCCCGGTTAGCCGTCCGCGCGCAGCGTTTCCGCATAAACTCGATCTCCGTGGGTGGTCCCGGACTACCCACGTCGCAGACTTGTTTTTGCCCACCCTCGATTTTACGTGCCGATATCTCCCGCCGCGATACAGACGCAAGTGCAGTGTGGTGTACGTAAAAAACGTTTTACGCGACCACCCTTAATTATTTGACAATAATTAACGGGTCTAGCGCCCTCTGTGACTCTAGTTAGCCGGAGCTCTGTGTTGTTTTTGTGTCAGTGAGTGTTTAGTTTTCGTTTATCCTTGACTTTACACATGACTATAGTGCCGCGATGAGCGATCGCGAGATCGCCCCCGCGGCGCGCCGCGCCTCAACGTCGGGCGGTCTGCTTCCCGAGTCCCAACCGGGACCGTCGGGTCGAACGACCCCCGCGCCCCAGCGCAGCAACCACTCCTCTATGCAGGAGCCCCTGCCCGGCCCCTCATTCGCCTCGGCTGGCGGGATTCTTGGCGAATCCCCTGCCGCCGGTGGTGTACGGGGGAAGGACAAGGCGGCCCGTCACCGCAGCCCGGAGGACGAATTCGGAAACGACGACAAGCGCCCTCGCACCGGCCCGTCGCCCCCATACCACAGCTGGACCTCGCCCAAGGAAGCGAGGCTCAGCCAACTATTTACTTCGCCGCCTGCCTCACCCATAGAAGGAGGAAGACAGGCCAACGCCTCGGAGTTGGACGACCCGAGCCGGCCCCTAACGATACCCTTAATACAGGGCCATACCTACTCCACCGAGTACGCTTCACTCGCCCATGTATCGGGCGCGATGGACGAAGCGCCCCCGTCGGCCTCTTATGCCGATATGGTGCAGGCGCCGCCATCGCCCCGCAGGGCCACTAGCCCTACTACTAGCAACACTCAAGCCCAAACGACCACACAACAGCCGCCGCAGAGCGCTAAGGGCTACCCGCCAATAGTAGTTGAAAACCTTCCCAACTGGACGGCGCATTTTCGAGAGTTAACAGTGAAAATCGGTTGCCCGCCAAATGCCCGCCCCTTTCAAAACGGAATCCGTTTTCTACCAAGAACACCGGAAGAATTCCGAGCAATCCAAGCCCACCTCACTCAAGCGTCACAGATTGATCAGGCAGTGAAATGGTTTTGCTACACGCCGGCGAACGAGCGCCCCACTAAGGTGGCACTCAGAGGCCTCCCGGCGTGTACGCCCACCACCGAGATAACGGTGGCGCTGACTGGTATGGGCTTTCCAGTCACCTACATACGCCATATACCGGCGAAGAAAGGCAGGCCCGGATGCCTATTCTTCGTCCAAATAGAACATCTAGACCAACAGGAGCTTGCTAGATTGTACGCGACGAACATGCAACACGCGTCGCCGAACTGCCACAGGCAGATCGCTTGCCTCCGATGCGGCGACGACCACTTAGCGAGAGACTGCCCCCGCCCACGGACGGAACCCGCCACATGCGCAAACTGCGCGAGGGCCCACCCGGCGAACGATCGTCGATGCCCGGCCTTCAAAAAAGCCGCTCGCGCTAGGGGGATGAAATTTCCCCCCCCATACCCCTCCAAGCCAACAAAACCCACCGCGGCCGCGCGTAATACTGCGCCGCCCGCTCTGCCCTCGGCCAACATGCCCGAGGCCTGTCACGGGCCAACTCTGGATCCACCGGCCAACCCACCCACCGAGCACGGCGCGGCCCCCAAGGCGAGACTTCGCCGCGGCCGGGGCCGCCGCCGCACGCGCGCTGCACAAGGCCCAGCCGCGGCCTCTACGCTCGCGCCTGCCGCGCCCGCCCCGGCGGCGACAGAAGCGCCTGCGGAGGCGCCCACCAGGTGCCCCAAGGCGCCCACAGAGCTACGAGATCCTTGGCAGCCGCCCCCCTCGAGCGCGCCCCAACGACCGCCGCAACCACGGCCGCGACTGCATCCCGGGCAGCCCACAGTTAGCCGACCGCTAAACATTTTCCCAGCGCAGCCGCACGCAATAGCGTCGCAGGCACGCCTCGACACGCCCCTTGCACCCGCCCCGACTGGAGGCGACGATGTGCGTATGGGGCTGCATTACGTAACAACCATGCTTAACACGGCCTGCTCCATGATCGAGCATGGAGATATAGGCTGGCTAAACATCTTGGCATCGCTGAATTCCGTCCTTACGGCCTTACAGAACTTGGCCTAAGGATAATATATTGGAACCCCGGCGGTGTCAAAAACAAATTGAACGAGCTGCGCCTTCTCGCCCAGTCGCAGGACGCACATGTAATACTCCTGGGAGAGACCTTTTTACGACCAGGGCAGCCATTTAAGCTGCCTAATTACTACGTCTACAGACAAGATGAGACGTCTCCGAACGGGCGAGCCTGCAGAGGCGTCGTGGCGCTCGTTCGTAGAGACGTAATACACGACGCCCTACCCGCTACGCCTTATACCGCCATACGAACAATCGGTGTCCTCATTAACGTCGCGGGCATCGACTTGACACTATACGCGGCGTACAGACCGCCTCACTCGCCGGTCGTAGCCAGTGACCTTGAGGCCATATTCACAGGCCCTACCCCAACGCTGTTGGCTGGCGATCTAAATGCCAAACACCCGAGCTGGGGCTCGCACTCCTTCAATCAAGCGGGCACTGTATTACTACGGGTCGCTGAGGCGCTGGACGTAGAAGTGGCGGGCCCTGATAGCCCCACCCATGTCCCCACTAACCCGATGCATCGCGCCGACGTCCTCGATATAGCCCTTTATAAGGGCATCAGCCATCCCTTGAGCGTGGAGGTGCTGTACGACTGCGACACACAGCACCTCCACATACTCATCGCGGTGGGCGCTGGCGCTATATTAGTGCCGCCCCGCCCCCCCGCCCCCAAAATCAATTGGGAGCAGTACGCAGCAGCCCTTGGCGACCTTTCGCTAGAAGGGCCACTTAACACACCCGATGACGTAGAGGCTGCCAACCAACACTTCACGGCGGCCTTAGACGCAGCTAAAGAGGCGGCGAGCTCACCCAACACAAGATCGCACAAGAGGGACGAGCTGCCGCCGGCACTTACCGCTTTGCGCATTCAGAAGCGCAACCTCAGATGCCTATGGGCGCAGACACGCTGCCCCAACATTAAAAACGACCTAAACCGTATTACCGCCAAGTTTTCGGAGGCAGTAAAAGTTTGGCGTGGAGAAGGCTGGGAGCGTGTTATTGACACTGTCACCGACTCCCCTACCGACCTCTACAAATTGACCCGACAGCTCACATCTACGCCCACACCAGTATACCCACTGTTGGACAGTGCGGGTAATCGACAGTGGGACGCGCAAAGCCGGGCCAACTTACTAGCTTGTCATTTAGAACAACAGTGCAAGGCACACCCCGCCGCTACAGACCACGCCTCCGTCGCACACTATGCAGAGATAAGGCGTGGCTTATGCGAATTTATGACCACGCCCCCCGCGCCCCTCCGCGGCGACGATTACATTTTGCCTACGGATACACTAAAGGCGATTCGTCGCCTTCCTAAAAAGAAAGCTCCCGGCCCCGACGCAATACCATCAATGGCCATCGCCCGACTCCCCTGGAGGGCGATAGTAGTGTTGACACGCCTGTTCAACGCAATCTTACGCACACTACACTTTCCGCAGGCCTGGAAAGAGGGGCGCATTATTATGCTCCCAAAGCCAGGCAAGGACCGCCGACTACCAGCGAACTATCGACTCATCACGCTCCTGTCTCACACGGCCAAGCTGTTCGAGCGCTTGCTGCTGCAGCGAATCCGACCCCACGCTCCCCTTAGGGTCGAGCAATTCGGGTTCCGCAGCGGCCACTCTACTACCCTACAGCTAACGAGAGTCCTACACCATCTGGCCGTGGACATGAACAGGGGCCACCATACCATCGGCGTGTTCCTCGATGTCGAAAAGGCATTCGACAGGGTGTGGCACGAAGGACTCCTTTACAAACTTGCCACTAGCCCTGTCTCTCCGGCATACACGCACCTGCTGGCGTCCTTCCTGCGGGACCACAACTTTGTAGTCTCGGTAGAGGACGCCCGCTCACCTATGAAGACCATCGCGGCGGGGGTGCCGCAAGGCAGTTGCCTGTCCCCGCACCTATACGCCGTATACACCAACGACGCTCCAACACTCGAGAGCACCTGCGGGAGGGGGAGAGGGATGTCGCCCTAGCGCTATTCGCCGACAACAGCGCTTACTTTTCCTCCTCCACAAGCGTATTACCAGAATGGCTAGACAAGTGGCGGATGGCGGTCAATGTATCTAAGACCGCCGCGCTATTTGTTAGCAACAAAAGGAAACCGCCTCCGCCACTTCATATGAGAGGCACGCCCATCGACTACCGCCCCCACACAACATACCTAGGGTGCCGAATCGACCGCGCGCTACGCATGGCGCCGCAGGTCGATCACTGTATTAACCGCGCTCCTCTTCGCACCAAATTATAACTAACATATGCGGCCCCGGCCTGGTACACGCTCACTAGCGCCGCGCAACGCAACCAGCTGAGGGCCCAACATGCCATATCACTAAGAGTCATAGTGGGGGCCGGGCGATACGTCAGAAATGACGTCATCGCCCGTGACACCGATATTGAAGCCCTCGATGTGTTTGTGCGCCGCCTAGCGCGCGGCATGTTTGACCGCGCGGACAACGGGCCGCACATTCACCTCAACAACATTGCGCCGCTCCATGCGCGCCCACCCGAACCGATCGACCGACCACTGCCGCAGTCCCTACTGACCGCGGCCGACGATGACGACGCCGAAGAAGACGCCGACGCCGCGAGCGCCGCGACAGCGCCGCCGCCGACTGCGGCGCCGAGACGCCGAGCGCCGGGGGCGCCCACTGCTGCGCCGCGCGCGCCGCCTACAGCGCCATCACCTGCGCCTACACCGGCGCCTCGCCTTCGGACGCGGATCATCCCGCGTCCATATTGAATTATATGATAAGACGTCAACCAGCAATTCAATCTACCTCCGTGACTCGCTGCCCAAACCAACCCACGCCCCCTAAGTCGCGGTCCGCTCGCTGGCGGCTCACCGGGCCTCGGCGAACGCCGTCTCACCTGGTGGGTTAGCCGCGCCGAGGACTGCGCAGGGGAAGGCAAGGGGAGGACAGCCGTACTACAGGAGCGTCAGCTCCAAGGCGCGACAAGGCGATCTCGAAAAAAAAATAAAAAAAATATATTACAAAAAAAACAAAAAAAATAATACCTACAAAAAAAAATGACAAAAAAAACAATAAAAAAATGTACAAAAAAGAAAGAAAAAAAACAAAGATATGATCCCTGTCGCGCCTCCCACAAGACCCGGCGGCTAGATAGCCGCCCGAGAAGATGCCCGGGTAAAGAGGGGTTACGCCTCGGGACCCGAACCGGCCAAAGGCCGATGAAATCAGAGTGAGTGGGTTTAGAGAGTAATAACACCATCTATTCTTGAGATTGGAATGAATTTATTGGAAAAATTAGCCTAATATATACAAATTTTACATGTTACAACTAGAGGCGTATATACAAAGCAGTTTATTACGTATTCATAAATGAACGCTAGGGTGCGATGCGTTTGGCATGATGCAGCGGCTGAAGCGGCTCGCGGCAGTCGCGTTGCTGGTTAATTTACTTTTTGCTGTCGAAGCGCGCCGCATATAAATATTCGCGGCGGCTCTGTAAGCTCACCATTGCGCGGCGGCCATAGAGTAACTTATATATACAGGTGCGGAGGCCATCGGACGAGACACATGTAACATCGAAGCGCGGGAGAAGAAGTGAAGTCGTATTTATGTCTTGCAGCTGTGTAGGTAGCTACACCACTATTCTTTTACATTAATGTTCGAAAAAACAAGAATTTTAGAAAATAAAACAAAACTGCAGACAAGACGCTTCACTTTCCCATCAAGAAGTCCCTTGACGTTTTTAACATTGTAAAAAAGTGTCAACGTGTGCAATTTATGTCAAAACGTCTTGAAAAATTCCGCCTATTGCTCAGAACAATAACTAAAGTTATTGTTGTGAGGCCTATTGTTTCGTATTGTTTTACTTTTTAATAAATTTGTTAAATATGGTATAAAAGTAGAAAAAATGAAGACAGAAAAATAATTTTCTCTCATTTTGGACAGGAATACTTCAGAAGAGGTTATAAAAACAACTCGATCGTTCCGTGGCTCAGTTGCAACTCAAACGGGTTAAACTTTAACCAAACAACTACACCCAAAACGACGGAACGCACTCCAGGACTGCGTTCCGTCGCTTCACTCGAGTGCACTCGAGCGAGTTAAGGTTGACAACCCGGGCTCATTACGCTTTGAAAGCAACACAAATTGACCCGAATAATATTAGTTAGACCGCTTGTCTAACTAGCAGTTAGACTACCTAATTAGCGCACTCCGGCGCGCGCTCTAACCGTTCCGTGGCTTGGTGTAATTTTACTCTGATGGCTGTCAGAGCGCAGTTTCATCCGTTCTGTGGCTCAGAGCGCAGCAACCAAACAATCGGGTGATTATTTTTCACTCTGACAGCTATTTGACGTGTAAACCATTGTTGTAAAGTGTCAAAGTTTGCAATTTATGTCAAAACGTCTCGAAAAATTCCGCCTGTTGTTTCGTATTGTTTTACTTTTTTAATAATTTTGTTAAATATGATATAAAAGTGGAAAAAATGGAGATAGAAGAAGAATTTTATCTCGTTTTGGACATGAATACTTCAGAATAGGTTATAAAAACAACTCGATCGTTCCGTGGCTCGATTGCAACTCAAACGAGTTAAACTTTAACCAAACAACTACACCCAAAACGACGGAACGCACTCCTGTGCACTCCCCGTCTGTAAAGCTGGATTTACACGGAGCCAATACTTGAGACAATCCACTAAGTCACTCCAATATTGGCGTCGTGTAAATAGAGACAGTCCACTACATTGGATTGTCCTCAAGTCATTTTTGCTTAGCATTAGAATGGACTGGCATATTGGATTGACTCAAGTATTGGCTCCGTGTAAATCCAGCATAAAGTATTATCTATGAGTAGGTACACTCGAGCGCACTCCGGCCCTCCGGCGCGCACTCTAACCGTTCCGTGGCTTGGTGAAATTTTACTCTGATGGCTGTCAGAGACTCAGAGCGTAGTTTCATCCGCTATGTGACTCAGAGTGCAGCAACCAAACAACCATCAAATCGGATGGTTATTTTTTACTCTAACAGCTATTTGACGTTTATGTCATTGTTTTAAAGTGTCAAAGTTTGCAATTTATGAAAAAACGTTTAGAAAAATTTCGCCTGTTGTATTGTTTTACGTTTTAATAATTTTGTTAAATACGGTATAAAAGTGGAAGAAATGGAGAGATAAGAAGAATTTTCTCTCGTTTGACAGAAATACTTCAGAATAGGTTATAAAAACAACTCGATCGTTCCGTGGCTCGGTTGCAAGTCAAACGAGTTAAACTTTAACCAAACAACTACACCCAAAACGACGGAACGCACTCCTGAAGTTAGTCTGCAGCACAGACATATAATAAGAAGACCAGTTATACTAGGGACTTAGATTAGATAATCCTAATTTTCCTTTTTCTGAGACTAGGGGCCACGTCAGTTTATCTTAGAACCATAGATAGTCCGCGACTAAGAGAAAAACTTGATCTTGTAATAACGTTTACGTTGGTACCTGACTTAAGTCTAGAACTAAGTCCAGAACTATATTTAGATGTCGTTTTGTAATAAGACGGAATGGGTTAGGGGGAATATCTTTTATCATTCAACATAATCACCACTCATTATCATCTAGTGAAAAAAACTTATGACTAGGCAGTATGTTCTCTGACCTTAGCGTGTTCCTTCACGGAACAAGTCACAGACTTATTGCCTGTGGAACAAGTATACATTAAAAAAAAGTTATTGAGAGAATTAAAGTCCAATCCGTAAGACTTTCTCTCCAACAAATATTTGTAACATTGTAAACTACTTTTCTCTCACAATTATGAATAATTTTCGGCATTTTAATATCGCTTAAAAATCATCACTATCACTAGGTAATTCAAAAAATAGTCCGAGCTGACACTTTGACAGCTATCAACAGATGTGTCGTTAACGTTATTTGAAATCTCTGACCAAATAGCACTGGTCCGAGCTCGGACCAAATATCACAATGGACAGAGTCTTTGGATTTTTAGCATGTCCGTATTTTGTTAGTGTGCAGCTTTCTATCTGTACATGTGTGCGTGACTAAAGATGTGACTAGTATATCGATATAATCACTTTAATGTGGTGTGTACCTAGTTCGTTATTATAATTGGGGGTTAAAGTTACTCACGTCCGTAGGTTTACCGTTTAGACCCTACACGTGACCCTTGGGTGGTGCTAAATGAGTGACACTGACTGAGTGGTAGAGCCACGCTGCGTTGCAGCACGCCGGGCACGCTGGGCCGGCTCGCCCGGCGTAAATACCAACCTCTCACTAAGGGTGTTACCCGACCAATCGATCGATCGTCGATCGACGGCATCGATCAACGTCGATCGAAGTTGATCGACTGGTCTGGTAGCTTTAATCGATCGACGGATACCGTTTGACTAACCAATCGATCGACGACGGTCGGTCGACGTTGATCGATAGGTGTGGTAGCTTTAATCAATCGACGGATACCGTTCGTCTAACCCATCGATCGACGGTCGGTCGACGTTGATCGATTAACCCTGGCTGAATTCCATCAGTTTCTTTCGAAATTTATTCAGAAAAGGACTCGTTGTTCTTGGCCAGTACGATGTTGCTCGTACTATTAATACGGAGACGCAAACGCAGAAGAATCTGCATGCGGCCGTTTTTTAAAGCCAACGATCGCTTATTTTATCCAAATGACATTTTAAGCAGCGGTTTTTGTTTTTGTTTTTTTTTTGCGTAGCGATTGTCATGAATTTCGAGGTTAGTAGTTTCGAGGGAGGTAGAGAGGAGGGGGATGGAGGGGGTACGGTAATGGTAACTTAGTAGAATATTTGTTTTTTTTCCTAAATATAATAAAGCATTTTCGCACTTTGCACACTTCCCCTCCCCTTCCCCCCTTTTTCGGTGTTGCATAATCTAAGGTGCTTTCCAAGGTGTTTGGGGGAATATTATTTAGTATTTAAACGTTCATATTATCATCACTCATTATCATCAACTTTAAGCATAATCAATGAACTCTATTATTACGACGATCAGGTGACCCGCCTGCTCGTTTGCCTCCTTCTATTATAATAAACAAATAAAAAATAATAATTTGTGTAGTAAAGTGAAGAGCAATACTTTTACAATTACTACTTATTCATATTCCCGCCCATATTATTAAGATTCAATTTTGAACTAAGGCTAAAATTTTTACTGTAAAAAAAGATTTTTTAAAATGTTTGAAACAGAGCCTTGAATATTTTGTAGGCTCTCAGTTATCACGTCTAATAGCTTTAACCCATTCACGTCTTATTTCCGGGCATTTTGGAAACCTAAAAAAAGAATAATAAAAAGATTATTAGTAATATCGATAAAGCTTCGATACACAAATACGTACATCACTAATCATTATGCCAAAAACAAAGCCTTTAAATTACATTTAATTAAGGTTTAAAACCTGATTCTTATGAATAGTGTACGATATAGTATGATTTAGAATTAGCAAAAATTAATGCTTTGCCGTTTTAATTATTAAAAAACTCATAGTAAAGCATACATATTATGAGAAATCACTAACGTATGAAATGATAATTCCTGGTCTTTCACACCTCCTTTTGTTGTTCTTGACGAACAATAAACAGCTGAACAAGACATTATGTCAATTGTATATTACACAAATAACACAAACACTAAGATTTCTTAATATTTCACTATTATTTCGCACAATCCAGCAATGTTTTGACCGAGTAGTCGGTCATGAAATGACACGTCTCACACCGACAGTGCGTCGTTGCCAAACGTACATTAACTATCTCTTTTACTCATATCACACTACAGTCATACAGACAGAGATACAAATACTTTACTTTGATACACGTATGTAAAAGCGGCAACGTCGTAAGACTCTGTCCATGTAATATTTGGTCCGAGGGTCCGAGTTTGAAATCACGAAACGAAAACGTTATTTGTTTTTAATATCGTTGTAATAATTTTTGACAACTAAAGTCTGGCTAACGAAAGCTGAACCAGGAAAAACACGGCGAACCGTAACACAGGATCAATTTTCTCAGAAAAATTTCAATTTGACATACGACATGATAACTCAGATAGAGACACATTTAAACAAAGTGTTCCAATCAAATAACTACGAGGTTCAGCTTTCGTTGGCCAGACTTCTATCGATTTTCACAACGTCGCGTCGTCTTCGTCAAACTAAAATTATAAAAAATTTACTAAAATAACTAACTAAAAAACTGTTGACACAATAGTACCTATATTGTGTGAACATTTTTTAAAAGGATTGAAACTTACCTACTATTAAAGAATTCCAATTAAGTACTTATCTACTGTTTTCAACACAAAAATAATCTATTTCGGTGGTTTTGACGTGACAACGTCTTATAAATTGGTTTGCCGGGTGACACTTCAAGAAACTGCGTTACGCTCCGCTCACGTTATGCGCTCACAATGAGAGCGAGTGAGAGGCACGCGTCCCTTCCACTCGGGCATGGTTAGCCCGCCTAAGAGCGAGAGAGACAGACATAAAAAGTGAAAGGCACGCGTCTTCTCTCTAAAGGCCTTCTTCCTACTATACGAATGAATATTCACATTAAAATTATTTTACCACTCAAAGTCGTTGTCACGTAAAACTTTCGCCCGTATACCGACTTTACAGGCAACCAATTTTTTAATGAACTTCTCTTCGTACTTTACCAGGCTTAGGATGATTCAGATGATTTTAAATTGTATTTAATGTGATAGCTGTGGTGGATTTAATTTAACAACTTTTGCCCATATTCATCCTTATGCTAACGACATAAAGTCTTCTTCAGTCGCATGAAGTAGGTTCTCGCGTTTGCGTTACATAGTATTAAAACGCTTTACATTAGCCATTCAATCAAATGCGCCCTAAAGAATCACACTTCAAGACGCACTTCAAGACTGGTAATGTAAAGCGTTCTTCCTAAAAGTCGGCAACCTATCGCAACAATTATTGTTCTGAGCTCGGACCAAATATTACATGGACAGAGTCTTACGACGTTGCCGCTTTTACATACGTGTATCAAAGTAAAGTATTTGTATCTCTGTCTGTATGACTGTAGTGTGATATGAGTAAAAGAGATAGTGAATGTACGTTTGGCAACGACGCACTGTCGGTGTGAGACGTGTCATTTCATGACCGACTCCTAGGTCAAAACATTGCTGGATTGTGCGAAATAATAGTGAAATATTAAGAAATCTTAGTGTTTGTGTTATTTGTGTAATATACAATTGACATAATGTCTTGTACAGCTGTTTATTGTTCGTCAAGAACAACAAAAGGAGGTGTGAAAGACCAGGAATTATCATTTCATACGTTAGTGATTTCTCATAATATGTATGCTTTACTATGAGTTTTTTAATAATTAAAACGGCAAAGCATTAATTTTTGCTAATTCTAAATCATACTATATCGTACACTATTCATAAGAATCAGGTTTTAAACCTTAATTAAATGTAATTTAAAGGCTTTGTTTTTGGCATAATGATTAGTGATGTACGTATTTGTGTTCGATATTACTAATATTCTTTTTATTATTCTTTTTTTAGGTTTCCAAAATGCCCGGAAATAAGACGTGAATGGGTTAAAGCTATTAGACGTGATAACTGAGAGCCCACAAAATATTCAAGGCTCTGTTTCAAACATTTTGAAAAATCTTTTTTTACAGTAAAAATGTTAGCCTTAGTTCAAAATTGAATCTTAATAATATGGGCGGGAATATGAATAGTAAAAAGTATTGCTCTTCACTTTACTACACAAATTATTATTTTTTATTTGTTTGTTATAATAGAAGGAGGCAAACGAGCAGGCGGGTCACCTGATGGAGAGTAATCTCCGCCGCCCATAGACACCCGCAACACCAGAGGAATCGCAGATGCGTTACCGGCATTTAAGGAAGGAATAGGAATTGTGAGCGGGAGGGGGGGGGGGAGGCCTCCGGAACCCTCACTGCCCGAACGAAACACAACAGCACCAAGGGCTATTATTTCACGCCAGATATTAGGGTGTTACCAGACCAATCGATCGATCGTCGATCGACGGCATCTATCGATGGTAGAATGGATTAGTCGACGTCGATCGATGTCGATCGACAATCGACCGGTAAAATGGGCCGGCTCGCCCGGCGTAACACCACCCTCTCTAATATTCGGCGTGAAATAATGGCACTTGGTGCTGTTGTGTTTCGTCCGACTAGTGAGGGTTCCGGAGGCCCCTTCCCCCCCCCCTCCTCCCAATTCCTATTCCTTCCTTAAACCTATTCCTCCCCTAAAGGCCGGCAACGCGTCTGCGATTCCTCTGGTTTTGCGGGTGTCCATGGGCGGCGGTGAATACTCTCCATCAGGTGACCCACCTGCTCGTTTGCCTCCCTCTTTTATAAAAACACAAAATATTTCTTGCCCATGGATAATAATCGTAATATTAGATTATGTTTATGTTGATAATAATGAGTGATGATAATATGAACGTTTAAATACTAAATGATATTCCCCCAAACACCTTGGGAAGCACTTTAGATTAAGCAACACCGAAATAGGGGGGAAGGGGAGGGGGAGGGGGAGCCAAAGTGCGAAAATGCATAGTTTTCAAGATATTTTTATTTTGAGGTTATTTTAGGTTATTTTTAGGAAAAAAAAAATATTCTACTAAGTTACCATTACCGTACCCCCTCCATCCCCCTCCTCTCTACCTCCCTCGAAACTACTAACCTCGAAATTCATGACAATCGCTACGCAAAAAAAAAACAAAAACAAAAACCGCTGCTTAAAATGTCATTTGGATAAAATAAGCGATCGTTGGCTTTAAAAAACGGCAGCATCCAGATTCTTTTGCGTTTGCGTCTCCGTAATAATAGTACGAGCAACATCGTACTGGCCAAGAACAACGAGTCCTTTTCAGAATACATTTCGAAAGAAACTGATGGATTTTAGCCAGGGTTAATCGATCAACGTCGACCGACCGTCGATCGATGGGTTAGACGAACGGTATCCATCGATTGATTAAAGCTACCACACCTATCGATCAACGTCGACCGACCGTCGTCGATCGATTGGTTAGACAAACGGTAGGTATCCGTCGATCGATTAAAGCTACCAGACCAGTCGATCAACTTCGATCGACGTTGATCGATGCCGTCGATCGACGATCGATCGATTGGTCGGGTAACACCCTTAGTGAGAGGTTGGTATTTACGCCGGGCGAGCCGGCCCAGCGTGCCCGGCGTGCTGCAACGCAGCGTGGCTCTACCACTCAGTCAGTGTCACTCATTTAGCACCACCCAAGTGTCACGTGTTGGGTCTAAACGGTAAACCTACGGACGTGAGTAACTTTAACCCCCAATTATAATAACGAACTAGGTACACACCACATTAAAGTGATTATATCGATATACTAGTCACATCTTTAGTCACGCACACATGTACAGATAGAAAGCTGCACACTAACAAAATACGGACATGCTAAAAATCCAAAGACTCTGTCCATTGTGATATTTGGTCCGAGGTTCTGAGGGTTATTCGTTATGAACCGAACCACAGACGTATAATATATGTTAGTGGTATAAGTCTGGCTATCAAAAGTAGTCCCTGGACATTTTTAGCAAACTTTTTGGTAATGAAACGTTTTGGTAAAGCTAAATGCAAATGTCAACATCAATTTCCCAAGATGTCAGTTGATCGTCATTAGTTTTACGTGATCTTGTTTTATCGATTTACGGGTGTAAAAATGAATAAAATAAATAAAATAATTAAAAGCGGAGTGCAGAAGATGCTGTTTTGCATGATTTCAAAGTTTCAAAAAAAACAACGGAAAAATAAGATTGTTTACGTGTGGCGCTTGATTTCTTATGTGGTATGACGCCTTAGATTAAAACAAAAAGGGAAGATACGGCATGCTCCTACTTGTAGTCATTCAAAATATAGTCCTACTCAACTACATAAGCAAACACTCACACACGCACAACTATAAAGTATAAATCGAGCGAGCGAGACAAAGCGGTAAGTTTCAACGTCAGCGCGAGGGAGTCAGCGAGTAGCGCGTTGGCGTCTCGGTCACAGTATAAATATAAGCTAAAGTAGTACGGAAGCTCGGCCTTTTTCTTGTTTTATATAACTACGCGCCAATTGAGCGTTAGGGTTGTCCTCTTATTTTTGTAAAATTAAAAAAGTTTTTGTTTAGTTAGCGCTGTATCTCAGCTAGTTAGCGCTTTTTTGATATAATTAGCAAAGCATAAGGGTTATCACTTTTAATTTTTTTTTAATTAAAAACTAAATAGTTAAAGATGGCGGCTACTTTCCTCATACTGTTATCGGATTCATAGTCGGAAACCACACAGGTCCACTGATATCGATTTTTAAAGCAATTGGTCGAATAACTAAAAAGTTCAATATGGAGGCTATTTTGTCTCATACTAATAACGGAGTCGTTGTCAGAAACCACACAGATCCCTAGATATCGATTTTCAAAGCAATCGGTTGAATAACTAATAAATAAGTTAAAGATGGCGGCTACTTTCCTCATTCTATTATCGGATTCATTGTCGGTAACGTAACCACACTGATCCCCTGATATCGATTTTTAAAGCAATCGGTTAAATAACTAAAAAGTTCAAATTGGAGGCTATTTTGTCTCATACTAATAACAAAGTCGTTGTCAGAAACCACACAGATCCCCAGATATCGATTTTCAAAGCAATCGTTTAAATAACTATAATGTTCAATATGGCGGCTACTTTTTCCCATTCTATTAACGGTTTCATTGTCAGAAAACACCACAGATCCTTAGATATCGATTTTCAAAGTAAACTTTATTAACGATGAAGTTTCGTAGTAGGTATCAATTCTTATTATTTTTCACCATTAAAATAACGCCCGCTCAAAAAATATACATAAGTGAGTACGGCAAATATCACCTAAACAACCAAACGATTTATTTAGAAGATAATGTTTTTATTTAGTAATAATAAATCATTCTTACCTTTCAACATCAGCAGGAAGTTTAAAAAACGAAAGCTCTGGTTTTGAAGAAGCCGAGTTCAAGCAGCCGTATACTACACAATACACTCGCGGCATTTTTAAAAATCGCGCGCACAGCGCACGCAATACATCTCGTCTCGACGCAATACGCGCTACTGAGAGCACTGCGATGTCCGCTTAGGGGCCCTGTAAAGGCGTGCGTCGTTTCGAGCGTTTGTACGTAGCTTCCTTACTGCTTTAGCTCATATTTATACTGTGTCTCGGTCGCTTCGCAACAGACGAGTACGTACGACCCATTGAGATAGTATCTATCTCAATGGTACGAGCGATTTCCGACGCTACTGCGGAGTAGCGTCTTTCTCTTTTTCACACAGTAGAATATCCGCAATGGTGCGATGTATCCTGTTCGCTCGGCAAATTGTGACTGAAGTGAAATTGTGCCTTTAGGCCTAATTTTGGCGGCTCACACACGAGACGCTGATGCCGTATCTTCCCTTTTTGTTTTAATCTAAGTATGACGCAATTCTTTTGATACTTAGATTTTATTAAAATTTTGACTACAGTGAATAAAAAAATATTATGGAATATTGTCTTTTTTAATGTTTTTTATTTTAGAGTTTTATTAACGCTTAAATATACTTAAGTAAAATTTTAAACACTGAAAAAAGACGACAACCTCAGGCGGGATACGAACCACGCACCTTCCGCATTCCGGGCTGCTGCCTTAACCACTTGGCTACCGAGGTCTGGCTTCCAACCGTCGAAATGTTCCCGCCTGAGGTTGTCGTCTTTTTTCAGTGTTTAAAATTTTACTTAAGTATATTTAAGCGTTAATAAAACTCTAAAATAAAAAACATTAATCTATAAACTAAAAATATATCTTTCGAATCTCAGAGGTGAAAACTTCTAAGATTTGATGAAGCAATGTTGACTAAAAACATAAGCATCAAGCACTGACAAATTTCGACGGTTGAAAGCCAGACCTCGGTAGCCAAATATTGTCTTTTTGTTTAACTATTCTTACTTAATAACATTTTAAACTTTCATGGTCATTACAATTATTTGTATGAAAAAACGTGATTTTTTGTATTCTTACTTAATTCCTAACATATAAGACAACAGGCGTTAGATTCATCTTAATATTAATAAATGATAATAATTTAAAAAAGTAGTTTTAATATCATTTTCGCACTTGTGCTCTGGCTGATTAAAGTAGGTATATACCGGCGACTCGCCCCAGTTTCGCACGGACGCAATCTCTGATCCACAGACATATAATATGTCTGTGCTCTGATCATCCCGTCATATTTTTTTTCATAAGAAATGTTTTCACAAATTACGAACACAGCAAAACGAACATTATTAATGCGACAATTTTTAAATTATTATTGCGTCTTAACCTATAATAGATATGATCTCGCAACTTTTTGATAACGAAATTGATTTAATTTGATTTTATATATAAAAATAATAGTATCAACTTCGTTTATTTATAGCCAGTATTACCAGCAGCAGATTTTTTTAAATTGCCGCCGTTTTTCAGGGACAGCTTTCATTAGCCAGACTCTATGAACGTAATAGACTAGAGTCTGACCAACGAAACGTGACTAGAGAGAATGGCGGCAAATTCAAAAATTCTTGGGGTGTCAACACTCATTATACTCTGAAAAAACGACGTTGATACTTGTATTTTTTTTATTAAACTGTAGATAAAACCAAATAAATAATTTGTAGTATCAATAAATAAGAATAAATCTTAAGAATAATTGAAGAAGCATTTGTGATAATGAAATACCATAATTAATATTAACCCCCTTACAAAGTTGAATAGAAGAATTTTATTTGTTGGAAAATGGGCTGCCTTGACCACTTGGCTACCGAGGTCTGGTTTTCACCCGTCGAAATGTGTCAGTGCTTGATGCTTATGTTTTTTAGCCAACATTGCTTCATCAAATCTTAGAAGTTTTCACCTCTGAAATCCGAAAGATATTTTTTAAGAAATATTTGAACATTCGGTTCAGATGAAGCTGCGTTTATAGATTAATGTTTTTATATATTTTAGTGTTTTATTAACGCTTAAATATACCTACTTAAGTAAAATTTTTAAACACTGAAAAAAGACGACAACCTCAGGCGGGAATCGAACCACGCACCTTCCGCATTTCGGGCGGCTGCCCTAACCACTTGGCTACCGAGGTCTGGTTTTCACCCGTCGAAATTAGTCAGTGCTTAATGCTTATGTTCTTAGTCAAAAAAATTTACTTATATCAAGTATCAATAAAATTATATTAATCTTTCCTTTTTGTTTTTATTTCCTTTATATTTTTGTTCATAATGACAATAAAAACTAAGGCGCGTCCAACGCATCGGTCACCTTCTGCCTATTTTTATGATTGGCTTCCTTAGTATATCAAATGCATTGCTCATTATGGTATGCTTCCAAAAAGGATAGAGTTGTATCCTCAGACCAATCAGCCATTTTCCTAGGTCCGCCACATTGCTCGCGGAAAACTGCTGAGAAAAGGAACGTCCGCCGCCTGCAAGCTCGCGCGCAATACTGATGCTCAGCAAACGTGTGGAGACATCGCAAACTGTTTGCCGAACATCCTTTGATTTGTGAAGCCGGCTCCAGACGTTTGGCAAACAAGGGCAAACAGCAAACAACAAACACGAACATGTGGACGAGTGTTTGTCTGTGTTTGCTTGTTTGTGTTTGTGTTCGCCAGTGTTCGGCGTCGGTGTCGGTTTTTCTTCACAAATCAAAGGATGTTCGGCAAACAGTTTGCGATGTCTCCACACGCTTGCTGAGCATCAGTATTGCGCTCCAGCTTGCGGGCGGCGGACGTTCCGGTTCTCAGCAGTTTTCCGCGCGCAAAGTGGCGGAGCTAGGAAAATGGCTGATTGGTCTCAGGATACAACTCTATCCTTTTTGGAAGCATACCATAATGAGCAATGCATTTGATATACTGAAGATGCCAGTCATAAAAATAGGCAGAAGGTGACCGATGCGTTGGACGCGTCTTAATGAAAAAAGTTTTAATTGTCATTATGAACAAAAATATAAAGAAAATGAAAAATAAAAAGGAAATATTATTATTATTTTATTGATACTTGACATGAGTAAATTTTTTTGACTAAAAAACATAAGCATTAAGCACTGACTAATTTCGACGGGTGAAAACCAGACCTCGGTCGCCAAGTGGTTAAGGCAGCCGCCCGGAATGCGAAAGGTGCGTGGTTCGATTCCCGCCTGAGGTTGTCGTCTTTTTTCAGTGTTTAAAAATTTTACTTAAGTAGGTATATTTAAGCGTTAATAAAACACTAAAATATATAAAAACATTAATCTATAAACGCAGCTTCATCTGAACCGAATGTTCAAATATTTGTAAAAATATATCTTTCGAATCTCAGAGGTAAAACTTCTAAGATTTGATGAAGCAATGTTGGCTAAAAAACATAAGCATCAAGCACTAACAAATTTCGACGGTTGAAAGCCAGACCTCGGTTGCCAAGTGGTTAAGGCAGCCGCCCGGAATGCGGAAGGTGCGTGGTTCGATTCCCGCCTGAGGTTGTCGTCTTTTTCAGTGTTTAAAAATTTTACTTTAAAATATTTAAGCGTTATTAAAACGCTAAAATATATAAAAACATTAATCTATAAACGCAGCTTCATCTGTACCGAATGTTCAAATATTTATAAAAATATATCTTTCGGATCTCAGAGGTGAAAACTTCTAAGATTTCATGAAACAATGCTTGACTAAAAATCATAAGCATCAAGCACTGACAAATTTTGACGGGTGAAAACCAGACCTCGGTAGCCAAGTGGTTAAGGCAGCCGCCCGGAATGCGGAAAATGCGTGGTTCGATTCCCGCCTGAGGTTGTCGTCTTTTTTCTGTGTTTAAAAATTTTACTTAAGTATATTTTAAGCGTTAATAAAACGCTAAAATATATAATAAACATTGATAATTTTTTTTTTTAATTTAAAATAAAAATATGATAACCCAAAACTAATAGCTGCCACAAATTCGTCGTCCGTCATGTTTGCCGTACCGGAATATACTAGCACGTTTGCCAAACATGAGGATGCCTGTTTGTGTTGGGTGTTTGTGGTCGATGTTTGTGACTTTGTTTGTAGTGATCGGTGTTTGCGGCAAACAGCAAGCGTCTGGAGCCGGCTTGAAGAAAAACCGACACCGACGCCGAACACTGGCAAACACAAACACGAACAGGCAAACACAGACAAACACTCGTCCACATGTTCGTGTTTGTTGTTTGCTGTTTGCCGTTTGCTGTTTGCCGTTGTTTGGCAAGCGTCTGAAGCCGGCTATAGAGTTATAATGTACTACGTACTAGAGAAGACGTCACAACTAGATTGTTTGCTACACGCGTTAAGCCGGCTCCAGACACTTGCTGTTTGTCGCAAACACCGATCACTACAAACAAAGTCGCAAACATCGACTACAAACACCCAACACAAACAGGCATCCTCATGTTTGGCGAACGTGCTAGTATATTCCGGATCGGCAAACATGACGGACGACGAACTTGTGGCAGCTATTAGTTTCGGGTTGACCTTATTTTAATTTTAAATTCAAAAAAATGTGTATATATGTTTATTACATATTTTAGCGTTTTATTAACGCCTAAATACCTATACTTAAGTAAATTTTTAAACACTGAAAAAAGACGACAACCTCAGGCGGGAATCGAACCACGCATCTTCCGCATTCCGGGCGGCTGCCTTAACCACTTGGCCACCGAGGTCTGGTTTTCATACGTCGAAATTTATCAGTGCTTGATGCTTATGTTTTTTAGCCAACATTGCTTCATCAAATCTTAGAAGTTTTCACCTCTGAGATCCAAAAGATATATTTTTACAAATATTTGAACATTCGATTCAGATGAAGCTGTGTTTATAGATTAGTGTTTTTATATATTTTAGTGTTTTATTAACGCTTAAATATACCTACTTAAGTAAAATTTTTAAACACTGAAAAAAGACGACAACCTCAGGCGGGAATCGAACCAAGATTTAAATATGCCTTCATGTGTGCTAAGGTACTGTACTGTACTGTACAGAATCCAGAAAATACAAAGAAAACTTAACGAATCACTTTTTACCTGTAAATATCAATGACCTTTTATATATAGACTAGTTACACCTGAACAAATTGCATTTAAAAATGGCGAAATTGTTTCTATGACGTAATCACGTCGAAAGGGAAAGAAAATAAATGCAATTATATCAGTAGCCTATTGTTAAAAAGAGATAAACATATATTTTAACTTTTGTATACTCTTTAAGGTAGTTGAGTTGACCAATGAGCTCATTCAATTTATGCGCCATCTCGGCCGCCATTGTTTTCTCTCTTTCACTCTTAGAGAAACGTCTCTCTCTTACATAGTACACGCGTCTCACTCATGCATATCGAATTAGCAACAGCGCAAATGTCCTCACTAAATGAAAATTTCTATTCTAAATTTATTTTTAAAATAATTACGAGTGAAATTAAAAAAAAAATCTTGTTTCATGGTTGCAGTTAAATTTTTACAACTTCTGTATACACAGGAAGGCCCTTTAACCAAATAACAACACAAAAACTTATAACGGTAACGACCGTATTGACGTGACAATAACTGACGTGTGACTAAATGAGGTCCAGGCAATTACCTGGATTTGTTCTAGTCACTAGCGAGGGCAGGCAACGTATCTACACATATAATATCATTGGTAAATATGCACTAAATTATTGATATAACAGCGGCCATGTTGCGGCGCTTTAGACCTTTTGGTCGCGAGAAAAGAGGCGGTCTAGCGCTGTATATTTAGATTGTTCAGAAAGACGATAAATTATTATATTAGCACAGCAGCGCGCTTTTGTTTTACTTTAAAAAAAATAGAACAAGTCTTTTGCTTGAGATAGCTCCTCTAGTACGTAGTACATTACGTATTAACCCTTATCGCGTTTAATTTTTAAATATAATAAAAAATGTAAAAAAAAAATATAAATAAAAAAAATATATATAATTAAATATTTGTTTAATATTTTTTAATGAAACCGCCATAATATTGAAGATAATTTTTCTAGGAATCCAACGATATACAAGTAACTCAATGAGGTAATTTTTTATGAAAGGAAAAAGTAAGTATTATTTACGATTGTATTAGTTGGTCACCATTCGAATTACATTTTGTTTATGTCGCTCTTGAATTCGGTATGGATATTTATGTCATAAATGGTGACCCGTTTTTTTATTTTCGCTAGACATTTGACGTTTTAGCAACTTATTTTGTCTATTTAATTCAATGTTTATGGCCCATTCGAAAAAATAGGACAACTATACGAGTCTCATTTGGACTCCTTCTATGCTTTAGTTATTATTCTATGCGCCCATCGCCCATGACAATGATGTCATGATAATGACGTTTTAAAGTTACTGTTGCCCGTAAAAGAAATTAGTGTCATTATTTTTCCGCATCATGCCAGGTTTTCTATTTTCCTGTGCTATTTTCCTAGTCAGGCAATACTATACCAGTGTTTTAAATGTTTTTAAAGACTAAAAAAAAAGTTTTACCTGTTTGGGCAGTCGCGTCGCGACAACGTGAATCTTCGCGCTAGCGCGATAGGTGTGACCCCAGCATAATAAGAAGACGTCTGTGGTGCATGCACCTGTACCTCAGAAAGAACAATAACTAAGGCATTGAAGTAGCGCTATATGGCATGAACAAGCTGAATATAGCTACGCTTTGTACTCTTATATAGGAAAATTGTTAATGTTAGAACAAGATAGATATACTTTGGACAGGACGGCGAATTACAAGGTTGTACCAGTTTTCTGATTTACTAGGCATGGAGGAGATATAATATCTATCGATATCGATTATATCAGATGAGTCGGATTGGGCGTAAAACTTTGATTTTTTCTCGTTTTTGTTATTAATTATTCCCTTAGTAGAATAATGTTTATAAATTTTTAACTGTTTCGATAGGCCAGGGGCTCAATACCCTTATCTATCAAAAAACCCCAATTGATAGACTGAACTCTATGTAATCGAAATTAGGTAAAAAAATCAGGTTAAGTCGATGTGATGCTGTCTGTAAAGTCAAAAGCATTTGAACTTTGTACCGCCCTTATGACGGATGTCAAGACGTGCTATTATCGAACTGCAAGTGTTTACCGTGTTGTACTGTTGAACGTACAATGGTAGTACAAATTTAAATTTAATCAAGGATAGAGCGACATATAACATCGGTACTTTATACGTGATGCTCCGAGGCGAGACCAACTTAAGCTAGGTAAATTTTATAAGCATGAAAAAAATGTAGATAACATGTATACAATTGTAGACCCAATTTAAAAAAATGTATATCAATAGTTTCGTTTTAATATTTAATACAAAGTGGGTGCGCTTTTCAAATTCGTTTATGACACCATTAAAATGTATACCTATCAATCTACTATCATCAATTCGATATTTAATTTAGTCTATACAAGTTCACGGCCACTTTTAAATTTCCTTACGGAACATTAGAGAAGCGCCTGGTAAAATAGCTTTAGCGAAATAGTCTTTAGGAGCGTATTCTATCGAGCGTAGTCTATCAGAGCGTTGGCTTGATATGTTACAATTTATTAAGTTAATGAGAATATTCAACTGGACTATTTATTTTCTCGCTGGCGAGTATGCTCCCCAGAGGGCCTAGTCAATTGGCAAACAAATTAAACGCTACGAAATCTTCGCTACGATAAACCGAATGTATGGGATTGACATAAGCAAAAGTTACCTACGACGTAAAATTTACGCTAAAATAGACCTAATTGACAGTTTGACAAGCCAAGAATCGCTAATCTAGCGATCACTCAAACATTGAAGATAAAAATTCACACAAAATGGCGATTGTTTGATCAGCTGATGAAGGAATAGTTGTGTTGTGTTGAAAGTTTTGTTTAAAATGCTCTTTTTAGGGCTATTGTGGACTGCGATAATCAAGTGCTCAGGCGCTAAGGAAGAAATGTTTCCCTACGTTACTTGGAGCAAATTAACGAAATCGAGTTTGTTGTACTTGTGAAT
The DNA here is from genome assembly GCA_963921215.1 of Scoparia ambigualis. Classification (NCBI taxonomy): domain Eukaryota; kingdom Metazoa; phylum Arthropoda; class Insecta; order Lepidoptera; family Crambidae; genus Scoparia; species Scoparia ambigualis. Next base: position 10,419,311 of record OY992501.1, read on the forward strand.
AGTTCTCGGAGTTCTCGTTTACGAACTTTCAAATATCTAACTAAGGTCTGCCGGGAATTGCGTGCTGATATAGTTGTTGCGATGTGAGTGACCAAATAAATGTGTGTCATGCAACATTTTCCGCAACGAAGAGCAAGTCGCTGCATAACAATTTGTAGGGGCTCTCAAACCATACAAACATTTGGGCCAAATAAATCCACCTAAGTACCTTTAATCATGACAAGAAAGGTCAAGAATAAGACAACAGTAAGGGACTTTTTGTATAAATATTAAATGTAACCTATCCATAATGTCCATTTATCAATTTATAACTTAGATTGCCTATTTGTTTTACAGGTTCCAATGAAAATTTAATTTGCCAGGTAGCTTAGAGTATTAAACCAAGGCTCTAAGTGTAGTAAGGTGTACCTATTGATTATACCCTATAAATCTTATACAGACAAGCATCTTTCTTAATAGGAAAAGATATCAGTCCTTACGTTCAAACGGTAAGTTTTAATAAATAAATTATTACTTACATAATAAAGGTAAGTATTATGCCTATTATTATATTGGGATTTACCAGGAAATGTCAGTTTTGTTAAAATTGCTAGAATAAAGAGTATTGACATAAAGATAAAACTATTTTATGTGGTTTTGCAGATTTGAGACGACGATTCAAAAATCTTAAATGTTACCTCATAATTTGGAGGATGGACTTCTTCAGAATGGTGAACAAACATGGTTATTTGGTAAAAAACAACAAGCAATTTTGTATAATACATAGGTACTTACCTACTAACTTTTTATCTATGACAATTTTCTATACTTAAGTAAGTATATTGTTCTAATTTCTTAGGAGATTCTGGATACCTTCAAAAAGCATGGTTAATGATAATAACAACAATATTTAATGCTGCATCAGACTCACAAGAAAGGAGGGGTGTGTACCACATGTCATATCCAACAATGAAACTGCATTGAACATGGCTTTGGCATCGTTGAATTTAGTTATTTATATGATTTTTTTTTGTGGAGCTCTAATGTTGACAACGTTTTTATTCTACAAAAAAGAGCAGTCTGTGCCATAAATATATTTATCCATAAAATAGTAATTTGGTTTATTTGATGAGAAAAAATTAAGGATAAAGTTAATTTAGTTCTAAGTTTATTGTGCTTTATTTAAAAAGATTTACTTATGTACAAAAAAACAGTACCTTCGTTGACAACATTTTTATTTTAAGAAAAGGAACAGTGTGCCATAAATATATTTAACCCATAAAATAGTGATTTGGTTTATATGATGGGGAAAACTTAAGTATAAAGTTAATTTAGTTCTAAGTTTATTGTACTTTATTAAAAAGATTTACTTAGGTAGGTACTAAAAACAGTACCTTCTTATACACACAATTGGCATTTATTTTTATACACATATAGTTTTAATGTCAATAAGAGAAAGTGAAGCCTCATATTTAATAAACTTTGACTTTGAGAGAGTTAGGTAAGGAAATAAGAATATATTAAGAAATACAACATTAATGTTATTTTTTACTTGATATTTAATTTTACTTGCAGTAGGTACCTATAGAAAATGTTTAAGTACCTACTTATATCAATTTCTACTAGTCATAACATTAAGCTATTGAAGTTGTACTTGATTCATTATCAACATACAAAGGTAATTATATGTATAAACTTGCATTATTATTATCCGATTATTAAATCTGGTGGGTTCTATTGTGTTTGTTATAATATTGTTTTTTCTTTAAATAGGTGGCTTAACATAAGGTGGCTTGTTATACATATAATACAAATTAAGTTCCATATCTAGCATACTCTGTAATAGTTTAGTTATTATCAATTTGGCGATTGTGAAGTAATCGATTGTAATTGTTGCTTGAGTTTGTAATGTTACTATCACATTTTTATTTGTGTGAATCTGTAAATGGTTTGCTGTTTCACATTTTCAGTGTTATACTTTTTATAGAACTGTCGATTCACCTGTGAATATAAAATAAATAAATAAAATTAATTGTTTTTAAATTATTTTTGGTAAATATATACTACCTGCTAACTTTTTATGTATGACAATTTTCTATAAGTAAGTATATTGTTCCAATTTCTTAGGAGATTCTGGATACCTTCAAAAAGCATGGTTAATCATAATAACACCAATATTTAATGCTGCATCAGGCTCACAATAAAGAAGGGATGTGTACCACATGTCGTATCCAACAATGAAACTGCATTAAGCATGGCTTAAAGTTGTACTTGATTCATTATCAACATACTAGGGTAATTATATAAAATTAATTGTTTTAAAATTATTTTTGGTAAACATATAAATAATCCTATGTTTTATTTCGAAACATTATCAACCAACTCATAATGAATGGCAGTGAAATAAATAATGTAAAATAAATAAATATTTTAACTTGTCGCGTAGAGACCACGATCATGTCATTGTGTCTGTGAAGGCGTATATTAATAATAAATGATTTGACTTTTAATTTCAATTATTTTCGGTACCTACCGCTATAAATAAGTAACAATGAAACAATCCTATATTAAGGCGATGTTGTCTTCATCGTCATCCTATGAACGTCCTGAACGTTCCCACATGAACGATAGCACTAAGGCAGACTGGGCTATAACGGGCTTAAGCCCTGACCCAATACAACCGCAGTGTGCTTTACGTGCCTTCCGAAGCACGGAGGAGCTCGAGACGCTTTTTATTTGGTTACCCATCCTTTAGCTCGGTAATGTGAAAGTTGCGTAACTAACTGGCAAGATCACAAACCGGTGCGGCGCGGGCGGGGACTTTTTGCATTAGTTGAACCTCTAGCATTACCTTTCAAGTAACAGTAAGTACATTGCTTCGCTAGTTTGCATATTTTAAAATTAGTTTTAATTTAACTAGCAAAACCATGTACTTGGAATGTTTTTTATTTTATTTTATTTAGGACAATAAACAATTAGACAAGTAATGTGATAGGTGTTGTAGTTAGACAACTAAACCCGAAAGCCTTAGCCGCTACGCCATAGAGTTACTTTAGGCGATGTACTCATACAAGATGCAAACGTTTTAATCACTACCCGCTTAATTGCCCCAAGGCGGCCCCCGGCGCGCCGCTGAAGTGCCCCAGGCGCGATTGTAAATCACTCACGCTTTGCCCGTACGTTTTTTATGCCTACCGGCCCGGCGCCACCACGCGGCTCGGTTCTCATAAAATCGTTCCTTGTGACTCAACTTGTTATTGTGAGACTGTCAAGTGTTATGTTTTTTACGTTTACTATGAATTAAGCTTAAGAATGCAGTCTTTTGTTTTTCGAAACGCGACTCCGGTGTAGAATTACGATGCGCTAAATATTAAGATAGCGCGTTTCAAAGCGCTATTTGTATTAAAAAAATAATATCTTATAAATTAAAGCGATGACCTAGGGTTTTAATTTTAAATTACGTTAATTAGATAATAGACAATAAGATAATATATTAAAACATACACTTGTCTATATAAAAATATTTATTTACAGTATTTTAGTTTTTTACATTAATCTGGCTAACCGACCGGCACTTACGAGAGGAGTCTGTTTGAAAATGGCAATCCTTACTTGGTTAATCGTATTTTGCTAAGTTTATTTATAATTCCGACTGATTATTAGTTAATCTAACTTATTAATTGCGATCAATATGATAATAGTCAAAAAATATCAAATTTGAAGACAAACATTTGCCCAACACAACGGCCAAAATATTTCACCTAATGTTTCGGTCTCCGAAAACCGCTAATGTTATGTTCTGTGTTAGAATCTTTATAATTACATTTTAGTTGTTTTATATTGTAAAATATTACAAAATCCAACGAAAATGCCAACAAATCCACTTTAAATCACAAAACACCAAGAGTGCGTTCCGTCGTTCTGGGTGTAGTTGTTTGGTTAAAGTTTAACTCGTTTGAGTTGCAACTGAGCCACGGAACGATCGAGTTGTTTTTATAACCTCTTCTGAAGTATTCCTGTCCAAAACGAGAGAAAACTCTTCTTTTGTCTACATTTTTTCCACTTAAAATACAATATTTAAACCTAATTATTAGAAAGTAAAACAATACGAAACAAACAGGTAAAATTTGACACTATAACAATGATATAAACGTCAAATAGCTGTCAGAGTGAAAAACAACCATCCGATTTGATGGTTGTTTGGTTGCTGCGCTCTGAGCCACAGAACGGATGAAACTACGCTCTGACAGCCGTCAGAGTAAAATTTCACCAAGCCACGGAACGGGTAGAGCGCGCGCCGGAGTGCGCTCGAGTGCACTCGAGTGAAGCCACGGAACGCAGCCCAATAGAACAATGTTCACACTCGACCGCGCAAATTCGAACTAGCACCTGTCACTTTTTTCCACAGAGTATAAGATGTTTTGGCGTTGTTCTGCTAGCAAATTTAACGGAGAAGCGAGATAAACGTATATAAATAGGCCCGAGAGTAAGAGAGATCAGTATATTTCAGTGAATCGCGGTCCCTCGAGAGCGCCAGCCTATGTCAACTACTAGTTGACATGGGCATTTCAGATACGTAAACTCATGTCAACTGTGGGTTGACACGGGCATTTCAGGTACCAAAGTAATGTCAACTGTGGGTTGACACGGGCAATTCAATGGCTACCTAGTGGGTACTCGCATCTAAGATCAAACTGTTTAAATGTTCCCGCGGTTTGTAACATTTAGTGTTATCACTTATTTCATTACAGACGGACGTCAAGTTGTTAATATTTGAGAAATTCTTGGCAGCAAGCGTTTGCTTGTGGTCTTCAGTCTTAATTTATTTATATTATAAGCTGAAAAATGGGTTTGGTCTCATATCAATATCATATAATGGTAGGTAAGTCACTCGTCATCATTATAAGTACTTATTTACAAACGTGCTTGCCTGGCGAACTTCCGGCGAAAAAAGCGATTGATTCATTTTTCAAATTGTCTCAAGGAGTCTACCCGAATTTCTTAGTAAAGTGACATTCAATTCACTAAAACTCAAAAGGATCGGTGTGGTTACTACCTATTTATTAATCTTACATAAGCGTTACATTATCATCAAACAAAAAAATACTAAGACAAGCCTGTATGTTCTATATCCCTTAGCTTATCGATATCGATGTAGCCTAGCGAATTTGATGAGCGATTTTGACGCTGTCACCGGTCGAGCGTTTGCCAGTTGACTAGGCCCTCATTCGGGTAGACTCCTTGAGACAATTTGAAAAATGAATCAATCGCTTTTTTCGCCGGAAGTTCGCCAGGCAAGCACGTTTGTAAATAAGTACTTATAATAATGACGAGTGACTTACCTACCATAATATGATATTGATATGAGACCAAACCCATTTTTCAGCTTATAATATAAATAAATTAAGACTGAAGACCACAAGCAAACGCTTGCTGCCAAGAATTTCTCAAATATTAACAACTTGACGTCCGTCTGTAATGAAATAAGTGATAACACTAAATGTTACAAACCGCGCGAACATTTAAACAGTTTGATCTTAGATGCGAGTACCCACTAGGTAGTGATTAAAACGTTTGCATCTTGTATGAGTACATCGCCTAAAGTAACTCTATGGCGTAGCGGCTAAGGCTTTCGGGTTTAGTTGTCTAACTACAACACCTATCACATTACTTTTCTAATTGATTATTGTCCTAAATAAAATAAAATAAAAAACATTCCAAGTACATGGTTTTGCTAGTTAAATTAAAACTAATTTTAAAATATGCAAACTAGCGAAGCAATGTACTTACTGTTACTTGAAAGGTAATGCTAGAGTTTAACTAATGCAAAAAGTCCCCGCCCGCGCCGCACCGGTTTGTGATCTTGCCAGTTAGTTACGCAACTTTCACATTACCGAGCTAAAGGATGGGTAACCAAATAAAAAGCGTCTCGAGCTCCTCCGTGCTTCGGAAGGCACGTAAAGCACACTGCGGTTATATTGGCTCAGGGCTTAAGCCTGTTATAGCCCAGTCTGCCTTAGTGCTGTCGTTCATGTGGGAACGTTCAGGACGTTCATAGGATGACGATGAAGACAACATCGCCTTAATATAGGATTGTTTCATTGTTACTTATTTATAGCGGTAGGTACCGAAAATAATTGAAATTAAAAGTCAAATCATTTATTAAATATACGCCTTCACAGACACAATGACATGATCGTGGTCTCTACGCGACAAGTTAAAATATTTATTTATTTTACATTATTTATTTCACTGCCATTCATTATGAGTTGGTTGATAATGTTTCGAAATAAAACATAGGATTATTTATATGTTTACCAAAAATAATTTTAAAACAATTAATTTTATATAATTACCCTAGTATGTTGATAATGAATCAAGTACAACTTTAAGCCATGTTTAATGCAGTTTCATTGTTGGATACGATATGTGGTACACATCCCTTCTTTATTGTGAGCCTGATGCAGCATTAAATATTGGTGTTATTATGATTAACCATGCTTTTTGAAGGTATCCAGAATCTCCTAAGAAATTGGAACAATATACTTACTTATAGAAAATTGTCATACATAAAAAGTTAGTAGGTAGTATATATTTACCAAAAATAATTTAAAAACAATTAATTTTATTTATTTATTTTATATTCACAGGTGAATCGACAGTTCTATAAAAAGTATAACACTGAAAATGTGAAACAGCAAACCATTTACAGATTCACACAAATAAAAATGTGATAGTAACATTACAAACTCAAGCAACAATTACAATCGATTACTTCACAATCGCCAAATTGATAATAACCAAACTATTACAGAGTATGCTAGATATGGAACTTAATTTGTATTATATGTATAACAAGCCACCTTATGTTAAGCCACCTATTTAAAGAAAAAACAATATTATAACAAACACAATAGAACCCACCAGATTTAATAATCGGATAATAATAATGCAAGTTTATACATATAATTACCTTTGTATGTTGATAATGAATCAAGTACAACTTCAATAGCTTAATGTTATGACTAGTAGAAATTGATATAAGTAGGTACTTAAACATTATCTATAGGTACCTACTGCAAGTAAAATTAAATATCAAATAAAAAGTAACATTAATGTTGTATTTCTTAATATATTCTTATTTCCTTACCTAACTCTCTCAAAGTCAAAGTTTATTAAATATGAGACTTCACTTTCTCTTATTGACATTAAAACTATATGTGTATAAAAATAAATGCCAATTGTGTGTATAAGAAGGTACTGTTTTTTAGTATCTACCTAAGTAAATCTTTTTAATAAAGTACAATAAACTTAGAACTAAATTAACTTTATACTTAATTTTTCCCCATCATATAAACCAAATTACTATTTTATGGGTTAAATATATTTATGGCACACTGTTCCTTTTCTTAAAATAAAAATGTTGTCAACGAAGGTACTGTTTTTTTGTACATAAGTAAATCTTTTTAAATAAAGCACAATAAACTTAGAACTAAATTAACTTTATACTTAATTTTTCCTCATCAAATAAACCAAATTACTATTTTATGGATAAATATATTTATGGCACAGACTGCTCCTTTTTGTAGAATAAAAACGTTGTCAACATTAGAGCTCCACAAAAAAAAATCATATAAATAACTAAATTCAACGATGCCAAAGCCATGTTCAATGCAGAGTCATTGTTGGATATGACATGTGGTACACACCCCTCCTTTCTTGTGAGTCTGATGCAGCATTAAATATTGTTGTTATTATCATTAACCATGCTTTTTGAAGGTATCCAGAATCTTCTAAGAAAATAGAACAATATACTTACTTATAGAAAATTGTCATAGATAAAAAGTTAGTAGGTAAGTACCTATGTATTATACAAAATTGCTTGATATTGTTTTTTACCAAATAACCATGTTTGTTCACCATTCTGAAGAAGTCCATCCTCCAAATTATGAGGTAACATTTAAGATTTTTGAATCGTCGTCTCAAATCTGCAAAACCACATAAAATAGTTTTATCTTTATGTCAATACTCTTTATTCTAGCAATTTTAACAAAACTGACATTTCCTGGTAAATCCCAATATAATAATAGGCATAATACTTACCTTTATTATGTAAGTAATAATTTATTTATTAAAACTTACCGTTTGAACGTAAGGACTGATATCTTTTTCTATTAAGAAAGATGCTTGTCTGTATAAGATTTATAGGGTATAGTCAATAGGTACACCTTACTACACTTAAGAGCCTTGGTTTAATACTCTAAGCTACCTGGCAAATTAAATCTTCATTGGAACCTGTAAAACAAATAGGCAATCTAAGTTATAAATTGATAAATGGACATTATGGATAGGTTACATTTAATATTTATACAAAAAGTCCCTTACTGTTGTCTTATTCTTGACCTTTCTTGTCATGATTAAAGGTACTTAGGTGGATTTATTTGGCCCAAATGTTTGTATGGTTTGAGAGCCCCTACAAATTGTTATGCAGCGACTTGCTCTTCGTTGCGGAAAATGTTGCATGACACACATTTATTTGGTCACTCACATCGCAACAACTATATCAGCACGCAATTCCCGGCAGACCTTAGTTAGATATTTGAAAGTTCGTAAACGAGAACTCTGAGAACTATTCACAAGTACAACAAACTCGATTTCGTTAATTTGCTCCAAGTAACGTAGGGAAACATTTCTTCCTTAGCGCCTGAGCACTTGATTATCGCAGTCGACAATAGCCCTAAAAAGAGCATTTTAAACAAAACTTTCAACACAACACAACTATTCCTTCATCAGCTGATCAAACAATCGCCATTTTGTGTGAATTTTTATCTTCAATGTTTGAGTGATCGCTAGATTTAGCGATTCTTGGCTTGTCAAACTGTCAATTAGGTCTATTTTAGCGTAAATTTTACGTCGTAGGTAACTTTTGCTTATGTCAATCCCATACATTCGGTTTATCGTAGCGAAGATTTCGTAGCGTTTAATTCGTTTGCCAATTGACTAGGCCCTCAGAGGGCCTAGTCAATAATAATGATGATAATGTAACGCTTATGTAAGATTAATAAATAGGTAGTAACCACACCGATGCTTTTGAGTTTTAGTGAATTGAATGTCACTTTACTAAGAAATTCGGGTAGACTCCTTGAGACAATTTGAAAAATGAATCAATCGCTTTTTTCGCCGGAAGTTCGCCAGGCAAGCACGTTTGTAAATAAGTACTTATAATGATGACGAGTGACTTACCTACCATAATATGATATTGATATGAGACCAAACCCATTTTTCAGCTTATATTAAAAATAAATTAAGACTGAAGACCACAAGCAAACGCTTGCTGCCAAGAATTTCTCAAATATTAACAACTTGACGTCCGTCTGTAATGAAATAAGTGATAACACTAAATCAGTGTTGCCGCAAGTCACTCAAGAAAAAGTCCGAGCGGATTAAAAAATTACCCAAAATTACCCGTTCAGTAGTTTTTTATTAAAAAAGGTACGGTTTATTTTAACATGCGGTACGTTTATGAAATTAACAGAAATTATTAATACATTTTTAAATGTTTTCAAGTTGAAAATTTCAATTTTATCTTCCATCTTCCTTCCATTTTTTTTCTCAGCTTACCTAAAGCTGAGGAAAAAAAGAATAAATTTTTTGGATTATTTTACGTAGTTTTTACGTTTACGATTTATAATCAATTAAAAATGTAGGTACTTATAAAAAAAAGAAATAAGTAAGTACTTACATAATTTTGCTGAAACAATATTAACCTCTCAGTCTTGAAATCGAAATGTCTAAAAATTTTATAGCAGGTGCGATTTGGCGGTAATGGAAAAAAATTTAAATTTGCGGAAATAGAAAAAAAAAATCGAACGCAGTTCATGTTAAATTTTGCGTTCACGATGCATAAAATGTACCACAGAACCGAAATAATCGCCCTTGTTCATACTAGTCTCTAATTGTATCAAAACACGGTACCTACAAAGTCAAGTGGAGAGCGCGGAAATTTATATGGCCGCTTTGGGATCTGACGGAATAGCGAGTTTTTTAAGTGCGACCAAATATGGTCGCTTGGGGCTTGAGTGGTTTTGTAGGAACCTTTTTTTTCAGAACAAACAGAATAAAGATTCTTCACGGCGCGTATCAACAAAGCAGCAATAGGCTAATTGACTAAATTTCAAAATCATATTACCTGTTTACATATTTTATCCTAAAAATTCAATATTTAAAAAAAAATCGATCATTTTCAATATCGATTTTGCGTTTTTATATTCCGATTTAAATTTACCGCAAAAATGCTTAAGACCGCTGCATATTTTAAGTGAATGACGTCACGCCGTGCCAAACATCTATTTCGTTCGAAGCTTGTTCTATAGAAATGTCACAACAATAAAATGTCATTTAGCACGGCCGGCGTGACGTCACGGATTTTGATTTCCGTTTAATGTCATATGACTGAACGCGTATTATTGTCCATTTTTTTCTTTAAAAATATTAATGATCCCAATTTTTTATACCTAATGAATATTTTAGATACTTATTATGTTTCTATAATATTTTAATTGATCATTTGTAACGCCAGTCCACCCGATTTATTCTTAGTGGATACAAGTCTATTGAATTGAATGGATTCCAATATTTCCATTCATCCAGTCGACAGTAACAGGTGACAGAAAATGATACAGACATTTATTTTCTAATTAGGTTGGTAAAGGGAACATAGCCCATATATTAATTTACTAAACTTATTTGACTTGGCTAGTCAAACAAGTTTAGTAAATTAATATTTTGTAAACGTGTAGGTAACGTTTTGGTCGCAAAACTACCCAAAATAAAATTACCCGGCAGTGAACGTTACCCGGAGATTACCCGCTCGTAGCCTAAATTACCCGAAATCGGGTAAAATTACCCGAAACGGCAACGCTGCACTAAATGTTACAAACCGCGCGAACATTTAAACAGTTTGATCTTAGATGCGAGTACCCACTAGGTAGTGATTAAAACGTTTGCATCTTGTATGAGTACATCGCCTAAAGTAACTCTATGGCGTAGCGGCTAAGGCTTTCGGGTTTAGTTGTCTAACTACAACACCTATCACATTACTTTTCTAATTGATTATTGTCCTAAATAAAATAAAATAAAAAACATTCCAAGTACATGGTTTTGCTAGTTAAATTAAAACTAATTTTAAAATATGCAAACTAGCGAAGCAATGTACTTACTGTTACTTGAAAGGTAATGCTAGAGGTTCAACTAATGCAAAAAGTCCCCGCCCGCGCCGCACCGGTTTGTGATCTTGCCAGTTAGTTACGCAATTTTCACATTACCGAGCTAAAGGATGGGTAACCAAATAAAAAGCATCTCGAGCTCCTCCGTACTTCGGAAGGCACGTAAAGCACACTGCGGTTGTATTGGCTCAGGGCTTAAGCCTGTTATAGCCCAGTCTGCCTTAGTGCTGTCGTTCATGTGGGAACGTTCATAGGATGACGATGAAGACAACATCGCCTTAATATAGGATTGTTTCATTGTTACTTATTTATAGCGGTAGGTACCGAAAATAACTGAAATTAAAAGTCAAATCATTTATTAAATATACGCCTTCACAGACACAATGACATGATCGTGGTCTCTACGCGACAAGTTAAAATATTTATTTATTTTACATTATTTATTTCACTGCCATTCATTATGAGTTGGTTGATAATGTTTCGAAATAAAACATAGGATTATTTATATGTTTACCAAAAATAATTTTAAAACAATTAATTTTATATAATTACCCTAGTATGTTGATAATGAATCAAGTACAACTTTAAGCCATGTTTAATGCAGTTTCATTGTTGGATACGACATGTGGTACACATCCCTTCTTTATTGTGAGCCTGATGCAGCATTAAATATTGGTGTTATTATGATTAACCATGCTTTTTGAAGGTATCCAGAATCTCCTAAGAAATTGGAACAATATACTTACTTATAGAAAATTGTCATACATAAAAAGTTAGTAGGTAGTATATATTTACCAAAAATAATTTAAAAACAATTAATTTTATTTATTTATTTTATATTCACAGGTGAATCGACAGTTCTATAAAAAGTATAACACTGAAAATGTGAAACAGCAAACCATTTACAGATTCACACAAATAAAAATGTGATAGTAACATTACAAACTCAAGCAACAATTACAATCGATTACCTACTTCACAATCGCCAAATTGATAATAACTAAACTATTACAGAGTATGCTAGATATGGAACTTAATTTGTATTATATGTATAACAAGCCACCTTATGTTAAGCCACCTATTTAAAGAAAAAACAATATTATAACAAACACAATAGAACCCACCAGATTTAATAATCGGATAATAATAATGCAAGTTTATACATATAATTACCTTTGTATGTTGATAATGAATCAAGTACAACTTCAATAGCTTAATGTTATGACTAGTAGAAATTGATATAAGTAGGTACTTAAACATTTTCTATAGGTACCTACTGCAAGTAAAATTAAATATCAAGTAAAAAATAACATTAATGTTGTATTTCTTAATATATTCTTATTTCCTTACCTAACTCTCTCAAAGTCAAAGTTTATTAAATATGAGGCTTCACTTTCTCTTATTGACATTAAAACTATATGTGTATAAAAATAAATGCCAATTGTGTGTATAAGAAGGTACTGTTTTTTAGTACCTACCTAAGTAAATCTTTTTAATAAAGTACAATAAACTTAGAACTAAATTAACTTTATACTTAATTTTTCCCCATCATATAAACCAAATCACTATTTTATGGGTTAAATATATTTATGGCACACTGTTCCTTTTCTTAAAATAAAAATGTTGTCAACGAAGGTACTGTTTTTTTGTACATAAGTAAATCTTTTTAAATAAAGCACAATAAACTTAGAACTAAATTAACTTTATACTTAATTTTTCCTCATCAAATAAACCAAATTACTATTTTATGGATAAATATATTTATGGCACAGACTGCTCCTTTTTGTAGAATAAAAACGTTGTCAACATTAGAGCTCCACAAAAAAAATCATATAAATAACTAAATTCAACGATGCCAAAGCCATGTTCAATGCAGTTTCATTGTTGGATATGACATGTGGTACACACCCCTCCTTTCTTGTGAGTCTGATGCAGCATTAAATATTGTTGTTATAATCATTAACCTTGCTTTTTGAAGGTATCCAGAATCTCCTAAGAAATTAGAACAATATACTTACTTATAGAAAATTGTCATAGATAAAAAGTTAGTAGGTAAGTACCTATGTATTATACAAAATTGCTTGATATTGTTTTTTACCAAATAACCATGTTTGTTCACCATTCTGAGGAAGTCCATCCTCCAAATTATGAGGTAACATTTAAGATTTTTGAATCGTCGTCTCAAATCTGCAAAACCACATAAAATAGTTTTATCTTTATGTCAATACTCTTTATTCTAGCAATTTTAACAAAACTGACATTTCCTGGTAAATCCCAATATAATAATAGGCATAATACTTACCTTTATTATGTAAGTAATAATTTATTTATTAAAACTTACCGTTTGAATGTAAGGACTGATATCTTTTCCTATTAAGAAAGATGCTTGTCTGTATAAGATATATAGGGTATAGTCAATAGGTACACCTTACTACACTTAGAGCCTTGGTTTAATACTCTAAGCTACCTGGCAAATTAAATCTTCATTGGAACCTGTAAAACAAATAGGCAATCTAAGTTATAAATTGATAAATGGACATTATGGATAGGTTACATTTAATATTTATACAAAAAGTCCCTTACTGTTGTCTTATTCTTGACCTTTCTTGTCATGATTAAAGGTACTTAGGTGGATTTATTTGGCCCAAATGTTTGTATGGTTTGAGAGCCCCTACAAATTGTTATGCAGCGACTTGCTCTTCGTTGCGGAAAATGTTGCATGACACACATTTATTTGGTCACTCACATCCAAAGAGATTAAACAACTATATCAGCATATAACGAGAACTCCGAGAACTATTCACAAGTAAGTACAACAAACTCGATTTCGTTAATTTGCTCCAAGTAACGTAGGGAAACATTTCTTCCTTAGCGCCTGAGCACTTGATTATCGCAGTCCACAATAGCCCTAAAAAGAGCATTTTAAACAAAACTTTCAACACAACACAACTATTCCTTCATCAGCTGATCAAACAATCGCCATTTTGTGTGAATTTTTATCTTCAATGTTTGAGTGATCGCTAGATTAGCGATTCTTGATCTTGGCTTGTCAGACTGTCAATTAGGTCTATTTTAGCGTAAATTTTACGTCGTAGGTAACTTTTGCTTAGGTCAATCCCATACATTCGGTTTATCGTAGCGAAGATTTCGTAGCGTTTAATTTGTTTGCCAATTGACTAGGCCCTCAGCGCGCCCACTTAGTTTTAAATATTACAACGAAACTATTGATACGTATACATTTTTTTAAATAGGATTTACAATTATATACATATTATCTACATTTTTTCATGCTTATTAAATTTACCTAGCTTAAGCTTTGATTATTATATATGTCTAGATAGAGCCTGGCCGTAAAAAAACGTAGAAAAATTTATAGGCAAAAATTGGACTATCGCGCAATCCTGGCGATCAGTGTCATTGTGCCGTCAAGCAGTGTTTACCTCTCGCGTTTCGGTGAAATTGTTCGCAAAATGACCGTTTGCTCAGTGAAATTCTGTCGAAACTACAAAAGAAATTTTTTTTAGAAAAGGAAAGTCAAGTTTCATCCGTAAGTATTGATAAATTTTAATGAAAATTTAAAGTTTAACAATAATAACGGCCGTGTATGCGTAGTGTTGCTGGTACCAAAATGAAAAATTCCCATTATTGGTGGCAGAATATAAAAGGAGGTTTAAATATAATAAGTATGATAAAAAATACTCAGTCTTGTAAGTTAGTATTTATACATGGTCTTATTGTAAATGAAGTAAATACATTGAATATAATTATTATTGGAAGGCTTCCGAATTTTTTTTTTAAACTGATGTCTAATTTTTCAGTAGGATTTTTACTGTTTTTTGAAAGAAATACACAATATTATCTGTTTTCTTGTGAATGTCTCTCAAGAAAAAGTAAAATCCTACTGCAACTAGGTATAACAGTAAATAGGTATAAAAGTACTCGGACAAGCCTACAACGTAATAAATAATACTGCGTACGTACTACTAGGCTTACAGACGCGGCGTGTCGTAAGTAAAGTGCTGGCAAAAAAGAGACAAACGTATATCTCACTACTCCTTTCCATATAAAACATCAAGTTCACCGGTGTGGTGATCCGTAGCTGCAGTCCGTAACACGGTGTTACGAGTCGTAACACCGTGGAGAACGTGCACCGTGGAGGAGAATCTCCTCATATACAATATTATTCCGAAGTGTTTGGTATTAGCGCCAGCTTGTTTGTTTATGCTCCCCTGGTACTTTGTATCAGTAAAATAATGATGGTCTTACGCTCGCCGCTGTCAACTCCACCGCCTCAGCAGGAGCCGCCGATACCTAAACAGGATAACGCCGCAGCCGCTGTTGACGCCGCTGTTGCAAGTTTTGCACTACAGACCCACTATCCGTCCGATCCAAATGTTTCAACTGATTCGAATCGCCAACATAATATTACGTACCGGCCGAAGCGGAGGCGCGAAGATGACTTTGAAGACTTTCAAACTGAGGTTAGGAACATGTTCAGAGAAATTATACGAGAACAGCAACAGTACTTTGCTAACTTAAATAAAAAGATGTAAGATATCAAAACCCAAAATGAATCATTGAAACTAGCTGCTGACTACAACTCTGAAATGTATGACAATTTTCTGAAACGAATAGAACGTCTTGAACAAGAGAAAAAAGAAGATCACACAAAAATACAATTTTTGCAAGAAAAAGTCGAACAATTAGAGAGACAACTCCGGTCCTCTAGCCTGGAAATAAGAAATATTCCCCGAAAATTAAATGAAACCAAAGACAATTTAGTAAGTGCTGTCGAAACATTGAGTAAGGTAGTTAATGCACCCATTCACCCATCAGAAATCAAAGATGTCTTCCGTGTCTATTCAAAAACTGAAAACAAAACGATTGTGGTGGAATTTACCTCAACGCTTACCAAAGACAAAGTCGCTCAAGCAACTAAGCGAAAAACAAGGACAATAAGATAAATACTCACCATCTCCACATAGATGGACCCAAGGTGCCAATCTATGTGTCCGATAATCTTACTGCCAAAGCCAAACGACTTTTCTTTCTATTGCGGGACTTTGCTGCTCATCATGAATATAAATATTGTTGGTCATCCTTCGGCAAAATCTTTTTGCGCAACAGTGATGGCATAAATATCATCCGTATCAACTGTAACATTACTTATTCATCCTTGTATTCGGTAATTCGGTAATTGCTTATGTAGTATACCTAATAACTTAATTTTGCCGTTTTATTTATGACCCTTATTTAAATAAAACGTGACACAACTCAGAAGATGACATCTATAGACTAAAATGTCAAAAATGACTGGTAGTTACTAGAATATACCCTTACTTAGTTCTAATGCATGTACTTACTCTTTTATATTACTTTTATTTACAGTTAATTTCAAAAAAAAATAACCACAAACATACAATCACACATTACATCATACACCTAGAAACTAACACTCACAAAACTTTATTACACATAAAAACACTATGTATAACATACGGCGGGCGCTTATATCTAGTAATTATTTACATAATGCACTTAGCTGTAATACACGTTCTACTTAACCTCTTAGGGACTTACCTTTATGCCAAAACTAGCCAATTCACAATAGTATGCTTGACATATCTGTATTTTAAATATTTATCACTGAACAGCCCCGTAAACTTCTACAGGCACCGAGCTTGATGAGGATGTTGCAAATGATATTGATTCTTACTGTCCAGCAACTAGCTGCATTTGTGATGTCGGAGAGGTAAAAGACAAACTACCACACAATAACCACTTAGTAGTATTAGCCAAGAATATACGAAGTATTCATTGTAACATAAGTCAGTTAGAGGTCCTAATCTCCAGCCTTAACCTAGGTATTGACATTATTGTACTCTCAGAATGTTAGCTTAAAAATACCGGCAAACCACCATCTTTATTACATTATAATAGTTTCTATACAAGAAACTGCAACACGCAAAATGAAGGAGTCGTCGCCTACGCCAGGGACTCAATTACTGCAGATGTTTCAGAACCACCTTTTGTTGATGCTAACTGTTTAACAATAAAGCTACCAAACAGCACCTGCATAATTGCTATCTATCGCCCACCGTCCCACCAAAACATCGACAACTTTTTAAAATCACTAAACCGTGTAATAGATACCGTGAAACAATACAAAAATACAAAAAATTATTACGGGAGACATAAATATAAATATCTTATCTTAGACAACGATAACCATTCAAATGAATACCAAAATCTACTAGCATACCATGGTTTCCTTCCTGGACACATAATTCCCACCCGAAATAAAAACTGCCTCGACCATATCATTGTAAAATCAAACCTTCAAACAGCAACTGCAGTTATTCGGACTACTATAACGGATCACTTTTCAACTATATTTAGTGTAATTAACTCAAACAAAACCCCTAAACCAGCGTCCACATATAAAACCATGGATTACGATGCTATAGTTTCAAGCCTACAACAAACAGATTTCAACCCCATTCTAGAAGTTAATGATACAAATACTGCTGCCGAACGGTTGGTCACGAAAATTACAAGCATTATAAATAAACACACCACAATAAAAAATATCCCGAATAGGAAAAGAATAATTAAATCATGGGTCACTCCCGGCCTATTGCGGTGTATTAGAAATCGTGACAAACTGCACGCTCAAAGTAACAAATATCCAGACAACACAATACTAAAGACAACATATAAACGTTACAGAAACTTTTGCAATGATCTCCTAAAAGAAGTTGAATGCGAATATAATAAAAATAAATTAGACAATGTTAGAAATAATTCAAAAAAGACATGGAATACAATTAGAGTCATAGCTAAAATAGGTAATAATAATAATAAAAACCATGACTACCTCAGTAACCTCCTGCAGTTAAAAGGTAATCCGGTAACATCGATAAATACCATAAACGAATACCTTGCCAATATAGGAAAAGAACTGGCCGAAAAGATTCCTATTACAGTCAGTGCTTCTCTCACTTCTGGATCAGAAAAATGTTCTATGGGCTCTTTTATCCTTGCAGACACTGATTGTAATAAAGTCTACGATACTATTAGAGAAATAAAGAACAGTCATGCTGTTGGTATTGATAACATACCTGTTAATGTCCTCAAAATGGCTTTACACGCCATTGTGCCTGCTATAACACACATATGTAATCTAAGCTTTAGTCAAGGAATTTTTCCAGATTGTTTCAAAACTGCCCTCATTAAGCCGATATATAAGGTTGGAGACAGAGACAGTGTTGGTAATTATAGACCCATCTCAATCCTACCTTCCATATCTAAAGTGCTAGAACGGTTGATTAACAAAAGGCTAACTAACTATTTACATAAATTTAAAATTATTTCTTGTAATCAGTATGAATTTACTAAGGGAAAATCAACTAAACAGGCTGTCGATAACTTATCTGCACATATTATACAACAACTGGAAAAAAAGAAAAAATGTTTGGCAATATTTTTAGACCTCGCGAAAGCGTTTGACACTGTCTCTGTCTCCCTCCCTGTTGTTAAAGAAATTGGAAAAAATAGGAATACGAGGTACCGCTCTTAAATTGTTCTGTAGCTACTTAAATAACAGATATCAACGAGTAAAAATAGGTAATATACTTAGTGATCTCTGCCCCATATCCTTTGGAGTTCCGCAAGGAAGCATACTAGGACCTAGCTTATTTCTAGTCTACATGAACGACTTATGTAACCTGCAACTTGATAATGCCCAACTGTATGCGTTTGCTGACGACACAGCCCTTGTCTTCAGCAGTTCATCATGGAATGAATTAGAGAAAGTAGCTGAATATGGACTCCATAAAGTTATATTAAGCCTTCAACAAAATTTACTTACACTAAATTTAAATAAAACAAAATATCTTACCTTTACTAAGCAAACCCATCTCCAACCCACACATTTTAAAATAAAAACCCACAGTTGTCCATCGCCCACTAACTTCAGAACGTGTTCATGCACAACACTAGAACGACAAACAACATTAAAATACCTTGGTGTTCATTATAGACTCCACATTATCTTGGAAACAACATACCGAAATACTCACCAAGAGAATCCGTAAACTAATATTCGTATTCAAAAGGTTAAGATCCTCAGTTGATTTAAATATGCTCAAAACCACTTACCTTGCACTATGCCAGTCTATAACAACCTACTGTATCACATCATGGGGTGGTACATTTAAGAACTATATGATGGGCATCGAAAGGGCTCAAAGAGCTGTGCTTAAAGTGATGACCTACAAGCCTTATCGATACTCAACATTACAACTATATTCCGAATTAGAAGTACTCACGGTGAGGCAACTATTGTCGTGAAGCGACATTTAAAAAAGAAAAGATGATAAGAAATTAACAAATATTTATAAGACAAAATAAAATTACAAATAAAAGTAAAAAAGGTGAGTGAGGATGGTGGGTATGGAGGTGATGATGGTTAAAATGAAGGTTGATGATATAAAAAGTGAAGGGGTAGGTGCAGCTGACGTGGAGGCAGGCGAAGGTGTGGAGGCAAGCGCTGAACTTGGCAGTCGTCGAAGGGCGCAGGCAAGTGAAGACAGGCAGGCGCCGGTAGGCAGGCGCCGGTAGGCGAAGGCAAGCGAAGGCAGGCAGGCGCCGACAGGCAGGCGCCGGTAGGCGCAGGCTGGCGCAGGTAGGCGCAGGCAGGCGCAGGCAGCAGGCGCCAGCAGGCTCAGGCTGGCGAAGGTGCAGGCAGGCAGGCGCCACTAGGCGCAGGCAGGCGAAGGTGCAGGCTGACAGGCGAGACAGGCACAGGCAGGCGTAGGCACACGCGATGACTGGAGGCTGTAGTCTTCCAATTCGGAAGCTGGTGATTGTACTTGAAGACTAGTCCTTCCAATTTGGAAGAGGAAAGTAAGGAGTCTTGACCTTCCAATTCGGAAGCTGGTGATCGTCTCAGTAGACTAATCCTTTTGAATCCAAAGCTAGAGATGTAATGATTAGTCGTCGGCTGAACTTTATAATGAAACCTCGGTTTCTAAGTTCTGCATAAATTTCAAAATAATATTTTTAACACGCTGAAATCTAGATGGCCAAATGTAAAAAATAAGAAACTAAAAAGTTTGATTGAATTATGTTGATAAGTTGCATAGCAACGAAGCAAAAATAAGTTGTCAGATACGTCAAAACGTAACCAAAACACAATATTTAGTAAATAGAAAACAATTAAGGTGAGATAAATGTAAATATTACAAGGAAAAACGCATAATAAGATTATCGAAGTGATCCGAAACTTGTGGGATACGTAAAAGTGTCGAAAAATAGTGTCCGAAGTTTCGTGATTTAGATCACGTAAGTAAATGTGTTTAGATCACAGACATCTAATAGAAGCAGACCAAACATTATTTCACAACTACATAGATGAGAATAAAACAATATTTCTACTTCTTTCTCTCCAACCACAAATTAATGAGACTATCTCGTTTCTTTTTAATGTCGCAACACTTCCACACACATAGACAAACTGGACCGTTAGGCAAAGAGCCATCTTGACAAGCTACAATTAAATAAGCTACAAATGTCTTCCTAGACTTGTCAACAAGGACGTACAGGAGATTGTTTTCGCTTATTTTTTGTGATCTAATAAAGTTTATGAGCCAATAGTACTAAAATAAAATGGTGAAGTGTAGTGCGCCCTTGTGCGGCAACTCCTCATATAGAAAAACACCTGAAATTACGTTCCATTGGTAAGTTTTGTTGTGCCATCTAATCTCATAATGTTTATTTTAGTCATTGTGTGATTATTATTAATCTTTCGGCATTGTAGAAGTAGTAAATAATTGTCATAAGTGCAAATTTCGTAAAATCTTAACGTAAAGTAGTTTCTGAAAGATTCTTGTGGTAACAATAATCAATTAAATAGTAACTCTGATCTCGTTTGACGTTTCATGTACTTGTACAATTTTATGGGGCCGTATTTGGGCTCCAGTTTTGTTTAATAGGTATATTTTTGAAGATTGATTAGATTTAAGTATGCAATATATTTTTTCATTAGGGATAAATTAAATATGAGTAAATTATTTTTCTAATATTGTTAACTTAAATCCTATTCTACCCCTTTAACCCTATGTTAGTCGTAGGGATGTATTCTTGTATGAAAATGTGCATAAAATAATAACTTTTTACATTTGTTTTCAGAATTCATCTAAATCTTTACTATAAGGTCCGGTAAGAAGCAATGCCAGTGGAGATCATGTTTTGAGGAATTTGCAAAATTTACAGCCGAGTACCTCAAGTGCTGTATTAACTACATTAAGTGAGTTAACTTAAGTATTATATTGTTGTACAGTATTCTAGGCTATAACATGAAGAAGAAGAGTCTGAGCAGTCTCTCAACTGTATTACTTTGAAATATACAGAAAATGATAAATTTATTTGTTTTCAGAAACCTTCATCATTACTTCCTGAACAGACTCAAAAGTATCCCGGATATCATTTTTTCGGGACTTGCAAAATATACAGTAACCCGCAGTCAGGGTCGCTGACTACTCGACCACCCGGCGGTCTTATCATTAGTTTAAAAAATTGTGACATTATTTATTGTAATTTTTATTTTTATTAAAAAAATACCAGCAGAGTATGTATGTATGTATGTTGTTTTTAATTACTTATTTCATTTTTTTTTATTTTACTTAACGGTTCTACTACGAGTATTTCATGCATTTTATTAAGAGATCTATTACATCTTAAATGTGATTTTTTGCGTAAAATGCGCATTTTTGCATTTTGTATTAACTTTTTAGTTGTATTTATCGTTATTATCGAAATAGGATAATAAAATCATGCTTAATATTACAAACTCTACTCTGCGAGAATAAGCTGAAATCGGACGGCCGGCGCATCGTATTTTGTAGTAATTTTGCAGTCATATTTAAGTATCGTTTTTATCGAAATAGGATAATAAATTCATTATACAATCTTTATTTCTCAAGAAGTAACAATTATTTTGGTATAAATTTTGCTCAATAATATTGTAGATAGGAGAAATTCACAGTTAACTTAAAGCGATTTTCGAAGTTTTTTGGTTTGGAATAAGATTTTTTTCTATATAAAATCAATGATATCTGAAAAATTCCGAGGCCGCTACGCACTATACGACTATATAATAGATAACATTCTATTTTTTTTTTGTCATTTCTTTAGAACAGTAGTTCAATTTAGGAGCTCAAAAAAGTGCCTTCGCGCATTTTATGAAAACCTTCATCAATTTTGGGTTTCATAAAAAAGTTAAGCAAAATTTACATAAAGCGAGGCCGCTACGAACTATGCCAATAGCTATTCTACATTATTCAATAAGTCAAAACTGGTGATGTATTTTTTTTCTTGGATCAAGAACGCCAAAATTGGCTTTCGCCAAAATTTTACGCAAAAATCACAGTCGTGATGTAATAGGCCTATTAAGTTAGTGAGGTGGCGTCGCAGCCAGATACAGATACAGACATAGCCTGCCTGGCAATCAATGAAAGATAACTTAGCATTCTACTGGTGTTTTTTTTAATTTAATGAGTATCTTCAAATGTCTATAAAATATAAAATTATCCTCTTTACGTATAACATTACTATAGATGTAGGTGCTTGAGGTCCCTTGCGTGCCTGAGTTCAGCCCCTTTTATTGTAAATGTGTGCATGAAATTTGTCTGTAGGCGTAATGGGCACGCTTTTTTGTTGTAATGTTTGGTCTGCTTCTATTATAATATGTCTATAGTTTAGATAAAGGAATTGCGATGTGTGTAGTGTAGTGTGTAGTTACTAAATCATTATGTATCGTTGCAGAAGCGAGGAAAAATAAAGGCAAATATATAACTAAGACAAATGTTAAAATATGAGATGATTACATGAAATAAAAAGGTACCTGGGAAGTGGAAAAGGTAAGTGGTTTCACCACATTTCCCTCACGACCCCAGAAAATTTTTGACTCAGAGAAAATTTTTAAAGCATATTTCTAAAGAAACCGTAAAACACAACTTCACACAGACATACATCGCCTAACAAACAGACATACGTTCTGTTACATACTATCATCTGCATTCAATAAGGGTGGAGTTCACATTCAATGACTACTAGAAGGGTGTTTTAAAATGACGATTAGAGCTTATTTTAAGAGTTGTCGACCGCTCTATAAGTGGACAGTTAGACCTAAGGCTTTTTAAAGTCCCCAGTACACAGTGGCGTGTGATGGCCCACTGCCGGCCATCGCTGTAGGCCACGATTACGTCGCGTTCACACAATGGCGTATGATGGCCATAGATAAAGGATGATGGCCCACTGCTCATTGCTGCCTGGTAGTGGTGGGGAATATATCTTTTTTTGTGAATCGATTCAAAACTTTCAATCGATATTTGATATCAGATTCTGAAACTGTATAATATTTTAATATCGGTGATATCGGTACCTATCGACCATATCTAGCACTGTATAGTATATTAATAAAGGATTCGTAAAATTTTACTTACTTACTTACTTACTTACTAGTAACAAATAATAATGATTTTCATTTCATGAAATTTTCACAAGCGCATTTGTTTGTTAAAAAGATCGATCATTGATAATTAAATAAATATCAGCGATACGGCACAATATTCTTTTAACTGATCAGTTTTTTTAACTGATCAGTTATTCAACTGATCAGTTTAACTGACTGTGAGTATCGCTTTACAAGGCGAAGCAAGTTGATAGGCAAAAATAATGAAACATGATGCAAGTAGAAACTTTGTAATGGACCGTCCCTTGATGAAATAATTAAAATGAAAAATGTTTATTTCAACAAAATAGCATAATACAGGATTATACAGTGTACCTCATAAAAATGTACTTCGTACTTTGTTATCAAGATGTATCAGTAGTTCACCTGTGACATCAACACTAAAACAAATTTGTTACGTTAATACCAGTACGATTAACAAGAAAAATAGCCTCATCTTATCCTAAAGTTACCTACATAAAATTAAGTCAATTAAGTATGTTATGTTATATAAAACAAACATAATGTAAAAATATGAATATGAATGGATATGTACATAATATAATATTATATATATTTATAAAATACGTTTGTGCCTTACGTATCGCATCACTATCCAATTTCAATCCCAGTACACACAGTGGTGTGTGATGGGCCATGCTTGGCCACTGCCGGCCATCGCCATTGTGTAGACGGGGTAGATGGTGTACAGTGGCGCGCAGTGGCGGCGTGGCGCGCGATGGCACGCAATCGGAAAGTTGTCGGTTTTTGGGCAAACATCAAAGGGAATCGTGGCGTGTAGTCAGAGAATATATACACTACCGTGAAAAGAAGTGACACTTAACCATGTGTGCTCGTAAAATCGCTC
This sequence comes from Scoparia ambigualis, assembly GCA_963921215.1. Classification (NCBI taxonomy): domain Eukaryota; kingdom Metazoa; phylum Arthropoda; class Insecta; order Lepidoptera; family Crambidae; genus Scoparia; species Scoparia ambigualis. The sequence goes on from OY992501.1 coordinate 10,443,897, forward strand.
GCTGCTATGTGTGGGTGTCTGGATCTGCGCGGGGGCCTTGCGCGGCGCGCGGGGTTTGGGCGGGCTGAGGGCTGAGTCGAGCGAGCGAGCGTCTGTATTACGCACTGCACGCACAGACTGACCTACACAATCCGGTTAATATCATTTGGCTAATAATGGATTAAAAGCAGTTAATAGCCATTAATAGCCGATTTCGGATGGTAACCCTGCTATTAATGTTACAGTAATGATTAAAAATTTCTCTTCATGGTTTTTAGTCTTAGGACTGTCAGTTTAGTTTTTTTTTATTATCGTCGATCTTAGTTAGTCAATACAAATATAATAAAGTAATTTAAAATTAACCTGGCCCATTTAAAAATTTTTAATCAGCTATGTACGATTTTCTTTTTTCTAATTGGAGTGGAATACGTAATATCGACGCTCGAAATCGCGACATTAAGCAAATATTAAATGGAAGATGCTTATACAGCTTTTATCTATTTATACATCACTCGTAGGTACATAGAAATCTCGAGTTTTCGATCGTGAAAGTTAAGTAATGTTTGCCGAGGTCGCCAAGAGGATGGGTGACCGTAGGTTCATAAAATCTCTAGGTTTTCGATCGCGAAAGTTAAGCAATGTTCGCCGAGGTCGCCAAGGGGATGGGTGACCGTAAGTTCATAAAATGTAGAGGTTTTCGATTGCGAAAGTTAAGCAATGTTCGCAGAAGTCGCCAAAGGGATGGGTGACCGTAGGTTCATATAATCTCGAGGTTTTCGATCGCGAAAGTTAAGCAATGTTCGCTGAGGTCGCTTACTGGTCTCCCGTAAATTACTCTAACTGCGCAAAGCTTAACTTTTGTGACTGTAAACAGAACGTCTGTTGATATTGTATGAAACTATTAATAGCGGGGTTATTAGCCAATGGATGGCTAATAATGGCTATTAATGGATTATAATCGCTAATAATTCAAACAATCCGGCTATTAACCCATCTCTACCCACGACTTACGATTACGAGTACACGCACGAGTAATCATGCCCGGTTTTCATTATTGTTGTGTATACGGCTGTGGTAATAACCAAAAACAAACTGATAGAAGTTTCTTCTCATTGCCCGGCGATCCAGAAAAGTAATTGCCTACTTTATATTAATTAATATTCTATTGCTTACCTACTTTCTGTATTACACGATTTACACATAGTATATAGATTTAGTAAACGTCCGTCAGATTCTACTTTCGTCAGAAGCAGTTATTCTATAATTTCAGTTCAGTTTCGTCATGAATGAAGGTACCTAAATCACTCTCGACGTTTGAAGTAGGTAGGTAAGTAGGTACTTGTAATAATACTAACATCATTCATCACTACCTACCTAGTGTACCTAACTAATCCTACCTACTTATTATAAAAAGGCCCCCCCGCGTCTGTATGTCTACGTACGTAGGTAAGTAGGTACCTATTTACTTAGTTAAGTCTTATGTACCTATTATAATATCAATTCTACTAGTCACCTACAATTATTAAGTACTTACCTATGTTATTACAACTTACTTGTACCTGCACCTAACTAGGTTGACGACCTCCGTGGTCAAGTGATTAGCACGTGGCCGGGTCTAGCGTCGCGCCATCTCTGAGGTCCCGGGTTCAATTCCCGGTTGGGTCAATTTAGAGACAGACTGTTTTTCTAAACTGATTTCCGGTCTGGATATTTTTTCTATGTTTATGTATATTTATCCGTTGTCTTACCATATTAACGAGTTTCAAAAAATACTCATCTTGGTCTAGCTAGATAATTGGTGTCAGCGTAAACAAATTTTTTAATTGAATTTAGGTTGGAAGATAGGTACTTACTTACTTAATGGAGTAACTGGTAATACTACTACGAGAATATAATATAAAATCGTTAGAAGTATAGCTAGGTAGTAGTAGTAAAAATAATAATAAAAATTATAAAAGTAATAAAAAAACAGAACATTTTGTTTTAAACGTAGGTATTTTAGTTGTAGGTATTATGAATAATACGTACCCGATTCGTTCCAAGAATCGATTCAGACGCCTACGATTCATTACGATCCAAAAAATCGATTCAAAGAGAAAAATCATGCATGATGCATTGTTTGCGCCACAGCGCAACGGCCATTCAAAGCATATAGTTGACACCGCCGCGGGACTAGTCTGTCTGTTAACTACCGCGAGACGCCCACAGATATACGCGCCCTGGACGCCGTGATAGTGACTCTGTGCCCTTAATGATACTGCCTGTGAAGATAGTGCCTGTGTGCTGTGCCGTGATCGTGAAGTCCACTTCATCGCCCTGCCCGTGCTTTGCCCAGTTCGCCCAGTTCGTCTCCCGGTACATGCGATCCCGTCCAGCCTGTTCCCGGTAAGTCCCTTCTCTGCTGTATTTGGCGGTGTCCTCTGACCCGCGAATACATTTTGGTCATTCGACCCGTTAATAATCGGCGACCTAACCCGTAGCCCGTATTTTCACCATAATTTGGTAACCCATTCCATCTGCTCGTACAATAGATTACAGTCCGCTAAAAATAATATTTCCTCATATCTCGTAGTTATCACGTAACTTAATTTTAATTTCTTATTTTTAAATTTTATCTCGTAACATTCCTAATTTCATTACCTTACATGACCCTTTCTGCACGATAGACGTTGCAAAGTGCATTGCGAAATATTATTAACCTACCTACAAAAATAAAATAAGAACGTGTTCCAAGAACAGTGTTCGATTCGTGTTAATTTTTTACTTACTAATTAAATTGCACATTGTTTATGTTGGTTTGATGCATTAGCACACACTGACCAATTTTGTCCTGACTAAGCGCGCTTGTGTAAATGATTGTTGCCTAATATTACTTTGAGTCTGTAGTTAAATTATTACGTTACGTATGGTATTATGACGAGAGATTGCATTGTTATTTTTCCTGTTTTATTTTTTAAGGAATTTTTTATGTTCTTGTCGTGTTAAATCGGCTCAGATCTCGTGCATGCTCACCACGCGTGCCAAGTAGCGTGCTTTATTTTTTCGCTCGTGTTAATTTTATATATATTTTTTTGTTTTTAATTTTTGCCTTGGCAATCGGCTCATTCTTGTGCGTGCTCACCACAAGAGCATAGTACTTCTTGTGGGACACAGACAGAGTGTCCCATTTTTTTTAATTAAGTTTTTATTATTCGTTTATTTTTATTTTTTTTGCGACCGACTCATTCTTCGCGCTAGTGTCCGCTACAGGTCTGCTCGACTGTGAGCGCCTTGCCTAATAGTGGGCTACGGATAACGTAATTATTTTGTTTTTTAATTTTTTTTTTGTTTTTTTATTTTTTGTTTTGCGGTCGGCTAATATTACGTACGCGCGTTCAATAAACACAGACATACACATCCACATGCGTTTGCCCACCCGTGGGCCATATACAAGGCGTCCCAACTTAGTTTTGCTTTCCTTATTGTTGCGTTAATTTTAGCCCATTTGCGTTTACCTTAGTAAACAAATACGTCCAGCCCAACTATAGAATATATACAGGGTGTTGTTCTTTTTACTGCCTTTAAATTTGTTCATTTTTTTTTTTATTATTATTTTTTCTTGTCTCCTTTTGTTCATCGCGATGCCGACCAAGTCACAAGCCGCGATATTTAGGGAAGCAGTTAAGGCCATACTTCAGCTCCTTGAGTTAGGGTCGCAAATTATTGCTGGCGGCACCACACATTCCAAATTGGAGTTTAACGTGCGTTTCGCACAGATACAAGGCGTGAAAGACAGGATGGACGCAGTGTATTATAGCATTCTTGACGAGAAGGACCTGAACGAGAAGACCGAGAAGACATACACTGAGAACCACACAAAAGCCTCCGGAGCGTACCTGGGGATACTTATGGCTAGGGAGGAAATCTCAACCTCTTCCACGTCATCCCCAACCCATAGCGCTCAGCCCAGTTTCGGCGTCAATACGCCTACAGCCGTCCTCCCCAAGATAGCGCTGCCTAGGTTCAGCTCAAAAGTGGAGGACTGGCCTTCCTTCATTGCGCTGTTTAGGAGTCTGACTGACGACATGGCGACCCTGTCGGACGCAGTCAAGCTCCACTACCTCTTCTCAAGTCTCAGCGGTGAGGCATTAAGCATGGTGTCCCACCTAAAGGTCACCAATGAAAATTTTGCCGTGGCCATGGACATCCTTACCAAGCGGTACGAGAACCGCCGGGTTCTCATCGATAGTTTCGTCGACATAATCCTGGGGCTGCCGAGCATCCACACGCGCTCTAACATACGCACACTTTTCCTCACTCCGCTGGTGTCCGCCCAGTGTGCCCTTAGTAATTTGGATCTGCCCATAGGAGACGACTACGTGTTTGTGTCGATAGTGGTGCGAAAGCTTAAGGGTGAGCTCCGCACGTTATTTGAACGCAGACACGGGTCTAGCAGCACCCTGCCCACGTTGAGTGACCTCATCTCCTACCTCGAGGAGCACGCGCGCTGTGTGGAGACAGAGTTCTCCAACATAGCCCAGCCGCAGCCCATTCACGCCCTGCCCGGCCCTTCTCGTAGCCGCGCGCCTCCACAGTTGCCCCATCGCACTTATGCTCAGATGGCTCAGCAACAGCCCGACCATTACCGTGGCCGCTCCTCAGCTCCATCGCCTCACCGCGCCTATGATCAGCCTACTCACCAACCATCACGCCCAGCGCAGCAAATGCGTCACCGCCCATCCACCTCCCCGGCTCGCAGTCAGCCCTTCCCCGTCTACTCAGCCTTCCAGCAAAGCTGCTCCTCATCATCGTCCTCGTCCTCTTCCTCACGCTCGACGTCCTACTGTCCCTATTGTGCCACTAGGGGACATACGCTCATGACGTGCAGATGGTACAATGCCCAGCCAACACAGGGCCGTTGGGACTTTGTACAGGCACGCGAGCGCTGCCAGCGTTGTCTCGGCCGTCACTACGAGAGCGAGTGCAGGTCAAGGGGGGCATGCAAGAACTGTGGGAGCACGAACCACCACACGTCCCTCCATCGACCAGACGGCCCAACGCACTCAGCTCATTCGTCGTCTGTACATGTACCCCCACCACAGCTGACAGAGCACTCGAGGGAGCGTCCCAGACACAGCAGGCGGCACGAACCCGCACAGGCTAAACAGGTGCGACCCAGCTCTGCTCACAGAGCCAGCCCGCCCAGGTCCGGTTCGCCAGGTAGGCCCCGAGAACGCCGCCAGCAATTATGACTCCCAACTATCACAGAGCACCCTAGCGAAGAGGTAAATTTAGCCCATGCCCAGTCAACCCATGCCCATACAGCTGATACATACTCAGCTCATACAATTTCAGCTGATACTCAATCAGCTCACTCACCTTCTGTGCCCACTGGCACACCCATTTTGTTGCCAACCGTCTCACTAAGAGTCGCGGACGTACATGGCCATCTTCACACAGCTAGAGCTTTATTGGACTGTGGCAGTATGCTGACATTAATAACGTCACGCATGGCACGACTTTTGAACCTGCCATCAAAACCCACTTCTTTAAAAATTACAGGAGTTGGGAATCAGCACAAACATGAGTCAAAGGCGGCAATAACAATAGTATGCCGACCCACTCACAATGATACTCCTACAATAACTGCCACAGCTCACATTTTAAAAAACGTCACTGGCTACCTTCCCTTAGAGAAGGTACCAAACATTTCCCACGTACTAGGCCAGCCACCCGTGCCATTGGCTGACCAGCTTTACTACACACCAGCCATGATCGACCTCTTATTGGGGTCGGACGTTCTTGGCCAGGTGTTGGACGGGACTAAGGTCTCGTTGGGCCCGGGCAAGCCCATAGCCTTCGGCACGATTTTCGACTTCGCGTTGATAGGACCCATTGAGGACTTGTATGCGCAGCCGGCGCAGCAGGTTAACTCAGCTCACGTCGTCAGCTCACAACCAGACTCAGCTGAATCAGACATACGTCAGAGTCTGGAAAGGTTCTGGGAGTCTGAGGAGCCCCTCCCTCAATATCACACTCATAATGATCCCCTGGAGGAACAATGCGAGGAAATCTTCTGCTCTACCACTACACGCGATCCCTCAGGCAGATATACGGTCGCTCTGCCCTTTCTAAAGGACGCCCCTCAAATAGGTAAAACTCACCCTATCGCATTACGCAGATTCCTCAATATTGAAAAGAAGCTAATGGCGAACCCGTCTCTGCGTTCTAAATACGTCGACTTCATGGCCGAATACATCGACTTAGGGCACATGGCTCCCTGTCACCCAAATACATTCGCCCATAAACCTCACTTCTACATCCCTCACCATGGCGTATTTAAGTCAGGGTCGGACAAGCTGCGCATTGTTTTTGATGGTAGCTGCAAAAGCTCCAATGGTGTCAGCATAAATGAATGCCTACACACAGGCCCCGCCCTTCAACAGGACATTGTGGACATCATCATGTCCTTCAAAACGCATCCAGTCGTTTTCAGCACTGACATCCAGAGGATGTTCAGAAATGTGCTGGTTGCCCCAGACCAGAGACGGTATCAGCTGATACTATGGCGGTCCTCACCAGATCACCCTCTGCTCACCTACGCCCTCAATACAGTCACCTACGGCTTAAGATCAAGCCCATACCATGCAATCCGCACTCTGCTTCAGCTGGCTGATGATGAAGGCCATCGCTACCCTGGAGCCACTCAGGTTCTTCGCAAGTCTATCTTCGTTGATGACATCTTGTGTGGTCATGACACAGTTGAATCCGCCCAAGCACTTCAGGACGAGTTGATAAATTTGCTAGATCTAGGCGGCTTTCAGCTCAGTAAGTGGACATCTAACTCGCCTAAGCTGCTCGAGAGATTTCCCGACAACCAATGCGACATGCCCAAGGACTTCGACATGAACCCAGAGTCCACGTCCATTAAGGTCTTGGGTATACAGTGGAGCCCTCAGTCAGACGAGTTCACCTACCGCATCTCTCTGCCCCCCATCACACATGTCACAAAGCGGTCTATTTTAAGCACCGTAGCCTCACTTTATGACCCAAACGGCTGGGTTTCTCCCGTTATCTTCCGCGCAAAGCTGCTGCTTCAGCAATTGTGGCTACTGAAGCTGGAATGGGATGAGCCCACTCCCTCTGAAGTACAAACGGAGTGGCACCACATCTCAGAGGATCTGCCGCTGTTGTCTAGCATTCGCTTCCCTCGGCACATTTGTGCAAACAAAGGCTCAGCTGCATACTCGCTTCACGGGTTTGCAGATGCCTCTGAAGCCGGGTTTGCCGCCGTTGTTTACCTCCATGAGCTCGATGCCTCCGGAGATGCTTTGGTACACTTGATTGTCGCCAAGTCGCGAGTCGCACCAATCAAGAATCGCCTCACAATCCCCAAGTTAGAGTTGTCGGCCGCCACTCTACTCTCCCAGCTCATGATCCGTGTGTCAGTTCAGTTATCGGCCCATATCAGTATACAACAACACATATGTTGGTCAGACAGTACGATAGTCCTGGCCTGGCTCAATACACCGCCTCACCGTCTTCAACCCTTTGAAGCCAACAGGGTAGTCAAAATCAGCTCAGGCTCACCAGAATGTACCTGGCGACACGTACCTTCCGAGCTCAACCCGGCAGATTGCGCAAGCAGAGGGATGTCTGCGCAATCCCTGTCAGCCCACGACCTATGGTGGTCTCCCACGTGGCTTGGACAGCCTTGTGAGTCTTGGCCTGCGATGCCCTTAGCTCTGGGCCATCACGCCCTGCCCGGCCTTAAGCCCAAACACGTCCCGTCACTGGTCACAGTGCCCGGTCTTGACTTTGACCTGCTCACTCGGTTCAGTTCACTAGACAAGCTCGTCGGAGTGACCGCTTGTCTAAAACGCTTTCTGCACAACTGCAGACACCACCCAGATTCGCGACGCTCAGGCCCCTTGTACGTCAGTGAACGAAGAGAGGCCCTACTTTACTGGGTGCGCAGTGTTCAGCACAATGAGTTTGCAGAGGACATCCACCGCCTTCAAACTGGCAAAATCTGCTCCGTCAGACTCCAGCGGCTGTCACCTCTCATTAAAGATGAGCTCCTTAGAGTTGGTGGACGACTGTCCCATGCGTCTATCCGATATGACGCGCAGCATCCGCTCATACTTCCCAGCTCTAGCCCACTTGTAGACCTTATCATTGACCACTACCACAAAATACACTGCCACCCTGGCGCTGACACTTTACACGCTATCCTACGCCAACAATTTTGGATATTGTTCGCACGCCGTATTATTAGACACCGAGTTTTTAAATGCATTAGATGCTTTCGATGCCGGGCCCAGCCGCAAGCGCCCTTCATGGCCGACCTGCCAGCCGATAGAGTTACGCCTCAGCCAGTATTTAGTCAAGTCACGACCGATTTTGCCGGACCATTCCTCGTTAAATCTAGTACCCTACGTAATGTTAAACTCTTAAAAGCGTACTTTTGTATATTCGTGTGCCTCTCGACTAAGGCGGTTCATTTAGAACCGGTCTCGGACCTCAGCACGGAAGCGTTCCTCGCGGCATTACAGCGTTTTATAGCACGCCGCGGTGCCCCGGTTCTCATCCGCTCGGACTGCGGTACAAATTATGTAGGCGCTAGAAATCAGCTCATCGAAGTACAAAACTTTCTTGCCTTGAATAATGACACGATTGCGCACAAGCTCGCTGGTCAGCACATTACTTGGTTGTTGAACGTCCCTAAGGGACCATGGTTCGGTGCGTTACATGAGATCAACGAAAAATCAACAAAGCAACTTTTATATCGCGTAATTGGCGAACAACACCTCACATTCGAGGAATTCTCCACACTTTTAGCTCGAATCGAAGCGGTCCTTAACTCGAGACCTCTCTGCCCACTTTCGTCTGATCCTTCAGACTTTGAGCCGCTTACAGCCGGACACTTCCTTATAGGCCGCCCACTAACGGCCCTTCCCGAACTATCCGTGGAAGATAGGCCGATCTCCACACGTAGGCGATTCCAGATGGTACAGGCCCTTTCCCAGCGCTTCTGGACGCTGTGGACCCAGTCCTACCTTCATACCCTTCAAACCCGCTCCAAATGGTTGTCCCCATCCTCCCCTCCCCGAGTTGGCGAGCTCGTCCTCATCAAGGAGGACAACCTGCCTGCCCTCCAATGGAGACTGGGGCGCATTGCTCGCACCCTGCCTGGGAAGGATGGCGTCGTGCGGGTGGTAGACCTGGACACCGCGAATGGACATCTTCGGAGGCCTGTATTCCGGATCGCCAGGCTCCCATTGGATGAGCCCACCCTGGGCCCCGGGAAGATGTTTGCGCCACAGCGCAACGGCCATTCAAAGCATACCGCCAGCTGTAAGGTGGTTGACACCGCTGCGCGACCCGCGGTCGCTCGCGTCGTGAGCCGACCGCGGGACTAGTCTGTCTGTTAACTACCGCGAGACGCCCACAGATATACGCGCCCTGGACGCCGTGATAGTGACTCTGTGCCCTTAATGATACTGCCTGTGAAGATAGTGCCTGTGTGCTGTGCCGTGATCGTGAAGTCCACTTCATCGCCCTGCCCGTGCCTTGCCCAGTTCGCCCAGTTCGTCTCCCGGTACATGCGATCCCGTCCAGCCTGTTCCCGGTAAGTCCCTTCTCTGCTGTATTTGGCGGTGTCCTCTGACCCGCGAATACATGCATCCCTAATCGGCCATTGTGTAAACACCACCGGCCAACATACGCCACGATTCTTTTGATGTGTGCCCAAAAACCGACAACTTTGCCATTGCGCGCCACTGCGCGCCACTGTCGACAATTGCTCGCCACTGTACACCATCTACCCCGTCTACACAATGGCGATGGCCGGCAGTGGCCAAGCATGGCCCATCACACGCCACTGTGTACTGGGGCCTTTAGGGAGTAGTCAGCCGCTCCTAACGAAAAAAAGAAAAAAAAGAAATAAAGAAATGAAAATAAAAATGAAGTAAATTAAGATATGCTTAGAGCGGTAGAGCTCAAAACATAATATCTTAAGTAGCTACGAGCGGTAGGGCTCGAAGCAATAAAGTAGCTAAGAACGGTAGGGTTCAAAGCTTGATAACTAAAGTAGGTAGGTACTAAAGTTATAGAGAAGATCAATAGATAGATCTTGAGTAACGTTATAGAACATTAAAGTGTGCTTAAGAGCACAGACTAAGTTAAACAAAAATAAAAAGAAACAAAAACGTTAATGAGTTAATGGAGTGAAAATGTGAATGTGATTAAAACATATTATACTTACCATATTAAATTTGGAAGATGAAGGTGAAGTTAAGATTGAATGTCTTTGATGTGCCATTTGCCAGACGAACCATAGGGTCTCCAAAAAAAGTACACAAAGATAAATTAAAGATTATAAAGATATAAAAAGTTAGAGATATAGAAAAAAAATACAAAGTTTAAAAAAAAAAATATACAGGTAAGAGATAAATTTTTTTCCAAAATTCAATGGCCAAAATTAAAGAAGGTGGTAAATCTGGAAAAATATAGGTGTGTACCAAGTGAGTTTGGATTTCGGTTATGATGAAACCTAAACCAATGCAAAGTATTATCGGTAAAAATTTCATAACACTGCGTTACTAACATATCTTTACTGAGGCTACGGGTCAAACAGAGATAAAAAAAAATGCATAGATGGTGAAGAAAAAGAAAGCAAACACAAAAAAGAAAATCTCTAGGGAGTGGGTAAAAAGAAAGAAGAGATTAGAATCTAAAAGCTAGTTGGGCGCCAAAATGTCGTGAAGCGACATTTAAAAAAGAAAAGATGATAAGAAATTAACAAATATTTATAAGACAAAATAAAATTACAAACAAAAGTTAAAAAGGTGAGTGAGGATGGTGGGTATGGAGGTGATGGATGGTTAAAATGAAGGTTGATGATATAAAAAGTGAAGGGGTAGGTGCAGCTGACGTGGAGGCAGGCTAAGGTGTGGAGGCAAGCGCTGAACTTGGCAGTCGTCGAAGGGCGCAGGCAAGTGAAGACAGGCAGGCGCCGGTAGGCAGGCGCCGGTAGGCGAAGGCAAGCGAAGGCAGGCAGGCGCCGACAGGCAGGCGCCGACAGGCAGGCGCCGGTAGGCGCAGGCAGGCGACAGGTAGGCGCAGGCAGGCGCAGGCAGCAGGCGCCAGCAGGCTCAGGCTGGCGAAGGTGCAGGCGGGCAGGCGCCTCCAGGCGCAGGCAGGCGAAGGTGCAGGCTGACAGGCGAGACAGGCACAGGCAGGCGTAGGCACACGCGATGACTGGAGGCTGTAGTCTTCCAATTCGGAAGCTGGTGATTGTACTTGAAGACTAGTCCTTCCAATTTGGAAGAGGAAAGTAAGGAGTCTTGACCTTCCAATTCGGAAGCTGGTGATCGTCTCAGTAGACTAATCCTTTTGAATCCAAAGCTAGAGATGTAATGATTAGTCGTCGGCTGAACTTTATAATGAAACCTCGGTTTCTGAGTTCTGCATAAATTTCAAAATAATATTTTTAACACGCTAAAATCTAGATGGCCAAATGTAAAAAATAAGAAACTAAAAAGTTTGATTGAATTATGTTGATAAGTTGCATAGCAACGAAGCAAAAATAAGTTGTCAGATACGTCAAAACGTAACCAAAACACAATATTTAGTAAATAGAAAACAATTAAGGTGAGATAAATGTAAATATTACAAGGAAAAACGCATAATAAGATTATCGAAGTGATCCGAAACTTGTGGGATACGTAAAAGTGTCGAAAAATAGTGTCCGAAGTTTTGTGATTTAGATCACGTAAGTAAATGTGTTTAGATAAAGGAATTGCGATGTGTGTAGTGTAGTGTGTAGTTACTAAATCATTATGTATCGTTGCAGAAGCGAGGAAAAATAAAGGCAAATATATAACTAAGACAAATGTTAAAATATGAGATGATTACATGAAATAAAAAGGTACCTGGGAAGTGGAAAAGGTAAGTGGTTTCACCACACTATTTTTATTGAACTCTGTGCTTTATACTCATGCTAAGACTATTTACAACCCTGATTTACATAAGGACACCAGAAGGAAGGACAAGGTTTTTAAAGATCGCCCCATGTTTTCTCCATACGCATGACGTTGCCAAATCTTTCTTGGCGAATTTTTATATAATAAGTTAAACCGTATCCTTAACATCTATCCTACGACTCGCTATAAGTGCAAAACAGCAGTCTCGAATTTTCTATATTCAAAAACCTACGAAGACGTCGAAGATATGCTTCAGACGCTAAAATAAGCCGCATCCAAATTACTAGCGCCAACGTTTGATTGACACGAACACTAACAGACACACACATTAATTTATGCATACACGCGTACATGCACTCACACACATATACACACACACACGCACATACGCACGCACGTACTCACACACACACACCCCCCCCCCCACACACACACACACCCACACACACACCCCCACACACACACACACACACACGCACGCACGCAGGCACACATGCTCAAGTTCAGACATAAACATACACAAACATTAACGCACGACTAAGATCACAAACCAAGTCCGAAGTGGGGGCCAGAACTCTGTACCTCAGGATATCCTAGCACAGGTTCTGCTCTCTCACAATGTTCATGTCCATGTACTTACCACATAATTATTGTAAACTTTTTGTGTATTGTGACTATTGTGAAAGAGAAATAAATCGATTTTATTATTATTATTATTATTAATCTGATTACAAACATTCGTCATCTAATTTGGCTGGATTATAGGTTCCGTTCTAAAACAAGAAAAAATATAATACCTACTGTAATATTTTATAATACTATTATTATAAACTGTTATTGTGGTATGGTATCGTATCGATATTCGAAACGAATAAAAAAATTATTATGTTTGAAATGGAATGTACGTAAGTATTTATGTAAGAAGTGTGTGTTTAAGTATATGTATGTAGGGGATGGTAGTATGTATGCTTCAGAGCTCGATGGCGCATCGGCTAGCACGTTCGGCTTGCGATCTTGCCCGCTAAGCAACTTTCGCAAAGCCGGGTCACTGGGTGGGTGACCAAATTTAAACCATCTCAAGCTCCTCCGTGCTTCGAAAGGCACGTTAAGCCGTTGGTCCCGTTTGTTGTCGTAAGATGACAGTTGTTAAAACCCACTAACACGCATTGGGCCAGCGTGGTGGGTTATGGCCCAATATTCCCAAGTGCTATCTCCACGTGGGAAGCCTGCGCCCAGCAGTGGAACGTTTATAGGCTGATGATGATGATGACGATGTTTGAGAAAGTGCGGGTGTATGTTTGTGCCCCTAAAAGGTCAATATTTCTCGTCTCATGTAGGTTATCTCGTCTCACGGATATTGATGAGCAGTCATCACAATATTATGTAACCTTTACAACTGTTCGACCACATACCAAACATTTCAATTTTCAGATTTCCAACTGATCCGGTAGAAAGAAGTCGTCGAAATATTTAACTAGTTACAAGGTTTCAACATAATAAGAAATTAGAGAACATGAAAAATTATGTAACATCCAAACGAAAATTATTTAAGAAACAAATACAAAGAGAACGCCATTAATTGTTATGATTTTAATTTAAAATATTTAAATATCTAATTACAAAATCAATTTTGATTAAGTATTAAATGTAAATCATCCTGCCTGTTGCTTCTATTTATTCCCTATTACAAACATATCACACGCACGCGGGCTTCCATTAACGCATTATTTTATTGTACTCGCCCTCGCCTTCAATCTTCCATTTTTTCTAAACACACCAGCTTCTTTTATGCGTTATACCTACATATACGATAGACATACGTAATTTAAAAAGTAATGTTATGTTATGAATCATTTTAAAATTATATTGTGCATACACAGTTTTTCCCTACTTTATCGGAAATTAGGCATTCGCTGGCCACCATTCGCGCTAGTGTCAGATACGCGGCTGTCACGCACACTTCAAATTCAATACAAAAACCGGGCGGATTTTGACAAGCGTTTGTACCGCGATGCTCCGTCTAGACATGTAGTCAAAGAGCTTAAGTTGGTCTCGCCCCGGAGCATCACATTACTTTGTAGCCAGTGTGGCAGTGCTAGCATCTGAGTGTAGTTCAGCGAAAGCACTGCCAATGGGTTAGGTGTATAGTATTCAAATAAAACAACCATTATTACATTAATTTATATTAATTGTGTTGAATTTAAACAAAAAAAACCCTTTACTTACTAAAGAAAGTAATTTGTAATTTTTACCCGACTAATTATTAGTTGGTACTTAACATAAAAGCGTGAAATAAAAAAATAGGTATTGAAAGAAAACAAAAAATCTGACTGCGTCAAAAATATTAACTGAAAAGCAAAAAAACAAGCTTTAAGGTTACTACAAGAGACAAGACATGAAACTTAGTGCTGCGACCAATTATTATTGTTTGTGGTTGGGCTAATGTTTTTGGCCTCAAAAACATTAGCCCAACCACATTAGCGATGGTGCTGTCACGCTCAGCAGCAACAGATTTTGTTAATTATGGTAACAGCAAAGTTGCTGAAGTCGTAGTGCTTGATAGCTCACTTGTGTGTGTCCTGGAAAGTAAAGAATATCTATGAGCATGCAATTATTTAGTTTTCTGCCTGCCTAGAAACGGTGTAATGGTAGGTATAGTTTATCTAAAAAGTCGTGAATTTAAATAGTGGCAATACTGTATGGAGTGTTTGTCATAATTGACATAAACTCCATACAGCATTGCCACTATTTAATGTCACAACTTTATAGACAAACTGTATGTATGTACAGTGGAGAACGGCCATGGCCAACCAGTTGGTAAAAATATTACTTGCAGTATACGCCGATGGTTTAGGGGGTGGAGATTATCCTATCATTTTGAACACATTATGTTATGACGACTTTAAGAAATTCCAAAAAATATACTTTTTAATACAAAATGGTGCTCAGTTGATTAATTTTTAAACGAATGATCAAAAAATAGTTATTGATTAGAGGCTAGAGGCAACTTGGGAACTTTCAAGCAGAGTGTGTAGCTGAGGTAAATATTATACGACTTTGTTTGAACGTCACTCACCAATTCATCATTTCTCAACATTTTTCACAACACGTCATAACATCTACCATTGACCTAAAGTTAGAGATAGACAAGAACGTCCATACAAACCATTTGTTCCAATTCGTAGGGCGTGTCAAGATGGTGTCCCAAATAGATTGTCAACTACAGAGGGTACACAACTTTTGTGCCTACAATACTGTGTCATCGTGGCGGTCCCAAATTGACTTTTAGTACTAACAGCACTGGAATATGACAGATCGCCCATAATTCAACTATGAAATCACCGTGCAGTTAGCGCTTCCGATCTTCTCGTCATGACGTAGATAACATATTGACACAAAAAAACTCAAAATATCAATCTGGTTGAAAAACAATTAAAACAAACAACTTAAAATATTTCTTTAAAACAACACAATAAGTCAGTGCTCCTCAGTCACATATTTACCTACAATCGGTTTTGTATGGGAACATCTGTAGGTTTTTAGTCTATGATTGTAGAAGCCGTGGCACAGAAATGAAAAAATATCTTTTTTATTCTATTAAATACGATATAACTACATAATAATGACTTGAATAACAATTAATTTCACTTACTTGACAGCTGAGTGGTTGTAAACGTCTAGGAGTACACTTTGTCATAAAATAAAGACTTGTTTTCGTCGCTCCGCACGCGCGCAAGCCGTGTGAATGTCAAAGTCACACTAAAGCAAGATGCCGAGTCGACTCCGCAGATGAGTGGAACATAGTGCGTGTTCGGAAGGGCCTATCTAGTGTAACGTGTATGTCGCGACCCCGGAATATCTTTGTGTTATTCATAAAGTTACTATACCTAGCGGAATAGAGAAACAAAGGGCTGAGGGAGCGGCATGTCATTAGCAACAACACTGTGGGATAAAAAGAGATGCGTGATGCGACGTAACAAAACCGTTTTTGGCTACTGTTTGACAGTTGGCCGCACTTATCAGCACACTGAGAATTTGGATTTTGTGAATTTTTCTGATTTTACGTGAAATTGTGAATATTTTGAGAAATAGTGCTTAAGAAATATAGTGACTTTTTTAGTAATTGATTGTTGTACAACACAGCGAAATAATCCCATAAAATGTTCATTTCACAGGTAAATTATTACAAACCGACACCTTCTTACCTAGGATTTATTTATGCCAATGCGCTTCGAATTTTAACCTTGAAATGTGATAATTCCCTTCTATAAACATTTATTTATGTAAGAAGCAAAGATAGAATATACCGTCAAACGGGGTGAATAGGAATCGAGGGGTGAATAGGGAAAAAATCGGGATTGAAATAATCGTGCTAGTAACTCTGAAAATATACTAACCATAGCCTATTAAAAGGCAAGACTGTATAGTAGAATAGTTACTTTTTGTACTGACAACACTTATTTGACATGAAAGTTGAAATAAATTGTCAAAACAACATTCTGAAGTTGCTTGTATATATTGGTACGTGCTATTGAAGTGTTTAACTTTATCGATTAACATTATCTTGTGGTTAAATTTGTATCAATACAACTGTTTGCGAAGTTCGTGTTTATTCTAGAATCTGTATAACGTAATGAAAGTACAATTGAAAGACTTTTTAAGTCATTAAATCATATTTTAATAAGACTATTAAATTTATTAACATTTATGAGGTTTTTCGGTACGCGTCGGGGGTTTTTAGGTACGGTTGGGGGGTCAATAGGGACGGGTTATTCAATAAATAGGGACGATGCAGTATGTCAAGAGACAGTAAAGGGTCTATAGGGACAGGGTTGTCACTTGATTTATGATATAATTTAAATAACTTGATGACAAATGTGACAAGGTATATGATAGACTAAGTAATTTCCATTGTATTAAAATATGTATGTTAATATGTAAAGTATATGTTCATAAAATACTAGTTTGCATCCAAAATATACTTACCTTACCTAAACTACATATCTACTTACCATAATTAACTCCTAATACTGAATAGGTACCTTATCTAAGTACCTACCTGTGCCTGTCAAAATTTTGTTAAGATAGGTGAGTACCTATATAACATAAGTGTGACAGCCCTGACGGTTTTTCCCTATAATGCCAGACACCGTCCCTAAAAACCCCACTTCGTGTTTGAATAGGGATGACCTATAATTTGAATAAATATGTAAAACTGGGTGCTTTACATGATTTAGCGTAAAGTCCATAAGAATCTTTAGGATGCGACTCAAGTTTTGATACCAAAATCATTATAATATTTTTAGTCATGATTAGTGATAAATTAACCCAAAGTTCAATTCTGTGCCTATTCACCCCGTTTGACGGTACATAATGCAGAATTTACGAATAATTTGTGTAAAGAAATAATTTTCGTTTTACATTAGGGCTGTATCAAGTTATCGATATTTCGTGTCCACTGTCTACCACGTAAACGAATAACTATGTATTATTGTTAATAGAGTACCTATTTGACGTTTAGATATGAATTATCTGGGAATGTAATCACATTTAAATACTTAGCCGATCCATAGGTATCAGTTTTTGAGTGTTAGAATAGGTAATAACATTAGTAGGTAATTTATGTATCTTTTAGATTTCCTACTAACTTGGATACTAGAAATACATGGCTTAGGCTAATGATAGTCCAAACTGAATTCCCAAGAAAAGTTCATGTTTTCAAAAGTTCCAGTTCATGTGGGTAAGCATTTTAAAGAAAAATATTTACAGACGCGAGGAGCGAAACGAATTTTGATGAAATCTGCAATTCCAACTAAGTTAGTTTCGGTAAGCTTTTTAGCGAGTGGGGTTGAAGCGAAGCTTGGAGAGAAATTATACTCAGGATGGTCAGTCGTAGAATGGATACTTTATTTTAGTTAATGATCATATATATTACAATTATTATATTTACAAACATAGGTTGCTTAACTTAGTCACTTACGCAAAAGAGAGAGAAACAACGGGTGTCTCATTCACCCGCGGTCGCTATGCAACGCGGTGCGGGGAAATTGCGGCGCGGGGCATCGCGACGCGGGGAAGTGCGGGCGGGAACACGCACGCGACAAAACTGGCGACGTTCGTTGCGCTCGGCCATTTCGACGGCCGACAGACCACGGAGCGGACGCAGTGAAGATGCGTGGAGTGCGTGAGTGTGCGGCTACAGCTTAAATAAAATTATACTATTCTTCTGCTGATGTTTTATAAGATAGTAATGTCTACTTAGCACCATGTACCTACATTCAACCCCTCCGTCGCTGAATAGCATAAAAGCAAAACATGATGTTCGCAAAATATCATATTTGCAAAACACCATATTCGCAAAAAATCATAATCTCAAATCACCAGATTCTTACAATATCATATTCTTGAAACATCATATTAGCAAAATAACATATTAGCAGGATACCTACTACATTTGTAGTACAATTAATGTCATAAAGTTTAAGTAAATACTTTTCAAGAAATAAAACAAGCCGATAGCATGTAATAACCTTTTATTGGTATCAAAGTGAAAATAATTCTTGTAATTAACAATTTCTTCGCTATTTTCATACTTTTTTTTTAATTATCAAACCTATTCTTTTCTTAAAGGCCGGCAACGCGTCTTCGATTCCTCTGGTTTTGCGGGTGTCCATGAGCGGCAGTGATTACTTTCCATCAGGTGACCAGCTAGCTCGTTTGGCTCCTTATTTAATAAAAAAAATGGACAAGGTCACAACATAATATGGTCCATAACAATTGATTAGCCTATTGTTTAGTTTTGGACAGTAAACCTGTTAATAATATATTTTACCTCTATTTAATATTTTATATGATCCACGTTTCCCCGGATGTCTGAAATCTAGGTTTCAGTTTCTTAAAGCCTCTCATCAGGGTGACCTTTGCTTCAGTAGCAACCTTACTCTCCTAATTCCTGCTCATCATACTGGCTTCCTCTCCAGCTCTTTCACTTTAACCGCTATCCGTCTCTGGAATGCTCTGCCATTGCATAGCCGTCGTGCACAGAGCAAAGTAGTGTTTAAAAGACTAGTGCATGAGCAGCATATACTATTAAAGCTCTTAAGATTTAGATGTAAATACTAAAGTGTCTTCACTGTCAGAATTCCTACTATGCGTCCACCTCTCTCCACCCGTATCGGTGACCACTATAGCGTGGCTTTGCTCGTGCTGTGCGTCTCTCTCTCACCACCCGCATCGGTGACCACTACAGCGTGGCTTTTACTCGTGCTAGATGTCTTACCTCTCACCACCTGCATCGGTGACCACTATAGCGTGGATTTTACTCGTGCTAGATGTCTACCTCTCACCACCTGCATCGGTGACCACTATAGCGTGGCTTTTACTCGTGCTAGATGTCTCCCTTTTATACAAATAACACTACGAGAATAAAATAGAGCTGTCAGAATAGAAAGATTAAAGCCACTGAACTTTCATATTCATAGCTCGGTTTATACAAGTAACAATTAGGAGAAAGATTTAAGTGTCGTCAGAATGAAAGGTTGAAACCGCTTAACTTCCTGTTATTAGCTCAGTTCACACAAATAACAAAAAGAGAATAAAATAGATTCCGTCAGAATGGAAAGACTAAAACCACTTAGTTTTCCTGTCATTAACTCAGTTTACACAAATAACAATAAGAGAATAAAATAGAGTACCATCAGTGTAGAAAGAATGACCACTCAACTTTCCTGCTATTAGCTCAGTCAGTTTATAAAAGCAACATCAAGAGAATACAATAAATTGCCGTCAGAATGGAAAGATCAAAACCACTTAACTTTCCTGTTATTAACTCAGTTTACACAAATCACAATAAGAGAATAAAATTGATTCCATCAGAGTAGAGAGATCGACCACTTAACTTTCATGCGGACACGTGGGCCACATCTCAGCACACCAGTCTCCAGAGCACTTCACTGAACCACTTCAGACAACGAAATAAGCCAGCTCATGGCTCAACTGCTATATTTATTGAGACTACCCTCACTACTAATGCTGCCCGCTCCGAATAATGTTGTCAGCTCAGAAAAACTGACCATAAACAAGTCGGTCGTCCCTCAGAACAGTGCTTGATATTGTTCTGAGGGTCGTCCGACCATCGTGACGGTTGTCACGACAGTATATATCGCTGACATCTACGACGAAATTTTAAATTGGATTTTAATCTCTTAGTGAAGTAATTTAACTATTTATTCCAATATAATATAATGAATGGTAACTGGTAATACTTAGTCGAACGAAGATATAACTATAAAAACAAAACAACGGTAAATAAACATAGAAATATCACTTATCAGTGGAAGCCGACTATTTTACCGTTATTTTCTTTATTTCCTATGCGAGATTAACATTTCTAAACGACGTACGCCATAGTTCATTGCTTTATCACTCACTTATAACCATTGATATATATACACTAGATTAGCAATTACCGCGCGAAAGCGTTGCCACCTCACATAAGGCCACAGCCTTATGCCTAGCTAATGTCAGTTCAGTCCTCAGCGTGACGCCGCCCAGGTTGAACCGGACGGAAAATGCGTAAATGCATAGTGAAAGAGTGCGATTAAAGGTCACAGAACCATCATAACTCAAGCGGAATTACTTTCCATACGTATGTACATTGTTAATGTATTGATATTGACGTAAAAACACACACAAAAAATAATTAAATAACAAATATTGTGATTTATGTTCAGTGTTGCCTTTAAAAACCTCGTTTTGGTTTCCCACTTTAAAGGAAGAAACAAATGAATCAATGGATGAAGTTGTAACCTCCGATTTTAAATAATAATATGTAATTATATTTTAAGTTTCGTTCCAGAGATTAATGCAATCTTGTTAATTTGTAGTATATTTAATCAATTAATAATCTAATAATCATATTATATTTTCTATTTAATATGATCAATTTTGCAGGGTGCCTAAATATGCAGGACGCCGTGAGAAGAAATATTTAAAACAAGATTATAGCATGAAAACATACAAAAAAGAGACTAAACACAAAACTAATACTTCATAGCGGAGTTTGATTAGTGTTTGTATAAATAAACTACCATTATGGCTAGTGATGGGTTTGCGCTCGCGCGTTTTGGGTGCATTTGATAAAGGCCCGATAAATGTTTCTATATGCCGAATAAATGTCCATTCACTGGGCAAAAACTATAAAAGAACATTTATAATATTTTTTTTCATTAAAATAGTGACATTTTATCATGCAGCATGAGTAAATACCTACATAAAATTAGATTATGACTAGATTATTGACATATAAATTACTTAACTTCTCAAAATGAAAAAATGGAATTATGTTTAGTAATTCAGAACACATTTAACTACTTCTTACTCGCGAAAACGATAAAATTTCGGGGGCAGGAGGATTATTTCATTACTTATTCTTACTTTTATGTATCTAGTAAGCAAGACATGTTATTTAAATAATACTAGCTGTTGCTCGCAACTTTATCTTCGTAAAGTAAATAATAAATAAATAAAGATATTTCAACAATCACACCAATGAGCTAGCCCCAAACTAAGCCAAAGCTTGTACTATGGCGGCTAGTTAACAGATATCCATACTTAAATACATATAAACATCATATTAAAACTATGTCAACGGGATAAATCGCGACACACATTGCAAGCAAAGGCCTACTTAGTACTGATTGACATTCGGCCGCAGCACCGCAAGCATTATCTAAGCATTTACTCAGAAAACGCATCGTGTCCTGGGGGGCTATCACGCTAAATAATCTCAACCGAACCACAACTGAAATGTAGTCGTTAGACGTACTTTTATAGTGCTATCGCGTTTGACACGTGCGTTAGCGCTATACGAAGTCGGCTGAACAGTAAAGGTATAGTTTTGGTAATATCGTTGGTGCTTAGTGTGATTGAGGCCCTGTCCTGCTAACATAGTTTTAATTATGTTAAAATAGTAGCATTTTAATGGTCAAAAATAATATTAAAATCGATTCAGTAGTTCCCGAGTATATCGGCTACATGCAAACAAACAAACAAATAATTCCTCTTTATAATAATAGTATTATTTAAATTCATGTATTTTATAAAACAATTGCTTTCAAAAATATTCTATTTTTTTTCTTATTTTGTAGTAAAATTCATATGGCAGGCAACACTGGCCCGCCAGCGCATGACTATGTATCTGTCTTTGTCTAATTTTAGTGACAGCATGGTTCTTGCGACTTGTGTAAATGAGACAGTTATATGTTTACATTAAAATGTTTATTGGTTTCAAAGCTACGTCGTCGCGGTTAAATAGTGGTTACATTTTTTAGGACGCGCGGTAATGAGGTTTGCTTCTCTATTAGTTTAACTCCATGCTTTTAACAGTATTATGCAACAAAATTTCAGTATTCACACAATTATCACTTTTCTAATCTAAACAGAAACGCACGCCAATGATCCATGTATTATATGACAAATTATATGTGTCATTGTTGGCTGACAAAGGCGATGGTTAGAGCGAGTAACTTAATTTAGTAGTATTAAAAGGCCCCACTGGCTCCATTTTTGACAGATGATGACAGATTGCCTGGTACGCTTTTTTTCTACTTAGACCGTAGATAGAGAATTCTCTATTTACGACTTAAACCTCGGACTTAAACGGTTTCTATGCTTTAGTTATTGTTCTGAGCACTGTACATGGCGTACACCATAAAGATATATTTTTTCAGTCAGTTACATTCAGTGTTGCCAATATAGCTCGTTTAGAGCTAAATTTAACTCTATTTTCAATGGGCGATTTTCCGAGATAAAAAAAAAAAAGAAATTGGTTCGTAAATGACTTCATAGATGGCGCTTAGCATAGATTAGTATGGCGCTTAGTAAAAGGCGGGTTCATGAAGAGCACGTGTATGGCTGCGTAATATTTATTCTATTCCAAAATAGAAATAGGTTCTGGATGTCCTGAATATAAATAGGTAAGTAAATACTATTTTTTTATTATTTTGGTAGACAAGTAAAAGTGTAGAATTTATTACAGCCCATAAGTAGGTACGGCTTTCATAAAACGACATCTATCGAGTGTTTTTGAACTAATTTTTACTTTTTAATTTTGGCTGTCAGAAAATCGCCCATCAATTAGCTCAAAAAAACAATTTTAGCTCTTTACCTCTTTAATTTTGATATTTTAACTCCATTCCAATACTTAAAAAAATATTTTAGTTTTGTTTCTTTAAAAATTTTGTGTGTATCCGAATTCCATGCAGAGCCATATATTTAGTATAAGACTTGAACTACGGGCGTAGAATAAAGCATAGAAGGAGTCCAAATGAGACTCATAAAAAGTTGTCCTATTTTTTAAAATGGGCTATAAATATTTAAAGAAAAGAGACAACATGTCATAGCATTCCTATGCTTTAGTTATTATTCTGAGACTACGGGGAATCCCAGTAATGTTTTATTTCATTCGTTATAATTAAGTACTTCGTTTCGTTCGATCATTTATTGCTGCAAAAAAATGCAGCCACAACTATGAAGTGCCAAAAGAAGTCCTAAAAAATTGGTACCATGGCTACTTATGATGAGGTAAACTCAGGACCAAGCACAAGTGGGTTAGAATTTGTGAATTTAGCACACAATTTCGATAGTTCTGACGACGAATAAGCGTAATTTTAATATCTCATTAATCTAACAAGAAAATAATAATTCATGTTACGTGTTAACAATTTTTATTTTGTTTTTAAATGTTTTTTATTTTAGCTCATTGTTTCCCGAAAATTTAGCTCTATTCTAGCTCTTTTTCGTAGGTATCTAGCCCTCTTTAAAAAATTGAGTTAGCAACACTGGCTACATTCTCTTTGATTTGAGAATAGGGATGTCGGAAATAAAACAAAATATCGATATATCGATACATCGATATTTAAAAAAATATCAATATCGACCTCGATATATCGCGAAAAAAATATCGATATATCGATATATCGGTCAAATTTTTAACCAACTTTAAAAAAAAAGAAGAACCTCCTGGTTTTTTTTAAAGTCGATTAAAAAATTAATTTAAGGCAGCCTAGCCCGGTAATAAAAATAGATTTTCTATTTTAAATTAATATTTTATTCATGAAGCTTGCACTTACAACAAAGTAATCAATCAGTCAAGCCATTATTTGTCCCGCAGTGAGAGTAAAAAAACTTTATTTTTGACGTGTTTCGCCGTCAGCCGGCTCCTGTTGTTAAATATTTTGTGTTGCTCCGTGTTAAATATTTCCGTTGCGTAGACGCAGCACACATGCACACATGACATGACTTGATTGAAGCAATGCACTGACAGTGACAGTTACGCACTCACTACCACAGATTAGATTAATGGAATTCAGCACGACTATATCTTTTTTAAATCTTTTACGGCTTTGAATTCTAGCGAATTTATTTAGATCGTGATGAAATGATAATATTAAAAAATATATCGATTTTGATACGAATTTCGATATTGGTTATTTTGTATCGATGTATCGATATATCGGGAAAAACAATATCGCCCAAAAATATCGATATATCGAACAAAAAGTATCGATATATCGATATATCGATATTTTTTCAACAAGCCTATTTGAGAATTGAGACTTTGTTTTTCAGTTCTAGCAACACCGCATGCGAAGCGGTAACGTGAAATTAATCGTATTTGGTTGTAATTATCGTAATACCTACAGTCAGTGTTTTATAAAGTATTTAGTCTTTTTGATCCTTTTGTAATTTTTGTCAAATGATAAATCAATGTAATACGCAACATTTTAAACACGGACGTCACTCCGGGCGCTTCTTGACATATTCTTGAGACGCCATGTTTGTCACGTTTTTGCCAGTTGTGAATTTTAATTTAGCCAAAAATTGAATTTGCAGTAGCGTCACCGCATGTGTAATAATTACGCTGTTCACTATTTCATGCAAGATGAGTACAGTGTTTTCAAAGAATAAGGAGAAGCGCTCCCGTTCTTCGTCTAACGAAGCTAATAACGTAAGTTGTCACTGAATTCCCGCTTTCTGCGACAAAATTGTCGTTACGTTAATAAAAAGCATCATTTTGGCCTCACGCGATGATTTTTAATTTTAGCATTATTACTAAAAGCATAGCGAATTCAAGTTGTTTTGTTGTATTTCTGTTGTATCGCTTGTTAAAACACACGTCTTGCCAAAGTCCTTCACTAGCATTTACACTTTGCGACATGTATGGATGAAGACGTTATCTCGTGGTATATTTTTTGTAGTCAGTCGCTTTCATATCTTGATTAATTATTTTATTATCTTTTAAATAATTTACTGACGAATTTTTACTTTACTATCGAAAATAGGGATAAACTCAAATTTGGTAATGTAACTTAGTAGGCGAGGACTGCTTTTGCGGTCGTCATTGCCTAGTCTCTGACTTACCCTTTGGGGATAATAGGCGTGATTTTATGTATTTATGTAACTTACAAGAAAAAATAATTTCAATTTGATTTTGTTATAATGATGATGATTCATCTTATTTTATTGTTAATCTTGCGGAATTTTTTTTAACTAAACTGTTAGTACCTTGATTCTATCTAATAAAACCTGTTCACCAATATTTCTATCAACACCATTGTATCTTGTTGATTGTGTAGAACAGACTCCAATTATGGTGATCAACTCCTTGCTGACCCCAAAATCAATTGATGTTTGCTAACAATTTAATTTCAATTGTGTCTGGTTTAACTGTATGTTGCAGTCAGTAAGGGGTTAAGCCAAAGCCAAGCTTTAATTATGTTTTGTTTATTAAGGTGTGTATTCCAGTTTCTCTAAATTGCCTGTGTGTTGTTTTAAATGTACAAATTCAAATTCAAATAATTTATTTGTAATAAATGCGGTACATTATAGTGATGGTAAGTGTGAGGTTGAGAATCGCACATTTAGCTAACATGTTAGCATACAAATAGTAAATTAAACTAAATATAATTAAAATGAAATTAGAAATAATTAAGTATACATGTCACAAGATTATTTTCAAGCATTACATTTTTTATTTATAAATTCATCAATAGTATAAAATGTATTTTGTATTAACCATTTTCGAAATGTCAACTTAAATCTAGTATATGGGAGTTCTTTTATATGTACTGGTATTTTATTATAAACTTTTATGCACATTGCGTAACAATTATTCTGAAAACATGCGATTCTAGCAATACTCTCTAGTAGGAGTCTATGTGGGTTTCTGGAATTAGTCCTTTAATGGTACTTTGCTTCAGTAAACAACTTAAAATTCTGTTTCACAAATTTTCCTATCTCCATTAAATAAATGGAAGGTAATGTTAATATGCCTAACGTCATAAAATATGATCTGCATGATGTATCAGGAGCAATGCCACATTATGCTCTAATACATCGCTTCTGAGCAATGAAAACTTTTTTAGCACCAACACTATTTCTCCATAATATGACACCGTATCGAAGTATCGACTCTACGTATACATAGTATGCAACTATGGATGTTTCCTTGCTAGCAACTTTCCTCAATTTATACAAGGCGTATGAAAACGAATTTAATTTATTGCGCACTTTATCTGTGTGCGTGTGCCAGTTCAATTTTGAGTCTAGTGTGATTTCTAAGAACATCACCTCAGTTTTACAAGTAATTAATTGATCATTGTAATTTGTACTAACATGTTTGTGTTTAAAGTTATTAAAACAAATTAAATTTGTTTTAGTGAGATTCATTTCTAAATTATTATTTGCCAACCAACTATTTAGCAATGTCAGTGTATTATAAATATCAATATTATGTATGTCAAGAGCATATTTTTTATCAGTTGTTACAACGATAGACACATCATCTGCATATAGGATTGTTTTGTGTGCCACAACATCTGGTAGATCATTTAAATAAAGTAGAAATAAAAGTGGCCCAAGCACACTCCCTTGTGGCACATCAAGCCGATTTGTTCTAGTATTTGATCTACATACTTGTGAAACATTATAACTATCAAGATAAGATATCTCCACATACTGAAATCAATTTTCCAAGTAAGACTGTATCCATTTTAAAGCTGGTCCCCTAATACCACTGCGTTCTAGTTTTGACAGTAGGCGAACATGCAATACCAGGTCAAATGCACTAGTCATATCCAATAACAAAACCGAAGTGTATTTATTTTTGTTAGTGTTTTGTAAAATATTATTTACTAGTTCAAACATAGCTTGAGAAGTTGATTATCTCTTCTGAAAACCAAATTGTGCTTGTTTAATAGTATTATGCTTGACAAAATACGACATCAATTTAAAATGCATGGCCTTTTCAAAGATCTTGGAAAGTACTGGTATCAAAACAAGAGGACGGTAATTTTTATTCATCATTCTGTCACCTTTAGTTTTTCTGGGAATATTCTGGTTTCAAATGATAAGTTAATCAAATAAGCTAAAACTGTACTAATTTCTTTTTTACAGGATTTTAATACTTTGGTAACAATACCGTCATAACCATGCGAAAGTGTGTTATTCATTAATAGATAATTATCTTTTCTACTATATTGGCGTCTACCGGTGACAAATACATAGAGCTACTTTGCATTTGAGTATTGTGTAACTCCACTCTAGAGTCCGTTGTGTTTGCTCTAGTAATAAAATGGTCATTGAACAATGTAGCAATAGCAGTTGGATCAGTCTCAATATTGTCGCCTAGTGTGATCTCTCGAATATGTTCTCATAACATCTTTGCAGAAGTCTCTCCCTTAATTACATCCCAAGTGGTTTTGCACTTATTTCTACTCGCTAGCACAATTCTATTATTATAATATTGTTTCGCTTCAGAAATACAAATTTTTAATAATTTATTATATTTAAGGTACTTTATTTTGTCAGATTTTAATTTACTTCTATAATATTTGTACCGATAAACTCTTTTAATATTACAACTCTTTTTTATTCCTTTTGTAATCCAATTTGTTTGTCCCGGTGACTGCTTAACTGTGACTTTGCGTATTGGAAAACATGATTAATGAATAATGCTAAAAAGTTCATGAAGATCATTAAAAGCCAAGTTTAAGTTTGGGTTACTAAATATTTCAGTGTAAGATAATTGTTATAAATAATATTTGAATATATTTATATATTCGTTACAGTACGTTTGTATGTGTAAGTTTTCATAGGAAGTATGTCTTTATTTTTTACTGGAAAACTAACTAATTGTGCTGTATCATGATCGGATAGCCACAATGGAATAATAGATCCTGAAACATCCTCAACATTACTCATAATTAGGTCAATACAAGACTTGTCTCTTGTGGGTTCAGTAATGTGCATGGTTAATTGATAAATATTTAATATTTTGGTTAGTCGGTCAGTTTATTTGTCACTTTCTAGAGTATTAATGTTAAAATCACCTGTGACAACAATCTTTTTCTTGGGATACTTTGTTATTATTCTATGCAATAGAAGTTCAAATTTGTCAAAAAACTGATCAATATTTTTTTTCCTATAGTTTGGTATTCTGTATATGCAGACTATCATAATATTGCAATTCTTTATACTAATAGCGCAATATTCAAAATTGTTATCTACTGCTAGACCATCACCAAAGTTACATTTTGGAATAACAATCCATTCTTTACCATTATACAAGATCCACCCCTTTTATAATAAAATCTGGAATAAAAAGCAGAAAGCGTATAATTTTTCAAAAATATATGTCTTTCATCCCCTTTTTTCACAAAAGTTTCTGTGAAGCAAAGTACATCCGAACTAGCAAAAAGACCTTGTGAAAGAGTGACTTCAATTAACTCCTTCTTAGATAGCAATCTATGAATATTCTGATGAAGATCAACAAATTTTGATTTATTATTTACGAAAAAAAATATCATTGACAGTATTGTTATTGTCATGCAAGGGCATATTTGTAGTACACTGCGAATTATTTATGATGCTGTCGGTTTTAGACTTAGTCTTGAAATAATAGGGTATTGTACCCTTTCTAGGAGCAATTTTACAGTTTTTATGCAATTTTTATTTAAACTATTCATTAATTTTAATATGTTTTTAAATGTTAGATATTGAGCTTTATATTCGCCATAGTTAATGTTGACATTTATTTTGTTACAAATTTTATTTAATGAATCGCTAGTCATTACACAATTATATTCTATTAAATTGCATTTACAGAAATGTTTTATCCATGTTTGCATTGATTTATACAATTTACGCTCATCAAAGTGTGGGTTATTGATTACAGGCACTACATATATAAATGATTTGCTCAACAAGTTAATTGCTATACATATGTTTGAATGTAAAACATGCAAATTGCCATCATGAGAACCCATGCTTAAAATTACAATGTCTTCTTCTGTCAGACACTTTGCTAGCTTTTCACAGTATGGTAATATTTGTAAGCTTGATGCGCCTGTGAGTATCGTTGCTGAAGTGTTGTAGATGTTGTTCCAATGCCCAGATCTTGATTTTTCCATAATAGAAGATAGTCCTCTTAACTGTTCGTCACCAATTATAAATATGTTATGTCGCTTTTTCAATTGTTTTGGTGGAATAGAGGTAAAGCTGTCATGTTGAAGTTGATGAGACTGTTCCAAACATTTAGTGTTAATTTTAGCTGTAGAGTTTGTGTCATTTAGCTTATCCTTGAGTTGAATAATCTGTTTATTTAAGATATCTATTTCTTGATGAGCATTCCTGTGAGATTGTGTTAGATCCGATATCAATTTTTGAAGGTTTAGAAGATTAGCTGATTTTGCCGATTTCTCAGTTGAAATGCTTCTAGGCGGCGTAGCAAAATCTGAATTATGCAAAGAATACCTCTTTATTTTTGTATTTGAATCTAATTTTTGTGGCGATAAACATAAGTTTTTAAGCAATAGTATTTCCTTATTTTATTTTGTTACACACACTTCTTTAAGTCACTATTCTCTAAAATGGTATTCTCCAACTCTGCCTCTGCAGAACTTTAATCTCTTTTTAAAAGGTTTATCTCCTCTCTAAGCTCATATTCTGTAGCAGTATCATTTAAAATCAGACAAGTCTGAATTAATGATAATCTGAGATTCATGATAAGACTCAGATTCAGTTACAGAAGTCGAGCACGTCGGTGAGTCGTTAATTCATATAGGAATTTCTTTAGTAAGTGATGACTTCTTTTTGTTTGGTGTTCGTTTTTTGTAATGTTTTTTGTTCTTAACGTCACATTACTCTCACATCTGTTAGCAATATTATTATGTGTGTTTTTTGTCTTATGTTTGTGTGTACAAGTTGGACAGACCCAATTTTGTTTTTTATTTATATCCATAATTAGGTATAATTTTTCTGAAAAACCCACACAATCAAATTCAAACATATTTTTACACTTTGAACATTTTATGGTATTTCTTACATCAGTGCTGGATTTACATTTGTAACAAGTTACAGGTGTCGACATCTTGTGGTTTTTTGCAGAGGCTTTTTGTTGTGGTGCAGATGCCATAATTTGTACTTAAGCAAGTGCTTTTTATGGTGCTTTTGTTTCACTT
This sequence comes from Scoparia ambigualis, assembly GCA_963921215.1. NCBI lineage: Eukaryota > Metazoa > Arthropoda > Insecta > Lepidoptera > Crambidae > Scoparia > Scoparia ambigualis. The sequence continues at coordinate 10,474,363 of OY992501.1, forward strand.
CTGGATAAGCATGTGCTATAATCGATTAAGGACACCGCAGTTCCGCTACTGTTGACTAGATGTCACTAGTGGGTTCACGTTAAGTTTGTGTTTCAATCGATTAAGGACACAGTGGTTCCGCTACTGCTCACTAGATGTCGCTAATGGGCTATGTTAAATACACTGTCATTAAACTTGAAAATTCAGTATTATAACTGTCTAAAATGCACTTTTCTTGTTTTCAAATAACTTAATGTTACTGGTAATTTTAAAGTCACAACAAAGTATTTGTAATTACTTCTGCATATTCACATTCGTTTAACGGTAATCGGAACTGTTTATTTAAAATTTAAAGCACTTATCAATTGTATTTTGCATATATCGTGGTCTTCTTGTATTGTCACTGATATTTGTAATGATGTTTTTATAAATATTACATTGATATCCACTTATTAAGCAAAATTGTACATATGTATGCTTTGCTATGGAAATGTCAGATGGTTGTCCTCAACAGCTTCTGTATGTAACATTTATATACAGTTGTGGTTATATAATTAGGAATGGGAAGTATTCAATTCAATTTTATGAAATCTAGTTCAAATAACTTTGCACTGATTTATTATCAATTAATTTTAACATGCAAAAATGTATTATCTATACTGTTATGTAAGCCTAGAACCAAAGACATTAAACTATTACTAATAGACAGGACATAGCGATCAAAACTTTAATCCACAACTTATCACCTTACCAAGTGGTAACAAGTCGCTTAGTATGATGTTATGCGCCCTCTAGTGCAGTCGTGTTTGTGCGTGAACAAATTTGACTTAAACAATAGAAAATATACCAAATTACGTATTGCGATACTGCAAATCCCGATATGGAAAAAAGACTGAATGTTACAGCTTATTTTCGTAAATATTTTGTATATTTACCCAATAATCAGACTATAATCATAATTTCTAATAAATTATTCTAGAACATTTACCGTTGCCCTATGCTGACCTCTAGTGGTGAAAAGCAAAAGTATCTACTTTTAGGATGTCACCACACTTGTCGAAGCGGAAGTAGATGATTTAGTGGTGTTCAAGTGATGTCGTTTTACTTATCGAATAATGTTATAAAGTAGATAATATTTTTATATCGTAAGTTTAAGTTTTATATAAGTAGTAATATTCTGACTCAATGATCATTGCGTCCCTAACGCAATGTTATGCAGTGTAACAGTATTGTGCGATGATCGTTTAATAAATTAGAATATTACTACTTATTTTAAACTCTTCGATCAACAATACCAACTAGATGTCAGGTCGGCGCGCGGCGCGGCTCGTTAAATAACAGCGCACTTAACAAGTGAGCTCTTATTTTGTTACTTTGCTTGAAACACGGCCAACGTAAACACGTTCACAATGCCGTGTATTTAAAAGTTGCATAAATAATGCCCGAAAAAGCAATTAAGATCGACAAAAATAATTTGATAGGTAGTCACGAGCACCAATATGTATACACTTTGACTCTTATTCCATTGTTTTAAGAGTTACAATTGTTTACATATTTTTGCTCGTGGTTGTACTTGCGATTGCGAGTTGTCATTAACACGCAATGTGGTCTATAATATCTATGTAAACTTAGGTATTTTAAAATGAATCACTATATGGATCAACTCGTGTTAATCTGTTAAAGTCAGCCATTTTACCTTATCATTCCTATGAATTGATTCGTTAATCCAATCACACAACCATGTTACATTTGTTTTGAAGTTGACTTGATTTTGGTATACGGGAGTGTATAATAATCCTTACTTATGATGAGTGATCGCGGGCGTGGGTTTACTTCAAAAATGAGTGTTGTCAGTATGCTGTTCGTAGGTACTAGCTAGGTGCTTATGTTATTTCATTCATTCATTCTTTGTTTATAATTAGTTAAGTATGTTGAATTTTTAATAACTTTACACTTTATTACTTAGTAAATAATCATTTGAAACACCCGAATTTTCATTTCCTTCCCTAATTGTCACTTGCTTGTTCCAATGTTGTATATTATACCGATTTTAGTTAATCTTCATCAAACTTATCGATAGGTACTTCGAATTTTTAACGGAACATCCCTACTGCAGGGCGACACCTACCGTGGGGTAGGTGAAACTTATTCTAATTGTTCATAGTATACTTCTTATTATTCTTGATATAAGGTTTTGCTTTTCAACGTTAGATGGCGTAACTTGAGCACCAGCTCAAAGTTTTTGTATGAAATAGTGACCAATAGCCGCTCTATTACTATTTAAATCTCTTTGCCTAGAACAAACAAACCTTGGTTTGTTACCAAGGCAAAGCTACTTGTTGAGGCATTGAATATGAATAGAAGAGAAATAAAATTGAATTGAAATTGTTCTTCCAATTACAAAGCTCTATACACTAAAATTATAAACTTTCATCATCAACATCATCATCAGTTGATGCTGACTATGTGTAGTAGGCCTTTAATAAGTAATTAGTATTAGGATTTATGGAAGTGAATGAGACACAACACTTAGTTTGTATAAAAGATTTATTAAATATTGAAGTAAGGGGTGTCCTATCTAATAAGAGTAGCGCACAGTTAAACTGGGCAAGAGCCACAACGGAACTAACTGTAAGAACCAGAGGAAATGTAGCACACGGCATCAAGAAACAAAGGATTATTGTTTCTTATAGTTAATACATACAAAATGGTTTTTTTTATATTTTTATTATGTGTGTTTATCTGCAATCAGTAGTCAACTATAAGCAGATAGTCTGTGTGCTCTTGTTAGGTCGAGTGCGTCCTCCAGCGAGGGCAGCTACTCATTGCACCTTGGAAAACAATATTAGGGTAATATGTCTTTTTTTTTGAGACGTTTATGGTAACTACGCCTGGTTAAACCCACAGCACGGGCGTTTGGGTGTTTTTCGAGTCGCTTTTTGTATATTTCTATGGATTTCTGAATCTCTTCTTTGACAGTAGCTATATTCAGATTTTTATGGATTCGGTGTTTGTAATAAACCAGGGGCCCAAGTCTGCTAATTTACGAATGGCATAATTGAATCGCAATTGTATCGCAATTGTATCGTATTGTAATTGTTTGACACATTTGGTATTCTTAAATGAGTAAGAGAATACCAAATGTGTCAAACAATTACAATGCGATCCAATTGCGATTCAATTATGCCATTCGTAAATTAGCAGACTTGGGCCCCAGGGAACCTGAGCCATTGTCCTTAAGATTACATTTTGCATTCTTTGCAACATTGCGATGTTTGAATTGCTAGCACTCCTCCAAAGTTGAATGCCATACATCCAGTGCCATACATACATCCATCCATACAATTGCGATTCAATTATGCTACTCGTAAATTAGCAGACTTGGGCCCCAGGTAGGTTTTAAAATAGTGTTGGTCATCGTATTGCAAAACCAATGAGGTAATCGATAATATGACAGGAGTATGGTCCGATGAGCGATCCAAGCATGTATGCATGATGGTTTTACTTGGTGGGAGAATCTTGTGAGTCCCTTCATTACAAAGAAGTCCAGCACATCTGGCAGTCTGTTAGGATCAGTAGGCTAGTAGATAGGTTCAGGAGTGGATAGTGTTTGAAGATGCAATTTGTTAACAGTCTTCATAAGCTCTCTACCGCGAGTTGTGGTCAACCTTGATCCCCAGTGAGTGTGCTTTGCGTTCCAATCACCACCAGTAATGAAGCGTCCTCCAAAGGTGTTTAGATATTGGCTAAAGTCATTGTCAGTAATGATATGTCTTGGAGGGCAGTATATCGATGAGACACTGAAGTTGCCATTTCTATCGTCGAGTAGCACAGTTGTAGCTTGGATATGGCTAGTTCTGAATTTCGGGAGTTCATGGTGTTTTATTGATGACTTAATTAAAATTGCAGTTCCACCATGTGCTGTCCCATCTGGATGGTCGGTCCTATATACATTAAAGTTTTTAATTTTAATGAGACTACTGGCTCTGAAATGTGTTTCAGAGATTAGAAGAATATCCAGGTTATGTAGACTTAATAAGTTCTCTACTTCATTTTTATTTGGAGCAAGCCCATTTATGTTCCAGGTAGCAATCTTTAAATTTGTGATCACACCCATCTACGGAATCTTACTGAGCAGTGTTGTTATGAGACTCATAAGGGTACTCATTTGTTGTAGGAGGATGTCGAACTTTTCAGATTGTTTCATAATAAGGGATTCTAATAGTGTGTTGTTTGATTGTTCTGAATTATTCTAATTTTTTTGATTTTCATGTTGATTATGGTGTTGTTTTGTGGCTTCGGAATATTTTCTACGTTTTTTTTGCTACGTTGATTTGATGTCTAGTTTTGTTTTGGTCATTGTTGTTTGTCACGACCTTAGAAGTTTTTCTTTGCATTATTTCCTTATACACCTCACATCCTTTATAATTTATTTATAATTAGCAGGGTGTGGTCCTAAGCAAAGGGCGCACAGTGCTGGAGTGTTTCTATCTACTTTTGACAATTCTGATGTCTTATGAGGCTTAGCACATTTCACGCAACGGTACGGTCTCTTACAGTAGTTTTTTGAATGCCCATATTGTTGGCATCGTTGGCACTGGACAATTGTGGTTCTTTTCCTCGGGTCTTCAACTACTACTGCTTGATGGTAGATTAATTTTATTTCCTTCACAGCCTTGTTGTTAGGGCCTGGTGCTATATTCACAAAGAATGTTGAAGTTAGTTTCTTGTCTGGGCCGAATTTGGCATTTATGATTTCTCTTGAAATATTATTGCCTGTGCTTTCTATGGCATCTGTTATAGATGCAAGGGAAGTTTTATGATGGAGTTTTGTAATGGCTATACGGTAACATCTTTCGTCTTTTCTATTAAAAGTGTGTCCTATTAGCCTGCTGTTTCTGGATAGAGTGATCACTTTCTTATAAACTTCCACATCACAGCAGTTAATTCTCAGTTGATTTTTGTTTACATTTTTATAAGTAAATTGAGATTTCTCTGTTACCAACTCCAATAGTTGTGTAAGTTTGTGAACATCGTCAATACCATATAAGATTATTGTTGGTGGCTTAATAATTTCTTTTGTTACAGGATGACTCTGGTTATCATCTGTTAGGTCTATAGGGAGATTTGAAAAGCGATTTGAAGTTTCAGTTGTTTCTTTTTGAGGGCTGACAACTAGTTTCCTTTTCTTATTCCTACTTACAGGTACTCTCTGCCATGATGGTGGGCATATGTCGTTATCTTTCCCAGTAGGCTCTACCACTTGGTTTCCTGTATTTTCCCTGTTTAAAGTGAGGGCTGTTGGGTAACTGCCTATAGATGCAGATCTCGGCCTAGATATGAATAGACTAAATGAAAGGCTTGTTAAACAAACGTTGTTTTAGTGCACAGCATAATATACAACAAACAACTTAAGAATTAGAAGAAGAATAAGAAAAAAATTTATTGACACACACACATATTCACACAATACAGCACATTAACAGTAAATATAAATGACCAAAAAAAATATTTAAAAAATAAAAGATAACAAAATAACACAGGATCACAAAATAAAAATTATACAATAAAAACCAAATTATAAAAATTAAATAAAAACAGGTTTAGTAGTGTGTGAGGCCAACAAGGACCCCGTCTCAGCAATATGCTGCCATGTCCCTCAAAGTTGGGCAGAGTGACAAAGCAGCGCTGATATTCTGACAGGGCCTTTATAGGGAGGTGACGTCAAATAACAGAAAAAGATTAGATGCATAAATAATATATTGATAAACATACGTACAAAATTGTGTAAGGATAAACAAATAAGATATGGTATGGATAAATGTAACTAAATATTACTGAACTACACAAATAATAATCGTGGCTGTATGCACTACATTCCTTCCATTGCGATAAAAAATAAAAAAAACTGAATAAAATAAAAAAAACGATATGAAAAAAAATGTAATTATCTAAAATGTGTACAAAAAATGTGCAATGCGAATTATGCGAAAGAAACTGCAAAATGAAAGTTGCAAACTTATAATATTTCTACAAGGAGCCAGCAAGTTTTCAGTAAAGTTCAATGCTTCATAATCAATTTTAGATTCTAATGGCATAGCGACACTATTACAATCAATCATATTAAACTTTCTAAAACTTTGTTTATACAGTGTGTCCATAAAACGAAGGATAATCCTTTAACTTCAGGTTGGTCACATCATGGCTTACCACATTCTGGAATTTTAGTTAATTGAAAGTCTCACGGTTTTCGAGATATCGTCTTTTTCTTTTATTTTTAGAAAAATCTACTTTCGTTTATTTTATTTCATGCCATTTCTACAAATGATAACTTTTTTAAACCCCATTTTTTTTCAAATACTCATGGTTATTTGTTTCATATTAAACAATATTCTTTTGTTCCCTAAAGTACTGAGAAAACAACATAAAAAAATCTTAAACAAAGTTTTCATGCAAACTAAATCAAATTGGTGACTTTGATAGCCTTGTGGTGTAAAAAAATGTATGAGGGCAGACCGTGCCAATTATTTTAAAACATTGCTTAGTTAATGTTAATTTAAAAATGATATTACTATATTACATTCCTTTTTTATTTTATTTTTATGGTAATTTAAATGCAGGAAGGTAGCAATTTCGGATTTTATTGAAATAAAAGTCAATTAAAGTTAAGTTACCTTACAAGTATTATTTCGTGATTTGATACATGTGAACAATGAAATCGTATCGTGATGTGATACTGCAGGGAATGGAACTTTTCATTCCAAACTCTGTGGTTCCCATTGGCGGCAAGTCCCAACCATGGTTTGGTCGTTGCTGCAAAATGGCGTCTCGCCAAAAGCGACAACATTACCAAGCCTGGGCTAATGCGGTGTCATCAAAGGATCCAAACACCAGTGCGCTCAGAAAGAAGTACAACTTTGCCGCCAGATCCTTTAAGAAGGACATTGCCAAGTCGAAGTCATCATTCATAGGTAGAATCGGCGAGAGGCTAGTGCGTCTTCCTTCGGGGACGCGTGCGTTCTGGTCTCTCGCCAAAGCTATCTTAGGGAATTTTTGTCAGCCGTCCCTACCACCATTGCACAAGACCGACGACTGCCTGGCCTATACTGCAAAGAAGAAAGCCGATCTTTTGGGCTCTCTTTTCGCATCAAACTCGACCTTGAACGATGGGGAAAACTCTCCACCAACCATACCACATTGCGCTTGTACAATGCCAAAAGTTCAGTTCCGGCTCTCTTACACTACTGGCGTCGTCCCGAGCTCTTGGAAGTCAGCCCTTGTCCACCCGATTCCAAAAAAAGGCGTTGCTCAGATCCGTCCAACTACAGGCCAATAGCTATTACCTCTTTACTCTCCAAAGTAATGGAGTCCATTACAAACCGCCAGCTCTTAAGGTACCTAGAAGAGAACCAGCTACTAAGTGATCGCCAGTATGGTTTTCGTCGCGGTCGTTCGGCTGGTGATCTTTTAGTGTATCTTACTCACCGATGGGCGGAGTCAGTCGAGAGTAAAGGGGAGGCACTGGCAGTTAGCTTGGACGTAACGAAACCTTTTGACAGGGTATGGCACAGGGCTCTTCTCTCTAAACTTCCATCATACGGGCTTCCTGAGAAATTGTGTTCATGGGTTGCCAGCTTTCTTATTGGGCGTAGCATCAGAGTCGCAGTCGATGGTTCGTGCTCCGACATGAAGCCCGTTAATGCTGGAGTCCCGCAGGGGTGTGTGTTGTCCCCTACTCTGTTTCTTCTGCATTATCAATGACATGCTGCATAACAACAGCATTCATTGCTATGCAGACGACAGTACTGGGGATACGCTCTACACCGGGCGAGCTAATATTTCTCTGGAAAGCGTCATCGAAAACCGGAATAAACTTGTGAGTGACACCGAGAACATGTTAAGTCATGTCTCGGATTGGGGCCGACATAACCTAGTCCGCTTTAACCCCTCCAAAACACAAGTTTGCGCATTTACCGCGAAAAAACATCCCTTCGTCGTACCTCTGAACTTTGAGGGAGCTCTCCTTGATACCAATCGGACTATTGGAATCCTTGGCGTCGATATTTCGAGTGACGTTCAGTTTCGTGGTCATTTGGAAGGTAAAGCTAAATTAGCTTCGGAAAAGCTGGGTGTGCTTAATAGAGCGGGTCAGTATTTCGCGCCGGCCCACCGTTTACAACTGTATAAAGCACAGGTCAGGCCGCATATGGAATACTGCTCCCATCTTTGGGCTGGAGCACCCCAATACCAACTCCTTCCATTTGATCGCATTCAACGCAGAGCTGCCCGAGTTGTCGACGACGTGGTTATTTCAGGACGGCTCGATCCACTGGCTCTTCGGAGAGACGTAGCGTCTCTCTGTATATTGTACCGTATATATCATGGGGAGTGTTCTGAGGAATTGTTCGGCTTGATCCCTGCCGCTGATTTCCTTCACCGCACTACTCGCAATCGACTGTCATTCCATCCACATCACCTTGATGGATGGCGGTCTACTACTGTGCGTTTTTCAAGAAATTTCTTGCCTCGAACTACAGTGTTGTGGAACCAGCTCTCGGCGGCGGTATTTCCGGACCGTTACGACTTAGGGATCTTCAAGAAACGAGCCTATTCCTTCCTTAAAGGCCGGCAACGCGCCTGCGATTCCTCTGGTTTTGCGGGTGTCCATGGGCGGCGGTGATTACTTTCCATCAGGTGACCCGCTTGCTCGTTTGCCTTCTTCTGCTATAAAAAAAAAAAGAATGGTTCGGTACCTGACATGCTAGCATGAAGTTTGACCTTGACATGTCATTTTAATTGAAATTGGCAAAGAAAATATTCTTTAGTTTAACAGGTATTGGCGTTTTAGTATGGTATGGATACAAGTAAAAGACAATTAATACAACAGAAATTTTTATTAAAATGTTTACAGTCAATGCTCAAAATGGCCGCCAAAATCCAGGTAGATTGCTCCATTTAACGATGGTGGCAGTTCATACGGGCCTATCATTTCACCGTTTATGATCCCAGTTCACAAATTAATTTTGAACTGGGGTTGAGACCTATCTTCCCGTATAGTGTAGGGATTCTCTAGTTCCCAGTAATGCAGTTTATGCATGTTTAAGTAGCCAACTTTTCGGCACGTAGACTCATCGCTTAAAAATTTTGTCGACATAATCCCAATCTTGGTTAATGTTACGAAGCATTGTGCGACAAAACTCTACTCTTCGCGGGTAATCAGCAGGTTGTAAAGTTTGCACACGCTTCACATTATATGAGTACAATTCATTTTTAAAATGTGGTGCGCTGTGCTTTTTGCAATGCCAGTTCTCCATGCTATTTTTCGCAAGGAAGTTGAGGGGGTCAGCATCCACTTCAGCTAACACCTCTTCATCTACATCCAATCGAGTTCTGCCTTGACCACTACCACTTCCTGGTATCCGTAATATTTGTAAGGTAACTTATTATAATTGACTTTTATTTCAATAAAATCCTAAATTGCTACCTTCGTGAATTTAAATTACCATAAAAATTAAATAAAAAGGAATGTAAAACTGTAATACCATTTTTAAATTAACATTAACTAAGCAATCTACCCAAAAAAGTTAGTCAAACAGGCATTCCACCCTAGCTTGTTTTTTAACAGACCGAGAAGCTCTTCCATCGGTAACCCTACCACAACACCTACTTCTTCAGAAAACCTTTCACTTACACAAGGAGACTCTAAAGAACCATGCAAGTTTCCAAATGAAACAAACAACCCTTGCCTGCCTCAATGGCAATGAGTACCTAGTGCGAGCCATCACAAAAAGAGGAAAATGGTTCAAAGCCCCTCTCCTGAAGCAGTTACAACTAGTAATAGATTTAGTAAACTGCTATAGATCTCACTGAAGAAAATGAAGAGCCAAAAGTAAAGAAACCAAATAAACCCCAACCGATTATTCTCTATGGTGTAGAAGATGTCAAAAAACTGACAGAACTTCTGGAAACAGTTGCGGAAAGGACTCAATTTACCTCTAAGATAATTAACTAAAACCAACTAAGAATCAGTTGTCCAGAATTGGATGTATACAAAAGACTAATCTCACTTATTCGTGAAAAGGGAGTTATCGGCCATACCTTTAACAGAAAGGATCAGGAACCTTATAGAATTGTCATCTGAAATCTACACCACTCTACACCTCACGTGGCCATTGTAGAAGCTATAGAAAGTACTGGCAATAAAGTAAGAGGTGAAATAGTAAATGCAAGATATGGGCCAGATAAAAAACCCAACTCAACATTCTTTATGAATGTAGAACCTGGACCAAACAATAACACTGTAAAGGACATAAAACATATTTATTATCATCAAACGGTGTTAATAGAAGACCCAAAAAGGAAAAAGACAATATTACAATGTCAGAGGTGCCAGCAGCACTCCAAAAACTATTGCATGCGTCCCTTCCGCTGCGTCAAATGTGCTAAATCGCATAAGACATCAGACTGCCCCAAACGCGACCGCAGTACCCCGGCTGAGTGTGCATTGTGTCATGGACCGCATCCAGCAAATTATAAGGGTTGTGAAGTTTATCAAGAGATTCTCTCGAGGAAGGCTACTGCATCAATCCCGCTTAAAGAAAAGATACAACGAAAATTGACAAAACAAACACAGACAAAAATAATATAGTGTAAACCCAAGCATGGCCGACTGCCACAGCGAGAACACAGTAGACAAGAAACAACCAACATCAATGACCAAACAAAGAAAAACAATCAGCACAGTGCCAAAAACATAGAAGGAAACGTCGAACTTGATCATATATCTACAATAGAAAAAATACTAATAGCACGATCACAATAATTTGAAATACTCCTACAACATATGAGTACACTGGATACAAATGGATTAGCTCCCAATAAAGACGACGTCAAAATTTTTCTAAACGAACATAAAGTTGATATCTTATTAATTTCTGAAGCCCACTACACAAGCTCTTCGTATGTGAGAATTCAAAGTTATTGTACTTATATATTATACTGCAAATCACCCCGACGGGACAGGACACGCAGGTACTGCTATTGTAAGGCAAACGCTACACGCAAGATCCATATTGTGATCCGTCAATATACAGAGTGTAATCGTTAAGTGTGCACAGGGGATTATTCCGAAACTATGAGAGATATCAAAAAACTTAATGATAACGAAAGTATGTTATCTAATGAGTAAAATGGCATCAATAACTTTTTAAAAATCAAACGAGAAGTATCCAAAATTTTGACATTAAACACTCCCATACATTTAGTATGAGATTAGTAGAAAGGTTTTAGTTTCCTTGTTTTAAGTGGTGTAGTATTCATTTTACGTCAATCATATTTTATGATTACGTATGATATGATAATTATGATCTTCAAGTAGATACACGTGTAGATTAATAAGGTATCTTACCAAAATACCAAAAAAAGTAACTTTTTGTTATTAGTTCTAAATTTAAAATTCCGACCCGCGATCAAGATTTTTTTTACATGTGTATCTACTTGAAAATCATAATTATCATGTCATATGTAATCATAAAATATGATTAAGGTAAAATTAATACTAGACCACTTAAAACAAGGAAACAAAAACCTTTCTACTACTAAATGTATGGGAGTGTTTAATGTCAAAATTTTGAATACTCCTCGTTTGATTTTTAAAAAGTTATTGATGCCCTTTTTCATATTAGATAACGTACTTTCGTTTTGAGTTTTTTGATATCTCATAGTTTCGGAATAATCGCCTGTGCACACTTAACGATTACACCCTGTATACTGACGGATCACGATAATTATTGACGTGTAGTGTGTGTATTGTATTGAAGGATCACAATATTTATCGCTGGATTTCTGGAAATCTGATCCTGATCCCAGATCCTAGATCGTGATATTTATTTTGCGTGTAGTGTAGTGTTGCGCGTCAATATTTATCGTGTCAGCCAGTGTTGCCAAATATGAGCTAACTCAAATCGCCAAATTTTGCCTACCGAGTAGCCTAAATCGCCTAATATTTTTTATTTTGACTAGTAGCCTAATTCGCCTAATATTTTGAGCTAAGTAGTTTATATTAAGCCCAGATATAGAAGACACATAAAAAAAGACAATGTAAAGCAAAAACATTTACTATTTAAATATTATTTACCTTACCTTTACTTTAGTATTTTTTTATTTTGTAAGAAAAAAAATTAAGTAACTACAATGGTTAGCATAAAATAAAAAGTGTTTATTTATTTGTCCTTAAAAACGTGTTGCTCTTTGCGAAATTTAACGAATATTTGTCTTTTACGTAAATAGTTTACGTAAATAGAGTATTTTAGCGTACTTTATTGGTGTCGTAGATTAAAAATTACGCCTAGGTACATGAAAAAGAGGACAATACACTATTTTAGAGTACGGGTGGCAATCCTAATCAAGTCTACGTCGTAGAATTTGACGCGATCCGTATTGATGGTGTAGGGTGTGCTGTGATCCAGCCCAAGATCCATCAATAAATATGGTGATAAATATCACAATATTTATTGACGTGTAGCGTTCGCCTAATACGCGACGACGCGAAATCCATGACAAGTGGGGATGCGTTCATAGAGAATGTATGATAAACAATGTGCCGGTACTATGTCGGAACGGTGGCTTCACTGATATATGTGAAGCAACCTTTATACGACACTACTTTATTTATTTATTTATTTTGCTGCCGTTCGCGTTCCAAAAGTGCGTCCCATCGTTTTGGGTGTAGTTGTTTGGTTAAAGTTTAACCCGTTTGAGTTGCAACCGAGCCACGGAATGATCAAGTTGTTTTTATAGGTGACACATTGAAACGCAGAATGTTTATTGCCATAATTTTAATTGACATACATCATATGGCATACAATTCAAAAAGCATAATAGCTTGTAGCAAAGTTTTAATTATGCATAAACATAATAGCGCAGAATTGTTGAAAGACATATTAATAAAAACCATAATCATTAAAATCTATATTATTGTTTGTCATATTTTTATTAAGCATACTTTATAACGCATAATTGTATTATTCATAATATTGTTAGACATACTCTTACAAAGCATAATTTATAAAAGTCATAGTTTTATAAAGCATAATTGTAAATGTCCATAAATTTATTTTCTATTATTACTACCTAAAATGTATACGTACGTTAAGCAGTAAGTTTGTGCTTAAAAAGTCAGTGACAGAAACGAATTGCGGCAAAACCGACTCCACGTAGTCTTGTCTGCCCTACGCTAAAGTGTAATTCAAGCCCGCGTAGGCGCGGAGGGGCGAGGCGGCCCGCGAGCTGAGGAGCAGGTGAGCGAAATCCATTTGCGACGATAAGCTCGCCTGGACCGCCGGAGCCGTGACAGAAAACATGCCTGCTGCAAGCTTGCCTGCATGCTACATGCTTGCCTGCATGCTGCATGCTGCATGCTTGCCTGCATGCTGCTTGCTTGCTTGCATGTTGCATGTTTGCCTACATGCTGCACGCTGGTTTGATATCATAATCATCAATAAATTTTATATCATTAGATTATTATAATATATTAAATCAAATGTACCAAATATAAGCTTAATGCAAAGGTTAATGGCTGTAAACAAAAAACATTATTAATTTAGAATAAGTAAATTAATATAATAAAATAGTATAATATAGTGCAATAACATTATGTAATAATTTAGTAATTAAACTTGTAGGTTTGAATGCTATTTGATTAATATGTTGACAATTATTTTATAAGTAAAATGGCAATAGTGGCCCCTCATGGTTGCTGTGCCCTTGCAGGGCGTCACTTGTACTTACTTTTTTTTGTAACATCTCTGTAAACCTGTGACTTGCAATAAACATTTGAAATTGAAATTGAAGCTTTTTGAAATTATGGTTAATAAAATAAGTGTAAGAGTTTTGTCAGTTATTCTTATTGCATGTATGCTTTTTGAATATTATGTCTTCTGAACATTATGGCAAATAAAAAATATACCTTTTGTTACTTATGCTTATCAAAATTATGCCTTTCTATGGTTATGCCTTTTCAATATTGGCCATTCATGTTATGCGTTATGAAGTTATGCTTTATTGACATATGGCAAGTGTTGATTATGGCCATTAACATGATGCATTGTCAGTTTATGGCGAAAAACTTTATTGCGTTTCAATAGGTAACCGTTTTTATAACCTCTTATGAAGTATTCATGTCCAAAACGAGAGAAAATTCTTCTTCTATCTCCATTTTTTTCCACTTTTATACCATATTTAACAAAATTAAGTAAAACAATACGAAACAACAAGCAGAATTTTTCAAGACGTTTTGATATAAATTACAAACTTTGACACTTTATAACAATGATATAAACGTCAAATAGCTGTCAGAGTGAAAAATAACCATCCAATTTGATGGTTGTTTGGTTGCTGCGCTCTGAGCCACAGAACGGATGAAACTACGCTCTGACAGCCATCAGAGTAAAATTTCACCAAGCCACGGAACGGTTAGAGCGCGCGCTGAAGTGCGCTCGAGTGCACTCGAGTGAAGCGACGGAACGCAGCTCAAGGCGTGGGTTTTCGCGCACCACGCCCAAAATTGCTCGTTCTGTCGCTATACGTACGGGCCTGCCACCTCCATCTGAAGCCAGGCATTATTGGCTGATTGTCCAGCAGGCGCTGTACAGCCCGAGTGAGAACTCGCGGGTCGCGAGGCTGAACTGCGGTGGTGTGTTCAATCCCGTAAAGTCTAAGGGTGAGATTTATAGAGCGTGCTTACGAGAAACTTTGACTTTACTTATGGCGAACTTGGCTCAGTGCATACTAAGTACAAGCTTTGATTTCGAATTGATAGTCATACAAAAGTTGAGACTAGGCTGAGCTTAGTGTTCCATTTCAAGCATAACCTTCTTAATTGTTCTTTAATTTTAGAAGAAAATAAAATGATTTAAAAAGTACTTTTAACTTGTACTAAATTTAATCATTAATTTGAATCATTAACAGTTATAAATTATAATATTTTCATAAACTTAATTAAAATAAGTCAGAAACTTTTTGTCGGTGTTGGCTAACATATTTTTTGAAACGGAACGCACTGGCCCCTCTGACAGTGACATGACAACTGCAGTCTGTCAAGTCAAATAAATTGGCTTTTGGGCGTTGTTTCTTACGATCCGTACGATCCATAACAAATGTTTAGTCAATTGTCTCGTATAATTAAATCAATTTGCTATGAAATACAATAACTATCCTTAAATTAAAATCAATTAATTGAAGAGATACTGTTTTGACAGAAAGATATCTTGTTTTGACAGAAAGATAACCCGTAAAATTTAAAAAGGCACGGAAACGCCGTAGAGCTGTTGACGTAGTGTGCTATTATTCACGTTCGGTTAATATCCTGACTTAACCTGTGCTAAGTCTGTGCTGAGCCAGCGTTGAAGCGTTGATTATAAATTCCAATTTTGTCTTAGCTTGCTAGATAAGTCTGAGTAAAGTGTAAGTACGATCTATAGATCTCAGCCTTAGTGCCTTTCGGAGGCATTTCCATGGGTCATGCTGTAACACAGCACAGTACCATATTAACGTATTCGCGAACATTAAATGGATGGAAAGGCATCTTATTTATTGATTTATTTATCGAGACAACAACAGCCATACTTAACCTATAATATAACAAACTAACTTATACTTAAATATATTCGGCCAAAAAGTGGTCCATAAAGAAATTAACAAAACGCCCATACCGGCAACTAATTAGTTAAGATTACATGCTAGGAAACTTACCACAATAAAAAAATATATGATTGTATTTATAAAACCCAAACCATCACTAGCAGCATTTTGGCAAAGAATCAAATACATAATGATAAAATACACATACACACACCTATTTATTTAATTTAATTACATGTTGGCTTACAGAGTTTCGTCCAAAACACCAACATGTTAAAACATATCAGAAATACAGAATAAATAGATTAAATAACTTACACACTACAAAAAAATAATATAAAATTAAATTAAATAATGTGCAAAAAATACAAAAATAATTATAAATCATTAAATAGTCATCTTAATTAAAATTCATAATAAATCTACCTACATGTCAGAGAAAATTCAATAAATAAAAAATAAAAAAACAGGAAATTAATTCACAAAAATCAAATCAATAAGGAATTAATGCTTAAAAATTGTTGTGTAATGTTTGCTAACTGCATAACGTTGTCAAAAAATAGGTCGGCTTTGTCATTTTGAGCGAGAATTTCCCCGATCAAGCAAAGTGCACGCACTGTGGGAGCTTGCGCAGCATGTGCGGTGCGCGTGACCGGCCGCCGGGCCATTAGGCGCGGCTGCCGGCGCGGCGCTACCAGGCCCGCGCCATCACTCGAGGTGCGCGGCACTAAAATGCTAAACTTCTCTAGCAATATATATACAATATATATATAAGTAGGTACATATAAATATATATAATACATATAAAATATAATTAAAGTTACAGAAAATACGCAAACACACAAACTACAAATTCATAAACTAGTGTATATATTATCTATATTACGAGTAATAAAAATCAATTGCCGAAATATTTGTACGCGCATCACTTCAGAACGGCTGCACCTATTTGGCTAATTCTTTTTTCGTGTGTTCGCAATTTTGTCAGGTCAAGGATAGTGTGAAAAATTGTTTTTTGTAATTCGTTATATGATACAGGCTGTTTTGTTCACACAGACAATTCACGGGCAGACACTAGTATACTATAAAAAACCTTTGGAATGTATTTCATCTCATCATTACCTCTGTTTCTGTAAAAACTAAGTATTCTAGGTTTATTAGATCACTCTTTTGCGAATATACAATTTGTACACCGTGCCAGATATTTTTAAATAAACTAAACATTTTAAGTTGATTAAGTTTATAAACTTTTATATATGTTAGACTTTGCATTTGTTTATTTTGCAGTCATTTGTGAAGAATGTAACATCAAGAGTATCAGGTCTGCTGCCTGCTACAATCACCAAGTGGTTCAGTAGCCCAAGCTCATCAAATGCAAATGGATCTGCAGCTGCAGCCGATGCCACTGATTCATCTACTGAAGATGAAGCTCCAGAGAGCCCTATTAGGACTGAACCACCATCGAAACGTATGAGATTCAGCTCACCAGGAAAATATAATCATTTTGGACCTACAGATGTAAGATATGCTTATTTTCAAATATTTTGCACTTTTACAATAATAATATGAGGACATTCTTGAAATATATAATTTGAAAGTCAATATCTGTTTTTATTATTACAGATTAGTTGTGTTTCAAGCAACATGGACACCTTAGAACAGTGTGCCCCATATACCAGCTCAGTGCAGTCTCCACCAGGTGGCACTACTTTCAGGCGAGAAACTAACTTTGTGTCAACTCCCATAAGATCTCCCAATGCAGAAACCACTATTGATAAAAATGAAAGGGAGAGCACTGTGATTAAGTCACAACATTCTCTGTCCAGTGCAGGCCCATCAATTGCTACAAAGCGAAAGTCAATTTTTGAACATACAAATGAAGAAGATTCTATAAGAGCTTGTGGTAAGTTTTATTTATTTTATGTTGAATAAAGAAGTTTATAATAACCATTGTAATGTAAATTTTTGGTTAAATTTATATTTTTTAGCAAGAACAGCAAGCAATGTCTATGTGGATCCTAAAGCTCCGTGCTTCAAGCCAGGTTTATTTTGTTCTCCCTTCTATCCTGGACGAACTATTTATGGAGGTGCTGCTTCTATGTATATTAACCAACCAAATATTAAACATAGAAAAGTTGGTTTGGTTAATGAATCTAACAGCAATGATAATACTACAATGAGTCACTCTGCTCGACGCGTCATGGACCTATTGGAGAACTACTCATCACCACTTACGGAAGCAAAAAGAATATCTCAATATATACGGAGTCCCAATAATGATAGTTTATGCAGTACCATTAGCGGATCCCCTTATAGTCCAAAAGTGATGTGTAAGTATTATATAGCTTGTATGTATTTATTTAGACTTATTAAACTGTTAATAGTGTCGCGTAGCGGTGCTGATGAACCACCTGCCACGCTGAGCACATGTGCAATCGCTATTTGGTGAAAAGTGGACTATGGCAGAGGACTGCGGTCCTCATTGCCTGGTCTCTGATTAACCCTTCGGGGATAATAGTCTTGATTATATGTATGTATGTAATAATCTGTTTGTGTGAATAGTCAGAAATTAATAAGATATCTTATATTGTGTAGCATACAAGACACAAGAGCTTCATGTGCCTAGTATCGCAAAAATTCTGCGATTGAAACAGAGATCGCGGATAATGGATACAACAAATGCAGCGAGACAGATAATAGCATCACATAGCAGCACTTTAGATTACAAACCTTATCCAACTGCCAATAAACAGAAGTAAGTGAACTCTATAAATTTGCCCTTATTAATTTTTATGCAGTTTAATTTTGATATTGCGTACGTGCGTGCGTTGAAGTAAAATGTAGTTCATGCACTAATGTGCAAAATAATTGCAGTGAGTTATTAAAAAAACTACTCAAAGTTACTTTTAAAATTTCATGTTCTATACCACCATTCGCCAAAAACTAATAACGTACCATTGTAATGGTGTAAAATGATTGCAGATATTTTAATGCACTTTTTTATCATAAATGTATGTATATCATTGTTCCAGTGATGAAAACGAAAAAGACACCAGCAGCAAATTTACGACTAAAGTAAAATCTAGATTGACGAGGCCTCAACGTGGAGAAAGTGATGTGGATGGTCAGATAGTGGCACCAATAAATTTGCCCACAGCTGTCTTACAAATTGATAAACATAACATGCCCAAGTTTTCATTTGGAATTCCATCTTCAAATGCTGCATTCTGTAATGCACCTGTAAAGTCACTTTTCACTCCCATACCAGTGATTACGCAAGTTCCAGAATCCTTGAACAAAATAAAGGAAAAAGTATTGAGTGAGCCTGCCTTAAGTAAGCCTGAATTAACTATACCTGCAACAGTAACTAGTAATGATTCTTACAAATTCTCAAGTCCTGTCAGATTAACTGATGAAAACTCACTGGTCTCTTCCACTCCCCCTAAGTTCAAATTTGGTAGTCCTGATCGTGGAGTTGACAAACCCGCAGTAGTCGAGAAGAGAGATGACGATTCTTCTTGTGTTGTAGGTACTACTAAAGATACTGAAATGATATCTGTAACCAAACCTAAAGACCAGCAATGCCCTGATAGTTGGATGTTAAACAACTGTGAAACAAATCAAGCTACAAAAGGTATTACAAAATCATCTAAATGCTCCATATGTAAGTTGGCAGATAGTCAGTCACATTGTGATAAATGTGTGAAATGTGAAAAGGTACAATTGAATAATAACACCAAGTTTCCTTCAGTACAATCAGAGGCTGATGCATCCAAATGGAAATGTGAAGATTGCTGGGTTAGCAATAAAGACGTTGAGACATGTGTCTGCTGTGGTGGGAGAAAACCTAAGAGCGCTGCAGTTAGCTCGTCACCTGCCGTCAAACCTATCACTACCGACGAATGGAAATGTGATGACTGCTGGATTAAAAACAAAAGCAATGCTAACAATTGTGCCGCTTGTGGCGGATCCAAACCTGGCGCAAATTCAACAATTAGTATCGCAGTTCCTGATAATGAATGGAAGTGTGATGACTGCTGGGTTAAAAACAAAAGCAGTGCTGATAAGTGTGTTGCTTGTGGTGGATCCAAACCTGGAATAAAGCAAACTGGTACGATCGCAGCTTCAGACAGTGAATGGAAGTGTGACGACTGCTGGGTTAAAAATAAAAGCAGTGCTGAAAAGTGTGTCGCTTGTGGGGGATCTAAACCTGGGGCAAAGTCAACGGCTGCCTCTACTTTACCCTCAAATAATTTTGGATCAACTCTTTGGAAGAAAGATAATAATTTGAATAGCACCCCTCAATCACAAAAGGATTGGGAATGCCAGAGTTGCCTTGTGAGAAACGAATATAACAGATCTACATGTATATGCTGTGAAGCAGGTAAACCTGGCTCAATACCGGAATCGGCGTTGAAATTTAAATTTGGTATAACTCCAAATACCAGCTTTAAATTTGGTATCGATGTTAAAACAGATGAAAGCAAATCATCCAGATCAGCGGACGACATGCCTGCCGAAGTCCCGAAAAAACCAGAAGAATCTGAAACAAATAACAATACTCTTCCAAAGACACCTTCATTTTCGTTTGGTATAATGCCTAAGAAAATTGGAGACCTAACAGGTACTCCCAAAGATACCAACACTAATGAAGCCTCAAAAATGAATTTCAATTTTGGTATGCCGAAAACGCAGGCTTCTAGTAAACCAGTTACTACTCCTGTATTTGGATTTACGAACAAACTACCAGAGCCCGCAGCAAAGACCACTGATGAAGATGAAAAGCTGCAAGAAGTACCAAAAGTTGAATTTACACTTCCACCACCAAAAGCGACAAGTAACCCATTGAATGTTATGTTCGGGTCACAGACGAACGTTCTAGCCAATATGGATAAACCACTTCCTCCACTCGCCGCTTTGCCGGCTCTAACAGCTATTTCACCAAAGAAGGCGCCTAAAAGTAGCCCCATAGCTGTTCAATCTAATGTGACTAGGCCACAAGCCACTCAGCCTCAGGCTAGTTTCACATTCACAAAGTCGCCAGTAAACATATTCGCTGCCCCTGCCGCTACCACTTCGGCATTCGTAGCACCCACACCGGCGTCCCCCGTGGCCGCGGTGCCATTGTTTCAGAGCCCTAAAACTAATAATACGCCAAAAATGTCAATGTTTCAAAAACCAGAAACTGCGACTACCTCAACCGTGTCGTTATTCCAAAAAACTGATACTAACACAACAACATCGCCGCCGTCGCTGGCTGCGACCGCGCCAATTTTCAGCTTTGGCAATAATGCCGCGCCTAGTGTAGCACCGCAACCAGAAAAGCCGAAATTTAATTTCACTTTCGGCAGCACCAGTCCTATGTTCAACAATTCGTTTGCGACACCTGCAACCGAGAGCAACACAAATAAGTTTGCAATTTCTGGTACCGGTTTAGTGTCAGGAGGAAAGGGTCTCGCCGGAGGCGGCACTTTAGCCGGTGGGAACGGTCTCACTGGTAACAAAATAGGAAGCAGCAACAATGATGTTCCAACAAATCCTATATCGACCAACAACGACATACAAGTTAGCGGCGGCTTATTCGGAGCGCCAACTCAAAAAGAAAACCTTTGGTCGACGCCGAGTAGCAATTCCAACAATTTGTTTGTCTCGAACGCTTCTAGCAATCCGTTGCAGAAGCCAGGCACGTTCACGTTTGGGACTTCGACGCCGTTTAACGCGAACAATGCGACGCCGGCGTTCGGTACCAACGCGCCGGCGACGCAGAGCATGTTTGGGTTGAACCAGAGCGCGGGCGCTGCGCCTATGTTCCTGACTCCAGTGCAAAGTCAGCCGGCGCCCAGTCTGTTCGGCGCCGGGCCGCCGGCCGCCAGCCCGGCGCCGGCGCTGGGCATGTTCGGCTCGCCGGGCGGCGCGCCGGCCTTCGCCCCCAGCTCCGCCATACCGACGTTCGAGGCACCACCGCTGGCAACCGCACCGTCCCCTGCATTCAACTTCGGCGCTAGCCAAGCAACAGGCGTCTTCGGATTCGGACAGGTAATTGTTGTAGCTAACAGCATTATTTCGCTTTAAATTATTATTATGAATTAATTACGTTAAAACAAAGAAATTAATAAGCTATTTTAAAAACATACTAAAATAAACCAAAACAATATAAAGTTTACACTGTTAACCGTAAAGAAAACAGCAAGCAATTTCATAAACAAGTGTCCGGCTACTTAGCAAGTCTTAGTATAATGTTGTCATCGCAATTCTAACACCCGTATTCACAAACATTACTTGTCTAAGGGTGGATTCGACCAAACTGGAATAAGACTTACTCCGAGATTAGTCTATACAAATTCGGCGCTTAATCTAGGTATAAGACCTTATTCCAGTTTGGTCGAATCCACCCTAAGCAAAGTAGATATGCTATGCGAAGTAAGACATTTCTCAGTGCGTTTCGTATGACAAGCCTGGCTACATTAGCTATGCGTTCATTTTAAGGGACGCATAGCGCCGGTGGCCACTCAAGTACTTTTTATGAATAGGTGTTTGAGACCCTGTGCGTCCGATCGGTATCATAGCATTTTGTCCAAGTCCCATTTGGTCCAAACGCATTAGTCACATTTTGTCCAAGTCGTGTTTTGTCCAAGTCGTATTTGGTCAAAGTCGTATTTGGTCAAAGTCGCATTTGGTCAAAGTCGCATTTGGGCAAGGTCGCATTTGGCCCAACTTTGAATAAAAGTATGCAGTTACTATTTAGATTAAAATCTATTTCCTAGCTATATTAGCACTATGGACATTTTAAAATTATGGTCATTTTTAGCATTAAAGACATTTTAGCACTTTGGACAACACACCCCAAAAGAGATTAAATAATGAGTAACTCAAAAGGGACAAGTTATGGACTTTAACTTAACCCGTGGAGCGCTCGACGCCTAGGAAAAAAAAAGCGCCTCAAGCGCTTCGCTATATAACAATGTTTTTTTTTTTTTGGTTTATCTTCAGAAATAACCTAATTACATAATTCCTGTATAATGTATCCATAAGTGTTACATATCAATGTAATCTGCATGAAATTTCCTATCGAAATATCATAAGCTTAGTAAAAAAATAAACTTACATGAGGGTCTGAGGTGATGATTGAATTATGATGAATGTTATCATCGCAGCGTACCTACACTTTCACACCTCAATACACATATTTCCCATACACTTTCACTCAAAACAACACTAACACCACAAAGTTCACTTATTCAAGTATTCACATTTAAAATTTCAGGCTTTGAAGTCACATATTAACTTAGTTATTCACAATAATATGCACCGCATAGGCAAATACCTAACAGCGGCCATCACCGAACTGAGTCCGCGAAATCTCGTTTTTTCGTTGTTTTCATTGTTATTAGTTACATTAGTTATTTGGTAATGAAATGTTATTTTATCAATAACTGTTTATGTAATCGACAAACTTACAAACTATTATTTATATTTCTTACTGAGGAAAAAACCTACTCGCCATACACGCTTACGAAAAAATCACACTTCAAAAGTTCATGACTTTTTTTACAAAGATAAACACTGATTCCATAATAACCATTATTTTACCACAATCTACACTCTTTTCCAAGTAATTAAATATATACTTTATATAAGATTACTCGCCGTTTTCGTCGAGAATTCATTTTTACCTACCTACTACAAAGTGAGTGACGCAACAACTGACAAAAAAAACGTTCGACTTTTTTATATAATTTTTCTGACTTCCGTTCCAAATTGTAGTCAAATGGTTCCTAAATAAAAGTTACTCCATACAAACCAAATAATAATTCAAGCTAAACGGAAACACCGCTAGTACCAATCGAAAAGCTAAAATTTGAACGCCAGTGGCGCGCTGTAAATCTGTTCTACCTTAAGAACACTTTGCGCACGTGCAAGAAAAAAAACATGTATCAAACCTGAGTACATTTGACGCTCGACGGGTTAAAAACGATTGAACTGATTTTGATTAAACTTGCACTGGTGTTCTGAAACCAAAATTGCTTGGACAAATTACGACTTGGACAAACCGCGATTTGGACAAATTGCGATTTGGACAAATTGCGATTTGGACAAATTGCGACTTGGACAAACTGCGATTTTGACAATTTAAAACGGTTTTTCAAAGTTAGACGAAATGCGACTTGGACAAAATGCTGTGATACCGTCCGAGCGCACTGTGAGACCTCTTAGTAATGTTTGTGAATATGGGTGTAATAGTCAATGAGTTTTATTAATTTCTAATAGCAGCAGCAACAGCAACAGCAGCAGCAGCAGCAGCACCACCAGCAGCAGCAGCCGCAGCAGGCGGGCGTGTACAGCTTCGGCGCGCCGCCCGCCGGCCAGCAGGTGCAGTTCAACATGGGCAGCGCGCCCAACACCACCATGCGCCGCGTGCGCAAGGCCGTGCGCCGGCACCCGCAGCGATGAGACTCGCTACCACCGACTGCTGTGAGTCACACTACTCTTCTTATTATAACATACATCGGCACCTGCAGCGATGAGACTCGCTACCACCGACTGCTGTGAGTCACACTACTCTTCTTATTATAACATACATCGGCACCCGCAGCGATGAGACTCGCTACCACCGACTGCTGTGAGTCACACTACTCTTCTTATTATAACATACATCGGCACCCGCAGCGATGAGACTCGCTACCACCGACTGCTGTGAGTCACACTACTCTTCTTATTATAACATACATCGGCACCCGCAGCGATGAGACTCGCTACCACCGACTGCTGTGAGTCACACTACTCTTCTTATTATAACATACATCGGCACCCGCAGCGATGAGACTCGCTACCACCGACTGCTGTGAGTCACACTACTCTTCTTATTATAACATACATCGGCACCCGCAGCGATGAGACTCGCTACCACCGACTGCTGTGAGTCACACTACTCTTCTTATTATAACATACATCGGCACCCGCAGCGATGAGACTCGCTACCACCGACTGCTGTGAGTCACACTACTCTTCTTATTATAACATACATCGGCACCCGCAGCGATGAGACTCGCTACCACCGACTGCTGTGAGTCACACTACTCTTCTTATTATAACATACATCGGCACCCGCAGCGATGAGACTCGCTACCACCGACTGCTGTGAGTCACACTACTCTTCTTATTATAACATACATCGGCACCCGCAGCGATGAGACTCGCTACCACCGACTGCTGTGAGTCACACTACTCTTCTTATTATAACATACATCGGCACCCGCAGCGATGAGACTCGCTACCACCGACTGCTGTGAGTCACACTACTCTTCTTATTATAACATACATCGGCACCCGCAGCGATGAGACTCGCTACCACCGACTGCTGTGAGTCACACTACTCTTCTTATTATAACATACATCGGCACCCGCAGCGATGAGACTCGCTACCACCGACTGCTGTGAGTCACACTACTCTTCTTATTATAACATACATCGGCACCCGCAGCGATGAGACTCGCTACCACCGACTGCTGTGAGTCACACTACTCTTCTTATTATAACATACATCGGCACCCGCAGCGATGAGACTCGCTACCACCGACTGCTGTGAGTCACACTACTCTTCTTATTATAACATACATCGGCACCCGCAGCGATGAGACTCGCTACCACCGACTGCTGTGAGTCACACTACTCTTCTTATTATAACATACATCGGCACCCGCAGCGATGAGACTCGCTATCACCGACTGCTGTGAGTCACACTACTCTTATTATAACGTACATCAGCACCCGCAGCGATGAGACTCGCTACCACCGACTGCTGTGAGTCACACTACTCTTCTTATTATAACATACATCGGCACCCGCAGCGATGAGACTCGCTACGACTGATTGCTGTGAGTCACACTACTCTTGTTATAACATACATACACCACACATACATTCGAGAACGTTCACGGTAAACCACTTTTAGGACTTCTTGGCGGGAAAGTGAAGCGTCATGTCTGCAGTTTTGTTTTATTTTCTTTAATTTTTGTTTTGTCGGATATTAATGTTAAATAATGGTGGATTGTTTACTGTTAAGTGTTCGTGAACGTGCATGAATGTTGGCAAATAAAACAAAACAGTGCAACATCACTTTTCAAATTCTCTCAAGAAGTCCATGTGAGATCTCAATCTCTCACAGCTTTATTGAATCTCAGGGGTTTGAGGGAATATCATTTACCATTAAACGTTAATTATCACTCATTATCATATACTTTATGCAAAAAAAATATTCACTTTAACCCATTATAGACTGAGTTTTTATGTAGTGTCAGATTTTCGTTTTTTTTAAATGTGTTGTTGATTATGGTCTACTCAACAATATACAAGCATTTAAAAATTGATGTAAGGCTTAGTTTACACAACAAATTATGGTACCATATGGTACCGCTAGCCTCTTAACATGTCGATTATTCAAAATATAACTTTGACCTTTATAAATAGTAAAGTACATCCATCCACAAGAACAGGTATTAAAAAAACAGAGTTTGGAAAAAAATATTTTTATTATTTTTGAGACAATTAAGTATGAAAATGGTCATTACATGCAGCACATAGTCCTAGATCACATTTCATGCACGCCAACTAGTTCGGGCTTTGCAGTTTTCTACAGCACATCTATGGCAGCTCGAAGAAAAAACAAGCAGGTGATCACGGCCTTCGAACCTCATGTTATAACTGACCCGATTGTCAGTACGAGAATGCTTCGTAGATTTTGGCCATCCTCCGCTAAGAGGAAGGTTTTGGAATCGAGTCAGATATAAACAACGCAGCATATCTATTTGATTGATCAACCAACAAATTGATTTCTGTTTCTCCCCAAAACAACTCGATCATTTCTACAGGAGATTTTTCCCTGTACTTAGAGTAATCTCCTTCAGGAAATGTTGAGGCAACTCCTTCGATTGATCCTCTTTCACCCAGGTACGTGAGGGTAGTTTTGTTTTCTTTCGTACTGGTTCATCGATATACGAACTATCTAAATCTTCGCCGGAGGAACTAGAGCTTGATGACTTAGCCCTGGAACTGCTAGCATTGATGCGTCCACGTCCACTAATACGGCTGACATACGACCACGTCCAGCAATACTAGACGCACGTCGTTCATGCAGAAATCCTCCCGCGAGTTTCCAGTTGTAGTGAAAATACGTAACGTGTTTTCTCACGACGACATGTACGATGTGGTCGTGAGTTGTTTGTCGTCAATATTACCTCACAAGAGGCACTGAGCTGTCGACCACTGAGGTTATTTATCAATGCACCAGTGTATTCCTCTCCTTTCACTCAACTTAAAACAATAATTGTCAAAATCGAATTTTCTACAAATAGGCCACACCTCCTTGCTCCAATTACACTAATTAGCGTGCATCTAACACATCACGCGTCTACGTACAGCGACCATATAAAATGCGCTAAAAAATGGTCCCGTTTGGTACCACTAGTCTATAATGGGTTAATATCTTACTTGACACTGGCTAAATGTGCTGACCGCACGAAGCCATTATTTAAGAGAAAAAAAAACACTTTTTGGCGATATTTGCTTGCGCTCCATTCTGACGGGCGTGTACGTACAGTAGCGTGCGCGTGTGATATAGAGAGAGTGTGCACGCGAAAAGTGATCGAGTAAGGGAAATTATGCGACTGTACATACTCGTACTTACTTACATACATAAATGCATACATACACTGACGACTTATTATCCATTGCGAGTTGATTAAACAATAGGCAATGTGGACCGCAAGACAGCTGTAAGTCACACAACTCTATTATACACACATTCACTGGTAACTATTAACCCCATAGAGTTAGACAATAGGTTATGCAGACCGGTAGACTGCTGTAAGTCACACAACTCTTGTTTCATAGACTTACATACGCTGATGACTGGTATCCCCATAGAGTTAGAGAATAGGCAATGACGACCATAAACTCCTTGCACGGCCACAGTCCACGTTTCACCAAATTTTAAATGACAACGGCACTTGGACTTAGTCGATAAATGTCTAATTCTTAAAATGCCCAAGCTTCAAAAAGGACTAATTCGCTAAAAACCTAGTTCTGAAAATCAGTGCGGGGCAGTGGTCCAACTGCTCTGTCCAACTAGTTGGACCATGGGTCTTTACTAGAGGCAGTTGTCCAACTTTAAAAATAGTTGGACCACAGCACCTTTTGAGAGTTCCGTGGTCCAATTCATTTAAAAAATATCATGCCAACCCTAAAAACCTCAAACTGAAACTTTATGTGTGCATGGTACAGGTTTACTGTTATATTGAATCTTTTTGCAGTAAATAGGTAGGTACTGGCTGGCTGTTATCAATTATAATACTTACTAATGGCTACTTGACAGTTCTCGGAAAAGTATTTTAAAAATTACAAACGCTTATTAGATACCTCTTACAATATTTTTTTTCTCGAAATAGCTTTATTTAAACAAAAAAAAACCATATTTTTCTTTATTAATTTCATATTTCGCGCGAAAACGGTTGGTCACGTGACTTTTTTGCCCTGTGACGTCACATTTTGCTAAACAAAGAAATCTTATCTTGAAACCTGACAGATTGTTTTTGTTTATTTTGTGAAATGTGACGTCACCAGACGTCACACGAAGCTCAATTACGGCCGCCCGTGTTTGGGGTCTTGTACTTCACAGGTAAAAAATAGCACGGCCGCCCGTGTTTGGGGTCTTGTACTCCACAGGTAAAAAATCGAAAATTTATTTTGTAAAAATAAAATATTTACAAATTATCTTGATAAAAAAATGATTGGATAATTATCGTTAAATTATAAAGTACCATATCCGACATATTTCATTGTTTGTTACAACTGTCAAATAGCCAATTGTGTCAATTTGTGTTAGTAAGGTCCTTCAAACGAGGCGTGAAGAAGCACTTTGTAGGCCGGCAGAGTGAGGATGACTGATGCTACGTCTCTTACGCTGCACCAGTTGTCCTCGCGCCTGGACCTCATTTCCACTTAACATCAGGTGGAGTGGGGTCATTTGCCGGGCTTAGTATTAAAAAAAAAAAGTAAAGATTGTAAAACTTAGATTGAGATAAAACCGCACTGAAATTACAAATACAATATTTAAGAAAATAATGGATGAAAAGGTTGCGTTTGTTTCTGTGGAAAGAAAAGGTGGAACGGTGATGCTACGGGATTGTCGGCAATACTATAAAGTTCGCACAATAATTATAAAGTTGAAGTAAGAGTACCTATAAATTTATTCCAAAAAGTTCAACTTTTAAAATAAATTACAAAGTTGAAATAATTGGAGTTTTTTGTCCAATTAGTTCACCTAGTTGAACTACCAGTTTAACTTTGTGGAATGTGTGATAAAGTTGCCGTTTGGGTTTTTTAGGGTTGGCAAGATATATTTTAAATGAATTGGACCACGGAACTCTCAAAAGGTGCTGTGGTCCAACTATTTTTAAAGTTGGACAACTGCCCCTAGTAAAGACCCATGGTCCAACTAGTAGGACAGAGCAGTTGGACCACTGCCCCGCACTGCTGAAAATAACCTATTTCTTATAAAGACCAATTCTTAAAAATACCAATTCTTGAAAGGACCAAT
The DNA here is from genome assembly GCA_963921215.1 of Scoparia ambigualis. Lineage (NCBI taxonomy): Eukaryota > Metazoa > Arthropoda > Insecta > Lepidoptera > Crambidae > Scoparia > Scoparia ambigualis. Next base: position 10,503,575 of record OY992501.1, read on the forward strand.
TCTTTAAAAGGCCAATTCTTAAAAAGGCCAATTCTTAAAAAGACATTTTTTTCACAGCGGTAATCTAACCCGCGATCGTCTGCGTTGCAGGCTGGTATTTGACCACCGCGCCACAGAGATCACGGTGTCTGTATAGTAATGTGAAAGTAAATCTATCTATTTGTTATCTCTTCACGCTAAAACCGCTGAACTAATTTAGATGAAATTTGGTATGGAGATAGTTTGAGACCCTGCGAAGGATATAAGTAAGAAAGCTAGCCTATAAAAAAATGTTGCAAGATTAACTAAAATCAAGAAACAATAAGAAACAATTTTTCAACACAATTCTTTAAGGTAAATTGCAACAATTACAATTATGTATAACCCCACCCCATAATAAGTACCGACCCCCCTTAATATAAATTGTCATTTTCGGAATTTGTCACTTTCGGAATTTGTCACTTTCGGAATTTGTCATTTTCGGAATTTGACATTTTGGAATATGACATTTTCGGAATTTTACCTGTTCGGAATTTGGCATTTTCCGAAATTGTCTATTTTGGAATAGACGTTTTAGGAAGTTGTCGTTTTCGGAACTTGTCATTTTAGGAAGTTGACGTTCTCAGCCTGAGGGTGTCAGTCATACAAAAATGTCCAGAGGTCCCTGTTGTTAAATTAGTAACACATGTTGACTCAATCTGTCAAGCTACAGATCCATGTTTTTTTTTAGGTGCGGTCTACAGTACAGTACACACACACACCCCCCCACACACACACACACACACACACACACACACACACACACACACACACACACACACACACACGCCAGCAGATCCACATCGACCTTTCCAAATTTCTTCAAGCGATATTGATCCTTATACTTATCATAAAGTATACAAATCATAAAATTTACGTAAACTTTCGAAAATAATTTTGTAGTACGTCCACCTGTCTTTACTTACCTATAGACAAGTTTTGAGGTAGTCAACTTTACACCATGTCTTCTTCTTCTTATGGTGCCTCTCTAAAGGGCCTCACACACTATCAGTTTGCCGGCAGGTATCAGCCTACGGTAGTACAACGCACGGCGGCGGCTAGTACTGACAGGCTGATACCTGCTGGCGAACTGATCGTGTGTGTGGGGCCCTTAACAGTGAAGGCAGCTCTGCATATTTGGACCTGTTTCTGGCAAGGCGAAAAAATTCAGCGGCATACGCTATTCCCGTCCACTCCCGAATGTACTTACACCATGTAGAGGTATCCATATTAAAATGAACGGTGGTAAAATAAATTAAAAAATAAATAAAAAGACATGTCCCTATGCTCGTTATACACACCGGGTTCGTGCGCTTACGTTATAACTTATAACTCATTGTTTGACGTTGCAGCGCCGCTCCAGCCAGCGCCGCGCCAGCTGTCACCGCGGGTCAACCGCTAGGAAGACGAAAACCCTCAACCTGTGCTACTTTTAAGTTTAGCTAATAGTTAGTTTAAATCATTGACAGGTTTTATTTGTTGCGACATTACTGTCCAGTTTCGTTCAGTCCAGTACCGGTGATTTGTCAAGCATATTAAATATTTGATGCAGTGATTATTTAATATTTAACTATCTTGTCAGTTACAGTAAGTTGGTTTACAATACTTAAGTTAGGAATTTTCAAACCGTGACCCTGTGAGTTCTAAAAACGTACCTTTGAACAAATTCAAATCAACCTTTTTATTTTCAAATTGTCTGTCTGTGGTAGTGATGACTTGAATGTATTATATAATGTATTTTTTATTTAATAACTCTTGTTTTTTGTGGCAAAACATGAAAATTTTATTATTCTGACGTTTATTATTATTATTCTCTTTATTTAACATATTATCTTAAGTATTTTTTTTGACAATATTATATATAAAAGAATAACATTTACAATATAAAATATTATAAAAAAACTTAACTTATTATTATTATTACTGTTTGTGTTTCTATAGCTTCAATTACTCGGCTGCTTAGAAAGAGTTTATGTGGATTGTTAAGTGATGCCGTTTTTGACAACTTATTAGGCCTATTACATCTCGACTGTGATTTTTGCGTAAAATGGCTAATTTTGGCGTTCTTGATCTCAGAAACAAAAATACAATAACAAGTTTTACTTATTGAAAATAGTGTAGATAGCTATTGGCATAGCGTGTAGCGGCCTCGCTTTTTGTAAATTTTTCTTAACTTTTTAATTAAACCCAAAATTGCAGAGAAAGATTTGCATAAAATGCGCGATGACTCCTTTTTGAGCTCCTAGATTGAACTACTGTTCTTAACAAATGAAATAAAAAAAATTGAATGTTATCTCTTAAACAAAGTTAGTCTGAAAGGGGGTAACTAAGCCGCGGACAACTGAAAGTGCTACTATTAACTGTTATATTGCAAATATAAACTTTGCGAAAAACATTCATATTTTATGCATATTCATATTTTAAAAATGTACAACCTTGAATAGGGGCGGGGCTAACGCCACATGTTAACCGGCAATGAACTTAATTAACTCAAATCTGTCTCTCTCTCAAAACAGCTGACCGCCAGGGCTACCACAGCGTCATTTCTTATGAAATTTTAAAATAGCTGTAAATCTAAAATTATCTATTTTTTATTTTATATTTCTATCTATAAGATAGATACACACTTAAAACGTCAGGTATTTTAAAAAGGACTCAACTCAATTCAGTAGTGTTGCATGTATCCTACATATTATATTTTTTTGTAGAAGTCTGCAATGTTCGAGATAAACCACATCGATAGGCTGTTCTGTGTTCGGACTTGTGGTTCAGGAATATTTATATACCATTATTTTTATATGGTTACAACCTCACAACCACATACTTTACATCTTATAATCTTAAAGTAAATAAAGCGTTGATTTGAATTGTTTAAGTGGTCTATTTCCAACACGTAACAAAAATACAAGTTATAATTTTTTTTTGTCTAAATGTGCAATGTGTCAACCATTATAATTTAAAAACCGAAAGTTGATTACAATTGAAGATTATACCTAGTTTCTTACATATGACACTATACATAGAAATAAAGTAATATTCTTTTTAGTAGTAAAGGTGAACTATGATGCCTTTATAGCATTCAGCGGTGACGCTTATTACTAATAGACGTAACTAATTTCTTAAGAAATATCACATGATACTTTTAAAGATTTATGCGAATTCACTGCAACTGCTGTATTTGTAGAAATGGTTTGTAAAGCATTATATCTTATGCATACAGAAGTTATTACAAACAATAATATACCCCAATTAAATACTATTGAAAATGTGTAAGTTTAACATAATAATATTAATAATTGACTACATAGTGGGATATTTTATTCTTGTAATAAATTCGTTATACCTATTTGTTACTGAATTATTTCATAAGTGCTTTATTATATATATCTTACAAAGAATAGCTTTTCATAACTTACAAATGTGATTTTTATACAGTTTGGAAGCGAATAATACCATCTAGCAATAGAAGTTGCGTGAAAATATTGTTTTGATGTGGTTCTCTGGTAAAAGTTAAAATTATATTTGACGTTTTAACTTAAAAACTACCTACCGCCAGAGTATGAATGAACTTAATTGACCAAACTGCCCCATACATGATCATGTTAGCTCGAAATTCTTTTACCAGCACTGCTTACATGTGCTCTACGCCATTCTATCTGAAATAAAAAATGCGATATAGTTTGTTAGTAAACTGTTTCTGTCGAATCTGGAGTATCGGATCGACGTGTATTTTTTCACATCGCCAACGACAACCGTCTATTTGTGGTCCGGACAAATGCAAAGACTTATGCGGCATACTGAAATTAATGCAAGGGTTTGATATTTAATCACTTTTCCTGCACCTGTTTATGTCATTCTGTTCATTATTTTCGATATAATATATTTTTTCCTCAACGACGTTCTGTATATTTTGCATTGAACAAATAACGTAGAAAACGTTAAGGCAACCAAGAGGATTTTTTTATAAAAAAAATTATAAAGCGGTCAGGATTCTTATAAAAATGTTACTAATAATACATTATTGTTCGTAATAAACTCATAAACTTGTATTTTCTTATAAAATGGGCCAAAATTTTAGAAATAATTAGTAATCAATGAACTCATTTAAATCAATTACTTATGTTTGCTGTTATCATCGTTGAAGTCTTTGCAAACGATTGACAGTGAAGCTGTAAATAATTATGGCCCTATCTGGGTCGAATTGAGAAGCACATTAGTGGCATCAAATGTTACATTAATGTATAAAAAATAAATTAAATGAAGTAAGTATATTAAAAATATGAGGTCACTTAAATATTGACAAATAACAGCAAGACTGCATCCAATTCTGTAATTTTTTGTTTATTTTTTAGTAACATTTGTGATTATCTTTAGTTGGAAGTATTGGTTAAGGGCCTTAGGCAGTGAAAACGGAAAAATTGTCTGTTTTCTATTAGCTGTTATTCAAAATATATTAGATATTTCGCACTTAAATTTTGAATGTGTATTACAGAGCGTATGTGTGAGGGGATGAATGAAGCCAAAACACGATTGGAAACATTTGGCTCGATAGAAAAGAATCCTGAAGTTACATCTCAAATTTCATATAAATGGACATTACGACTGTGTTTTACAATAATAATTCCTATAAAATCATAAACACATAGTTGCTGATTTGGATTTTCAAAAAACTAAACATTTTTATTAACTTTTTGATAAAAAATGTGAATGGCGCTTACGAATTAAAGAAACAGACAGCGAACCGAAAGCGTGGCGAAGCGATTTCGTTTTGTAATACACTCGGCGTCAAAAAAATCGCACCTCTTAGAAAATCACTTTCAAATGTCATTTACTCTTGATATGCACATGCAGTCGCATTAATTATGATTTTATTTACAAGGTTACTTAATTAACTTAATAAAAAACATTACTTTTCATTATCAAATAAAACCTAATGCAACAAATAAAGTGTCACAAAAATTCGATGCAAATTTTGCTACCCGTGAGAGTTGCTAGTTGCGCTTCCTTTGTGGGTATAAAACGGTCAACACGGGTTCAATGTGGGTCATTCGCTATTCAACCGTTGAAGAGGACACACGCACAGATTTTGATGGATACCACAGCTGATAAAGCCGCTCAAGTGGTTGCACTACTGCAATCAGGGGTGCGGCAGTGTGATGTCGCCCGGCAACTGACCTGAGCCGTTATTCCGTTCGAAGAGTGTACCAGCGCTTCATAGAGACCGGTGGCTATATCCGCAGACACGGTTCGGGTAGACGTCGCTGCACTTCGGAAAGAGACGACCGGTTCGTTGTGTCGAACTCTTTGAGAAATCGTTTCTCCAACGCTGTTGAGTTGCAACAGCAGCTCCAGGCAGTTCGCAGACGCACCGTAAGCGTATCTACGGTTAGAAGAAGATTGAAGGAGAAGAAGATAGCGGCCCACAGAGCTGCTACGGGTCCAAAATTGACTGCAGCGCATCGGCGAGCCCGCTTGCAGTTTGCTCGTGACCACGTCGATTGGACCCTTGAGCAGTGGAGAGCTGTTCTCTTCTCAGACGAGACGCGAGTGTGTCTTTTCTGCAACGACCGACGGAGAAGAGTATACCGGAGGCAGGGTGAACGTTTCGCCCAAGCCTGCATCCAGGAGACGGTGGAATATGGTGGCGGATCCTGCATGTTCTGGGGCGGTATGTCTGCTGCCGGCAAAACCGACCTTGTCTGCGTCTCCCGGACTGGAGGTGCTCGCGGACAAGGGTCGCTGACTGCTCGCCGCTATGTCACTGAGGTCCTGGAAGTGCATGTGGTCCCCTTTGCCGAATCTTTTGGCGAGGGGTTCACATTAATGCACGACAACGCTCGCGCTCACACTGCAGGCATCGTGAGCGACTTCTTGCAGAGGTCCCAAATCTCTGTGATGCAGTGGCCAGCGCGAAGTCCGGATCTGAATCCTATAGAGCACCTCTGGGACCATCTTAAACGTAAGGTTCGATCTCGGGATCCAGCTCCTTCGACTCTACAGGAGCTCCAAGACGCGGTGATTGAAGAATGGGGGCTTATCCCTCAAGAAGAGCTCCTGAAGTTGGTGAGGTCCATGAGGGACCGTATGGAAGCCGTGATCAGGGCAAGGGGGGGTAACACTAGATTTTAAGTTAATTTTAAGACACTTTTTGTACATTTTTCTTTGTAAATTATCTGTTGTTAATTAGGACTTAATTAAGGATTTTTATTATTTTATTAATTTTAATGTTGTTTGTATAATTATAATTAAACAGAAAGTTAAATTTAATTGTTTTTTGATACTCCTTTTTGTTACCTTTCTAATGATACCCAACACTATCCTCTACATAAGGTTTAAGAATTTTTAAAGATGATTTTTAAAAGGTGCGATTTTTTTGACGCCGAGTGTATATGGAATCGTTTTGTTCTGGTCACATAGAAAAGCGAAAGCGAACCGATCCGGTGCCGATACCGTGGCGAACCGAAAGGCGTGTGACGCCATGACAAACGCAAGGCGAGCGCGTGAAGCGAGGCGTGAGCGAGATAGTTGTATTAACTGGCTTTGTATGCACGACGTCAAACGAAAAGCGAATGCGAGACGCGAAGCGAAGGCGATGCGTGATGGTTGTGTTTATTTACAAAAACAATCAAAGTATTCCGACACGTGGCTGTAATAGATACCGAAAAGTTTATAGAATGTATTTAAAAATACCCAATCATGTTATAATACACGTCACAATGACTATAAAAATACATGTTTGCCATCGATACAATCGCGTCATGGAGAGAATGCGGACCGAAGCTTCGGTTCGCATTCTCCACGAGTTCGGTTCGCTGCGCCTGGTTTGACGTCTCCGCTTCGGTTCGCATTCTCCACGTTTTCGGTTCGGTTCGGTTCGCTTGTATGTTTGACAATACCTTTACCGCGCATCCCGCCCCGCGCAACACCCTCGAGGCCCCGCGCAACATCCAAATGTTCGCTGACCGCACACAACAGTTTATAAGACCAATAGATGCAGTTCTAAAATGAGGCGGGATCATACATTCATGGCAATTGGTTTTTATTTAAATAGAAGTATCCGTGTCAGTTACTGTTAATCGAAGGTGTCAGTGCAGAAATCACTATATTCACTTAAAAACACTAACACAATGTGCCCGAATTAACACAGAACCTTAGGATTTGTAATTATATCGTTACATTGTAGACATCGTTACTTAGCAATTATAACACGAAAAATCTCCAACTTATGTCATTCAAAATTACATCAGTACATAAATTTTATTGACAATCAATATGCAAATTAGTAGTCGTTTAAACATAACGGTAACGTAATTGGTTATAAACGCACCTAGGTGAAATATAAATAAAATAAATAAATAAAAATGTATTTATTTCAGGTAAATCAAATACAATTAAGTTACCGGGGCTACCCCAAAAATTAGTCTGAGGACACTTGTGTGGGGAACGCCTCGCTCTTCCTACGTAAACATAACAGTTTCGAAATTACATATTACTATGTACCTCGCTCGTGATGTTGTATGTACCTACATACCACGTAAAACTCCATTCACTATCCATAATAATTATCTTCCATTAGATATTTTCAATATTCAATAAATGAATTTCTAATGTAATTGCTTTTTCAGTGACTTAGTTCATATCGTAGTAGCTATCATATTTTTATAAAAGAAGCTGAGATGTATTTTATATTGACTTATGTATAAAACTAAAAACTAATTTTGAATGTACAGCAATGTGCTATAGAAAAATAAACAAAAAATATATATTTAATTATTAGGAATACCTCTTGCAGTCTTCATTCCGATGTCGTATTTATAACACTAATGAAAGTGGAAACTGTAAAAGATATATTGCCACCTTATTTTGAATTTTATAAAATTGAGATAAGGTCGAAAACCAATGCAAAATTTGAAAATGCTGTGATCGTTAAAGGGTTAACGATGTTATATCGTAAATTAGTGTAATAAAAGTTGGTATTGACCATTAAAAAAAAAGAACTGTACCAGAAAAGAACATGAGCATGTTGTGTTTAACTGTGCGCGGGGAGAAAGTTTGCTAGTAATGAGTTCAGGCAATGTCTGTACTTTACGCAGTTGCTTTAATAAGACGGCCATTTAAGAGTCTCGAAATTAATGTTGAATTAATGTAAATGTAAAAAGACATATTTATTTGTTGATAATAGCCAACCAACCGCCGAGTGAAAGAGAGAACCGATTAGCTTTGACGTGACCATTTCGCATACTGACTCGTCAATGAGACGCTATACTGAAATCGAGGTGGGGTACCGATTACAATGCTAGTGTTTAATGTTTTATTGATTAATATAAGTTTAGATGTATATATCCAAGGGACAACAATGTTTAGCGAAATATTCTATCAAGCGTGAGCATTACAAACGATGTATACTTGAATACGGTGTTATAAAAGGCTTAACAGAATCGGATGGCAAATAAAATTAAATGGGGAAATTAAGTTTTGTTAGATACAATATGGATCGTATTCAAATGTATTGATAAAAACTTTTCATTTATGTAAATTTTTCATAACAAATAAACCTTTGTTATATGTGGCATCATTGATGCGAGTCCCGTAACGGGTCGACACTTTCCCGAATTCGCTACTTTAGATAAATCGCTAATTTCAAAAGAAAAATCAAAACATATTTCATTTTGCTGCGAATAAGTAAGTGAGTGAGTGAGCCGTGTTTACTAATATAAATATACTAACACTACCAAACCCTCTCTTCCATTGGGGCTTTAAAAGGTGATTAACGGACTAAATTAGATTTTTGTATCTGTATCAAAGTACCATAACAGTAAAATGTCCAATAAGACATGTGCCGAATTCGAGAAAGTGTCGAATTAGGGAAAGTAGCGAATTATCTAAAGTAGCGAATTCGCAAAAGTGTCGACCCGTTACTGGACTCATTGTTACAACAACTTCAAAACATTTTCAAAATCTGAGATTGGTGGACGCAACATGCATTTTCCAACAACTTATGGTGTGCCATTGTTGTAAATCACTTTATTCTCTTTTCGTGCTACATTTTGGTAAGCCTGTATACACGATAATTAAATATCTGCGTATAACGAGTATTATTGTTGTTTGCAATTAAATTACACAGTTGCATTCTATTGCTTAATGTAGGCACAATAAGTAAATATGTTATATTATTTGATCATCTTGACAAACTGATTAAGAAAAAACGAAACAAATGTAAATAAAAATTTTCGTTATAATACGTTACGACGACTTCCGTATCTCACGTTTAGAAAAATGATAAAAATAGTGATTAAACTTAATATAAACATCTAAGATAACATGTCTGATCTATGACTGTTAAGATGTTTTGCTTTCGGTAATTTTTTGGTTTTGTAAATAGTTATTATATTTAGTTAATTTTAACCTTTTTAATTGTTTGATAATAAGGCGTTTAAAATGTAAAAGTCCTTATAACGATAACACTTAGGTATAATTTTGTTTAAATAACTGTTTAAATAACAATAACAATCGATGTCAGCCACGTAAATATTCCAACAAATAAGAGTTAGTGTGTTTATTTTCAGTTGTTTAACATAAGAGCGGGATAGGAAATAAGGCATATTTATTAGACACACTGCGACATAATCATAGTTTAGTCTGTAATGTTATAAACTGATAATCGGTAGAGGGGGTGGGGTTCCTGTTGTTAAAGAACTAATTTTATTGTATAGGTACTTACCCAATCACATGTAATAAAAACGCTGATTTTGATATTTTTGTGCAATTGACCTTGCGATTAGATGTTAAGGGCTTTGTTTTTGTTTGAGGTCTCAAAATGCCTTGTTTTGCTAATAATGACTAGCTGGAACTAGTCTATTATAGAAACAACAAATTATTATTCGGTTATAAAAGGCTTTTTGTAATGTCCCCACGTCTCAAAGACCAAAGTACGCCGTTTATAGAAAGGCACATTACGAAATATTGATGGATAAATGGACTTCCGTGTAAATTATTGTGGTTCTTGAATAGTGCCCGTACAACTGAAAAATCGTAAGTTAATACTAATAATAAGTAGGTTCCTCATAAATGGGCTCATTTTATATAAACTTAAGTATACTTATTAAACAGTAATATGATTGCACATGTAAGCAAAATACCACATAACTAGCATGTGAGATATACCCGATTATGCCTTGCCGTAATTTGTTTATGTACTAGCGGATACGAACATGTTAGGCCGTGAGGCAGTTGGAGATCTCGCCTAGACACACTTCGTCCAGCTGCCTCGCAGGGCTGCGCCGAAGGCACGCCGTTGCCCTCGTCGTGACGGAACAAATTAAACGTGGCTGCGAACTGCCAAGATTATTATATTATTACGCCGCAATGTATAGTCGCATTTGGACATTATTATACTATATTAAACTGATTTATTTTTTTAATAGTGAAGATAGCGTAATTAGAATTATGTATCCAAATGTGTACTACGCATAGTCATTATGTAATGTAAAAATTATGTTAACTGTACCTATGTCATAATATTATCAATGGACATTAAAATAAACGAGTGATGGAAGATTGGGGAGCAAAACTAAAATTGTATGCACACACGGTGTTCTTGATATTATGTAAGATGTTGATAAATGAATGAAATTAATAAATCGTTGACTTATAAAAATACCTTTAGATTTGTTCCTCAATAAAAGCGGCCATCAAAAAAGATACCCTGTTGTTTAATTATTTTTTTTACAAACCCTTATTAAATACCTACTTTAGAAAAGTCCACGAAGATGGTGACAATAGCAAAACCTTAGTGCAAACTGACACCAGCTTAGAATAAAAGCTAGCTTTCTAGGGTTAGTATCAAATGGTCAAAAACGCAAGTGGTCTACAGCATGAACTCGCCTAAAAATAATTTGGGTAAATTTGCAGATAGTCGAATACGTAATCGGTCTATGAAGCTACTCGTCGCAAAATTATTTCGTCTACTGTCCTAATATCAATTCGTCCTAAATGCATGTGGTCTAAATAGCTAGTCGCGCCGACAAAAGTTGCGTTTTAGACCAGTTGCGTATTAGACCAGTTGCGATTTAGACCAGTAGACCAGTTGCTACTTAGACCTGTTGCGTTTTGTACCAACTGATACTAACCCGCTTTCTACAGCTTAATAAAAATATAAGTAAATATTCAAACAGATAAATTTAAAAAAAATACATCTACATACACAGGGGGCCGGGCCTACTCTCTTTCTCCGAAACGAAATTTCGGCCTATTTTCCTTTGCTATTTACAGCAGTTTCCATTCCTTCCGCGTTCATACAAAATAGGTTTGGCAAGTAAATTACTTAGTACTTAATTTTTGGAAATTTCAAAAATAATGGAGTGTGCTATAAATAGCAAACGAACGAGAAAGAAAGTAGGCCTTCAGATCACAACACGAAAAAAAATAGAATTAAATGTTCCTCGTTGATAGTAAACACTTACATAGGTTTACAAGAGTAATTTATAAATGTTGCATTTGTAGCTTTTTCGGTTTTCGCATATTATGTGACCGAAGATTTTCTCGCAGAAAGGTAAAGGAATTCTGGGAGAAAAACCTTTATCCATCATACTTAACGGACTGTTTAATTCCGAATATGATGCCTATTTGAGCTTATTTGTTTTTCTTTTGTTTTTTTGTTGTTTTTGTTTTTTTTGTTTTATACTTTTACAGCTACCCAGTACCTACATATTTGAAAAAGGTTCTACAAAAATCGATTTTTCAAGCTTTGGTATACTTACGTCGAAAAACGTTTTTGGAAAGAATATTAAATTGATAAGTAAGTAGTACCAGGGGTAATGTAAAATCTCCCGTGTACAGACAGACAGGATAGTAGTACTACGGGCAAAAAAAATATCCCGTGGTAAGTACTACCAGTAGGACCATGCATCGGTACTATCACGGGTAAGTACAGTATTTTTTCCTTTTATTTATTTATTTATTTATTTATTGGGAAACAAACAGCATTTTGTATTACATGATAGTAACTTAAACTAGGTTTTACATTTGCCAAAAGAGTTTCCACTTATAGACATTAAAATACTTCAATAAATACATACACAACACAACACTTAATATTAAATTTGTTTAGTACAAACCACACTGAGCAACTAGTTAATCCGACCACAAACAATTTATTATTTTATATTTGTTTTAAGTACAAATTTTAATTTTGATGGTTTTAGATTGAAGATATCGATGTGACTATATCTCTTATTGTAAGTATCCAAACCATTTTTTATGAACACTTTCTAGCACTGTTTTCCCAGAAGAGGTGAGGATGCTGGGAGAAGAGCTGACTTTCAGAATACTCGCCACAAACTATATGGCTATTATTCCGAAAGTATTAGGGCACAGTTTTGTACCTAGTGAATCTATTTAGCACTATTTCGCGCACTATTTTTTGTGGCATATATGAATAGCGGTATTCTTTGGCGAGTAAGCTGGAAGAAGCCACATCTTCAAAGTGGATTGTTTAAACCACTAGAAGATAAAGAAGCCAACGGTTCGGAGGCTCAGTAGGGTTAGATTCTGGCTCTCTAATTTTTTATAAAATTATATATTAGTCGAAACAAAGAGATCCCTTCCATTGTCACCATAGACTAGTAATATTTGTGCTGACTAGGCCATCACGCATTCGACAAGCCTGCTGGTGTTACAGTGGTTACAGTAGCCCATGGACATTTGCGGCAACAGATGTAGGTAGGTACCTACCTATCACCACAGGCGATGCCCAGCTATTATGAAAAAGAAAGCAGTAGTAAGTATATTCTTATCGAAGGGTAGGTACAATTTAAAAATGAATTTATATTACAAAAATAAATATTCGCACGATTCTTGTTAATGTAATTAATTCTCAGACATTTTCTCAAAATTTTTAATTGTTAAGTTGAAAGTTAAACCTTCTACGACTTCAAAGTGACTCTTGTACGGATAATTGCAAACCACAGATACCCATGATTAGAATGAATTCATTGGCTTTGGTAGATAAGAACCTATGGTTCTACCTTGCTTGCTCAAGAAGACGTGTTTGTGGCCCTGACCAAGAATACCGCAGCTGACGGGGTTCGCTTTGTATCTGCCCACTCCAGGCCACACCACCACTCGCTGGTAACCTGGCGGTCTATCATACGAGCTATTAAAACCTCGCTTATTTTGCTTAAACACTTTCGGTTTGTCTATGTTCAAATGCGCCGGTCCAGGTTCATCGGGACGCTTGACACACATGGCTATGTCCACTAAAGCAGACCGACCTCTAAATGGCTTACTCCTGTTGGTCTTATTCATCGTTCCAAAGTGACTGTCTTTATACTTCTCTAAAGTGCCCCTCAGCGCCAACGGCCAAGTGGCAGCAGCGCACTTTAGTGACGTGTTGAAATGGTTTTTGATCGATGAACTATCTCGTTTGCCGGTAAAGAGATCGTAGGGGCCCCGAATAGATACCACTTTTTTAGATTTTTGCTCGATGCTTTCCTTGTCAACAATTCTGTAGCGATCAGGAGCCAGGGACCAGTTGGGGGTTGTGTTCTTAAAGCGACAGAGCTCTTCACGCTCGAAAGTGGGCAGAGTCGAATGAGGCCCGTAAGGCACTTTAAAAGGAACAGCTTTGTAGTAAGTGCCTGGCCCCGGAGTGTTGTTTCTGGAAGGTTTAGTCTGTGAAGTCCTGCCGAAGCCCACATTTTTGCAGGCGGGCTCGTAACGAGCAGGCTCATGGAGTTCCGTCCAAGCCGGGCCAAGTATTGATTGCTGCCATTTCCGCTGATTGAGTATTGCTTGGTTGCGGTAGCCCAAATTTTTTGCCCATTCTTCTAACTCTTTTTTATATCTCCAAGGGTCCTTCTCGGATTTCCTGTTTTTGTTAACTTCGAATATTTTGTGGAGAGGTTGCGGGTGATAGAGACATGGGTCGCAAGCTGGCGGACGAGCAGTGTAGAGTCCACTTGGGTCTAACGCAGGATGTACTGTAATTCTGTCAAATCTTTTTACGCCGCATCCAAACACTGCTTTTGTTCTTTTTGAGACGGCCATTGTGTGTAAACAAAAGTAGGGACTCAGCTTTCAGAGTAGCTTTTGAAATAAAATTATTTATGACAGCTAAGAAAATGACTTTTCCGAAAAATTTGACATAATGCCAATGAGTATATCTTAGCGTTGAGAGAGGTTTTTCTGAGTGGTAGAGCCTCAGAACAATAACTAATTAATGTTCTGAGGGTAGAGCCACGTTGCGTTGCAGCACAAATTGGGCCGGCTCGCCCGGCGGCATACCACTAGAGCATTCAACTGCTCTAAGCCACTCTCTCACAGAATATCGTATTGGCACTCGTTGCTGTTGTGTTTCGTCCGCTGAGTGAAAGTACCGGGGACCCATCTCCCCCCCTCCCCGTCACAATACCTACTCTTTCCTCAAAGAAGTTCTTCAAGGTCGGCAATGCATCTGCGACTCCTCTGTTTGTTCTTAAAACCATGAGGCTATTTTATTAAATTGAGAGTAAATAACCATAAGCTAGTGCTGGTGGTTGCTGGAGGTTTTTATTTATTTTATTCTTAAATTCCTGAGTTCTCCAAGGAACCGTCATTTTACTTTTGGTTGCTTAGAGTACCAATTTGGTTGCTACCTATGTAAGTATCTGCGACGCGTAGTAGGTGAATGCTACGAGATGTATTCTATACTACGAGTACCTACGAGTACGTGCAAACCGTAGCTGCAGCTACCACAATCTTTTAGTTAACATGATAAATGCGAAAGTGTGTTTGTTTGTTTCTTGTGTTTTCACGCTTAAACCGCTAAACAGATTTTGATTTTTTTTACACAACTATTAAAAACAATTAGAAACGGCGTGTAACAAAATTTCAAATGAAAATACAGGGTAGTGAGAAACATTTATATGAATAGGGAAAATGTCTAAATAGACATTTGTTTGCCTGCCTATTTAGTAATTTGGTACAGAGATAGAATAGACCGTGGGAAAGAACATAGGTTACCTTTAACGCGAAAAAAGACTTGAAAGGGTTGAAATAGTGGATGGAAGTTTGTAATTGTCTTATTTTTTTATTTCTATCATACCGAAGGATACTTCTTATTATCCGGTAAATGGTCGTATAGTAATACCGTAAAAAATAGGATACTGGACCAGACTGAGAACCCAACTTTTTATTATGATTACGGGTGCAGTGCGCGTTCACTTCGGCTTCTATTATATTACTTATGGCAAACAATTTCAGGGGCCGGGTGCACGTGCTACACCTAGTGTTTCAAGCACGGGATACTCACATGTTTCCATGCTCCACTTAGGTGAAGCACGGGATACTCACATGTTTATGCTCTACCTGGGCAAAGTACGGGATACCTATGTGAAGTACGTCTAAAACGGGTATACCGCCTAAATCAGGTAAGTGTGCACTACACGGCAATGTTTGAATGAGCTAGAACGCCCGACAGCCGACCAATCAGAGGCAGTCATTCTCATTATGATTGTATGTTAATATTGTGAAATAGATGTTGCAAATAACCAAGTGGCACTTTTCATGATTCGTGTTTGTTTTTATATTAAATAAAAAGTGTGCAAAACGGGTACAAGCTTTACCACTACCCGATTTGCCCAGAAATCCCAGACTGGATTAAGTGCGATGATTGTAACATGTGGGCACACGAGTCATGTACCTCGTATTTAGGTAGAGGCGTGGTAGAGGCCTATATTATTGCGACCTGTGCCAAGAATGAAACGGTAATTTTATGTGTCAATATGCAATTATTTCAATGTTGCCACGTTACTTTCATAATTATTAAAAAGTATGGTTGCGATTGCCATAAGAAACCAAAAATTATATTTGGAAGTACAATGATTATTAATTATCGCCATGTATGTAAACTGATCTCGTTAATTTAGTCATTACCCGTTTTGCCCAAACACCTGTTTTAGGCGGGTCCCTATTTAATCCCGAAATCCGTTTTACCGATTTTTTTTTATGCTAAGCCCGGCAAATGACTCCTCTCCACCTGATGTTAAGTGGAAGTGAAGTCCAGGCGCGAGCACAACTGGTGCAGCGTAAGAGGCGTAGCATCAGTCACCCTCACTCTGCCGGCCCACAAAATGCTTCTTCACGCCTCGTTTGAAGGACCCTATGTCATAGGTAGGAGGGAATACGTGTGCTGGTAGACTATTCCATCTTTTGGAAGTGCGACAAAGAAACGAGTCACCAAATTTCTTTGTGCGTGATGGAATGTTAAAGACTGTAAATTGGTGACTCCGGAGAGCAGCACGCGTACTCCTATGGAGGAAGGGAGAAGGAGGGATAAGGTCAAAGAGTTCTTCTCTGCAGGCTTAGAGTTGTACCCTGAAGAGAGGGAAGGGGAAGGAATGGCGACTTTTTCGCTGTGAACACGCACACCTGTGTTTTCTTGGCATTGAACTCCACCAGATTATCGGAGCCCCATTTAGAAATGAGGTCCAACACCCGATCGAGCTCAATGACAAGATTTGCTAGCTTCATTTCGGTGTCTATCCGCCCAGCCGTTGGGTGACCGTTATATCCCCCATGCACTGTGCTATCATCTGCATAGCAATGAATGTTTCTAAGAGGAAGCATGTCATTGATATGCAGAAGGAACAGCGTGGGGGATAGAACGGAGCCTTGAGGAACACCAGCGTTCACTGACATGAACCGCGAAGCGCATCCATCCGAAAGGACACGGATTCTACGCTCATGCAGGAAGCTAGCAATCCAGGTACAGAACTGAGCGGGCAAACCGTATGCCGGGAGCTTGGAGAGAAGAGCTTTGTGCCAGACCCGATCAAAAGCCTTGGCTATGTCAAGGCTAACTGCCAGTGACTCGCCACGCTTGTCAATAGCCTCACCCCAGAGATGTGTGACGTACGCTAGAAGATCACCCGTTGACCGTTTTGGCCGAAACCCGTATTGACGATCGTGAATTAGGGAGTGATCTTCTAGGTATCGAATAAGCTGTTTGTTCAATATTCGTTGTAGGATGAAAATGAAAAATGAAAATGAAAATGAAAAAACGTTTATTGCAACAGTCACCAATTTACATATTAATGTAGCCCTGGCTTTTGAGAAAAAATTACTTGTATTACAAAAGCCAGTTCCTTCCTAAGTTGACAAAACTCACTGGATTTTGTTGTAATAAAAGGTTACATGAACCAAGAACATTAAATTAATATAAGAAAAAAAAAGATAAAATCACCTTTGACCTAAATATAACATTTTATTCTTTTCAGTTACTTATTTATTACAATTGCTACAAACAGAAATGTGTTACTTGTGCGAGAGGTGTGTGTGTGTGTGTGTGTGTTTGTGTGTGTGTGGGGGTGTATTGGTGTGTGTGTGTGTGTGTGTGAGTGTTTGCGTGTGTGCGCTATTGTGTGTATTTGTGTTTAATACATACTTCTTACATGTTAGATATTAAGAGATCTTCAGTAGCTTTATAATCGTAATTTTGAAGCCAATTGGTTATTTTATTTTTTATTTGATAGTTACTGAGTATCCTACTTATATACTTTTTATTAAATTTATTGTACAATAGGGGGGCCAAATAGGAGTATTGTCTTTGGGCAAATGCACTGTTTGTCTTGGGAACTCGGTAACGATCTACTTTATTACGATTGTTCAGTCTTTTTCTAACAAGTTGATGGTTTGCAGAGTACCTATGGAATTGCCGAATACACTGGTATACGAAAAGTTTTCTTACACTAAGAACCAGTGCCCTTTCATAAACCAGTGTAGTAGGATGTCTAAAAGGTAAAGATAGCAGTACCTTCAGCACAACACGTTGTGCACGTTCAACGTTAATGAAGTGAGACTTGCCAGCACCACCCCAAGAACAGATGCCATAAGTGATGACCGATTGACAGAGTGCTTTGTATGTTTGCAGTAGTAGTTTAGAGTCAGCCACTTTACGCAATGTCTAAAAGATGTATATAAATTTCCGCACCCTATTTGAGATTATTTTAACATGAGGAGCCCATTGCAATCTATCATCGACAGTAATCCCTAGATATTTCACAGTTTTTGATCTGCTTAGTTTTGGACAGTCACAAGTATTATGGGGATTTTGCGAATTTTTAAAACTGCAGGTGTTAAAATGAATTCATAATTCTAAGTCACTTATAGGACTTGAAGCATTCGTCTTATTAAAACATAGGAACGTTGTTTTTGTAGCGTTTAGTGATAGAAGACTGTCCTCCAGCCAATCAACCACCCTGATTAAACCTTTTTCAGCCAGTCGTTTTGTTTCGTCCTATGTTCTGTCATGGAATAAAATTACTGTATCATCAGCATACATAGTTATGTCTGCACCTTCAAGATCTAGTTCGCAAAACTGATTTATGTATGCTAAAAACAAAGTTGGTCCCAGAGTGCTACCTTGCGGAACGCCAAAAGAGCAAGCTAGATCCTGGCTAACGTGTTTTTCCACCCTGACACACTGTGATCTTCCAGTTAAATAACTTTCAAACCATGACAGAGCGACACCTCGGATACCAATGTTTTGCAATCGGGCAAGCAAGATAGGAATTGAGACAGTGTCAAAAGCCTTCTGCAGGTCTATGAATACGATAATACATCTCTCACCTTCGTCTACATATTTAGATATATTTTTAGTAAGTTTAAGGATAGAATCTTCTGTTGATATTTTGGATCGAAACCCGAATTGATTTTTTGATATATAACCTTTTGACTCTAAATAATTTATTAATCTTTTGTTTACTAGTTTTTCTACAACTTTAGATAATACAGATAAAAGAGAAATGGGTCTATAATTGGATGTCACTGATTTGTCCCCGGCTTTGTGAATTGGAATTACTATAGACCT
The DNA here is from genome assembly GCA_963921215.1 of Scoparia ambigualis. Lineage (NCBI taxonomy): Eukaryota > Metazoa > Arthropoda > Insecta > Lepidoptera > Crambidae > Scoparia > Scoparia ambigualis. The sequence goes on from OY992501.1 coordinate 10,522,440, forward strand.
TTTAAATGAATCCGGAAAAGTACCTGTATCAAACTTGTATTACAAAGATGTGATATTGGTGCTGATAAAATCTGTTTAAATTGTGACTTTAAACTATCGCGTTGCATTGCATTAAAACTGTTTTAACGGGACTAAACACGATTAATTTTGTAAGTAAGTACATATCTACTTACTGCTTTACGTTTCGGCCGCGATGCTGCGGCCGTGGTCACAAGCGAACTGAAGCAGTAAGTAGATATGTACTTACTTACAAAATTAATCGTGTTTAGTCCCGTTAAAACAGTTTTAATGTTTAAATTGTTTCAGAACATTAGTAGGTATTCCATCCCATCGTGAAGCATTACTATTTTTTAGGTTCCTTATAATACATTCCACTTCATCTACATCTACTGGAGCAAATGACATAGATTGAAGAGGACCATTATATTTTGTGGCCTTACTGGCAAGCAACGCCTCATTACTATTTTTCCTGCTCAAAATGACACTGGCTAACTCACGACCAACAGATGTAAAATACTCATAAACTTTGTTTAAAGACGAGTGAGGATTATCGTTTATATGCAATAATTCTGTAGGTACTGATTTATTTTGTTTAAAATTACTTATTTCTTTTATGATTTGCCATGTCTTTTTTGAATTCCCAACAGATTCTGCTAATTGTTTTTGATAATAATTGCGTTTTAGCGATTTTATAATTGAATTGCAAATATTTCTATAAGATATGAAGTTACGTTTGAGATATACATCTCCATCTGATTTTCTTAGACTCTTATATAATTTATTCCTTCTCCGAATGCATTTGATTACACCTGGGGTCAGCCATGGTTTTAGTGGCTTATATCTGCTTGCACACTTTTTAATTGTACTATTGTCAGTAATACAGACTTGCAACTTCGAGACAAGAAAGTTCGCCATTTCCGAAGTTTTTAAATCGTAATATTTATTCCAAGGAAGGGACAGTAATACTACTTCAATTTTTTTAAAGTCTAGGATCACCTTGTCATATTGATTATTTGATCTATTCGTGTATGAGTCTCCAAGGTGCAGCAGTATTGGACTGTGATCAGTAAATGGTTCAAATACAAATGTTTGAGTTATGCCGTCATTTTTAACCATGAAGTGATCCAGACAGCTGTTGTTTCTTGTTGGTTTGTCTACACCTTGTCGAAGGCCGTGTGCAGCCATTAGATTTAGATAATCCAATGCATAGCCTGTAGATCTTTGCGGGAGTATATCTAGATTAATATCACCTGTAAATATTATTTTATTAGAGTGAGTCTCTTTAAGTAGTTTATTGATGGTGTCTAGATAAGCGGTAGGATTTTTAAAACTTGGTGGTCTATAGGAAGCAATTAAACATAGTTTGTCTTGTATTTTTAGTACCAAACAACTGCCATCCATAATTTTAGGTTCGTAAACTTCTACGTTGTAAATATTTTCTTATCTTACACAATACTGAAGTTACGGCTATAGGGCGGTAATTAGTCGGATCAGACCGATCTCCTTTTTTAGGGATCGGTTGCACATAAGCTTCTCTCCAAGATTCCGGCACACAACCCGAAGAGAGCGAGAGACGGTACAGACGCGTTAACACAGGGGACAACTCCGCTGCACACATTTTCAGGACTATTGCTGGGATGCCATCAGGACCGTTAGCTTTCCGGACATCGATTGACTGCAGCTCCGCACGGACATTACACTGCCTGATTATAATATCAGACATTGTGTGGCCACAGTGAGGAATTGAGGGTGGCTGTGCATTACAGTCATCGATCCGGGAGTTAGCCGCAAAGAGTTTGGCCAGGAGATCGACCTTTTCCTGCGGCTTGTGAGCTAAAGTTCCGTCAGGACATCTCAGTGGTGGCAGTGAGGGTTGGCAAAAGTTGGATTGCACGGCTTTGGCCAGACGCCAGTAGCTACGGCTGCCCGTAGGATGCGTCCGGAGTTCTTGCCTACTCGTGCAACGCGCTGGGCATCTGCTCTAATGTAGATTATCATTTTAACGAAAACTATTAACGGAACACTCAACTGAACGATGCCTTATTTGTACGAAGCTTTAATTTACCGATGTAACGATTCACCGAAAAACCAATTACCGAAATTCATTTCAGCGACCATACATTATTTAACCGATGTTACATTTCACCGAATTTTAAGAGTATGTAGGTCAACGCCTCGGTGGTCGAGTGGTCAAGTGCTTGGCTCGATATCCGGAGGTGCCGGTTTCAATTCCCATGTCAAAGTGCGTTTCGAATTTGTCGATTCGTAGTATGGGTTTGTGATCACTAACCCGCATTTGGCAAGGGTAGTGATTAAGCTAATACCCATCAATTGTAGCGAAGACTTGATTTCAAATATGGAGGCTTTTACCCTGACAGTATACAGGCTGTACTTTCCTTTTGTTAGGTCAAAAGCTCGGCTACTGTAACGTTTATCACTCATAAATATATTAAATTAATAAAAGTAGGATAAATTAAATGCCTTTTAAATTCAACATCACTATTTATTTTTATAAGAAAGGATTTAAGCAAATTATAACAATATAATAAAAAAATATAAGTATTTCGTTTATGATATCATAAAAAATGTATGGTGGTGATTGTAAATTACACAATAACCACCCTTGCAAAATGCGGGTTAGTATCACAAACCCGGGCTATGAATCGACAAATTCGAAACGCACTTTGTCTGACATGGGAATTGATACCGGGACCTCCGGATATCGAGCCAAGCTGAAATGAACTTCGGTGATTGGTTGAATCGTTACATCGGTAAATTAAAGCTTCGTACAAATAAGGCATCATTCAATTGAGTGTTCGGTTAATAGTTTTCGTTGAAATGATAATCGGTAAAACGGCTTTCGGGATTAAAAAGGGAACCCGTTTTAGACCCCCCCCCTAAGGGTAAAGCGGGTATTTTTAGATGTTTTTGATGTCTTGGATACGACTATGAAAAGCCTGCCAAATTTGTCATTATTAGACGACACTACAACTACTGAATTAAAGTTGCAAGTAGAAGAATTGAATTTAAAATTAAACTCAGCAGATCAAGAAATAGATAATTTAATTTTGCAAAACAGGAAAATGAGAATAGAATTAGATAAATATCAAAAAATAATTGAAATTTATAAAAAACTTGTTCCTAATATTGGAAATACTAGCTCTCCTGTGATATTGAGTGGAAGGCCGAAATCAACTTCATCGACTCCGGCACGCTGCCGTATATTTGACCCCCGTAGCGATCTGCATATACCTAAATATAACAACAGTTACTCAGAGCCTTCTATTGATGTAAAGATAGGTAGTGCACAATACGACGACGTCTCAGGAGTTACCTGCTACTCAGTCACAAAACACAAAACCGCAAATACACCAAAAAAAACAAACTACATCAATAGATAACATTGCATCAACAAGCACCCAACAGAAGACTGTTACGTTTACGTCAGCATCGGTAACTTCTCCGACCGCACTGACTACGCAAGATGACGAGGCTGCGCGAAAGAAAACCTTATTTATTCTAGGCGACCAGCAACTAAGCGGTTTAGCTCAAACTTTAACTAAGTCTAGGGCTAATAAGTGGAATGATTACCAAGTTACATCTTTTGTAAAACCGAATGCATTGTGCTCAGAAGTGCTATCTAATTGTGATATTTTAAAAGAAAAGTTATGTAAAGACGACAGAGTTATCCTTGCGGTTGGTGCTAATGAGACAAATCCATTTTTATTAATAAAACATTAAAATATAGCCTTACACAAACTTCAAAATATAAAAGTCTATGTTATTGGGGTTCTAAAAAGTCAGTATATTCGGGAATTAAAATTAAATGAGTACATTTCGTGGGTCACAAAAACATATACAAACTGTAAATACTTACAATGTGCAAACTATTCATTACAGTATTATTCTCTTTTAAACATCGCAAAAAAATTAGTTTCGCAATTGACGTCGAGGATTATGAAAATACTTTTTTAAATACAAACAAAATAAAACAATTCATGAATAAAGGAAATGGTACGGGTAAAAAATTAATTAAAGGCACTATTCCATACTAATTTAACAAACAAATAAAAAAAAAATGAAAAATAATGCTAGTAAGAATTTCAATATTATACAATTAAATAACTCACCAAGTCAGCCCAAGAAAGGCACTATTCCATTTTACTTTGTAACAAAAACAATGCCACAAAAAAATCACTTTTTTCGTCGGAACACCAACCTCTAAGAAAAATGTATTACACCAAAATATCGCAGGACTCCTAAATAAAATTGATTCACTGCACTTAGCTTTGTTACAATTACAGCAACAAAGTGATTTTCAAATTAATATTATTTGTCTATCGGAAACATTTGTCACGTGTGGATGTGAGAAAAACATTGTTTTGACTAACTACAAGCTAGCAGCACACTTCTCCAGACAAAAAGAAAAGCGTGGAGGTACCTGTATATATAGCAAAAGAAACTTGATTTAAAACTAATAGATCTAACTAAGGAAATCGCATGCAGAAACAATTTCGAATGTTGCGGTATTGAATTGTTAACGTATAACATTGTAATTATATGTATCTACAGAATACCAAAAAGTAACACTTCAGTATTTTTTAGTAAATTAGAATGTTTACTACATAAATTAACACAAAATAAAAACAAAAAGATTGTTTTAACCGGGGATTGGAATATAGACATATTAAAAAATATTCCACTAAGTCGAGAACTGAAAAACTTACTAAATAATTATAACATAGATATTCATATTACTAAACCAACCACCACTACTATTGTACGTCCGAAATGGACAGACTGTTGACACCATTTTAATTGTAACAACCAATGCACACAGTTATGACTTATCTTACCAGAAACCAGTCCTGTATAGACCAAATAGCAAGCAATATTCCGAAAGTTAATTCTGATGTGCACTATCTTTGTCTATCCGATCATGAGACTGGACAAACTTTATAAATTCCAGTAAAGGCTAAAAATTACCATTATTTTTGGTTTGAGTATAAACGCGATTTTAGTATGCAGAACATCAATAAGTTTGTCACGTGTATATCCGCTTTGAGTTTCTCGAACGTTTACAAGCAGGATAAAGTGGATGCATGTTTTGATACTTTTCATGAAACATATAAACTATTCTTTGATTTGTGATTTCCAGTGATAAAGGTAAAAATGACGAACAGTGGACTAAAGGGGAGATGGTTGACTATGGGAATAAAAAAATCAAGTATTTAAGAGAAGACTATACATAAAGTATAAATTTACAGGGGGTAATAAAAAGTTAAATAAAACAAATTTAAAAAAATACTCCAATATTTTACAAAAATGTATAAATAAATCTCAAAGAATACAAAACAAAAAGTATTTGAATTCTAACATAAATAAGTGCAAAGCGATATGGAATATAATAAATGATAAAATTAATAATAAACCTACATCCAATAATATTGACATAATTAATTTTAAGAATATGACATATACAGATCCTAAAAACATTGCTGACATTTTTAATGAATTCTATATAAACATTACTAAAAACAAAACATTTAAAAAGTCTGGTGTAAAGCATGTTGTAAAAGAAAATTCGTATTCAATTTTTCTGTATCCTACTGATGAACTAGAAGTATACAAGTTGTTAATGTCACTTAATAACAAAAAATCGGTGGGATACGACGATATCAATACTACGTCTTTAAAAGCATGTGCGGCACACATTTGTAAGCCATTAAGTTACATTATAAATTTATCTTTTGCAACGGGAGAGTTTCCAAGTAAACTGAAACTTTCTGTTATCAAACCTCTATTTAAGAAAGGTGATGTAAAAGATATCAACAACTTCAGACCGGTTACGCTCATACCAATTCTCTCAAAAATTTTCGAAAAAGCCATGTTAAAACGTATTAACGATTTTTTCGAGAAACATGGTATTCTAGATCAGCAACAATTTGGCTTCCGGAAAGGCAGATCAACACAATTAGCTTGTTTTGATTTCGTGAAAGCTATAACAGAAAGCCTTAATGACAAAACTCCGATTGTAGCAATATTTTTGGATATGAGCAAGGCTTTTGATTTTGTGGAGCACACCATTTTGTTAGATAAGCTGAATAAGTATGGTATAAGGGGGGTAGCACACGATTGGATCAGTAGTTATCTCAAAGATAAAAATTAATGTGTAGAAGTGTCAAAAATACCGACTGACAAGAAGATACCAACAAAAACTAACTTCAGATCTGACTATAAAAAAAATTGCTGTGGTGTACCTCAGGGAAGCATCCTGGAACCACTTTTGTTCTTGAGTTACATAAATGACATTCCCGCTGTAACATCCGAAAAAACCATTGTATTCGCGGATGATACTACCCTTATTATTAAAGATAAAGATAATGATAAATTAAGAGATAAAATAACTAAATGTATACATGACATAAATAACTGGTTAAATGATAATAATTTAATTATAAATATACAAAAAACGAAAATGATTCAATTTAAGACGTACAAACAAAATGACATCAAATTGGACATAATTTACAACAATGAACGTATATGTGGAGTAGAAACAACTGACTTTTTAGGGTTTACAATTGACCAACACTGTAATTGGAAGGCGCATATTGACAAAGTGGGTTCTAAATTAAATAGGTTTGTATATGCACTCAGGCGCTTAAGGCAAACAGTGTCTATGGAAGCAGCTATCAGTGCATACTATGGATATGTCTCGTCAGTACTAAGCTACGGATTACTACTATGGGGTAACTCAGTCAACATTTTGCTAGCCTTTAGGATACAAAAAAAATGCATAAGGACTATATGTAATGCTTGGAGTACTGAAAGTTGTAAACCTCTATTTCAAGATTTAAAAATACTTCCACTCGCCTGCATGTATATTAAAGTTATATGCATATTTGTAAGGCAAAACTCCGGTTACTTTCCCAAACACTCTGATGTGCTAATGCGACACACGAGACATAAGGATAGATTATTTTTCCCGAAAATTAGGCTCGAGCTGTTTAAACGAAATGCTTATATTCAAGCGATAATAATATTCAATAAGCTGCCCGATGAGATAAAACAATTGCCGTTTAATATGTTTAAAAATAAATTAACAGCTTGGCTATTAATTGATTAATTAACCGTATTGACATGTTTAACTTCTTTTTTAATGTTTGAATTTTTGCATTCTATATTCAATTATTTTAATATGTTTAACTCCGACATTCTAAATTGACATTTGCATGCTGTTTTATAATGGCTAAACATGTGCGCATTGCAAATTTTGTACCACCCGTAAATTACCATGTTTATGGCAAATAAATGATCTTATCTTATCTTAGTTTTTCTTTAGTATTGATAACTTTAAAAGCGAATTATTAAAAGTCAACGTTAGTTATAAAGTATTTAAGTACAAAGAATTAAGAATGAAAGAATATAACTTTGTTTATTAATACTTTTGTTTTTTTAAATCACCAACTTTAACTTACCCGATTTGGGTTGGGCTATCTTCCCCTACATGTTTCCATGCTCCACCTGGGTGAAGCACGGGATACTTAGGTATATATGTTTATGCTCCATCTGGGTGAAGCACGGAATACTTACATGTTTTCATGCTCTACCTGGGCGAAGCACGGGATACTTACATGCTTTCATGCTCCACCTGGGTGAAGCACGGTAACTTACATGTTTTCATGCTCCAAGAGCGTTAAGGATGGGGTACTAGTACTTCATACTTCAACTATCATTGCATATGACGTGACAGTAGGGCCTTTGAAGACACTGATGCAAGTCGTCTGTTCTTTGTGCTGTTTTCATATCCGATATTAGTACAGCATTGTGAATATTTAATAACAATATAAAATAGTTTCACTGCAGTTTCTTCAAAACATCTTCAAACAACTTTGAACAACCGATCTACAAGCCGGACCTACTCACACAGACGCGCACCGCTGTGAGGCATTTATATTAAGTTTTGGTGTATCAGTAGAGAGTAGCAGAAAAAAAATTGTTTCATAGAAATTCTGTCGCAGTTTTTAGAAAAAAATATAATATTATGTAACATTTTACATAGGTATTAATTTTATTTCAAACACAGTCCTTCTTTACAATAGACCTGAGCCGACTTTATTTGATATTTGATGAATAAAGCTTTAAAAATTGATAGTTTAAAAAACACTAGAAAAACACGCTTTTATAAATGCACGTAAAAACAAAAAATAATTATGGAACGTTCAAGTTGTCTCTATTTCTGGGCTGAAGTGTATACTATGTGCTTTTAATTATAATATTTGATTGTAAAAGCGTGGACGCTGGAAAAGGAAAGACTTTTTGTATAACTTACTGAGAAGTTGAATTAACTTGGCGTCAAATGATTGGCGCTCTAACTGGAGTTGCAGCACTACTAGTAGGTGGCTCTACATTAAACAGTCTGTTCAAAGTAACAGATTGTCGAACTCAGACAAAACATACGCCAGCAGCGAGGAGAGACGACATTTACTGACATTTTTAACGCCTCTTCTTTCAGGAAATTAAGTACATAGGTAAGGGTAATGCGTCAACAGTGGCAAAAGAGTTCTTTATCGTGGACGAGATATCTTTGGTTCCCTTTGGTAACCCTTTGGCGGCATAAACGTTATGCTCTTGTGCGACCTCATGCAGCTTCCGCCAGGAAGTTAGTTTTAGTATTTGTTAACAAGAAAGTCTTTCATGTTCCAGCGCCCCACGCTTTTACAATCAAATATTATAATTAAAAGCACATATTTTACACTTCAGCCCAGAAATAGAGACAACTTGAACTATCCATAATTTTTTTTTGTTTTTACGTGCATTTATAAAAGCGTGTTTTTCTAGGGTTTTTTTGAACTATTAATTTATTTTATACTTTTTGGTCTAACCTTGAAACCTGATCGTGTTCAAAGTCCATTACGCGGCATTTCTCACAAGTGCAAACCCGACTATGGTACGACATTCTGTCATGGAATGCCAGTGCCTATTTTCCGGCTTCATCATCAGACCTTGAAACCTAATCGTGGTCAAAGTTTCCATCATGAATTTCCAGTTCATATCTTCCAGCTCCATCATCAGATCAGTTCGAGAGTACCATATTATTGTATTGTCATCAGAAATACATACAGCTGCCAATTTTCATTCCGCTACGACCCTTGGAAGATGGTTAAATTAGTTACCTTTGATTCCATTACAAAGTATGTTACATACAGAGGTCGACCTCATAAAAGCGTGTTAAAAAAGTGCAACAACGACGTACGCCGACGATTTTATAAATGGATTATGCAACTTTTTCAAATACTTACATAAAGCTTAAAATATATTTTTAAATACTTACATATCGACACCTTGCGGCTCAAAGGGCGTAACCACCAAAACAAGACTTCAGGAGTGCTAAAAAACTAAAAATAAAATGTTTGTATTTGTTGTTAGTGATCATCTAAATATAATTTTTACACCAAAAGTCGTTGAATTTTGTGGTGCATAATATTAAAACATAACGTTTTAAGAAATATTTATCGTTTAAAAGTAAGCTGGTGAATACGCCTCACAAAATCAAACATGTATGTCTTTTATGCCCCATACAATGACTGCTGCGTTAGTAACGCAAGGTTTAATCACCAACTTTCAAAATTAAATTATGGTTTAAGTATATCGTTCTGTTGTTATTTTATTCCATTTTTTTGGGTTTATATTACACTACTTATGACTGTTTTTTAGTAGAATAGGTCAATTTGGCAACCCTTAGTCCATCAGAGGCTTATATTCTTTACTAATATTTATAACTAGGGAAGATTTGTATTTTTGGATTTAAGTTAGTTTTTAAGACAAACAAAATTTAGGTAAAAGGCTATTAAACTTTTTCGATTTTTGAAACTTGATTGTTGGCAGTATTTTAAAATAAGACAAATTAATTGAACTACAAATTATTTATTAACAAATACTAGAAACATAGTTCTATTACGTTTTTTACGTTACTTGATTATTAGTCATAGAAAATTTATATAATTGAAAAATTTGAAAAATGAAATAATTAATAATGAAAGAAACGAAATAAAATACATATTTCAAATACCTTTTTTGTCTCTTTGAAAGTTTTTGTATTTCGGGGTTATTTTTATGTGCATAATGGCGACGAATATTTATGTATTATCAATTATGGTTTTAATGAGATGTACTCGATGATTGAAAATGCGTGTCTGATGTTTTGAATGTTCGAAAAATGAGTCAAAACATTAGAATTCAAAAAGTTTTTTAAAATGCGGCACTTTAATTTCTTTATGTCTTCATTGCTAGCAAAATGTAACCCTTTTTCATTTAAATGAGATTTTATGACAAATCCGCTTCTTTGTTCCCGAACTGACCTGACCACTCGGAAACCTAATTCATTAAAAGAAAATAACATTAATAATCCTTAATTATCAGTATAATGTATTATAAATAGTAGAAAAAGAAATTGGCTACTTCACAGTTTTCGGAAAAGTATTTTGAAAATTACAAACGCTTATTTTATACCACGTACAATAACTTTTTTCTCGGATAAAGCTTTATTTTATAGAAAAAAACATATTTTTATTTATTCATTTAAAATTTTGTGCGGAAACGGTTTTTTTACAACAAAATCAATTTTACCAAAGACTCTAAAGATTTACTATTCTAATCTCGAAGACAAAACAAAGTATAATTTGATGATTAAACGAACTTACCCTAATCTATCATAATTATACGGAGGCTTTGTCTGAAGAGCTATTTTGTTACTATGTTGTTATTATTATTTTTATGCATTGAGTTATAATGTACTAAGTTACCTTAATGTTTTTATTACTCTTTGTAACTGTTCAATGATCTCTTTTATTTTATTTTGGATTTGTTTAAAAACATCGGTTTGAAAACAATGCATTTCATAGCAGTGGACGTTGAATTCTGACGCAGGCGCCAGATACTAAGTAGTGTTAAAAATTGCAACGGTAACAATTTACCTTTTTCACAACAAAAAACTTATTGTTCTATTCGCAGGTTACATGGAAACATCCTAGAGAGAAATAAGTGAATATAAAAACAAAAAAAATATTTACCATACCACCCCCTCTTTTCCCTTGGGTGTCGAAAAGGCGACTAACGGACTAAAGACTGCACATACATCCAGCAGCAAAGAGCGCGATGGGCACACAACCTGTCAAGCTGTGCACATGTGCAGTCGCTATTTGGTGAAAAGTGGACCATGTAAGAGGATTGCTTTTGCAGTCCTCATTGCCTATATAGTCTCTGACTAACCCTTCGGAAATAATAGTCGTGATTACATACCTTGCGACTCAAAGGCCTTACCACCATTTTGGCCAAAATAACTTTTGTATGCCATCTTATTCAGGTTATTCTCCGCTATCGAACTGTATGTTCTCAAATTCTCAAAACAATGGTGAATACGACCCCAAATTTCAAGGCATGAATCAAGATTTTTCGTATTTTTGGACGTAAAAGCAATCATTATTAGGCATCATCAAAGTGTTGGACGTACACGACACTCTCAAATAAAATTGTAGGCCGTATATGCGTATGACTAAGAGTTATTTAGGAACATTAAACTAACTAACCCCGAGGTTAAATAAACTTTGATTATTTTGTTTACTGTTTCATTTGATTTTCTCTATACGTATAACAATCGTAACTTTTTAACGAAAAATCCGGCGTTTTGCACTTATCAAGTACTAAAGGTATTAAAGCAACTAACGTATTAGTGGTATTAAATGAAAGGTCTTCATGTCTGACAGCTGTATGCAAAAGGTATTTCATACCCATCTTTGATCCAAGACAAAATTACTTTATCAATAGTTATAAGATGCCAAACTCCTCAAATATTGTATGCATACCTATAGCGATTTTGGTATTTTCAGCAATAAGTCAAGCATTTGCATTCAGAAAGTATCATTTGAGGCCGTAGAACTGATGAAGAAGACCACAGAATGTCATTGGAACTCCTCAATGATAAGTATTTCACGGGTGGCGATAAGATATCTCGATTAATATAGTTAAGCGACTATGACGAATTAAAAGAAGGCAGGTACCGGAAATCAGTACTGATGGTGGAATCCTTGAGGAATTGAGGGAACTCCTTAAATATTGTAGGCATACCTATAGCGATTTCGGTATTTTCAGCCATAAGTCAAATGAGATCCACTCCGGCAATAAATCCTTCCTAACTAATATTGTAAATTCCAAAGCGTGTTTGTTTGTTTGTCCGTCTCTCACTTGCACATCGACCTGATTTTGTACATAGAAAGCTGAAGAACAATAGTGACTGTTCGCGACTGTAGCTCAGGCCAGAGCGGGGCCTGAGGCGGAGGGAACGAGGACCGGCGGCCGCTTGTTTTTCTTCTACGACGACTTGGCTACGCGATGCAGCGCCGTTACCACTATTTTAATTCATTTCTTTTATATGTACAAAAACTCAATAGAAACTGAAAACCCATAATATCTGGTTGTTATTTCGCAACATTTGGTGACCCCGACGTGATAAGAAGAATTCAAGGTGTAAGTGTTGGTGGAGCTGAAGACGGATCCGAAAGGAAAGTAAGCCCGGTTTGTGTGTAAAATTATAATTTTCTTATAGTGCTAGTGTTTTAGGATTGCCTCAAATTGTCAAAAAAGTGCTTTCTTTTCGCCTTGTACGCCGACGCCAACGCATACCCTCCTTTTTAACAAAAATTTCAGGTCAGTTTTGTGCATAAAAACCGCTGAATCGCCTACTTTCAGAATCATTTCATCTCATAATTTTGCATAAAAGTGCTAATAGGCACCGTATTTCCTAGGTTACCTATATATTTTAGCTTTTGAACTAAGCTAGTAGCCTGAATACCAACCTTCAATTTGCCATTAGCTTTATAACTTTCAATCATATTTTGAATAGCCTTCCATTCCATTGAATTATCAGTTTAATAAGATAAAACGTAATTTTACTAGTGTTAATTTTATGGTAATTACTCAACTTCATTCGTACTAGTTCGTAGTACCTACGTAAAAATATTGCTGTTTAAAACAACATTGTAACGTAATATTTCTATTCATTCTTACGTTTTTTCTTATTCGTAAAAATAAAAATATTTTAATTTAATAGATACGTTATTTCAGTTGTTAATACATCTCATCAAAAGCTGTTATGCTATTTAATCGTTAATTAATCAGTATACCTGTTTAGTATAACATTTTATTCGTAAAAATCTAAGCCTTGTTTCTAAAAATAGATTGTAAACAATTCCAGGTTCGCCGCGTTAACACAACGCGATCCCAATTCACTAGTTCTCGGTGCAAGCAGTTTTTTTTTAATGTGACACATCATAGTGACTACATCCTGCCTGATGGTAAGCAGCAGATGCAGTCCAAAAAAATGAGAGCGCTGCCCACCGTAGAACAAGCACGGTTACAAGCGCACCCATTCATGACGGCCTGCATATATGCCGTTTCACGCCCGTTTAAAAGACCCGGGATTATAGGAACTGGGAAACACATGCGACGGCAGAGAATTTCAAAGCCGAATGGTCTTACAGAGGAACGACTTGCCAAATTTTTTTGTACGAGTGCTGATATTCTGCACGGTATGATAATGATTCCTACGACCAGCACGTGTAGTTCGGGACAGGAAAGGAAAAGGGCGGGATTAGATCAAAAAGTTCTTCAGAACACTCTCCATAGTAATTTCGGTAGAAGACACTGAGAGAAGCAATGTCTCTACGCAGCTGGAGGTCTTCAAGAGAGGCTGTAACCTCAGCATCTCCAATAATGCGTACCGCTCGCCTTTGCAGTCTATCAAGTGCATCGAGGAGGTATTTAGCGGAGCCGTCCCATAGATGGGAACAATACTCCATACTCGATCGCACCTGAGTCTTGTACAGCAAACAGCGCTGCTCGGGAGTGAAAAACCGCCTCATCTTATTGAGAATACCAAACTTACGGGAGGCAGTTAAAATAACACTCTCGATGTAGTATTTTGGATTCAGTTCCTGGCCGATGTCCATGCCAAGAATGCTGAGGTCCACTGAAATGGGTAAAGGAGAGCTCTGAAGAGAGAGAGGAGTAAGGAAGGGAGATATCTTGGACGAGAATGCAGAAACCTGGGTTTTTCTGGCATCGACCAGGTTTTCAGATCCCTACTTGGAGACACGATCGAGAGTCAGGTTCTGTTTGGTAACCAGTTCTTGCCTTTTTTAAGTTTGAGAAAACCGGTTTGTTATCAGCTGAGTGAGACTGTTCTATCTGCGTGATTAATTCTTCACTGCTCGTGCGCATGTACTTAACCGTTTCGTATAATAGTGCAAGTGGTCTTGGAGGTTTGGAATTTTATTTTGTTTATTGAGATATTGTCATTTGTATTTTTTATTTTGTGCGTTACGTGCCCTTACAAGTTTTTTAACCATGGCTGAGGGATTAAAGGATTTAAACCATCAACGGGGTACGATTAAGGCTAGGTTAACGGTTTTTCGAAATACCTTGATATTGTGAAACAAATTGTCTCCAATCAAATCGATGCCATTCAGGTAAGCGAGTTGCAATTTAAATTAACTCGACTTCAGCACATGTTGCCGTTATTTGATGAGGTGCAAAGTAAGATTGAACAACTCAGTACCGATAGCATTGATTTACAAATACTTGAACGCGACACCATTGAAAGTTCATTTTGTCGTTTTATTTCGATTGCTCAGAATTTGCTCGAATTTGTTAGTGCAAAGCGTATTGACGGTAAACATCCTCAAAGTGCAAATAGTTCTCATCACAGTGACGGTTGTGGTTCTTGTTCTCGTTCTTGTGATGGACGTAACGTTAACGTAAAATTACCTACCATCAAATTACCAACATTTGACGGTAACCATTTAAAATGGTTAGAATTTCGGGATACGTTTGAATCGTTGATTCATAATAATAATATTATTCCCCAAATAAGTAAATTTCATTATTTACGTAATTCTTTAGAAGGTAGTGCGTCTGTAGTAATTAAGTCTATTAATTTTACTGCCTCCAATTATGAAATGGCGAGGAGTTTGATGTATGAACTTAGAGCATTGAACCAACTCTGTGAACGATTTAATAATAAACGAATTTTGATAAATAATCACCTAAAGTCTTTATTTAATTTTGAAGCTATATCCAAAGAATCTTACAAATCAATACGATATATGGTAGATTATTACTCAAAAAATTTGCGATCTTGGGAAGAATTGAAGGAGCCCGTACAGTTTTGGGACACTTTAATAATTTTTGTCATGACTTCCAAATTGGATAGTTCCACTAGTCGCAACTGGGAGAAACATAGGAACACATTGCAATTATAAAAAACTTTTGTTTCTAAGATAAGTCCCAACTGGTTTCATGAGTTTCGTAAATACATAATACAACAACAACAGACCATTCGGACGCTAGGGATAGTGTTAATAATCCAAGCGCAGCAGAGGACTTGCCAGTTGTAAATCCAATATCGTCGGATTTTCTTGACGTTCTTGGAGTTTTTAAAATGATGGAGGTACCATTGGGACCCAAAATACCAGAAGAGGTCTCTAAACGCTGGGGAATGATCCTCATAGATTTGCCTTAATAAAGATAATAAAAAGGAACTGTTAGCGACAACTTTGATACCTGTTTGAAGTTGGCCAAATTATGCTGCATTTACATTATGAAAATACCATGAATAGAAAAATGCTAATATTACCTACCCACTCTTGATAAAAAAATTTTGTCAATGACACAAGATGTCAAAAGAGACGTACACCTTTTTGAAGAAAATTTGGAAGAAAAGATAAAAGCTGCTAAGGCCGCTGAAAAATCTGGTTTGCAAATACGGAATACTAACAACATTGGACCGTCAACTTCAGGAACTAAGAAATACGTCGCCCAACAGGCTAAGTGGCAAAGCCCAGCCAAGCAACAAGGTCATGGGTTGTCAGGCCGGGCGGGAGCAAGCAAAGATTCTCCTATCCACCTCCGAGGCGATCAGCGCAAGCACCGACGTCCTCCCGCTATCACACCACGACAGCAGTGAGGCCGTCATACAGACCGACGATGCGCAATAACAACCAAGGTAACCTTACACGATGGTCGTATAGTTTTTTTTTGTTCTCACATGGTGTTTAATGACAAATGATCCGGTAGTCTTACAGTACGTTACGGGTTACAAAATACCATTTAATAATACTGTAAAGCAAGCTGTTGAACCTATCAGTCCTAACTTTTCTTCGGCTGAAATAAAACTAAAATAAAACTAAACTACGCAATTATTTTTTACGTTTTAGTGCATTTATTTCAGTAAAATTTTTTGGAGTCGGTTTTTTTTATATAATAGATAGCAGTCGGTGTTTAAACATTGAATTGAATAAGATTGCGTGCATTTTAAGTGCAATTTGGTGGTTATTAGCGACGTAAACTAGATAAGTAATACATTTCTTAGGTACCTACCTAATTAGGTTTCCCTGAACATTAACAAAATGCAAAAATACAAATTTAGAGTCATTTTTAAAACTGCAGAAAAACGTTATCTTTTATAGGAACTTCTTACATACAATTAATTTAAAATTTTAAAAATGTTTGTGTAAGTAAGTATTTATACGATTTTCAATATGGAACCTTGTGTAGAAAAGAGTGAAAATATTGGTATAAAATGAAAAAGTTGCAATATGTAATGTTTAAAACTTAGAGTTGGCAATATTATGTTAATTGTGATATTTTAAGTGTTACTTTAAAAGAATAATTCATACGTAGGTACGTGTTTAAAACTCTTACTTTGGTAAAATTATTAACTGTTATTTTCAACCATTAAAACTAACAGTTAAAAATATTTATCGGTTGCAAATTTATAAGACTGATTTGTTTTAAAAAAAATACACATACTATGTTTGATTTAAGAGTACAAACGAAAAACAGAAGGAAAATAAAAACAACACAAATCTTGGTCTTAAAAAAATAACTTAAAACTAAATAAAAAATGTCTAATGTAAAACTAAAAACTATGAATAAAAATGTCCTCTAACTGAGACCACGCAGGAACGGTCCCATGAATGCCGGCAACATTACCTCTTTGAATTGCCAGATTACGCTGGCTGAGGTAGCTGCATAGAATAATAACTAAAGCATAGAAGGAGTCCAAATGAGACTCGTATAGTTGTCCTATTTTCAAATGGGCCATAAACATTGAAAGAAAAGAGACAAAATAAGTTGCTAAAAACGTCAAATATCCAGCGAAAAAAAAAACCGATCTCCATTTATGATACCGAATTCAAAAGCGACCTATACAAATGTAATTCGAATGGTGACCAAACGGAGTGCCCACTCAAATGTCATAGTACTCCTTCTATGCCTTAGTTATTATTTTGAGGGTAGCTGCTAGCCTGTCACCGGAGGCCTTAACACCGTGCACTTATTTAAGACTTAATCAAACATTATATTAAGCATGGTTTTTAAATTAAATCTACTAGTCATAAAACAATATGCATTTTTATTGAACATTTCTTATTTAATACACAACGTATTTTATTGGTTTAAATAAAAAATAGAATATTTATTATCACAAAATACATTTACAAAACTAGATTAAAACTCGAAGTAGGCAGATGTAATTAAAACACTGTACCCTATCGCGTGTTTACGTACCGCGCGGCTGTAGGCATTTTTTTCAAAGATATTAGATTACTGATACTTATATATATATTATTACTTATATTACCGTGTTAATGTTTTCATTTCAGCTCCCGTCATAGTAATTGGCTTTGCCGCTTTTAGCGTGTCTGCTAGCTTTTCACCAAATAAAAAACTGACGATTTCAGTTAGATAGACGACACTTCTCTAAGATATAGACTCCACGTACCTACTGGGAATTACACAAAAGCTTAACAGCATATAATAAAAGCTTTATGACGCAGGTGTTCTTATTTTTGTCTGCGAACATTTTTGTTAACGCCTGACAGACACAGTTATAGCAATAGCTTGTTGATTTAGTTTAAGCTCAATGGCTTTGTCCTTCTTTACCAAAGTGTCGGAAAAAGCAGGCTTTATCTCTGGGTTTAATTGAGGTGACAAAAACTTCAGACAGTTTTCTGGAAGAAAATATTTTTAAAAAAGATCTTTTTTGATCTCTTTATGCAAACCCGAAGTGGCAATTTCCCAATGTACAGCTAGTTCATCGTGTATTGGTGAGCTGTACGTTTTAATTTTAGAAGGGAAGGGAAGGGTTTCACCACGGAATAAGTTTCACCCGACCGAACGGTCGAGCACTAAAATAAAACGCGATTGAAAATGGCGACGACAGTGTTGCAGCTTCAACATGATCAGAGCGTATTTGGAATCTATTCCTCATTCATACCAGTTCTCGCATTTATTCCTCTCGCACTTTCATACCTCATACTTCACAGCCATTCGTCATCTTTTACTCTTTATATCGGGTGGGACTCCCGTTACCTACTTTATCCTATCTCTTAACTTTACCATCATGTTGTATTAATTCATAATCTATGGGGAAAATAAGTTTTTCCAATGGAGCTTCTGCTCAGGACTACTTATACATTTCTCTCTTTTTCTTAAATGTTACAATTTTCTTAAACTATTTGACAGGAATTGTCTTACTTTCTTCATATTTGTGCCAAGATTCTTGTGGCTTATCATATTTTACCTTCTTGGGTCCTTAATTCTAATTGGCTTAAACTACTACATGTTTTTTATGACAATTTTAACTTATTCTAATTTTAAATACTTACGTTATTTGCTAGATAACAGGCATTAGGCAACTCAATTATATCTCAAGATATAATTGAGTTGCCCTTATTCTAAAATTACTTACTATACATTGTATGCTTAAGTTTTATTTCTTATTCTGACTACGTCGGTAAACGTCGTGCTTATTCTAATCTCTAAAGCAAAGTATAATGGTGGATTATTAACCGTTGTATTCGTGAACATGCAACGAATGATGGCAAATAAAACAAAACAGTGCACCATGATTTTCCAAATTCTTTCAAGAGTCCGTGTAAAAGTCTCACATCTATAGTTACTCAAGGGGTTTGGGAGTATATCATATATTATTAAACGTTAATTGTTACTCATTAACAACTATTGAACTAAATAATATTTACTAAACAATCTCCCTCCACAAAGAAGAAATAAAAATACTGAAACATACGTACGTGAGCAACCGATTAAGCCAGATCGTTATTGATAGTGCAGATACTATTGAGGTGACGAGTTCGCTCTCGGTGTGTTCCTGATTGCGAATATAGCGATACGCTTGAATTGTTAATGGCTCCCGACCGATACGCCGAGCAAGTGGCGGGTTGAGCTGCTCACTAATAATTAATCGCTTCCGATTGTGTTTTGTTTACGATATTGCGTTTTGGTCCGGTTTAGAGATGCGTTGCATGTAGGTATGTCACATAGGTTAAGTAGGTACATTACGGTACATTTGGCTTGAATATTTGCAACTGTTATTTTCTTCGCAATTTAAAATAAAATAACTGATAAAATATTTTTTTTTTGTAATTGTCAGAATAAGGTTTGTATGAAGGATTTTTTTTGGAAATTCGTCAGGGGGTACGCGGTGTTGACACCTGTTTCAAGATAACATTTCACCTAATTCCAGTGATTTGGAAGCGTGCGATTGCTGTGTTTTGGTTAGCTGCTTCTTTCAACTTCTTCATTTTAGTTAACATTTTATGCCCGATAATTTGAATGGCGAGACATGTAAATATTTTTAGAAATCACTTATTTCCCTTGATGGAAGGTGTCTCATTAGCAACGCGACACAACAAGATTCAACAAGATGGTTGTCCCGTGTATATTTTGACGTTCAGTGCAAGAGTATTTTATATTTATAGTATTTTATTAAAACGTTTCGTCGGAGAAATAAAGTAATAAATTGTAAATAACAAATGTGACAAATTCCGAAAAAACAAACGCGAGCGATTCCGTAAATAGTGTTTCATTTCAATTTGTGGAGTTCTCATAAATTACACGAAAACATCTGAGGAGGGTACTTACTCAAGTACTTAAGTATCATGTTCACACACTTCAATGATATAAGCACATTTGAGTCTTAATGAAGTGAAATAAGAACTGTATTCACTGGGTCGGCAACTTCTCGGTGAGTTATATAATTTTTACGTTTTCGCGGCGCGGCGGTGGCATAGGTAGGTAAGGCTCAGTGAGATCGCACACGATAGACAATCGCTGTCCGTACTCTTTTGTCGGAGCGAATGGAACATTATGTTTTCATTTCAAAATATATCAATCTATAGCAGCCATTGTCATGTCCAATTTCGGACGTAGGCCTCTTCCATCCTTTTCCACTTCTGACGATCTTGGGCTATCGACATCCAATTATTTCCTGCCCGTGCCGTGCGATGTCATCCTTCCATCTCATTGGTGGTCTTCCTCGCGGTCTTGTGTGTGCTCGTGGACGCCACTCCAGCAACTTCCCAGTCATTTCATGGTCATTCCAGCAATATGTCCCGCACATCTCTACTTACGCTCGGCAATTACTTTGACCACATCCCTAACCTTGGTTTTAGATCGTACCCAAGAATTTCTCTTCCGGTCGCGTAAGGAAATGCCGAGCATAGCTCTTTCCATTGCTCTCTGGGCAACACGGAGTTTGTCTGCGGATTTTTCGGTTAGGGTCATGGCCTCGGCTCCGTATGTGAATACTGGCAGAACACCATGCTCAAAGACTTTAAAAATACAAATTATAAATAAATTACGTACTTTCTTATTGAATTATTAACACAGATTTCCCACAATAGACAGTCCTACAAAAAACGGTGTATGACTCTTGTCCAAAAGAATATTTAACTTTTCGATGCTTCGATACTCCGCCAAATGATGAATTTTTGCTTGCCAATTGAATCGGACGAGTGCACACCGTATTTATGTAACATGACTTTTTGAAGGAGAGAATGAAATAATACCAATGTGGACATTGGTATTATTTCATTCTCTTCGACGAAAAAACGGACACCAACGACACGGCTCCCAATAATTAAATATACATCAATATCATTGAAATACATACATACATATAATCACGAGTATAATCCCCGATTATCCCCGAAGGGTTACTCAGAGACTAGCCAATAGTCAATTTTTCACCAAATAGCGACTGCACATGTGCTCAGCGTGACAGGTGGTGAGCCCTTTACCGTTCTATGCTGTTGGAAGTATGTGCAGTCTTTAGTCAGTTAGTCACCTTTTACGACACCCAAAGGTAGACAGCGGGTGATAGTATTCTTTCACCGCTACGCGACACGGTTGTTAATAGGTCAAGGATCATAAGACCGCCGGCGGTCGCGAAATAATTAATTTTTAATCGTGTCTGGTTTTACGATCCTCAAGGGGCTAATTAAGATAATAATAAATACAATAAGTGTGCCGTGTGCAGGCTGGCGCATTAACGAGGAAGCGCCATTGCCGGTATCCGCATTGCAGCGGCGTGCCGGGCGGGATCAGCTGGTGCCTTTCGATAAATTGTTTTTTGTTTTTGTGAATGGATTAACACCGTTTGCGGGTAGATGCGTCGTTTGATGGTTAAATGTAAACGTGTTTTTGTGGGAAAGAATGTGCAATTCAATTATAATTTCAATATTTTTGAGTATGATTTAAAAGTAAATAAAAATAAAAATGCTGTTGGTTAGTAGGCGCATCCTTTGAAAAAGGCTGTACCGTTTTGGCATTTTTTTTGTTTTAAATGAATATTTACGAGTTTAAGACAATACCTAGGTAATACAGAACTAGGTATCACATGGGTAATAGCAGTAAAAGACAATGCCATGGTTTCTTTTTCCAATGTACAGGTGATACAGGACTCGTAGGTACTTTTTAAACCTTGTAATGATTTGCTTTAAATTAAATGTAATTTGTGGTAATCAAATTCAGGTACAAAATGTTATACGTTAGTATACGTATATACATCACTCACAATCACTTGCTTGGATTGACCCAAAAAAATTATATCAAGTTGCTTTTAGCTGATTAGTGATTATTGAGTACATTTTTTCTTCCTATTTTGTTTTATTTTTAGTTAAGTTACTGGCAGGCTGAAGAAGCATAACTTCAACTTTTAATATTAGAAAGTAATTAAGTAGATCTTGTTTTAATGTTAACATTTTTCCTGGTCATATTTTTAGTCAGTAAATTATTTTTGCGTCTTAAGTTGAGTTAAGTGATTTTTTAAGGATACTGTTTTAAGTAAAGTTAATTGAAACAGAAAAAAGTAGACTACCGATTTTAAACTTTATTATAAAAGCAAAAGAAATATGTACATTTCTTTATAATTTAGTTAAAAATACAAAATTTAGTAAAAATGTTATACATATAATACGTATTGTATATATAGAATCACTTGCTTGGATTGACCCAAAAAAGTTTATATCAAGTTGCTTTTAGCTGATTATTGAGTACTTACTTACATTTTTATTTTTAGTTAAGTTACTGACAGGCTGCAGAGGCATAACTTCAACTTTTAATATTAGAAAGTAATTAAGTAGATCTTGTTTTAATGTTAACATTTTTCCTGGTCAAATTTTTAGTTAGTAAATTCTTTTTGCGTCTTAGGTTGAGTTAAGTGATTTTTTTAAGGATACTGTTTTAAGTAAAGTTAATTGAAACAGAAAAACGTAGACTACAGATTTTAAACTTTATTATTAAAACAAAAAAAATATGTACATTTTTTTATTAATTTAGTTATTGTACTTTTACGTTATATCTTACTCATTATTGTAAATATCAACTCTTAACCGTCAAGGGTTTTGTTTTTTTTTATTTTTAATTGGTCAAGCTCGTTAATGCTTAGGGCGCCGCGACCTACGCACCGTGCGGCGATCGGCGCCGCCTGGCGGGCGTTATCGGCGTTGCGCGATCCGCGCGCCGCGTTTCCGCCGACGCGCCAGGACTCCTCCAAATTATAGAAGAGTGTGATGAAGGGGAGCCAGGGCCCGGCAGTTCTCTGCATTAGTAAACACCGCGCCTTAGGAAGCGTGCTCACGTCTAAAATCGATGCGGGGTGCGGGGCTGCCGCGCTTGCGTCCCGCGCGCACCGCCCGCGTGTCTCCGCCGGACCGCCGCGCGCGACGCACGCCCGCCGCCGCGACCTGTGGCGCGGCCGACTTGTTGCGAGGGCCACCTGTTAACTCATGGAAGTGCCGTGAATCTCAGGTGAGTACCCCACCGCACCTTCCAGCTGTCAGCCAAAACGAATTTCGGCGTACTTCAAACACTTAAAAAAGTTTCGGCAAATTTCAAACTGCGCGGCTAACGCTTCCGGCTGACCTTGTTTTGCGCGTGTTGTCGTCCCGTGCGTGCCTTCACTGCGGCAAGCCGTATTGTTACTATACGGAGTTGAGTAAATACAAGAATAATGTGAGATTACGCTGAGCCACGGCTTTTTATTTCCCCCCGCTGCGGTTCGGGTTCGTTACTTCGACTACAATAAGTTTGCGGCGAAACTTGGTGGCGGGGCTGTATTAAAAAGCCGCTTAATGAGATTGCAGCATTTTTACTGATTCTCGTAAACCGCGCAAGTTTTGTTAAAAGGCGGTTTTCATCTCATTAACATTTCCCTTTGAAGACAACACCCATTATTCACGCTTTATGAAATTTATTTTAACGCTATTTATGTCGCCGCTTGTCGTCCTGTGGGAACGCTACTTAAAAGGCATTTCAGATATTTGTAAACATTTTGGTAGATTAATGGCCGATTACACAAGCGTCTGATCTGGCTATGCGGGATGTTTGGTTCCATAAATACCTATCTCTAACACTTATCAAAAATTATTCGTAAAGGATCTTTATACATTTTCATTTATGTTTTAAACATCCAACTGTTTTTGTGTAAAATGAATGGTTAAGTAATTCTTGATGCGACGTCTTATAAAAGCGTTGTACGAACGCCATCATTTAACTTCTGAAATGGGCATTATCTATAATAAAAACGCTTTTTCACATTCGCTATTTCTGTGTAGGCATAGCATGTTCGGCAGAAGGCTAGTTCAGAATGCTAAAACCTCATTTGAAAGCTGCTCTTCCGCTTTGCCGGCTCATTTATGTTACGTGTTTCGGTAGGCTGAAGCTGAATACTTGAGTAGTACCTACTTATGTGGATAGATGGCGCTGCTAGGCGGGCCAGTCGTAGCGAGCGATACAGCCAAAGGATAATCCAACCAATTCCATAAGATAAATTAAGATACTAATTAAGATCCTAATTTCGGTACACATGATGGTATGATTTTATTTTTTGTGTTGTTTCTATTGTATTTAGAAATGTTTCTGTGCTTTTTTTAACTGTTTCACGTTAACCTCTTGTTAATGGTCACAACTAAAAATCTGCGAATTGTATAGTGATGACATGTTTCTGTTTACTTGCAAGAGCCATAGAACTATTGTTAAATCATTATGTTTAACTGTGAGCCTTGGTAATTAGACGTAGATATAGTGTATTGGTATTAATTTTTTTTATAGACTTATTGATTTCATCTCTTAAGATTACGGTCATAATCATAATCACCATTCTCTGATCCTTTGAATGTCCCACTGCGGGGCTCAAGCTATCCCGTATGATCAAGTGTACTTCTATAATATATATTGTAAATCACACATCTTTAAAAAAAATCTCTCAATATGACGGCAAATAGTCTAATATTATTCTCTACCGACCAACCATAGAATTTGGCCTTAGCTTGGCAGAAAGATTGGTATGTACACCTCTACTCACAGACCTATTAAGACCTAATAATACTTACATACCTACTGTAGTAGCTACCGCTAGCTGTTTTAGTAGCTACTGTAGCAGTGTAGCAGTGTAGCAGTGTTCGTAGCACGGAGCAATTCGTAGCAACAACTCAGCGAGCGGATTGTAGTTCAACTGTTTAAATAAATAATCAAACTATCTGTGGTTTTGCTTATTATAGTTAAAAATTCGACTTATAAGCTCCATGCACATTATGTCAAATTTCTAACCAACTGGCAAAATAACAGACATTTGTCTGTTATTTTTAGATTAGTATTTTCGGCTGTAAGTTGCGAGGATTATTGTAAAATACGAGTGTTAATTTGTAATACTATATATAAAACGACAAAACGATTTGAATACGTACTATATAAAATATTAACGAATAAGTAATAAAAAAACGATAATGAGTGATGGTGATAAACGACATTCCCTCAATCTTTTTGAGTATCAGTAATGATGAGAAAATTGAATGAGATCTAATGCGGAGAATTTCTCTTCTTGAGAGAATTAATTTGCATGGCGAACAACCTTATTTATTTAACTTTTTTTTTATTGTATTTGTTTACTTATTAAGTAAGACACGTTGTACAATTGTTTATTGTCCTAAACAACCTGGAAGACACGTGCAGTTGTTATTTGGTGAAAACTGATGGCAGTGGACTACTTTTGCGTTCCTCATTGCCTAGTCTCCGATTAACCCTTTGGGGATAATAGTCGTGAGTGTATGTACTCGTAGGTATGTATAATTTATTTTAAATTTTATTTTTATTATTTTTATTTAATTTAATTAGGATAATAAACAATTGTAGAACGTGTCTTACTTAGTACTTAATAATGCTGTAGGATGTATGTATGTGCAGCCTTTGGTCCATTATTAATAATGAGCCGCCCTCACCATAGCTGATAAAAAAAAACAAAAATCCCTTACATAAAAAACAATTATTAAATCATCTCTATGTACTTTAATCAATTCTAGAAGGCATGTACGTAGACATTCAGGCATCAATGGTTTAGTGAAAGGCTGGAGCGTCGTAGTGAGAGTGAGACTTCAACGACAAAAAGACGATCGACCAGAGCCGGTGTGTACTGAGATGGTATCTAACCTTTCAACGTGCATAGCATGTTCAATTTTTTATTGGTGTTCGACTTTGCCCAGCAACTACCAACAACGAGTGACTACTTGCTGTTGGTTGTTGCTGAACGAGAAAAAAAAGGAGTCGGTAGAAAGGACGATAAGTGGTAAAAAAAGGGCATTAGAACTAAAGCTTCAGGGTGCATTGCGATGTCGTCGGTGTCGTACGCCTCCATGAGCTGCGGTAGTCGCGCACCATCAGAAGGGTCATAAGCTCGTTTGCCGGATCAGTAACGCATAAAAGAACATGGCAGAAAGCTACTTAAAATTCATTTCGTAATATTTGCTCTCGAAGACCCAAGAAAGCAAGACACCTATCTTACTGGGTAGCGCCATTGTAAGTTTTCTTTTTCAAGTGCTTCTCCATTACTGTAAGTTTTAGATACGTTAAATAACCACTTAGAACAAACACAGATTAATTAATTCCATTTTTACGGAGACCAATGAAAACGCACGACCAGGCAAATGGAAAACTTAGGCAAGTTTAAACACCATAGTGAATACTTCCTTTCAAACTCGAACAGATAAAGTTAGTAACAATGCGAACCTAAATGAATGGAAACTTGTTCACAAACGGCTTAGTTAAATAGCGCCAGACTAAGCTTAGTAAAATAGCGCCAGACCAAGCTTAAGCCCTAAGAAGTGTCGGAGGGCTTATGTTTGAGAAAGATTTAATCATATTTAATGTCAGCTCGATGCTAATTGGATCTAATAGGAGCTGATAGTTGCGTTGCGATCCCATTGTATGCTATGTACCTTTCGCAAGGTACGGGTATTATAATGCCGAAGATGAATATACCGAATTTCATAAAACCTGAACCCTCACTGGCCGGACGAAACACAACAGCACGAAGTGCCATTATTTCACGCCGAATATTCGTGAGAGGGTGGTATTACCCCGGGCGAGCCGGCCCAATGCGTGCTGCAACGCAGCGTGGCTCTACCACTCAGAAAGGAGAATGACCAAAGCAGCCTGTTCGATATCTATTGCGTCTTAATCATTCACATATCAAAAGTGTTCTAAGTTACAATGATTACTCTTAAAAAAGGTTTTCTATAGAACGCCGCGTTAAAAGTCAAGTGATAAATAAATGCTGAACTGAACTGATAGTCATACGATATCAGTTGTCATAACCGCAAAATACCTAAAAAGTCTTAACCTTAAAATGATGATAACTCCCATAGTAAAAAGGTCATTCTCCTTTTCTTTTGATTAATACCTACACCTACCATGAGTTTCTATTAATTACTATAAGTAAAATGATAGTATTTACATATAGAGGTGGAAAAAAGTGCGTATTTTATTTTTACGTTTAAGCATTGTACGATTTTCAAAAAGCATGCTTTTAAAAATGCTTTTTACTTTTTTGCTTTTTATTACAAAAAGCTGGCTACGTTGTGTTTAAACGAAAAACGTAAAGCTTACCTACTTAGCTACTTACACTTACCGCTTCACACAGAAAAACGTACTACTTTTTCTTAAAAAAGCAAGACAAAATCGTTAACATTAACCGACCAAATTAAGTGTAATTTTATGCAATGCATTTTATCGCATAATAATACGCATGCACGCGTGCTGCCTCTTGTCTTGTGGCGAAAGACTGAAATACTGGAAGTATTGAAGTAGTTTTATAGAGACTTCATAGATAGCGGGATGTACACATTTTTAAGTGTAAAGCATAATAAGTGTAAACCTAAAAGCACGCTTATTACTTTTGCCAAGAAGTATACTTTTTTAAGTGCTTATGCTTTTAACGCCCACCTCTATTTACATACATAACATACATACATAGATTCACGACAATTATCCCCGAAGGGTTAGTCAGACACTAGGCAATGGGACCGCAGAAGTAGTCCACTGGTATAGTCCACGTTTCACTAAGTTATAACTGCACATGTGCTCTACGTGACAGGTGGTGAGCCCATCGCCGCTCTATGCTGTTGGATGTATGTGCTGTCTTTAGTCCGTTAGTCGCCTTTTAGGACACCCAAGGTAGTATTCTTAGAATTTACGCGACACGGCTCGGCTCATGATACGAGTAGTACAGTCAGCATCAAAAGTAGCTTAGCATATGAAATATTCAAATGATTGTTACGGTTGAAATGACCAGAATTGTCTGACATAGCTGTTGAGTCAAAAGTACATGACCGTCACTTTAGGTAATAATTACAGAGAAGTTATAATTATGAACACAAAAATGTGATATAATTCTGAAATGTTAAATGATGAGTAGGTATGTAAAGACACTTACATGTGACTAGCCAATGTTACTTTTGCCACCTTGTTTTTGTCCAGTTACTGTGACTGTACTTATTTCAATACACAAATTGATTTTTCAAAAATAAAGTCTTTTATTTTGTCTCCCTCAATAGTCTCTAGGTAACATTTGTGGCCATAATTTGCTATTTGATGACAATTTTAGCTAAATTTTGACAATCAATGAATGTGGGATGAGTTAAATTTTAAACGAGTAAACAATTGGAAGCTTAAAGAATATATCTTTTTTGATGTCATATTAGAAGTTTACTGTTTTGATGCATGTTACTTTAGATGTTAAAAAATAACCACCATGCTGAGTTGTAAGTATTTAGAGTGGCTTACGTAGATGATAACTAGTGGCTAAGATAGTATTATTCAGACGCTCGTTAATTGTGGCTGACTTAGTAATTTAGAAGGCAATGTAGATTGTTAGAAGCGAATAATGTTATTAAAAAGAAGTCTGTTTAATTAGCACCCAAATCTAAGCATCTCGAGATCGTTCGTGCTTCCAGTTATTGTCGTAAGACGTCACGATATCAGTTAAGAATCAAGAATCAAGAATCAATATCATTTATTCAGGTTAGGCCATGTTTAGTTTACAGCACTTATGAATGTCATTATTCCATCGGTTCGTAAGTCTATCTATGGGGCGGGAGCCTTGTACTGAGAAGAACCGGCAAGAAACTCAGCAAGGGCCTGTCTTTTCTACCTTTCTTTTACAGCGTCATGCAATTAGAATTGAAAAGTACCCTCCCTATCATAAAAGGGCACTTTCCATTACAACAATAAAAACATAAAAATAAAAAATATAAAAATAATCGATGTAATCAATGTCTTACAGTACAGAATACACAAATAAAAATTAAGACTACAACTACTAAAATACTCATAATAAAAATAAGTTTGCAAGTTAGTTGTTTGCCCCAACTCTTTACGTGGTTTCTCACAGTGCCTACACAGTAAAGCAAGTGTTTTATGTTGTGTGGGCAGACAAGCAGTGGCCTGTGCAAAGCACTGAGGCGTTTATGGGCTGATATCGACGAATATCGACAGAGCATTGTAGAAATTCGTCACATTTATTTTTTTAAGGCGCGTCAATCACTTTACATTTATAGCATTACCATAACATACATATAACCACGATGAGGGCAGCAAAAGCAGTCCTCTAATATAGTCCACTTTTCACCAAATAGTGACTGCAAATATGCTCAGCGTGACAGGTGGTGAGCCCATCACTGCTCTATGCTGTTGGATGTATGTGCAGCCTTTAGTCCATTAGTCGTCTTTTACGACACCCAGGGAAAAAGAGGAGGTAGAAGTTTTCTTTCACCGCTACGCGACGCGGTTGTCGATAACATAGCAGTTATTCCAATTACAGAAGTCCACAGCATTTGCGATGACAAAACGTCATAATTATGTATTATTACGTGATGAACTCCCTTATGCGTTCCGGGAGTAGAGAATACTTGCATGTTCTTGTACCAGCGCAGTCATCCAGCGCTGACGAATTAATCCGGGATTATATCATCGCTCGAATCATTCAGTCGGAAAATTCGGCTGAGTAGCCAGCATCTCTATTGTAACTGGGACTGAATGCTGACTGAGTTACGGACTGTAGCATTGAGTAGTATTGACCGCAAGCTGGACGGTTAAATTGACTGTGTAGATCATTGTACGGCTGAATAGCCTACCTGCCCGTACGGCGCGATGATTGGATTTGAAGGAATTCATCCAAGAACCTTTATGCCGCTTAAATGTCACATCATACCCTCGCTGAGGCGGAGTGACGCACAAAAAGGTAACTTAAACAATCAGGACATCAATCAAATTAATGCCATGCCATTATAACGGTTTAATGGTTGAAAGGTATTGTAAAACATATTTTACAATAACTTGACTATCGACACTAAAGACACATGGATGCGCTTAGAACTCTACATAAGTAATATGTCAAAAATAGACTTAATAGTAGTTTTTGCATACACTGTGGTATTTTTGTCTACAAATCTTAACATGACAACTTAAAATGATTTGTCGTCTCTCGTCACCGACATAATAATATCTCGTGTTCTGGTGTCAGTTAGGTACTACAGCGAGTTCCGGGTATTATTCCAAAAACCTTTATACTGCCTGTATGTCACAGTAACCTTTAATAGGACGAAGTGAGTATGAAAAGTATTCACGATAACATGCAAACCAACCCCAAGTTAGTTTAGCAATAAGATTTTACAAGTGTTGTACAACTTTGAAGATCTCTCTGGTACGAGTAATTGCCTGTACAGCGCCGCGATAACATTGGATTTCAAGTCATTAATCCAAGAATCCTAAAAGCCGCCTGTAATGTCACAGCATGCTAAATTATAAAAAGGTTTGTAAAACTTAGTTGAGTACTTTGTAGTGTTTCTAGTATACTTATATATAAATTAAGTTAATTTTGTAAAATTTTTAAACACTGAAAAAAGACGACAACCTCAGGCGGGAATCGAACCACGCACCTTCCGCATTCCGGGCCATTAACCACTTAGCTACCGAGGTCTGGCTTTCAACCGTCGAAATTTGTCAGTGCTTGATGCTTATGTTTTTAGTCAACATTGCTTCATCAAATCTTAGAAGTTTTCACCTCTGAGATCCGAAAGAAATATTTTTACAAATATTTGGTTAAGGCAGCCGCCTGGAATGCGGAAGGTGCGTGGTTCGATTCCCGCCTGAGGTTGTCGTCTTTTTTCAGTGTTTAAAATTTTACTTAAGTATATTTAAGCGTTAATAAAACGCTAAAATATAAAACATTAATCTATAAACGCAGCTTCATCTTAACCGAATGTTCAAATATTTGTAAAATATTTCTTTCGTATCTCAGAGGTGAAAACTTCTAAGATTTGATGAAGCAATGTTGACTAAAAACATAAGCATCAAGCACTGACAAATTTCGACGGTTGAAAGCCAGACCTCGGTAGCCAAGTGGTTAAGGCAGCCGCCCGGAATGCGGAAGGTGCGTGGTTCGATTCTCGCCTGAGGTTGTCGTCTTTTTTCAGTGTTTAAAATTTTACTTAAGTATATTTAAGCGTTAATAAAACGCTAAAATATAAAATATTAAAGTTAATTTTGGTTTAAATTCAAATGAATTGAAACCAAAGCAGTCCTTAGTATTTACAAGCGAGACGCCTTAAGTATGCGTAAATGCTAGTATGGTGTCAATAAGCCATTAAAAATCTACGTTACACTAAGGTTTGGGGAATCTAAGATAATTGCGGCCGCAGTGGTCAAGAAAGTTAAATTTTCTTACAATTTGGAAAATGTTTCATTAAATTCCATGACCAATTCCAGCAACCGAAACTAAAATCTTTCAAAGTTTAGTTAAGAATTAGGCAAGCTTTGTCATAAATTATTAGGCAAGCTTTGTCATAAATTAATCTTATCGATATTAACGTGGCGCTGAGTGATAAAAAGTTCAAATTATTTTGGATACATACTCGTACATACGATACGTATACTCACGCCCACTACATTTGAAATAATAAACCGTAATTCACATTGGTTTACAATTCACGAGGTTACGATAGAAGATATATTTTAAAAAAATACGGTGGAATTAAGGAGATCCTATTTTGAAGTCCTTTCCAATAGGACTCCACTCAGCATTTGCTGCCGTCTGCGAAACACTACAGAGCTATTTTCCGCGGAAGTCACGCTTTTGTGAGCATGACACCGCGCTGTGCACTCAATGTTATTGCATAAATAAAGAACTTCTACCAGTTTCGAACTCAAACAAAGGAGACGAACTGTACTTTAATTAATTAATGTGCCAATCAAAAGCGCCTTGAGTGTTGGAAAACTATAGTTTATTAATGATAAGTCTGCTATTTTGTGTAAGTAAGTACAAACAATTGTTAATTGTTGAAATGATTACTAGAAAAAAAAATGTTTGCCATGTTCAAAATAGCGGGCTGAACGCGGTATGCAATGTCAAGACATTGCATACCGCGTTCAGCCATGTTCAGTCATGTACTTTTGAAGTGTCAAGACAGTTTAAAAGTACATGACTTCCATCGGTCCCACTGCAAGGTTACTCATGTGGTAAAGGCCTCCATTGAAATCAAGTCAAGCTCCAATTGATAGGCATTGGCTTAAAAGATATATCAATATTTTAGCATATATACCTAATGCATAATGTTTCATTTTTAAAACGGAAGGTTTTTTCATTAAAAATATATAAAAATATGAATTTTGATTTTTTTACTATTATTCCATAAATGTACCCAAAAGTCTGAATATAAATATATTTTTATGTTAATAAAAAAAATCATGTATTTAAGGGTTAATCACCACGTTTGCGTAATGCGGATTAGTTAGTCCGGTAGTTTGTAAGTATGGATGGATGTTTGTTACTCTTTCACGTAAAAACTACTGAATGGATTTGGATGAAATTCGGCAAACAGATAGTTTATAACCTGGATTAACACATAGGATACTTTTTATCCCGATATTCCTACGGGAACGGGAACCATGCTGGTGAAACCGCGAGCGGCCGCTAGTTTCCTTATAAATATTTCATCAAAAGTCTGTGTCATGCTGAAACTTGGAGAAGCCGCCGAGCAACTACCGAATTGTCAATTTCTTTGGAAATACCAAAAATAAACTTACTTAAACTGTCTACACTGGCCTGCAAAAATAAGTATCACACTTTTAAAATTGCAATATCTTTTTAAGTACACAAAATAAACAAACACACAAGACTTAAAAATGTTACTAATGTATATTTTACTATAGTTTTAAAGAAAGCTGATAAAAATTGCAATAAAAGGTTTTTTATTTTAAATCTCTAACTTCTATAGTTTAGAAAAATATGAAATTTTAAAAGTGTGAAACTTATTTTTGCAGGCCAGTGTAGATCCTACTGCTACAATTGGCGCCAATAGCCGTATGTAAAAAGATAAGTCCCTCATCATCAGCCTTTAAACGTCCCACTGCTGGGCACAGGCCCAATGCACAAGAGATTGGAGCTTAATCCACCACGCTGGCTCAATGCCGGTTGATGGGCAGATGTCAGCAAAAATATGGCGTCTCTCTCAGTGAGACAAACGGCAAACATTTTCTATTTCAATTCTGTACACAGAAATATGAAATTCATTTATAGAACTACTGCCTGCAATGCTTTTAAAGAATTATCTCGCAGGTATCTAAATATTACTACAAGACTTTGACTACATCAAAGTCAAAGAAAAATGTCTTCTATCTCTTAATAAAACAAATCAAATAATATAATATTTTCAACAGTAGGTGTGTAGTAAAAATGTATAACTTTTTTAAAACAACGTTTTTCTTATTTGTATTAGTTTTGTAATAAAACAGAATTCAAATTCAGGTTTAGGAACTTTATTTCTCATAAAAATTTACATTCACTTACACTCGTTTATGAGAATAATATCTCTAAAAATCTTAATATACATTTACAATGCCGAATATTTATCAGCTTAGAGAAATAAATGTAGGTAGATAAGAATTTCTAATTAGATCTTAATTTAAGATCTAATTAGATCGTAATTTAAGATCTGTAACTAATGGGGTTTCGAACATCGTCATTTAAGATCGAGTAGAGTAAGCATTTGACAACTATTTGTAAAGTTGTCTCCAATTTACAATTATTGACATGGAGCGGTTCCCACTTGTCTAGGAGAGCTGAGATTCCTGCCATTACCTTAAAAGCAATTTTAACGAGGTTTCAACCATTACAACAAAGCTTTGGAAGAATAGACGAAACTAACTTTCTTGGCGGGAAAGTGAAGCGTCATGTCAACAGTTTTGTTTTATTTTTAAAATTGTTTTGTCTTATTACTTCGATCTACGTATTGTTGATCGTAAGTAAGTAAGTCTATTGAATTTATTAATTAATTTATTAATCTATTTCACATTTCTCTACTGAATGCGAGATTTAGCTCTCAGAACAAAAAGCTTTAAATATTGTTCTGAGATTTAGCTCAATGATTTTTAGGAACAATCACAGACGTTTATACGTATGTGGGAACAATAAAGATTTCAGTGTAATTTTCGTTAGACATTGCGTATGTGACATTTTGCCCACTATCACTCATATATCCTTAGAATAATTGCGTATAGAAAGATAGTCTTCATACAAGCGCTCTGTCAAAAGTGAAGCACTAAACCGATTCACAGTTTCGTGACGATTACTTGCTTGCGCTCGGCGACACGCACACGTGCCCTTGTAACTCCGTAGTGTACATTGAAAACTCGGCGTTTGGAGCAATATCTGGCTCCAAAAAAAGTGCTTCAAAATGGGCGCGTGGACTTACCTTCTATAGGTTATTATTCTAAGCATATATCACTCCCACAAAAAAAAAGTATAAGACATAAAATGTTCCCCGTCTCAATATCTCTAGGTGTCTCTCTCAGTTTTTCGATTTTCGACCTCGTTCACGAGATATCGAAGGTATTCCGAGGAAAAGTGTTAAAAAATCAACGTTTTTTTTGTTTTTTTTCAATTTTAGAAAAAAATTTCTACTTTTGTCAAAAATTTTTTTACCATCTGAAAGCCATTATACTGTGTCTTTTGAGCCCTCATACGTTACCATGGCCCTAAACCACTATATACCACGGGGCAAACACACTTGCAGCGAAAATGGGGCCCTACCGGAGCGATCGAAAAAACATTTTCAATGTTAAAAAGACACAATAGAATTACTAACAATGGAAAAACGGGAACAACACAATTAACCGTCTCTGGTTTCTGCAGTATACGTTTCACCGAACCGTGCAAAATTGATTGGCTCTGTAAATACTATTATTTTTTCTTAATTAATAGTTTGGCCAGTGCTTAATAAATATTTCTATAACTTAAAGTAGATGGTAATGACAATTAAAAATGAGAGTTTATTAATAAATGATATATCCCCAAATTTTTTGAGTTTCAGTATAGATTCAGTAAAGTCCCACACTTTACTGAGATCTCAGACGGACTTCTTGAGAGAATTTGAAAAGTGATGTTGCACTGAATGTTTTATTCTGTTTGAAAACACTTTTAAAAAATAAAACAAAACTGCAGACTATTTTACTAACATTATTAATGTTCTTTACCCTTCGATCAACAATACAACTAGATGTCAGGTCGGCGCTAAAAATGTGTCTCGGTAAATAGGTTAAGTAGACTTAATTTAATTCACCTAGCTGATATCACCTGGGTGCATTAAGTCTACCAAATAGTGTACTTAATTCACCCAGGTGATTTAAGTGCACCCTTAAGTAGACTTAATGCACCCAGGTGATTTAGAGTTTATTAGACGAAAACATCACTATAGGACATTTTTTAGAAATGCTGCGGTAACTTGAGAATTGAGCTCTTATTTTCTCGCAAGGCAATAATAGGAAAAACTACTTTATTTATTGCCTCCTAGGGTTGATTTCATTAAATTTTATTGACGTCTTTTCATTTTTAAGTGACAGGAGAAATTTATTGCTTTGAAAAAGTATTTACGTAGACAGAATTTAGCTTTGATTTTGTACGTGACGCGTTATCTAGTTGGTATTGTTGATCGAAGGCTTTACCATTGAAAATGGTTATCAGATGCAAATCGCCTGAGACGTATTTTTGGTCATAGCTCTGCATGAGGATTTTGGGAGGATCGAGATGGAAATAGTACCAAGAGTCGAGGAAATTACCGAGACACGTGTGAGCGTTTGAATTTTGAAAATAGGCTGGAAACTTTTTTTGGAATTTAAAAAAATGTAATAAAATCGGGTTTTTGTTTACTAAATTGTAAATATTTGGAAAAAAACATACTTAGAAAAAAAAATCACAGATCTCGTGCTCTACACAACTTGAAAGGGCATTGAAAATGAACCTAAAATTATCGACTTTTCCAAAATTTGTTTAAACTATCCTAAAGCCCTTAATTTTCCGCGTCTAATTAAGTCCTAAGTAATAGATCTTCGTATAAAACATAGATTTTTATTTTTTTTTTATTTTCAAAAGAAATAATCGAATTTTTCAAAATTTGTTTATACTATCCTAAAGCCCTTGATTTTCCGCGTTTATTAAGTCTTAATAGGTCTTCGTATCTCAAAGCTGCAAAGATTTTGACTATTTCTTTTTTTTTTAATTTGTTTTGGCTACAAACAGTCATGTACAATAATAATAAATAGTGACAAACAATTGTTATGTTTAAAAGACCTACAGTGCCCAAAAAATTGTATTCACAAAAGCTATGACGCCCGAGTAAAATACCGCACGGCGACGCTCCACGCGCCGCTAAGGGAGAGCATACCGCCCCCCCTATCACTCCCACAAAAAAAAGTATAAGACATAAAATGTTCCCCGTCTCAATATTTGTAGGCGTCTTTCTCAGTTTTTTGATTTTCGATCTCGTTCACGAGACATCAAAGATATTCCGAAGGAAAGTGTTAAAAAATCAAGGTTTTTTTTTTGATTAATGTTTTTTTTCGGGCAACGGGCAACAGGCAGCCGCCCGGAATGCGGAAGGTGCGTGGTTCGATTCCCGCCTAAAATTGTCGTCTTTTTTCAGTGTTTAAAATTTTACTGTTTTTTTTTTGTTTTTTTTCAATTTTCAAAAAAAGTTTTCGACTTTTACAAAAATTTTTTTCACCATCTGAAAGCCATTCAAATTCTGCGTCTTTTGAGCCCTCATACGTCCTCATGGCCTTAAACCACTATATACCATGGGGCAAACACACTTTCAGCGAAAATGGGGCCCTACCGGAGCGATCGATAAAACATTTTCAATGTTAATAAAAAGGGCCCATAATATAGCTACAAAATGGCTAAAATTTTTCGAAAATCGGTTAATAATTGTGACCTGTAGATGGTCCCTTTAGATTTGATATTGTAGAAAAACGGGTATTTCCGTATATAAAAGTGATGTAGCTTTTGTGATTATTGACCGATCGTCATGGTAATGGTGTTTAAAGATGCGGATGCATGTTATTCTTTGTGTAGTTGTATATATGCGTATGTTATGTTTCGACTTGTAAGTAATGTAGTTGTGTAAATTAAGGAAAGTTTTTATTTTATTATATCTTAATATTTTTTTTTATGATTCAACTTGTAATGTGTTAAACAATAATGTTATTCATTAAAAAACAATTATGCTTAAATCTAAGATTCAATAGAATATAGTGATATTATACCATTGGGTACGAGTAGCTTTTGTAATTAAAGGTTTGCACTAAAAAACAGATTTTCTTCGTTATCATTTTAATGACGGAGTAACTCATTCTGTAGATATTTACTCTGAACTTGTGTTTCGGCGTACGGCGCTCGGAGCGGCGATGTGATGCATTTATGTGAGCTGGTCGAAAGGCTTACCGCACCATTAGCCGCTGTAGGTACTCGTTATAATAACCTGCCGAAGTTAATAGAAGTAGCATAAAAAAATGAGACACTATTCCAGTCAATTTAAATCTGCTATTTAAAATTGTATTATTTGTTATAATTTGTAATTGATTTTTGTAATTTTTTTTGATTAATTTTAAATTTGTAATTTTTTGTAATTTTTAATTTTTAACTTTGTTTTTTATATTTACTTAGTTTATGTTATGTATCTACTTATAAAATTTTCTATATCATCGCATTGGTGTAAACTGTAAAGGTGTTGTAATGTCAATAAATAAATAAAAATAATACACGGCGAAAACATCAATTTCCGACGAAAATAAACTGAAAAACATTTTCACGTTTTAACGCTCATTCATACTTGTGTAACCTTTTTGTATACCTTAAGGCGGGTCTCCTGCGACACTGTTTTGTGTTTTCTAACACCTAACATCAAACATCTAACAAAATATGTCAAAATATGTACGTAGGCCACGCCCATATTTGTTAGATGTTTGATGTTAGGTGTTAGAAAACACAAAACAGTGTCGCAGGAGACCCGCCTTTACAGTCGTATGTGCTTGAATATGTTAAGACCACGGATTAAGAACAATTGCTGCTTAAGAAGCTTTGATTCATTTTCTGATTTTAAGGATTGGAAGGCCTGTGCCCCGCAGTGGAACGTTTACTGACTGATGATGATTCCAATAGTAGATTGTTATACAAGGGGCTAACATTACCCATTATATACGAGGTAGTTTTACTCCCGAGCTTTAGCGAGGGAGTAAATAGAAACCGAGTTTTAATGGGTTTTTAGCGCCGTGTGTTACACTATGTTTTTCACTACGAATGCGAGAAAATAAAACAATCCAATACAATATGAATTGGTTTATTTTATTAAAAATTAACCCGTTAGTTGCTTTAACGACCGACACCCACAAGAAGAGAAAGGTTGGTAGTATTATTTGGATGAGCCCATCGCCGCTCCATGCTGTTGGATAGTAGGTATGTGCAGTCTTTCCATCTCTTCCCTTGGGTGTCGTCAAAGGCGACTAACGGACTAATGACTGCACATACATCCTACAGCATAGAGCGGCGATGGGCTCATCAAATAAATACTACTAACCCGTCTCTTCCCTTCGGTGTCGTAAAGGCGACTAACGGACTAAAGACTGCACATACATCCAACAGCATAGAGCGGCGATCGGCTCATCAAATAATACTATCAACCCCTCACTTTTCTTCGATGTCGTAAAAGGGGACTAACGGACTAAAGACTGCACATACATCGACCAACATAGAGCGGCGATGGGCTCATCAAAATAATACTACCAACCCCTCCCTTCTCTTGGGTCTCGTAAAAGGCGACTAATAGACTAAAGACTGCACATACATACAACAGCATAGAGCGGCGATGGGCTCATCATAATGATACTACCAACCCCTCTATTCCCTTGGGTGTCGAAAAAGCGACTAACGGGCTAAAGGCTCACCACCTATAAGCACATGTGCAGAATGTGCAGTTGTTTCTTGCTGAAGCGTGGACTGTGTGGGCGTGGTCTGTGTTGTCCATAGATTCGAATGATTACTAATTTTACCATAAACTTTAATAATAACTATCTCAAAAAAGTTGTTGATCTAAGTAAACAGTAATAGGTCGAGTCGTTATTCATGATTATTCTACTTACGACTAAATACTTTTTTGTTTTTGTAGGCTCATTATAATGTGACAGACAAAAATTTAAAAAAAAATTACTTTTTCCCCTAGGGCAAGAAAAGCTATTTTAGCCCCGCTCTAGAACGCTACAATGACGGTCTTTTTTTAGCAAGAGGAGTGAAAAACATATTTGATTGTTTCGGCAAAGCATTCCCGGA
Organism: Scoparia ambigualis; assembly: GCA_963921215.1. Taxonomy (NCBI): domain Eukaryota; kingdom Metazoa; phylum Arthropoda; class Insecta; order Lepidoptera; family Crambidae; genus Scoparia; species Scoparia ambigualis. Next base: position 10,561,792 of record OY992501.1, read on the forward strand.
GGTTCTGGACTCAATTTAGAACGACTTCAGATTTATTAATGCACAGTGCGGGTTTGTGATCCACCAACTCTAATTAAGTAAGCGTGGTGATCAACGCTCGAAATTAATTAATAATTAATCTATCTACCGGTAATACGAAAGTTTACTCCATTCAAATTATGTATCGCTGGCTTCCTGCATGAGTGTATAAAGAATACTGCAATGCAACAGTCGCCATTCCTTCCCCTTCCCTCTCTTCAGGGTACATCTCTAGGCCTGCAGAGCAATATTGACTTGCTGGGTATGGAGATTCGCCGCGATCTGAACCAAAGATTGCAGCGTCGCGCTGTGCGTATTATCGGCTTTGCAGAGGTCACTAACACTCTCGAGCCCTTGCATTTGCTTAGAAATATTGCGTCAACAAGCGTCTTCTACTGCTTATACCATGTCGAGTGCTCTGAATGAAGAACTCTTCGACTTTATCCCTCCTTCTCTCTTCCTCTACAGGAGAATAAATAATAAATAAATAAATAAATAAATCTTTCCTACAATCACACCAATTATCTAGCCCAAGAGAAGCTTCGAAGAAACTCGTTAAATGGTTACTAGACAACGGATAAACATACTTAAAATACTTAAATACATACTTATTATACATAGAAAACACCCAGACCCGAGACAATTTAGAAAAACAATAATTTCTAAATTGACCCGACCGGGGATCGAACCCGGGACCTCAGAGATGGCGACACCATGAAAACCGGTGTACAAACCACTCGACCAAGGAGGTCGTCAAGAATGCATGCACCTGAGTTACCAATAACTGTCTTTAATATTCCATCGCGAACAAAGGAATTTGGTGACACGTTTATTTGTCGCACTGCTAAAATATGGAATAACCTACCAGCACACGTTATCCCTTCAACCTATGACATAGGGTCCTTCAAAAGAGGCGTGAAGAGGCACCTTGCAGGATATCGGTGACTATATAATGTTTTTTTTTTTTTTTTTTTAGCTAGCTGCTCCCGCTTTTGGCAGGTATTTGGTTTCAGTTTCGTTTGTTTTTTTTGGGCTTTTTTTTAGGCTTTTTTTAATAAAACTAGAGCTTTAAGAGCTCGACTCTTTTTTTCTTTTCTTTCTTTTATCTTTTCTTATCTTTTCTTTTTTATTTCTCTCTTTTTTTCTCTCTTTTATTATTTTTATATACATAAATTCTTAATACTAATACATTTTTTTAACTTATATTAATTTACAATTTATCTTATGTACTAGTATAATTTCCCTACTTATAACATTATTACATTGTTTTCTTTTACTTTAGTTTCTAGTTGTTACATTTCTTATTTCCTAGTATTTTTACAATTTCTTTTGTTTGACTATATAATGTTACGTCTTTACGCTGCACCAGTTGTCCACGCGCCTGGTTTCCACTTTCACTTAACATCAAGTGGAGTAGAGTGATTTGCTAGGCTTAAGATAAAAAAAAAGATAAAATGTCTAATTTCGGTCGTCGGGACAGTATTATAGGCTACTTTTACTTATTTTATCCACATACAATGCCACTGACGGTCACTCATCCAATTAATGACTGCGCATAGTTCTTTGCTTCAACTAGGTAATGTGATTTCGATATTATTTCTGGCTAAAATCAATTTCTAAGCTCTAGGCATCTAGCTGCAACAAAACAACAGCTGAGCTAGTCCCACTTTTCGGACACCCTATTTTTTTTATAATTATAAAATTTTGTATTTTTGCACTTTTTTCTTTCAATTATTTACTTACCTACATCTGAATTAGCTAGATGCCAAGTACTGTGGTAAAAATCGAAAACGCAGGGTTAGATCTGATACAGTAGGTATTACCTTACATATACGATCATAATAAGAATTAATGCTGGACTATGCACACTTGCAAATAAACAATTAATGAATTTATAGAATTGCTAACAAATTTTAACGGAAATATAAATGCGATTGACTCGCATTTATATTTCCGTTAAAATTTCCAAATTGCCAAAGGAATCGAAGTATCATTAGCCGATTCTAATTGCGGCGTTGCCAGTTTTATTGGTAAATAAGTCCTTTGGTGAATTCAATAAGAATATAAGCTCTTTATACTTAATCCTTTTAAAGGGTATGAATCAATGTGCCCCAATCGGAAGTTTATATAAATAGATTAATTCAAATTAGTTCTAGCTATAATATGGCGAAGGTATAATGAAAGCCCCCCCGACATTGGATGTACTCAAACCCACACTCAAACCACAGACCACATAGCGGTCTGTGCTTAGAGTATAGTCTGTGATTCAAACAGCGTATTTAATAGTGAGCAATAACAAAAAATTAAGACCATTTCGTGCCGAAAACTAGATTGCAAATAGTATTTTTTTATAAAATGAAAAATTAAAGTATTTGCACGCTTTTATTAAAAAAATTATATATTATTCTTCTAAGGGATTGTTTTGTGAGTTCTAGATTGAGAGCTTAGCCATTGGGAAAAGTGGTTGAGGTGTCGTTTTCATAATCTCGGGGTGTACTCGTATATGTTTGCACAAAATTGCTAAATCTGACAGTTAGCGCATCCGCGCGGGTTATTTTTTTTATATTAGAAGGGGGCAAATGAGCAGGCGGGTTACCTGATGGAGAGCAATCACCGCCGCCCATGGACACCCGCAAAACCAGAGGAGTCACAGATGCGTTGCCGGCCTTTAAGAAAGGGATAGGAATTGTAAGGGGGGGGGGGGCCTCCGGAACTCTCACTGGCCGGACGAAACAACAGCACCAATTGCCATTATTTCAAGCCGGATATTAGTGAGAGCGTGGTATCACCCCGGGCGAGCCGGCCCAATGCGTGCTGCAACGCAGCGTGGCTCTACCACTCAGTCAGTGTCACTCATTTAGCACCACCCAGGGGTCACGCGTAGGGTCTCAAGGGTAAACCTACGGATCCGAGTAACTTTAACCCCCACTACTTTTTAGGGATTGTTGTTTTTACTTGTAGTCGCTGTGCTACATTCTATTTTTTTTTAAACTGCTTACGTGATAAAGAGATACTATAATTATTTTGATATTTCGTATGTTAATACGAATTATAAGCAATACTATTATGTAATTTGTATTTAACATGTACAGAAAAGTTGTTCATTTCCACAAATACGAAATGCAAATGCACCTTCTGACAGTTCGGGCAGACCTGGTGCCCTACTAATTAGGCTACAATGGCTATATCTGACTCGTGCCAAATTCACTCCGCACTATTTGGGTACTCTGTATGTCAAAGATTTTCCCTCTTTAGAACTTTTAATATTAAGTCCAGACTGCATGAAACTTGGCTTTTCGCAAAGCTCAAACTACCGAGGGAACGATAATAAATGATAGTAGTGAGTAACAGCCTACATGTCCTACTGCTGGGCAGTGGCCTCAATCATTGGAATCCAGTCATCGCTATAACTTTTTCCACCATATTTGCCAAATACTGGTAGGTGAATCACAAACCGCATCAAGAGCACACACGATACTTTTAGCAGCGGCGATCGGCGATTTAGACGCTTTTTAGAAGCTGAATGCAGAGACAAGAGACTGAATTGGCTACTTGACAGTTTTTGGAAAAGTGTTTTAAATATTACAAACGCTTATTTTATACCCCGTACAATATTTTGTACGTAAAAGATTTATTTAGTAGAAAAAAAAAACATATTTTTCTTCATTAATTTCATATTTCGCGCGAAAACGGTTGGTCACGTGACATTTTGCCCTGTGACGTCACATTTCACTAAACATAGAAATTTTATCTTGAAACCTGATGTAATGGCGTTGGGACGGAGACCCGAAATGAAACAATGTCTTGCGTCGAATCAATCATCTTTATCCTCTAGTGTATCATCTTAAATACTAATTAACATCACATCTATACGTGACTAGAGGAAGGACGCCTTGTCAATCAGGAAGACCTTAATTATCACGTACTATTGAGTACGTGCTGATAGTGTAATTCACTATATCACACCTCCCCTGAAAAGGCTAGGCATCCCTTCCCTGAAAAGTAAACTCTTATTTTCTAAATATCTTAGTCCTATTCTTATGAACTATATATTCTTTATTATTCTTTAATATTTTTACATTAGTACCTAGCTCTTCTAAAACTTCAAATGGACCTAAATACAAGTCATTCAATTTATTATAATTTTCATTCTTATACAAGAGTAGATCACCTTTTTTGTAGTGTACTTCCTTACAATCTAAATCATAATTAGTTTTTCTACTTTGTTTTGATATTAATAAGTTGTTCCTGGCATCATTATGAGCTTTTTGCAATCTAAATTTTAACTCCGATGGATAATTGTCGTATACATATAAGGGATCAACTTTACTAACTAAATTACTAGGTACGCTACATGTTTTCCCAAAAACTAGTTCATAAGGGGAGTATTTGGTACTAGTATTTACAGAATTATTATAAGCAAAGCACCAATATGGTATCCAGGTACTCCAATTTGCCGACTGATTCTGTGTTTGTATTCTCAAGTAACATCCGAGATGTTTGTGCCAGTTTTCTAGCGAACCTATACTCTCATGATGATAGGGTGTTGAATTTAACTTATCAATATTTAGCAATTTACATACTGTTTCTAACGTGGAATTAATAAATTCCGTTCCACAGTCAGTCGCAATAACCCTGGGAGTACCATATCGTAAAATAAAATTTTCAGGAAAAACCCTAGCAACAGTTTCAGCTGACTTATCAAGTATTGGGTAAGCTTCTACAAACTTTGTCAATTCGCATTGTATTGTTAATATGTATTTATTACCCAAATTATCGACCTCCAACGGCCCCACAATATCTAAATATAATTTTTCAAAAGAAGTAGATGCTGTAGTGGTTATTACCATTTTCTCTTTATTATTTTTATTACAAAATTTCTGCTTTTGGCAATCTTTACAGCGAGTCACATATTCAGTTATGTCTTTTTGCATATTACTCCAAAAATATTTTTTTCGAATATTCTTAGTCATTTTATTTATGCCTACATGACCACTTGTCGGCAATAAATGATAATCATTTAGTATAACACGTATCAAGTCTTTATTTGTAACATGTTCAACTTGGTTATTAATAATACATAACCGCGGTAATTCTTTTTGTTTCATGAAAGTTTGGGTCAAAATTTTAATAAACTTTTTATTAAACCCATTTTTAATCACAACGACTTCTACAATATTATATTTTTTACATAATGCACTCAGTTCTCCTATCGTTGCGTCTCGGCGCGCCTCCGTTAGTAGAGATTCCTGATTTATGTAAATAGTAGAGTCACTAAATAACATATCACCCGTCTGTGAGACGTATCTTTTCTTTTTCCTCAACTTCACGAAGTTTTCATACGAACAAATATCTAACCTTACATCATTTTGTGATTTCTGCATAATATCTACCACTCTTGGTTGCCTATGATCAACAGGGGGCTCAACCCTGCTACTTCCAGAGGTAGCGGGTTCATTATTTTGCTCCATGGTTCTTTTCATTGAACGGGTTAATACCCCCAAAAAATTTGAATTTAGATTTTTTAACTCGTCTGCTGTTATAATGACTCTCGATAAGGCATCTGCCGTTACATTTTCGGAACCTTTTATGTATTCAATATCGAAATCATATTCTTCTAAACAAAGTCTAAACTTAGTTAAACGGCTACTAGGATCTTTTATGCTAAATAAATGAACCAATGGTCTATGATCTGTTAATATTTTAAATTTTCGTCCGTATAAATATGGTCGAAAATGTTTTATAGCCCACACTACCCCTAATAACTCTTTATGAATGGTTGGGTAGTTTATTTCTGAACTGTTTAATTGTCTGCTTGCATAAGCTACGGGCTTATTATTTCCATTTGATAATACAGCCCCCAAGGCTACCCCTGACGCATCGGTTTGCAACCGGAAAACATTATCTTTTCCAAAATCTGGATAATCTAAGACAGGAAATGAACTAAGTGACTTTTTTAAGGTCTGAAATGCCACGTCACATTCTTCCGTCCACTGAAACTCGACATGTTTCTTACAAAGACGGTTTAGTGGGTACACTATTGTGGCAACCCTCTCGACAGATTTTCCGTTTTCCGTATCAAAAGAGCATACGAAATAATCCGAGTATTTTCTAATTTTCGGGCTAAAGTTATTTAATTTTACATCTTCTTCCCGTGTGTTTAAAAATCGCACCGGAATCTTTTTCCCGTCTCCTACTACCACGGCGCCTGCTACAAATACGCCTGCAATAACTTCCTCCGCTTAAATGACACATTCGCCCTTTATCTCTGACGAAACATATTTTACGACCTCACATCTCCCTGGAATAGTCGTTATTATGTTTTTACCTAAGCCTAATTCTAGACTTATCTTATCCTGTAATGTAACCAGCTTATTTTCATAGTTAATTTTACAACTATATTTTAATAAAAAAATTTCTCCTAAAATTCCATCATTTTTACAGTGGAAGTTGCTAAACACATAAAACTTATGCCTAAAATTATAATTGTTAACACATAAGTCTAGATAAACATAACCTATTGATACTAGATCCCCACATACTCCTTTAATCTTAATTTCATCCCTTACTAGCTTTGCGTCGCGGGACACGCTACGGAGTTTATTTAACCAATCTAACTTTAAAATTGAAATGCTTGCTCCTGTGTCTACTAATAGAGAAATTTGAGTTTGACTACAAGTAAAACAAACGTAATTACCACTACCATAACTACAAATATCTACCTCAGCGCTATTCAGAACGAAAAAAATCATCGCTATGATGTTCGTTCTGACGTATACTCTGACGTTCACTTTCGTTCTCGTCATTAGACTGTTCTGCTGAGTCAACTAAGAAATGTACATTCCTACGTTTATTATGAGGTGACGTAAACCTGGTGTTGCGCTGACCCTGAAACCTATTCGAGTTATAGTAGGCACGACCCCGACCTTGCTGACTCGTCGAGTTGTTGTTACGTGACTTATTATATTGTTGATGATAGTTTTTATTTATCTTTTCAAATCGCTGGTTCGAAACATAGTTAACATAATTGTTTATTGGTGGTTTCACTACCGAGTCTTCTTGTTCTAAGGCTATAGTTATTGCCTGCCTAACTGTGCTTACTGACCTAGACGTAACTATAATGCTTGTACGAGCATTGTTTAGGCCGTCAGCGAAACGCTTGATAGCCATTTTTTCATTAATCGGCTTTAATAAATTATATGCCGACTCGTCTCCATTAGCCTGTGCTGTACTTAAATCGTTGGACATTTTTTCGATTTCACTACCAAACACTTCTATGGTCTTGTTTCCTTGCCTACATCGTAGCATTCGGTCTAAAATGGCTGTGTATGATTTAATCGGAATTAAAACATTTTTTATATCTTTTATTAGGTCTGCCACAGACACATAAGACTTATTAATTTTTGTTTTAGCACTGCTAGAAAGACGAGTTTTTAAAACAAAATTGATTAACAGAGGCTGGTCCTCGTTTCTAAGGGTACTACTATAATACTCTATTCCGTCTATTAGTTGGTTAATTTGCGTTTCGTCGCAATCTACTACTGGGAGGAGCGTGAGCGCGACTTTTAGATCGAACGTGGCCATGGTTGTGATCGTTTCTGAATGATGCGGGTTAACGAGTGACTCGATTTCCTCAAAATTACATAAAAACTTTGACGATATTGCTTTTGTTATTTGTAATTCTACAGCATCTATCCCTTTTTTACATAAGTCTGCAGATATTTGTTCAAAAATATTTTTAATTTCCTTTGCTCTTAAAAACTTATTCTGCCCCTGAGCGGAATAACGTTTGTACTTACTTAATTTAATAATAGAGTCTCTAATAGCCTTAAGCTTACTCAAGAGTTCTGACAGGTTTGCCATGAACACACTTTAGAAAAAAAAAAAAAATCACTCACACACACACATAGATTCTTGGTAGCATAGTTATATTAATTCGTGCTGGCTTACACGTTCTGTGCTGGTCCAATTGCCCGTCGAACCGCTCTGCGTTCTACCTCTTCTAATAGTCGTGCGTTGAAGTAACGTAGCAGCCTAAGTACTATATAGCCCGCTAGTACAACGACGATGGTCAGTAAAAAGATCTCTGAAAGTTGCATCCCAACGGCCAAGGGAGTTGATGCTGCCGCCGATTGAGTTGGTGATTGACTGACAATAATATTGTCTTTAGATTGTGGGTTTCCCATAGTTAAACAATTTTGGCTTACAGTTTTTCTTCTTATTTCCTTCGTCCTTCTTGTAGGCCCGTGTAGCACTATTTTCCTGATATTTTGTAGACTTCAACTAGCGATTTCGCGGCGCGGACTTGTGACACCATGTCACGGTCGCCATGTAATGGCGTTGGGACGGAGACCCGAAATGAAACAATGTCTTGCGTCGAATCAATCATCTTTATCCTCTAGTGTATCATCTTAAATACTAATTAACATCACATCTATACGTGACTAGAGGAAGGACGCCTTGTCAATCAGGAAGACCTTAATTATCACGTACTATTGAGTACGTGCTGATAGTGTAATTCACTATATCACACTGACAGATAGTTTTTTTCTAGAGTAGGGCCTCTGGGAATTGAACCCGGGACCTCCGGATATCGGGCCGGGCGCCTGACCACTCGGCCACCGAGGCGGCTCACAAATCTAAATTAAAAAAATTTGTTGCCACAAATATTTGTACGCGCATCAATACAGAACGGCTGTACTTATTTAATTGTGTTTGTAACTGTCCGGATCAGTAGGCTTACTCTTGAAACACAATTGCATTAGTCAATTTCCAATCACAAATCTAAAAAATGCCAAATGGCACTTTTGTAAACGACAATAGCGCCACATTGGAATTAAATTGGGTTGAAATTGATTGAACAAATTATTATCGATCGGAATAAGCGTTCCGGAATTATCTTTACTTATCCCATTATCGATACATATTAATCGCATTGGAATTGTTTTGAGATTGAGTTTGCGTTCAAGAGTAACCCCCCATCCTGATCCCGATCGATTGAGATTGGTATTGTCAAGTTTCGTACTTTTGAGTTACGACACCAGCGCTATTTTAGATTTATGTTGGGTGAACTATATTGAGTTTTGCATTTAGTTCACCCAATATCCGCACAATATGAATCCAAATAAACGTTTGTGTCGTAACTTAAGAGTACGACACTTGACAATTCCAATCTCGAACAATCGGGATCGGCTTCAAGAGTAAGGGGACAGGTTTGTATATTTTTTTTATTTGGACATTCGTCGCGTCCTACCCGGATGGGTTCACACGGACGAAGTTGCGGGCGCGCAGCTAGTGAATAATAATAAAAAAAAGTTATTTTACAATGTAATAACTGATTACGTAACAAAATATGAGAAGTCAAAAGTCAAAATCAAATAGTTTATTCAATATAAACCTTCACAGGCTTTTATTGACGTCAAAACTATAAAATAACCAAATGTTCGGATTTTGGGAAAGCCGTCAAACACGAAGAACTTTCAAGAAACACAGGAGGTTTATTAGAAATTATATTAAAAAAAAAAAAAAAAATTGGTTGCCTGTAAAGTCGGTATACGGGCGAAAGTTTTACGTGACAACGACTTTGAGTGGTAAAATAATTTTAATGTGAATATTCATTCGTATAGTAGGAAGAAGGATGAAATAATAGTAACAATTTAAAACATTTATTTAAACAAAGAATTATATTTAAAACATAGTTGAGTGGGAGAGAGACGCAAGGCATTCGGCGGGCCTCTCTCTCGTTCGGTGACTCATCGTAACGTTACCGAGCGTTACACTTTTTCATAAGTGACTCCCAGCCGCAACCTAATTTAAGACGTTGTCACGTCAAAACTATAGTAGAAACAATAACACGTGTTTCCACGGGGTATAATCTAACTGTGTTTCATGAAAATCCGTTCAGCTCTAACAGGGCGTCATTGAAAAACAAAAAAGCATGGACAAACACTTGCGCGTTTGCTCATATTTTGTAACAAAAAACCAAAAGCCCTTGAGCCCCCACGCTCTCACGTGCCATGCTCAGCCGCGTCGCGTCCAACAGGGCCTATAATTGATCCGATTGTATTAAGCCTAGCATCTATTGTATAAACAACGTGGAATGCATTAAAGTGTTGAGTGCAGTAGGATAACACACACGCTTTGTATTCTCTATTGCGGCGAAGTATGCTACAGCAATTTTTATTGTATGAATTTATTTTCCTACTATCATAGATGATCTAAGTTATTTTCATTTAAAGGTGATTAAGGAGTACGAAAAGAAAGGAATCTAGATGGTATGGTGGATATTTAGGCAAATAGTTTTCTTTATTAGTAAAATCTATGTGCTATTAATCATGTAGAAAGTTTCAGCCTAAACCTATAATTGTACTTTTATACGTTGGTAATGATTATGAACTAAATTAACTATAGTAAACAAAATATACGATGTAAAATATATTACATACTAGTAGCCCGCCCGCGACTTCGTCTATGTGAACATCCTGTATCCCGAGACGAACTTCCAAAATTTTTATTTCATACAAACCTAGTCCTGACAATTACGAACACTACAAAAAAGAATTAGCCAAAAAGGTGCAGCAGTTCTAAAGTGATGCGTGCACAAGCATTTCAGTATTTGTTTATCATTGTGTTGGTTAACATCAAAAGTGGGTAAATACGGTAAATACTTACTAAACCATTTTTCACAGCCTATAATGTTCTGTAACGGATACCTGAAATTCGACTTGTACTATAGAAACTAGAAGTAGGATCAGCTTAAGTTTTAAAGTATTTACTACACTTAAGTATTATTTACATAAAACGTAAATTAATTATGGATTTAACCAAGTTTGATATATTGAAATGGATTTAACTAGTTTTGATGTAATTCATAGGTGGATTTAGCTAATTTTGATCATTGCTTTAACAGAAGTAACTTTTGCTATAGAACTCAACTTCACTCTCAATTCAACTCTTTTGCAGCCTAGCCGAATATTTTGATACAAAAAATGTTTGATAAAGTATTCCTATTAGAGTAATTTAATTTTAATTATTTCAAGTTTTTAGTTTGTTGTTAGTATTATTGTTACCCTTTCATTTATGTTTTAGTTTATTACATAACAATTTTATTTTGTTATATTGCATATCCGATACGGGTATGCTTAAAGAGGATTTAATCACTATGTTTATGTTTACTGTTGTTTTCAACTTTATTCATTATCATCTGCACAATTTGTAAACAGTTTTGGCAATAAATTATATTCTACTAGCGGCCGCTCGCGGTTTCACCCGCGTGGTTTCCGTTCCTGTCGGAATATCGGGATAAAAAGTATTCTATGTGTATAAACAGGTTATAAACTATCTGTATGCCGAATTTCATCTAAATCCATTTAGTAGTTTTTACGTGAAAGAGTAACAAATATCCATCCATACTTACAAACTTTCGCGTTTATAATATTAGTAGGACGCGGTTTCACCCGCGTGGTCCCCATTCCCGTCGGAATATCGGGATAAAAAGTATTCTATGTGTTAATCCAGGTTATAACTTAGCTCTTTGCCAAATTTCATCCAAATCCATTCAGTAGTTTTTACGTGAAAGAGTAACAAATATCCATCGATACTTACAAACTTTTGCGTTTAAAATATTAGTAGGATTCTATTTCTTTTTCAATAAAGCCGCACGAAGGCTTTAACGAAATGCCAATTTAATATTTAAAAGTAGAATACGAATCGAGCGAAAACACAAGACTTTTATTTAGTTGCCGCGACTGCAGACTGCTGTGTTCATTTATTATTCTTACAGGGGAATAAGGAACTAAGTTGAATCTAATGGGTTGACTGTGAAAGTCCTTTACATTTTTTTTCTTTTCTTAAAAATATTGACCAACTATGCGAACGTGTAATAACAATTTTAAAGAGGGATTCACCTATTTCTTCTCTTTATTTATTTACAAAATCAGATTTTGTTCTTTGCGACTAGTCATTGCAGCTATTCTTCTATATGAAAAAAATTGGCATGAATGTATGTTCCTCAGAACGGTTGCACTATTCGGCTAATTTTTTTGTTTTATTGTGTTTCTAATTGTATCAATGAGTTTCTTTTAGACAATCGTCACGGGTACGGAGTGTTAACGAGTATTCGGCCGTCAGTCTCTTACAATATCTGTAAATTCATCTTTAAGTGACCTCCCTAAAAGTTCATTTAATAATAACTAGTTTAAATATATCTTTAAATGATTAATTAATTAAACTCTACCCTTCTATAAACTAGAATGAAACAGGTGATTCGGCTCAGACAGTTTAAGTGAAGTGATTACAGAGACTTTTTTTTTTTTTTTTTATAAAAGAGGGAGGCAAACGAGCAGGCGGGTCACCTAATGGAGAGTAATCACCGCCGCCCATGGACACCCGCAAAACCAGAGGAATCACAGACGCGTTGCCGGCCTTTAAGGGAGGAATAGGTGTAAGGAAGGAATAGGAATTGGGAGGGGGGGGGAAGGGGCCTCCGGAACCCTCACTGGTCGGACGAAACACAACAGCACCAAGTGCCGTTATTTCACGCCGAATATTAGTGAGAGGGTGGTATTACGCCGGGCGAGCCGGCCCAATGTGTGCTGCAACGCAGCGTGGCTCTACCACTCAAAAAGACTGCGATAGTCTCTCGATACAAGCCCATTTTAGGAAGCTTTTAGGTCAAAATAGCCGCTAGCCACAGCAGGCAACTTCCTGCCTCGTCAGCACTGAAGAGTCTGACTTCAGTCTATCTGTGTTTTTAAATATTATATCGAAATACTAAGAAATACGTAGATCACGCCCCGTGACGTAGGCGCTCTCACTATGAAACTTGGGTCCGCTTCAGAACAATAGACTCTATTATTATTAATGCTAAATAACTGGCAGGACATTATATACCTACATACATAATATAAAAGAAAACAATGTAATGTGTAGGTATATATTATATACCTACACATTATATTATTTTCTTTTATTCTTTAGCACAGCTACAATTAAAGTATTCGTTTTATTTTATTTAGCATTGTTTTTGATTTGTGATTTTATTTATATTACTTTCTTATATGATTGTTTGTAGTGAATAGGTAGTTCATCAAGTTTGTCGAAGATAAAAAAAAACGTTGTTGTATGTAGGGTTTTTTAAAACTATCGAGTTAAAGTCAACTCTAACTTGTAAGTATTAAAAAACATCATATTGATTTCTGTTGTTGGTAGTAGGTAATTATGTTCTAACCTAATAAAATTAAAACCTAATAAAAATAAAATAAAAAGCCCGCTTAGGGCAAATGGTTTGTTCCCATAAAAACTTATCATGATAAAAATCTTATAATAGTCACAATAGTCAATAGTCAAAATATATTTATTCAATAAACTCAATTAATAAGTACTTTGAAACGTCCAAATTTTTTTTAACCTACCACCCATTCAGGACTTCATTTTTTAACTGTGGCAAAGAACGGCCGCAAGAAACCACAGCGCACAGAAGCAACGACATTTACAAAAAATATATATATTATATGTCGTTACCAGGTCACAAAATACAAAATATGAATTTGAATGTAAATAGTTTAATTAAATATGGTGCTCTATATAAATTAATTATAGGCAATTAGAAATAGCTGTTGGAGTAGGTACTTGGAGCATTTCAGACCCAAGCTGTTTTGTCTACTGTATAATCCGACACTTTATAATAAGCTTTTTTATAAAGCTTTTCTTTGATTTTGATTTTAAATTTATCAAGATCTAATTTCTGAATATCATTTGGTACTTTGTTGTATAATCGTACACACAGACCCTTAAAAAAAATATTTATTTTATGGAGCCTAGTATAAGGCACTGCTAATTTGTTCTTACTTCTAGTATTTAATTTGTGAATATCACTGTTTTTTGAAAACATTTCAATATTTTTATGAACATACACAAGATTTTCATAAATATATTGTGATGCAACTGTCATTATACTTATATCCTTAAATCTCTCTCTGAGAGAGTCACCAGCCTGTAGGTTATATATTGCTCGAATAGCCCTCTTCTGCAGCACAAAGATAGTTTGAATGTCGGCAGCATTTCCCCACAGTAAAATGGCGTACGACATTACACTATGAAAGTAACTGAAATAAACTAATCTAGCTGTATCAACGTCAGTTAACTGACGGATCTTCATTACTGCATAAGCCGCCGAGCTAAGTCTATTCGACAATTTAGCTATATGTGGGCCCCACTGAAGCTTGGCATCCAACGTGATGCCTAGAAACACAGTGGTGTCCACAGGATTCACATTCTTATCTTTAATTTGTACACTAGTTATTACCTGCTTAACATTAGGCAATACAAATCTTACACATTTGGTTTTTCCCTCGTTTAATAGCAAGTTATTAACACTAAACCGTGTCGTCGTTTCACTTTGAATAAAAGTGAAGTATCATCAGCAAACAATACTATCTCATGACTGTCTTTTACAAAATAAGGTAAGTCATTAATATAAACCAAAAACAAGAATGGACCAAGTATTGAATCCTGCGGAACTCCCATTTTAACCACTGATCCCGGAGATCTTTTACCGTTAATGTCGACCTTTTGAATCCTGTTACTCAAGTATGAGATTAGAAGGCTCAAAGAAGCATTCCTAATTCCGTAGTGGTTAAGCTTCCTGACCAAAGTTTCATGTAAAACACAATCAAAAGCCTTGGATAAATCACAAAATACCCCTAGGGCATCCTGTGATTCCTCCCAGGTATCAAATATTTGGATTAAAAGCTCAACACCGGCGTCAGTTGTAGAGCGACCCCTAGTAAAACCATATTGTTTACAATGTAAAAGTTTATTTTTATAAAAATGAATTTACATTTGGTCTAGCATTAACTTTTCAAAAATTTTACTAAATGTGGGTAGCACAGAAATAGGTCTTAAATTAGCGGGGTCAGAAGTGCTACCTGCTATTTAAACAATGGAATTATTTTACTATATTTCATGAGGTCAGGAAAAACACCACAGTCAATGCATTCATTAAATATGCAAGCTAATTTAGCGACGTCCACGGAATTACCCCACAGATCAGCAGTTTTCTTTTTATTGAGAGTGTTAAATGTTTTTATTATATCTATAACACAAATTTTTTGAAAACTGAAATTACTTTCACAATCTTTAACATTCTCCTTGAAAACAGATTCAGCTACAGTGGGGGAGGAAATCAAGGCTTTTGTAGTTGAAACTGGAATGTCAGTAAAAAAACCTCTCAAATGCTGCAGCAATATCAGCATCAGAAGTCAAGGTTTTATTATCACAATTTAAATTGTACTCATTATTACGACTTTTGACCTTTCCTGTTTCACTATTTATAATATTCCATGTCATTTTTATTTTGTCATTACTATTCTTAATCTTAGAACTCAAATAGTTTGCCTTGGCTAATCGACATACTCTTTTGAATAACTTTGAATAATTTTTAAGATATAATTTGAAGTCATCGCTGGTGTTATAGTTGCGTTCACCATAAAGTTCATAAAGGCGTTTCCTACTTCTGTGAATACCAATTGTAGCCCATTCATTAAAAGTTACAGTACCACTAACTGAGATCTTTTTTGGAATAAAAGTTTTATTAAATTCTGAACAATAAATGTTAAAAAAATATTATAAAAGACATTAGGGTTGTCATTGTATTCTAAATAATTTAATTTTGTATCTAGATTGCTTTTAAAGCGTTCCAGCCGACCTGCCGTTTTTGGTACAACAGTGATATTCTTTTTCGTCACTTGTTTACGCTGGTGTGGAAAGCTGACCATTTGGCCACAATGATCAGAGTCCAGGTTATTAATAATTTGCTTAGCCAGTGGTTTTACATTTGTATATATGTTATCAATACAGGTGGCCGAAGTGGCAGTTATTCTTGTCGGCTCCAAAAAATAAAATTAACACAATTTTATTATAATAAAAATATTTTAGCTTACTTTATATTATGGAATCGAAGCCTTTTAGTTCCGCAAGTTCGTCACAAACAAATTGTAGTAAAAAAAAAATTAATCAACCTCAAAAAAAAACTATTAGTTTTGAAGTGTCACATAGAAATATTTCAATTAACATCAATTTTAGCCTCACACACAGCAAACTGCTTTTAATATCAAACCTTTAAAAAGAACTGCGATAGCAACCAAATGACCTTTTTAGTTTTTTGTTTCAATCGTTAGTCGCATTCATAAATACACTTTTAGCAATGTTCTGTGTAACATTTACTTTTAATTATCGTTTTAACTTGAAAATGCTTACAGTAGTTTACTTTAACCGGATTGCATAGTAAAAAATAGCCGGAGAGAGCAATCATGAATCAATTTCCGCGAACGTAGTGGAAACTGAATTTTGTCAGCGCCGCAGCTGACGCACTTCGTTTTTTCGCTACTAAAAAAGTGACTTTCGTTTTTTATAGAACACCAGTTAGCATTTTTATAAGATTACAAGCACGAGTATAAATTTTGTGTATACTTACTATTTAAAAAGGATATATTTCGTGACTATTAATTGTGTGGGAGAAAATAGTCTATAAAGGAGGTCGTGACATTCAGCATTGAATATTACAATGCAAGGAGGAGGAGGAAGAAGTTCAAAATACAGAAATTAATTCGTACAAAAAAACTAAGTCTTGTTTGTATTGTAGGTTTATGAAGCTATTTAATGAAGTATATTTTTGATTCATCAAAATTAAATCAAAATAAAACGCTAGTACAACTTTTTTGGAGCAACTAAAAAACTGAGACGTAGCACGACTGCAGGTCTAAACCGCAATGTGGTAAAACATTATTTACACAAAACTTTTCGCGCGTAACGTGTTTTCTTGAAGCTTTCGGAACAATCGTTGGATGCTGAAAACTCGGCAAGCGCTATGTTAAACAAAATCAAGCTACATATTCTATTACTAGGTGGTTATTATGTAAGTGAAGAGACAAACATTAAAAACCAATAAATTTTATTAAAAAAAAAGATTTCTTTACTTATAGTTAACTCAGCCCAGCATTTGAGAATTAGTCAATCTACTTTGTTAGCAATGGTCGTCAAAATGTCGAAAGAAAGAAAAATAGAAAAGATATTTCTTAAGTATATTCTAAACGTTTCTAGAATGTACCTGACAACCCTGAAACTAAAACTATGATTGTTTATATTGCTGGTACAGTCTCGAACTCTAAAGTAAAGGCGATAATTAATTGAACAATTGTTCCAAAAATGTTTTTTATCCATGATGCGGAAGTAAAGTGGAAAAAAATACAGTTTTCTTATTTATTAATCAGCGGAGCACTTTAAATAGTCGTGATTTTTCCATTCCATTTGGAATGCATTTTTTTATTAAGATGAGGCAGACAGATACACCTTAGCTACTTTTAAAATAAAATACAATTTTAAAACCTATATACTAATATAAAAATAGATAATATGATAAAGATTTTTAGAGAAATTTTAAACTGAAAAGTTTGCAATGTATATTTAAACGCAAACCGTGCCATCTAAAAACAGTGCTCTTAGCTTGTATGTATTGCGTTTGTGTTACTACTAAACGTGTATTATTTTAACTGTTACTGTTTTCTTTATAAATATATACATAAAAGTATATTTTTCTAGCCATTGTGAAGGACCATACCATATTCATGCATTTTTGTATTGAGGTAATCAATCATCCATCTTGCATTATTCTAGACTTATTTTGAGTAGTCTGTCTTTGATATGTCGAATGTCGAGCTGCTTAGAGGAGGCTCATTGAGCGGCGACAGGCTCACCAGCCATCATGCTGAGCATGTGTGCAGTTGTTATTCGGTGAAAGGTGGACTGTAGTTTGCGGTCCTTATTGCATAGTTCTAGTGATTGTATGTTTGTATACATGATATTTCAAATGGCAAACTCAACTATTCAATAGATCTTGAAGTTTTGCGGAAGGAGCCGCCTTCTTTACATTTCAAATCTTTGTGGAGTTCGTGAGGGTAATGGTCAGACAGTATTTTTATGGTCCGGCCAAGATGAACTTTAATTGGATAATATGACGCGCACGAACAACTCACGTCCATCACAATAGTCCAGTCAACAAAATACAAGTAACAAATATACGAGTATATTTGATTGCTATTTTACGAGTGTGTTAAATACCTTCAGTACTTTTACAAAATGTTTAGAACCTTAACAGACTTAATCTGAAACACAAAAAGTATTTTTGTATTGCAATAATGTATTTTTTGCTTATTCAATAATTCGGATAATTTATTAATCAAGTCAAGTCAATTTAAAAATCATTAATTCAAATTAACTTTTTCAAACATGTTTTTGTTGAATCGTCCTTTCATTTTTTTGCATACTACTATTCAGGACGTCTTTTAGCTGTGGAGAAGAATGGGCGCAAGAAACTCCAAAGCTTTATACAGAAGTAACGACATTCTAATAATCTTATAGTGAACAAATTAATACTGTGTCACTGGAAATGAAGGGGCTCATAAGTACTGTCTGATATTACGTCTTGCTTCAGTTTCCTTGCCTCCTTTGTTATCTGAATATATTTTAGAAGCGGTTACTTTTGATAATAACGAAAAGAAAATTTGTAATAACCTTAATAACATTAGGAAATTCATAAAGCTCTATAATTCTCCTAGACATATTTTTTCAACGGACGCTATCTCTCGTGTGTACATAATTAATGTGAAATTTATAAAACGTTGGCCGCGTCGCGTTTTAATATTCGCAATTAGCGGTCAGTGAGGTTTCAGCGCTTAATTTGTCGGGTGCGATTTTTTCCGCGCTTAATTTTTTTCATGGGTAGTGCCTGCCTGCCTGCCTGCCTACTTGTACTAAAGGGCCGTGATGGGAGGAATATAGGCCAGTTGAGTGTTGTGTGGGCCCAACGAGCCTTCCGAGCTGCGCGCCGTCCGCTCCGCTCCGTGTGTGCAAGAACTAGTTTTCAGTGCACCTCCGATACGGATGGTCGTCGCACCCTACGTTTAACAGGTGCAGCGAAGTCGCGAGAACGCGTTGCCGCTCTACCTGTTGTTCGCTACTGTCTCAACTAGAACCCGAAACTATGTACGTACATCAATTTGAATTTGTGCTTTAAATTATTGTTTTTTAACTTTGTTTATGCGTCGTGTCCGTTGACTTTGCGAATTGTTGTGTGCGCACTTTGTGCTTTGCGAATTGTTTCTGATTTTGGCGGGTGGCTAAGGATGTTGGCTCTCTTGTTTTTTAAAGCTATACATTTTACTTATTAGTAATTATTTTTTAGTTAATAGTGAAAGATATGTGTCATCCTCTCATTTTAAATAATTATACCAAAGTTTTAAAATTAATTAAGTAATGTAATATTAATTGACTATTTTTATTAGGATATAGCAAGCATCAAGTTGGTTTTTTTAGTTAAATTGAACACATGCAATTCCGTTTTTGATTCGTTAATTAATGCATGATTAGCAGGTTCATTAAAGCGCATTATCGGCACAATTGCTTAATTACAAATTTTAGTTTAATCTTCTTTGGAGTCTGATGAGTCTAACTAGTTAGAGATTATCCCGGATAACATAGACTATAATACAGCCAATAAAAAGCGTCATTATCGAGAACGAAATGATATAAATGTCATTAAAATTTACTTCAATGCATACTACGCATAAATTTATGTAGTAATTTTATATAGTAGTAATTTATGTCTTATTTTGAACGAAGCGTAGGTTTAATTTTCGCTTTCCCTTTTACTAATACCTTCTGTAAGCGTCTTTAAACAATACGCGTGTTCATGGAAATTCTAATTTTATACGAGTAGTCTTTGGTGAAGAGACGACTCAATCTCATAGGCTAAAATACTAAAGACCACTTGGCGGGAAAGTGAAGCGTCATGCTTATTAAGAGGGTGCAGCGCGATCGCAAAAACTCACATAAGTCTCATAATGAACTTCAAAGCAAAATCAATCATATTGATATTTAAAATTAGAACAATTCTGCTTTGAAGTTTCAGACATAGTAATTTGATGTTTTTATTCTGCGAAATTTACAAAACCTTCACCCGCTTGTGTTAAAAATTAAAATTTACTTTTTTAAGATGGGGGTGACCTGCGGAATATCAATACAAATATTTTCATGTAAGAATTATTGTTTCATGCGTAAAATTAAAAATGTTTTTCGGAGTCATTAGATTTAGGTATTGTTTGTTATTGTTTAAAGAATTTATTTCAAATTTCAACAAGGCCACGACCTTGTGCAATGATCAGGCTAACTTACGTAAGTTCTTTTAATGTACTTTACTAATTCAGCGCATAGTACAAGTAACTTAAAAATACGTAAATTTTCACAATTTTGTGCAGGATCCCCTTAAATAGTATTGTTTTATTAAAAAGTTGCAGCCCGCCCGTGACTTTGTCAGCGTGAACAACCCGTATGATCCGTAATGAAATTCTTAAAGTTTTCGTTCATACAAGACTTCTACTAACCATTACAAACACAACAAAAAAGAATTAGCCAAATGGGTGCACCATTTTCTAAAGAGATGTGCGAATATACCTTCATGGAAATTGATAATTTTATTTAAGGCGAGTCCTTTCGAGCGAATCCCTCACGCTCTATCGAGGGTACGACGTTACGGGACAAGTATAACAGCGAAGCGGCGCCAATAGGCGCGTTTTATAGGTTTTTATAGGTTTTTTGCCTATATAGACTTTATAGGATTTAATGAATTAGCAGGTTCTCTATAGTACTTCAATATGAATATTTACATGTGAAAATTATGTCGAAAATAAAAAAAGGGTAAGAAATCATCCGTTTTAGACTTTTATTTGGCCTGTTTTCGGGATTTATATCATACCCTTTAGTGTAATACATATTTTTATTAGAGCGTAATTTAATAGTAAATACATGAACCATTTGATCTAGCAAAACAGTCTTGCCCGCATTTACCGGTGACTCGCCTTAATTAGAAAAAATCGGTTGCCGTATATTCATGTGAAATAGTAGTGGAATATAAACCATAAAGTGCTCGTGAACGTGCATAATTGTTGGTAAATTGATCAAAACATAGCAACGGGACTTTTCAAATTCTCTCAACAGGACCTAGTGAAATCTCAGTAAAGTTTGATATTTTATCGGGGAAATTCGGTGGAATAAAATTTTCTTTAAACATTTCTATTACCACTTATCTACAAAAAAAAATTACAATTATACACTGGCTAAATAAGCAAAAACGCACCCAGCTATAAAAAAAGAAAAGGTTTTTTATTCTACGTAGCACTAAACTTAATTTGTGCCGTAATAAGTAGGTACTGCGTATTATAGGTCTTGACATTGCCACAACGAATTATTTTTTGTTTAAAGCAATGGTTTGTTCTGCATAATGTTGCAGCTTGCTGATTTATAGACAAGCCCGGTAGGTGTATAATGTCTGTTTATTAAATCATAACATAACTGGGCTGAAACCCGTAATGTGTAATTTCAAATTATTGGTACCTATGGCATTCTATACACCATGTTTATTCATTCACTGCATTGTTTTAATAAGTCTATTATTTCCGTCCTTGAAATGATATACATGGTCAAGTACAATAATATTAGTACAGATTAGAATATTAAGATTGGTATATTTTATTGGTAATATAGCTATATTTTAGATTTACGGTATACATTCTGTGTACTAAGTATCGGGAATTGTTCAATAAAACAAAAAATACAAATTATTCATCTAAATTTAATTTATCGCCTTCAAAGTAAGCACCATTGCTTGCAATACAACATCTCCACCGCTTCACCCAGTCCTCCTTACATTTTTCGTAAGCTACTTGTGGTATGGCCTTCAGCTCATTCAGCGAATTTTCTTTTATGGCTTCTATCGACTCAAAACGTTTTCCTCGAAGTGGTAATTTTAACTTGGGAAATAGAAAAAAGTCAGACGGAGCCATATCAGGTGAATATGGTGCTTGGTCGAGAACTTTTGTTGAATTTTTCGCTAAAAACTATTTCACAATAATGGCTGTGTGTGATGGTGCATTATCATGGTGCAGCATCCATGAGTTGTGTTGCCACAAATCTGGACGTTTTCGGCGGATACTCTCACGCAAACGCTTCATGACGCCTAAATAATATTCTTTATTCACTGTTTCTCCCTCTGGAAGGAATTCGGAGTGAACCACACCACGGTAGTCAAAAAAAACTGACAGCATCACCTTGATTTTGGAGCGACTTTGCCGCGGTTTTTTGGGTTTCGGCTCGTTTTCGAGACGCCATTCTGAAGACTGTTGGCTTGTTTGCATGTCGTACTCATAAACCCATGTCTCGTCGCCAGTTATTATACGTTTCATAAAGGTAGGATCCGAAGAAGCTCGGGAAACCATGTCTTCAGCAACATGTATTCGCTGCGCTTTTTGAACAAAATTGAGCTCCTTTGGAACTAATCGAGCGGCGACGCGTTTCATGCCTAAAATGTCAATGAGAATGTTGTGGACGGACTTAAAAGATATGTTCACCTCACTAGCCAACTCTCTCAAACTCATACGTCGATTTTCGAGCACTAGCTTCTTGATTCTGTCGATGTTTTCTTTGGTCGTAGCGGTTGAAGGTCTACCAGAACGAGGCAAGTCTACTACTACGTCTCGGCCTTCTTTAAAAGCCTTGTACCATTCATATGCCCTTGTTTTTGATATACAAGATTCGCCGTAGGTTTTTTGCAACATTTTGAGCGATTCTCCACATGAAATATCATTCGAAACACAAAATTTAAGGCACACTCTTTGTTCAACAATATTTTCCATTGTAAAAATCGCCGAGGACTCAAAACTATGACCAACAAAAAGTGCAGTTTAAAACAAAGTAAATGACAGATCCCACTCAAATTTCGCGCGGTAAATCAGTACAGTGCTACCAATATGCAGTAAAAAAAATTAAAACGAACTCTTTTACGCGGGTCTTTTTATTGACATATTCCCGATACTTTTTACACAGAGTAGTATAATTATTATATCTACCATCAAGCAGCTTTTTGCGTTCCGGTTCAAAGGGTAATAGATATAAAACTCAATACTTTTTTGTATTCCTTAATGTTAACGAATAAGATGGTAGGTTTTTACAATGGGATCAATAAAATTATGGACCCTGTCGGGCACAGCATAGCAGTAGGAGAGAGAGGAAGAGAGATCATTATTTTTTAATTATAATTATTATTTAGATAAGATAAGATATATAGGTATATTGTTATTATTATTACTTATTTATTTCTTTGTTTATAATTATTTCCTGAATTATTAATTTATATGCATTTTAATTTATCATTGGTTATACCAGTGAAATTACAGGGCATAGGAGCATAAGAACTAAAGCTTCAGCCACAGGCCACGCTGGCGCGATGCGTCTTGCGTCTGCGATGGGCGGGACAAGCAGTAATGCGGGGTGAACGGGGGGCGCAATGTTAACGCGACCGGCGGCGTGCGCGCCAGGCGACCGCGACCAGCGGAAAGAATAGTACCGCGGAAAATTCAACAAAATTTAATAAACACGTTAGACGCGCGAACTTGTACTATTCCCTCCGCTGGTCGCAGTCGCCTGGACGCGCACGCCGGTCGCGCAACTTGGCGCCCTTTATTTTTGCGCTCATCGCGGACGCAGGACGCGTCAGGCCAGCGTGGCCTGCGGCTCAAGGCGTGATATGCACGCGCGGGATGCCCTTGGTATCGCCCTAGGCTCTAAAAACTTCTGCAAAAAAAGACTACACAGCAACAATTTTTTACGGCAAAAATTCAGAGAGTTACCGTTTAAAACTCGGTGGGCGAGTGACAAATTAATTAATTAAAATATGTCTTTTTTGTGAGCACAGGCCTTCATCTCACCTGATAGTATAAGTGACGATAAGGCTGAAGGTGGAAACGCGTTTCATCAGGAATCCTCAACCACTGAGGAACTGGCTATCTTATGTCTTATAAAATGTCGGAAGACATCAATGCTATTAACAACGTTGCTATGGCGTGGCGCCAGACTTAGATACAATAGTGGAAGCTAGCCAGCCGGACTTAAATACCCTGCCACCAACCAATCTCTTTCTCCCTTTGTAGAAGTAATACTAAGGTGGAGACGGTGAATCAGCGTTTTCTCATTGTTGTATAATAACATCGCGTCGACCTTAGATATTATCGTTTTTCACAACTTCAAAGTACTTTAAATTTCAAGAATTGCATAGGCTATTAACTTCCTCATTTCTTTGATCCTCCATTCGACTTATTCGATTCTATATCGAGCATAGATATTGCATATTCGGTGCAATATCGCTGCTCGGTATAATACAATTACATCCCAATTTCGGTGGCCTAGCCAAGGCCGGCAAAGCGCTCGGTTCGTCCAGGTTTAATTCCCAATTCGGGCACAGTGCATAGCCCGAGTTTGTGATCAAATTCCTACACTTGGCAGAAGGATTGTGCTATATTATTATTGTATATCCATAATTATAGTACCTACTGCTTTACCAGGCCATGTTAATCCCTAGATATTACAAGCCATCAAGCAATCGTACGATGAAAAGAGCCACACTTTAATTGAATCATATAAAGCAAAGAAAAAAAACGCAAAAATGATAGTGGCTTTTTTCAAAAATGTTATGTGCACTCACGAATGGCAAGTGCAGAATGACCAAATGATTAAATGTTTGTCTCTTAATAAATCTTGCATTTTTCGACGCACAGTTAGAGTGAAACTACGCCGTAGTCGCGTGCCGTAGCCGTAGCTAGCCTACGACTACGACGCATCACAAAGCTACGAGCACTCGCGTTCTCTGTACACTAGGACTGCTTTCACTGTCATTAAGCTTTTGTATCAATCTGTTGTTTTGCCTAACTAAAGTAAAATTTTCGTCATACGCTCTATATAATTAGGTATCTCACTCTAAAATAACAATCAATTATCTCACTCTAGTAGGAAAAATAATGGAAAGAGATGTTTTTAAATTTCGACCTTGGAGCTATTCGTGGATTAGTAATTCGAATCCCCTATTATTATTGATGCGGCGCTGCAGCTGGCTCTATAGCGGGGCCCTCGTTAATTACCTACTAATAAGCGAAGTAAGGACAAGTTGTAAATCGAAAACGCTTTGATCTCGATTCTAGAAATGGAATCCATTTGATACGAATTTCGAACACGGAATGACTCAGCAACGTTACTTTGCAGCTAACCGTTTGACCGTTTCTCTTTAATTCAATATGTAATGCTAACGTATCATTATATTGATCAACTATAAATGTTCCACTACTGGATTACGACCTTCCTATATGACCATGGGATATTCAGTCTCGCATTATGCGCCGTTCAGAATATGTGCCGCAAAACCGCCTAAACGGTTTCACTGCCGGATCAAGTTCAAGTAAAACAAATTAGAATACATTATTTAAGAAAAAACCTAATCTAAGTTAAGACAAGAAAACATCATCATCATAATCTACATTAATAGACTAAGTTATTATATACAATACTATTTTACAATATTATTAAGTAAGTATACTATTTTATTACATTCAATTATCAATGAAATACTTTTTAAGCTTAATTTTGAATTTGTTTTTTTGGTTTTTGTCTGATGTCTGATGGCAAGCTGTTTGTTGAGTTAGGCGGCTAATGTCTTGTTTAGTATATAGAGTAGGCGCTTTTTGATGGTTCTATCTCCAAAATAATTATTTACCCTAGGTACGGCTACATCACTGCTGTGCAGCGCTGACGCCATCGTCATCCTCCCGTGTCTCATAGGCAACTATCGTACCGCTCCGCTGTCGTCAAACTAACAAATCTTTGTCGCCGTGACGTAGTCACAAGTCTACGCCTTTGTTGCTGCACTTACGGCTAGGCCACGACCTTGCCATTGCGAGCTGAGCGGCGAGCGGATACTTTGTTCATTGCGTCCTTTCTATAACCATTGACTGAGACTTCCGTAGTATAACGCGCAATGGTCAAAGAATCCGCTCGTCCCTCCACTAACAGGGGCAAGTTCTTAGCCGTGCCGTAAATGTCTGTGCGTGCCACCATAGATTGAGAAATAATACTACGCCGTAGCTGCAGCGATACACCCGCCCCCGTAGCGCTACGACGCATCACAACGCTACAAGCATTTGCGTTCCGTTCCGTAGCGAATTCATTTTTAGCATTCACTTTGTAAGTTTAGTACAACGAAAGCACTTGTGATATTTCATTTTTAATTTTGTGAGTGATAGGATGTTTTACTCGTATTTGTTTATGTACGAGTATGTTCGTTCATCAGTATCTTGATGATAGTAAAATCTGTTTGGTAAATGTTTCGGCGTAAGTTTGAGTAATGTTTACTGTTAACTAACTTCTGCTCGGCTTCACTTGCGTGAAATTTATACCAAACGTAAAGAAACGAAGTGTTTGTTTTTTTTATCATCATCTGCCTATTAACATCTAACTGCTGGGCAAAGGCCTTCCTCTCACGTGGGGAGATCGGGCATAACCCACCACGTTGGCCCAACGCGGGTTGGTAACATTAAGTCTTCTAAAATATATCCTCTGTCAATATTGGATTTTATATTTGTATCCGTTGCCAAAAATCATATCACTTAGGTATTAGACTTTTTAAAATTATTTTTTGTATAAATGTTGTTATTTTGTGGTAGCCGCGCAAGTTTAACCCGTTGCCAATAGAGGTCTGATATCGCGAGATCGGGGTGTTACATCGTTGTGACGGGCCGCGCGCCGCCCGCGCCCGCCAACTTAGTGCAACGACGCTCGAACGCAACAAATAGTTTCTCTTCGAAGTTCCCAAGGTCACTTCACCCTTTCTATGGCAGAACATGTTGGAATATCTCATTGATTTTCAATCTTATCTCAGCCGTATAAATTTACGGGCAGGAATATACATCACACTGACTGAGGGTTAAGACGCTGACAACGGCCGAATGTGCTTCAGTTAAACTTGTATTATGTTTTTATAGCAACTGACGACCTCCGTAGTCGAGTGGCTAGCACGCTGGATTTGACGTCACCATCTCTGAGGTCCCGGGTTCAATTCCTGGTCGGATCAATTTAGAAATAACTGTTTTTCTGAATTGATTTCGAGTTTGGGTGTTTTCTTTGTACAATAAGTATGTTAATCCGTTATCTATCCAATAAAAACCTTTTCTTTTCATCTCTTGATCTCGTTCGCATAAATTTTT
The DNA here is from genome assembly GCA_963921215.1 of Scoparia ambigualis. Taxonomy (NCBI): domain Eukaryota; kingdom Metazoa; phylum Arthropoda; class Insecta; order Lepidoptera; family Crambidae; genus Scoparia; species Scoparia ambigualis. The sequence goes on from OY992501.1 coordinate 10,588,947, forward strand.
ATCATCATAATTTTCAGAGCGTAACTAATCACTGCTGCCTCCCGTGTAGTGATACCATTCCTTTCTGTTTTCAGCTGCTCGCATCCAGGTTAAATAATAGTTTAATCCATCCAAGCTTTAGGTAACGAAGATAAGCGGGGTTAAGTGATTTTATCAGCTGCAGCGTCACTTCACCTGCTAATAACAGAGTAACGGCGAGTACCAGCCACCGCAAGCACTAACTTAGTCAACGGAACTATTCGCGGATTAGTAATTCAAATCCCTATTATTATTGACGCTGCGGCTGGCTCCGAAGCGGGGCTCGCTAATAAGTGAGGTTGAGAGAAGTTGCCAATTAAAAACGCTTCTATCTCGGCTTTTGAAAGTGAGTTCAATTGATTCGATTGCTATTGTTTAAAGACTGTAATAGGCTACTATTTCCAAATAACCCTATCTATTAAAAGTTTAACCTGAAAAAAACAATACATTACACTAAATATAATTTTATTTCATTTATTTTCATTTGATATAACAACTGACTTAATTAAACATTTAATATAATTTTTGATTCTATAATTTCATTTGATATAATGTATTTTTGATATAATATACATTGGACATAATAATCTAACCTTATAAAACATTATTCATGTAATTAGCAAGCAGCATGCAAACAAGCAAGCAGCATGCAAGCAGGCAGGCATGCAACATGCAAACTGGAATGCAGAATGCAGGCAGGCATGCAGCATGCGAGCGGGCATGCAGCATGCAGCAGGCATGGTTTCTGTTACGCCACGCCACGGTTAAACCCACCTGCTCCTCAGCTTGCGGGCCGCCTCGTCCCTCCGCGCCTACGCGGGCTTAAATTACACTCTAGCGTAGGACAGACAAGTCTGCGTGGAGTCAGTTTTGACCGCGATTTGTTTCTGTCACTGAATTTTTTAGCACAAACAACCATAACGGAAACTAAAATAAATATATAAATAATTTTTATTTATATATTTATAAGCAAGAATTATATTAAATGTTGTTATGGAATATGATTATTCTACCAATATAGCTTTTAGAAAAGTTGTTAGAGAATGTGAGTATTATATCAAATGAATATTATACGTAATGTTGTTAAAGGAAGTGTATTTAGAACAAGTAAAAAGTATATCCAATGAACGTTATGTCCTTTGAAATTAGTTCATTTGACATCATATAAAATGATACGCACCCGGTCTGTGCACATAGCAAAAGATGTAAGGAAATATTATTGATGTCAATAGTCAATAGTCAAAATATATTTATTCAATAAACTCAATTAATAAGTTCTTTGAAACGTCCAAATATTTTTTAACCTACCACCCATTCAGGACATCAAATTTTAACTGTGGCAAAGAACGGGCGCAAGAAACCACAGCGCACAGAAGCAAAGACATTTACAAAAAATATATATATTATATGTCGTTACCAGGTCACAAAATACAAAATATGAATTTGTCTTTATAAAAGTCATTTCCGATTCTGGTAACCCTAGTTGACGAATAAAGTTTTAGAAATAAAATAAACATTATATTCTACTTGTCCTAGAGGATGTGATGCGACCGAATTTGAATTTATTTATTTAATTTCATTGATAGCAAGTTCACAGAGTAATTTTCAAAACACTAACAAGTGTAACTAATTTAAATGACAAAATATGTAAGGTAGAAACATGACCCTCTACTGATTGCATACATTCAAAAACTGTTTGATATGCGTTAACGGTATTTGCGGTTTGCAAATAATATCACTGAATTTTGGCACCACAATACCGTGTTGATTGACCAGGTGGGCTCCGACGGCCATGGCCATCATCATGTCCATTCTTTAAAGCTCGATCGTAAGCTCGCCTCTCACTTCGACCCTCACGATCCGATAAAGACTGACCTTTGTAGCATTAGCGTAGAGTCGAGTTTAGAGAATGTGTATTTGATAACTTACTGCAGATTTAGGCTCGAGTTCGTAAAATCCGTCGTAACTTTATAAGGGGCGTAGTGTCACACTACACGGAACTATGATGTTGTTAATTCATTTTGCTGCCGTCCAGGAACTTAATCAACGGCAAGTATTAAGATTAGGGGGCTTGAAATGTGCGACTGTTATCTGTTATTGACGAATCGATGTTTGCAATTCGTCAATAATAGTCGGATCAGATGTTTTATTCTTACGTAAAAGGTCAGACTTAACTTTATCGGAATGCTTCGGTTTTTTAATGTTATTCTCGCGATTAGATATTCATTATGACTACGACTTCTAAGGTTTGTCTCGTTGACCATATCAGAGACCTCGGCTTAGGTCAGGGCTCCAGGATACTATACGATACTAACAACATATTGATTACATTTTGCCAATAGCTACGGCCCAAACAATCGCCAAGCTAATCAACGCCTTGATTGCTCAGGAACCAGATGTAGTCATATTTAATACGGAATTATAAACGTTCAGTATTTGCTTTTCAAATTATTAGTTGTACTTTTTTGTGTTGTTTTGTATTTTTTGTAATGACCTACTTGGTGGCGTCGCTGTAATTGTAACAGGTATTTGTTTTGATAACTAAATAAACACAGAGATGCAGAGGTATACTAAAGCACTAGGACTGGGATATTAATTTAACAAGACCTTGTTTGCAGTTTAAAAAATATCATGAAACAATTATAAGGTTCTCTTGTAAGAAAAGTCCCGAAATAAGTATAACTCGCAAGTCTGGAATATACGTTATTGTGTTAACAACGATAGATAAGAGTCAATACAAAAAATATTTAAGATATATCTAGAATTTAAAACTAAAGTTCATGATGATACATTTAAGGAGCAATATTATGATACCCTGCTCCCCCTTAGCCGATGCTAAGATCTGATCCTTAAGATAATTTCACGAACCTGACTAGAATATCAACAGGTAGTGTTGAATCCATTCAACTTCTAAATGACGTTAAGCTCTATGTAGGTATACCTCGTAGTTCAACATCTTGCAGAAAGTTGAGGCTGCAAGTTACACCACCGCGTACGAACTATCATCTGAAAAGCTTCTTGACCTGTTCTTGTCGATTGCTTAATACTATCATCTGGTGACACGGAAATATAACTGTTCTGTAGTAGTACAGCTTTACTAAGCGAGCACTGGCGTCGAACTATACTTACAACATTAATAAGTGTAAATTTTACTATAATATGTAGTTATTGTGATTTTTACATAAACTGTAAATTTTGTATCACAAGTGATACAAAGATTTCACAGGGTGGATTTTGAGTAGATCGGGCTAAAGTTATGGTCTGGGGCTTAATAAATAATAATAATTAACTTATCCTCTATCATACCAATTATCTAGCCCACGTTTGAATCTTCTTTTGAAACTTGTTTTTATTTTGATTGATTAGATAACGGATAAATATACGTATGATGCAAAGAAAACCCTCAAACCCGAAATCATTTTAGAAAAATAGTTATTTCTAGATTGACCGGGAATCGAAGCTGAGACGTCAGAGATGGCGACGCCAGAAACGGCGTGCTAAGCACTCGAGCACGAAAGTCGTCAAGTTATACGTTGCAACATCATCCGCTGTCAATTAAAACGGACATGTTAGTTGGAACAATATTATCCCATGGACATTTTACCTGGCTACGTATGTGTTATATACACCCATTGTACATCAGACATTGATGAAACATTCATTAGCCATTCAGTATTTCATTAAATACTTTTTGTAGTCAAATGCTGTTGATTCGAATACTACAATGCCTGCTGCGTCCAATTTTCAGTTGAAAACATAATGAAATTAAATTTTCTGGCTTAAATTCCGTTGCCAACTCATTGTATACTTAAATGATCTCCGAGCTATCTCTGAGTCTAAGACCACTCAGAGTCCACCTTTGTGTTCACGGCATGGTTGGTGGTAGTGGTTCTAAAGTCCGCCATGCTATCTACCACCATCTTATCTAGAGTATGGCGCCATAACAACAGTGTTAAAAGCATGGCTCCGTTCTGACAGTTTAGAGATATGTTCCACAGAGGTTGAGGATTCCGGGCGCTTCCACCCGCGGCCTTATCGTCACTTACTATCAGGTGACGAAGGCCAAGTGCTTACCGGCAGTGGTTATGTTTAAAGAATATTTATTTCTTATTAAAAACCATTACAGTCACTTACATAAGAAATTATTAACAATAATGTAGGAAGGTCTAACTGTCCAGTAGTTAGCAGATATATTGGGTTTGATAATCGTCTCTCAAGCAGGTTCGAGTCATATTGTGTACTGGTACTTACATGGAAAGGTGAACCGTATCATACGAAAATACTGTCAAAGTAAGAGTATTGTGATGTACTTATGTAATAAGAAAGAATGAAAGAAAAAAAAAATATTTAGGACAAAAACAGTTCAGATAACACAGACAAAAAGTAAATAATACAAAAGAATGTCCCAAAATGGATTCCGTCTAAGCAATATGCTTGCCTTACGGTCAGCGCTGGTCTTTCTACGGAACCAGTTTGGTGATGCTGCGATGGGCAACGTGTACAGAACAAAAATTAATTACAAAAATAAAATAAATATTAAACTTATGATAAACTAATGTACTTATCCATTTGGTTATGACAATGTTAAAAAAACATAGGAAAAACGTAATATGAACTTCGAACCCAAGTAGGAGTCGAAGCCGAGACTTTTGGTTCTGAGACCGATTTAAGGCAGAATGTCTATACGATATCTAGTTTAGGAGTGAGTGATACTTTTGCGATCGTCGTTAAACAATTTTCGCAATGCCGGGTCACTGAATGGGTTACCAATTAAAGACATCTCGAGCTCCTCCGCGCTTGGAAGGCACGTCCATTGGTCCCGGTTGTTGTGGTAAGACAGCAGTCGTTACTGCTCACCCACCCGCATTGGCATAATCTCTACAAGTGCTATTGGCCATATGGGAGGCCTGTGTTCAATGGGACGTTTATAGGGTGATGATGATGAGGTGTGAAGTTCAGAATAGCCTCAAAATTGTCCTACTGCTATTCGCGAACGAAGCCTCCGGCAACAGGTAAATAAATGGTCGCAGCCCCGTTGATTTTATTTAACGAGAGTACACCGTTCTAACCGCATGTGTTGATTGACAATGTGTACAGTTAGCCGAGGTTTAAAGTTAATCAGCAAAATTTGCATTTGATTCATTCAAACGATAGCGCGTTTCTAGTCGTACTTTATTGAAAACACATGCACTACTAATGCACTAATAATGTTTTGTACAAAAGTTAGTGTCCAGAAAAGTTTTAGCATTCTACGAGCAAGATTTGTACCGGCACTATCCGACAATTGGCTACTTGACAGTTCTCGGAAAAGTATTTTAAAAATTGCAAACGCTTATTTTATACCTTTTACAATTTTTATTTCTCGAAAAAGCTATATTTAATAGAAAAAAAACATATTTTTCTTCATTAATTTCAAATTTGTGCTTACGTGTACTCCCGTCCTTTTGAGAATCTGTCCTTAAGAGAATGATACCTATAAACGTTCCACTGTGGGCTTTCAACACAGACAACGGCGCAAGGGGAGATTAGGTTATAAGTCCAGTGATATGAATAGGCACACTATATTTAAGTACCTTAAATTCTTGACGGGACATAACATGAAGATGTTGATACCACTAAATTTGGTACCGGCTTTTTGTATATTATTATATAAAAATATATAATATAATACCGGTATTTCCTGAAACCTCGAAGATTCCTTATTCTACTCAGTACCAGTGGTTGGATTTATGTACATAAATACATATAGATTTACGGCAATTTACAATACTTTGAAAATTTTTAACTATTATAAATAAATGAAGTATAGTTCTTAACACTTCTAAGCATTGGTACTGAATAGAAAAAAAAATCAGAGTTTTCATGTACCAAATACCGGTATCTTGGTGGCATAAACATCTCCATGTTATGTCCCGTCAAGAGTTTTAGGTAAATACAATATGCCTATTCCAATCACTGGTTAAACTCACCACGCTGGCCCAAGGCAATACGCTTATGTGGTCACCATGGATATCAGCACTACAGGGATGTTTTTTTTTCCTCTTGAATAATGACTTCGTGCGATCAGCACATTTAGCCAGTGTCAAGTAAGATATAATAGTAATTATTATTTTCTTTACAATATGTTTTTTTTTTTTTTTTTTTTTATAAAAGAGGGAGGCAAACGAGCAGGCGGGTCACCTGATGGAGAGTAATCACCGCCGCCCAGGGACACCCGCAAAACCAGAGGAATCGCAGACGCGTTGCCGGCCTTTAAGGGAGGAATAGGTTTAAGGAAGGAATAGGAATTGGGAGGAGGGGTGGGGGGGGGGTGGAAGGGGCCTCCGGAACCCTCACTGGTCGGACGAAACACAACAGCACCAAGTGCCATTATTTCACGCCGAATATTAGAGAGAGGGTGGTATTACGCCGGGCGAGCCGGCCCAACGTGTGCTGCAACGCAGCGTGGCTCTACCACTCAGTTGGTGTCACTCATTTAGCACCACCCAGGGATCACGTGTAGGGTCTCAAGGGTAAACCTACGGACGCGAGCAACTTTGACCCCCAAAATATGTGAATGATAATGAGTGATAATGAACGTTTAATGATAAATGATTTTTCCCCAAACCCCTCGAGATTCAATAAAGGTGTGGGTCTCACACGGACTTCTTGAGAGAATTTGAAAAGTGATGTTGCACTGTTTTGTTTTCTTTGCTAACACTCATGCACGTTCACGAACACATAACAGTAAATAATCCACCATTATTTTACATTAATATTCGACAAAACACAAATTATAGAAAACAAAACTGTAGACATGACGCTTCACTTTCCCGCCAAAAAGTCCACAGGGATGTTGCTTTTGCGTTAACGACCTGAAAGATGCCTCCTATACCCTTTATAGGAATCCATGTCGTAGCAGAGTGGGAATTGTCGGAAGGCATGTCATTCCACGTTTTCTTATAATTAGAGCCGATAACTACACACACAAGTTTTTAATGAAAAAGAAAGGTCGTCCAATTGTATTACATTGGGGAAATGCGAATATATTATATAAAACATCAATTAATGGACGAAACTACGGTACAGAGAATCAATCATAAAAAAAATAACAGTCACCGTATTAGCCACTGATGTAGGTATTATTCTAAACACTTTTCATTACCTAAGCAATCTTTTGAGTTGAGTCACTAGAGCCTGATCCGGATTCTCAGAAGGTGCAGGTTCAAATCCCGCTCAAGAATTCTTTTTAATGATGTGTTTGTATATAATCTGTCAATAGTATTATCACTAACTTTATGACGTCAATTCCGTAACGCTTCGTGATCAGTGGTGCCTGTTAGGTGTCAGACATTTTTTTTCAATGTATCAATTTAGTCGGCTTTTTTGTTAATCCAATTGACAATTAATTACAATGACACACTCGACGGATGACGAGTTGTTTGCGTTGACTTGTTCTAGGATTCTAACACTATTTGAATCTCTTTTCTTCACTCTGTAGAGACTCGTGAGATGGATTAACCGGGGATTGGAATAGCACAATCATAATATACATGCTTGGAGAGAAAACATTGTGTGCACGCTAGGCCGAAGCCGTAATATAAAAGTATGTTCATGTAATTGAAATTTGTTGTCACGTTTCCGTATTGCTTTCTAAAGTTTACGGGCACGTTATACAATGAAATGTAAAACATTCCACTAAAAGAAAACACATAAATAAAACACATCATTCATCAAACAATCATCCCATTTAAAAATATAGAGAGCACAGTTTTCAGTGTTTGCTTTTATTTGATCCCATTTCATTAAGCCGATACACAACTTTGCTTAATTAATAAAAATCCTCGACCGCACTTTTTACCGCAAAATGTATTGAATGTGTTAGTTTAAAGATAATTAAGATAATTTAATTAATTACGTGAATGTGTTTATTTAATGTAGTATACTTTAATCCTTCGATGCGCACAAGTTGGTGTTGATATTTTGATTTTAATTGGTGTTAAGTGAATTAGTTAGCGGGGGTTAATCTGCACCAATATGTAGTAGTCACAAACAAAAGGGCACTCGGCAGGCGCATAAGCTCTACGGCAAGTACAACCACGACTATTATCCCCGTAGGGTTTAGTCAGAGACTAGGCAAGAGGACAGCAAAAGCAATCCTTACCATAGTCCACTTTTCACCAAATAGCGACTGCACATGTACTCAGCGTGCGGTGATGAGCCCATCGCCACTCTATGCTGTTGGATGTATGTGCTGTCTTTAGTCCGTTAGTCGCATTTTACGACCTTTTACACCCAAAGGAAGAAAAAGGGTGACCTATAACAAAAGATAAGCCATTACTCAATAATGGGTCACCGGGCAAATTAAGCCATTTCTCAATAATAGGTGGTGACCAAATTTAATTATTTCGAGCTTCTCCGTGCCTCGGAAGTCACAATAAGCCTTGGATGTGGTTTTTTATTTAATGAGCTTTTAAGAATTTACTGAATAAAAAATAAGCAAGTCTTCATTCAACCCGGCTACAGCATTGTTGTAACCGGGTGGGCGGTGTGCTAACCAATCTCTTCATGTTGTATTGTTTATGTTAGTGTTTTACTGTAACATGTTATAAGATTTATTATTTATGCATAAAAAGAAACATGGAACCTACAACCTAGGTTGCCACCACCGGCAGTTTCAATAATAAAAACTACTGTGCATAGCTGAATACCAGTGCAGCAGGCTTTCCTCGCTGCGTATACTGCTGTGCATTGTGCAGGAATCACATAACAGGGCGCGATGTATGTAATTATTATTTACTTTTTTGTTACCTGTTGTATGTTTTTTTTCGCTTATGTAATGTTTTCGTGCGATCAGCACATTTAGCCAGTGTCAAGTTTTTAATAGTAATTATTATTTTCTTTACATTAAGTGGATGATAATGAGTGATAATGAACGCTTAATGATTTTCCCCCAAACCCCTCGAAACTCAATAAAGCTGTGGGACTTTATTGAGGTCTTACACAGACTTCTTGAGAGAATTTGAAAAGTGATGTTGCACTGTTTTGTTTTAATTGCTAACACTCATGCACGTTCACGAACACTTAACAGTAAATAATCCATCATTATTTCACATTAATATTCGACAAAACACAAATTATAGAAAATAATACAGAACTGCAGACATGACGCTTCACTTTCCCGCCAAGAAGTGTGTTGTATGTTTAAGTGATTGCAATTTTTTTTTCTTTCCATACTTATTAAAAAACTAATTTTTGAAAAAAAAAACAAAATTTCAAAACTCCTTTCTACCAAGAAGTCGACGTAAGGATTATTGGGACAAGCATCCCAATAAGATATTGCCCAGTATTCATTTATGTAAACGTAATTCTACACATCATATGCCCGATTTACACGTATTAAGTAGTTTAGTAGTTAACTAAATTTTAACTTTATTTTAAGAGGGTTTACGCATTTCGGTTTCCCATACAAACATCCAAGTCGAAATTTTTAAAAACTAATAAGCCAATTTTGATGAAACTTTGCATGCTGAAGTAAAACACAGGGATCTAAATAGTTTGTTGAAAACATTTAAAAAAAATGTTTATTTAACTGAGTTACAGCAATTTTTAGCTTTCTTTAAAGGACTTTAAATCGCAAAAACTCAGCTAAAAAAATGTTTTTTAAAAATGTTTTCAACAACCATTTAGATCCCTGTGTTTTACTTTAGCATGCAAAGTTTCATTAAAATTGGCTTATTGGTTTAAAAAAATTCGTCTTGGAATTTTGTATGGAAAACCTAAATGCGTAAACCCTCTTAAGTGACTTATCATACAACTTGCTACTAAATTGTGTTGTTTATATGCAATTAATCACTTAAAATTTAGTTACCTACTAAACTACTTATAACGTGTAAATCGGGCATTAGTTCGGAGTTGCAAGTCGCCTCCTCCTCGGCAGTTTCGGTTCGTGATGCCACGAACGCACTGACAGTGACAGGCGGCTTGCTTAGTGCCTAGAGTCTAGCGTGTATCTTAGTAAAACAATGTTTTAGAATGTTCGCAACCAGCCGCACTGATACACGTCAAAGACCCTAATAACATTTTAAACTTTCATGGTCACTACATATATTTTTGACGACCTCCTTGGTCGAGTGGTTTGTACACCGGTTTTCATGGTGTCGCCATCTCTGAGGTCCCGGGTTCGAACCCCGGTCGGGTCAATTAAGAAATTATTGTTTTCTAAATTGTCTCGGGTCTGGGTGTTTTCTATGTATAATAAGTATGTATTTAAGTATTTTAAGTATGTTTATCCGTTGTCTAGTAACCATTTAACGAGTTTCTTCGAAGCTTCTCTTGGGCTAGATAATTGGTGTGATTGTAGGAAAGATTCATTTATTCATTCATTTATTTATTTATTTTTATGAAAAAACGGTTTCCCATGTTGTCCCATTTGAGTTGTTGTTACTGAGTCCCCGATATTTCGGTGCAGTTGCATGCACCATGATCACGGAGTAACTGAGTTAATGCAGTTAATGGTTAATGCTCCTAACATCCACTCGCATTAACTGCAGTTACTCCGTGATCATGGTGCATGCAATTGCTTCGAAATATCGGAGTTAACAACAACTCAAACATGGTGAAAATCCCGTTTTTTCATAAAAATTACCCTAAGCTTGCAGAGCGGCCGGTTACATTTGTCCTAGAACCTATAATACGGCCAATTTCAATAAAGAATGTTTGTAAACAAAATAAAGACATTTATTTGTAGAAAAATGTGGTGTCACTCGAATTATTACTTTTTCTTGAGACAGATTCACAAGAAAACAGCTAACGAATGGTGTCTTTATTTTAAAATACTGTAAAATTCCGAGAGTAACTATCTAGTTACTACTGTCATTTCTTTGTATACATATCTATGTATACAAAGAAATGATTTACATACATTCTTCATAGAACTTGATCCTAGTATAGCTGTAGTTGGTTTTAATAAGATCCCTACTCGCTAGGTGAGTCGCTATTGTGTTCGTAGCCTTATAATGACCGATGACCCCTGATGAGTCAACTCTCAACAAACAGTGGCAGAACTTTGTGTTTACTCGGCTCAGACTGTGCTGATCCAGCGCCGATATAATTAAATGACCTGTGTATTTTTTTTTATTAAAGGCCCATTTTTGTTATCGTTTTTTCACGTGTCATGTAGGGAGAAGTAATTATATTATTGCTGTTTAAAGATGTTTAATTTTGTATGGAGAAATTGCCAACACTTTGTATATAATACCAAAACGTAGCTAGGTGAATCTCGAGATTCGGCGTATTTAGTTGATTCCCTTGGCGTGACTTATTTTAATAGTTTTTTCACAAATAACAATAAAACATAAAACTTAACTTCATTATCAACATATTGATCGAATAGGCGTCATTTTTGGCCGACTGGTTTCGAAAATATAGCAATCTAAAGTTTTGTGCCCAGGGGAATCAAGAAACGATGGCAAGGTGTTTAACAATAAAATAAAATTATATATATATATATATATATATATATAATTATTATATATGCAATAAAATGTTTTATTACCTAGTATATGATACTTCTTTATAAAAGTAATCAGCCTTTTGGTTGCATAAATTCACACTTTTGCTCTTATGTGTTTTTCTTTTTTAAATGCGATCAGGGTAATCAACAAACTAGAGAAACAAAACCAGGGGAGGCAAATAATTACCTTCGTAATTTCGTCCTGGAGCTACGAGTAGGGTTGCCACCTTTTTTTAGAACGAATAGAGTATTTTTTCATTTTGTTAGAACAAAAACAGACATAAACAAAGCATAAAAAGAGTATTTATTTATTTGTCCTTAAAACGTATTTTTTGTTGCTCTTTGCGACATTGAATAATTATTTGTCTTTCTTGAAGATATTTACAGCCTCTTTGCAATCATAATTTAGATTAAAACTATATAATCAACTCGTTTTTTATGTTAAATTTAGGGGAGCTCTAATCCTTTCGTCTCTCCACTTTACATTCATAAGAGAGAAGACTCTTTCAGTGAACTCTGAAGTACTCATAACCAGTGACGATCAGTTTTTCGTAAATAGAGTATTTTAGCGTACTCTATTGGTGTCGTAGATTACAGAGTACGCATACACGAAAAAGAGTACAATACTCTATTTTAGAGTACGGGTGGCAACCCTAGCTAAGAGCAGCGCGGCCTTCCCAACGATGTTCGCACTCGCAGTGCTGTTAGCGTTACGGCGACAACGCGGGCGCAATCCCCTAGAACATTCCACTATGGACATACGCGTTGTTTAGTGACGCGGCAGTGGAATCACCGTTTACTTTCGGACAAACTTATATTCTATTTAAAAAAAACTAAGATAAATACACTTACTGCATATTTATTTTACACATGGATAACTAGTCTGCTACCGATTATATCATATTTTTATTTAATTTCCGTTGTTAAGATGGTGTTTTGATGTTAGTTTGTTTAAGAAACGTGGAGCAGATGCACCAGGGGTATCAATTATTGACCGTTTGGGATTTTTTAAAAGACGATTTTATCTAAATTGGACGCTATAACAATCGTGTCTCAGTTAGATCATACATAATAGCACTTTATAAAAAATCCTATCCCGTGCTTAAGAGGGTTTACGCAATTCAGTTTCCCATCCAAACTTCATAGTCGAAATTTTTAAAAACCAATAAGCCAATTTTAATGAAACTTTGCATGCTAAACTAAAATACAGCGATCTAAATAGTTTGTTGAAAACATTCTAAAAAAACGTTTATTTAGCTGAGTTATTGCAATTTAAAATCTACCATAGAAAGTTTAAAATCGCAATAACTCAGTTAAATAAACGTTTTTTAAAAATGTTTTCAACAAACTATTTAGATCCCCGTGTTTTACTTTAGCATGAAAATTTTCATAATTATTGGCTTATCGGTTTTTAAAAATTTCGACTTGGAAGTTTGTATGGGAAACCGAAATGCGTAAACCCTCATAACATTGAAGCTTAAAAGCACTAACAAAACAGGAAGTGACATATAAATACATGTAATCACGACTGTTATCGCTGAAGGGTTAGTCAGAGACTAGGCAGTGGGGACAGCAAGAGCAGTCCTCTACCATAGTCCACTTTTCACCAAATAGCGACGGCACATGTGCTCAGCGTGACATGTGGTGAGCCCATCGCCGCTCTATGCTGTTGGATGTATGTGAGTCTTTAGTCCGTTAGTCGCATTTTACGACTACCAAGGGAAGGGGTACCCCCCCGGTAGTATCCTTTCACCGCTACGCAACACGGTTAAACAGGAAGTGACAACTGGTTTATTAGAAATCTGTCGACACGTAATGGGCTCGGTGTCAGTTGTCGAGTTGAGTTCGGCAATCAACATTTGGCATTGCGAATGTCGAGCGCCTACATGCCAATTAAGCGTGCGTCGCAATTTCCCGGGCTCGGCAGATTACAACGACTTTGCTAACATTGCTAACTTTGAACGGTGAGTAGCAGTAGATTATTCCAGGAAATTTTGCTGTGTTCTTTTTTTCTGAGCCGTACGTTTGTGGTTTTGCGATTATGACACTAATGGTGGAAATTGTGAGATAATGGCCTCGATAGATATTTTATCTTCAATTTTTTTTAACTTATAAAAATAAAAATCAAGGCTTTAAACTTTGGTTTAAACTTTCGAAATAAGAATTTCCGATCGTAAAAACAGTTACAAGTATATATTTCCTGATACTTTGAGATCTGGACTTTAGGAATCTAATGATAAAAGATAGGTTTTGGGTAAATATGTAGAGAAAAAAATAATTAAATATAAAAAGCCGGATGAAGCTATTACCGAGGTATGTTAAAGAGATTGCAGCGACCGACCGCGAATCGTGATTCTATTACCGAGGGTAGAAAAATAATAGGCATTTTGGTTCCGTACAAATCTTTATTAACCCGTGGCGCGCCAGCCACCCTAAAGCATTAAATGCTTTACGTTTCAGGCATTTTGCGATACATCACTTTTTTATTGTTTGATTAGGGAAAAATATTTATTACGTAATAACTATACGAGATTTTCGCGTGAATGAGGTGCCATTCTTTTCTGTATGAGTTTTTGTACGTAGTTAACTACTTAGAATGGACAATAAAGACTTACTTCTAGTGGCACTGGAACGGTTTTCTTTCGTTTTCAATATTTCATAAAGGTAACCTTTGGTTTTACTGTTTGTTATAATAATTAACAAACGACACACAACACAATTGACATAATAACTTTTTAGTTAACATTACTATGCACCGGTCACATGAATCATAAACACTTTGGCACTAAACTTCACTCACAAAACAATTTTTAACTTAGGAATCAAAATAAATAACCGCCGCCATAACGTGGCCGGCCCGCGTAAATAGTGACCTAAAAGTATATTATGTCTAACTGTAAATAAAAAAAGGTTACTGATGAAATAATCTACAAATCAATTAAAGTTTATAATAACTTTTATCAAAAAAATCAAAATATGAAGAAAATTACAGCACTTTATAACACACAATGTTAGCTGTAGTTGTTAGCAAAATCAAAATATCATAATTATACTTCTAGCTCTTTGTTTAATCTAAATTGCCACTATATCACACAACTATTGCATTGTACAAAAACTGTATTAAGTTTCCAGTAAATATAGATAAGAATCATACGAAAACTTATATTTTACGTCGAGAAAACATCATGTAAACAAATCACAACATAACAACTTTGTACTAATATGGCTGACGTCCGTCCATAACTTCAGACACTCTTTTTAAAAAAAAATTTCGATTGTGTTTTGTTCGGTCCGAATCCTACTAACTATGTTAATTTCTTCTATACGGACCATAGAAAATTCACAGACAGCTAAAACTTGTATACTACGACTCGGACCGGCTAAAATAAAACAACCAATCTGAGCCAAGTCTGTTGTACACCGGTAAGTACAAGAGGCACGCATGCCTCTCAACTATTTTGTACACCGGTAAGTACATATGACGCTCGAGGGGTTAAAAACAAATTGTTGGCTATTCTATGTATGAGGGAAAACATCGTGAGGAAACCTGCACACTCAGGCGACTGAATGTGAAACCATGATCCAAGCTAGTTAGGTTCCCATATTAACAGGAGATCAGACGGCAGTTTCTCCACTGTAATTACCTGATCTCCCCAATCCTGAATCATGGCCCTAAGTTAAGGAGGTTGAGTTGGCGGTAAATCGAGCTGCCCACCATTTTTTCTAATTTATGGGAATAAGAAATAAAAAATAAAGTTATTTTATTTTAAAAGAAAAGACGTAGCCTCGAATTTTTGACTACGTAAAAATTTAATCCTCAGTTAGAAAAGTAGGTAGGTATAGATAAAGTTGTGAATTTCATATAGGTATTGTTTCTAGAGAACCATAAACTGAAAAATAAATCCTATTATCAGTCGGTATTAGATGTCTATGGTGAAGTTAATACAGAGTAATAACACTCGGTACCTTCTCATACAATTTATTACCAAGTAATAGCTTGTTTTCACCATAAGTGATAGCTTCATTCGTGGTAGTGTAAATAATTTAATTTCGAAGAATCAAAATTTATTAATTTTAAACAAAACAAAAGTTTAATCGATAGCCAATGAACTTCCCTAAACATATGCATGATATTTGGATTAAGTATTGCGGTTTAAAATACAGACTAAGTAAGGTTTCATGTCGTATTCAATTTAGTGCTCTCATACAAAGCTAATTTTTATGGCTCAATTTAGAACAAAAAAATAAGAGTTCTAGTGCAATTTTTATACCGCGGAAATAGTTTTTTTTAAAATAAATACATAATTCCCTAAACGAATTACCAAATCATTTGGGTTATTGCTGTATACAATTATCTTAAAAATTAAATAAAACCATTGATAGGTACTGATTTATGCTATTACCGAGTATACCGCGTAGAAAATTGTGAAGCTAAAGCCGCAGTATTTTATTTTTATTGACTGTCGAAAAATAGTGCAAAATAAACGAAAATTAGATAGTTACAATCATAGCTGACACTATAATCCACCTTGTGACCTACTTCGAATCTGTTTAAATGGTTTCTTTCCGACACATTAACCTTAGTAAAATATTGAGTGTACTTACGAGTACATTTGGCGACTCGCGTTTATATGGAGGTCGTGCTCCAGCGCCGGTTTAAAGCAAATTAGATAGATAGATAGATAGCGTTTATTGCGTCATGTGGTACATTTTAGGTCTAATCGTTGTTTTGTTTTTCTGCTTTATTGTGCACAGCCCGCCACGGATCCATCCAAACGAATATAAATTGGTCTTTCATAAAAGTTTAACTTTTTGAGTAAAACATGCATGTAATTGCTTAAAACTACAATTATATTACATACCTCGGTGTTACTTTAACATTTTTGACTACCGCAGTAATACCTGCGTTTACCTTAACTAGAAAGAATAAACGCTTGACTTTCATCTCTTATAAAGGTAATTACAACGACAATTAGGCAGGAAACGAAAGCGCACTTCACCCGAAATCCTCGAACTGAAATAGTGGTCTTAACTCTAACAAAAGAAAATAGCGAAGTTGCTATACAAAAGCGTGCATTCTGTGCAACATTCAATATAAAATCGGAATCGACATTTCACGGAAGGCGGGCTAGTTGTCGATCTTCAGAATATGTAACGGAGAAGATGCAATACCTCAAGGTGCCAGGTCAGATATCAGAATACTTTAGAGTTGACTGCTCCCCGTTGCGTTACGAATGTTGCATTGCGACGCAAATGGCTTTGTTGGCCAGCGCTCAGCCGGTGTTGGTTTTTTCTTCATATACAATTGTTTTTTTTTACATACGCTGGGGCGAAAATTCGGAAGACGAAATCCTCAAATCGAATGATGCTCTGACTCACAAAGATGAAAGAATCTTGGGTAATATCCCTCAGACGCCGCAGCAGAAACATTTTAGCACTTGCGCTGCAGTGACATTCTATCTCATGGATTTCGATGGTTTTCGCCCCAGCGTAACACGCTTGAAGTTTTTCGCCACCAAGTTCGTCACTACAACTTCATTCGAAACTGCATACTGGAACCAGATTTTACAACGAAATTTAATGTTGTAAACGCAGTGAAAATGGGCAAAGTTCTTGTGATGAACTTTTACAAGAAGATGCCAATACTAAACGCCTCACGAGTCACGTGCAGTTGACGAGTAATATAAACTTTCAATTTTTAAAAGAAGTACGAGAAATTTTATTAACTCTAATTTATACCTATTATATAGCCCACTGTATCCAAGTACTGGGCGAAATATTTACTTATTTATATTAATTACACATAACATTTAAATTAAACGCTAGCCGCCCACAAGCGACCTGCCAGGCACTTCGTCCGCGTGAACACCCCGTTATTAATATAGCTTGGTATTATCGTACCTATTTTTGGAATGATTGGTTGGATTAGACGACCCATTGTCGTTGTAATGATCCTTCGTCTAATCCGACCAAATGTTATGTGTAATTAATATTAGTATGTGTAAATAAGTAAATATTTTTTTATCATAATTGTTACGATTACTAGCTACCTACAGCTGCTTAATGGACTCAACTAAAAGACAAATGAATCCACTAATGATGTTACGAATTCCGTAGTAACACGCGTTGACATGTCTGCGGTTGACTGCTTTCGCGATGTTTCAATGTTCGATTTATGGGGAGGCAATTAACTATTGAGCCTTAATTGTTCGTTTTCAGTAAAACTTTGTGGTGATACGCGAGAACTGGTCACGAGGAAAAATGCGGTTCCAGTCATGTTACATTCGGTTTGTTTACGGAATTTTAGTTTTCGTGTTGAATTATAGTGATATTAATGAATACTTATGATTTTTTTTGTTTTGCATTGTTAAGTAAAATTTATTTTTGAAAATAGGTTATGCCTAAAAACTATAAATTAATACCATTTCGAACACAAGAGATGCACCAATAAATTACAGAATTATCGCAATATTAGCTGCGATGACGTAATTTCTAAACTCATGCGTCATTTCTAACTAATTTTGAACTAAGTACTACACGTTAGTTGTTGTTCATTAGCTCCGGAGCTGTGTATCGTGAAGCTCAAAAGCTTCACGATCGCAGCCTCAAAAGGCACTGTGATTAATTTTGCTTTAAGTTTATGAGTATAAAGCGGGTACTTTTGTTAGGCATACGACCTTTGTACTGCGATACAGCCGACGTGGTAGGTTATGTTATGTTATAAAAATCGTCACGGGGTGCGGGGTCCATGCGGACGAAGTCGCGAGCGGTCCGCAGTAGAGTATAAAATGGCTACTTTTATTAGGTTGACAAGCTTTTTTACTTCGATACAGTCACACAAAGTTATGGTCAAAATGTCATTAGACAAATAAACTTATTTTATGAGTATTGTATTCTATTGTATCGTCCAAACATATTTCAAGACCACGTACACACGGCGTCAGATCAACCTACCCTAAACGTTCAAATTTCTCCAATGAATATTGATCCTTAGTAATAAACAATAAAGTTCAATATTGATTGTTGAAATTTGACAGTTTTGGGTAGGTTGATCTAACGATTTTATTTTATAATTGTAATGTAATGATCCATGTTGGTCGAATAAATGAATTTTATTATTATTATAAACTGATATTTGAAATAATCGTAAAATAAAACAATTCTCGATTGATTTAAAATAATACATCTTTAACCAAGACTTTTAAGTATTCTTAACATAAGTTGATAATTCTCTTGATGCAAGCGATGTATTTTTATCTTAAGAAAATATTGATTTCAATTCTAATAAGAAATCACTTGACTAGAAATAATATACGCTTAATTTAAATAAACAAACTTTTCTTTCAACAATAAAAAAATTAGCTTGAACACTAATTTTACTTATTTCAAAGGTGTGTATTTTAATATGAGAAAATTATATCCTTAGAGCAATAACTAATATTTTAAATTTTTATTTATGCTACCTTCAATAAAGAATACTTAACTTTTCTTGTTTCGGGAAATATATTTCTTGGTTTAATATTATTAGTTCCTTGCGATAAGAGTCTTAAATGCATGTGTTAAGCGTTTTAATGTTAGTATTCTAATATAATACAGCTCAGGAACTCCCAATAGTCCCAATGAAAGTTCTGGAGCCGTTTTCTGAAAGGAAAGTCAAACCTACAGTGCCACAAGCACCACTCTATCTCAATAAGTTCTAAGTTTTGCGGTATAATAGTGACGCCGCCTAATCTTCCGTAAAGTTTTATATTAGACAACAAAAATACTAACTGCCCTACCCCTGTAGGTCACGTGATAGGTTAGAAATTTAGACAATCGCGAAGCGCAGCGTAGCAATTGTCCTGAATTTCGAGGTTTTTTTTTTATGAGACCACAGAAATGTAACTCCATACAAATCTTTTGAATATTAAGTCTTCTGAACATTATAACAAATAAAAAATATGTTACGGTTCCCGAACCGATTGAGATACAATACCGCTTGTGGCACTCTATACACTTTGTACTAGGATGCCGTAAAATTACAGCATCGTAACCGATCGTACTATGTTGCCGCTTGTGGCACTCTATACACTGCCTACACTTTGTACTAGGATGCCGTATTTATGGCATCGTAACTGATCGTACTGGAATGCCGCTTGTGGCACTCTATCCACAGCCTAATATATATTACTTCTGGAGGAATATTATTTGCCTCGAGAAGACTAACTATGTTGTTACTCGTAGTTTCGTTCATTTTGCTCACACGTCCCGACGTCGCACTTCTCAACACAAGCACCGCACCACAAGATATATTGCATTCACCTCCAAAACAGAAAACTTAAATCTCAAGCAGTACAAACAAGTTTAAACTTGCTTTGCATGGCGCGCACACTCACAATATCGTTTAGCGTGGGTTGACATAGTACTAAAAACAATATTGGTAGGTACCTATACAATATTGGTACATACTTTAAAGGTTATTGAGTTAAAATATTTTTAACTTTTAAAATATTTTATTTAATTGAAACGAGGTACTAAACATTTTGTAGCAAACCAGGATGTTTACTCAAAACAAGATTAGATGTCATTAGTTCAAGAGATTTTTTAATTAATTTGCTCAAGATTTGATTCAAAAAAATATTTTCTTCATTTAATGAATTGTATCATTGTAATAAATAAATTTTCAGTTTGAAATAAGTATTTCGTAGTATTAAAGCGATAACATTTGAACATCTTAGATTAATGTTTTTTGTATATTTTAGCGTTTTATTAAGTTATGCGGAAGGTACGTGGTTCGATTCCCGCCTGAGGTTGTCGTCTTTTTTCAGTGTTTAAAAATTGTTCTTAGATTAATTTTGCTTATTCTTCATTGAAAATATTTTTTCTTGATTGTAAAAACTGCAACAAGAAAATATTTGTTTTTGGACTGCCATTATCTAAAAATGAATAAATATTACTTGTATTATGACAATTTTTCTTAAAATAACATGATATGTCAAGAAAACTATTTTTCAGAAATCTTTTTTATCTGTGTAGAAGGCTATGGCCCATCACTCCCCACGTGCTGTTATGCACGTGGGATGGCCTGTGCCCAGCAGTGGGACGTTTGTAGGACCATTAAAATTAATACATTCTTGGGTAGGTTATTTTACCTCGTGATGAATAGTTCAAAGCCTTGTGGTATAACGGTTCACTGAAATAATGCTACCAATCCCTTGCTTCCCAATGGGTGCAATATATCCAACAGCATACAACGGCGACCGACGGGCTCACCTCACCACCAATCATGCTGAGAACATGTGCTGTTGAATTTTGGTGTAACGTGAACTATAGCATTGGACTGCTTCTGTGTTCCTCATCGCCTATAGTATCTGACTAACCCTTTTTTATAATAGTCGTGAACCTATGAAGTATGTATGTATAACTTTTCCAAATTAAACCCTTTAGCGGGCAGAGGGATATATAATCCCACCAAATTTTGAACTTTATACAATTGAGATAAGGTCGACAACAAATGAAAAACTTGAGCATGCTGTGCCCGTTAAAGGGTTAAAGAAGCATGCTAAAATCATTCCTTTGTTGAAAGCTGGTGACAAAAACAACCCCTCTAATTTTAGACCAATTTCTATATTACCTATCAGCCTTTAGCAAAATTTTCGAGAAAGTTATTAATAATCAATTACTGTCACATTTTGAAATTAATTAACTTTTTCATTAAAAACAGTTTGGTTTTACTAAAGGTAGATCTACAACTGATGTTTTAGTTGCGCTTGTTAAACACATTTTTGACGTCTGGGAGGGTAAGCAAGATGCCATAGGTATTTTCTGTGATCTCTCAAAAGCATTTGATTGCGTTAGTCATAAAACTTTAGTTAACAAGTTAGAGCATTACGATGTCTAAAGCTGAGATCTATAGAGCGTACTTATACTTTACTCAGACTTATCTAGCGAGCTAAGACAAAATTGGAATTTATAATCAATGCCTCGACGCTGTCTCAGCACAGGCTTAGCACGGGTTAAGTCACCGAAATCGGTGACTTACGATAAACTCACGATATTATCCGAATGTGAATAATAGCACACTACCTCAACAGCTCTACGGCGGCGTTTCTGTGCCTTTTTAAATTTTACGGGTTATCTTTCTGTCAAAACAAGATCTCTTTCTGTCAAAACAGTTATGACTATCAATTCGAACTCAAAGCTCGTACTTATGATGCACTGAGCCAAGTTCGCCTTAAGTTAAGTCAAAGTTACTCGTAAGCACGCTCTATAAATCTCACCCTTAGAGTATATCTGGCCACTTTGCTTAGCGTTTGTGGAGTAAGAGAAAGCCTTTGATTCGATCTAACATGGGCCGTGCTACAGTCTCTCCTGCGGCGGTGCCAAATTGACTACGGGTATGGTCGGGGTCACCGTCGCTTTACCACTTTGCAGCGATTTTCGTATAAAGGGCACCGACCGCCCGGGTACGTGCCCGTACCTAATAGACGACGCGGTGTGCAAGGGATTTTGACCTTTAGACTGGTAAACCGACTGAGTCCGCCATTGTACATCGAAGTGTTGAATGTTTGTATGAAAACGCCACTATGACAGTTCGCCTTCAGGACCAGAAGAAGCTCTTGACTGCTGCACTGGAGGACGTGTTTAAGCTTCTGGACTGGAGAGGGCGTCAATATTAACGGCGTGTACATCAGTCACCTTCGATTTGCCGGCAATATAGTATTCATGGCTGAGACCCTGGAGAACCTCGGCACAATGCTCGGTGATCTCAACAGAGTCTCTCAACAAGTGGGCCTTAAAAGGAACATGGAGAAGACGAAAATCATATCTAACTCACGTGTCGTACCCACACGAATATGTATACCTGGGACAAACGGTCCAGTTAGGTAGGTCCAACTTTAAGTGGTCAATCGTCGAACCCAACTCGGCTGGGCAGCGTTCGGTAAGTTACGAAATATCTTCTCGTCCAAAATACCGCAGTGTCTCAAGACGAAAGTCTTCGACCAGTGTGTGTTGCCAGTGATGACATACTGTACCGAAACGTGGTCGCTCACTATGGGCCTAATAGGCAGACTCAAAGTCACGCAAAGAGCAATGGAAAGGGCTATGGTCGGAGTTTATCTACATGATCGAATCAGAAATTAGAAGATTTGTAGAAGAACTTAAGTAACCAACAGAGCCCAAAGAGTCGCCAAGCGCAAGTGGCAATGGGCAGGGCACGTCGCATGTTGAATCGATGGCCGTTGGGGTAGAACGGTTCTTGAGTGGCGACCGCGCACCGGAAGATGCAGTGTGGGCATTCCTCCAACAAGGTCCGACGATCTGGTGAAGGTCGCGGGTAGCCGCTGGATGCGAGCAGCACAAGACCGGTCGTAGTGGAGATCCTTGGGGGAGGCCTTTGTCCAGAAGTGGACGTCCTCTGGCTGATGATGGTTTCTCAAAAATAGTACTGAGCCTCACGCAATCATACCTGTCGAATAGAACTCAAAAAGTTGTTATTAATGGTGCTGTGTCTTCAGGAGCACCCATAACTATAGGCGTGCCCCAAGGGTCAATATTGGGACCATTAGTTTTTTTCATTTACAAAAATGACCTGCCTTACTTTGCTAGAAACTTGTACCTCTCGTGTGTGTTGAGAGCCGGTATAGCCGCGCCCCCTAGTATGTGTGGCTCAATTGAGCCACCGACACAGACAGGGGTCTTTTTCGCTACCCACAGCTAAAAACGTAGCTACCATCCGTTCTATTCATAATTAAGCCTTAATATGATAACTGGTAACTCTGCATTAGTTCCTTAATCTATTAAAATCATTCCCAATATCTAAAATATTGTAAGAATAAAGATATAAATTTTTATAAAAAAATATTTTTTTTTTCTAGTAAAATATAAATAAAATATAAGGAAAACACATATTTTATTGTAATAAAGCATAACATAAGCATAAAAAAACACGTTATAACAGAAATCAGCTCATAATACTATCAACACGATAATAAATCGTCAAATCCGATTTCAATATACGCGCTAAAACAACCATAAGTTTCAAACAACAATATTTTATTTTTATCTCTCATGACGCCACAAAGGAACAATTGAATCACGGAGCCTAGTTCATGGTGATTCCAAATGTGTGTGGCATGTCACTAACAAAAACCAAACAAAGGAGCATAGAGGCGAAATATGAGACCCTCTTTTTAATTTTTTTATGGCTCAATTGAGCCAGCACACAGACGTGCGTTAGGAACATTATGGCTCAATTGAGCCACTACACAGACGAGAGGGACTGTACTATTTGCAGATGATACGTCTCATAATTTTAATGTTAAAAGAGGCCTTGAAAATGTTGACGATGTAAATAGTGCACTTCCAAAGGTATTGCATTGGTTCACTATTAATAATTTATTACTGAATTCTGCAAAAACATAGTGTGTTAAATTTTCTTTACCTAATGTATGACAGGTCAGCACACAAATTAAGATGAATGATAGTTAAACTGGATTTACGCTTACAATGGGACCCACATATTGTCAGGTAGACTGAGTTGCAGCTGCATACGCAGTTAAGAAAATAAGGCTTCTAACTGATGTTGAGACGGCAAGAATAGTTTATTTTAGTTATTTCCATAGCGTGATATCTTATAGCTTGCTGTTGTGGGGCTCCGCTGCTAATATTGACGATGTCTTTATTCTACAGAAAAGGGCAGTCCGCGCCATATACAACCTAAAGTCTCGAGACTTACTCAAAGAGATTTATTTATTATAATTAGACACAATTCATTTTTGAAAACATTATGTATCAAAACTCATTTTTAAAAATTGTGATCTTCCTAACCTACACACACGTAGGAAAAATAAGCTTGCCGTCCCTAATTTTAGACTTCATAAAACAGGTGGCTCTTGGGTACCGAAATGTGTAACGTTTTATAACAAACTTCCACTAAATATTACTGAAATGCCTTTACATACATTTAAAGGATTTTTTAGCCGATAATTTGTTAGGATAATACGCAATTCGTCCATTTCGCATTTTGCTGTTCGCCTACTACTCAATTCGTCAATAATTTGATACGACCATTTCGTGAAAAAAACCCTCATGAGTAAATGTTATTATAAAGTGAAAGATTATGTAAATGGGTGAATTTCCCGGAACCAAAAATTTTGTAGCATCGATGAAATCGGTTCTAAAAAACATAGTTATAATGTTCTAACATATTTTACTGGTTAGGTGAAATAGTCATCTATGTGTGGCACTAAATATTTTATTAATAGGATTAATAGGTACTCCAAAAAATAAAATAAACCTCGAAATCTTTCATTGCCGTGTTTGTCCACATGTCACCTTGATATGTATTATTATACCTCATTGATAAAAATCTACTGGTTATTTATATTAAAACCTAATTTTATTTGATACGCGAATAGTAAAAGTATTGTTACGGAATACATTTATTCAAATATTTGAACAATACTCAATATTGTTTATAAATTCAACTTTGACTTTGTCTGAATAATTCTCTCGCTGCTTTTACTGGTTAAATACAAAATAGCGTGAACCAACATTAAAAGCAAAATAAATACTTTGAGCATAGCGGGTCAAAGAGTTAATCTCTGAGCAGCTGTCCCCAAAAGCATTTCTCTGTCGGGTCAGGTGCAGTTTGCAGCGCAATTTCATATAGGTATCAACAGTTTCGCAGTTAGCCGGACGCGAGGTGCCACATATACAGTTGTGGTCAAAAGGAACGGGTAGTATTCAATTCAATTTAATGAAATCTAGTTCAAATGACTTTGCACTGATTTATTATCAATTACTTTTAACCACTTAAAAATGTACTATCATCACTCAAGTTTCAACTTAGAATATTTTATATAAATCAAAAAAACTTTAATCATGTTACGATACAATAAACCAACAAGACATGTTTATACAAAGTACTGGCCGCTGGACAAATAATTAGGAACGCAATATCATTTCGTTTTAAAATCAATATTTAAAAAATAAATTGAATATGGTATATAGAGTGTTTTGGCGCCATTTTTTCAAGTCTGCAATTACAAGTTGTTAAATATTATTTATAACAAAACATGGGAAAGCAAAAAAGTTGCAATTCTTCGACAAGAAAAATTATAATTGCACTTTATGAACGCGATTAGTAATACAAAAAGATGATGATCATATAAAAGGTTCAAAAACTAAAGCTTTTAACGCGGTCAATCACTTTAAGAAATTTCACATAACCAATAACGTATCTCAAAAATCTAAATCTCGGCAAACGACATCTCGATGGAATTCTATGATTGTTCGGGCAGCAAAGGCTGTTTGATCTATAAAAGGGCTCAGATAAGAAAAGAAGGGAAGTTATTGGCGGCAGGCAAGGAGTATTCGCACGTACAATAATTCGTACACGATTAAATGACGCAAAACTATTTGGAAGAATTACACGGAAAGTACTGCTCGTCAACAGGCAGCACAGAAGAGCGAGACTGGATTTCGCTCGAAAGTATGGCAGCAGAAAAAAAAATGGAATAATTAATTTTAATTAACTAATTTTTTATGATCTTTTTACCAATTTGGCCGTAGTATAGAGACTACACAACGCAGCAAGTTTTTGCGCGCTGTGTTGCAGCGGACCAAACGCCTGACAACAAAACCCCGCTCCCTACACACCACGCGTTGCCCTTTGTCATCTATCTGAGTACCTACATTGCAAAATGTTTGTATGAAATGACTGCCCTAGTTAGTATACCTTACCCCCTGTCACCTAGCTGACCACATTTTTTGTATGACATCGCTGCTCTAGTTATAATACTTCAATTGCTATTTACATAAAGTGTGACGTGTTGAAATGACATATTCCCGCCCCGAGTGTGCACAACCAATAAAGACGTCAGAGCGAGCTTAATTAGAATCGGATTAGCAGATCGGTCGCTATGGTTTTCGATCATTACGAGTTCCACCGAAATCGTCCGATGTAATAGTTTGAATGCTAATAATTGGTTTGAAACGTAACATGATTTCATTGCTGGCGACACACTTAATTAGCTCCGCCCTAAGCTCCTCTCAGCTTTCTACGTATCGAGTATCTATCGTTGAAACAGACATATTTTAACTGTGACTGTAGCATTATGCTATAAGAATCGATACTTGCACTCATCTTTGATACAATTCCAGGTAGTTATTAGTTCATACAACAACGTTATCTATTACTTTAACAGACAGACAGACACAACAACAGCAACACAATATACATCTAGCGGTGCAGAAAAGATTTCTTCGTTATTTGCAATATAAATGTCATAGTTTCTTTCAAAATTACAAACAATAGTGGAAGTATTTTCATTTTTTACCACTACATAAAAGAAGGGAAATGTCAGATATATAGCACTACTTCTTAAAATATTCCAAGGTAATATAGACTCCGCCGAACTACTCAGTAAAATTAATATTAATACACCCAACAACAACAACAACAATAGACAACAACGCGAAACACAAATTTACTGCATGTACCTTTATCGGGAACTAATTATCGATAAACCGAGGGTTCATTAACAGGGCGCCTGAGCTTTTCAACTCCGTATGTCGAAATATGAACTTAGACTTATTCAACACCAACACCTAGGTTCAAAATATTAATTAAACCTATAACCTTTTTTGTCTGTTAGCATAAAAGGTATTGATCTACATGCGTCACGCACGGCTCTATAAAATATATTAGGTATTAATAACAACGATTTGCTAAATATATCAACATACTTGTTTATAGGTGAAACCTTGTAATTGGCCTTATTGTATTTAAACATTAATTTATTTTTAAAATATAGCTGTAAGTTTTCCAAAAATTTAAAAATAAAATAAAACGGCACAGAGCGAAAGGTATGCATTGGGGGTGTGGGGATTGAATGTGTCCAGGAGTACGTATACCTTGGCCAAATATACTCTTTCCAGGCGAGACAAGATAAAGAAGTTGCTAGACGTACCGAAAACGCCTCGAAGAGCTATTGGGCCATGAAGGACTTAATGAAGGGAAACCTTCCAATGTGCCTGAAAGGACAAGTTTGCCGCATGCCTGACGAGTTGTGGGCAAAGGCCACTACCGACTGGATCCCACGTGGAGTGAAACGGCAACGAGGCCGACCTAGACGCAGGTGGAGGGACGAGCTTGATGCCTAATCAAAGGATTGGCCAGCACAAGCAACAGACCGCGAAAAGTGGAAAGAGGGGAGGGAGGCCTTTGCTCAGCAGTGGGAAAATATAGGATTATAATAATAAAATAATGATAAGACGAAAACATTAGAAACATATCATTATATTAACTAAATAGGTTAGTTTTCTTTTCTCTTTAGTGGCTTATCTACATAGCCCATTAAACACTGCGACATTTGGCAGCGATGTAAACGCAATTCAGTCGTGGTGGAGTAGCGATGCAAACGCGATTCAGTCGTGATGGAGTAGCGATGCAAACGCGATTCAGTCGTGATGGAGTAGCGATTCAGTCGTGATGGAGTAGTGATACAGTAGTGATGGAGTAGTGATTCAGTCGTGATGGAGTAGCGAATTAGTCGTGATGGAGTAGCGATGCAAACGCGATTCAGTCGTGATGGAGTAGCGATGCAAACGCGATTCAGTCGTAACAGTGTAGCGGCCACAGAGGAACAGAGGGCCTACTCTCTTTCTCCAAAACGTAATTTCTGCCGATTTTCGTTTGCTATTTACAACGGCTATTTATTCCTTCCGAAATGTCGTTCATACAAAATAGGTTTAGCATTTAGATTATTAATTTTTAGATTTTTTTTTAAATTTAAAAAAAAAATGGAAAGCGCTATAAATACCAAACGAAAATCGGCCGAAATTTCGTTTCGGAGAAGGAGAGTAGGCAGAGGGCCTACTCTCCTTCTCCGAAACGAAATTTATATACTATACTATCCTATACTATCTTTAAACTGTCGGAACACAACATGTTATTAAGATCGTTGTTATGGCGACAGACTTAGATAAGATTATGGTAGCTAGCCAGGCAGACTTAACAAGCCCTACCATCAACCAAACCAAGTACACAAAGACCTCCTGTCCCAACGTCTCGCTCTCTAAGTCCAAAGCCGGTGACTTGGCCACCAGACCACAGAGACGGTTAAATGTGCTATCGTTTATGCAGGAAGGAATAAAAGTGGTAAAATTGAACGCCGATCATATATATTTTTTAAGTTTATTTCGTGACCATGGATACTAGTTCTTCAGTCGTATCATAAGAGTTCTTTTATTACACTTAAACTGATGATAGTAAGTGATGATAATATGAACGTTTAATGCTAATAGTCCAATCAACGGGGCTTTTGTAACCCGAAAAATTCCTCTGCTTCTGAAATTTGGCATGTATTGAAGTTAGATAATACAGATTACAGATGTACAATAATCCAACAAAATTTGTTACGAGAAGTTAGGTATTTTTACCAAAACATGAAAATCGCTTATAACTCTCTGTGAATATTTCCTCAGGCTGAAATTCTTTCGGTATACGTACGGATGTACGAGTTAGAATAAGTGTGTCAAAGTATCCAACATTTTTCCATTTCAGAGAACCCCAAATTTTAACTTTTAACATTTTCCACTATAACTTCCACTGAAAAATTGCTCCGTCCATTTTTATTTTTTAATATGTTTTTATATCATTAAATACACAGCTTTGTTTAGTAATCCAATAAATTTTCCATTTCAAACATATTTTTTTGGTTTTCGCTTAATAACGTATTGAGAAAAATTGCTCCGTCCATTTTTGTACCTTTAATAGTCATATAATTTTATATTTAAACAGATTTAACAATAATCCAACAAATTTTCCAACGATTAGTATTTTTTACGAAATAATTATGTTCGCTGATTTATTTTGACCGCTCGGAGCTGCGTTGCCCGCACTTGCCAGGCAACTTTTTACCTTATACGCACAGCACAGAGAATATACACAATGTTGTACAACGGGGCGCTAAGAAATTAGCTTTTAAAAGGAATATTTATTACTGTTCTATTCAATTAGGTATTGTTCACACCAAACGAATTATCTATCCGCCGCGGACTGTGAGCGTGCGTTACGCAGTTTATCGTTTTTTCATATATATTTAACTTCTCGTTCACACCGAAAACGGACTATAGGTGAACGCTATTGCGCGGTGTCGTAGCGCGTGTCGTGGCGTGGTCGTAGTGCGTGGTCGCTGACTCTCGGAGGCCGATTTTTGAACTACGCGTCTATACACGGCGGACGCGGATTGGCTATGTAGCCAAACGTAACAGCGTATTAGCACAGAATAATACATAAGCAGAAAAGAAGCCACTCACAATCAAATTTTGGACTGACATCAGTTTAACTGATGGGAAAACCTGATCGTCAGTGGCCACGCAGTACGCAGTACGCTATAGCGTATTGAAGGTTTGGTGTTTGTGTATACAGCAGACTGAGTTCACGTTCACACTGGGGCTGACAGTGAGCATACCCATAGTCCGCGGCGGACAATCCGTTT
Source organism: Scoparia ambigualis (assembly GCA_963921215.1). NCBI lineage: Eukaryota > Metazoa > Arthropoda > Insecta > Lepidoptera > Crambidae > Scoparia > Scoparia ambigualis. The sequence goes on from OY992501.1 coordinate 10,618,947, forward strand.
GGTGTGAACAATGCCTAATAAATATTTTGCAAAAAAATCCCTCTATTTAATGATTCATGCGGTAAAGGGTTAATATATTATATTACCCTGGTTAAACACCGTTCCTTGCACAAATAGTACATAACGGCAACGCCCGCCGCCTCATGTGCCTCCGCCGCTGCGCGAGCGCCCCCCACGCCGCCGCCGCACTTCTCATCACACCAGCCGCGCCGCGACCGGTCGTTTCGTCTTTAGCTTGCTAAGCGCGCCGGCAATGCTTACTAGCTATTATTATTGATATACCAAATAAAAATAATGTGCATACAATACATACAGAGGTAGGTACCAAAAGTAGGGCCAATTTAATAGATCACATTCTACATATGTCAGTCTTTAGTCTTATTAGTTTATTACCGCGTGTCTAACTGAAAGTAAGTAAGTAATAAAGATGACTATAGGTACTTAGGTAGGTACTTACGTTTTTAAAAGGTAGGTACCTAATACAGCTTGTCTAACTAACTGTGAAAGTAATTTTAAGATGACTGTAGGCAGGTACGTTTTGTAAAACATAAATAATATTTGTGGTTAGCTACTTAGTCGATTATATTGATGTTAGTTACCTACCTGCAGCTTGTTTAGTAATTTAACATTATTGTAGCCACGTGTTGTTATATCAATAAAATGTAAATCAAATAAAAATAGTGTAAGTAGTTACTTTGGTATCTTTTATTTAGTATTTTATTTAGAAATACCTACCATTGTCTTTAAACTCTTGGAACTCTAATGCCTAGTCCGCACACTTGGCACTTTCCGCAAACTCTAAACCTCAACAAACGTTTGGATTGATTTGAGGAAATAAACGTCGCCATCCACACGCTTGCGAGTGCGTTAGTTTGTTTCATTGATGTAAACGCGTAAAGTGACACACCGCGAAGCAAGTTTGTGCGCACTCAGGTGCAGTCCATCCATGGGCTGCATGCACTGCACCTCGTTTAGTCGCTTTCGAGCGATTGCGGTGACATGTCGTTAATCGTATCACAAAGAAAAAAATAAAAATGCCATCTTGTGCACTCAAAAGTTGTAACAATCACTTGAGAAACACAGAAAGAAGTCTAGGTGTAACGTTTCATCGGTAAGTACACGAAACACTACTCGTTTTAACTTAAAAATAAAATATTTTCAACATCTATCAACACGAAACCATATCGCCGCCATTTTTTCAACGCAAATCATAGACTATAAAAACAGACTGCGCAAATGAGTTTCTGCCTATTATGTCTAATTTGGTTTTACTGTGATAAAAATATTTGCTATTATTTTATAATACGATCATGAGTATCACGACTGACAATTTAGATTACGTGATATTATTGTAAAAATATGAATGAAATGAAACAATCAAAAACTATTTATTTCAAATTGGAACGCATTGATTGAAGTAAAATTCAGTATTGAGTATACTGAATTTTACTTCAAAACCACAAAACCAGATAGTGAACTAAACTTAGGTTTTAAACCATTTAAGAAAACCCCATATTACCTAATCAAATAACTTTTAGGGCCATAGTAGCCAGATAAGCAACATACACAAAAGACAGGAAGAAAATTCTAAATTAAAAAAAAAACACCAATCAATTAAGGGATGAATTATATTAGAGCGGGTCGTGCACGGGGCGTGCCCCGTCCGGGCCCAGACGGCGCACTGATTTGAGGCGTTGCATACATTTTGTATGAAGCAGTTCAAATTACACAGTGCATGATCCGTGCCCCGTCCGAGCCCGGACACGGACCTGACACGGCCCGCTCTAATAAAAATACAAAATGTATGCTCTAAAGTCAGTGGCCCGTCCGGGCCCGGACAGGGCACACTATAAATTATTATGTAACATGTGCCTAATTTAGAGTTATTTTATTGGTGTTTTTTTCTATAAGATTACTCTTTTAGTAGTCAACAAAACAGAGAAAGTGGATTAGATACGTCAAAATAGTCAACGACATCGTCACAAAAAAAGAAATGCTTTTATAAGCATCTGAGCAAAAGAACGGCACGGCAGTACCATCCTTTTCTCGTAGCAGTTCAGGCCATTTTCGACCCCCTATAACTTCGTTGTGGATAAAATGAGAAGGAAAAGGCTGAATTCTTAGTAACCAAACAGACATTGTATAAACACGGTATATTTCAAATTTCATTCAATTTGAACCAGTAGATTAAGAATTAGACAAAGTTTCTTAATTTTGTCACTCGTTGACTGACCGATTATGAAAACTCGAAAGCACTTCTAGCAGACATTAAAGCTTCAAATTTAAAATATAATTAGTGTTTAGTGTATAAATCAAGGAAAAACAAAATATTTTGCAATTTCTGGCTAGTTTTCTAGATACACCAACTGCATAAATAACTTTGTAATCCCATACAAATATATAGGATTACAAAGTTACATTTGCAGCGAATGAATCAGTGTACCTGTATATTATTATGTATACTATAATATAATGGAATATCCGGTGTTTTAGTATAGTATTCAAGAAGTAGAAGGTAAGTTAAGTAAAGGTACCGGTAAGGAAAAAAGGGACTATCTACAAAAAGAAATGAGATGCCATCAAAAACATACTTGTAAAAAAACCAAGTCTCACACGCAACTCAGTTCTTCTAATGTAAAAAGTTGTGAGATCCATGTAATACCAAATTAACTAAATAATCTAATTTAACATAATATAATAGTACATAATGATATAAGTGCGGTAAGTTGAAAATTACAGCAGAGGCGATATTGCTGGCCTGAGCCGTAGGCGAGGGCTACAAGGAAGCAGAGGCTGTAATTATCAAAGCGCACGTATGTCATACGACGTTTTATTACACATTTGCGAGGAAAACACATTTTCTGAAAATGACTGCGTGTTTTTGTTGTTTTTCTAGTGTATAAATCGTTGGTAAGCCAACATGTCTTTTTCTTTGGACTTAGATGGTAATAGGCTGTCAATAACATTTTGTGCTTCACTTATTATTTCCGGTGATGTAGACTGTAAATTTAGTTCTTCATAACTAAAACTAGACATATTTATTTTTAAACTTTCAAGGTAAAAGGCGACTAACGGACTAAAGACTGCACATACCTCCAACAGCCTAGAGCGGCGACGGGCTCATCAAAATATACTACCAATCCCTCCCTTCCCTTCGGTGTCGTAAAAGGCGACTAACGGACTAAAAACTGCACATACATCCAACAGCATAGAGCGGCGATGGGCTCATTAAAATAATACTACCTACCCCTCTCTTCCCTTGGGTTTCGTAAAAGGCGACTAACGGACTATAGATTGCACATACAGCCAACAGCATAGAGCGGCGATGGGCTCATCAATATATTACTACAAACCCCTCTCTTCCCTTCGGTGTCGTAAAAGGCGACTAACGGACTAAAAACTGCACATACATCCAACAGCATAGAGCGGCGATGGGCTCATCAAAATAATACTACCAACCCCTCTCTTCCCTTGGGTGTCGTAAAAGCGACTAACGGGCTAAAGGCTCCCACCTATGTTGTCCATAGATTCAAACGATTAGGAACTAATTTTTAAATTACATTACCGCACTAGTGCGTAGCTTATTACATTACGATGCTGAAATCGGTGTAATAAGAGCCACTTAACGAGCAAATGTGTTATAATAATGTATTACTTGTAAGATACATTGTGTTTTAATGCGATGGCCAAGTCAACCGACTTGGTATTACATGGATCACACAACTTTTTACGGTAGAAGAACTGAGTTGCGAGACTTGATTTTTTACCAGTATGTTTTTGATGGCTAGCTTTTACAAACATTATCTCTAAAACTTAAAAGGAAGTTTATGAAATTTTAGACAGAATCACGTCTATTTGGTCAGTTGAATAATTTCATTCAACTTACTCCATGAGCTGTGAGAAAAATACATATATAAGTTCATAAAATAAGTTATTCCAGATGAAGCAGGAAGGCCTCATACCTTATTAATATATACCTATAGACATCTACATAATGATTGAAAAAGAAAAAGATTTTATAATATTATTATATAAAAGTTTTAGCTTATAAATTATTTACTAATTTTTTAGCATTAATTTACCTATTTTAAAATTTTACAATTAACAAAATTCAATAAAACATTAAAACAAACTACCCATTGATTTGTATATTTTTAACAATATTCTCCTACAACACGATAAAACTATATGAATAGTGTGCCGCATTTGCGCGCTCGGACTTATTCTATAACAACCAAGCCCCTCCCCAATGTATCACGTGATGCCCGCTGTCATCTAGCTGAGCACAATCTTTGTATTGGACGTGTACTCTAGTTTATTGTACCTCAATGGTTTGTTTGCACAAACGAGACAAGTATTCACAGACTATCGAACTTGGTGCGATCCGCACCAGTGAACTGGGGCCCAAGTCTGCTAATTTACGAATGGCATAATTGAATCGCAATTGTATCGCATTGTAATCGTTTGACACATTTGGTATTCTTATATGATTAGGAGAATACCAGACTTGGGCCCCGGTACGGTGCGCTTACACAACAGACGAGCGTACCGGACTCCGAACCGTCCAGTCTGTGCTAGCATTGCGTGAACACGTCTCGACATGCCGCCTATTCTATAAAAAACAGGCCAAAATTGCATTAGTTGTGGCAACTATCGTTGCTACATCGCCATTACATACCAAAATAAAAGGTGAAAGTAAGGGCAAAACTTTATCTCAGACACAGACAAGAGAGTACGGTCATATGAATTTCATTAAAGATCTCGATGATAAAGATTTTCGTATATATCTTCGAATGAGTTACGAAGCATTCATTGAATTATTGGATTTTGTGTAATAGTCGCAAGGGGATAATATGTCTTCATTTTTCTAAAAGTATTTGAAACGCTTCATTGCGTGCATCTGATGTCTTTTTGGCGTTGCTCCGAACCGAATATATGTCTGAGTAGCGACGTATTGCGCGTACGGTGGCACTTTATAAATAAACAAATAAACTTTCCTACACTCACACCAATTATCTAGCCCAAGAGAAGCTTCGTTATGAAAGTCGTTAAATGGTTACTAGACAACGGATAAACATACTTAAAATACTTAAATACATACTTATTATACATAGAAAACCGTCACGCGATCCAATATGGTTAGTTCGGAGCGCACTATGTTCATGGTCCAGCCCCAACCAAGTTCGATCGTCTGTGAATACTTTGAGTAAATGTGTAAACGCATCGCAAGCGCTTGCGGAAAATTGCCTTTGATTTGTGATAAAAAACCGACACTCGATGGATCGGCTACAAGCGCTTGCCAACCTACGCAAACCAAACCAATCGCTCTATCTACACGTTTGAATTTGTGACGGCTTGTTGAGATTTGCCAAGCGTGTGGACGCGGCATAAAAACGGTGGCTGGCCACCAAACAATAGTGCGTGGCAATGCAGCTCCGAGCAAGCGGTCAAGTGAAGGTCAACCCTTTAATCTCTTTAAGTAGTAGGTGTCTTTCTAAACATTATTATACGTACCTACTTACTTTTTGACCTTTTTTGCATATTGTACAGTATCAAACGTTTATTTGAAACGCATTAGGTAATAAATATTCCTTTTAAAAGCTAATTTCTTTGCGCCTCGTTGTACAACGTTGTGTATATTCTCTGTGCTGTGCGTATAAGATAAAAAATTGCCTGGCAAGTGCGGGCAAAGTAGCTCCAAGCGGTCAAGATAAATCAGCGAACATAATAATTTCGTAAAAAATACTAATCGTTGGAAAATTTGTTGGATTATTGTTAAATCTGTTTAAATATAAAATAATATAACTATTAAAGGTACAAAAATGGACGGAGCAATTTTTCTCAATACGTTATTAAGCAAAAATCAAAAAAATATGTTTGAAATGGAAAATTTATTGGATTATTATACAAAGCTGTGTATTTAATGATATAAAAACATATTAAAAAATAAAAATGGACGGAGCAATTTTACAGTGGAAGTTATAGTGGAAAATGTTAAAAGTTAAAATTTGGGGTTCTCTGAAATGGAAAAATGTTGGATTCTTTGACACACTTATTCTAACTAGTACATCCGTACGTATACCGAAAGAATTTCAGCCTGAGGAAATATTCACAGAGAGTTATAAGCGATTTTCATATTTTGGTAAAAATACCTAACTTCTCGTAACAAATTTTGTTGGATTATTGTACATCTGTAATCTGTATTACCTAACTTCAACACATGCCAAATTTCAGAGGCAGAGGAATTTTTCGGATGTCTCCATACAACAAATGTCCTCGTTGATTGGATTATAAATGATATTCCCCCCAAACCCCTTGAGTTCCAGTAAAGAGATGTGAGACTTTACTAATATCTCGCAAGAGGTCCCTCTTGAGAGAATTTGAAAAGTGATAGGATAAAATGTTTACTAGAAAAAAATCAACTAGTCTCACTAGTCTCAGGAAGCTTGAATGGAATTCGAACCCACGACCTTTAGATTTCCGGTCCTCTGCTCTAACCGCTGAGCTACCGAGACCCCAGGAGACTCGCTGAATTTTTCCTAGTAGTGTGATTTACGCTGCAAGCCAGCGGTAGACCGGTTGATTTTTTAGTAGTATTTTTTTTTGTTTATATATCAGAAGGAGGCAAACGAGCAAGCGGGTCACCTGATGGAAAGTAATCACCGCCGCCCATGGACACCCGCAAAACCAGAGGAATCGCAGGCGTGTTGCCGGCTTTTAAGGAAGGAATAGGCTCGTTTCTTGAAGATCCCTAAGTCGTAACGGTCCGGAAATACCGCCGCCGATAGCTGGTTCCACAACACTGTAGTTCGAGGCAAGAAATTTCTTGAAAAACGCACAGTAGTAGACCGCCATCCATCAAGGTGATGTGGATGGAATGACAGTCGATTGCGTGTAGTGCGGTGAAGGAAATCAGCGGCAGGGATCACGCTGAACAATTCCTCAGAACACTCCCCATGATATATACGGTACAATATACAGAGAGACGCAACGTCTCTCCGAAGAGCCAGTGGATCGAGCCGTCCTGAAAAAACCACGTCGTCGACAATTCGAGCAGCTCTGCGTTGAATGCGGTCAAATGGAAGGAGTTGGTATTGGGGGTGCTCCAGCCCAGAGATGGGAGCAGTATTCCATATGCGGCCTGACCTGTGCTTTATACAGTTGTAAACGGTGGGCCGGCGTGAAATACTGACCCGCTCTATTAAGCACACCCAGCTTTTTCGAAGCTAATTTAGCTTTACCTTTCAAATGACCACGAAACTGAACGTCACTCGAAATATCGACGCCAAGGATTCTAATAGTCGGATTGGTATCAAGGGGAGCTCCGTCAAAGTTCAGAGGTACGACGAAGGGATGTTTTTTCGCGGTAAATGCGCAAACTTGTGTTTTGGAGGGGTTAAAGCGGACTAGGTTATGTCGGCCCCAATCCGAGACATGACTTAACATGTTCTCGGTGTTACTCACAAGTTTATTCCGGCTCTCGATGACGCTTTCCAGAGAAATATTAGCTCGCCCGGTGTAGAGCGTATCCCCAGTACTGTCGTCTGCATAGCAATGAATGCTGTTGTTATGCAGCATGTCATTGATATGCAGAAGAAACAGAGTAGGGGACAACACACACTCCTGCGGGACTCCAGCATTCACGGGCTTCATGTCGGAGCACGAACCGTCGACTGCGACTCTGATGCTACGCCCAGTGAGAAAGCTGGCAAACCATGAACACAATTTCTCAGGAAGCCCGTTTGATGGAAGTTTAGAGAGAAGAGCCCTGTGCTATACCCTGTCGAAGGCTTTCGCTACGTCCAAGCTAACTGCCAGTGCCTCCCCTTTACTCTCGACTGCCTCCGCCCATCGGTGAGTAAGATACACTAAAAGATCACCAGCCGAATGACCGCGACGAAAACCATACTGGCGATAACTTAGTAGCAGGTTCTCTTCTAGGTACCTTAAGAGCTGGCGGTTTGTAATGGACTCCATTACTTTGGAGAGTAAAGAGGTAATAGCTATTGGCCTGTAGTTGGACGGATCTGAACGATCGCCTTTTTTTGGAATCGGGTGGACAAGGGCTGTCTTCCAAGAGCTCGGGACGACACCAGTAGTGTAAGAGAGCCGGAAAAGACGCGTTAGAACTGGTGCCAATTCAGGAGCACACGTCCGAAGCACAATGGGTGGAACTGCATCAGGCCCACTCGCCTTGTGGATATCAAGGGAAAAAAGAGCCTTACGAACTGACCTTTGCAGGAACTGAACGTTTGGCATTGAACAAGCGCAATGCGGTATGGTTGGTGGAGAGTTTTCCCCATCGTCCAAGGTCGAGTTTGTTGCGAAAAGAGAGCCTAAGAGATCGGCTTTCTCCTTTGCAGTATAGGCCAGGCAGTCATCGGTCTTGTGCAATGGTGGTAGGGACGGCTGACAAAAATTCCCTAAGATAGCTTTGGCGAGAGACCAGAACGCACGCGTCCCCGAAGGAAGACGCACTAGCCTCTCGCCAATTCTACCTATGAATGATGACTTCGCCTTGGCAATGTCCTTCTTAAAGGATCTGGCGGCAAAGATGTACTTCTTTCTGAGCGCAGTGGTGTTTGGATCCTTTGATGACACCGCATTAGCCCAGGCTTGGTAATGTTGTCGCTTTTGGCGAGACGCCATTTTGCAGCAACGACCAAACCATGGTTGGGACTTGCCGCCAATGGGAACCACAGAGTTTGGAATGAAAAGTTCCATTCCCTGCAGTATCACATCAACAACAGAGTCAGCGGCGACATCAGGATCATCCAGCGAGAAGCAAACTCGCCACCACGGGTAGGCAGCAAAGAAACTTCGCATCCCATCCCAGTCTGCTGACCTATAATGCCAGACTCGACGGCTAGCCGCTGGTTGCGGTTTTGAAGTTTCTGTGAGAGGCACAGTGCTGCGAATCAGACAGTGGTCTGATGAGCCTAGTGGTGCATCAACAGAAACTTGATAGCCGTCTGGGTGCGAGGTCAGCAGAAGGTCCAATAAAGAAGGTGCATGGCCCTCCACATCTGGAACCCGTGTTGGCTCTGTTACCAATTGGGACAGACTGTAGGCTAAAGCGAAGTCATGAACGGCTCTACCCGCGTGGTCAGTTGTGCGTGAACCAAGCCATTCGACGTGATGGGCATTGAAGTCTCCCAATACCACAATCTCGGCCGAGGGGATCCGTTGGAGAAGGGAGTCCGTCGCCGCTTGGACGGTCTCGATAAGTTGGTCAGTTCCGATATTACCACTGTGGGACCTATACAGGCACGCGTAGATGCAAGGATGACGTCCGCAGTCGACGTGTAGCCATAAAATGGAAAGGTCCCTATCTTCAAGATTGCCAAGGCGACGGACGCACATATCCTCCCTGACATAGGCACAAACACCGGCTCGTGGCACAAATGCATGTTCCAGGTTGTATCCCGGGTAGCGCAAGTAGGAGATGTCAGGAGGGGGGGATATCTGCGTCTCGGTGAGGAAGAGCAAGGCCGGTTTCGCCGTCTCGAGGTGGTAATGGACGGCGCTCAAGTTAGAGTGGATTCCCCTGATGTTGCAGAAGTCAACACGAAGCGTAGGAGGGGGTGCTAATTGTCTTGCCTTTTTCCTGCCTGCAGCATGCCTTGGCACGAGCGGACTTTTGCCCTCCCCAGAATACGTAGGGCAGCCTGAGCGAGAACGCTCAGGGGGGGATTCTCCGACAGACTCCCCCCAGGGGGGTACCGACACACCCTATATACACACATCAAAAGTGTCTAGGGATCAAGCATTTTTATGCGGATTTCTTGAGATTGAGATGTGGCTTTGTAATAAATTTATGATTTTATAAATTTATATGGATCCTTTTTGGTGCATTTCATAATTTGAAACAGGAACTTTCAATCAATTTCTAGTAAAAGATGAAAATCAGCTGTCAATATTTTCCCTATAAAAACATACAACGCATTGAAGACATTATTAGTGCTACTGTTTCCCTACTACTGATTAAAACCAACGTTATTATGGAGCGGCGACGTCATTTAAGCAGGGAAGAAATGCTCAGAGCCGTGGGAATGATAGAAGCTGGTTCCCGGCAACGTACTGTGGCTTTAGCTCTGAATACAAGTCAGAGTGTTATCAGTCGACTTTGGACACGTTACCGAAGCACTGGTACCGTGGCTGAGCGCCATGGAGGACGGTATCGCTGCACCACACGGAGACAAGACCGATACATTCAAATCACAACTCGAAGAGCTCCAACAATAACCGCCATGATGTTAGCCGTGAGGCTTCATCACTCTTCAGGGAACTTAATTAGCGACCAAACAGTCAGAAACCGCTTGCATGAAGTGAACCTTCATTCCCGAAGACCGCTAAGGGTACCACCTATAGCAATGCACAATCGTAGGATTCGATATCAATGGGCTCTTGAACACAGAAATTGGGCAGAAGAACAATGGCGTTTCGTGTGCTTTTCTGATGAGTCTCGTTTTGGTATGATACCGGATACAAGACGTATACGACACTGGAGAACCCCTGGACGCCAACAGCGATTAAAATCCTGCCAGGAAGTCCATCCTTATAGTGGTGGAACCATCATGGTATGGGCGGGTATTTGGATCGGCGGAAGAACTGAGTTGATTTGGATCAGAGGCAAACGCTCAAATTTATGCTGAGACGATTGTATCAGACGTCATCGTTCCTCTACAAGTGCAAATCGGTCCCTTATTTCAGTTAATGCATGATAATGCACGACCGCACACCGCAAGAGTTGTAAGACAGACTCTCGCCGCAGCTAACATCAATGTCATGCCCTGGCCTGCTCAGTCGCCAGACTTGAACCCGATTGAGCATGCATGGGATATGCTACAGAGAAGAGCTCTGCCGAATATGGAGGGTATCCAGTCGCAAGAAGACCTTTTTTTGTTGTTGCAACGAACATGGGCGGCCATTCCACAGCGTGATTTGGATGAACTCATTTTGAGTATGCCAAACCGATGTTCTTGTGTTGTTAGTGTTCGCGGTAGAAACACGGATTATTAATTGTTTAAGTTACCCAATAAAATTTTAAAGAAAACTGTTATTTCAGTCTTTTTTTCGAACTTTAATGTTAGTGGTTCAAATGTCAAAAATCCCTTTATTAGGAAAATGGCAAATTTCTTTATTAATGCAAAGGTGACTTGGTTTATCGTTACTGTAGACAAACGAAAACACTTTATTTGATGAATCCTTAAAGAAAATTTTAATTAATATCAATCAGGAGAAAAGTTATTGCAAAAATATATGTTGATCCCTAGACACTTTTGATGTGTGTATATTATATATTTTATCTATATCTATATAGCATTGTGAATGCAAAATTTCAATAATAAAGATATTGGAAAGTGATGTTGTGGAAAGTGATGTTGCACTGTTTTGTTTTATTTACCAACACTTATGCACGTTAACGAACATTTAACAGTAAATAATCCACATTTAATATTCCGCATTAATATTCGACAAAACACAAATTCTAGAAATTAAAACAAAACTGCAAACATGACGCTTCACTTTCCCGCCAAGAAGTCTCACGCCGATTTTTTTTTGATAAATTGTTTCTTGACCATGGATACTACTCCTTCAGTCGAAGTAATAGAGTTCATTTATTATGCTTACAAGATGATAATGAGTGATGATAATAAGCTAAATGATATTGCCCCCAAATCCCCTGAGTTCCAGTAAAGATGTGGACTTTACTGAATCTCACACGGACTTCTTGAGAGAATTTGTAAATTGATGTTGCACTGTTTTGTTTTATTTGCCAACACTCATGCGCGTTCACGAACACTTAACGGTTAATAATCCACCATTATTTCACATTAATATTCGACAAAACACCAATTTTAGAAAATAAGACAAAACTACAGACATGACGCTTCACTTTCCCGCTAAGAAGTCTCACGCCGATCATATGTATGTGTTGCCAACTGGAAATAATCAAGAGAATTTAATGGGCGATTTTCTGACAGCCCAAATTAAAAAATAAAAATTAATTCAAAAATACTCGATAGATGGCGTTTTATGAAAGCCGACCCGTTCCTACCTAAGGGCTGTAATAAATTCTACACTTTTGCTAGTCTATCAAAAAAATAAAAAAATAGTACTTACAAATTTTTATTCAGGATCTCCAGGACCTATTTCTGTTTTGGATTGGAATAAATATTACGTAGCTATACACGTGTTCTTCAGGGACCCGCCTTTTACTAAGCCCCATACTAATCTATACTAAGCGCCATCTATGAAGTCATTTACGAACTAATTTCTTTTTTTTTTGATCTCGGAAAATCGCTCATTCCATTACGTTGTCAAGTGAAAATTGGACGTAGCAGGCATTGTAAATCAACAGCCTATGACGGCAAAAAAACTTTATGAAAAACTGTGCAGTGAAAAGGAGAAGCAAATTATAAAAAAGTATAGTAAAGAATAGCCCATATCTATACTGCCCACTGCCGATCAAAGGTCTCCATCATTGAAGTCAAGTATTTTCTTCAATTGATGTGTCTGCTCTATCACCACGCTTGCCACATTACAGACCCGTGTCTATGTCTACTCGTATGCATCGCAAAAACCGAAACTTACTTTACATTTAATTTATTTATTTAGTTAGGGCGAGTTCTTCCGAGCGCTTTTCTCTCGCTCTCTCGACGGTACGACGGTACGGGACGGGTATAACACCGAAGCGGTGCAAATAGGCGCGTTTTATAGGTTTTTTGCTTATATAGACTTTATAGGATTTAATGAATAAGCAGGTTCTCTGTAGTACTTCTAAATAAATATTTACATGTAAAAATTATGTTGAAAATTTAAAGAAAATGTAAGACATCATCCGTTTTAGACTTTTATTTAAAATGTTTTCGGGATTCTTTATAATCGAGTAAAGTACATGTAATCGCCTAATAAATTAGCACATTCTTTAGGCAACATCCTTAGTGTATTATATTTTTATTATAAGAGCGTTATTTAATAGTAAATACATAAACCATTTGATCGAGCAAACTGCTTTGCCCGCATATCCTCGGCGACTCGCCTTAAGTAAGAATATTTCACTTTGATAAACCCTGGACCACGTGCTATCAGACCGAGAGCTTTCCGAAGTGTTCTATATTACAGCTGACGTTTTGTTTCCAGCGTTGGCCGCCATGCCGCGCTGCTACATGGTGAAGAAGGGCATCCAGCGGCATGAGGGCCCCCCGCCCTGCAGCCCCATCGAGGCCAGCGTGGCGCCGCCTTGCTACAGCCCGGCGGAGAGCTCGGCGCACACCGGTACGTGCACACGTTTCGATTTTTTTAAATGTGTGTTTATCTGCAATCAGTAGTCAACTATTAGCAGATAGTATGTGTGCTCTTGTTAGGTCGAGTGCGTCATCCAGCGAGGACAGCTACTCTTTACACTTTGGAAGACAATATTAGGGTTATATGTCTTTTCTTTTAAGACGTTTATGGTAACTACGCCCGGTTAAACCCACAGCAAAGGCGTTCGGGTGTTTTTCGAGTCGCTTTTTGTACTATGGAAGACTGAATCTCTTCTTTCACAGTAGCTACATTGAGATTTTTATGGATTTCGGTGTTTGTAATGAACCAGGGAACCTGAGCCATTGGCCTTAAGATTACATTTGACATTCTTTGCAACATTGCGATGTTTGAATTTCTAGCACTCCCCCAAAGCTGAATGCCATACATCCAGGTATGTTTTAAAATAGATTTATTTAAGAGGAGTTTGTTATCTATGGATAGCTTGCTGTTTCGTCCCAACATCCAATAGAGCTTTCTATGTCATATATTGATTTCGTCTTTTTTCTTTTAATATGCTGATTCTACGTTAAACGAAGATCCATGTGTAGGTAGGCCCAGATACCTGACACTATCTTTATGTGGTAATATGGTATTTTCAAGGTGCACAGGAGGGCAATTTGCTCTCCGAAGTGTGAAAGTGTCGTGCACAGATTTTGTTGCGCTACTTTTTATTCTCCATTTTTGCATCCACTTCTAACTGCGTCGAACCCTTGTTGTGATTGCTCTGTAGCTGCATTAGGGTCTTTGTTGCTCGCCATCATTGCGGTGTCGTCGGCATATGTAGCCACCATGACTACGTCTACCTGAGGTAGATCTGAGGTGTATACAATATACAGGATTGGTCCCAGCGCCTAACCCTGAGGCACTCCTGCTTTTATTTCGTAGAATCTGATTCTTTTACTTTACGTTACGGTTTGAATAAAAATAACACTCACACACACGAATACACACATTATTTACCATGTTGTTTTTTTATTTCGTTATTCCTAATATTTCTTAAAACAATATCTCACCTACTGTCTTGGGAAAGAGCGAGTCAACCTCAACACGGGTATTGCATTACCCTCTGGGACTCAAAATATTGTTATATCGATATTGGGAAATAAAGCAATTTTTATTTATTTTTATTATTTACTAGCGGCAAACCCGCGCCTTCGTCCATGCTAACTTAGAAAGACCGTCATACACCGAGATTTTTCATTGGTTTTGGAGCCGAAAACGTTATAATACAAAATAAGTGTTGTACCTATTTATGAAATAATAATCGCTTTACGAGCAAAGAAAAAAAAGTTGTAAAAGTGACTTTTTGTCTAAAACACGTAGTGACGCTCTCCTTATCTACTCGTATACCGTGACCCCCATGAACTTTCCCGGCCGGCCACTTGCGCCGGGGCGGCGGGGCAGGGGGTAAGAGGAGCGTTTAAAGCGTCTCGGTCATTACTTTTATAAGATCGTCCGGTATTAAGGGTTCTTACATGTTTTATTGATATTTTTTTTACAATTTTTTTGCTGTTATTTTTAGTTTTACATGCTAATTAACTTCTACTGATGATAAACATGAATACCCTATTCATATTACGAGCAAAGAAAAAAAAGTTGTAAAAGTGACTTTTTGTCTAAAACACGTAGTGACGCTCTCCTTATCTACTCGTATACCGTGACCCCCATGAACTTTCCCGGCCGGCCACTTGCGCCGGGGCGGCGGGGCAGGGGGTAAGAGGAGCGTTTAAAGCGTCTCGGTCATTGACTTTTATAAGATCGTCCGGTATTAAGGGTTCTTACATGTTTTATTGATATTTTTTTAACAATTTTTTTGCTGTTATTTTTAGTTTTACATGCTAATTAACTTCTACTGATGATAAACATGAATAGGGTGTCGGCTCCAAAACCAATGAAAAATCGCGGTGTATAGATAAGCCATTTAAAAAAATATATCTAAAAAATATAAACAAAAACCATCCTCAATTAACGCTCTATCTTTTAGTGAAAACCGCATAAAAATTCATTGCGTGGTTTAGGAGAATAGTGCGGTGCCACAGACAGAGGAAAACGGCGACTTTACTCTATGATATGTATAATGATGATGATTAGCTTGTATACTGTCCCACTGCAGCAGTGGCAACTGCGAATTGTACTCTTCGTGTAACGAGAAGTGAGCGAGCTCGACAGCTCCGGTTACCTATCTGGAAAATGGGCAGTGAACACGTGTTCACGGGGCCACTCTGCTGACGTTAGTCTTGAGTACTGAATGAAGAACGCGTGTCGGCGGGACCTAATTCGGCGTCAAGACCTAACGCAGATGTCTACTGCGCGAGTTTGTAACTGGCACAGGGCAAGTCTGGCACTACTTGCATTATACAACGTGTAAAAAAATAAGCGATAACAAAAGGGTGCGTACAGTACATATACCCTGTTAAGACTTCACTGCTTAATTATATCACCATTTAATGTGGTAAACACTATTTTTTTTTACTTATTGTACATTTTGTACAACCCTATTTTGTTATTGATTGACAAACGCAAGCGCAGTGTCAGATGAGTGAACCTTTGACTATATACATGTCTAGACGGAGCATCGCGGTACAAACGCTTGTCAAAATCCGCCCGGTTTTTGTATTGAATTTGAAGTGTGCGTGACAGCCGCGTATCTGACACTAGCGCGAATGGTTGCCAGCGAATGCCTAATTTCCGATAAAGTAGGGAAAAACTATGTATGCACAATATAATTTTAAAATAAAAAAAAATGTAAAATGAAAAATGTTTATTTAGCAAAAAACATAACTTAAGCCGAGATACAAGATTGATCAGTGACTCCCACACAAGGCTAGGCCTGACTCGTGGGAGTCAATTATTTTACAAAGCAATGTATCTGAATAGTGGATATTCGTCATGAACAATAATAGTATACAAAAACCAGTACAACATTATACAATAATCATATATATAAACTGGACCAAATGATTCATAACATAACATTACTTTTTAAATTACGTATGTCTATCGTATATGTAGGTATAACGCATAAAATAAGCTGGTGTGTTTAGAAAAAATGGATGATTGAAGGCGAGGGCGAGTACAATAAAATAATGCGTTAATGGAAGCCTGCGTGCGTGTGATATGTTTGTAATAGGGACGAAATAGAAGCAACAGGCAGGATGATTTACATTTAATACCTTATCAAAATTGATTTTTTAATTAGAAATTTAAATATTTTAAATTAAAATCATAACAATTAATAGCGTTCTCTTTGTATTTGTTTCTTAAATAATTTTCGTTTGGATGTTACATCATTTTTCATGTTCTCTAATTTCTTATTATGTTGAAACCTTGTAACTAGTTAAATATTTCGACAACGACTTCTTTCTACCGGATCAGTTGGAAATCTGAAAATTGAAATGTTTGCTATGTGGTCGAACAGTTGTAAAGGTTACATATTGTGATGACTGCTCATCAATATCCGTGAGACGAGATAACCTACATGAGACGAGAAATATTGACCTTTTAGGGGCACAAACATACACTCGCACTTTCTCAAACATCGTCATCATCATCATCATCAGCCTATAAACGTCCCACTGCTGGGCGCAGGCTTCCCACGTGGAGATAGCACTTGGGAATATTGGGCCATAACCCACCACGCTGGCCCAATGCGTGTTAGTGGGTTTTAACAACTGTCATCTTACGACAACAAACGGGACCAACGGCTTAACGTGCCTTTCGAAGCACGGAGGAGCTCGAGATGTTTTAAATTTGGTCACCCATCCAGTGACCCGGCTTTGCGAAAGTTGCTTAGCGGGCAAGATCGCAAACCGAACGTGCTAGCCGATGCGCCATCGAGCTCTGAAGCATACATACTACCATCCCCTACATACATATACTTAAACACACACTTCTTACATAAATACTTACGTACATTCCATTTCAAACATAATAATTTTTTTATTCGTTTCGAATATCGATACGATACCATACCACAATAACAATTTATAATAATAGTATTATAAAATATTACAGTAGGTATTATATTTTTTCTTGTTTTAGAACGGAACCTATAATCCAGCCAAA
Organism: Scoparia ambigualis; assembly: GCA_963921215.1. Lineage (NCBI taxonomy): Eukaryota > Metazoa > Arthropoda > Insecta > Lepidoptera > Crambidae > Scoparia > Scoparia ambigualis. The sequence goes on from OY992501.1 coordinate 10,636,323, forward strand.
TTCGATGACGAATGTTTGTAAACAGATTACTGTTATACCTAGTTACAGTAGGATTTTACTTTTTCTTGAGAGACATCCACAAGAAAACAGTTAACTATTGTGTCTTTATTTCAAAAAACAGTAAAAATCCTACTGAAACTAGACATTTGCACAAATGACAGTAATATGTTTACAAAAATTCGGCATCGAATAGGAACCGTGACATTTATTCACGCTCTTAAAAATAGACATCAGTTTAAAAAAAATATTTGAAAGCGTTCCAATAATAAATTTATTCAATGTATTTACTTCATTTACAACAAGACCATGTATAAATACTAACTTACAAGTCTGAGTATTTTTTATCATACTTATTATATTTAAACCTCCTTTTATATTCTGCCACCAATAATGGGAATTTTTCATTTTGATACCAGCAACACTACGCATACATGGCCGTTATTATTGTTAAACTTTAAATTTTCATTAAAATTTATCAATACTTTTACGGATGAAACGTGACTTTCCTTTTCGAAAAAAAAATTCTTTTGTAGTTTCGACAGAATTTCACTGAGCAAACGGTCATTTTGCGAACAATTTCACCGAAACGCGAGAGGTAAACACTGCTTGACGGCACAATGACACTGACCGCCAGGATTGCGCGATAGGCCAATTTTTGCCTATAAATTTTTCTACGTTTTTTTACGGCCAGGCTCTATCTAGACATGTATATATAATCAAAGGAGTGAACGTGGCACGCTTGTACCGCGCCACCTCCCCCGCGCCTCGCCCCGTCTTCAGGGTTGTAACCTGAAGAGTTTATACAAAAACTTGAGCTCCTTTTTGTCAAAAAAATATACATTTCTCAGAAAGTACCGGGAAAAGATCAATAGAACACAAAATGTTAGTTACTGATACTAATTTATTTTATTGCCTTCAAAGTATGGTCCTTCAGAAACGATACACTTACGCCAACGAATTATCAATCATCAAAACATTTTTTAAACGTTTTTTCCGGAATTGAGTTCAGTTCCCGCCGCGAATTCTCCTTTATGTCTTCTACCGAATGAAAACGGGTGCCACGAAGTAGTAATTTGAGTTTAGGAAAAAGAAAGAAGTCGGCTGGAGCCATATCTGGCGAATAAGGTGGTTGCTCGATGGTATTTGTTAAGTTTTTGGTCAAAAATTCGTTCACAATGATAGCCTTGTGCGAAGGCGCATTATCGTGGTGCAAAAGAATTTTCTTTCCACAAATTTGGCTTTTTCCGTCGAATTTGCTCTTTTAAACGCCGCATAACGCTCAAAAAATATTCTTTATTTACCGTTTGATTTTCCGGCAAGAATTCCGAGTGCACAACACCGCGATAGTCAAAGAAAACAGTCAACATGACTTTGACTTTAGATCGACTTTGGCGTGGTTTTTTCGGTTTCATTTCGGAAGGCGCCACTCCGAAGCTCGTTGACTAGTTTGCATGTCAAACTCGTAACCACACGTCTCGTCACCAGTAGCAATGCGTTGCATGAATGTTGGGTCGGAATTGACTCGTTCTAGCATGTCCTCAGAGACTCTTAAGCGATTGAGTTTTTGGAGAAAATTCAGGTATTTTGGACTAGCCGAGCGGCAACATGTTTCATGCCCAAGTTATTATTTAAAATGGTACGGATCGACTCGTGAAACACAGAAAGTTCAGCGGCTATCTTTCTCAAACTTAAATGAGGAATTTCAGTAACCATTTCCTTCACTTTTGCTATGTTAACATCAGTTGAAGACGTTCATGTTCTACCAGAGCGAAGCAAATCTTCCATCACATTTCCACCGCTTTTAAACGCTTTGTACCACTCATAAGCACGTGTTTATGATAAAGTCGATTCACCGTAAGCCTTCTGTAACATTTTCAGTGACTCTGAACATTAAATTCCATTGGCGACGCAAAATTTAAGACAAACTCTTTGTTCGATGTTTTTATCCATTATAAAATTTGTATAACACACTAGATATAAACTAACTAAAAACAGCACTGTATTTAATCTAAATAACAGATGCAACTCAAACTCCGCGCAAAATGGATAACAGTTGTGCCAATCTAACAACAAAAAAAAAACAAAAAATTTAATTTGGATTCATAAACAAATCATCCGTTCCCGAAACTTTTTTGACAGAATGTATATCGGTTGGTTGGTAAAAGGGCAGGGCAAAGGCCTCCATCACTGAAATCATGTCATCGCTACAAATGATGGGTTTTTTTTAGCTTAATCACTACGCTTGCCAAATGCGGGTTGGTTATCACAAACCCGGGTATAGCCCGGGTTTGAAACAAATAAAAATAAATACCCAACTAACAATATACTTACCCTTATAAAATTAATGTATAAGGTCCATACTCTTTTAATTGTTTTAAAATAGCAACCAATATGTCAATGAACCTTATAATGGTACACTATAAGAAGATTTAGCTAATACTACCATTATCCTTGTAATTTAGTTGGGTAAACGGTAATAAATCCTAATAATATAGCCACAATAAGGGTTCAAAATGTGGTATTCTTATTGGGGCTAATTATATGGCTTTTTAGCCTTATAATAATATTTAAAGGTTTCCAATAGGGCTAATTATACTTATAAAAGCAATGCACAGAGTAACTATATTGCTTTTTAATTTATAGGAGCTTTTTATAAGATGTCTATATGACAAAAGAGTAAAAGCATTTTACATAGTCTTTATAAGAATGAAAGCAAACCATATTCGATTACATATTATTTATCAGAGCGTTATTCTCTAGATGACTATATTCAAGTGTTCTACATAACTTTACAAAAACATGATTAATCATGGTTAAAATTATCTAGTTGTTACAAAAAACAGCCACGGGTTCCGTCACCCTACTAAATCCATAGAAATTTTGGTGTAGAGATATAAAAGACTGGGTAATAAAAATCAATATTTCCTTCATATAAATTTTCGCGATTTATTTAAAAATATTACAGCACGTAATTAGACGATTAGGCGCGTATTGATAGCTGGCTGGCTGCTGAATTGCCTACTTGAAAGACTGAAAGAAGTCTATGTCAATTATTAATGCATTTTCTTAATTTCTTGTTTCTATAGGTTGGGACACATTACACTTCTATTACTTCGGCTTTATCAGCCGTAAAATATTATTATCCTGCAAAAGAAATAAGAATTAAATTATTAACAAACAGTAAAGAAAATTTTTGAATTTATTTTATTTTACATGGTTTACCACGTAAAATAAATAAAAATCTTAGGGCAATAAAATAAATGTGGATACGGGATTTTACTGGTGATAAAAGAACCCTAAATATATACAAAATGGCAATAGCATAAGCTTAAGTTTTCTTATAAAGGATGTGCGATTCCTATTCCCCTTATAATAGCCTTATTAAAAACATGAATAAATAATTAACCAATTTTGTATCACCAAACAGCCTAAATTCAAGGGCGCATTGATAATATAACGCACTGCGTACCACATTTTGCCATGCATTTGAATTCCCACACCGTTTTCACTATATACAAGCACATACTATTCAGTAACAACACATTTTAATAAATTATTATATACTTACTGTTCTTGTCATTAAAATGGTTGACAGTGACAGCGGTCACTTTAATTTTTCGCTAAGCTTTTACGAAAATGTAAATCACTATCATAATACTTATTACTGAATCATACATGGGCAAACAGCTTTATAAAATACTTTGCTTTGCTGTTATAAATTTTAATCCCTTGTTGCTGACCATAATAAAACACGTATAGGAATAAAAAGCTAACAATAAATCCACTATAAGGTTGGTACAAAGTTATTGTCCTTATAATTTGTGCCCAAACGCAGGTTTATAGGAGATAATACGGCTATTAAAAAGCTATTAATTTTGGCAATGTAAGCCATTATAAGAATCATTTTTGTTAGTTGGGTAATATCCGTCGCTGGGCGTACAAGACAGTAGGTAAATACAGCTATGACAGCTAAAGTTCCAATATCGAAATACATGCTCCAACCGATTGCTATACAGTATTTTTTTTTTATAATAAGTCGTCCTTTGCTTTACTTACTCTTATAACGTTCTTCATGCTCGTCGGCTTAGGGTACTTTTAACATAATTTTAACGAGAACGTCACCGATCTGATCTAAGTACGTTCGCTGAGGTCGCCCTTCCCACTATCCCATTCACTCTCGCCTCATTCACCTTTATTAAGTGACCAAGTTAATTAATTACTTTTTTCTTAATTAAAGTATGTTGTCGGGTTTCACTGACTACCATTTTATAACAAAAAACGCGACAAACGGCTTAGCGTACATTCCAAAGCACGGAGGAGCTCGAAACATTTTTTACCCTGAAAGTATTTAACTTGCAAGAGCGCAACCCACTTGATTTACGGTTACGAGTTATAAAAACCGGCCAAGGGTTCCGTACCATTATCTATGTTATAACCTTTTTACTATCGAACAAAAACCGGGAAAAATATCACGTTTGTTGTATGGGAGTTCCCCTTAAATATTTATTTTATTATGTTTGTTATAGCGGCAACAGAAGAACATCATGAGTGAAAATTTGTCTAGCTAGCCGGTTCATGATATGCCTGATGACAGACAGACGGACGGACAGTGGAATCTTAGTAATATGGGGTCCCGTTTTTACCATTTGGGCACGGAACCCTAAAATCGGTCGACAACGATTCATTAATAAAATCGACTGTTTTGTCAATAGTAAATTGGTAGACCAGTTTACAGACATTTGGCGAATGCTCACTCTATTCGATCGCCGCCACAGAATATATAATTGAATAGGTACATTAATAACGAAAGTATTCTCTTTATTAATGTACCTATTTGTTGTTTCCAACGCGGGCTAGTCAAAGGCTTTATTTATGTATTTAAATAACGCCTTTGACTAGCCCGCATTGGACCCCGCATTGTACAAGCGTATGATTCAAGATTCAAGATACAATATCATTTATTCAGGTTAGGCCATGTTTAGGTTACAGCACTTATGAATGTCATTATGCCATATCGGTTCGTAAGTCTAACTATGGGGCGGGAGCCTTGTACTGAGAAGAACCGGCAAGAAACTCAGCAAGGGCATTTCTTTCCTCCCTTTCTGTAACAGCGTCAATAAGAATTGAAAAATGCCCTCCCTATCATAGAAGGGCATTCCCATTACAATAATAAAAACATAAAACAACTACATGGACATAAAAATAAAAAATATTACGGTGGGTATATGGCCCAATCATATGGCCAACATCAATATAAAATAATATGGTGGGTTATATGGCCCAATATCCCTGTGTGTTGTTGCTCATATGGGAAGGCCTACGCCCAGCAGTGGGACGTTGATAGGCATAAACAATCAACAAACAATTAAGACTGTATCTGTATTGTCCTCTAGTAAGCAGTTTTCAGAGGAGCTCGATGGCGCAGTGGCTAGCGCGTTTGGCTTGCGATCTTGTCCGCTAAGCAATTGCATTGCCGGGTCGCTGGATGGGTGACTAAATTAAAAACATCTTGAGCACCTCCGTGCTTCGGAAGGCACGTTAAGCCGTTGGTCCTGGTTGTTGTCGTAAGATGGCAGTCGTTAAAACCAAATAACCCGCATTGGGCCAGCTTACTAAATTGTAAAATATTGAACTAGGAAGTTTGGATGGGATACCGAAATGTGTAAGCTCTCCTAAGCCTCGCACCATTCATGTAGCGCTAGAGATGATTGGTTCAATGATTAAATATTAACGTCCGCCTCATTCCGGTGTGGTCACAAAGCCGGAAACAGATGACAATTATAATGTTCTATGCTTCGATCAACAATACCAACAAGATAACGCGTCACGTACAAAATCAAAGCTAAATTCTGTCCACGTGATTATACTTTTTCTTTACTAACGAACTGAGACAAAAGTTATAAAACAGTTTTAAGTTCAACCTAATTACAATCGTGGCACCCAGTTATAAAGTCACAAATCTTCTAAGTAAATATATATATTTTTTTTTATAAAAGAGGGAGGCAAACGAGCAGGCGGGTCACCTGATGGAAAGTAATCACCGCCGCCCATGGACACCCGCAAATCCAGAGGAATCGCAGATGCGTTGCCGGCCTTTAAGGGAGGAATAGGTTGAAGGAAGGAATAGGAATTGGGAGGAGAGGGGGGGGGGGATGGGGCCTCCGGAACCCTCACTGGTCGGACGAAACACAACAGCACCAAGTGTCGTTATTTCACGCCGAATATTCGTGAGAGGGTGGTATTACGCCGGGCGAGCCGGCCCAATGCGTGCTGCAACGCAGCGTGGCTCTACCACTCAGTCAGTGTTACTCATTTAGCACCACCCAGGGATCACGTGTAGGGTCTCAAGGGTAAACCTACGGACGCGAGCAACTTTAACCCCCCAAATATCCTAAACTTACGATCATTCGTCACAAACAAGAGCAAAGTAATGATTTCTCTTATCACTTAAAAATGAAAAGACGTCAATAACATTTAGTGGTGAAATCAACCTTAAGGGGCAACAAATAAAGTACCTGTTATTGCCTTGCGAGAAAATAAAAGCTCACTTCTCAAGTGGGCTGTTATTTACTGAGACATATTTTTAGCGCCGACCTGACATCTAATTGTATTGTTGATCGAAGGTTCTTTGACAATCATTTCTCGTAATGTTATCAGAAACCCGCATTGGGCTTGCGTAGGTTATGGCTTAATCTGTTGTGTTATCTTATTGTATGCGCTTTTGTTCATGTTCGGAGGCCTGTGCGCAGCAGTGGGACGTTCATATGCTGATAATGATGATTTGCTGTGAACATTTCGGTAGGTACGAGTACGTATGCAAAGTTAAAAGTAACCGAAACTTGGATTTAAATTTTCTATTTTTGGTTTTCCCAATTGGACCGTGTTATGCAGAAAACAGCCATGTAGGTAAAAGTTGAAACGGAGTTATGAGCGTTTTAAATTTTTGTCGGATTTTTTTCGTTTATTTATTTTGTGTAGTAAAAAAGTAATGGTGCAAAACTTTAAAAACAGGAACAATGTTCATTTTCGAAAGACATAAACGCAACGAACATTTACCGTTTTGATGTTATCGACGTTTTATTAATTTAGCTGTTTTTTCCAAATAAGGTGTTTCTAAGGAACCCTAAACACGCAGAAAGCGGACATGCCATTTGGCTGTTTTCTGTAATATATAGAAATACTGTAATAATTAAGATCAAATACGGACAAGTTTTTTAAGAAACTGGTTGTTCCCTGCGACTTCGCTCCCGTCAACTCAATGGGACATACCTAAACAACCCTATCTCACTCGGGAATAGTGTAACTTTCTATCAAAGAAAGATTATTAGTAGTTTCGAAGATAACTTCCTAAATCCAAACTTACTTACTATACCCCTTTATAATACTATTTATAATGATAATAATAACTTGTAGGTAAAGGTGACATGGAATAGGAAAGGGACAGATAAAATGAAATATACTGTGAAGACATACCGCCTTCTAGGTAATTGTTACAATCTCTGGTTAGTCTTTATTAAAAAAATATAATATTGAGTTTTATCCGTTTAATTTAAATAAAATTAAACATATAGATACCTTCTTAACTCTTATTTAATTCAGTCAACTACGCCTGTTGATGTGATAAATTGATTTTTATATGTATCTAAGAACTGCAGAAAACAGCCAACACTGATGGCTGTTTTCTGAAATTTTAAATTTGGCCTTACGCCATACAAAAAATATTTTGCCGAACTCAGCCACTGAGTTGGTCGCTTTCTGCAATATTTATTTTCCTGATTTATTGCAAGTTAGCACTATTTGACTCTAACATGAGTGCTTTTTACTCTATTAAATCTTATATATTACTGCTTTGTGCTTTTCATATCTCCGCGTGTAATTGAGATATCAACATGGCTGTCTTCGCATAAAATCCGCAATGTTTTAAAAAGTTGGCTGAGTTTAATAACTCATTTTGGCAAAAAGTGCTACATGGCTGTTTTCTGTATAACACGATCCAATTGTAAGAACAAACTCCTTTACGCGATGAAGTAGTCTAACCCATATTATCTAAGCTCTAAGCAATACTATATCCTCATGTCCATGGTATAAGAGCTCTGCTGTTGTAAAATCAGATACAATAGACATTTATTTGTTCGATTTCTATAAAAGCGAATGCGGCAGACCTCAGAATAATCACTAACGGCGGACAAAGGGCTAAGCATTTAGAGAAATGATGTGTCAACTGCCAATGTCAATTTTATGATATCGTAAAGAAATGCAATTCTTACAAAAGAATATTGTAAACAATACAGTTTCGTTATCGCGCCCGGCTTTGTTTTCTTGTTTAAGTTAATTTTAATTTGTTTAACAAGTACTAAAAACTGAGAGAAGTAGTGTAAGGTTCGCTTAAGTTTAACTAACTACCAAGTGTAAAGTCAACTGTTAAGTTTAAATCCCCCGCCTTCAAACTCCGGTGTGTAATTATTGTGAAAAACTTGACACAGCCTTAAAATATATAAACAGCATTTTAATTTTATGAAAAAATAGAAGATTAATAAAAAATAAGAACTTATTGCTTTAAAAACCAGAACATTGATTACAGTTGTTTGTTGTTGTTTTGTATATTCAACATTGATTACAGTCGCTTGTTGTTGTTTTGTATATTTATACATCACGCCCGTTTCCCGAAGGGGTAGTGATAGCCCGCGGTTTTTTATTTGCTACGATCTTGACAAACTTCCTCTGCTTATGATAACTTGATAGAAAAAAATAGTTACTAATTTAAAATTCTTACTTGAAAAAACGAATTGTTACCTCTGTGTGGCGGCCTGAGTCGCCACATAATTTATTATCATCACGTATCGGTTAAAGAGTTTGTAAGCACATTCCTAAACGCGTGCAGATCCGATAAAGATATGTCACGGAATCCTCCCTCCAACATCTACGTAGTATTACTGTATAAATAGTCTTGTAAGGTTTAGATAATAAGCCAGTCATAATGTAGTCACTGTAAATATACAACATCACATAAAGAGATGCAGTCGTTATTTACCATCGCCATGGAACCCTCTATCATCTCTACCTCGCAACCTACGCCGCTGGAACACTCTGCTTTAATGTTGAACTTCTGATCAATAGGTTTTTATATACAACTACTTATACACTAATTTTATATATAGGGTCCTTCTTAAATAGTATATTTTTTTTGAGGGGGCAATCAGTAGGTTATGGAGAAAACGCGTGTGATGAAAAAAACCGTGTGGAGATAATTTTCTTTTTTATAAGCCCAAATTACAACTTTTGGAGAGTTTTGCATTATTATTATAGAAAGAAAAACAGACTTACATTAAATGAACGTTTGAACATTTTTTATTGCACGTAACCTGATTAAATAGTTGTACTGATTACTTTCTCAAAAAGAAGGTGTACTATTTAAGAAGGACCATAAATTACTAGCGGTCCGCCCACGGTTTCGTCCACCCTATAAAAGACGCTGTTTTTTTTATAATTTATACTTTCTATCATTGCAAGTTACGTAACAATCCATTGCGTTATTTAGAAGGAAAAAGCGGAGGCACGAACACAGAAAAACGGTGATTTTAATTTTTAATATGTAATGTAACCAAAATCGCCGACGTTGGTCATAAAGCTGCCAGCTTGAATTGGAACTGGGCTGGACACGTCTGACACATGTCGGACGAGCTGTTGGACTAAACGCACCACTGAGTGCAGTCCACGCAACGTTAGACGACGTCGCGGCAGACGCTGAAGGAGATGGCGGGACGTGCTAGACTACCTACTACAGCTATTTCTAATTGCCTATAATTAATTTATATAGAGCACCATATTTAATTAAACTATTTACATTCAAATTCATATTATGTATTTTGTGACCTGGTAACGACATATAATTTATATATTTTTTGTAAATGTCGTTGCTTCTGTGCGCTGTGGTTTCTTGCGCCCGTTCTTTGCCACAGTTAAAAAATGATGTCCTGAATGGGGTGGTAGGTTAAAAAATATTTGGACGTTTCAAAGTACTTATTAATCGAGTTTATTGAATAAATATATTTTGACTATTGACTATTGACTACCATCGGAAGGACTCGCAAGTTACAGCCCTAAACCGTGAAGAGTGGAGGGAAGGTAGGGAGGCTTTTGCCAAACAGTGGGACAAGCAGGGCTGAATAGTAATAATAATAATACTTTACGCCGCTCTCCTTGGCAACAGAAAACTGGTGCAAACCAGTGGTGCTAAGCACTCTCGATCGCAAGGACATATGGAAGAGCAAGGTGGCTATTCACCAGCAATTTGCTCTTGGATATGGTTTTGTTGAATCAGAGGTGCCGTACTATAAGTACGCACCTGCGCCGGTTCTCGAAAATGGTCATGCAACCCTCTACTGGGATTGCTCTATCATCACGGATAGGACAGGACTATTGTCGCTAATAAGCCTGATATTGTGGTGACCGACCGATCTCAGCGCCGGGAATAATAGGTTGATATCACCTTACCTTATGATGAGAACCTCGTGAAAGCCGAGAAGGACAAGCTCAGTAAGTACCTTGACTTGGCTCACGAGGTTACCGCCATGTGAGATGTGGTTCAACCATTATTGTACCGATAGACGTTTCGGCAAACGGTCTTATAGCTAATCTATTATAGCTAAAAAAATATAAACTCGATCAACATCTAGGAGAGGCTATCGATAAAAGGTTGGGTCAAAGGTCACATACAGAAGGTAGTACTCCTTGACACGGCACGTATTGTGAGGAGGTTCTTTACTCTGCAGCCCTAACCACCGATAGCTTGGGTCTATCCCCGTTCCGGTGGTAACTAAGGTTAAGTTTTTTATAATATTTTATATTGTAAATAAGATTTTTTTAATAAAATTTTTACTTTAATAATTATGTTATATAAAGAGAATAATAATAATAATAATAACATCTCAAGAGACTCTCGCTAGACGGCTGGATCAAGGGCCAGATACAGAAGGCGGTACTTCTTGACACGGCACGCATCGTCAGGAGGTTCTCTCTGCAGCCCTAACCACCGGTAGCTTGGGCCCTGCCCCGCTGCTGGCGGCACCCTAGGTTTAGGTTTTTTATAATGTTAAATGTTTTATTTTTTATAGTAGTTTTGTTTATTATTTTTATATGGGATATTATAAAAAACCTACACTTAAGAAAATAAATAAACACGTGAATAATAATGTAATGTAATGAAAATGATTATAAATAATATATATCAAATTCATTATTTTTGAATAACCCGAACGTTGCTGATCTTGGTGGTTACTCGTATTTTAAGTAGAATTATATTATTATACTCTTTATTAAACATATATCTTAAGAATTTTTTTTTACAATACATTATATAAAAACATATTTACAATATAAAATATTATAAAAAACTTAACCTAGGTTGCCACCGGCAGCGGGGATAGACCCAAGCTATCGGTGGTTAGGGCTGCAGAGTGAGGAACCTCCTCACACTACGTGCCGTGTCAAGGAGTACTGCCTTCTGTATCTGACCCTTGACCCAAACTTTTAGCGAGAGCCTCTCTAGATGTTGATCGAGGCTCTTAGCTATATAAGACCGTGTGCCGAAACGTCTATCGGTACAATAATAGTTGAATCCACATCCCACATGGCGGCAACCTCGTGAGCCAAGTCAAGGTACTTACTGAGCTTGTCCTTCTCGGCTTTCACGAGGTTCTCGTCATGAGGTATTGTGATATTAACTAATATTGCTTGGCGCTGAGATCGGTCGATCACCACGATATCAGGCTTATTGGCGACAATAGTCCTATCCGTGATGATAGAGCGATCCCAGTAGAGCGTTGCATGACCTGACATATTATTATTATTATTATTTCAACCATGGTCGTCCTACTGCAGGGCAAAGGCCTTCCTTCCCTTTTTCCAATCTTCACGATTAAGGGCTAAATTTAATTGAACCGACCACATTTCGCTACACTGTTTAGTAACTAAAAACTTTCTGCTGAATGATTAATGATTAGTTACCTTTGAGAAAAGTACACAGAAAGTGAATCCGCAGAAGTCAATTATGTCATAAAAAATGAAGTACAGCGGTCGGCTCGCGTGTAGGCCCGCAGTAATGCAATGAATGTTTCATTACGAGTTCAGCGGTGGTTTGTTCAAGTCGATTGGTTAGCCTTAAACGGTGGGCTTTAAAGGTTGGATGGCCTTGTGTCTGGTGCGTTACAAGTGCATAATACATGTAAAATAGTCAATAACCTCCGTGCTCAAGCGGTTAGCAGTTTAAGGCTCGTATTCTAAAACCAAACTCTCACCCAAATCTCTGCTTGAGTACAATTAGAAAGGGATGGTGCTATTATTCTTCGCATATATCGCCATCCCTTTCTAACTGTACTGATTGATTGATTTAACTTAGTTCTCCGTTACTAACTTTTGTCAGTCAACATTTTATGTTACTTACCTCTTTACATGACATCTAAAAAAACAAATCATGTACTAACATTATGTAGATTGGTACAACCCTAACCCGCTTCGGTCAGCATGGTGGATTATGATATGTGTTTCTATCCAGCAGCGAGGTCCCCGCGAGCTAGACTCATAAAACTGGTGGCAATGTTTTGATTGTTCAATGTACTTAGAAATTATGATAAATCGACTAATCTATCCAGCGGGGACCTCGGCTGTAATGCGCTCGTAATACATTAAATAACAGTACGGACTCGTGGTCACACCAACATGTCACACCAGTGTGAAAATCAGGAATATTTTTAATAAGAAAAAGCGTAGGTACTACTTTAATGTACCTCAAAGCTCTTCACGTTTTACCAAGTCTTGATACACAATCATTATAATAATAACAAGAAATACGAGTACTAGATAGGCACTTAATAAATTATGGTCAATAAAATGGATACGTAATTCATAAAAGTGGTACGCTTTTTCTGTTCGTAGGTATTCATTATAATTATAAAGGGCCCTGCTGGAAAGACGAAACTTTCCTGCTGAATTTCTCCTGTTCTATTATATTTTTTTAAATTTAATACATTATCGAGACCTACATTAGAAGTAGATGCGATTATTATTACTTATATGTATTACGAGCGCATTACAGCCGTGGGCCCCGCTGGATATATTAGTCGATTTATAATAATTTCTATCAAAATGGCCGAGGTACATTGGACCCTGTTGATAAATTCTTAAAGTACGGTCGGGGTCATCGTCGCTTTACCACTTTGCAGCGATTTTCGTGTGAAGCGCACCGACCGCCCGGGTACGTGCCCGTACCAAGTAGACGACGCGGTGTGCAAGGGATTTTGACCTTTAGACTGGTAAAGCGACAAAGTCAGCCATTGTACATTGAGCAATCTAAACGTTGCCACTAGTTTCATGAGTCTAGTTCGCGGGGCCCCGCTGCTGGATAGAAACACACGGTTATGATGACCTAATATCCATGGGGACAGACACATGGGTGCTGTTAGTCCATGTGGGAGGCCTGTGCCCAGCAGTGAGACGGTTGTAGACTGACGATAATGATGATGATGATTCTATGAAAAATGCTTACCATCTTACCAATTGGTCTCTTCTTGCGAGCTTACTCGACGGCCTATGCTATTTCACATTGATTACATGAGACGACTCCTAGTTTAGTTTGAAACGTGCCTTGTTTTTATAAGTAATTAAACGTAGAAAGTGTAGGTACTTTCTACGTTAAATTACAGATATAAATCATTTTTATTATATATTCTTTTGAATGCGTTCTTCTTTGAGCTTGAGAGTCTCGGTCTTGTCGGTGTAGTCTCTTCCATTCTGATTTTTGATAAATTATAACTGTCCGGAAGCGGCAACTGACGCACTGTAAATCGCGTTTTTGTACGACGCCGTCCCTTGTCAGCACAAGAAAGTGTCTACGTGTGCGCAGCGCCTAACGGAGCTATGGGGCATTAAAGCACGATTTTTCAGACCTGTCCATGTCCGTTCGCCTATCGAGACGCCTTTAGCAACAGTTGAGGGACGTAAAATGGTTTTTATTCTACCAAACAAGTTCGGAAACAAGCCTTGAAGCAGTTTCAAATTTCAGGATTGCTTTTACCACTGGTTTTTGCTATAGAGAAGTCTGTCATGAAATTGAAAGGCCGGACGGTAGGCTTAACATGGAAACGAGAATCCCCTATTCAATGCACTACCTTTGACCACGGCACAATGTCGCTCCGCTATGGCTGGTAATTCTATGACAATAGAGTGATTTACGCCGTCTCGGCGAAGTGGCAGAGTGATTATAAATTGCCGATACTGAAGTTGATAGCGATGGGATCCTTTAGACGCATAAAACCATATAAGTATGTGAAACACCAACTCGAGGTTTTGTGGTGTTTTGCGGATTATTAGAAATAATTACTTCAATTACCAACTACGTACAATTCCACAAAGGCAAAACACCGCCTTATTAAAAAAACATTTTATGGATACCGGCTTCAATTTAGTCTGTATTACACGCTGCAATGGAGCGCAATACGGCTAAATGTGGGGTTTCATATTATCTTATTCTGACGTTTTATATATCCTTTGCAATGGCTTCTTACTTCGGAGTTACTAAGCCACAAAGGCTCCTCTAGAAACTAATTAATATTAGCAAACGCACGCAACCTTTTTTTTTTATTGTATTCATAATGCTACGTTAATATCTGAGGTTGGACTCGAAACCAGTATTCCATCTGAGTTGAAATATTTAAATTAAGTTACGAAAATAATTTATTAAACCTTAACATTTTGCTGTTATACAGATAAGACAATTCAGACAAACGCTTCAGTTTCATAAGGCGCTTACGAATACTTCAGCATCCAAAATTCTACAATTACTTTATAAATATAAATTAATTGTTTAATTTATATACAAAATTATGTCATGAAATGTTTCTGTTTCAAAATTAAATACAGACATCTTTACTTAACACAGACAATCCATAATATTCTATTAAACGACGGATACTTACGTTTATTTACGGATACGAACATCAGCATCCAGAATTGCTTTAAAAATATGAGTTCATTGTTGTTGCACAAACGTAATATCCATTAGAGTTGTCTGATGCGCTTTGCACGGTATTCAATTCATTGCGAAGCTTTCAATATAACAAACAATCCAATTGTGTAACGCAGACATCGGCCGCACTTGCAGTTTCTCCAAGTATTATGTGCCTCGCACAAACGTCGCACAATGCTTTCTATTTCTTTATGCCTCTCAAAGAAAAGGGGAATAAAGGGATGGGAGAGACGGTACCTTTTACCGATATGCACTTCTCGCCATTTGGGTAAGTGTGACAATTGTGTTAAATTAAGTAAGTTTACGTAAATATTGATAACGGTATTTCTTGGCAACATTAAGTGCTAGGCCAGACTGCCCGCGCGGGCGCGGGCGCGAGTGCGGCGCGGCGAACTCAAACATATGCATTCTTATTTAAGTGTCCATAGTGGGCACGCGGCGCACACTGATCAATTATTGAGTTTTAGCTGGACGAAATTCATTTTTCTCAAAATGATGGTAGTTCGATAAAAACGTCGCTACGTGCTGAAGACTATTGTGTCCACTTCGTGCTACAATATTATTTCGATACGATGTTTGTTTGATCAGATATTAGTGCTCAAAGATAACGACTACGCAAACGCATTAATAACTGCTGTTAACATAAGATTTATCTAGTGAAGTTGATTGTCTATTTTAGAGTAAATTGATTACTGTTGGCTTTAAAAAAAATGGTGCATATTCTAAAAGGTATTTATGATATAAGTATTAGCCCATACTGTATTGTTATCATTGGTCAGAAAAAAAATCATTTAAGTAAATACAAGATTTTACCTCTTTTTTTTGTTTTCGAGGCTATTATGTTTAGAGAAACATAAAGAAACATGGATATTTTAAGTTTTTTAGGACTATCAGACCTCTATAATCAATGAGATTTTTTGGATTACACGCTGTACGTCACAAACGCAATTCGTCACATACGCAGTTCGACTTAATACGCATTTTGACACTATCGCTATTTGTCACGAACGTAGTTCGCCACAAACGCCGTTTGTCTTATACGCGGTTTGACACACACGCAATTCGTCACACACGCAATTCGTCATACACGCATTTTGTCACAAACGCAGTTCGTCACAAACGCAGTTCGACATAATACGCGTTTTGACACTATCGCATTTTGTCACAAACGCAGTTCGTCACATAAGCAGTTTGTTATACCTATGTCTTAAACAAACAAATATCAAAATTATCATAATAAGTATCATACTGACTTATAATAATTGAATCAACATCTATCTTTCTTCTATTAATTAAAACAGTTAACACAAATGTCTGAATAAGAAGAGCAAGTTTCATGCAACCATGGCAGCCTATGGCAGCGAACACATCGAATCTATTGGGCCTCTCTTTTCATAGTAACGGCCGTTGCAACCTGCACAAATATCGTGTAAGTCGTCATCAGTCTCATCATTATCATCCAATTGCACAATCGTATCATTATTTTGTGAATCCGTGCTGCCGTTAGAAGGGGATCTTCTCCTTTTATAACTTTTTCCTTTTTGCTTAGTAAGAGCCGTTGATTTAAACATCTCTTTTTTTCCTTTATTTTGTCCTTGTCTACCAACTTTATTTTTGATTGGCTTTGGTTGAAGTTTTCGTCATTGTGGCCTTTTTTTTCTAGTTGTTTTTTGTAAGGACTTGAGGTAATTTTAACAGCTTTTTGTATCGTGTTTCTTTTTCTTGATGTATTCTTTGGTATTGGTGATAAAATCTTTATGGTTTTAGCAATAGACTGAGCGTCTGATTAATTGTTAGTTTTAGGTGTGGAAAGTTGATCATGTATTTCAGCAGTAATTTACATGTATTTTATTTCTGTTTATTGATGTACTCTCTGGCTGCCTAAAGCTAAGTTCTCGATGCCGTTTCATAAATCTATACAACCATTATTTGCCAGCCATACGCTTTCTTTATTAAAATTGTTTGAGATATTGTGTTTTTCTGCAATATCATACGCAAGACATCGAACGTTATCCGAACATGTACTTCTCTAATTCAAGAATATGATGGGCTAATTTATCTTCTATCTCTTGATTAAATACAGCTGGTCTTCCTTTTTGGATTTTATTATCAACAGCAATGTTGTTTCTCTTCTTTACATGTCGTAAAATTTTTAGCTTTGGAATTGAATAAGTTTCAGAAATTTTGCCTTAGCTCATTTCTTTTTTTTCTTAGGCCAAAAAGTGATCTCTGTAGGTCTTCTTTGCCCCATTTATAATATTTTCGTTTATCACCAAGGTCTGTCATCTAAGTAAGTGGTAGGTACGATTTAGCCAACCATGTATTTAAAAACAAAAATCTGATAACTACATAACCTTCAAACTAAAAAACTCTGCGAAAGCAATGTAAAAAACTGTTTAGTTTGGCACTCAAATACTATCGATATTGGTACAAATACTCACCTTTTCTGTGAGTACCTGCCTTACGAATCTGCACGAAAATTTAGATCAAATTATACAAAAACTTATTTATTCACTAGCACTCAACGTTCTCAACCGACGTCATTACAAAATGGCCGAGCGTTGGTGGCGCCACTGAAGCATAGTTTATTTTACTTGTTGCCAGCGTTAAAAATATGTGTTGGTTTGTGGGTAATCTTGAGGTGGTACGATTAAAACGCCGGTACGATTTCACCGACTCCCCCTATATTTTTAATGAATGCAATTTTAAAAGACTGATGTACTTTACTTCATCACATCTACACTTAAGTGCCTCAAGTTTTTAAAATTTATTTAAAGGGATATAAACCCTGTGTATGAAAAATGTCACTAACATTAATTTTTTTTTAGTTCGCGTTATTTTTTTATTTTTATTTTTCATGTTTTATTTTTATTATTAAAAGCTTTTAGACCATTTTTTTATTTACTTATTAAAAATTATTTTTTTATTTACTGACACTATTGACATTATTTAATTTAGTGTAATGTTACTATGTACCATTGTTTCTACTCTTTAAGCCCTTTCATTTGATACCCATATTGAGGGGATTGAAAAATCTATAATCTTGGAGCAGCAGCCATATTGGATTTAGTTTAATGTTATTAACTTTATTGTTTTCTAGTCTTTAAGCCCTTTCATTTGATACCCATATTAAAAGGGTTTAAAACAATTATTTTATCCGCCATCTTGGAGCGGCGGCCATATTGAATTTAATGTAATGTTAATTAACTTTGTTAATATCTACTCTTCAAGCCCTTTCATTTGAAAACAGGGTTGAGAAAAAATTTGCAATCCGCCATCTTGGAGCGGCGGCCATATTGAAATTATTATAATTTCACATTTTATTGTCATCAGAACTAAAGATGTATGAAAAATTTCAGCTTAATCGGATACCAACAAATGGTCGAAAAATGCTATACCATTGAGCTCCACCCCACATAGCTAGAAATAATAAATTAAAAGAAAACCAATAATATGCGTGTACCATTTATTGCTTAAATGTGAGCAGTCCCCTAGGGCGTCGATGAACACGACACGACAGATTTTCCCTTTGAACCGCTCACCGGTCCATGCCGGCGACAGCGCGGGGAAATTGGACGCGCCGGCACTCGTCAAGCGGGAATAAATTTATTGTCCTTTTTCGAGAGTCTGCAGTTAGCTCGAGTCCGACGTTTGGTGATACGTGTCGGGTTCGGGCTAATAGTCGATCGCGCTTGCATTTCCCATTCAAAGCGTTAAGGCAGTTTTTAGCTAGGTGTTTTTTAGATGTCCAGCCAAAATGACATTCGTATTGATACATTTCTTATTTAACGGACAGCATAGTTTAGTGATGCAAATAAAAAAGTTTCGAGTACGATTGCCAACGGTTGTTGTCTGTTTGTTTGGTGGCAGGATTTGTTTTCGACGCATATCATATTGATGGTTGAAAGGCTAATTGATCCAAGCGACATTTTTGTAAAACTTGCAGGAGGACGGATTAAAGTTTTTGTTTTAAAAAAATAAAATCATAAATAAACACCTATCTAATAGACTTTGATTTATTTAATACTTAGTATATATGTAATTAAGTAAGGTAGTTTTTTAAGCTGTTACTGTTGGTAATTGTGTATTATTTTTGAAAATTTATGTTGGTTAACCTAAAATGCATAAAATTTAGTTATTTTTCAAGAAAGGCAAAATGGTTCAAATGCCTACCGTTAGTAAAATAGCTGAAAGTAAAGTAAGTGGCTCAAGCATCGACTTACAACAAAATAATATGAGAGAAACTGAATTGAGCGCCAAGTTAACTAACAGTTAAATATGCCCAATGATTATCTGTTTTTTGTATTATACATAAATAGTAGAAAAAGAAATTGGCTACTTGACAGTTTTCGAAAAAGTATTTTGAAAATTACAAACGCTTCATTTTTTTCTCGAAAAAGCTTTATTTAATATTTTTATTTATCATTTAAAATTTCGTGCGGAAACGGTTGGTAACGTGACATTAGACTAAATTTCTGTGACGTCACGCCACAATAAACAAACTATTTATTCTTAATGCAACGTGATGGTGTTGCGTTGCACCAGAGTGAAGTAGTTTGATGCAGATACCCATTAGGGGAACTACAGGATGAAACAAAATGAACCCTTACTAGATTATAGGAGATATTAATGCAGAGACAATCATTATTTAACAACGTCCAATGTCCATAAGATATTTGTGAGCGACACAGTTTTTAATGTAGTTGTATGCAAAATAGGCCAAACGATAAAACTTATTGTTTTTGTTTAATGCAAAGTAGAGCAAACGACAGAACCACAATCATGGCGAATAAGCCAAATGCCTTAATCGACACATGTTATATAAGTTTGGAAAATCAAAATAGCCTAAGTCATCGAGTCCTCAAAGTCTAATTTTGTGTCGTATAGATCAATGAGCTTAGAAATGAGGCCTGATTTACTCTGGGTGCTAAGCGCCAAAAAAGTAATCAAACAATTTCGAAACCTGACTCAAACGACGGAGAAAACTTTGCTGATTCCGAATACGTATTTAACTCAATATCGCAAAAAATGTCGCTTAGACCAATTAGCCTTTTAACCATCAATATGCATACTCGTATACTACGTAAGTAGAGCCTGTATAATGTTTTACTGCAGGACAACGGCCACTGAAACCATGTCATCGCCACAACTGATGGGTATTAGCTCAATCACCACGCTTGCCTAATGCGGGTTGGTGATCACAAACCCGGGTGTTGCTTCATAAAATCGGAAACACTTTGCCCGACCAGGGATTTCAAGCCAGGCCCTCTGGATATCGAGCCGAGACACTCGACCACCGAGGCGTGTACTCGTATATTTAACCTACTAATATTATAAACGCGAAAGTTTGTAAGTATGGATGGATGTTTGTTACTCTTTCACGTAAAAACTACTAAATGGATTTGGATGAAATTCGGCATACAGATAGTTTATAACCTAGATTAACACATAGGATACTTTTTATCCCGATATTCCCACGGGAACGGAACCACGCGGGTAAAACCGCGAGCAACCGCTAGTATTTTTATATTTTCGATGTATTCAACCGTGTCGCGTAGCAGTGACAGAATACTACCACCCTCCTCTTCCCTTGGGTGTCGTAAAAGGCGACTAACGGACTAAAGACTGTACATACTTCCAACAGCATAGAGCGGCGATGGGCTCACCGCATGACACGCCGAGCACACGTGCAGTCGCCTATTGGTGAAAAATGGACTATGGTAGAGGACTGCTTTTGCGGTCCTCATTGCCTAGTCTCTGACTAACCCTTCGGGATAATAGTCGTGATTGATGACAAAGTGCATGGAATTAACATCCCTCTAATTTCGCACACCATATTGTTCAATGCGTTCGTAGTGCCCGAGTAAAACTTTTAGATTCACTTTCGTTTTTATCTTTTTTTTTTACTATAGTTTTTTATGATTATTAATTGTATAAAGGATTTGTTCCGGGTCGTCGTATTCCTGATTCATCGTATTCCAGATTCGTCGTAATACAGTCCACCCTAATAGGTACCTATCATATTTGTTATAAAATAAAAAAACCAAATACAAATGGTTACAAAAAACTCTCCTGGATAGAACAAAAAATTGGTAACGACATATTGTTTGTAAATGTTGTTACTTCTATATTATTATAAAGCTCGGGAGTTTCTTGCGCCCGTTCTTCTCCACAGCTAAAAGTCGGACGAACTGAATGAGTGGGGTGGGCGGGTGCCTTATGAATACCCATCCATAGTAGTAAAATTAAGTTTCGACGGTTCAAAATGCTTGTTTTAAGTTTACTGAATAAAGAAATTATGATATGTGAAAGGTTGAGTGTAGATCTTTGATCATAAGAAAATTATAGTACACGATTGCTGCTTGAAAAATCAGAAACGAGCCTTGTTTTTCTATCAAAATTCCGAATTTAGAACTTTGTTTGAACTAGCTTGAATCTAGCGAGAATAGTTCCAAAGTTACGTGGCTCCAATAATATTATTATGAATTTGTACTTTAGTACCTAAAGGTCAAGGTTTACTTTAAAATAAATGTTCATCTATATATCTCGTTTCATTTCTGATTTTTATGTATGGGAATTTGATATGCGTTTGATTTTGTATGACCCATTGACACCGTGCATTTATAGTTTATATGATCGAAGGTTTACATTTACTTTTTGGGTGAGACAATAAAATATTTCATAGATTTTTTTTAGCCCACTTTTGGGGTAGTTGTTAAAAAGAAGTGTCCGTAAACCCACAAACATAACAAGTTGTTTAATAAAAGTTTTTCCCTTCGCACCTTGGGTTGAGTTTGTTCTTAATTGTAACTTTTTATTTGTTTAAAATTCACAGTTCTTGCAGATTCTTGCCAATAGATATAAAACTATTAATTATATTATTTTATGAAATATTTTGTTAATACTACGAGTAGGTATATAAGCAATTTGGAAAGAGCGAGTCAACCCAAACACGGGTTTGCATAACCCTCTGGGATGACCCAATAAATTGTTATGTTGATATTGAGTAATAAAGCGATTTATTTATTTTTTTTAAATATATTTTTAGTATTATTTATAAGTGGCTGATATATGCATTAACTTGTAAATATAAAGATACATACACATTACGTGCACAATTTAAGCATTTATTTATCACCAAAAAATACTTTTTACAAATGAATTTGACGCACAAGCATTTAAGAAACCAATAAGGTTTTAGTTTGACAAGTTGAACATATTATCTTTAATAAGTATATGTTACGGTCTTAGAGCATTATGCTCTAAGGATATAAATTCAATAGACAATTTATTTTATTGGAGCTTAAAACAAATTAAATTTCCAAGTAAATATAAACATTGCTACTGCACCGGCACACCTGAAGCGATTCTTGTGTTGATTTATTTAACTGTAACATAGTTGTTGTTTCCGGTCGAGGGAGGAAAGCTCTGGAAGCAATGTGAGAAGGATAGAGTTGCACTATACAAGCAAAAAAAAGCTTAACAAATGGGTACGCATTAAAACTTTTTTAGTCAAATGCTTATATCGACTTTCAATCATATTAGATCGAAGTTTCGATCAATTTGATTAGACAATGACTGAACTGCGAACTGACGTAGTAAACTTCTTGGGCAAGAAAGTAAGAAAATGAGTCATGCAGTTTAGGTTTATTTTCTACAAGTTGTGATTTGTCAAATACTTTTTTAAGTGCTTGTGAAAGTGCATAAGTACATACATGTAGTCACGACCACCATTCCCGAAGGGTTAGTCTGCCTAACCCTTAGTCTCTGGACTAGGCAATGAGGACCGCAAAAGCACTGCCATAGTCTACGTTTCACCAAGTAGCGACTGCACATGTACTCAACGTGTCAGGTGGTGAACTCATCGCCGCTCCATGCCGTTGGATGAATGTGCAGTCTTTAGTCCATTAGTCGCCTTTTACGCCTTTTACAGGGAAAGAGAGGGGGTGATAGTATTTATTCACCGCTATGCGACACGGTTATATTAATATTAAATAATGTGCATAAGTGTTGGCAAATAAAACAAAACATAGCAACATTACATTTCAAATGCCCTAAAAAGTCTGTGTGAGTGAGATCTTTACTGAAAATTAAGCTGTTTTGGGGAATATCATTAAAATAATACTGTTTATATTTAGTATATATAGTTTTTATTTAATAACTTTGTTTATGTCGGGATTTCTTTCATTTTAGACGAAGGTATGTAATAACCTTAAAAACCTAGTATTATACTTACTAGCCTTATATGGCGGCTCGGCTCGCGTTAATGTAAATTTAGTTTAGAAATAAACTGTTTAATATGGGAAAAAGTAGTCTAAACCGTCTCTAGCATCTCTTGAATGAGTATAGAACTACTAAAAATATCAAAATCGGTTCAGCTGTTTAAGCGTGAAGGCGCAACTTTACCAAAAAAACTAATTCCACTTATATTATTTTTTTTATTTTTATTTAATAAACAAATTTAACCTTAACTAAATATCGTAACAAAAACCAGAAAGGGTAAAGGTTGCTACATACATATCAGTGAAGCCCAGTTCCGACACAGTGTTTTTCATACATTCTCTATGAACGCATCCCCACTTGTCAGTGATAATGCTCTCAGTGTCAGTGCCGCCACCGGCAAATCACGGACGTATTCGTTTTGACAAAATTCATAGAGAATGTATGAAAGAATATTTTTCACTGTGCCGATATTGTGCCGGAACTATGATTTCACTGATATGTGTGAAGCAACCTTTATTCTGCCCATTACTGTTGCTTGTAAATTTACCCACAGCCGGGCACTAATAATACTGTTCTGTGATCAGGACCACGGAATAGATGAGGAAGGTTTAACTGTTCTGTGGTTAGGACGAACTCATAAGTCGAGATGTTTATAACTTGATCACCCATACGGTTACCAGGCCTTGCAACAGTTGCTTAACTTGCAAGATCACAAACCCCTGAATGAATAATTTAAAACAAACGATTTTCCTTCACGCTATCATGAATCATAATAATATCGAAAACGCATCCTCCCTGCAATATCCAACATAGAAAACTGACAAAGCAATTTTGGATCGTATGATCGCTAGATGTCGCTGGGAGTATTGCCTGTCCTAATAAGCTTGTCACAGCTATTGAACTTTAAGCTTAAAGGATAGAGTTTAATATTGTTTAACCCCAGTCGTACGACGTATCGCGGTTATCCTTAGAGGTTAGAGTAAAATGATTTACAGCAAACAAGGTCTCCAGGGTAGACTCGATAAAATAGATCAAGAGTGAAATCAAAGGCAAGAATCGTGCAGCAATTTCCGGTTTTTAAGTTAGAAAGAGTAGATTTTCTGGTTTATAAGGTTGCACATAGAAATGGCTTTTAAATTCGAGGTATTAACTACCTACGCAAGCGACTTTGGGACAAAATGTAATCATATTTTTTCGGTTATTAAGAATGTCTTTTTTCTAACAGACCTGAAAATAAACAAGGGCAGGATGACTTACTGCTATTATATTCTATCTGTTTTAATATTGATAACAATATTACGAGTACGACGACAATATTACGAAGACTTTCAAAAACCACTAATTTTTCATAACTAATACCGCAATAGAACAACATTGAAAGCAACATTATACGGCCAACAAATTAGTAGTTTGCCAATCGTCTAACAATTAGAGACACCTGTTTGTTCTTCGATATGATTGAAGCACCGTTGAATTTTGTTGCTTTATTTATTTATTTATTTATTTAGGTAACAAACAGTCATATACAATAATTGATAACAGTATGTTTACAGCAAGACCTATAGTACCATAAAATTAACACAAACATTAAATAAAGTTGTGCGATAAGCGACGGTATAACAATATTTTTTTTATTCCTTTTTCAATGCAAATCTTTACGACGAAAAAAAAAAGAGAACACACACAACCTACATCAGCGTTGAAACAATAGTTCACCCACACTCCTCTTGAAAACAAAAAGCGAATTTGAGAAAATATCCACCTCATTTAAGCATATATTACAGAGGTTACATGCTCGCCTAAAAAAGGTATTACTTGCATAATTTGTGTGACAGTTCGGTATATAAAAAGTATCTTTAGAACGTGAGGAGAATCGAGGAACTTTAAGCGTAATTTTCTGTAAGAGATCAGCGGAGTCAATATGATTATTGACTATTTTGTACAGAAATATACTACTGGCGTCTACAAACCAAGGATTGTACATTATGTCCCTTTGCACTCTCTTCATAGCAATTATGATAGAGACCGGTGCGATAGTCTAGTGACTTTAAGAATTTATGTTGCACCCTCTCTATCTAGGCATCACGTTGGATGCCAAGCTTCAGTGGGGCCCACATATAGCTAAATTGTCGAATAGACTTAGCTCTGCGGCTTATGCAGTAATGAAGATCCGTCAGTTAACTGACGTTGATACAGCTAGATTAGTTTATTTCAGTTACTTTCATAATGTAATGTCGTACGCCATTTTACTGTGGGGAAATGCTGCCGACATTCAAACTATCTTTGTGCTGCAGAAGAGGGCTATTCGAGCAATATATAACCTACAGGCTGGTGACTCTCTCAGAGAGAGATTTAAGGATATAAGTATAATGACAGTTGCATCACAATATATTTATGAAAATCTTGTGTATGTTCATAAAAATATTGAAATGTTTTCAAAAAACAGTGATATTCACAAATTAAATACTAGAAGTAAGAACAAATTAGCAGTGCCTTATACTAGGCTCCATAAAATAAATAATTCTTTTAAGGGTCTGTGTGTACGATTATACAACAAAGTACCAAATGATATTCAGAAATTAGATCTTGATAAATTTAAAATCAAAATCAAAGAAAAGCTTTATAAAAAAGCTTATTATAAAGTGTCGGATTATACAGAAGACAAAACAGCTTGGGTCTGAAATGCTCCAAGTACCTACTCCAACAGCTATTTCTAATTGCCTATAATTAATTTATATAGATCACCATATTTAATTAAACTATTTACATTCAAATTCATATTTTGTATTTTGTGACCTGGTAACGACATATAATATATATTTTTTTTGTAAATGTCGTTGCTTCTGTGCGCTGTGGTTTCTTGCGCCCGTTCTTTGCCACAGTTAAAAAATGATGTCCTGAATGGGTGGTAGGTTAAAAAAAATTTGGACGTTTCAAAGTACTTATTAATTGAGTTTATTGAATAAATATATTTTGACTATTGACTATTGACTATCCTGTCTTTTGGGACAGAATACTGTGGGCTCCAAACCACGCTACCAAACTCCAGGACGCTGCGAACATAAGCATTATATAGTAGGAAGGCCTTTCACCCTTAGTGAAAGGCCTTCCAAGACGAAGGATCAAACCCAACTGCTTGTATGCCTTAGCCACTATGTTGTCAATATGTGTGTTGAAATTTAGCTTTGAATCCAAGGTAATTCCTAGATCGCGAATGGAATTTACACGGGTTATGTTCTGATCAAAAATTCTGTAATCAAAAACAATGGGACTATTTTTACGAGTGAAGGTTATTATATAACACTTTTCCAAATTTAATATTAAATAATTATCCTCACAAAAACGGTCAAACATCTTTAAATCCTGCTGTAATTGCTCACAATCATCATGATTTCGTATTATTTTATAAATTTTTGTATCATCTGCGTACATAAGATAATGAGAGTTGGCAAAACAGTCACTGATGTCGTTTACATATAAAGAAAACAAAAAAGGACCCAGATGTGATCCTTGTGGAACACCTGAGGGGATATTTAGGAATCTCGACTGGTAACCCTTGAGTGCAACAGCTTGACTGCGATTACTAATGTACGATTCGATCCATCTTAGCAAATCACCATGTATACCGACCCTTATTAGCTTCTTTATTAATATAGTATGATTTAATTTATCAAATGCTTTCGAGAAGTCGGTATACACGGCGTCTACCTGATATCCAGCATCCAAAGCATTCGTGTATGCTATTAAATTAGTGTTGACACTTCGACCCCGGAAAAAACCATGCTGTTCTGCTGCTATTGAGTATTTCAACTGAGAAGTCAGAAAATTAGTAACTATCTTTTCAAAGATTTTAGCTAGTACGCATAATTTTGAAATAGGTCTGTATTGCTTTACGTCATGCCGATTTCCACCTTTTGGGATTGGTGTTACTAGTGCCTTTTTCCAGATTGTAGGAAAAATTCCCTCAGAAATAGATTTTCTATATATAACTGTAAGCGGTATTGACAATTCTTTATATAGGCTACGGATTATAATAGGATGAACGCTATCGCAACCAGCACTCTTGTTGATATCTACTTGTTGAAATAATTTTGAAACAGCTTCCTGGGTGATTTCTACTGAAGATATGTTTATTAACGGTGATTTGTTACAACTTGTCTCGGAAACATTTAAATTGCTACTATGAGGCACGAAAACTGAATTAAAATATTCATTAAACATATTACTAATAGTTTCAATATCCGTTGATGTCTCATTATTTAAGTTCATATAAGCTGGAATATTATGATGCCCAAACTTAGACTTTATAAAAGACCAAAAATATTGAGGAGATGTTGTTATTTTATCTTCTGAAAATTCTATAAATTTTTTATAACATTCTCGTTCGAGAAGTTTTTCTTTAGTCCTCAATTTAGAAAATAATTGATAATCCAGATCACAACTATACTTCTTCCATTTAGCATGTACTTTTAATTTTTGGCGTATTATTTTGATTAAAGTTCTAGAGTACCAAGGGGGATAATTTGACTGCGGCGAAACTAATCTTTTTGGAATGTATTTATCCATTAGCTGATTCAACACTTTATAAAAATAAGATGTACATTCTTCTGTATTTAAGTCTCTAAATTTGTTAGCCCAATCGACATTTAACAATCCCTTACTCATGGCTACGAAATCGGTTGCGTGATAAATTAACTTTAATCGTTCACAGACCTTTAAGTGGGCTGTAGATGGTAAAGTAAAACAAACTTCAAGAGCTTTATGGTGGGCGTCTTCGAGAGTAAGGGGTGACTGTGAACTAACGACACCACAGTGACAATTGCTTAAAACCAAATGAAGAATACGCCCATTAGAGTTTGTACAACCGTTAAACTGTGATAAAGTACAAAGATTCATAAAATCCAACAAATATAATGCCTTGACATCGTTGCTCGCTGTTAATTGCAATTTTGAGTTTGTATCGTAACCCCAGACAGCATGTGATACATTGAAGTCTCCTAAGATCAGAAAGCTATCATTCGTATTACTTAAAATAAGCTCGGATGTGTTTTCATAGAAACTTTGGAGCGCGATAGAATGATTACTATTGTGTGGAAAATAACAGCAAGCCAGATGTACCTATACGAGAAAGCGAGGCACCTGCAGCTGCGCCGCCGCCGCCGCAACCACCGCGGCCGGCTGCAGTCTGCTGCGAGTCGCGAGCTCGAGCGCGCGGAATGCTGAGCGTGAGCCACAGCTCGTCAACGTCACTCGCCGACCGCCATTCGGGCTCGTCACGGCGATGCGCACACAGCTCATGGCGCACCGCTATATGCACACCGCCACCACGCGTGCCACGGCCGTCTTTAACTTTGCGATCTCGTCGATAGACAACATAATTATTATAGAAATATTCCTCACTATTGAAATCCTCTGTCAACCACGTCTCAGTCAAAAATATCAAAACATAATTACCAGTACATTAGCTAAAAAGGATTCAGCTTTCATCCGTAGTCCTCTCACGTTCTGATAATATATATTCAATGAATTAAAATCGTACGTTTTAAAAGGTTATAAATGATCACAACAATACGTATGTTGATCAATATAAGTCGAAAATACCTTTCTTAGACGTAGAAACATTTGAGGCAATGAATAGGTTATGTGGTGAAAGCAAACAATTATTTTACCATTATTATCCGAGATTGTACAGTTATTTAGTACATAGTGTTTTAAAAAATTACAAAAGGTGAGGCAAACAATTATAATTTTGTGGGTATATAATAGTCTCTTTACAATTATATAACTAACATAAAAATTACAAGTACGGGGCAAAAACATTACATTACTTAAACAAAGGTTTTGTTTTTGTGACAGTCACTTAATTTTATATAAATCAGATTCCTTTGAAACACGAATTATGTTGGAAGTACCAGTTTTACGAATAAAGATTTTGCAATCCTTTACCCACACATATAAGTAGTTCTTTTCGGCTTTGAGCTCACGAACACGTTTAAGGAGTAGTTTGTTAGCTGGCGTTAGATGATCACCGATATATAGATAAGAAGCGGGTCCCGGCATTCCAATGTCGGCGGAGGTCAGTCCGCGGCGAGCTCTCACGGCCGCGATCAGCTGTTCCTTGCGCCTGCGTTGAGTAAAGCGTACTATCACTGACGGGTGACGGGCTGGTTGTTTAGCATGTTCATTGGAGTTAGAACGATAAGGACGCACACGGTGTATAGTGTCTATATCTGTGTCAGTGAGTTTAAACCCTACAACAGTGCAAATGTTACTTAACAGTGATAATAAATTTTCGCCACTGGTCTAAGGTATTTCAGAAATTTCAATATTATTTTGTCTAGAAAATTGATCTTGTGCGTTATTTTCATACTTTAATTCTGAAATTGTATCGTGTGCTTTCGCAAGCTCTTTCTGAATACCCGAAAGGCATGATAATTTCGACTCGGCGGAAATTAATCTATCTTCAATCCCAGAGAATCTATTTTCCATCTCGTCCCACTTGGAGTTCAAGTCTTGCATAGATTTTTTAGTACTGCGAACGTCGGATTGAACAGTACTGAAGTCCACTTTCATAGCGTTGAAGTCTGCGCAAAGATTTTTAATTTCATTCAGTACTTCAGTCATAGTAGCACCTCCCGTTTCAGTGGGTTGAGCGCGACAGCGGGCGCAGCGCCAGGCTGCTTTCTTCTCATGTCCCATTTTCCTGTAACTGGACTCCGCACATCCATAGTGGAAATTACCCTCGCACTGGCCACACGACACGAAGTCTGTGACTTTATCGTTACACTTAGCACAAAGCATAGTTCAGTTTTTGATACGCAAAGATACGCTTGTGTAGGCGAAAACGGTTACTTCAGCCAACGAATAGTTTTGTGGTTTTACGTATCTTAGTACGTAAAAATCTTTATAATATCGTAAGGAGCCGCGAATAAGCATCCGTCACTTATGAGCGCACGCGCGAAACTGAAAAGCGAAGCTTTAGTTAATAATCATCTTGCTTCGTTGGAAGTGTTATGGTGCACGTCGGTTGAATACAACAATGAAAATATATGTGTTAGATACCGTTATAGAAATAGCTCAATCGCATACCTATGGAACTTAATAGCGAAACTTTTCTCCACAGAACCACGGAGCGCCGAGTACGCCGAGCTGCGCAACCGACCGTTCTCCGAGCGGTCGGCGGCCGACACCGAGGCGGCGCACGAGCTCCTCTCCCTCGCGCACAGTCTGCCTCCCCTGCCCCCCGCCATCGTCACCGTCCTTCACCCCCCCGAGAACACCTCCCTCGTCCCCCTCTACACCTACACCATCCAACCCACCAACATCTACATCCTTGCCGAGGAGCCGCCGGAGCCCATCTACCACGCTATTCACACCGTCACCCCGATGCAACCAGTCGATTACACCGTCGAGCCACAGGTCCACTTCGTCGCGTACCAACAGCTGCCTCCGGAACCGTACCAACCGCAGACCGATTACAAACCGACCGAGTACAAGCCGACCGAATACAAACCGACCGAGTACAAACCGACCGAATACAAGCCGACCGATTACAAACCGACCGAATACAAACCGACCGATTACAAACCGACCGAATACAAACAGACCGAATATAAAACGACCGAATACAAGCTAACCGAATACAAACCGACCGAATACAAACCGACTGAATACAAACAGACCGAATACAAAACAACCGAATACAAACAGACCGAATACAAACCGACCGAATACAAGCCGACTGAATATAAGCCGACTGAATACAAACCGACTGAATACAAAACAACCGAATATAAACCATCTGAGTACCTGGGACTGGAGCCGGAGCCAGACCTGGACTCAGATACAGATCAGGAGCCACCGTTGGTTATCGAGGAATCAGAGCCGGAGTCCCCCCCGCCCATGCCGAGGGGAAAGCCGGGCAAGTTTGACTGTAACGAGTGCGGCAAGCGGTACGCGACGTCATCCAATCTCTCGCGGCACAAGCAGACCCACCGCAGCCTGGACTCGCAGGCAGCGAAGCGCTGCGGCGAGTGCGGCAAGGCCTACGTGTCCATGCCGGCGCTGGCGATGCACGTGCTGACGCACCGCATGGGGCACGTGTGCGGCGTGTGCGGCAAGCAGTTCTCGCGGCCCTGGCTGCTGCGCGGCCATTTGCGCTCGCACACCGGCGAGAAACCGTACAGCTGCGCCGACTGCGGCAAAGCCTTCGCCGACCGCTCCAACCTGCGCGCTCACCTGCAGACGCACTCCTCCGACAAGAAGTACGAGTGCCTGCGCTGCCGCAAGTCGTTCGCGCTCAAGAGCTACCTCAACAAGCACCAGGAGGCGGCGTGCGTGCGCTCCGACGACGAGTGAAACGCTCCTGAAACGATTGCAACGAAAAATTTCTCTATGAACTTCTTTACACCTTTATACTCGATGAGAAATTTTTATAGCGTAGAAGCTCGCAGCGTCGACGGCGTCGAAATTAATAAGCAATAATAATGTACCTAATTATATAGTAATGGCTCTTTCCATAATTCTTATAAAGGAGAAAGAAATTAAATAATATTTTTTCAATTATTGATCCGGAGTCGACGGAAGTAATCGAGTCAATTTATGGCAAGAGCCAGCAATGTTGAAGCGTAGCGTAAAGTTTTAATTAGAATGATTAGGTAAGTTAGCGTCGCACGTGCGGTGTGTGATGATTTTAGATAGTAGGTACGGTGATACGTAGAGATTTAATGAAACCGTCGAGCTGTGGTACAAAGAGAGCAATAAAATAACGAGCGTAGAGTGACAGTGATAGTAGCACGAGTAGCGTGCGACGCATAGAGTAAGTATGAGGCAGCTGCCCGAGAGGACCAAACTGTTGCTCTGGCGCTGCCGCCCGCGCGCCGCCCGCCGCCGCCAACCAGCTTTCAATTTTATTGTGTTTGCCGGGATTAATTCTTTCGAGACTTGGGATTTGTTTTAATTTAATAGCGTTTGATCCCTTTTAGTATTTGTTTTTTTCCCGTTTATGTACCGTTTATGAATACAGATTGTTTTCTATAAATAAGTGGGCAGAAAAACTTATCTAAAACTACATAAAACAGGAGATTAATACAAATGCCAAAACGAAGACAATCATATTTTTTTTATTATCTTCGGCCTTTTGCAAAAGCATCTCAATTTTTTTAATGTGCCTGTGTACCGCAATAGCCTTTTACGGTATACCATGGACCTTTAAAAGCAAGTGATAGCAATAGGAAGTCATAACTAATGTTTCTCTTTTTAGCGCTAAATACTTCCCTTTTTGAGACCGTCACTAATACTAGGTTGCGCAAAAGTTACAACGGGTAGTGAAAATTAAATTGTGACATTTTCACTTACATTTACTATTCCTTTGTTTTCACAAATTATAAAAGACATTTTGGAGATTCAGCATGGATAATTTTACCCTTATTCAACGTTAGTACCAAAATCATAGAATTTATTTTCATCATCATCAGTCAATAATTCAAACCCAGCAAGCGTATCGCCGCCATTTCCATGTGCGTAACCTGTGGCGTGACTCTCCCTCTGAACACATGATTCGACGCTTGGCGGCACGTTTTCAGCAGATAGATTCAGCTGTCGATCTTCTAAGAACTGGAAGACCACGTTCTACTCGAAGTGCAGACAATATTCAGCAAGTGTAGAGGTGAACCCGGAAACATCAACAAGTAGGCGTAGGATAGTAGTAGGCGGCAGAGTAGATTTTCAACATACTGGCCCGCTCGTTCCCCAAATTTAACAGCGCCAAATTATTTTCTCTGGGGTTATTTAAAAGACAAGATGTTCATTAATAAACCCAGGATAATCGAGCAGCTGAAGGCCAACATCCGAGCTGAAATACGGTTGCTAACTCCTCATGTTCTGAGGACAGTAATGAGAAGTGCTCTCGAAAGAGCCCGTCTTTGTGAGGCTGAAAATGGTGGGCATTTAGGTGATGTAATTTTTAAAACCTATAAAACAGAATTTATAAAAAATAAAAAGTTGTAACCAATTTGCAACACCGTCGTGACTTTTCCGCCACCCTGTATAATAGCAACAGAAACAGTATATCTACACCACCAAACACCTTGTCTAAGCGCATATAAGTGCAATCAATTAATAAGCCCATAATATGGCTCGCGAAGCACTTAATAAAATATGCTACGGTATGGCTCCTCAAAGCACTTAATAAAACCTATCAAGGGGCCGCGGGCGGCGTGTCACCAAGCGGTATCCACGTATTGCTAACGCAAATTGTGGTACCTATCAGAAAAGATTTTAACTGATTATCTGTTAAGGTAATGTTTCGTCTGCTCGAGTCTACCCCATTCAATATTGCCTAAGCCTTTAACGGATTCGTGGCGGGCTAAGTAAGCAACGGAAACATTACTAGTTGAATTAAACCGATTCACATTTATACTTACTGTAAAATAGCTGTTGTGTGTATTACATTTTCTAGTCAGGATTTCGAGCAAACTGTCTTCGATTCCATAGATTAAGACTTATTTGCACTAACTAGGCCAGTTGAATTCCAGGTCGAATTGCTCGCTACAGCAAGTAGCTTGCTTCAAATTCAAAGTCAAGTCAAAGTGTATTATTCAATAAACTTATCTTTATCATTGAAATTTTGCATTTACAATGCTATATAGATTTAGGATAAAATGTTTACTAGAAAAAAATCAACCAGTCTCAGAAAAACTCGAATGGTATACCGCTGGCTTGCAGCGTAAATCATTAACTACTAGAAAGAATTCATTGAATCTTCTGGGGTCTCGGTAGCTTAGCGGTTACAGCAGTGAACCAGCAATCCAAAGGTCATGGCTTCCTATAACATTCGATCTTTCCTGAGAGTGGTAGATTTTTTTCTAGTAAACATTTTATTCAATATACTTAACTAATTAGCAATTCGAATCGCCCAAAACATGTCTTTTAACTTACCACCCATTCAGGACGTCATTTTAGCTGTGGCAAAGAGTCGGAGCAAGAAACTGCACTACTTCATCCAGAAGTAACGACATTAAAGAAAAAACAAAAAATATGTCGTTCGTTACCGATTTATAAAATCATCACAAAATACAAATCGCAAAGCTATAGATGATACTCTTTATATTTAAACACAATTAGAAATAGCTGTTGATGAGTTTGGAGTATTTCAGACTCAAGTTTAGTCTTCTGTGTCTGTGACATGAGCGAATCTTTTATAAGAAAGCTTTTTATAAAGAATAAGCTTTTTTATAAAAAAATCGCTACTTAGCTTACATAAAATATTTTTTTTTAATAATCGGGTCGACTAAATTACTCGCCTAGTGCAAACAAGTCTTTCACAACTACCAGTGCGGTGAGCGGATTCTTTTCACTATTCAATCGAGTTAAAGTTAAGGCGCTGACAAATAGCCGATGACCATGGCCATACGATTTTTGGCTCCTCCCAATACTCGGTATACTGCTAAAACGCAATTTATCAAAACTGTCTGTACCTAGTTGTTGCTACATTCAAAACAAAAAACAATCTCTTTTTCCGAAAAAAGAACGAATTAGTAACCTTTAGACGCAATAAAACTATATAGGTACGCGAAACATTACTTTTACCCAAAACACCTGACTTGGAAAAAACCGCTTACGGGATACACCAGCTAAGCATAATTAATCGACGTTTTTTAGTTATCAATGAAGATAGACTATTTTTGATAGATAACTAGAAAGTTATTTTCTTTCGGGAAAAATTGAGAGAGCTAGATTTTTCAAACAACAACATTCTTGTAATTATAGTCCATAATAACATCAATTTTCTTTGCATTGTGTGTTGTATACTTAAGGCTAGGATTCCCGAGCGCAGAAACTGTAGGAGACTGATTGATTGCACATCGCGATTCGTGACCGTCAACTTAGCAAAATAGGTAGGTAATTTTGAAAATCAAGAATTCTTTTTAAATTTTTTAACTTATAACGGCCGGAATGCCTCACCTATTCAAAGACAATTATTTTCGTATATTTTTCATTAACTAAAACCAAGTATAATGCAAGTAATACGATATTTGAATTATGTTTAGACGGATGTTTGAAATTTTATTTGATGCAGTAAAGTATCACTAGTATAGTATTTAATAACCGGAATGACTGGATAAAAAACCGTGGAATAACGAAAATTTTTTCTAAATTTTGAGTACTTGTGATTTGTGAGTAATCCGTAATTTAAAATACCCTATTTTCGGGAATTTCGGGAATTTTTGCCTTAAGTGAAGTAAATAATCCTGCTAATATTATAAAGACTAAAGTTTGTAAGTATGGATGGATGTGTGTTACTCTTTCACGTAAAAACTACTTAATGGATTTGGATGAAATTCGGCATTCAGATAGTTTATAACTTGGATTAACACATAGGATACTTTTTATCTCGATATTCCAACGGGAACGGGAATTACGCGGGTGAAACCGTGAGCCGCTAGTATTTAATAAAGTGAAGCGCATTTAGCCGGTGTCAGCGCGTTAACGACTGAGTACGGGGTTAAAACAGCGTTGTAGTGACAAAGTTTCTTTCGCAAGTTGGTTACGAAAAGGATTGAATATGAAAACAATCTCGCACTATGGAATAGTGAGCGTAGTCATTTCTAATAAAGAGTACAGTACCTAATGAATGAATCTCCATTTGATTTTTTTTAATGGGTATTATTTATGTGTGTTTAACACATTAATAATAGTCCTGTTAACCCATCCTGTTTATCTAAATGACTGTGTCGGAGTGGGTTCACGTCAGTAGTCTAACCGACCTATGGGATTGGACCACGACTTCTCGCGTTCAACCCGAGCGTCTATCCGTTTGGCTACCGACCGACGCCTCAAATGTATATTTGTTTTATTACACTAAGGCCCTTTTACACTGCTACTTTTTGCAGCGATGCAAACGCGCTTTATTGAAACGCACGATTGCATAGCGTCACTTGCGATTAGAGTTGGGAAAAGTGCTTATTTTATTTTAACGTAAAAGCATTGTACAATTTTTAAAAAGCATGCTTTTAAAAATGCTTTTTTGCTTTTTACTTGCAAAAAGCTGGCTACGTTGTGTTTAAACGAAAAACGTAAAGTTGTCTCTGTCTGCTTTTCGTTTTTCGTTTAAACACAAGGTAGCCAGCTTTTTGTAAGTAAAAAGCTAAAAAGCAAACAGCATTTAAGTTTTGAACTTTTTTATATTTTTCTTTCATTATTACATTCGGCAGTTTATCATCGTGGATTTGCTAAAAAAATTTGAAATACTGGAAGTATTGATGTAGTTTTATAGAGACCTCATAGATGGCGGGACGTACACTTTTATAAGTAAAAAGCTTAATAAGTGTAAACCTAAAAGCATGCTTATTACTTTTGTCTAAAAGTATACTTTTTAAGTGCTTTTGCTTTTAACACCCACCTCTACTTGCGATGTATCAATAAAGATCAGTGTGAAGTGTGATTGTATTGTACATTGAACAAGTTGCGTATTACAACTACATAGCTACAGACGCACCACAAAAAGTCGCACACGTGTGTAAAGAGCCTTACGTAGTGTTGTAGTGTTACATGTTTTATGTTGACTGGCTCTTTCTGTACCAATATATGAATGATATGTGAGTCTATATGTAATATGCACCTAGACAATTAAGCGGTTAGGTAATTATTTACAAGTTAACGTTGATGATGTGTGTGTATCGACCAAGCTATCCGAGCTAACCGATGTCGTCCCTCTTATGACACTAATCTATCCTGACACAATACCTTATAAGAATTTACATACAGCTTGTTTACACAATCCGCAGGTAAAATTCGATTCATGCTCGTTTATACTTTAGATACTTTTTTCTACTGTTGTAATCGAATGCTGAGTTATGTATATTATTATCGGACACCCTTTACCATACTTTAACATACATAGCTTTATATAAATGTCGACTTTTTAATTAAGTCTGTAATTTACAAAGCGTTATAACGTTAGTACATGTCATACTTAGCATACATAGCTTATAAATGTCGACTTTTCAATTAAGTCTGTAATATACAAAGTATATCAATTAAAATCAAAGGATTTATCGAAGTTTTATAAAGATTAGTCAATGCTAAAGTAGTGTGCCAAGCGAAGTTTATGCGAAGTGAGAGTGTTTTATCTAGTCATTATTATTATGAACATTTACTGTTGTAATGTATTATTGTTTTCACTTGATTTATATAGTAAGTTCACAGCTGAATTCTGATCTCATATATTTATATTTTTTTGTGATACATTGTACTTAATAACACGGCATTTTTTAAGTTAAACATTATAATTTAGTTTACATACTTCTAGTCAAGCTATTTAAGTGCAAATAATAGTTCAAATAATACGTATAACATAATTCGTACCTACGTACCATAAATGATGGATCTTTGAAAGTCTGTTATTGTTTCGATCTTCGTAGAATATTATTTTAATAAATACAAAAGGTTTTTAGACAGTGAACTAAAGATATTTTTCTAAAGCTGCGATATTGTGGACTTTGTACATTTTAGGGGTTTAATCCTAATCATTGCTTTGTGTTAGCTCATTAAGTTAAGTACGGAAATATTTTTATTGTATGAAGTAAAAATGTTATAAATCAATTGTGAATCGAAGTATAGAGCTCGACTTGAATAGCTATAATAAACAAATACTCACTCAGTGTTGTTGAGTATGAACCGGCGGGAAAATATGTTAAAAACGATATTTAAGTAAATTTCAAAAGTTATAGAAATATTATAGTCTGCAATAAAAATAATTTGGCACTTAAAATATCGCAGATCAATATTTAACCGCTGGTTGTACGTCAGTTAAATAGGTACTTATAGTTTTTAAGTAAATTTATGTACGAGATAGATCGGCATTACTAGAAAACTTTTATGCAAACAAGAACATGTGGCAGAATGATATTTATAATGTTGGGCGGTTTTGGTCGTTATTATGTACTTACTTGTAATGAAAACATGCATTTTAATAATGTATTCATTGTTACTGCATATTTATATCTGCCATCCTGCCTCGTGTCAGTAAATATATATATATATATTTATATAAGAAACAATAACATTATTAACACGAGAGTACGATTACATTCAACGAAGCATTTTGTATAAAATATTTATTCTGGTTGCGCCCTTCTCATGTTTAAAAAATGATGGATGATAATTAAAATAATATGTTATTTTCTGAATGTATAATAATATAAAATGTATAATAATGCTTCAGTATGTTGCTCATTAGGCGTAGACATATCGGTTAGGGCCTAATGTTTGATACTAGTTGTACACAGCATATAAAATTACAACCGACGACGCTCTTACTTTGTTGGTGAGGTAAAAAAACGTGACTGTTTTATCAGTAACGCGACTAAATTGTAATGTGCTCATTATCTATGTGTAGCTATTAATAGATACCCAATTGTACCCCGCATAGCGACACCTTCGTCAATTCGTTAATTTTGTCAATTTCCAATTAGCGTTAATTACTTAGTTTTAAGAAATATTTAAAAAAACGTATTCTCGTTCGGTCAGTAAAATATGTGAGACCGTTTTATTATTACCTTGATGATAAGTGATTGTTGAATTTTCTGGTCAATGAATAATTGTTTAGAATGAGACTGATAAAAAGAGTGTGTTTCCTTTGATCGATTAATTAATAGTGGATATTAGACAATCCGGTTCGTCCGCTCGACTTATCCAATGAATAGTCTTCCTTAGAAGGTACATTTGCCATATTAATTCATGTAAGTAGGTACATTGTTTTTGAACTTGATTACATGTAGGTACGGCGTTACATGTGAATCCGTTAATAATTAATGCAAAGTAAAGTTTACATCTCTGTTTCATACAAATAATTAAGTATGAAAATATTTTAACCTTAACCTTACTTAACTAAAATAAATATGCAACACTACATAGGAAGCCCTTAATTATAATTATGCAAAGTAAATATATATATTTACGTCTAACATGTTTAATAGTGAAAAGCAATGGTTGGCTGGTAAAAGACAAATAAACACACACAAGTAGGTATGATGTTTCTGCCGTCAATGGCTAACAATAGGCACAGATAAAATGTTTTCATTATTGTCTAAAACCTTTTTCCTAACAATGCGGTAATTTTTATATATAGTTGGTCATAGTCATAACACAAAACGTGAGTGTACAAAACTTCTGCTAGCCAGGTGTTTACAACATGTTCGCTCAAAGTGGCTAGTTAACCTTCTGAACTGAAAAACAAACTCGCATAAAATACTTTTTACGAAGTGCGCTAAAGCAGAAGGAATAGCTCAGATTAAAATCTCAACGCAAATAACTCGGTTCGCATGCAACAGGCGCAGGCAGGCACCCCAAATAATTCACGAGCCGAGCGCCCCGTCTAGGAAGTCGGGAGCGACCGACGGTAGCCGACCCGTACACAGGAGGATAAACCGCCTTCTTAGCTGGGTACAGATATTATGTGCAACACAACGTGCAATGCAAAATTTTTCAAACATTTAAGGGGAGGTATTTCGAGCGCTTCTCTTGATGAAAATTGATAGATTAAAAAAAAAATGTATCGGTTATAATACCTCAAGTTATCTATGAACTACATTTTGGTAAATAACTCATAATATCAAATCTTTGTCTTCTTTTCTAGGTTTTATTCTTAGATTATAA